>OY755176.1:13316406-14676693 GCA_963576735.1 Bedellia somnulentella | reverse complement strand
CGTGTACTTTATATGGGTACTTCGTAAGAATGTTGAGAACATTTTCCTCGTAAATCATGTTTGTTTTTTCGCCTTCGCTTATGAACGCCAATTTTATGCAGCTTTTTCGCAGCGTATGGTAATTTGTGGTGCGTTCATTTTGTTGTAGCTGTAATAAATCAAATATCGTTTTAAAACTCGTTGCAGAGGTAAGCTGAAATCCTAAGGTATACTCACATTTAATCTCTACCATAGCTGTGTAGCGTTGTGTCAACTAATCAGCCTGAACTTACACAATCCCTTTTGAAACCAGATTTTACAAAAGAGACTGGGTAGAGTTGCTTCAAAGAGATATTTGGTTGATACGTAAGAGAACTCATTACCACTTGCTTTTCCCAAAAAAAGCAACCGTGATAGCCCAGTGGGTAGAACACTCGGTTATCGTGCAAACGACTAGTGTTCAAAACCTGGGTCGGGCCTACACCAATTTGTCTTTTCTAAAGACATATGTGTGGTTAATTTATCATGGTTGTTAACGGTGAGGGAAACATCGTGAGGAAACCCACATGGCTGAGTTGTACTTAGTCATGTGACAGTGTATTCGTACAAAACGGCGATAGGCCTGCCCCCTATCACGTGAGTACACTGTCCATGCAAAACGTGGGTACTCTGAACACCAGGTGACAAAGTCACATGATGTTCAGAAGTATTAGTACCTCTGCCAACCCCTTCAGGGATATTCGGCGTGAACGTTTATGTTATGTTATGTTATGTTTATGTTTCCCAAAAAAGAATAGCATTTTTAGTTTTCATCACTCTAACGAAAATTCTCTAGAAATTAAGTAGTAGTTTTATATTCCTATATCTTCTAGGAATGCGATAGATAAACTCACACCTATTCTAAGTAAAACTGTAATTATAATCGGCGAGTGCTAATGAAGTGTTATCAGAGGCTCGTTTGTCTTGCGCCGACGTCATTCTCGCGAGGGGGCGATTTTCATCAGGCGGATAATCGATTCTAACTGAATATTGTATATCTCGATGATGCAATTTATATCTGTTTTGTTATCGATTCGGGATGGGCACCGAGTCTGTTTTAATAAAAGGCGATAATTAAATGTTGTAGTTGAGTTGTTTATACGAGCCGCCGCGAGAGGCGCTGCTGCTCCGCCCCGGCTTTGCGCCCGCTTAACGAGCTGAGCCCACGAATAACATTCGTGTCAAATGTTTGTGCCAATATTTTTTTTGGTAAGTGTATAATATTGGTGGTATATGTATGTAAGTGTACTGAAGTTTCTTACAGATTTTTTTGTGAACTATATAATAACTTGCATAATTCATAATATAAATAAAATTCTAAATAAAAACATTGATTGATTGATTTCATATAAATAAATTAATTTTTACTTTGTTATAATTAGATAGATAGAATTTTATTTATATTATGAATTATGCATGCAAGCTTTTATTTGAATTAATTAGAAGGTACACTATTTTAAATATTTCATGTGATATGTTTTACTTAATTAATTTTAAGTACATTATAATGTTCTATGCATGTAAACCTTTAGTCATAAGTAGTAGAAATGAAGGCTTTTTTATTTTTATTTTTTATTTTATTTATTTTATTATATAATAACTTATCAACCATCGACAGTTCACAATGTGAAGACTCACATATCGCACTTTGAGTCGGTATCGAGGTGAACAGGGTTGAACAGCTGGCAATGGCTATTTATTTATTAAATCTGAAACACTAACAGCTTAAACAACTAACATTAAATGGCGAGCAATATAAAATTATCATTTCGTTGTAAAAGCCTATTAGGTGTACATGACATTAGTAATATGACAACATTAAAATGTAAATTTTTATAAACTTAACAATATAAACATGTTATAGCTAATTACTAATATAAAAATGACAGATATTCACTATGTCAATATTTTTTTTAATAACAATAAATAATTTTCAAAAAGGTAAGAGCAATAATTATTTCTTAAAACTATTATATGAATCATGAAAAATGTCAAGATTATCCAATCACTAAGACTGTCAAATACATGTGTGTAAATATTAATGTGACTGCCTCCGTGGTATGGCGGTTAAGCGCTTGGTTTCAAGTACGGAGGTCTCGGGTTTGATTCCGGGGGGGTGGTAACCTTACAAATTTAATTTGTAAAGAGCTTATTCCATTTGTCTGAATGAAGACGTCTGAGAGCCACAGAATCTGAATTCAGACAAGTGGAATAACGTTCAGAACGCTAGGCTTCTGAAAAGTAGACAAATTTGTGTAGTGGAATAACAAGCGGCGCGGCAGTAACTGAATTCAGAAACGACAAAGTGTAATGGAATAAGCTCTTAAGGTTTCACCCTGTCTGGAAAGATATTGCAGGCTTGAATCACCTGATTATCCGAAAAGTTAAAATGATTCCGTGCTAATGAGGGCACGTTAAGCCGTCGGTCCCGGCTACTATTACGGTAGTAGTCGTTAGTCTGCCAACCCGCAATTGGCCAGCGTGGTGGACTATGGCCAAATCGCCCTATATAGGGTAGGTTCGAGCCCCTTGGTGGATGGGCTGTGAGGATGAGGATGAGGAAATATTGTAGATTCAAATATAATTGAGAAGCTTGAGTGTTACATAAGAAGCATGAGAGCAGAGTGAATGCAGTAATGATTAGCTCCCTCAAAAAAGTTTGTAATGTTAGGTTATGTGATCGTGTGAAAAATGATGAGATTCATGACACTTTACTTCAATCTTTGAAGTCAATACTACACCATAAGTCGCTTTATTTTAAGAAAATCTCATCTTCAGTACATAGTTTAGTAATAGAGTCGCTAAGAAACATTTGTCAAATGTAACAAGTTTGATTGAAAGAAAATTGAAGGAAAATGGAACCAAAAGCCATCAACACAATACACAAAGTGATTTTAAATCCATTACTAGGTTAGAGCGTAACAAAAGAAAATAGTGCTGGGAAGTGAGGCTTAGCCAACAAATCACTGCTGAACTGAAAGGAGGTTCTGCTCATTGTGTAGCCTAGCGGGGTAAATGGGGTAAACGGGGTAGGTGGGGTGGGGAGGGGTAATCATACTCGGTAGGGTGCTTGTGGAAAATTACTTTCAGCTGCTTATGTTATTTTATTATTGTTGTACTTGTTTAACACTTTGTTTATATCTGAAATGAGTCGATTGTGTAAAGGAGTTTGAAACTCGTGTAAGTTGTGGTTGTTAACGTTTATAGGTTAAGCAATTTGTATCAAGAATTATTTGTGGGTATTTTGCTTAAGTTAAAGTTGGGACTTAAGTGATTTTTGACCTCATCAGTCCATAACTATCCTTCATTCACCTACGACGTTAATGGTGAACACTAGATGAATTACTGAATGTTGACGCAGGATTTTAACGTTTGCAGGTTCTTTAGGGTCATATGTACGGGCGATTTTTCGGGACTATTAACAGTACGGGGCAACTTCCTAAGAAATATTAAGATACAAGTAAGCAAAGTAAGTCAATACAGCCGAGATGGAATCGAACCCCGACCCTAAGACTATTTTCAACACCCTTGTTCTATAAATATAGTTTTATTATATGGAAACTGGTTTTTCTAGAAATTATGTCAACCAAATATTGAAAAAAATCATAAACATAGTATTCACGTCATATATGCAACCATGTAAATGAATAGCAGGTGATTTGGGACAGAATGTTCACTTTGCCACTTCAATATTATACAGCTATCTATCAGTACGAGAATTATTAAAATCCTTTCAGTGGTACTAGACATTAGCTCCTACAAATTTTTAAAAATTATGTTTTAATATCAGATTTATAGACTTTGGAGAAGGAACATATAACCGAGATGGTCAAACAATGATAGTTTGCAGTTGAGAGTTGCAGTTGAAATTCCTAAAAATACCTTCTCCATCAAAGCGTAATAGGTACGTTTATGATAGCTCTACCTTATTTAGCTAAAGTAAGTTGGAAGTTATGCTGATAAATATACATTAAAAGAACTAAACAGTAATTTTGATTTGTGAATAATAATTAATTGTTTGCCTGTCCCCTATCACGTGAGTACACTGTCCATGCAAAACGTGGGTACTCTGAACGCCAGGTGACAATGTCACGTGATGTTCAGAAGTATTAGTGCTCTGCCAACCCCTTCGGGGATATTCGGCGTGAACGTTTATGTTATGTTATTATGTTAATGAATAAAAAATTAAATACAGGAACGAAACCCTAAAACATCACTTTTTTGTAGGTTGTAACTTTTTGAAAATATTATTCCTTTATTTTGAAAGTGGAATGTTAATATAAATATATACTTCCGCTTGATCACTTCATATTACAAGTAACTAGACATTGGATAAATACATAAATTTACAATTCCATGTAGTACGTAGTAATATACATACATATACTCATGCCGTGTAGTGCCGGCTTAGAATGTCGCTACGCCTTTCTACCCACGGGTGTCGTAAGAAGCGACTAAGGGTATTGGGGCTTTTTATTGAATCCAAAAACCTTTATTTTACTATCTTTTCCCTACTTTACTTCCAAAAGTGGCTGAGGAATTCATAATTCCTTGGCTCTGGCTACCTCTTCTAGGGAATTACAGCCGTGAGTATATGTATGTATGTATATATATGTGTATATTGCAATTAGATCTACACATTTTACGGACCTGGTAAACCTCTCAAGCTTATTTCAAATGTATATTTTATACCTGACCTTTTATTCTTCCTTTTATAGACGCCTGCTTTTAACCATACCCTCACTTCTTTCTCATTTGATCTTATAAGTCCTGCACATTGGTACTTTTTATATTCATTACTAATTTACTTTCATGTGTTTTCTCTATGTGCTCAAACCATCTTAATAGTTCATTTTCACTGCACCGTTCATTAATTACAATGTTTTCACTCCATCACATAACCCAATTATTTTTTTCTAAGTGACCTCATCCCTTCTCCATTCACTCTTCTCTCATGCTTCTTTTTTCATAGCCAAAAATCGCTGCTAGTAGGGTCTATTCATTGCTCCATTTTCCGCATTACCCTTTTTTCACACTGCTTCAACGTCTTCATAACATTTTCCATCCCTATTAATCAAACTTTCCTAGTATACAAACAATAACAGAACAGATCCCAACTATTAAGTACGTAGATAACTAGTTAGTTAATATCTTCATTATATCAATTTGGATATCATTGACTAGTTTCTCATTTTAAATTTGAATTATGACTTAATATATAATAAAATGCAATGGTAACTGAGAAAAATTGTTTTCACGTACCTATCCTAAATTATCATATTACATAATAAGTATGCAAATTGCATGGCAAAATTTACGCTTCGAAATTACGATATAATTGTTTCCATATTTCTCACAACGCAATAACAAAAAGAATTACAATAGAAACCTACTAGGTATTTCTGAAATTCTCTCGAGCAAATGAAAGAGGTCGGATAGCGATCTCCATTCATAGCGTGTAGGCAGCCGAGAACGAACGAAACCCGGCTGGAGCAACAAGTGTACAATTCTCGGAATACCTAACTAATGTTAGGTCCACTCGGAACTACATGGCCCAATTAAGGGCCAGAACGAGCCCTCACGAGGACTCCACTTTCTTATAATTTATTTGCAAGTGAATTTTTGGTTCGGATCCGAGATCAGAATCTGCGTCGTAAACACCTTGTTTGCTGGTTCTGGGACCTTGTTATCATGATGCGGACGATATGGGCTCCGTGGAATTTTGGGGTCATACTAATCAACTTTTAAGATTTTGGGTTTATTAACTTTTGTTAGAATTGGTAATCATGGGAGAGCAATCCATATTTAATGTTTCGTAAAATACTTTTAATTTTCGCGAATGCAATGTTTTGAACTGAGTTCTGCGATAGATTCAAGATTTGGACAACGTGACTTATCTCTAGCTATTATTAAAATTTAGTTTTCCCAGCGTAATTGGGAGTAGCTCTGACTACCCTTTTATAGAAAATAAATGTAGATCTCGATAAGTATGCATTTAAGTACTGACATTGAAGATTTATTACATTGGGTAGCAACAATCGTTCAACATCCACAAATAATTAAATGAGGTATTTAAGTTAGAACTAACATTTGAAGTTTTCCATCTCAAATCGTGACGTTTTGTCTTAAAAATAGAATATAAATTTCTTAAATAATGGCAATGTTAAAACAAACAAGTTCTCAGTTTGTTCCCTCCATTTATTTGTCGTTTTCTTTATTGGTGATTTGCATGTTTTTAAATATTCACCGAGCGGTTCCGCGCAGTCTCCGCACTCGAGCACAATCGATTCTCGGAACTCTTTAATTGCATCGACTCGCGCGCGGATCGAACCGTCTAAATAGATTTTTTATTCGATTTCATTCGTGTGAGCTACGTATTTTTTAATGTCGTCCATTGCGTTTCGTTGTTTATGGAAATCCAACAAGCTGCCCGGTTACTTCTCAATTAATTAGCCCATTTGACGTTCGCCACTGGGATATCAGTATCTTTAAATCACTTAATTCTTGAAATTGGAAGTGGTATCAAATTAAGTTCTAGGACAATAATTTAAAAGTTTACTTACAGAAATGATAACTCTATTGATCAAATAATGCTTCACTGGATTTTAAAGAATTTGCTAGATTTCTTATTGACATTTTACATTAAGTAGCGACAGTTTAAAATAAAGCCGAATAATTTTATTTAAAACTATGTTAGTCCACAACTTAAAAAAATAATTTTATAGCCAATTATAATTGAAATAAAATATGTGATTTATTGAAGTAAAAGTGTTCATAAGGTATACAATATACATTCACCAGTAATACTTAAAAAAGTGTAGGCAAAGTTACAAAATTAACAGCCACTTTCTGCAGTAAAAATAAAATCTGTAAAAGTTTATGACAAGATGCCAACTGCATTGTCTACCAATTTACGTTACTTCTCTAATAAACGATACTAACTGTCACTTATCTCAGCATTAGCTATCTATTTCGAAGAACATTACATATAGTTCAGTTTAGAATAGCTCCGTGAATAATAGGTGGAAAGTGAGGTGTCGATATTCGTGCGCGTAATGAGGTGGGGCGGCGGCGGCGGCGGACGCGGGTTTTTGCCGCGATCGCATTGCTCGTTAGCGCTTGCACAAATACTTGACAATGCCACTTGTTCCTCACTTAGAGAGAGAAATGTATAGATTTGGAACAAAATGGATAGACTTTAGATTTGTAGGGACCATTTACTAATAGATGTGTAGTATTAGCTTAGTACAGCACTAACCAATTTCTTCCCGTTGGTTTCGTGAAAGGTATATAACCATACAACCATACGTATATTCCAGACAACCTTCCAAAGGTTGTTTGGAAGAGATCGCTTTTAGCGATAAGACCGCCGATTGTACCTCACTGTAAACTGTATGATAATTTCTTTTGTAAATTTGTGTTTGATGTACAATAAAGAGTTATTCTATTCTATTCTATATACCTATAGGGTTTTGGGTCTTTTCAAGAAATTTTTACCCGGTGCTTGCACGTTTTTTAAAAGAAAGGGAATGACAGTGAATGTTTATAAAATCTGTATGATTATATGTGGAATGTATGGTTATATAAGAAAGTGGAACAAGTGAAAGAGTTTGTATATCTGGAAAGTTTGTTTACCAGGGACGGAAAATGTGATGAAGACATTGAAAGAAGAGTGAAAAAGGGTAATGCGGAAATGGAGCAATGAATAGTCAAATGATTAGTCAATAGGCGACTTAAAAAGCCCTAATAGCGAGCATGCTGCTGCTCATCTTGTTCTTACGCTTATATATATGGCAGCGAATGTTGGGTGTGGCAGAAGAAGCATGAAAGTAGAGTGAATGCAGTAGAGATGAGTTGCCTCAGAAAAAAATGTGGTTAGATTATGTGATCAAGTGAAAAATATCGTAACTCGTGAAAGGTGCAGTGTGAAAGGTGATATTGCAAAAAAGATAGAAAAATGAATGTTAAGATGGTGTGGGTACATAGAGAGGATGAATGATATTAAAAGAGATTTATAGAGAAAAAAGCAGGGATCCAAAGTATGAATAATAAAAGAGCATATATGAAAAGATTGGTGGATGTAAACGAAGCTAGAGAGGTTTGCCAGGATCGTACAAGTGGCGATCGATAGTCTCTGCCTACCCCAATGAGAAATGATGGCGTGAGTAAATAAAATCGTTTATTTTCTAATTAACCTAATACAATTGTGTACACATGTTTTACAATTAAAATACAGGGTATACATTAGTGAGTAGACACATAGTGTACAATAATGCCATTATAAGTCGAACCTGTGCAATGGACACTAATAATTACATTTTTGTAAATGAATACATAAACAAATCGTGTTTCCTCTAGTATGATAATATGTTTTTATGTGTGTGTGTGAATGTGTGTATAGGGGTGTGTGTTTTGAAAACAAGATAATATGCTAAATTTCTGAATGAATCAAAAATAACTATTGACACTAAACACGATAGTATATTGAATTTCAAAAAGTCGAAGTTGCTGAAACAAAGATCGCTAAAATAATTAACTTCGCCACGAGTAGCACTTGACAGTCTGATAAATGACCAAAAATACAGTAATACTTAAAATGTATACTCGATATTACACAAAAGGTATAACGTGACCTTTTAAACTTAGTAATACCGCGTAAAGGAAATGTCCAATTTGTCTTTGTCTGACCACACTCTGCTCTGTTATACTCCACTTCCATACCTTATAACCACTCAATTACATGCTTGCACTTTTATTACAAAAAATAATAATAAGAAGTTTATTAAAAGAACTTATAACACATTTCATAGACTATCTTTACGTTATCTTTTTGACACATAGTGCATAATTGTTTCACTTACTGATTACTCAGACGTGTCCGTAATCGGATGTCCAATAATCTGACATGGAAGTCCGTTACAGCTAATTCGCTGGCGGCTAAGCTGTCACTGTTTTACACCATTCACTAGTTTAGTAGTTGCAGCTTGACCCTGTGTGAGCGGGATGGCAACATACACAACCACCTTGCCAGACAAAGAGGCGTGATTAACTCTGTACCCCATTCGGAGCTCAAGGTGCACCTACGAAATCGATCAGGTGGTATTTGTTTTAAAGCAAGGTGCTGTAACTGTCCTTAAGACCGCCGTAAAAATTTGTAGCTACGAGGGTTTTACGTGTTTCTAAAATAACAGCTTTCTTCAACAGTTAATATCGTTTGCACTTTTATTGATTCCTTTAATTGGTGGAGAACTATTTTGAAGACGAAACTAAATAGAATGAAATAAAGCTAGCTTAAATGCACCTGTGAAATAGTGACATCTAAGGTGGTTATCAGGCCTAGAACTACGATAAGAGAATATAACAAGATGTTACAAATTCTTATGATACATTATTGAAACTAACAGTTGTAAATCCAATGGTAATCGTATATGAAGGATCGTTAATGATGGGTTTTCAACCAAATCGCCTAGAATACATCTCTTTCAAACCTCAATCGCATAGTCACCTCTTACGACAACCACGGGAATCAAAGGGGTAGAGAGATTCTATAATGATACTGCTCGGTAATGGGCCTGTAATTTTTAATCTTGTGCAAAACTTTCAAATTCATTATATTTCACGGTAAATCTAAAACTTATTATTAAATTATCGCTATTCCCTGGAGTATCCTCAGGTGAAGATAGTGAAACCCACACTATGTATATGGTTTTTGTTTTCAGCAATTGGTTTATTTATGCAAAATTAGCATTGGGTCGGTCGTATAGAAAATCTTATAACCCTAAATATTTAAATTGAGTTTATTTGTTCAAAATAAAGCTACAACAATTGGTAATTGCTGTACTATTTTAAATGTCATCTTAAAAATATGTAAGTAACAACATGAACTAAGAAGAACTAACTAAAAATTAACGATAAGTTTGTAAATATGAATAATATTTTTCTAAGAGATTTAAATGAGGTAGTTAACATGTATTACATATGATATGATAAGCCTGAATTTCTTTTTCAAAGTTAATTAAAAAAATAAACGTAGGTGTATATTTTTTTGATTATTTATACACACCATACACATATTAGATCTTTAAAAAAACCTTAATCTCTTAATTTATTATAAACCCTTTTTTTTACAAAAAAAACAGTAAGCGGACAGGCAAACATAATGGCGGAACCCCCAAAAAGTGTGCATCATCTCCAGACCCCAGGGCCCGCAGATACAGTCGTATTTAAAAGGATGCCAAGTCTTGAAGGCTTAACTATATAGGTAGTCTATACTTGCATTTCCTCCGACAAACTGGTAATAAACAAAATGTAACCCATAATTCATTTTCAAATAGGATTGTAGTATATCTACATCAGCAATTCACAATAAATTAAATATTTGTCATACTTTCTCGACATGGAAATGTAGTATTCTCCATATAAGTAAGATGTTGTAATCAATAAGAGGACAAACGGCCATCAATCATTTCTCGCGACTCATTACCCGCCGCAGGTGTGAAGAACTGGTACGGCGATGATAATCGATACAGTGTTTTGTGGATTGCTCGATAATTGCTTTTCAGTGCATTTTACAATAACTATTGTACCTTATACAAATATGAGCAGAAGCAAGTGAACCTATTTTTCTTTAAAAACATTAAGACCTAATTAAACTTTAGGTACAGAAAATCACATCAAAAAATAAATAGCAACACGCTTATATGAAGCATATTTAACTAAGAATTCTTCTAGAAATGGTTTCATGATAGACGAAAAATATGGCACAGAGCAAAACACAACACACCACATTAACAAAACAATAATATCTTATTGAAAAAAAAGGTGACTGCTTTCACAACCTTTTTGCGGAAACACAAATTTTCAGAGAAAGTTCGATACAACAGCAGAGTGATCCAAGGACGCATTTTGATATTTTTGCAATTTTTTACCACGCAAACAATCCTCGTAATAATTAAATGGGCTACCCTTTAAACACATTAAACCGAACAAAAAATAACTTTAAAAATCCATTGCCTAATAAAGGAGTAATCGCGTAACATACATACAATCGAATTGAGTACCTCTTTTTTTGAGTTGGTTGAAAATACAACAAAGTACATACATATTGAGGAAGGAAGTTTGTACAAAATTTTCTTTAAACATAAGTACATAAATAAATCCCTAGAAGAGGTAGCCAAAGGTTCAGAATAAGAAATACCTCAGCCACTTTTAGAAGTTGAGTGGGGAAGATATTTTATAATAAAGGTTTTAGTTTACAGATGGTTCCCAACCACATAGCCAATAAATCACTGAAAAGCCTCAATACTAAACTAAGGGAGTCGCCTCTAACGAATACTAACGGGAAGAAATGGGGTAATGCAATTCTAAGCCGATACTAAACAGCTAATTTTGATTGAAACCATGCTGAAATTAAAGTAAACTTATAAAAAGTTAATACAGTCGTAAAAATATAACAAGGGCCCATTTGCGACTAAATGAATAAGCAAAGTGGAAATGTATAAAAAAAAGAGATTTGTGGGTTTGAAATAGCACTAACCCTTTTCTTTCCGTGGGTTTCGTACCAGGCGATTAAGGGTATTAGAGTATTTTGAGTGATTGTTGGGCAACCTGGTTGGAGATCCATTTCTAATCGTCCTCTATTTTACGATCTTTTTCACCTTCAAGTTCTAAAGGTTGCTGAGGAAGATTAAATTATATACTCAGGAACAGAATTAAATACTCAGGAACAGAAAACGGTGTCACAATAACCGCTGGGTTATAATGGCAGCTACAAAAAGTAACAAACAGTTGCAACAAACATGCCAAGTTCTAAACTTAAGTACTTATTAGAAAGCAATTAGATTAAAAAATAAAAGTCGTTTAACTTTACTGCTTAGCATATAAAAGAAGGTGAAAGGTGTTTTCAATGCGTCCAGGTGAATTACTCATAATTAATCCCTTAAGCGGTAGGTAGGTTGATTGTTGACCCTACTTCTGACGACCTATTATTATAATGGTTAATGCGAGAGTGTTCGAAGAGACCGCGGGCACGGAAAAGACTGAATCAAGGCTAGTTGAACAGGTGCACGGACTTCTAATAAATGTGTATTATAATATTACAATTAATATGTGTTCACCTCTTTCTGTCCTAAAGCGATGGATAAATGCTAAAGTTCTAAACACAATATTATTGATGTTTTATTATGAAACGGTTGAACATGTCGTTTAGAAACCTTTATAGAAATAGAACAAAGTGGCTGGTTGTGGAAAAATAATTCATATAAAATATGTTAGTATTTATTTAAAAGTAGGTTTAATAAATTGATACGTCACTGCACGACCTTTTGTTATGAAAAATTCCTTTGAAACTTTTGAAATAAGTTTTGGGAAGAAGAAAAAATGGTGAAACGAACGATGAAGAATGGTTCATCTTGTTCAATATTCCGAAGAAACAACCAACAAATTTCCTTTGTTTTCATATAACAAACGCCTAACATACATATATCTGTCATATATGTCTATTTATGACATAAAATCAGAAAATGCTTTCTTCAGTATATGAACTATAAGTGTGCGAAGTTACTCCTTTGTCTATGCAATTTACATCAACATTTTATAAAGTTTTTCCTGCACGGTGATTATAGTATGTCTTACCGTTTTTCAGTACATTGGCATGAGTTTAGTTAGTTAGGGGGTTCTGGATAAATATTTATTACAAAGTTTCACTACATTACAAACGACAGAAAAAGAAAGTATCATATTAAAAAGGGTGATTTGTCACAAAATTCTGAACTAAAATTAGTTTTTTGAAGCAAAGTATCAAAATGAGAAAAAATCTAATGTCGACTTATGTTATATGACATATTGATCATTAAAATTGTTGGCCATGAAGTGTCAGCTTAAAATAATAATAACATGTTTCTTCCCAGTTATATAGAAGGAGGTGGCAAAGTACTGGAGTTTAAGTGATCGATAGATCGATATTTTTATAAAGTGAAGAGACATGAACCTTAAAGTTCTGGCTCCTATTTTGGGTAATAATAATTATGGGAACATTATAAATGTAAAATTATTATTATGTTTAATTGTTATAACATAGTGTTTGCTGTGTAGTGTCGGCTTAGAATAACACTACCCCATTTCTACTCGTGGGTGATCGTAAGAGGCGACTAAGGGTATAAGGGCTTTTCAAGTGATTTTTGGGCGATGTGGTTGGAGACCCGTCACCAAAAACATTTATTATTACCATCTTTTCCCCACTCAACTTCCAAAAGTGGCTGACGAATTTCTCATTCCAAAGCTCTGGCTACCCCGTTTAGGGAATTATAGCCGTGAGTATATGTATGTATGTATGTGTTATATCATATACTTAGTAGGCATCAAAGAGGTATAATATGGTAGGCATAAATAGATCTGTTTACTGTCCCCTTGTAATAAAATATTGAAATAGCGTCTTATTAAAGGCTTGGTTGCACTCTCGTACAAAAACTAGGCAGCTGATTCGTCTCAGTTTACGGCCCTGTTTACAACTCAATGATTTTACTATACAAGAATTCACCGGCCGCGCCCTTTGGTCATTTTAGACTAATTACATACACTGTATTATTTTCAACCAACTTAGAAAATTGGAAGAGGCTCTCAATTGCAATACTCGTGAAATAGGTAAATAGTAGTTCTAAACTTATTCAAAATTTCAGAACACAATATCTATAGGCTTCATATTTATTAACATAATTGCTCCATATTAGCATACTAAGCTGTGTAGTGCCGGCTTAAAATAACACTAACCTATTTCTTTCCGTGGGGGTCGTAAGAGTCGACTTAGGGTTTTGGTTTTTTTTTTTGTAAACTGTTTTTTGTAAGTGATTTTAAGATATGTTATTACAAATAATCCTTAATTTTTACCATCTCTTCTCTCTTTCCCTCTAGTAATTAAAAGAACGAGCTGTGTAGTGTTGGCTTAAAATAGCACTGACCTATTTCTTTGTGCGGCTGGTGTAAGAAGCGCCTAAGGTTTTGGTCCGTTTAAAATTATTTTTGGCAGCAATGTGATTAGAGACCCCATCACCTATAGTCTGCTTACGATACTTAAAAAATGGACAAAATGTTGTTTTTCACTTTCAAGGCTAATTAAAATCAATATTATTCATAATATAGTTAAAATAAAAACAATATTATCGATACATACGTTACAAGTTACATAATGGCAACATTGTCTGAGGTACCGCATATTTGGCACGACTTCACCTGCCGACTCACAAAGCAAGACTTCCGTTACATTACATTACACCGAATAGTAATTAGCATAGCCTGAGTATCACAAAAACGGAATCACCAGCCCCAATTCTCCTTGTTTTAATATTCAATACGTTTACCACCGAATTGTAATTACACAAGTTTGTCTGCCGAACGCAGGGGTCGAAACTCTGTATATATTATCATATTAATGTGTGAGGGCGAACTGGCAGGTGTACCAACAGCCTTATTAAACTGCCTACCTTTGTATATTTACGCCGCTGTTTGGCATTGGAGTAGGCAGAGACTATGAGTTGACGTCACCTAGGTCGTTGGGAATTACTTTTGACTCATTATATTTTTTACTAAACATGTTCAGCGGGTTGTTTACCTTTAAGAATGGTACTTTGGTGACCCAATTATGAAATAAACTAATAGACCGACCCAGCTTCGCAGGAGTAGTTCAAATATCTAATAATACTTTATCCACTTCTCACCCCTTATAATTTTTATTGTGACTGTTTTACGTCTGTAAGCTGTGTACTTTTATAATAAAGGAATTCAATAAATTGGCTGTAAAGTTTCATAGCCTATTCTTTAAAGCACATGTATATGTATAACTACGACTAAAGGATATATAATTAAATAGACCTATATATCAAGACATACATAGATATCCTGTTTAGGTAAGCTATGATACATCTAGTACATATACTCACAGCTACTACCCCAAAAAGGGGTTGCCAGAGCTTTAGAATTAGAAACTTCTTACCCATATTTGGAAATTGAGAAGGGCGTAGATAGCATACATACATATCTCATGAATCCCTAGATGGGGTAGCCAGAGCTAAGGAATGAGAAATTCCTCAGCCACCTTTGGAAAGTTGAGTGGGGAAAAGATGCTAAAATAAAGGTTGTTGGTGATGGGTGTCCAACCACATCGCCCAAAAATCCCTTTAAAGCCCCAATACCGTTAGTCGCCTCTTACGTACACCCACCGGAAGAAATGGGGTAGAGCTATTCTAAGCTGACACTACACAGCACGTTAGATAGATTATAAAATATAGAATGACTAGGGATGGTTCTCCTGTCACATCGCCCGAAAATTGAAAAACCATGGGAAAATATGGGTTAGTGCTACTCTGAGCCGACGCTACACAGCTTGTTGCACAAACACACAACAAAGTGTATGTTGTGGGGTTATGATTTATTGATTCTAAAAATATAGCCGTGTAGTGTCGGCTTAGAATAACACTACCCCATTTCTACCCGGGGGTGATCGTAAGAGGCGACTAAGGGTATAGGGGTTTTTTTAGGTGATTTTTGGGCAATGTGGTTGGAGACCCATCACCAAAAACATTTATTATTACCATCTTTTCCCCAATCAACTTCCAAAAGTGGCTGAGGAATTTCTCATTCCAAAGCTCTGGCTACCCCGTTAAGGGATTTATTTAAGATTTAGTTAAGTTAGTGTTTCGGAGGGCACATTAAGTCAGTCTCATCTACTATCACGGTCGTAATCCTAAATGTCTGCCAGCCCCCATAAGGCTACCCTGTTGGACTATTGTCAAATCACAAATACGCTAGGGACCACCACCGATTCTTATGCAGGAGAGTACAAATCCTGTGTTAGATATACACTAATGTCTCCTTTCTTCAGTCATGTATGGTGATAACTCATTGATTAGAATTTCACCAGCCTTTCAGTGATAGTTCAGTAGTATTAATAGAAAGTATTATATGCTGTGTAGTGGCGGCTTAGAATAGCACTACCCCATTTCTTCCGGTGGGTGTACGTAAGAGGCGACTAACGGTATTGGGGCTTTTAAGGGATTTCTTGGCGATGAGGCTGGAGACCCATCACCAACAACCTTTATTTTACCATCTTTTCCCCACTTAACTTTCTTAAAGTGGCTGAGGAATTTCTAATTCCTTAGCTCTGGCTACCCCATCTAGGGATTTACAGCCGTGAGTATATGTATGTATTAGTAGAAACCAACCCATTAGGGGACATACGGCGTGAACGTTTGAGTTGATATTTGTGGTTAATTTAGCATGGTTGATATCTGTGAGGGAATGTATCGTAAGGAAACCATGTCTTCACCAATCAGCGTCTCCATCACTCTGCCTACTTCAATGGGAATTAATGGCATGAGTATATGTATGTCCGTATACAAGCAAAATGTCAATATGTGACAAGTGACAAAATGTCACGTGATGTTCAGAAATATTAGTATCAAATATTGAGTTATATTATATGAGGGTATTTGCCGTGTAGTGTCGGCTTAGAATAGCACTACCCCGTTTCTACCGATGGGTGTACGTAAGAGGCGACTAACGGTATTGGGGCTTTTAAGGGATTTTTGGGCGATGCGGCTGGAGACCCATCACCAACAACCTTTACTTTACCATCCTTTCCCCACTCAATTTTCCAAATGTGGCTGAGGAATTTCTAATTCCTTATCTTAGGTGGCTACCCCTTCTAGAGATTTATAGCCGTGAGTATATGTATGTATATGAAGGTAATGTTATTACAGAGATTTTTTGTTAATAACTTATTAACATCTCGTGTCATATTTGACGTATTAGAGACCGTGCTCTCACTAGTTTTAGCTAAGCCACTTTGTGTGGAATAGTACCGAATTGCAATGAAAACCCTATTGTTGTTTCTGTTGTATGAAATTAACATGAAAAAGGATGATAGTAATAAATAGTGAGGAGGTTACATTTTTAATTAGGTTATCTGTCATATTAAGTAAAATGATATGATTATTATTATGCAACCGTGATAGCCCAGTGGGTAGAACACTCGGTTATCGTGCAAACGACTAGTGTTCAAATCCTGGGTCGGGCCTACACCAATTTGTCTTTTCTAAAGACATATGTGTGGTTTATTTATCATGGTTGTTAACGGTGAGGGAAAACATCGTGAGGAAACCCACATGGCTGAGTTGTACTTAGTCATGTGACAGTGTATTCGTACAAAACGGCGATATCACGTGAGTACACTGTCCATGCAAAACGTGGGTACTCTGAACACCAGGTGACAAAGTCACGTGATGTTCAGAAGTATTAGTACCTCTGCCAACCCCTTCGGGGATATTCGGCGTGAACGTTTATGTTATGTTATGTTATTATATGATTATTTCTTTCTTTCATTTTTGGCTTAAGAAAAATAGTCTGCACTGCGAACAGATACGTAGAGGGACATGATATCTTGTTACTACGAAAGCCTTAAAGGTAAGTTAGGGCTTGAAAGGTTTCCTGTAGTCGTACAAAGTGATAATCAATAATATTGGCCGTCTAAAGTTGGAACTATTGGCCTTAATATTTGCTAGCACAAAGAAAGTAGGTAAAAACTGAACGTAGACTTACTAAATAATAAGACTGTCATTGAGGTACACCATATTGAAGCTTTTAAAACTTTCACCTTAGTTTACAACGTCACAAACTAATGCTACCAAAGTGTGCTTTCTATTGACAATTCGGTATGCAAAGTTTTTTTTTTGGTTTTTATTAAATATTTTTATTCGATAGCAAACACGAAAATAAAAGACTAATTTCAATATTTTTCATTTACAATGAGTAATTGCAAAGTTATGATTTTTTAAAGATTGTTCAACTTTTGTACTTAATGACGTCATCGATTGAAAATATCACGTAGCGACATGCAAATAAAGCGAAATGTTTAATAAAAATGGTGCTGATTGCAAAACATTTCACGAATTTGTGATCTCTAATGAAATTATTAGGATATTATATTAAACAAACCTATGATTTTCGATATTTTATTAATAAACTGCAAAAACGATTGTCTTTGAAACAACGCTGAAGGTCAAATACTGTTACAGTATTTTGTTAAAATAACGGTCATCTTAGCTTTGTTTGATTTAATTTCAAGAAAATATGTTTTAAAAACATAATATCTTGAAATGGTTTTGTAATCAGCATCACTTTTGTAAAACTTTGCATACCGAATTACCTATAGATCTGACTTACAAGCATATGTTTCCATTTCCAAATTGGCCTCATGCCACTTTATAGTATAATATTGTCCATTCATAACTGAAATTATTACGAAAGTACTCGGTACAATGTTAAATGCCTTCCACTTCCCCATTGAAGGGCGGAGGAAGAAATGACGCCATGTGATTTTCAGAAGGGTTCATATCTCGCCTAGATTTAATTTTTATCAATTTTTCTATAAAATAAAATAAAAAAATATAAACCCATTGCTCTGAATTGCGTTATAATTTAATGTGTAACGGGGCCATTTAGTAACCGATCGCTAAACATTGTCGGCTCAGAATAGTATTACATTGTATTTTACGTGGGTATCCTACCCCAAAACTGGGGTTACTCGTATCCCAAAACTATCACCCTAGCCCTATGAAGAGCATTTCTAAAAAACCTATCAATTTTGATTAAGATCTAAAAATAAATAAAACAAAACTAGTGCTTTTTTGTCTTAAGTATATTAGTTTTCTTAACCTGGGGTGTGAGAACGAAATGAACTTAAAAACCAAATTCCTGTCTGCCTATGAAGTATTTAGGCATAAATACTAAGTAAGGTATCTGTCAAAAGGCCTTTTTGCACATCGTCACCCTAGGGTTAATGTTTTGTGGTAACCGATCGTATTAACTGATGTACGTGATAAATGAGGGGTAACAAATCGGATTAATTGTCGTACAGGCCACTTACTTATACCACTTTTACCCAATCGATTTCCAAAAGTGGACAATGAAATTTTAATACCAAAGCTCCAACTACACTTTTCCGCAATTTAAAGCCATCTATACATACCTCTGTATAGGTAAGCCGTGAGTATAGCGATTAGATCATGAGTCAAAGTAGGAATAAATAAACATAAATAATATGTAAGTTGGACTAAATAACATAATAACATAACATAACATAAACGTTCACGCCGAATATCCCCGAAGGGGTTAGCAGAGGTACTAATACTTCTGAACATCACGTGACTTTGTCACCTGGTGTTCAGAGTACCCACGTTTTGCATGGACAGTGTACTCACGTGATATCGCCGTTTTGTACGAATACACTGTCACATGACTAAGTACAACTCAGCCATGTGGGTTTCCTCACGATGTTTTCCCTCACCGTTAACAACCATGATAAATAAACCACACATATGTCTTTAGAAAAGACAAATTGGTGTAGGCCCGACCCAGGATTTGAACACTAGTCGTTTGCACGATAACCGAGTGTTCTACCCACTGGGCTATCGCGGTTGGGTTAGATATAAAACAGAAAGAATAAAATGGAAGTTACAAGGAGTGGAATTTACCCGTCCTGTTCAGAAAGTATGTAGTGTTCAATCTTAAATGCAACGAGTCACCAAGATACATACATATCAAAGCACTGACGACCAAATTACCTCAGTAGGTGCTATTTTATTGTTTTGGCAGTAAGTTGCTTGTTATCATAATTGAAATTCAAATGTCTGTGTTTTTATACATACATACATATACTCACGGCTAAAAATCCCTAGAACCCCATCTAGGAGAAAGCCAGAGCTATGGAATGAAAAATTCCTCAGCCACTTTTGGAAAGTTGAGTGGGGAAAAGATGGTAAAATAAAGGTCCAAAAATCCCTTTAAAGCCCCAATACCGTTAGTCGCCTCTTACGTACACCCACCGGAAGAAATGGGGTAGTGCTATTCTAAGCCGACACTACACAGCTATTTCTATTTATTAAGGATAAAAAACAGAAATAGCAAAAAGAATATAAAATAACAACACATAGAACATTAGTAAATCAATGTTGGTATCTCCTTAACATTTTTCACAGATAGGTAATAAAAACAATAAATACGAAAAAGTGATCTTTACAGAAATACAACCAGAAAAACAGAAATAAAACATGAAATAGGACAACAGCCCCAACTTCCTTTAAGAGCTTATTCCATTTGTCTGAATGAAGACGTCTGAAAGCCACAGAATCTGAATTCAGACTAGTGGAACGTTCAGAACGCTAGGCTTCTGAAAAGTAGACAAATTGTGTAGTGGAATAACAAGCGTCTGCGGCAGTAACTTCGAAGGACGTCTGAATTCAGAAACGACAAAGTGTAATGGAATAAGCTCTTTACTTATATGTGAATACAGTAGTTGTCAGGAATTGATTTAATATAATGTTTCAAAATTTGATGGTAGCGATAAAATTACTTAATTTTATATATTTTCAGTAAGCATACATACGCACGTATACTCAGGCAATTACTTCCCATTGGGGTATAAAGAGACTATCAATCGCCACTATATACTTCTCGAGCTCAATTTAAATTCATCCATGTATGAAACATGCCTTTTTATTCTTCAGACTCCAAACGACTACCTATTTTAATAAAAAGTATCTATTTGATCTAAATGTGTCCTCGATAGTCGTCGCCTACTGGTGTTACCATCCACGTCGTTGCCTCTATGTATCTCAATCACAAAATTACTGTCATTCAACAATATTTTTTTTGTAGTAATTGCTACATCACTGTAAAATTTGCTATACCTAAAAAAGCAATTAAAATATGATCATAATAAGCAAGAAAGATTAAATATATTTTATTCAATATATGCCCGATTTCTGAATTATACTCAAGCGGAGAACGACTTAAGTATCGTTTTGTCTCATTCAGTTGTTAAGATTTCAATGCGACAGAACGATACTTAAGTTGTTCTCAGCTGGAATACTCAATTCAGAAATCGGGCGTTAGTCTATGATAAAAATTTATGTTTTATTTTGTTTTGATCGAATCGGGCAAAAAAACTAGACAGTTCAAATATTTGTAAGAAGTATAAAATATTCATTCACTGTTAACTTGTAGCTTATATTTTTATTAACTTTTGAAACCTGAAAATAACCATGGCCTAAAAACGCATCTGCCTCAGTTGACTAATCATGTTTCAACCAAACCTTCTTAAACCTTTCTAACACTTTTCACACAATCCGTTATTAGCCAAAAGCCATATTTTCAGGGATTGCATACAATGTTTCGTTGGAACATCGAGTATTGTATTTTTTTATTTATAGAAAGTGATTTAAAGAACGGAATCAATTTACGACTGATGTTATTAAATTCATCTAAGGGTTTTATCTTCATATAAAATTTATAAAATTATAAAAGCAACCGTGATAGCCCAGTGGGTAGAACTCTCGGTTATCGTGCAAACTACTAGTGTTCAAATCCTGGGTCGGGCCTACACCAATTTGTCTTTTCTAAAGACATATGTGTGGTTAATTTATCATGGTTGTTAACGGTGAGGGAAAACATCGTGAGGAAACCCACATGGCTGAGTTGTACTTAGTCATGTGATAGTGTATTCGTACAAAACGGCGATAGGCCTGCCCCCTATCACGTGACTACACTGTCCATGCAAAACGTGGGTACTCTGAACACCAGCTGACAAAGTCACGTGATGTTCAGAAGTATTAGTACCTCTGCCAACCCCTTCGGGGATATTCGGCGTGAACGTTTATGTTATGTTATGTTTATGTAAAATTTATATGAAGATAAAATAACACATTTAATGTGGTATTTATCAGTTTCATATTTTATAGTCACAGAAGCAGTAATATTCAGAAATTTTAAACTCGACATCAAAAGTTCTTTCATCCGAATCAAGGCTCACTCTACTGTCTCAACAATATCCACCGAAAAAATATCTAGAATGGGGCATTGGTTTTGCAGCCAAGAAACCTTGCCAAATTTAAACAGTACACTACTACATTCTTTTATTTTTTGTACTAAATTAATAGTTTAATCTTTGATCGACCTAAATTATGTCGATGACTACAGC
Organism: Bedellia somnulentella; assembly: GCA_963576735.1. Taxonomy (NCBI): domain Eukaryota; kingdom Metazoa; phylum Arthropoda; class Insecta; order Lepidoptera; family Bedelliidae; genus Bedellia; species Bedellia somnulentella. The sequence goes on along the minus strand of OY755176.1, from coordinate 14,654,648 downwards.
AGTGTGATTGCACTGCAGCATTGCGTAACTAATAATGTTCTAAGCTGTCGTGACATTAAGATTGTTACTCGCACAAAGTTAAAAACAACAATATCTTACGACCTGTTAGTCAAACTTAATGTAAAAGAAAAAGAGTTCTTTTTACACTGGTCGAAGATAGTGGATAATCTGGGTGATTTCGAAAGTCCAAGATTGATTCTCGGATCAAAAGGATGCAGCTGGCGAACGTAGAAGATCCCTTCCTCACGATTCACTGGACACTATTGACTGGACGTCCTTAAAGGATTTCGTGAGTTATTGCTTCAAACGCATCAAATAGACAAGTATAATACCTAAGTGTTTCTTACACGTCATATATTCGAAATGTCTGATCGAGCACTAGCAAAATATGTATATAGCAAACATTCTTTCAATCCGTATCATTTACACAACAGCTTTGGAGTGCAAATTCTTCAGAGATTGTAATTTAGTGAAATGTGAGGTTTCGTCACCTCGGGGGGTACCGCCAACATTCCTCGGCCAGTAGGTAAATCTCGAATATTCCACGCCAGTCCGCCGCCGCCGCCGCTGCCGCGTGCAATAAATTCTCTAGAGTGATGGCGTTTTTTTTCGCACGACATTTTTTCCCGCGCTAGCAGCAAATATATCACCGGATGACTTACCCTCCGTGACTTATGCTTCTGCAATATACCTCAGAGCTTCAGTTTATAAATACTTTGTTACCGAGTTTAATACCACTATTTTTTTGAGAGTTTCTCAAAATTATTGATGTTATTCATATACTCACGGCTATAAATTCGTTGAAGGGGTAGCCAGAGCTAGGGAATTAGAAATTCCTTAGCCACTTTTGATATTATATACGTATTAAATCGACATCTGCTCGCAAGATTTAAAAGTAAGTGAAGCGAAAAGGACATTTCCTCGTGCAATAAAAAGAGCATTTGCAAACATCTCGTAAAGGACAACAATGACGCCCCTAAAATGAGCCACAGTCAACCGCAAATAAAGCGTCTTATTAAGCAAGTCGCAGCGATCCCTAGGGAGCGTTTTATCCGGTGTCCATTCTTCTGAAATGCGATTAAAATTGAATAGGTCCATATGTCTGGTCCGGGCGTCTATCCCGTTGCGTCACAATCTCACGGGCCGATGCATTTTCAATTTGCCGCGAGATAAGCCCGGTTTTGGCGGAGTTTTTCTATGAAACGGCGGAATTGATTCGGTGACTTATGACGACCTCGGCTGCGAGAGACGCGCACTATTTCGACAGCTTACGTTCGGACACTATTTATCGGTCAATTGCCTCGATACATTCAATACAGATTACTAGTTTAATTTGAATCTTTTGATGCAATAACTACCTTCCTTACATATCAAGTAAAAAAACAATGTATGAAAGGGAAGATATTAATAAAAGACAAAAAACTATCAATATTGATAATTTATTCACAATTTTATTAAATTACACAACTTTACGATGTTCGTTTTATAAACTAAAATATTAGGTTAAGGACATCATATAATCTGACTTTGTGACCACTATTTAGTACATAATAAGTATCTCTATTTTGCAACGAACGAGACGATTTTATAACTCAAACGATATCTTTTTAAAAATAAATATATGACAGTATTTTGGAAATGCTAGTTACAGACTTCAAGAATATACATAACATTGTTAATTATATGGCCACTCAATCTTAAATACATATTCGGCTGATATACAAATATTTGTACATTATGTAGTCCTTGAAATATTAATATAATATTTTACAAATACGATCTTATCCAATAACGGTGGCCGTCAGATGAATTTACATTCGATTTTCATTTGTGTGTAAATAAAATAAATCTCAAGAAATCTACATAAAAGACGTCTATTTATGTACAAATCGGATAATTTATCCTAACAGTATAAATATCTATTGCATTTCCATAAAACTAAACTAATACAAATATACAGAGAACGTCTGAACTTCATCAAATACTCCTGAACACATCACAATTCCTAAAACAGCGACCGCGGCGCGGCGCAGCTAAATTAAATAACTACAATATCAATGTTACAAAGAAAACAAAATATACAGGAACATAATATAAATTAATTAGATATGTACATAATACACAGGTTTTCTGAACATACCGATTTAAATGGATCTAAGTAATTATATCGACCTTAATCTCTAATATAATACTGTACAATTTCTCTAGTTACATCATACTGTTGCGCACAACACTTAATACTTTTACTTGCACTATTATCAAGTCTTTTTTGTATTAAACTGATCATTAAAACTGGGTCAGGTCAAGAATCATAACACATAGATATGTCTTCTTATACAATGCTTCGAAAATTTCTCAATTCTGTTCAACAGTCTTATTGATGAAGAGTTCCAAAGTTTAAAGATGCGTGTAGTGTCCTAGAGGAAATCACAGCAATTGTTTGAATGCGTTGGATTCCTTGGCAGAGTGGTTCGGATCGCGGCCCGAGCAGTGGACGGGTCCAGTTTCAATACCATTGTTTGATACGCTTAGTGTAGGCCCTCGCTCGCGGCATACTCATCACGTGTACTCACTTCTCCAACCAGTCTGAAACAAGCATGCCCGATAAGTATTTGAGAAGAAAATATTGCATTTTTAGTGGCTGTTAAATGGGGTTCAACTTTCATTAAAATAAATTAATGAAATAGCCCAAAAACAATAGGCAGAGCACATTTCACTGGACAATGCTGTGGGAGTGGGCCTCGCATTTGTCGAAAGTCACAAGAAGCCGTTGGCAGCACAGGAGCGGTCATTTTGGTCATTTTCAGGGGAGGCGTATGTCCTGCAGAAGACTTCTAATTGCTTAATGATGACTCATGGACATAGGAATAGGCTCTAATCTTTCGCCATCTCACTGACTATACACTTTTTTTATTGACATTATTACTCGTTATTTGTCATTGTTATTGACAAAAAAACATAACTTTCTTGGTAATTTCCAGAAACATTCAATGCAATCAACAAAAACAAATGTATGTCACTATGAGATAGTCTCAAATCTTACTTACCATGGAGTTGAGTTGCGCGAGGTGATGATGATGGTAAGGGTTGTGCGAGGCGGGCGGCGGCGCGAACCCTTGATGAGGCGCGCCGTACCAGTGCGACATGTGGGCGGCCGCCGGGTGCACCAGCCCTACTTGGTGTTGACCTGCAAAAATACAGCTGTTAGTTTTGTCATTGCAACTAAGACATTCGATCATATACGTTATCAAGGTAAAACATACACATAGACTTGTGATTAAAAAGGGCGCTTGACACCACGAGACTGAATGTTCCATTTGGCAATAGCTCCGACGCATAATTAATTTTTGGGTTAGTTATGACTAGTTAGCTGTGTAGTGTCGGCTTAGTATAGCACTACCCCATTTCTTACGGTGGGTGTACTCAGTGACTTGGGGTTTTTTAAGGGATTTTTGGGCGATGCGGTTTGAGACCCATCACCAACAACCTTTATTCTACCATCTTTTCCCCACTCAACTTCCAAAAGTGGCTTAGGAATTCCTAATTTCTCAGCTCTGGCTACCGCTTTTAGGGATATATAGCCGTGAGTAAATGTATATATGTTATGAGTACATTCAGACTTATGATTATTAACAAGAGTTTTCATGAGTTCGGAAACAAACAAAGTGACAAGAATGGCTATTGGTAATAAAAATAAAATATTTTGATGAGTTGAATGAATGAAAATAGCTGTGACTGAGGAATTTGAATGGTAAATAAGTAACTATTTTATTTTAAATGTAGCAATTATAGCATAAAAAATATAAGAAAATTCATTCAACGTGATCGTCATGAATTCAAATTGCAGTCAAAATAACTTACCGAAATCCATAGCCGAGGGAAACCCGGATCCCCCAAATCCTTTAGTGGCGTCTCCTAAAGGTTTGATCATGTCTCCCATGACTCCTCCGAGGGCCAGTGCGCATGCACCACCACCCATACCCATTCCGCCTTTCTTCTTCTTACTCTTACTGCTTAACTTCCTATTCCTTGTCTGGATTCCTTCCTTCTTCATCGTCAGCGGCCTATTTACCTGCAACAAATAAAACCAAATTAGTATCAATTTAATTTCATTTATCTTAATAACGTATTAAACAGTGGATGGTAATATCAGTAGAGGCCGAGCACGGAGGACACATTAAGATCAAATAGAGAATATGCTTAAAAAGGCCCATAGTATGAAGAATGTATGAACAAGAGAGCATGTACGGATATATTTATGAATGTAAATGATGCTTGAGGGATTTGCCAGGATCGTAACAAGTAGCGATAGATAGTCTCTGCCTACCCCAATAGAAACTAATGGCGTGAGCATACAGTATACAAACGCGTAGTATCAATAGCCGCCTTCTAATCAACTTGCAGGTTGAAATTAACACCGCTTTTCTAAGTCAATAGACACTGTCCAACAAAAAAAACACGTAAACCAAATTCAATTATATTTTTTATGACGAAAAAACTAAACGAGTTTCATACCCATAAAAACTCTTCCTTAATATTTTTATATAGCTTTTGCAATTCATGGTTACACTTATAATGGTGTTTCCTCTTTATTGCTTGACATGACATTTAGCGTTATAAAAAAGCCGTCGGTACTAGGCTCGCATGTTAACTAAGGAGTTGAAAGAGGGCCGCCCGCCATAAAGTGCACAACGCACAATAGACTTCAGCAAAAAGTTATGCAGCTGTTTGGACGTACATGAGTGTGACCGACATACGGTGCATCCTAATTATCAGTGCAGAGCATTGGCGCCGCGACCTGCTCTTATGTGATCTTAATATGGTTGCTATTTCTATATGGTTGCAATGACAGCTATAGTATTCGCCTGTCGATAGTATTTACCTTTATTACTCCGATATCTGCTCTTTTAAAGCAGTAGTCATTTTAATAAATCAAATGCAGAACAGTCTTCATGGTTGATTTTCATGAGCACTCGTCCTTTACTCTCTAAATAAACTCCTTTGGTACCACAATCAACGAGCATCAAAGATGATATGTACGAGCTTACATGTCGGTTAATTAGATAATGTCAAGGTCAAATGTGTCGGTCAAATTTGTGCACGTCAGCAGTTGTTCCGAGAACGTCACGTGGTCAGACGGACAGACAATGAGTTATTCATCATGTTCCCGGGAAGTCGGCCGGCGGCATGTGGCCTGAGACGCACGATTTCACTGGCCCGCCGCGCTTCAAATACCCCTGCCGTACTCATTCAGGAATTTCATTACATGTGCCCTTGAAGTCGATGCCGACTATGACGGCACAAAGTTTTGAGGAGGCAAGTGCAGTGGGAAGAAAAATTATCAATCTACCTGTATAGCTTCTACTGAAAGAGAACCCTACATGTCCGCCTATTCAAATATACCTTCTCAAAATAACACAACTTTGGAAAAAGATTTATTTGTATTCAATGCTTTCTTTGCACTGATTTATTTGAAGTAACAGAACGACTTAGGAAACAAATGTTAGGTCATTTTGCTAGTAGATGTTAGCGTGTCAAACAGCCATAAAGAAGTTACTGGTCTATTCTAGATAGAGTCCTAGTACCCACTAGTATGATTTCGCAGTCACTTCGTTCCCTCTTAATTCCCGATGCGTAAGATAGTTACCGCGAACTGCCCACACATTGCGTCGCATACCGCGCCGACTGCCCAACCAATTGTGGCAATATAAAATGCATTAGCGCAACTGCAGATGAGGACAGATTTAGCTTTAAATTGTTCATTTGGTGGCAATCGGGTCACCGAGAAACAGACGCGCTCTCATTAATTTGGGTTGAACTCTCGTATGTCATCTTGTCTACTAAGAACTTCCTTTTTGTACAACTATTCCTTACTATTTTATGACTTAAAATAGAATTATTTTCATGGAATTACGTTATAACTACAATTATGTATCTATATCACATTCAAGTTATTCTATGTTGTCAATTCTAATGCTACCATTTTGAAAAAAAAATGTTTAGAAGATTAAAAAACGGTTGAAGTTACTGAAAATTCTAGGGGGTAAGAAAACTTAAAAATAAATTATAATATTACACTGCTACATGCATTTTCCGTACAGTGAAATTACATTTAGTTTGTTGTATTTTTTAAATATGTTTATTGTGTTTGATGTCCTTAAACAATAATATATTTGTCATCAACATATTACCTGCAGCATATTTAATGTGTACATAACATAGTTGTCCATATTTGCACTGAAATTGCTTAATAACTGTCCATTATGTGAGGTAAATTACATTGCATTGCGCTCCTATTCAGTCGGGCTTGGTGTTTAGGAGAAGTGTCCATCTATAGTGGATCTAATTGTATGTTGGCGGTTACAATGCGACGACACCGCCACCTGCCATTATATGCGCTAACTATATAACACAGGTATTATATACACTGACTGACTATTGTATTCGCTCATTGTTTAATAACTTTCTTCCGCCTAACATTATGTATTAGGTGTCTGCCCATTGCAATACTTTGTGTTTAGTTTGAATATAAAAACATTTCTTTCAGCTAGTATTAAAATCAATCGATCTACGATACGATTTTGCTTAATTGTAAGGATAATCTTTGGCAAACAATTTCAGGGTTGTACTAAAGTTTATTTAAGTCAGCGATTAGTTTTATCTTCACGTATGTGTTATTACAAGCAACTACTGGTAAAACTCATTCAAACTTTTGTTTCAGTAATAAATAATTCAAAATGTATGAAATTTCTGAATAAAGTGAAAAAGATTGTTGTGTTGTCGGATGGCGACCAAGTTTTCATGGCTTTCACAAAGCTGGCGGAGCGGGGGTGCGGGGTGCGGGCGGGGTAATGTGCGGGAAACACGCGATCCCCCCTTCCCTCCACCGCCGCCCGCCCGCCCCGCGGAAACTTGGCGACGTGACTTTGTTATGAACAATTTATTAATTTAGATTAAACTCTTGTTTTGATTACACCTCAATTCATACATTCATTTAACACATTTATCACCAACGCTCATTCGCTTATAAAACATATTATGTTGGCGTTACAATTTAAACGAAATATCGATAAACATCAATTTAAAAAGTGTTGAGATAAGAATAAACTCAACCGAGCGTCAAAGAAGCAATAAAATGTATAAAATATCAGCGGGTCGTAGTAAAAGAGTAAAACAATAAAATCGCGTGAAAAATAAATCTCACAAACCCCTAAAGTAAAATATTCAAACGGCAAGTTAATAAAGCGTGCAATAAAACAGCGAAATAAATTAGAAATGTTAAAGTGAAAAGGCACGCCAAAGTTTCCCGGCGAGATTTTCATATCTCGTTAGGGTTGAACTTACGGGTTTTACAAGTTGGTGCAATAAGCTTGCTTTATGCACTGCCTTGCTCGTTACAATATGGAGGTATTCGCTCCGTGCGTGATCCGATACCGCCTGATTGTGGGAAGGGAAGTAATGACACCCCGCCGCCTCTACACATTGTTCATAATCATTATTGCAGATCGCTACCACCATTACTATTCAATGTTTAATATCTCGATTTCATTTCTCTATTCATGGTAACGCTTTCGTTTGCATAATTTTGTGGAAACAAGGAATTCGTCACCTATTTTTTTGTTAGGTGGTATGAAGTGTTTAGTGGCAGTGGTAACATGAACAGTGACGCGTCGAAGGCAGTGCGTGTCAGTAATTGCGAGCGGCAGTGGATGCACATCCAGCGCGGCCGACCACGTTATTACGCTATCTACATCTCTTGTGATACACATAAAATCGCTCAAATGGGAAAATAACAGGCTCTATAATGCAACTATGGAAACTGCATCGTAAATTTTTCCAACTAGAAAGCACCGTTCAGCTAATTATAGGAAAATGTCGCCCCTCCATTGTTCCGCGCGCTCACGTCTAAATAACCGAACAATACGAATATTGTGAGAATTTCTACCTAGTGGCTATCATCATTATGGTAAAAAATACTAAGTCATATTAAATATGAATTCTTGTTCTAAAAATTTGAATGGTGCCGACTTAGAATATCACTACCCCTTTCTACCCACGGGTGTTGTAAGAGGCAACTAAAGGTATTGGGCTTTTTAAGTGGTTTTTGGGCGATGCGGTTGGAGACCCATCACCAACGACACTTTACTTCTACCATCTTGTCCCCTATCAAATGCCAAATGTGGCTGAGGAGTTTCTAGCTTTAAGGCTCTGGCTACCCCTTTTTGGGATTTATAGCCGTGAATGTGTATTGTTCTCAAATAGAAATATCTAAAAGTACAATTGTCATTCATTAACATAATCTTACACTTTCTTCAACATAATCCAAGCAAACAGTCATACAAATGAGACAATACAATAGCGTATCAGTTTCCCGGTGAAAAAGCGATTCTCCAACAAGAATTACCTCATCAATTAACGTATGATGAAATTCTACAACAATTATCAAGCAAAAAATTCAATAATGACTCTATTGAAATGTATATTGGCTCCATTAAAAAGCAATTTGTTTTTTTGTAACAGTATCTTAATTGTTAATTATTGACAATGTTTGTGTTGCTATTCGATTAATTATATAAGCACTATTATAGCAAGAAAATAGCACTTTCGTGATTTATTAGATTACAGCTGAAATAAATTAATCTTGTCATGTTTAATTTGTGGCAAGAGATAGAGACGTAGCAAAAAGCGGGATGTTATAACGCTTCTTGTTTAGTTCAAAGTTAATATTTATATCAGTACTTATTTCCATATCATCATATCATACAATTTAACAGAGTTTAGTAAAATCTCAACAGAGTAACGAGACTTGAGAAGAAAGCTGTTGGAAGTTGCTATGAGGTGATACCTAGACTAAAATTACATTCACAGACGTAGATAATCTTTGCTTCCTTATATAATTCTACTTAATGATTGCTTAGAATATATCTAGTACGTTTACACCTACCAGCACTTGACTTGTGTTAAATATACTCGTAGCTAAAGATTCAAGAGGTCTTTATTTTCTAAAACAGAGGGTACTGCTACAAATAAACAAACAAAAAACCTCTAGAAAATACTGAAGAAAGTATAGTTATTACGGGTTAAAGCCAATCATAAATGTAAAGCCCCGATGAGAGGTGGCTGATGAGCCGTGTCAGCAAATAAAGAAGTGTTGGCAATTGCGCGCATCGGGACGCGGCGGGACGCGGTGCGGCGGCCACACGCGCGGTTTTACGAATTTACATAATTTTTTTTTGTGCTGAAAATACTGAAAATTTTGTTTTGTTTGAGGAGGCTGAGTTTTAGGCGTATAAGATTTTCAATGAAATCTCTTTAGAGTAAGGTGATTTTTAAATGGGTATGTTGTAAATTAGAAAATCAGTTACAATTGAAAGCTTAAGTTTATTTATCAGAAAATGTATATTAAAAGAAATATATGGAACTGCTAGTTCAATAAAAATAAATATTCTATTGATTTTAATTGTAATTGAATAATTAATTTAGTTCACAATCGTTTTCTTCGTCACCTTCTGGCTACCCCTTTTTGGGGCACATATCTACTACTATCTTGTTTATTAATATCCCGCTAGTTAGTTTTATTTGATACTACGGTATCAAAATGACTAAAATACTGATAGAATTTAATATGACCGACAGCATTTATCATAATTATTCATTCTCCACAAATATTAGGTATCTAAATATAGTGTTCTAATGCGTTCTCAAAATAACGTCCCAAATAAGGGTTAGATGATATCAGTGCGCGTGTACGACCGTCATTAAAACTTAATATTTTTATGAATGACTGTTTTTTTATTGTCTTTATAAATAAAGTTTCTAGTTAAATAAAACTCTTGAATTTTAGTCTTATACATTTAAAACATGCTGAGTTTAGAATACCACTAACCCATTTGTTCCCACGGATATCGTAAAATCGACTTAGGCTATTGGGGATTTTTCAGTGCTTGTTGGGCTATGCGGATGTAGACTCATCACCAACAACCATATTTTACAAACTTTTCCGCACTAGATTTCCAAAAGTGACGGACATAATTTTTATTCTGAAGCTCTGGCTACCCCTTTTTGGGATTAACAGGCGTGAATATACGCAACGCATGCCAACTAAAATAAATATTTGCTACTATAAATTAATTTTACTTAAGAGAGAAAAAAATACTTTATTTTTAGTTCGTGACGACAATTAAGAAGTCTTTAGTAATGAGGAGGAACACGCGAGTGCATACCCCTTTAATCAGAAATATGTCTCTGACGGCTGGGATGACAAAAAATGGCGGTTCTTTTCAGATCTGTCAGTGAATTAGTTCCGGGCAGTTAGCGAGCACTGCAATCGACCGTACGCGGCGCCACTCTATTAGCTACATCACTAGCGACTCCTACTCTTCTACAAAAATCTTAAAATATATCAGACCTATTATTACCACATGTTTTTTAAAATGCTTTTTTTATTTTAACAGAAAACGCCAATATGAAAAGCAACGGCAACACAATTAAGTAAAGAAACGCAAAGTTCTTCGAGCAACTTTTAATCAACAGCATAATTTCGGGATTCTTAATCAAGGGAACCGGCGGAAGTTATGAGTTAAATAATATTGAAACCATTTGATAAGTGTTGTGCGATTAAAATAAATAAAGCGAAGTGTTCGCAGTGTGGTCGCGCAGACAGCTGCTACTCCGGGGATAATTGAAACGACGATTTATACACCCGCCAAATTTATCGACATCCTCGATTTATAGCACGCGCTTCCTACAGCCCAGTTATTATTTTAACGTTTCATTTGAGTCTGACATTCTTGCATTGCAATGTAACAGTACCAAGGTATCTAAAGTTACTACCCATTCAATCACTATACAATTTTAAATGGAAAAGGTTTCAGACATTGTAGTTTCTTGCGGGTAGTTCTATAATGTTTAATCAAGCGTAAACAACACAAAAGATAAACGTTCCATTTAATATCTCATTACGAATGTTAAATCTCATTTATTAAGTATCAAAACGTCTACTCGTAATTAAGTTATCAAGACAAAACCATTAAATCTGATTGCAACTCAATAAAGACGTTATCGTATTCGAAACATGTCGAGATTCATTCGGATCATTTGTTTTAACTCTTGTTGCTTATAATAACTACCTGTCGGATTGAAAAACTCGATTTGATAGCTTATTGCAATTTTGACTTTTTAATGGAAATATGATATTAATATGCCGTCATGGCTAATCAATTGAACATACGAACTAAAAATGTGAAAAATATTTAGGAACATGTCTGCATTTCGACAACAGTAGTAAGAATTTATAAATAATATGAGATTAAAAAAAATGATTTAGCCGTTGGCCAGAGACCCGGTCCAATTAGAAGCAGTTGGAGGCTGCAGTAAATCTCGGAAGGCTACCACGCTACACTAATTCATACGGGCCGCCAACGAGCGCAGTTACTGTCCACCTCGACACGAATTTTAACAGCTTCTCGATTATCGATAAATCCTCGCGAACTTACAACACTACACTACAACTTATGATGAACGATTCCTTTTAACTTCGCACGAACTATTTCGTGTGTTTGTATGTATGTATTCCATGAACCGATGCTGCAGGTTATTTTATAGTCATAATTTATTTTATTTTAAATTATCTTATTCCTAACTAAATATACTATTATTACTATTACTAAATATGTAGAGAGAGCTTAGAGTCACATTAACATAGGGGTAGTAATAAAAGATAATAAAATAAAAATTGTCCTTACAAAAAATATTAAATTTGCTGCCTAAAATACAAAATTTCCGACTACTTTTGTCTGAGTAAAAATGACGAAACGACCGAATGACATACTTAAATCTTAAAAAAAATAATATGTCTGTTTATTGCCACAATACTTTTCTACCAAGTAACATTATGTTCTGCTGATAACAATGGTTTGTAATTTTTACCTTTACTTGCCTATAAGTTATTCATAAATTACACTACATGTTTCATAGGAATTATGCATATCATTTAAGGTGCTCGCTCCGCTGCGCTTCGCTCGCTCGTTTTATACATAACCTAACCTAACCTAGCTAATTGTGACTTAACTTTTCTTCACCTACAGGGGGCTTTAGAACCCCCAACCCCCCAACGGATAAACTTGTCGGAGGTTCAGTATTTTATTCGGAAGTTTAGTTTTATTATTCGAAGTTGAATATATTTGTAAGTAAAAATGTAATTCTATCCTGTTCATAGGTGTTTGTTAAAATTAATTTTTTTCGGTATGTTTTGGTTGTTTCTGTCGGTAATTTATTAAAACGCTGGTTTATTAGAATAAAAGTCGGACAGATGTAGTTGGAGATTCATTTATTTTTCGGAACCATTATTATTTCCCTTAACATAGGGGCTGTTGCTTTTTTTTGTGTGATAAGAACTGATATGATTGGTTTACCATGAGGAGTAACTTATTTATTTATTTTTGAAATGTTTAATATGGTAGTGAAATTCATAATTTATAAGAATAAGATAAGTCATAATATTTTTGCTAGCATGTTCTTTGATCACTGGGGCCATTTTTATAACGATTCGACATAAGATAAGATAGTTACTAATGATGTATATCTGCCTAATGCCAGCCCATCAACTTAATCTCCCGACTCTAATTTACGTACTCTCTTTTATTAATCAAACAAAATTTTTAGTTGAAGTAAAAATTTTACATCCTTATACATATATCAATATTCCATTCTTACATATCAAGAACAGCACTTCCAAAATACAAAATTGATAATTGTATATTAATGTCCATCATGCAAGGCACGTGTGTAAAGTCGGAACTTAAAAGCACCTGCTTCAGCCCCCAGCAATTATACTACTTCTTATTATATGATTATGTAAGTTTTTTGGGGCTTTCAATAAAATTACACCTTTAACCGAACATTTCGATGCTTCGAGTGAGATGTCATAAGAATTAACAATGTGTTTTTTGTTCAACTGACGATGCCGGGTGACAAATGCCAAATACGAATCAAACAAGTTAAAGAAAAGAAGTATTACAATTGTATTAAAATAAATTGGTTCAAAACCTCGGTAATATACGCAAAATATACTATCCATAGTATATTTAATTACAAACATGGCGTTAATGAAGTTATACAATTTTATTCAGCTACATTACAATGTCTTCCTACGGCTTCTTTTTACGGCTGAGCTAAAACGATAATTTTACTGTGTACTATCACTCTCAAGATTATATGACGTAATAAACAAAAGCTTCCAGTAAGTTTAATAACAACTAAGCAGGTTTACGGTGGCAAATGATTTCTATAACATACTTTACCTACCCTTTTCAAATTTAGCAAAATATGTGGAAATCTAAATCTGTATATTAGCATGAATTGTGAAACGTTGTCTGTGTTGCACTCAAGCGCATCGATTAAGTGATAGCAACCGTAAATAAATAATTAGATGCTGGAGAGAGACGGAAGTGCGGGGCGCGGGCGGGGGGAGGGAGATAGTTAGATGTAATCTGTGGCAACCGCGCTTTGTGTCAAACGTCAGATTTTATCTAGAAGATGTCTACAGATGTTTCAAGAGGGGTAACGGCCCTTCTCCTGGATGCAAGCAATCGACCGAAAACTATCGTGTAAGCTGCATAGATGTAAAGTAAAAGTAAAAAAGTAAAAGACATTTATTTGGCAAATTAACACACATACACACAAACGTAAACAGAATGACACATAATAGAAAACACATTGAAAACACAAAGATAAAAAAAAAAATATAGTAAAAACATTAATTAACATTGCCAAAAGGGTGTCGTCTCAGCATGTGTGCCTGGAACGGGACACAGACCGTTCCGAGACACGCTGGTTTTCAGCCGACACCGCCTAATTTAAACAAAACAAAAATATAATATAACAAGATAAAACAAACCTACACATTTTTATTTTATAACTAACAACGTTTCAAATACTAACAAAATTTCAATAACTAACAATAAAATAAAAAAACACTCATTATATTGTAAGTACATACCAATTAATAAATAAAGTAAAAATTATAAAAATAGATATATAGGTAATATGATATAATACATATAACATTCTATAGGAGTAATTTATAATTCAATAAATGATCAGTCAAATTTTAGTAGATAAATATCGCGTACAAAGGATAGAAGAGTTATCATAATATTTATATATGCGACAGTAAATTATAATAATTTAAATGTAGAACATAGATTTTTTAACGATTAGATTTTTTAAGATGGAGTACACTAATTAATTAATTGAGTTGTCCTGTTTTTATATTTGTATTTTTGAGTATTATTTGTTGTAAAATATGTCATTACAGTCGGATGAATAAGGTTTTACTGAAAGACTTTGATTAAAAAATGGGTATTTTTTCTTGTAGCGAGTTCATTTGAGATTTCAATGATTTTAGTGCCGAGCGTTTTTAGTGTGCTTAGTAGATAAGTGTGTCCGAATAAAAATTTTACTTTATGACGTAATTATTTACTCATAAACCTGCTCAACTTTTCTATTAAATAGTCAAAACAATCAACTAAGACTATCAACTATGTTAGCCACCAACTGTACCCTACAAAACATCAAAATAAATCACCCAGCTAAAACGAAATAAATCAATAAGCATACATTTGACCGACAGCTGCGACGAAGAGTAGTAATGACTGTACAAGAGCTATTTGGAGAGCAGACGCGTTCATCACCGAGATCGCCGATACGGGGGCACGTCGCCAGATCTGTGGTGCTGATCAGATGTGCATCATGAGCCACCATCTACTATCTTCCTGGGATTTGATCTTTTTATCTATTTTTACTGAGGTATTTGCAGATAAGTTTTTTGTTGTTGTTATTGTTAGCAAATTCGGTGGATGCTTGTTTAAGCTATGCTAAAGTGTATTGACAAGACGATATTCCATGATTTTCAAACTAGTTTTTGGTAATGCCATACCTAAAATTACATTAAAAATTATAATTTATTTATGTGAACACATATTTTTGCGAGTAAATGAAAGTAATCAAGTCTTATTTATTAGAATTTAACAAAGTTAAGCTTGGTAACTGTTTGTGTATATCATTGTAGAGTCATTAAATAAATAAAAATGTTGTAGCATAAATAAAGCATTGTTTTTGATTTTACGCTCCTACAACCTACAAATCCTTATTTAATTATCTGCAATATCATAGGAAATCTGGTCTTTAGTTAAAGACATTAAGTGTAAATATCGTTTGGTGAGAATATTAACATTATTCCTTTAGTACATCGGAGGGTGTACGCAAACGCATTTCCGGTGTCCGAGTAGCGGGAAAACGCTATTTGAAACAAAAAGAAAAAAAAACTAGTAAATCGCCGCGCGCCTGCCGGACTCTTCCGGTCGACGCCATTTTTTGTATTATAAACAGATAAAATCTTTCCGCCCTACTGACCAAACACACGCTTTTATTGTTAAAATAATGGATTATTTTAGTAGCATATTGCCAAACTGAAATTTCTTCATCAGCATCCGTAGTTACAACATAAATGCTTTACACTATTAAAGAACAAATCTTTTTTAAATTATAGATCGTTCTTTGAATATTTATTAAAGGTGTTAATCGGTAAAATTGTTCGTAGAGTTGTATGTGGACGATGTGTGAAAGCAATCCACGAAACCGCCGTTTCGGAATCAGATAAACAATGAAGAATAACAAGAGGGCATATTTACATAGCTACAATTGCAACGGCCGGCCGAACTTATGTAAATGGAATAGCTGTTCAATGTTGAATATTCAAATTGATGTCATTATAACATTCGGCTGAATGTACCCGCGCCACGTTTGGCCAGTGGCCAGTCGCATGTGTAATGTAATGAGTAAATTAAGCATATTTTCTTTTTGCGTTGAACCAGGTTAAAGCTCGTCGATTTAACATGTAGCAATACGAGTGTTAAATATAATTAACATTTCAACTACGCGCTTTAAATAGGCGTTAAACTTATATTAACATTTTCATTTCGAATTATCACAGGCGTAACTAATTCTAGTTATGCCGAATAAAACGCTTAGGATGTGTATCATATCATATTATAAGTTTAGTATTATTTGTAACTAACAACGGAGAGTCTAAAAGAAAACAAGAAAAAACGGTGACTGTCAGTTTCTCTTGGATGTTGGCTGAACAAAACAGCACTTTAGCCGAAAGGAAAAAAAACTAGAAGAGCGTTCTCGATTCAAAAATTGAATTGATCGTTCCATTGTATTCCAAATGTATCATTTGAACTGTTATTATGTTCCCTCTCTCTCTAGGAACTGCTCAATGCGGCCGTAATCCAATACTTTTGAATTGAACGCATATAACGATTCGGTTTTACACTTAGGCCTCCACGTTATGTGACGGTTGCATTTCAATATAAATTAGGTGCATGTTATAGTTGTATAATTATAATTTATAGTAGTATATAAATTATAGTAGTATAATTAGGGGTACTTGAAGTATTCAAAACTATATATATGGCCTCTTATAAGTATGCAAATATTTTCTAATTGATTTTTCATTGTATAGGTATATTTTTTTAAATAATATGCTTTCAAATTACAGATCTAATAAACCGGAAGCTACTTTGCGCTTCTAAGCCATCAAGTGAGAAGGAAGTTCCTAATTTTTTAGTAAACGCGATATAAAACCAATATTTGGAATCCTTCAAGCAGACAGACAAAACGTTTTGTTACATTATTGCGGTTGGATCATGCAGGTACGGCTAGGATTAGAACCCACGCACCACAAGATACTAATCCTATTACAAAGCTATTGTGCATAGCCAAATAAATAATTTATTTTAGATCGCATTCAATTGGTATTACTCTTAGACGGTTATTCCCAATGGATAGATCAGTGACAATACTGCTTACTCATCTACAGAAAAGGAATTTAGTTTTTTAATGTCATAGAAGTTGTAAAAGACCAACGAATATGTTTGAATGATTTGGTATTATATTTTCCCACATGGTAGAGGATATAAAAATAAGTAAGGTATTTTAGATAAACAAGAATTCTCTCTAAAATGGTTTCAGCTACTAAAGCACAGTTTTTTTTAAAAACCTAAGCGCTCCAACTTTTATGTCACATGATCGGATTCACAATATCTGCCTTAGAATCCTATTGAATTAACGCACCAAATTTAAATAAATAATATTATATTGCACTTAGTTTTATCTGAATTACCTACCAATTTTCTCACAATTAACTAAAAAAATTGCTTGTTATGAAACTCGTGTAAGAAAAATCTTTTTAGGTTGAGGACGGTTTAATAAATTATAAACTAGTACCTAAACCGACACTACACAGCTAGCTAAGATGACCGTCAAAATATGTTCTTTAATGAAAAAGGAAGTAGATGTGTTTTTATTGAACTTGCTAAAGATTAGGTAAACATCTGCTCTGCCTGCTTAACTAAAAATGACAAACATCTAATAAAAGTATTATGTAATGCATATTATTTTAAAGACTTTAAAAAAGATGTTATTTCCTTTCTTACCCTGGTTTCTTTTTCTCATGTCAATCAAAAAATAAGAACTGTTATAATTTAAAGAAATTAACAACTTAACAAAACACGTATTCTTAAAAAAACTCTTAGTTGAATATAGAGAATTGTTTGAGAGCCAATTTGCCACACAAAAGCATCATAGCCACTCCATTCTACATCCACAAACAATCATATTGGGTTTTATAAGAAAATGTTTTGACTAAACATACTTCACAATTTTATTGAGTCACACAAAACCAAATGGTTTTAATACTTTGATTTATTTATTCTTTTATAAATTATGTTTTCGTTTTTCTTTAAATAGATCAAATTTTATTAACAGCGTGAGTATGTGTCTGTGTGTATGTTATCTATTAACGCATTTTGAAAATTAAATTCATTTCCAAAAAAAGAGCAAATAGACCTGATAAACAATTATGTTTACTGCGAAGATTTTGAAAACATTGAGTATTAATAACCTTTTTATAAAACTAAACAGATTGCTCTTTGCGTTAAATTATTATTGTACAGAAGTATCAAGAAGTGTGAGTAACACTACATCAAAAAGTTGAATTGTGTCGGTAGATCACAACGATCTTATGTTACATTGTATGAATTGCATTTTCTAGTGAAATTGATCGTTCAGTTCATGGGACAAATTTGGATATGGATTTTTTATTTCAGTTTAGTACATACTATTAAAACTTTACTATTAAGAACATTGGGGTTTTAAAACCTATGCCAGAAATATGATCTGATTACTAATTTTTGTACTAATAAGCTTACGATGAAGTGGTCTAAGACAGGTGACCTTAAAAAAATAAACTACGTAAGTTGTAGCAGCCCGCTAGGAGAACACAAGCTATCGCTCTAGAAATCCTTAGTAGGAGCAAGTACGATCTCTAAATAAACAATGGAACAGAAAACGTCGTCAGAGTCGCACTAAAATTAAAACGGAGTAGCAAAATAACAAAGCTGCGACTTGTAAATATGTATGAGGAGGCGGATACAGCCAGCCCTCTACCGTTTGTGCATTGCTCCCGATGTGACACTGTCATTATGTTTTCGAACTCAAGTAGCGATTTCTCGTTGCATTGTAGCTGCTTCCGAATAATTACAGCGGATTCCATTGTGAGCACTTCAAAAGGGCAATAAAGTATACATTTCACAGAAAAAAATCAAGTGGCCTGCTCTCTGTAAGGGCGGCTTTGACATTTATAGCGGAGTATTATGTTTTGGTAGGCAGAGAGCTTGTTTAGTTTGTTGTATCGATTACGGTATTTGCATGGGGTTTCAAGTATCGTGAGAAGTCTGAAACTAATTGTTTTATGAGATTGTTCAAAAAAAATTGTAAGTATTTTAGGTATTTGCCAGTGTTTCAAATGGTAATTTTATAAGTAATAATGCTAAGCTTTTAATAATATTTAATTGGAATATAATAATATAATTTGATACTATTCGTTTTATAGTTTCAAATCCGTTTTAAGTACCAAGTTTCTTATTCAAATTAAACGATACCCGGCATTAAATAAAAATAAAATCAGCCTCACCATTTAAGAAAAATACAATACAATGTTGAAGTTCGGTAAAACGCATCCATTAATGGTAGCAATACACGGTCCTGGCAGTATTTCATCCGCGCAATCATTCTGACTTTTATCACGTATTAGGCTGGTCCTGAGGGGAAGATCTGATGCATCCCCGAGTTATCTGTCACCAAGATAGTGTCAACTCACCCGCGAGCCAACCCCGCGGGGGTAGCTAATACTCCGTCAATTGAGAGGGTGCCACAGATTTAACTTCTCTAAATTGTTATTGTATTAAAGTATGGTATTTGCGGGTGAGATTGGTTCGTAGAGCATGTTAATTAGAGGGTGCTGTTAGATTTAATACGATTATTTTTAAATACTTTACTGGGGTATTGTTTCAAAGGGATACGATAGACCTTTTGTAATTGGGTGAATATTAAGTAATATGGTTCCGATTTATTTTATATATGAACATAAGCTTTTATAATTATC
Source organism: Bedellia somnulentella (assembly GCA_963576735.1). NCBI lineage: Eukaryota > Metazoa > Arthropoda > Insecta > Lepidoptera > Bedelliidae > Bedellia > Bedellia somnulentella. Next base: position 14,635,138 of record OY755176.1, on the reverse strand, counting down.
CTTTCCTAATCCTTTATTTATTTTAGCAACACTCTGTAAATCATATAAAACATTTTGTTTGTAACACAAAAGTTTATAAATTTCTAAAAAAAAACTGTGGCTCTACCGAAACGACATCTAAAACCAGTACCTACAACAACAGGAAGTATCCTGTAGAATCCATCCGGCTATCCGAATAAAGCCGTACTTGATCATCACAGCTCAATCATCAAATCAAGAGGCTCGAGCCTACCTACCTAATCATGCTCTCCTAAAGCAGGTAGACAGTCAATCTACTCCCATACAAGATCTTCTCTAAAATAAAGTTCCAACTTACATTATGTAGCTTATAGTAAAGTCCGCAGGCGTTGCAGACGGGCTCGCCGTTCTGGTTGCGGCGCCAGAGCGTGGTGGTGGTGGTCTTGCAGTTGGCGCACGACGTGCCGGCGCGGCGGGCTGCACTTTGTAGGGACTGTGGACAAAGATATTAGGTTAGTTACTAAGTATACATATATGTTGTTACTGCAGACAAAGGTATTGGGTTAGTTACTAGGTATATGTGTTTTGGGCTTGCTAAGCCAATTTTAGGCGATGTGGTCCGAGTTTGAGAGGTTGGAGTGGAGGTGGTTGGAGATATATTGTATAACATTTTCCCCAGTTAACGCTCTAAAGTTGTCTAGGAACTGTTCCTTGTTACCGTGTAGTGTCGGCTTAGAATAGTATTACCCCGTTTCTACCGGTGGGTGTACGTAAGAGGCGACTAACGGTATTGGGGCTTTTAAGGGATTTTTGGGCGATGCGGCTGGAGACCCATCACCAACAACCTTTACTTTACCATCCTTTCCCCACTCAATTTTCCAAATGTGGCTGAGGAATTTCTAATTCCTTAGCTCTGGCTACCCCTTCTAGGGATTTATAGCCGTGAGTATATGTACGTATGTATGAACTGTTCCTTCTTTTTTTGGTATAACAGGAGGTCGTAGGATGTTATGAAATCGGTTTAATTTTTATTGGAAACTTTAACAAAATAGGTCAGTTTTATTTTGATAGCTTGCGTATTTGTACATAATTAACCAATAACAAACGAAAACCAAGCCATATAACAAATCGTTGAGAATTATAATAAGTACAACTGAAACTCCCGGTGTTCCACCGAAGTCGAAAAAGCGGAGTAGCTATCGGCTTTTACGCACCTGCCCATTACTACCCGTCAATCAAATAAAAAATATCGCTGGCATGCGGTGGCCGTTTTACTGAGTCCACAAAAGTGGCTCACTCAATTAAAAATGCATTTCGTCCCAAACCGAGGCCCAAATAAAAGAGCCGCGCAATCCAACTCATAATAAATCCATTAATTTGTCATGTCATTTATCGAACAAAAAGTATTGTACTCGCGTTTCTTCGTTGGATTCCGGAACTCTTACAATACTTACTTGCGAGTAAGCTTTCTAGTATTTATGTTATACTACTTAGTTCTATAATTATTATTATGTCGTTTAATGTTATTTGTAATTTTAGCGGAAATAATTAAGCAATGAAAGAAAAAGGTGAAGTTTAGCCATCATAGCAAATAATTGATGAGAAAATATTTTATTTAAAAATTTAGTAGTTACTCCACAGTATTTATAAAGTGACCCATCAAAGTATATCTTGAATATATCCCCATTATTTAAGAATATCATTAAATCAGTTTTCGAAACTCAATTACCCAAAACCAATTTTATAATTTGTAGATAAGATTTCTCATCAAATCATAACGCCCCATGATCCAGTGCTGGGGTGGTGGCCCAGCTCCCAGGAGACACACTAAATCACGGAGGGGTCCGCGGCTAAGCCGATTACAGGAGTCAAGCGGCCCGAGGGGGCCCCTTTTATTTCCCTGGAAAAACGGCTGTTTACTCATAATTTTATGGACCAGTTACTTTCGCTTCTCGAGTACTGAAATAGCGAGAGCATCGTAAATTTTATAGCCGGGCTCAAACGGGTCACTTTTTATTGGATCATTGAAAATAGATGACATTCGGACGAGGCATTCTTTCCGTGTCATTTAATCGAATAACATGTCCTGTTCACATATTTAAGTTTTATTAATTAACCAACCCATTTCACTGTCAACAGCATTCCAGGATCTGATCGATAGAGCACAGAGATTGTCTCCGACATAAAAAAACATGTCACAAACATTACCGACGGATAAAAGATATGAAAAAAACAGTGAATGTCTTGTTGAGAGTTTTAGGGCATTTACAGATAAAGTTGGCACTTTGATTTTCAGTGTTGTGTAAATTCAAAGAGGAGCGCCGCTGTGACAAGAGAGTCCATTGTTGAATCTTCCTGGAGAATAGTCGGGAACTCCCTTTCTTTTGTTCAGCGATTTCATTTCAACTCGACCGGAGATTTTGAATAGGTGACGTGTGTCTTCGATGAGTGGAGTACTTGTGATTAAATAAACTATTTGCGTTCGGTAGAAACTGTTTTTTAAAGTAAATAATTATTCTTAAACCAAAAAACATTTAACTTTGATTAGCCGGGGGACAATGAGTAGTTTATTTATTTTAACTTGAAATAGTACATACATACATATATACATATACTCACGGCTATAAATCCCTAAAAGAGGTAGCCAGAGCTGAGAAATAAGAAATTTCTCAGCCACTTTTGGAAGTTGAGTGGGGAAAAGATGGTAGAATAAAGGTTGTTGGTGATGGGTCTCCAACCGCATCGCCCAAAAATCCCTTAAAAAAAGCCCCAATACCGTTAGTCGCCTCTTACGTACACCCACCGGAAAAAAATGGGGTAGTGCTATTCTAAGCCGACACTACACAGCACATAGCATGAAATAGTAGTCTATTAAAAACTCTAAAAATTATCAAAGAATCCTTGGATCGTAGTATTTTTTCTACAATAACATCTTTGACTAACCTTTTATATCATAGACGTGGTCTCATTTGTGTTGTTATTGTTTAATTAACCAAACAAATATAAACAATCAAATTAAACCATTAGTACAAGTGAATATAGTGGCTTTTAATGATAAATACACCAAATCGAAATCTTATCTAAATGATCGTCACACATATTCTTTTACCATCTACCATTTTCCATGTAAGTATTTAATAAACGTATTTCAAACACATCTCGTGTGCAATCATCCTATTAACCACACACATATTTTCATAACCATCAAATCTCTTTTATCTCGGCAACCCCATACATAGCAAACACCTCCTAATCTAATCTAATCGCGCCTACACCCTTCCAAATTATACGTCAACTAAGTATCAAATTAAAATGGAACAACATCCAGAGATACCCTCTTTATGTAATAAAATCCCTTTCCGAAAGCAACATGTATATGAATAGGTAGAGGAAGAGCTGGTTGCAGGCACACCAGCAGTGGTCACAGCACACACACACACACACACACACACAAGTATTCGGCACATCAACGTCGACGCACACAAAGCCACGTATCAGCCTATCTACGCCATCTAGATCCCACTATGAGAACCCCAAGGGGAGGCAATCCATTTACCCGAAATACAAATAACATTTCACTCAAATCTCCCTCCTGTTTACATACTGTTAGAGATGACAATCGCTCGGCGAGGAAGCATGTTTTTAAAGGTTTACACGGCCCCTAGCAGTGAAAGCGCAGAATCGATGTAGCCTTTACCTCTCGCCCCTCACCAGTTTTTCCGGAGTTCTGTCCTTATCTGGCCGAGGTGATTAGATAAAGATAGATAGAGCGTGAAAATAAAGATTTTCATCGTTTTACTCACACATGTACAGTTCTGTACGAATAACTTTTCAATATATTGAAACGTATACATGAAAGGGTTGTTCTATGTTTGCATATCCGTAGTTTACGAACAGAAGGGTCTTTAATGTGTAACAAAATTTGATTTATTGTAGATATGTGGTATTATAACTAATTGTATATAAATATTCGAATCGTTTTTTACCATTAATTTTACCGCTTTGGATATATTGATATAATATTAACTGGGGGTCACGTTAAGGTCTGTTCAGTAGCACATCGTAAAACTGTATTAAAGAAGTAATTGTGTTTTTAATTTTCACACGAAGATGCATAGCCGAGTGGCGGCGCCACCCCGCCCCGCGCCCTGCCATTGGCCGCCGAACCGCGGAAGCCATGTTGGGAAATTCGCTCCACGATTTATTAGTGTGCGGACCGGAGCGCCTTCCTCGCCGTGTCGCTGCTCGCTTGCCATGAAACTCAGGGAAATGGGCTCCGTGTGAAATTCATTAAAACCCATTCATTTAAGCACGCAATTTGTTTGTTTATGCCCGCCATTTGGTTTAGAAGTGGCGCCGCTAGATGTTTTTTATGAAGATCGATCACAGCGATATCGTTATTATGATCAGACAGTGCGGTAGAAAAGCAAAGAAAGTTACTCTGCTTATTGTAGTTTGCGTTCAATTTCGGTTCATGGGCTGTCGAATTTCATAAATCCGTTAGGATAACAAAGCGTGGCGGTTACCCAATAGGAGCTATCGAGCGATACCGATCGCGCGGCCTCGGATTGACACATCAAACCGCTTGCCGCTGCTATACCTATACCGCGATACGTTTCCACTAACCGACTGCATTTGCCGGACTAAAACTAAACGTATTCCCATCAGCATAGAGCTAGAGGTTGTTAAAAGATATTTCGACAAGTACTTGGCATAGTTGGCATGTCTCTACTGACCCTACCAGCAACGAGACAAGATTATCATCTGGCTATTTCGAATCGTATTAAAAAATGCCGTGACGCTTGACGTAATTGCTAATGGCAAATTTCTATCTAATTGTAGTTGACTTAACAGTGCTCTAATGATTTTATTAATCATGAAATATTTGCTGTGATCAGAATTTAACTTTTGTGTTTTATCTTATTAGTAATCGACATTATGAAGAAAACCTTTCAAAAACATTTCTTACGCAAATCATATTGTTCATTAAATTATTAACGATCTTATATATGAATATATTATTATAATTAAAAACCTTAATCCTAAGTATGATCAGGCAAATTCAATGTAGATTCAAATATGATGTAAGCAATGAGAGTATTTTGAAAATATTACATAACATATACATAAACGTTCACGCCGAATATCCCCGAAGGGGTTGGCAGAGGTACTAATACTTCTGAACATCACGTGACTTTGTCACCTGGTGTTCAGAGTACCCACGTTTTGCATGGACAGTGTACTCACGTGATAGGGGGCAGGCCTATCGCCGTTTTGTACGAATACACTGTCACATGACAGTGTATTGAAAATATTGTTTTTACTTATTTCTAGTTGCATAAATGTCAAACAATATTGTAAACAAATCTTTTGACTTACTACACTAAAACTAAAACACTGTATGTAATATTTTATCTTTAAGGTAAAACAACATATGTTCTGATTTTAACTTAACTTTTATTAAATCCGTGCCGACTGTTCAGTTCAATTAGTAATTATTTTATGAAAAGCAACTGGAAATTACAGAAGCAGCGATAAGCTAATAAGTACATATTGGTGGTATAAAAGATATAAGTGGCTTCATAAAAATGCAGACTTTTACTCGAAATAGGTAGGTAGCTAATTAGTTCAGGTAGAAGTTGATTGATGATGCCACTGCAGGAAAAAATGCATTACTTTTACAATTAGAAAGTGAATATCTTTGAAAGAGCATCGCACGAAAACAACGCTAACATTTTCATTTCATATAATATACTTCACATCATTAATAATACTTGAATCAATGGATAAAAGTATAAAGAGACACTCTTATTATTCAACATATTATCACATCAGTAAAATGAATATTTCTAGTGCACTTTCTGTTAATAAATCCAGTTTAAGTAAAAATAGCTCGCATTATTTGATAGTTTCATTCCATTAAAGGCAGGTGGAGGAGGATTAGCGAACATCGCAGTGCGACAATTTGAGACGCGAATAAAACAGGACAGTGACTCAACTAACAAAAAGCAGACGAAGAAAAAGAAACAAAATTATAAAGCAACCTGAAATTATGTCCGGGAGGCGACTAACTGTTGGTAATTCTCTTTAACTTGCGTTTCATATCGAAGAATTTGCATTGAATGGCCAAGTCGAGGAGTGTCCGCCCGGGCGCGCGGTCCCGATGGCCCATTATGTTATGAGAGATTTCACCAAAATAACCTACTATTACCACATTATTTTAAACATGAATGGGTGATAAACTATAATTAAAAGAACAAGAAAAAAATATTTTGACATGAACAATATTTAAAACATTTACTCGCAAAAAACAACAAATTATAAGTCAATAAAGCTTAGCCTAGACTTGCGGGCATTAGAGCCATTTTTTATGCGGCGTTAAGCTAAGTTATTACCCGACCAACAATATTATTTATAGCGTCAGATCAACTTTAAGATAATCAAATCGTGTGTGATTAACGCTAACCTTTTCATTGTGATATTTAGAAGTTTACACTTTGTGGTTTAATATATCATTACCAATTCAGCTTTTCTGAAACAGTTTTAAATATACGCTTACGATTATGACGCAACTTGTATGCTCCAAATATTAAAGGTAAAATAATTAATCAAATAAACAGGTGTATAACAAAATTGTTTTTGAGTGAAGACAGCGGGGTTCCGTAGCAAAGCTGCGTAAGGCCGCGGAAGTCGTAAATACGGAGGCATCGAACGCGGCCACCTGTCCTCGCGGCGCGCCAATCCGCTGGATCCAACATGCTGATTTTAATGCATTTGCTTGAAATCCCACAGATCGGTAATTAGCTGTGGGAACGGTACGAGCGGGCACTCGGTCTATGTGTAGACGAAGGATGGTGAGGTTCACGAGGTCAGCAGTCGGCCAGTTTAGCACCGCGTCATATTTATAATTATTATCGAGGCGTTGTTGCACTAGCGGCGGCGGACCCGGCTCGCCCGCCTCCGATAAATCAAAATTTTAAATCATTGGAGGGCGTTCCCTACATCGCGGCCAGCACCGAATAAAATGAAATTAAAAATAAAATGATTCGAGGGGGCCGAGCGCATCCTGAGAATTTTTAAAGATATTTTGCTTTAGTTTTTTTAATTAATACCTTGTTAAAATTTAATACGGAGACCGCATGCGTTATTACAATGGGTGTGCGCAAGATTTTAACTTGCTTTCGGTAACTTATTGAGCGTTTACGGAGCTGTTTTATTGGATCATTTTTAACAAGAATTGATAAGGGCCAACGAAGAGGCAACGAGATCATTACGTGAGACTTGCAACAGGATCTTTTCTGCATTAATTAATTCCAGCGTTCTCGGAACCAGAGTCCGAACTACAACGTTCGTGTGTTTCGTTCGTGACTCTCGGCTCGCCATCTACAAATGAATCACAGTTATTCTAGCTACTGATCTCTTCAATGTACTTTGATATCTTAAACATATTACCATATACGATTCTATTTATATACTTTGTTTGCTGAATGATTTATTCAGTAACATATGATATCATAGAAAATGTTAATATCCATTGCTCGTCGTCATTTTCACATCATTGTTATACAATTATTCATTTAGAGTAAGTTTGTGTCGCCATCTATGATTCCGACAATAAACTTCTCGCAACATAATTGTAATACGACTTTCAAATAATAACACAAGAATACTCTCGCCCTGCAAAACAATAATGTTGTTGCAAACAAAAAAACTTAAGGTACCTTTAATTGTAAGCAAGGTCAATGGAAGCAGAATCATTCGGTAAGAACGATATTTCATTTTCCATGTACTCCAGTCCAGTAGCCACGACCCATGTCATACTTAACTGACGGCAAACCACGTGATCTGACAGACATTGCTACGAGAATTTAATAATTTCTTACATTTGACCCGCAATTAGTTCTACTTCAACGTACCAAGCGAGTTCACCAAACTAACAAACATTTATAACGGACTTTAATTTAAATTAAACACATTTATTTTAATGTTGTGTGACGCGTCTTTTACTAGAAATAATACTGCAGAGACGTTTCTTTTAAAAATAAAATATGTTTATGAATAACAGCAATCAAAGACGATAGTTGAACGTTTTTAAAAAGGTGGAGTGAGGGAAGTGATATTTTGTGTACCTAATCTGAATATAGAATATATATCAGGTCAGGTATCAAAGCTGGTTTTTAGAAGTAGCATAAAATCTCACAACTTTTAAAAACAACGGCATGACGACGAATGAATATCATTTATCCACAATGATCCTTTATTTTACCATCCTTTTCCATGCTAACTTTCAGTAGTTGCTAGGGTTTTTATAAGTCAAAACCTAAACAGCCTTTTTGCAAACTTATTTAAAAATATATTAATCATAATATAAAATCATAATGTTTTTCACATAGTTTCTATCAGTATTCGTTCGTGTCAATTTTAAGTTAGCAAAGTTTATCCGAGACGATTTCATAATCAAATTGTCATAATCATAAAAATATTGTATCAAAATTCAGTTATATGCATTTAAGTATTTAACTTTTGATTTGACTCTGTCTTGGTTCACTCATACTTTTCCTATAAAACTCCGTAGAGTTCGAGTCCTCTGAGTAATTCAAACCGGCAATATCTGACTGCGACAATACGTAACCTGGATAACACAAAATCCAATTCCCGTACAAAAAATATATTAATTTGAATAGCAAATTAAATGTCGAGTCACAAAAGCAGGTGCTTCCTTGTGAGTGGAGCAATGTCACTAGTACCGCGATACAGTTTATAACTATCATTTGCTGAATAACAACCATAGTACTGACGCTAAGTGATATTGTAAAGTGTTTGTTTTAATGATGGCCGCGACCAAACAACAGCTGCCGAAGATGTGATCCTCAATAAATTCAACAGACATTTTTATTAGCCTACTTGCTGCTTAATAAATTGTGCAATTACGACCCTATTATCAGTGTATCTTGTTATGCATTACAAAGAATTCAATGTTTTTTTAACTCCGAAAGAATTTACTAGCTATACTAAAGCGGTAGGAATTAAAAGTTAAACATGAAAAAACTAAATATGCGCTGTTGAATATTTTTTCATTTATAATTTTAATAAAGTACATATTTAACTTAATAGTAGTAGTATTGGTAATTGCTCAATTAGGAAAGAATAGAGTGTGAAATTAATGCGCATCGGAACATCTATGCACACAGTTTTTTGTTCATGTAAGGGCACGCGTGACGCACACGTCTGCAAATCAATAACACCACCTTATTTTCTACGATAAATTCATAACGAATGCAAATTCTTAATTAAAGAGCTCAATTTGATGACAAAACCCCAGAAAAATTAATAACCCGCATTGAATAAACGTATGCAACACAAATTAAAACTCTTAACAAGACAAATGGTACAGTTCTTGCTTGTTGGTAAACAAGGGTGGCCCGTTCAGGTTAACAATACCGATTAATTATCGACCAAAATCGACGAGTCAAATATACCTGTCAGCGTATGAACGTCGAGGTCCAATTTATATGGAGCTGGAACAATGGTAAAGCGGTTAACAGAATGGCAAAGGAGGCAAAAGGAGCAAAACGCGGCGTCGTCGGTGGCTGCGCTGGTCTGGCGGTTGGGATCGCGTTGCGACACTGCTGAATTAGAGCAACCGCGCCACAGCACTATTTTATACAACTCTTGTTTTATATCCTCCAAGTATTCACTGACGAGCGATATTCAATGCTATTTAGGAGCCCTTCTAGTGTTTTGAATTGGAGCGTGTTCAGTTTTATAAATTGAATGGGATATAATATATCTTTCAATTAATACGTGAAGCGAAAACTTTTGAAATGTTGTTAAGAAAGTTACGCCGACGAAGGAGCGTAGCATTTTGCAAAGTAGTGCATAAAGACCTGACATGCAAGTGGTCAGATTCATAATGATAATTGATTAGTATTGTTTGTCATTAATACAATTAGTCTATATCAAGTATGAAGTTATACCGAAATTGCTATCACCGGACGATCTTAAGTTCTTAAGATCTATTCTCTAGCACATTATCATATATACATACATACAAACATACATATACTCACGGCTATAAATCCCTAGAAGGGGTAGCCAGAGCTAAGGAATTAGAAATTCCTCAGCCACTTTTGGAAATGTAAGTGGGGAAAAGATGGTAAAAATAAAGGTTGTTTGTGACAGGTCTCCAACCGCATCGCCCAAAAAGCCCTTAAAAAGGCCCCATATCCTTATTTGCCTCTTACGGCACTAAAAGCCTTGGGGCCTTTGAGCCTTGTCGCCTCTTACGTACACCCACCGGAAGAAATGGGGTAGTGCTATTCTAAGCCGACACTACACAACATTATCATATATCTTAATATTAATCTTATCACAAATACTGCTTTATTCCCCTTTTGTATGATTCTTCATTTTAGAGTTTTTGCAACTCTTAATGTTTTCCAAAGCATAAATTGCGCTCAATGGAACTAATGGCAAAATGTATGGAACAAATTAAATAAGAACCTGAAGGCCCTAACTTTAATTTAGTACACTATAAAGCGGCTGAGTTACATTGGTACCTTTGAAATACATGGGAAGAAACCCGGCGCACGCGCTTACGTTGACGCGGAGACCACCGGGGCCTGGTGACAACCCTGATTCACTACCATAAAAGATTGCTATACAGGGTTGTCGCTACAGAATATGGAGAAAAACTTGTTACCGTATTTTCATTTTCAGTAAACCAAATTACAGAAGATATAGTATTAAATGTCTACTCTTTGGTATTCTTATAATGCTGTTAACCTTTTCTTACTAGTAGCAATTTCTGCCAATCAGGGCAACAAATTAGTTTAAATACATATACATGGAAAATAGTTCCTAATCAATGAAATAGTGAAGACAACTTAGGGGTTGTCCATTAATCACGTGAGGCTTGAAAGGGGGGGGAGGGGTTTGAGAAAAATCACGAAAATAACACAATGGGGAGGGGGGGGTGTAGTAAGATATCTCGTGTATTTAACTTTTCGTCAAACGCGCGATTTTTAAACAAATATTAAGCGGCACATTTTTATTATGGTCCTTAATTTCAGAATAAAATAAGATTATAGTTTATACTTACCTGTATTTAAAATAATATAATATATAGAAAATTTCAAGATTCGTTGTAGCTACAAAAATACACGTGATGTTGAGACGGGGGAGGGGGGTGGTCTTAAACCTCACTACTCATCACCAATGGGGGAGGGGGGGTTAAAAATGCTAAAAAATGATCACGTGATTAATGGACAACCCCTTATATAATCGTTTCCCTGTACCGATACAAGCCAAATCTTTGGTACCATACAGCGTCATAGATAGAAATTGCCCAGCCAATTTTACATGTCAAGTGGGAAAAAGTGTGTAAAATAAAGAATGGATTTCTAACCGCATCGCCCTACAGTCACTTAAACTAATAGGAAATAATGGGTAAGTGCTATTCTAAGCCGACGCATTAACCGAAACGATTGAGATCTCTAAATCCGTCGAGCATTTAGTATACGCTTTCATATGCCTCAAGACAATATTTATGTAATACATATGTCATTAGACTTAAAATACCTCCCACACGAAAACATATTTCCGAAAACCGACTATCGATAAATGTAACAACCAATGAAAGTTAGCTTAGTACCAGGCTTAATCACGTGACAGTTGTCAACCCTACGTAGTGGTGGTTATGTCGTCAACAACCGCAGCATTGTTAGCCAAACAGCCTTCTCCTCCCCACCCCTTACCCCCTCTTCCTGAATAAATACATTCACATTGTCACTCTAAATATCTGCTACCGATGCCCTTTACGGTTTTTGCTGTATCGCCGAGTATAAAATAGCAATAAAATAATAAGAAGAGCTTTTATATCACAAAAAATGAACCTATTAAAATGGATCAAAAAAATTCATGTGATGAGACCAAAAGTGTATATTGCATTAAGCTTAAAATGAAATATACTTCAAAGATGTATATTCTAATAATAGTACACATATTCGCGAAATATAACTAGTATTGGTGGAGGTAGTAAAGGTTTAACTATTTACACCAGCAAGAACATTAATTCCCAACGCTCGATGTCAAAAATAAATTCCTATAATTTGAAAGTATCGCGACACAAAAAGTTGCTAAAACATGGCGCTAAGCTGCGATCTTTTATGTATTAAAACGCTGCATCTCGGATTCCTGCCACCAAAAAAACAGCAAGCATTGGCTCATTTAAATTTTTCCGAAACGCGAACACAATGGAACATATCCGAAATGCTGCGCGGTTTTTGTCTTATTTTTAATTTTGAAATTTAAAAAGAATTCCTGCTCGGTGAGGGCTGTCACATCATGCGCGGCGCTGCTAAGTGACGCCGGACGCACGTCACTCTATCCGATATGTATGTTTTATTTCCATATGAATCGATGCGCTGCGTATTGTTAGGAGCTCGTCAATGTATTCCAGTTATTATTATCATATTTTACTATAATCTATAAAACAACATTTGAAATTGTACAGTTAAATATTTCTATTTATGTAAAAAGTGAGTAAAATACATAAATTTTATGTATTTTGATAAAAAATAGTGATATTAGACATTACTTGTCGAAAGATGCTTCAAGTTGAATACAAGTCCCTTGCAACCTAAAGAAATGAAAACAGAAGTGATACTAGACATAAGTAGAATGTTAAGTGATAAAAAATCCATAATAGGTGCATAGCACAGGATGCTACCCAGGTGACGCAGATTGACGCACATCAAAAGTGACGCTAAAAGGTCTATTGTATACGCTCGCTCGTTATCGGCTTGTTACTCCGATCGGGACCGGTCTTTAACACCAATACACCATACGACAACGTGATTACTTTATATTCTTATATAGTGCTTACTATAGCCTATTTTTATCTCTACCTTTTCTTTGATTGGCATTTTGTAAGCTCTAATCAAATAAGTTTCATAGATTTATTTGTCTACTCTATAGCAAAATTTTGTTGAGTATACATATCACGGTTTTCATTTAAAATAGATAGGACATATGAGGAAAGAATGTAGCTATGGCGTTAGCACCTTATTTAATATAAAAGGCTATCGCTCATCTGAAATCTACGCGATCTCACCAGGAAAGATCTCCGGCGTCAATTACGTCTCGTGTCGTAGCGATGCGCCGCGATACATATGTAACAGTTTTTATTAATACGTACTTTTATTTTATATAATATATATAGCTTACACAATGAATTTTTGATAATTTATAACATTGTAATACAGTACATTAAACATTAAATTACAACTTCGTTTGGCGTTAGCAGTAAAAGTTAATTATTGACCATACTATTCTAATAAAAATGCAATGCTGTCATTTAAATTTGAAACCTATTTTTCAGCATCATTTCAATAGTTAAAAACGATACTTTATTAAAGATCTCTACGACGTTAATTATTCTTATTTTATTCAGACTTTTTTTGCTTTGTTTATTATTTTGACTTTTATATTTCTTTGTTAAATGATTTTATGATCTTTTAAAATATTTTATGATAATATACACAAAAAGTGTTTATTTTACTTTCATTGTATTTTGGAAAATCCGAATGAAGTAAAAACATCGCTTCTAAATATCAATAAACGAAAAATAACCAAAACAAATTCCAATTCGAATAAACATCTTTTAATAAAATCTAATTGAGCTGTTTAATCCAACTGGAATCCAATGTTTAATTGGAGCTTTTAAATTGATCCGTATTCGAGTTAAAGGGAGCATACACGGAAGTGATCCCGAGGAGCGGCGTGTAAGGAGCGCGCGTGGGCCGGCGACACCACCGCGGTGACAAATACTCTATAGCCTGCCATTTTAAACTATCTCCTCCTAATATTTAATTGTTTTTACTGTAATTCTTTTATACTTATTGTTACTAACATGTAGACACGCTATTTAATTCCATAGAGCTGATTGATTATTTTAATGTTTCCCTCATATTTATGAATTTCTTCATATGTGCTATTTTATTCTTCTATTTTTGGGACTGCCGCTTTTCATGTTACTTGTTCACACTAACTTATAAATTTGAAGATACCGGGGGATTTGTTTAAATATAGTAAAGATACGCGTTAATCAAAAACGATTAATAGTAAAATATTTGGACCATAGATTTATTCTAAGAAACGCTTAACACAGAAATGCACAGCAATTGTTAATATATTCCATTACAAATATAATCAAAGAAAACCCGATTGAAGTTACCTCTCCTGTACATTTAGTTTAGCAAACTTTTAAGATATGCAATTTTTCAATAATAACAGCAGTTCGATCCAATGCTTTCTTTGGCCGAAGGGCACGAGGACCCAAACCGAGTATAACATATTAAAAATGCTCACAGCAATTCGCAATACGCGGGATGGAATCCACGTCATTAGTTAGAGAGTCACAGCACACGTAAGCTAACAATTTGAGCGGCCGCGGACGCCTCTGTAATTGTACCCTGCCACCTCACACTGCTTTTATTTATTTCTATGTATAATGTATTCGAGTCCTAATTATATTGGCGGTGCAGTAACCGTGATTTGTGTAGTGCTTTCGGTGGGCATTGTAGCAGTCGGTGCTACCGAGCGCGATGACGGGCTAATGACAGGCAGAGCTTCCTGCTATGTTAATTGCCGGAGGAAGTCGATATACCGCATTATTTATTAGATCGATTTTTGGTTCGTTTTTTGGTCGGCCGTTGCGCCATGATGGTAGCCGAACCACTTACTCGACTGTCACTCACTAACAAACAAGCGGATGGATTAAAACGTAATACGGTAGTTTGCTTACCTCTAATGACAGTGGAGTACATTTCTTTTTTTCTGGATTATATCTCATAATATCAAACGTATTGACACTTGTCCAAAAGATGTTGCTCCAAACGATAAAATATTCAGATTCGATCGCTCATACATATCACGGTTGAATGTTTCTTAAAATAAAATAAAACGTTGTTTTTTCGAGTTGGCTCCGGTTATGCGAGGACGGTCACTAAATCATGAATCGCAGGAGTGTTGATTGTACACGCTGCACAGAGAACATTACACTGTGTATTTCTGAACCTCGCAATTTAAGGCCTTAAATCAAGTAGGACGTTTTGCGTCCGCGAGAATGCTGGCCTGGTAGTCTGCTACCGGTAAATTAACTGTTCTTTTCAAAAGAGAAAATAACCTAAAAGGATTTTATTATCAATTTAATGCAATTTAGGGTTTACAAAAAAACGTGCAGTGCTTTTTAAAAATGGAACAAAGAAAAGATTTTCACAAATGATGTTACTAGTCATTATGTAAATATAAGACGGTTATCAATTAAGCTCAAAAAAAGTTAAGTGTGATGATCGGAACCTAGTGATGAGATATGGTAAGGCTGATATCGCCATCCCTATCGACTGCGAGCAATCGATTCTCCCCGCCTTGAGTCGCGTGAAATCGAGCTCGCATTCTAATTTCGAATCGATCAGCCACTCGGCACTCGCACCGCTTGATTCGATTAGCGCACACCACAATGTGTACAAGACATTATTAAAATAAGAGGGCTACTGACTTGGAACGTTTTAAACTATGAGATGCCCATCAAGCTTGATCAGACACACCAATAAAAATTAATCTTTAATGAACGTTCACTCACTGGTTTTATTACTTTTGTTTCAAAAAAAGGTCGATTTGACAAAAAAAGACAAAAGGACGAGAGGATTATATTTTGACATGGGAATAAAACAAGATTCGTGTGTCGTAGCGCATGAATTTATGGGCACCCGAAGGCTTGTTTCCTCGTTATTAATATCGACATTAATACTGTCCCAATATCCTACCCATAAATGTCACAGTGACTGGCGCCTAGAACAGGTAGTTTTCCAAACTATAAAAATATACGCACAAAAACTTACGATTCTCTTGACAATGAATGTTCGCTTCACTGAGAAAAAAAAGTTAAAAATTTATAATATACAATACGGCCACCACTGCCGCCGGAATAAAATACAACCTGATGTAATTTTTCTTACACAATTTAGTGATGTGTCAAATGGTTTCGACTTAGCGAATAAAAAAATCTGGATTTGTGACTGCATTGAAACAAAGAAAAGGATATGGTTACTAATGAAAACAACACTATATATTCTGTCTGAATTCTCCAAAACAATATATGAGTTTACTTTTTATGGTTTTTAATACAATTACGTTAAGAAACTAATAATCGAGGTAAGTTTACGAGTAATAACCTTGTAGCTTTTTAGGATATTATTTTTAATAGTATTTAAGGGAATCAAAGACATATTGTCTTAAACGCAGAGTAAATGCAGTACTCTGCAATATAAAACGTATGACGACTATAAAACGATAAAACGAATTAATAAAGTTATAATTAAGTAAATGTTATTACATTTGTATGTGTGATAATGAGAATTTAGGTTTATTTTCTTTGTTAAAATATTTTAGGCAGCAACGGGAAGAGTCATATTACAGACTGATTATTTTCTGTTAATAATACATTCAAATTATTTCTATTCAAGTCAAAAAGCTTTAAAGTATACCATTTTTCTATTTCTTTCGGAAATCTATCAAGAAAAAGATAGTCAAATATATACTGGTTCTTTTATATAACTAAACAAACCTAAAACGAAAACCATGTAAGCAAACATTATATAATTCCACTGTATCTAATATTTTGCACCTGTAAAGTGATCAAGTGAGGTAGAACAGTGGTACAGCAAAAACAGCAGAGTCCCCGCGGCGCGCCCCCGCCGCGACTCACTCTCTCGCGAGAACATTATTAGTGATGTGTCCTGACTGCGCCTGATTCAATTTACACTGCCCGCGACAATTTAGCGTTTACGTTTAGATATTTTATATACATATTTGATTTTGTGTGGCAGTTTAAGAGAAGGAGCAAATATGTGAGCAAAAATTTGTGTTGAGTATAAAATAAACTTTAATTTTAAAGAATAAATAAATATTGTATATACTAAAAAAAATATTGGTTTGATTCGCAATCAATTTCGCTAACGCCGTGTAATTATAAAAAAAATACACATAAAAGTGGCTGACGAATTTCCTATTCTGTAGCTCTGACTATCCCTTCTAGAGATTTACAATCGTAGGTTTATATGTATGCACATAACATTAATGTATGTGACCCAAAATTTTGAACATAACCATTATTAAATTATAAATATCCTAGCAGAAATAAAGGCAATGAGTAGTAAAGCCACGTACACAGTAAGTTGACGTCATAACTAACAAGCCATGCCGGAAGCGAAGGTATAATAATCGTTAGAGATTATAATTACTTATTAAAGCATAGTTAGTTTAGGAGTCACCTGGTTCTAGATAAGTTAGTAAAAAGGTCTCTGACCTCAAATATTAAATATTAGTTGACGTCGTAGTAGACGTCGAGTTATGTGAGTACAAAAAGTTTAAACATAATTTCTAAAGAAGCAGCTCGTTGATGTCTTTTGTACTTAAGCTCTTATTTCTTGGTTTATTTTATATTTATGTGGTTAAACAATGTACATTATCGTATGAATGTATGTGTATTGTCTTATATGATAAAAATGCAACATAAAATCAATGTATACATTCTAAACAATTATCACCTCTCAGTAGCCCATGTCGTGGAATACGCACAGAGGCATTTATACTATTGTAAGTTACATGAAATGCAATTACAACCTTTATACTCTGTATTCTTAGAAACATGTGTAATATGATTTAGTATTTTGAGTTGATGTTTTGTTACTCGATAGAAATATATAAATTAAATCATTTGTGCTTTGAAAAAACGTTAGGTTCAAAGTTATAGTCAATCCATCCGGTGGTCTCTACTTAAATTGTAGTGCTATTTTAGCGATGAACAATTTTTTCAATTTATGTTTAATATCATCACTTTATTCACATTCTCATCCACTTCTATTCATGCAACATAAACATTTTACTTTATTGGTACAGAATTTGACGTTAACAAAATATAACGTATTTATATTGTAGACTTAAATTTTCAATGCAAAATTTAAAAATCTTTATAAGTTATCATATCCATACCAAAAACATTAAATTAGAATACCGTAAAACTAGATTTAATAACAGTTAACGAAGTGACAACATGTTAATATGTCTAATCAGTAATCGTGGCTACTTTCAACATAATATGAATTACTTGTATTGTCCGAAATTTCCCACTAAACATTGAATTGTGTCAAGTGCGTCCGTAATTGACCTCACACTATTATTACTCATTTGAATTTAGTCTCAATTTCTTTGTTTTAATGAGTCAAACAAACGCTAGTCGGTGCATTGTCTAATTATGTTACATTTGGACAAGGTCACAGTTTGTTAATGGAAGAGTTAATTGCCCTAGTCTCATTTCAATCTTATTAATAATAATAATAATAATAAAACTCTTTATTGCACATTACAAAATAAAAACAACAATTACAAAAAAGATCGGTATAAAAGCCAAAGTACAACTGGCGGTCTTATCACTAAGAGCGATCTCTTCCAGACAACCCATATATTAAATTAAACTGTCATGAATAACGTTTGCATAAGAAGCGTATAATTATTTAACTAGCTTGGTAGACCAATGAGGAGAATGCTGGCCTCAAATGCGAAGAGATATAGATTTAAACTTTGAAACGGGCCTACATCTCTTTCTGTTTTCTAAAGTCAATGTTGTGATTTTTAAACAATGTCCTTATAGGTGAGGCAAAATTTTGAGATAAAATGTGCAATGTTTATACTTAAATATGAAACGAAGTGACAAGATCTCTAATGGTAATAGGCTTGCTCACTGTAATACGTATACACTTTTTATATGAAAAGAACTCTCAATCCAAGGTGGCGGAAATAAACGTGATATTTAGAGACGTAGTATCTTTGCTAAGTTTTTAGAAATATGTGGCGATATAATTATGTATATAAGTCTATTCCCCAAAAAAAAAACAACAATAAATAAGCATAACATATCTGAACAAAAAGCAGTGAATGATTATTTTATTTCAAACGCACTGTACAAGTATCGACCCTGAGTTACTCTGTTTGAGTTTTGTGTCCGAAAGAAATCATTAAAGCAAATAACTGTTTTCAGTTGAACGCGAACACTTTCTTAAGGATTAACAATCACGAAAGACGGATTAGTGGCAGTCGTTCATTGTTTTAATTTCCCACAACGAAACTAAAAGTTTTATTTGATTCTTTTTCATAGCACTATAACGGTGCATTTTACCGTAGAACATGCGCGCGTTTACATCCATCCGGGTTAAGAACCATGACACTTTGACAGATGTTCCTCTCATGTGACTCTTACGATTGCTTTAACAAAAAGTTTTTCATAACTATGCTAATGTAATTACTATTTTAGAGCTCGCCGTTTACGTTGCATTATAAAAGGCGTGACGGCGACTTGGTCCGTGCAACCGGCGCAGCTCCCGAGCGCTTCAATGAAAACATAACACTCCACTATTACGTAATTTGGCCAACGAAACACAAATATTGCAGCTCATTCTGCTAGTTTATGTTTGTGAGAAGGTAATTCAAGTAAATTGTACAATTGTGAGCACGGGCCAATCGTTAACTAGTGGCTTACATGTCCAAATCATGTTGTTAAACTCGACAGGTTAAACTTACTCGAGGAATTCCAGCAGTTTTGTCAAACGAAGAACGTTTTTAGAGATCTGATTAGTGAACATAATGCGGTGCGCTGGCACGCGTGCTTGCCCCGCCTTTTATTGCTGCCTTTTTTAGTCAAATAACAAACAATTGGAATGAGTCAAGCTGGTTTAAGGTTTTTATTTGCATTCCAGTTTCAGCGTGGAACTTTTTCACGTTTGTGCCCACTTAAAGCACGACAATATCATCGTGAAAGTTTAACACAGTTCCACAATAAAAATTGCTAGTCTTATCAATTTAAACAGAGAACAAGATAACCAATCTAACGCTGCCTGTTGCAGGATTGGAAATCGGATAATCTTATCACAGTCAAAAAAGGAAGTAATACGCTAGATCCCTAGAAAATACACAACATATACAAATACAATATCATTCCAAATTACAAAAAACCTAGAATATCGATAAGAATACGAGAAAATTGGTCGGATTCTTACACTCACCAATCTTCGTTTAGGCTTTATAAGCGGTCGGTTCTGTCCGTTCATCTTGTAGTAGAGTCCGCAGGCGTTGCAGAGGTAGTGGCCCGTGCCGTCGCGCCGCCACAGCGGGGTGCTCGTGGCACCGCAGTTCACGCACTCCCGACCCTCTGTATGTAACAAATGTAGGTTAAATAATCACTCTATATACTCTTTGAGAAAAACTACAAAAACTGCAAGTGAAAAAAGCTTTGAAAATTATTGGCGAACTGATTACAAGAAGGTTTTAAAGTGTTTTAATTCTTTAAAGTGATTTAAAATAATATTATTACTGGTATGAAATTTTATTGTTTTTTTAAAGAATAAGCATTGCAGTGGCAAAATAAGTCAAAATGCATTATAAAATGACAAGTTGGTGGTAATGTGTGTGTTACCTGACTCCTGGCAGGCTGAGGAAGATGACAAAAAGTCACATTCAGAAATATTACCAATCAAATTAGTCTAACTAAACATGCAGCACTTAAAAACAGTCTGAAGCAAGCATTCCCAAAAAATATATTTCATCAACATTATAAATTTATTCTATGACCACATAAAGAGTAATTATAAAATTCGTGAACCTCAACTTGAAGCATTTTATAAAAAAGGTATTTGTAAAAAGAGGTTAATGAGTTTCACTAATATATACTAAATGGATTAGCCATAATTGTTAACACAACATACTCGCGCTACGACGTTCCAATTGAAAAACTCTTTAATGAAAGTTGGAAAAAACAAAGGGAAATTAAAACGGAGAGAAAGGTTTGTTTAAAACTAGGAATTGAACGGTTGGATGAGCGTATTGTGTCTGCTGCAGTAACACCTGCTTTGATGTACTTCATTAATGTCAGAAAGATATATTTCTTCCCATAAATTTCCTACTTTAATTCTAGCCCAGTACATCTTCTATTTTCTTAGAACAATTAAGAACATAAAATGATATCGACGCTTTAAGCAGACATTAAAAAACCAAGATGAATTTACATAAATATCATCAATATTTTCGAAATAATTGGTTAAAGAAGTTATTAAAAATGATTGCGAGTATGACGGAGAACGCTCGCCAAACAGAGCATGACAGAGTAATAAAGTAATGTAAGTACATGCTAATAATTTTCGCAACATGCTGTTGTAGAATTTAGAAAAAAAAATTACAACATCAATCAAAATATCTTATGCGCACAACATTCACACTTAATAGAAACAACTCATACGCATTCATTAAGATTATTTACGCATAAAACTGGGTTCAAAGCACAAATACAACAAGACAATAATACGATCTAAAAAGCGTCTGGTATTGAATACGGTTAATACAAGCCTAGTATGGAACTGACAAACTACCATCACCATGCAAATTATAAAACTGACCCCAAGAGCCGAACCCTCCGCCGGGAAAATAAGCGCAAAAATGTTAATCGAAAGATCCTCCATCCTTTCGACAAATAGATAGTAATTAATCTTTCAATTTCCTACACGCAATATTGCAGAATCCTTTCCTTCGATCGACAAAGAGGATGTATTCGAGGATGGGATGCGCGAGCGCCGCCCCCATCGTCTATCTCTAAACTCAATTACTGACAGATGATTTACGGTGATCGAATTTTAACTTTAATATAACTCTCACTTTCCATGTGATATCACGAGTAAGACAATGCAAATTTAATATTCAAATAATATTGCGGCTCTTGTGCTCTGACATTACCTTTTATAACATTAGAGCGTGGCTTCCGATGAAGATAGTATCGCAAATAGAACACGTTTTTCTAAATACTATGAGTAAGTGACTCACGTTAGGCAAGATATCGTAATCGATAAGTCCCATATCGTTTATGTATCTGGATCATATCTAGTCCCTTGACAAAAGTGATACGCCGACAGAATGGCAAGTACACTTAATTCTCATCAATATTTACCTTGATCGAGTGAAAGTGATCCGTGAAGTAATAGCTAATAGAAAAACTTAGTTGATTCTCATCTTGTAAACATTGCGTCCGGACCCATTCATCTTTTTTTATGTAAAACGGGATCACAACCGGCAATTAAATCGCTCGAACCTTATCGAAAAGTTATTGCGACCGACCCGACCAACCTTTTTGGTTAACTCTTTGCTTTTGTTTTTATAGATAATGTCAGTAATTTGTTCTGAACATGGTCATAAATAAACACCAATAACGATTATTAGGAAAAAATAAGTGGATAACACGAGAAGAGCTGGCATTAACGTGTGTCTCTGAAATATCTGCGTCTCACGGAACAGCTCTATTGGTTAGGAATATTTGAGAAAGCAACATCGCCGCCAGCCCTAGCTCCGCGAGATTTACTGCCAACCAGCCCCTTTACATCGATATTATACATATCATTAGACGAATATTCTATTGTCATTAATTATCGACATTGCTAATTGCTGAAACTTGTTTAATCGTGCCGATAACTGCTAAAACCGGTATAACTATATCATATTTAACATGTTGAATGTTTTGTCTTTACAATAAAATTTGTTTTATTATTGTACCGCAAAACGGCAATTAGATGGTATCTGAGAACATAACTAGGCTACAAGATGCTCAGTAAGAATAGTTGGCGAAATCTTTGTAAGCGGTTTACAGAATTAGAATAGTGTTCAGTGTTTATTGCGGGAGTGACGTGCGCTCGTGACGCGGCGCGGTACGTGACCGCGATAAAAGATTTTCATCTGCCATATTTACGTAGCGAGTGGGCGGTTTTATGTTTCGAGATGTTCTCCAGCCACTCGGCCGACTGCACGGGAGAGTTTTCACACGAGTCGAGTGAAGAGCGGCGTTGGGAAAACAGCTCGATACCTGACGTGAGTGCCGCGTCCGCGATTTCCATGGGAGAGACACTCCACGCCACTACAACCACTCCCGACCACGTACCCTTAGCAATTATGTCGTGTACTTATTTGTACTATCTAGAGTTTATTAAGCGTTCAATGGACACGTACTAATGTAATATAAATGAAGGACTAATTCCCGTAAACCGTGACGGACTCTCTCTCAGTGCAGCAGTCCATCAACAAGTAACGGCGCGTTCAGCTATTTTGCATACAAACCATTAAATTATTGTTCAAAAGTTATTCTTTGTTGCGCCACAGAAGCGGCGGTTATTACGCCTTAATTACATGTCTGTATGCAAATAGAAAAATAATTTTAATGGAAGTCGACGTGTCTACTGCTGCTAGATACTGTCAGAACACTCTGGTTCCGGTCAATGATGACGAACAAACTATTCAACTAATTGAAAACGCTTCTTTTCTTGCAAACATAAATTTCAACAAAAAAAACTATCATATATCAGAACCATATGAAAACAAATGTTAAGTGATAAAATCTGATCACTTTTTTACAAATTCTTATATCTGCAGGTATGATTTCTAGGTTTTTTTAAATATTGTTCATTACCATCATTATACCCATAGACAAGGTTTATAAATAAAAAATATTTTAAAAGTCCATTTTGCATCATAAACTGAAACCAACCACTGAAATTTAAGTTTCTGATAATGACTTGAACTATACATAAGATAATTGACGGCCTCAAACGGTAGACATGCTATTCCGAGCATTTCATAATTTCAATCTAACTTTTACATATACGTATATATACGTACTTACTTATACTTACTTGCCGTGTTGTGTCGGCTTAGAATAACACTACCCCATTTCTACCCGTGGGTTATCGTAAGAAACGACTAAGAATATAGGGGATTTTTAAGTGATTTTTGGGCGATGTGGTTGGAGACCCGTCAGCAAAATCATTTTTTATTACCATCTTTTCCCCAATCAACTTCCAAAAGTGGCTGAGGAATTTGTGATCCCAAAGCTCTGGCTACCCCGTTAAGGGATTTACAGCCGTGAGTATGTATGTATGTTACTTATACTCACGCCCTTTGTTACCATTCGGGAAGGCACTCTATCACTAATTTGTACAATTCTGACAAATATCTTTTGCTTTTCTGACGATATTTACTTTGCAATTAATTGTCATCACTGTAAAACCTATCTGTGTCTAGTTTTTCGTAGTCATGTAAATAAGGGAACACTAATTGGCAGCGCAACGAATTGCCGGCAACACGTTAGTTGTAAAGACGTGATTCGCATGCAAATAACTGTATGTGTACTAGCTGGTACTACATCGCATTGTATGTACTAGCCCGCATCTAATAGGCAAACCGCACTAAACGGGAGACGTGGAATTTATACAAACTGTCTTTTACCCCGTGCTTTTCATCAACAATTAATGCACATCAAAATTTAAGCTTTTGTCTTTTAAAGTAAGGCAATTTATTTCGCTTTTGTCACTAATGTCACAACGATCTTTAATGTCGAGCAAATAAGCTATCATTTAACAAAAGACCAAGAAAATAAATCACTGTGATCTATTTCTATTAGCAACAATGTTTATTAAATGATGTTATAATTTTCCATAAAGTGTTTTTGTTTTATGGCAGAAATATGTCGGAGTGAGTCGGCGGTGGAGGCTCGAGGTCAGCTAACAATGGAATGGGCCACATCCGGCCGGCCGCATTACCATATTGCTTCCAGCGAAGAGGAACTGCCAACTAACGTTGCTGCCTACTTACTCTTATGCGTTCTAGCTAACCCATAAACGAACCTATATAATTTGCATATTTGCATTTTAATATTCGCTATAAGCCTTTCTAATTGCAATTAAACATTGTTAAGACAGAGCAAGTGGCCGTCAGCTAGACATCCTTTCGGACAGTTAGTCGGAGCTGGGTTGAAACAGTACTGGGTCAATAAGAAGCTGCTCATCGCGTCAAAATATGCCATCCACTTCCTGTAGTGACACCAGCGCTGCATCCTCATGCATTATATTGATTAGTTAATGGCACCCTATTGCGTATTAAGAACTGTTAACGTTTTTGCGGCAATTAGTCGCCTAGCATCCAGGCCGTACAAAAACTAGCTAACGATGCGTAAACGCCCGGTGTAAATTGGTTTCGCAGACATTCACTTGTAAAACACAATTAATTAGCCTCCACTTCCAAATGGAATCTTCTTAAGCAGGTTCGTAACAAATAATACAGAGACGTGAAGAAATCGCCATTGTTACACAAAAGCTTTTAACTTACTGAGAAATCATTGTAATAAGTTAACGGTGACGTGTCACTTTTCGTGAGATTAAAATATGTTAATTTTGATATTGGATTGAATAATTATGTTAAAATGTCTTAATGTAGCTGACATAAACGGAGCGTTAGGAAAAATTGTGGTATAAGAATAATATGATTTCATTAAAGACAATGCTGGTCGGGACAGAAGCACTGCAAAGTTTTCTCTCGAGGCTGTACCGAGCATGAGAGATCTAACTATTTTTAAAAGTATTTAAACAAAGCCGTCACATTGCAGCCTGCTAATGCAATTACAGTTGAGTAACTCTTTGTTTAAATATTATTCTCAAATAAAGGTAAGTTTGTTTCATAATAAAGCTGTATTTGTAACACTGGTAACACCGCGGCTTTAGTTAGAGGCCGGCCGTTGTTTAACGCAACCCGTGTTCAATGGCCAATAATTATTTACTTGTTACACTATTTATATTATATTTAAATGGAAGAATATAACGCTATGTTGATTTTACTAAATAATGTCAAACAAGATGTTTATTAGGCCTTTCTGTCTTTCTGAAATAGTCATTTAAGGGTTAACGGTTATCGAACATATTTTAATACTCCGGTTCTATGGTAAACAACATTAACTTAATGACAAGATGCATTTCGGACTCAAATATTTCGAAATACGCAATGAAGTAATGAAAAAGAAATAAATTCGTTTGTCTAATTGTATAAAACAATAGTCTGAGAAACCGAGCCTATTTGGGCAGATCAAAGCGGCACGCCGAGTTCACATGGATGTAAAATAATCAGTTTCAGCAAATATTTTTTTTTTACTGCTTCATCGTTTCTTCAAACGTTAGATACTGATTTCGGGTAAGATTTAATATTATAAATTAAAGAGTGAGTTTTAGTGTAACCCGTAAATAAAATTACTTTTAAAGATATCAACATGGATTTAGGAAGAGTGCGACTGAGAGAAAACAGAGAATGTATGTTTGTTAGCAAGCCAACACCGGTTCGTAGGCAGTTCTGAAACACAAGCACGTTAGTACAGCGCCCAACCCGTGTTAGTGGCGAGTGTAGCAACCCACAGATGCCGTGACAGATACACAGGACAAAACTCGTGGACCAGCGAAAACGCCCTCACTTATCCAACCACATCTCTCATTTCCAATTATTGCCTACTGACATTTAGAAATATTGAATTTTAGATACTAATCACGCTATCACAGCTATAGATCAATACAGTCTCGTCGACAATGCCGTTTCTGTTATTGTAATTGCGGGTATTCTAACAATTATTTCGTAAATTAGGTTAAAGAACGTTATTTCGGTCACGTTCTAAAGCTCGGTACTGACGACAGAATTATTAAATAGCATTTGATACGCTTTATAAACTGGTTAGTACTTAGTCAGGATGGATGGCAGTTGGATAAGTGAAGGCTCGTGTGTGTAGTAATGTGAAGTGAGTGCGTCGCGAGAGCGGTGCAGTGTGGCGGCGCTCGCACTCACCGGCGCTGGTGCGCGTCTTGTTGGGACGCGGCTTATTCTGCTGCTGGGACCCACTAAACCCCTTGCCCTGGTAGCCGTAGTACTCGCTACCCCCGGCGTTGTATTGCGCATTGTATTCGCCGGAGGGCTGGTTCGACTCCTGGGGACAGTTGTCCGACTGCGCACCTTCGCGCTGCTTGGAGGAAGGCACGCCCATCATGGGCTTGACGTCACCGCAGAGAGGCAGCTCCTGCTGCTGCTGCATGAAGGCCACGCTCATGGCGGTGGCGTGCGCGACGGCGGCCTGGTAGTCCTGCTGGCCGAGCGCCGCCGCCGCCACGGAGTCGGGAGTCGAGTCCTTGGGTGGCGTTGGCGGGAAGGAGAACAGGGGGTGCGGGTGGTGGTGCTGCGCGGGGGACAGCGGCTTGTCGGCCTGCGCGGCCTCCTGCTGGAAGCCGCCGCCCCACGCGCCGCCGCCCAGCGCCTTGGACTCCAGCCACGGGTGCAGCGGCGTGTGGAAGTGCGGCCGGCACACCTGCCCGCTGCCGCCGCCCAGACCCCGACCTGGAAACGACACATTTCATCAGACACTTTCAAATGATCGACGATACCGATAAAAGGGCATCGACACGTATAATTGCAATGAGAACTAGTCTTATGTGACCAGACACAATCCGGGTTCGGAAGGCGTTACGTGCGCCGCCTGCTTTTATACTCAAATTAGTATCATCACAATCTTACGACGAATCTTTCACACGACAACTTCATCTTCAAATATTGTGATTTCATGGGCAATTTTAGTATAATGGATGTTTGATAAACAAATAATAGGTTCCATTTTCGTGCTACACTGAATGGGTGCGTCCGCCGTGAAGCCGATTTAGTTTTTTCGAAAAATTTCAAAAGCGCTGTGTCATAACACACCACAGCAATTAAAATTGTAGGCCAGCTGGAAATTCCATTAATTATGAGTTAATTGTTGAATACACAGTGTTGATTTATTTACCACATCCCATGGAAATGTTACCAAACTTCTTGATATAATTTCAAGCGAGTATAATATGAACGCATTGTAAAACTAAAGCGTAGTGATGAGTGTAAATAAGTAACATATTTCTGTTTCGCTAGTAATACATCACCCCTTCCCTTCAAAACATTTGGACAATGATTATTTACCGAGTGAAAGCGAACATATGTGCGCAAAGCGTCTCGCCCGTACACTAGGGAGCCATCATAATCATTTCTGTGCTCCTCACTACTTTCCATTGGTTCACTGAATATCGTATTGGGGTACAGCCCATCCCTTTTCAATACACTCACTATAATTATGCGATACACGAAAATATATTGAATACATTTCAATGTAAGAATTGGAATTAATAATTCTAACTTATCATAACTTTAACTTCGTCGATATTATATCAGGAAACGCGAGCACAACTTTGAGTTAACTGTAACTACGATATTTCTGTCTTAACAAAAGTGAAGTAGTATGAAATACAAGTAGTAAAGTAATAAGTTTAGTAGATAATACAGTGGAAGTGTGAGTAGTAGTGCAAGCGCAGTAGTAGGTAGAGAGCCCGCATGCTTGGTCCCAGGTGTCGATCGCAGTCCGAGATTATCTCTATCACCGATGCTATCACGGGGCACCCGCACTCTGACAGACGGACTGCTGCTGAACTTTCAATAACAATGCAGCTATTAACTTTTGGAAAACGATGTCGCAAATAACATCAATCAGAAGCTCAAAGATGTTGTCTAAAAAGGAATATCGGAGGATTTTACTGTGTAACGACTGTTGAGGATTTATGAGTATAGTTTAGTAAGAGTGAGATGAGTTTGAATTTGTTGTTGCCGTTTAGTATCCGGCTTTGAATAGAACTATCCCATCTTTTAACGAGTGATATATTTATATGATATATGATGATATATTTGTGAGAATAAGGATATTTGATGGGAAATGCTGTTTGAAACTCATCACCAACAATTCTTTATAGGTTTTCTTAGCAGTTAAGGCGGGAAACAAAGTTTCCCGCCCTAACTTCCATAGGTGGCTTAGGAATCGCAATTATTTCAGCTCTGACTAGTTCTTTTGGGATTCCAGACATGAATATTAATAATTAGAAATCTAGTAGCATTTAAAGAAAAATATTTATCTACATGGAGTAAAATCTTGTTATTTGACAAGGCTGGTAGGGGCGGGGGTAGTGTACAGAGGCACCCCTCAACGTTAGGCCCAGTTCACAATAGCATGGCGATGGCGGGCCGATAACGCGCGTATGAATAATTTCCCTTATCGTACCATCTCACCACATGCCCTACCTGGCCACCGGTGCTTTTTATTCATTAGAGGGCAGCCGGTTTTAGCCATTGTGCTAGATACGCCGTGTGTGCCACTAAGCTGTGATTGTTTGGGGATTTCGTGTTCCGCTGTCAGGATTAGAAAACAAAACATACAATGTGAAAATAACTAGAGCTACCAGCGGAAATTGAATTAGCTTATCTCTTACTTCTTTGCGTAATAGTTTTTCAAAATATAAGCAAACAGAAAAAACATAGGCTCAACACAGTCATATTGAATTGCATTCGAAATAAGAAAATGTGTGAAAAGAACCACCGAGAGTATATCCAATCATAAACCAATCACAGTGTAGTGTAGCCTGCCAAACATTCCCACAAGCTATTTGGAAACAAAACACCGGAATTGAACCCCGACCTGGAGCTCCCCGGCCGCCCCGCCGCCCCTCGCGCGCCCCGGCGCCCCCCGCCCCGGCCGGCAGATGCAGCGCCAAGATCTTATCAGGCATCGCGCCACGGGGAACTGCAAGTGTTGTTAAAATTGACGATGCCTCCACTTCACTTCGCCGGCTCTTGTTTACTCTCTGTAACGGCTTTTTATGCAACCCTTCTCTCTACAATTTCGCTACATTACGACTTCTACACTGCAGCTGCACTCCTATCATTCAATTTGACACATCATCTCTCAATATTACATATGTTTATTTGCATTATACTTAGAACGTATGACGCTGCGAATTTCAACTCGACTAATAATAACTAAATTGCCTCCATTTGATAGCCTTTTATGACTTTGGAAATCATTAAGGCGTGGTCAAATCGAAAGTGAGAACCCTCTTATAATATTCCTTCTAAGGCCCCGGGGCGAAAATTGCCCCTTTCTATAAATTGCTCGGTAACCGTCGCATGTATGTTGTAACTATGTGTGTATAATACATGACGTACACCACAGGATGTCTTCCGGTAACAATGCTATTCGAAGTTATTGTGAATTTTATAAATTAGCCTAGTGCGCTGCGTGTCGTTGGTAAACGATACGAGTCTTGTAGTCGCATTCGCTAACGGTATTGTCAAGTGAATATGCGGGATTCTAGGAAATAGGTACAAAAGAAGGACACGACGAAGGCACGGGGAATGCAAAAGCAGTACATCGTGAGAAGCTGGCGGCAGCGACGCCAAGGTCAGTGGGCAGCGTCGCCCAGTCTGCGGAGTTTTATTTGCGCGGCCGACGACGCTGCGAGCGGTGACATCAGCGTCCAGCGTCGCGATCGCCGCGCGTGTACTGTCGCCTCCAACCTCTGCACTCTAAATTATCCTTTTCCAACCTTATCTTTAGGCGTGTTATCCATTGTTGCCCTGATGGATCATTATGTTTCTGATCATCGACGACCCACTACACTCTATTGTCTACGCTATTAAAGCTATATTCCATCGGCAATATCCCGTGAAATGTCCGATGTGTTAGTGAATGATAAATGTAGGCGTCCGTATCGCGTATCGGATCTTGCCGTTCGCACGCCGAATTAATTTTAATTTATTGATCGTCGTATCGACGAACAGTATTTTAGGTGCCTACTAACACGGTAATGTAACGCTCGTTTAAACTGATTAATAAACCATGTCATGTTATCATCTTCATTTTTGGATCGAGACAATGGTGCGAAACCATTTTATAATCCTCACTTGATTTAATAATTTGAGTGTTTTATGCAATCCATGTTTATTTACGTAGTCATATTCAAAGGTATCAAAAGTCATAATATATTTTTTAGTCACTTCTTGTGTATCGAGACAATATAGCATCTTGAGCGTTTTTAGCGTCATATGTTCAATGATTCCAATAAGACGCTATATTTCGTGACAATAATCTGATAATAAAATGCATCTGTTCTATGTTATGTACTTAACTATCATGGTCAACGATCAATCTATAGAGAGAATAAGTTTACATTCTAAACGGTCAAATCAAATGTGTAACAAAATTTGATGATTTAGTATTTTCGCAGCGAACGTTTGTGGGTCTACCAAATGTTCTTTTTAACATACAGCTTGAAGCTCAGAGTGCTATTAGCAATAACCTTATACTCGTATACAGTAACATCATAAATAGAAAAAAAAACTTCACCTCAATATCTTATGAATCATGTTTGCCCACACCAATATAATCTATTACATTTCAATAACCAAACACTTCTTTATTCGATCCAAGTAAACGCAAACATTAGAGGCAGTTGTTAAAATGACATCTAAATATTTTACGAGGCAGACGCAGCGTCGCGCGCCGCATAGCAATCGACAGTCGTGGCCGCTTCTACCACACTGAATATAATGCTTTTATATGACATTTCTCATTATTACGACCCACTCGATGCTACCGAATTATGGTTATAATACACACAGAGAATTATAAAACAATCATTAATCATCATTCGAAATTATTAGAACCACAAATAGTATATGCTATCTTAATAAAGTTACTGAAAATTATCTTATTTAATTAAAACGACACCTAAAATTGAAAATGCAACGCTGATTTCTCTCAATTTAGCCATTAAAGAGAAATAAGAAACAATATATTAAGAGATTAATGGCTAACGCTAGTTATGTAAGTGTTACAAATTAAAAGACAGAAAAAATGAAGTGGTAGCGTTGAGTAACAAGTCTTGTGGGAACCCGATCACTTGGACACCACGCACAGATTAAGCTCTCGATTTGACAGTCACTTAGAAGATGAATCTACCAAACTAAATGGTGTTATTGTATAGTTACACGGTACACATCGAATGGTGCTCACCCATCTTAGGATTAACTTGAGCAGTCCAATCACATTCACATGACGACGTGGGTGTCTTGATGATTTATAACGACATTCTTACGCTATGATTTTTCAATGACACCAATGAATCATGGCATTTCTTTTTTACTAGGACTACTACTAGGTTTTGTAGCTTAAGTATTTTGCAATAGCAGGAGTCCGAGGTGAGGAGAATAATAGAGCACGTATGAAATAAGATTGATGATGGTGAGAAAGGTTTGTTATGATCGTACTAAGTGGCGATCAATAATCTCTGCCAGCCCCATTGCGAATTGATGGCGTGGGTATAATTTGGTATTTTGCAACTATTCAAACGTTCAACGATTTAAAAAATAAACGGCGAATTTTATTTCAATAATATGAATGTGAAACTTGTACGCTTTAAGCAAACGTAAAGTTAATATTTCTTTCGAAGTAGACGCTCTTTGCATAGAAAGCAGCTATGAGTCTGTATAAAACAGTTAGTGTTTAGAGAACATAGCAATGATACTAGAATTTCTTGTTATTTGCGTATTCTGAGGAAAATATCACTGCATATGAGCAGGACATGTAATTTTAAGCGCATGCGCTCTGCATACGGAATGTTTCCCGCCGTAGGAACTCCGCGGACAAACAATATACTTCACTTTCTGAAAAACTCATCACTTCTCATTAAATGGCGTTTGAAGAATAATTTAACATCGATAATGCAGCGGACACGAATTTTATAGTTAGTGCATTTTAATACGTTTTCATTGTTATAATATTTTGATAGTTCTCTGTAATGATGGGTTCTTGGTATTGGGAAAGGAAATGAGATCTTATTTGGAAATGCATTGTAATTTTTATATGGTCATATTTAAGACCTTCAATGGTTCAACATGCATCATAGAGTTGATAGATCCGTAACGTGGTGGTACGCGCCGGAGCAGTTCTGACGGATATGTCACGGTACACTTGTGATCACGAGATCAAAGCGGCCGCCCCGACCACCTTACTATTCCAGCAGCGTGCGAGCTTCACCAAAACTAGCTTCATAAAAAATCCAGCACATCTCGGTCGAGTCAAAGAGAACCCATTCGAGCGGTTCATTGTACCACATTCCAGTACAATAGCGAGCTAATCTAGCTAATGTTATTTCCAACTGATTTCAAACCACGTACTTATTCACAAAATCCGAGTAAATAATTGCACAATACGGTAGGAACATTGTGTCACGGATCGATATATCATACACGACAGGGTCACTACGTCACCCACGAGCACCATATCACGATCTGCGTCACCCACAGACCCTATAGATAGACCTGTCTTCTAATGGATCACACCACCACTTTCTTCCTTTCACGAGTATTTCTATATCATCTTGTACTTTCCGCCTCCTAGTACGACAGTTTGATTGATTTTATGAATAAAGGATTGACGTGTTTATGAATGATACATCGACTCCCTACGCTGCGATCGAAAAACTTAACGTTTTATTTCTACACAGACTCGGTAAAAATTATCGAGTTTCCAGAAGGCAATCCAACACTTATCACGGACATAACACGTTGATAAGGACACATTATTACAAACACGATATAATGCCCACAATATGAGTCCGCATAATATCCATAATTAATAACCGCATGTCGGTCACGAAATCTATCGTCAAACGTGATCTAAGCCGTTGTTGTTCGCAACTCGCAGTTTTATAGATGCATAATCTGTATGGTAGAGTAAATTGTTTTACAAGGCAAGATTTATTGGACATAGGATAGTTGGTTGGTAAATTACAAGTTGGTGAGTGTGGTGACCCCGCAATCTTGACAATGGCCTAGCTGCGACGATCCGGTGTTTCTGTAATAATGTCTATAATGACGGCGCCGCAGCAGCCTGCTTACATAACCACTCGTGACTGGCGCATTACCACACCGACGAGCCCGCTCCGGGACCCGGTCACTTCCATTGCACCACTACACTGTACCACTACACGTGGCATCGAGCTGGGCACTTCAAATATAGGTTTTGAAGAAATGGCAACGACTCAAATGTCAGCCTCAACTTTTGTGGTTAATGCGTATATCTTTTAAAAGATATGTCGTTATGACTAATGGTAACATATGGTTGAGTGATTAGGTATATTTTCACATTGTCGAAATGTTTTTTTCCTACATAATAGTTACTTTATGCTGTCGGTATTTAAGGTATAAATGAGAACGAAATTATTCGATCGGTTTGCAAAAATTTGTTAAAGAATATTTGAACCCGAGAGTAAATGTACTCTATAATTAGTATTTATTTTATTTATTTTCAAATTTGCCTTATTTTTATTCAGTTAAATGTATTGGCATAGCAGTACGATGCTAGTGTCAGTATAAGATAGAAACTATTCGCATCGAACCACTGTGGTCACGCGAGCGCACTGCCGAGCCAGTCAACTGAAAACATTCTAACTCGATAAATTAGGAAAATCGTTGCGGCATTCTTACTAATTAAAAAACTATCAAACGTTTTAAATTTTCACGCTTTTTATTGAAAGAATTTAGTAAAGAAATAAAAATGAGACCACCCCGTTTATATGGCTTGCGTGAGAATAGTAATAGTAATAATAAATTATTGTCTTTAATAGTTCTTCATAGATTTATCTTTCTGTTGTTTAATATTTTAAATCATTCTGACTTACCATTTTAATTTACCTATTGCCAAATAAATGGGTACCATCAAAAGTTTTGCTTTATGATTACAAGTCCATAAGTATATTTTCCTACAGAGGACAAAACAAACAAAGGTAGCATTAACCATAATATTTTTTGTAAGTACTTATAAATATGAATCGACCCAGTACACAGACCTAAGATTAAAATAGGTGTGTGGTCAGTGTCACGTGACGTCTGTATAGAACCAGTTCGAGAGCTACTCAGCAGTCAACAGATACTATAATCCCTATTACATCACCGAGCGCACTCCTTACTGCACACAATTACTGACAAAGCACTTTGATTTGTTCATCACAAAAAGTATTTTAGGTCCACTTTGTCTAATAGGGCTAACCTATTTCTTCCTGAATGTAGTGTCATTGTAGAGTAGAGGTAATATGACAAGGGGACATCGTACACATTTATTTTATTCCTTGAATTATTTTTAGCACGGGATGAAAAAGGAACTAAGTTACTGTCACATTTCAAACGTATTAAGTTAAAACTACGTTACTATACAACTTACTATGCTAGAAAATCCATCGCAAGTCCGTCCATACTCGTACAAAAATGTGTCAACTTAAAACAATAGACAAGTGAAGCAGGCAGCTCATTAAAAGAACAAAATGTGCCCCAGTATGTGATGGTTAGCGTCGCGCATACATCACGATAATACTGGTTAATCTTGCGCATGCGCCGACAGCCTACCTATATGTAACATTATAATCTCAATCGATAAATCAGAGCCACATTATAGACTACTCTGGGATTTCATTCATTATTATTGCAATGACAGATCATAGCTAGAGGAGTGATCAATAAAATGTGTAAATTCGTAACATTATCGAGTGGATAAAGTTAATAAATAATACTATGAGACACAACATCAGAAAGGTTATAAAAGGAACGTGAAAGATTAGTTATTTGTAATTGAAGGAGATATTAAATTGTGATAATTCATTTCCACACACCATTATTAAAAACCTTGCCATAGAACACTCAAACTGAGCTCACTGAATCGCGAAATGACTCTTCTAACATTACAACCATAATATTCACCGGCGTCAATTTAAAACAACGCAAGCCATCTCAAGTGGAATACCTAATTGTTTTTGCAATTGTAGAAATTCCGTAGCAATTACCGCTCGCGTATTAAATACCGAGAAATAGATGGTTACGTTTTTTACTACAAAACTAATCATAATAAAAATTGGCGGTTGTGAGGCGATAGGCGAAGAATGCACCTGCAGCGTGCGCGCTGTGATGACGGTTATTTGGCGTCCGTCCCGTAACTACCCGCGCGGACCAGCCTTATCATACTTATTGTCTTGCTTTCTTATAATATGATGAATACGGAACTCGAATTTATCTAATCAAACTTGTCGAGAGGTCAGCTGTTGAATCTTTACGTATATACTTTATTGTATTTGCTTTAAATCCAAAATAAGGTAGTGTGAATCCTAAAAAGTATCTGGAGCTTCAGAATTATAAAAAAAAATAGAAAATATCGGCGAGACGAGAAATAAAGGCGGTCGGTGATGGGCCTCTCGTCATATCACCAGACTAACAATTAAAGCTCAAAGGCTATTAAGGGGTAACCTCGAGCAAACACCCACAGCAAGAAAAGAGTTAAATACTATTCTTAGCGAACAGCTTAACCACTATACACTTAATATTAACACCTTTTAGTTATAATAGCTTGTATTAATCAATATCACACCGGCTGCGATGTCCACAACTCGGCAAAATCTTAACAACAGTCGAAGACTCCGCTTAAATTGTCCGGCATGTGACTTACAAACCTCAACGGCTATGTGTCCCGCGTCCAATATGTCCTATCCAGTGCCACTTAAGTTACGGAAATCTCTAAGTAAGTACCCCTATTCTGCTATGAATGTTTTAGTGGTGAGTTTGATCACGTTCACGTAGTAATACTATTTATATATACTGTAAAACAAACCAACCCACCAGAGAAGATGTGACTGTGCTATTTACAGCCAACACGATCGAGTATCAAGTAAAAACTACAACAACCAATTCAATTCTCACAATTAACAAGAAGCGATCCTTACAAAAAATACTCATTTAAAAGTTGACCGTTCAAATAAAATCTCATGGCGATTACGAACCGGCTCCCGCACTGGGAGACTAATCGATAGCCACAAATGAAATTGTATCTGCCTCGTTGCTCCCCGCCAACAATGGAAGACAAATACTGTTTTTACAAAGCAAACGAGTGTCCATTCTTCGTTTGGTGTGTAATGATTCTGTGTCACTGGTAGCTGGCTCCCAGCGGTCTCGAATAAATCAAGGTGCACAGGAAATCATTCATCCTCTTAATGTGCTGCGAAAATAGGCTTCCACTCGAATGGAAATGTTGTATTTCCACGTTAACACCACCTAATGTCCTTCTGACTACAGCGTCTCTTAATGTTTGCTAATGTGAAAATGTGGATCGTAAATATAGTCTCACGGATGTTTTACTAGATCGTCTTAAATTTTAATGTAATTTCAACGTTAGTACTTATTCAACGCAAAACTTTTAATTTAAACTACACCGACTACAAGTTCTTATTTCCTAAAACCAACACATTTAATATTTAATAAAAACCAAACACCTTCAAAGTGTATATCCTTAAAGATATTGCTTATTGATTTAAAAAATCTTTTAATATCTAATCTTATCCAGACTATCAAAATTTTCCTTGAACAGTGTAACAACGTGGTAAGAAGAAGCCTATATAAAGCCAGAATCATTTATGATCCATATGTCTAACTGTAGAAACGATAGGTTATTGAAAAATATAACTGACATCTGATTAAACCTACAGGTTACTCACGCTCGAGGTTGCATTCCCACTGATATGAATGCAACATTGTAATAGATTTGTTCAAACGTAAAAATCTACAACATTTGATCGAGTCCATTCACCACATATTTTAATTTTAAATTAAAGTATTACAAACCAAAAAAACAAGCATACAATGAAGAAAGTAATGATCTTATTCTCTAAAGAAACAATATACCGGACGCAGCGGAGAGAACAAAACGTGATTAATTAAAAGCCAACTAAGCATGTTCATGGCATTTTTGTCATAGCATCAAGTGAAGTGCGGATAACAGATAGTATTCCCATTGGAGCGGCTGGCGACCGCAGCCAGTGTGTAT
Organism: Bedellia somnulentella; assembly: GCA_963576735.1. Lineage (NCBI taxonomy): Eukaryota > Metazoa > Arthropoda > Insecta > Lepidoptera > Bedelliidae > Bedellia > Bedellia somnulentella. The sequence goes on along the minus strand of OY755176.1, from coordinate 14,597,514 downwards.
GACAAATCGTGACAAAACCACCAACTCATCTACTGGCCGGGATACCTCGCCGCGTGCCTCCATCCATCAACCTCCGCGCGCATCACCGTCTCCGCGCCAGCCGACCAGAAACATCCACCTCACGAACCTTTCAATTAGCCAAACATTCCAATTAATCATGCATTTTTAACTTACATGTTATAACAAAACACCTAAATCGTGTCTAAAACAACGCGAGTCTCGTAATTACCAGACATCATGCAACGCAACTAGCTAATGCTAAAATCAACCCTCCATTGATTTTATGCAGATCGGCCGACTCCCATCCCTCTGAATGCCAAACGCTAGCTGGATTTTAATAGGAAATATCAATATTTGGATGCAATCAATCAAAGTTAATCATGCGAAAGATACAAAAATAGAATGAATATATTAGATTGTTTAGTGAGTTGGCGCGGCGTCGTGTGCGCTCGCCCGGACTCGCCCGGGACTCTTTTTATTATCGGACCTAATAATGAGCGATTACAAAAAAACGTTTGATGGGAACTCGTATACACATTCTATGACTATTAAGTACATCGTCATGACGTAAGCAACTCTGGATATTAATTAGCTATTAATAGAGGGGCATTGGCTTTCAATCATTTGGAGCCACGAAGCAAAATGGGAACGCTCGCAGACGCAGTACGCTTTGTTTTAATTCAAATGCAATTTGTTGTCGTCGAACAACGAATCATTTAAAAAGTAATTAGGTCGCCGTTTCGTGTCTGAAGGCAATTGCGATCGATACTATTAGAATTAGAACTAAATTTTTAACAGCACTCGTAAACCAAACAACAGCGATAAAAGTGAAATTGAAGTTAGTTGTTTTCTTCCTGTAGCTCCGTGGAATCGAACTACGGAAACACACTTTTGGGGTTTTTTGTGAAACTAGTTTCGACTTAGTAGTTTATTAGGTGAATCGATTTTGCAAACGAAAAACACTGGATGGCTTGGAATTAATCCTGTAACGGTATGAAAAACATAAAATGTATTTGCTTGTGTAATTTTTAATGGTTTGCTTAGGGATGGCAATAATATATTGAACATTAGTAATAAGTATTTTTAGATGATGAATAATAATATAATTAAGCTCTCAGAACGAATTCTGCTGTGTAGTGTCGGCTTAGAATAGCACTACCCCATTTCTTCCGGTAGGTGTACGTAAGAGGCGACTAACGGTATTGGGGCTTTTAAGGGATTTTTGGGCGATGCGGTTGGAGATCCATCACCAACAACCTTTATTTTACCATCTTTTCCCCACGCATCCTCCAAAAGTGGCTGAGGAATTTCAAATTCCTTGGCTCTGGCTACCCCTTCTAGGGATTTATAGCCGTGAGTATATGTATGTATAGTATATGTATGTAACGAATTCTAAAAAACATATATTAAAGGCTAAATGTCATCAACATGTAAATCATTTTTTTAAATATATTCTTAACTTGTGAATAGTTAATGAGAAACGTAAACTGATAAAACAATAGATACTCGTAGAGTTACTATCCCCAGAGTATATCTCTTTCAATATTAAGCTATCTTAGGTTTTTTTTATTATATCGTGTACTTTTTAAGCTTTGGTACTCTTATACCTTAAAGTCTGAATCTTTTTCATTTTCTTTGAATCTAGTAATATTATTGAACTACTTGTTTTCTGTAAATTTTGCGATTGCAGAAACAAACTTACTGCAATGTTACCATTTTTATATCAAAAGTAAATAATATTATTGAAAAAGATGATCTGAAATAAAATTTTCTTTGAAAGAGGCATAAATTCCATGAATAAATGGGCTAAATTATTTTATTTTCGACACACTATCCAATTCTGGTTTCTTTTTTTCTTATATTGTTCAGAAAACTGGGTTCTAGCAGTATTATCAAGTATATGAATAAAATAATTCTTATATTATTCATTCATCACTGTTATTTAAATATATTTACGTCATCTAACTATATGAATCACTTTAGATAACGAATGATACACAGCTTTCATAGCCAGCTAACATAAGTACCTAGTTGTTTAGTGTCGGCTTAGAATATCAATAACCAATTTGACTTTGACAATGATTTAAGGTATTGGCCCTTTATAAGTGATTATTCGGCGATGCGATTGGAGACCCATCCCCAAAAACCTATACTTAGTACTTTGTTTTCTTATTCTTTTTTTAGATATTTATTTTATGTTAATAATTAAAGGAGTGTAATAACCAGTCAGCTATTTCTTGTGATAAATATTTCATTACATTTAGACTGAAATAAAAAAATTATCACGAACTTGACTTTTACTGCTCAATATCAATTTTAAACTTTAGTTAACCAAGCAGTGTTATATATATATGCTGTTTATATGTCTAATAATTTGTATTTTTGGTGGAAAATTACCATAGCACAATTGTTTTAAGTTTTAGGGCAGAGTTGTGTAATCATGCTGAAATTGAAATATATATATTGCTAAGCATTTTTTCAGCTTTACTTAGTATATTTTAAATAAATTCGTAGTAAGGAATTGTGTAGTGCCGACTTAAAATATAACCTCATGCCTCTCCATGGGCACTTTATGAAGGCGTGTATTTGTGTGTGTGTGTGTCTAGACTAATATCTCCAACCATTCATAATTTATATATTCTCAATTCCAATACGAAAATTCCACAGTAATTGAGAATTCTAATGCTTACATAGTATAGGAGTTTTATCACAGGCATACCTTAATCATATTAACGTTTCTATCTCAAAGGATTCTCGTCACTCCCTACATAGTCTATAATCCCTTGCAGCTTCTGTTTTCAGTGATCTACGAATACCACAATCCTATTCTGTACCAATATTAGGTTAGCGCGCGTGTGTGCGTCTGGGAGGAGATGTCTCTGCGCCGGCGCACGCCCCGCCCCCCGCCGCTAATTGCGCCAATCTGCGGGACGCTCGCCACGCACACTGACACGCACACACACACACACACACTGGCATGCGTGCGTTGACATTATGCATGCGAGGGTCAAAGAAATGTACTCGTATTTGCCAATCGCATTGTCTGTGCAAATGTGTACTAGCTGTTTTAGTTCAATTTGAGCTTAAAAAAGTTGTATTTTTAAAATATATGTCATTATTTTTGGGGTAAGAAGCTTAATATTAACGGTCCTGTGCAATGTCCTTCTATATTTAATTGCAAATATCTAAATAACCATTTCTGAAGTTATAGTAATAAGATTAAAAAACAAAACAACGAATTTATTACTTAATGCAAATTTTCTAAGGTACTAAATCATATATAACTAAACATAAAAGGCAAAATAAGAACTGACAGTGAAATGTAAGAAACCTACTTAATTATAAAATGTCGCCAGTGTATAAAGCAGCTCTATCAAAGGACGCGGGGAGCGCGCTAGACCAAACAAACCAGTTTCACTCCTGTAGTGCTATTCCCATCCCACTGCAGCAATATTCATTTAATTTGGCCACCTCTAAACCAACGATGCTCAGTAATTGGAAAAATCTCATTTGCTCCCCCAAACGAAGCTTTTGTATGTAAACTGTGCAACTTACCTGTTAGTAGAGAATAAAAATAAAGCATAAAAGAAACTGAGCAAAAAGCACTCAAACATTCAGTTATTCATTCCTCTTGTTTGATTTTACTAAACGTGTTTTACCCCTTGTTTTTGGTTGGTTGTTGAAACGTGAATAAAATCAAAACGAATAATGCAAATGGGTAGAACAAATGGTCTTACATGAAAAGAGCAAATGTTATTGCTTTAAAAATGGTTGTGCAGTAAATGAGAAGCATTCAAAAGTAAGTAGCAAATTAAGTTTAAGAGTTTGTTGGAGCATAATTTTGTATATTTTATACTATACTCTTTGTATTTATTTTATTTATATGAGTGGTAAAAATAACCGTTGCTATATTTTCAGTTTGCGAGCGAGACTTACTTTTGATGTGAAGAAAAAGTTTGCATTCTACACTTACTGCAATTACAATCAAGAGACAAAAAGCATAAAATTATGGAGCAGTAAAAGCCGTATATTTTTTTGACAAACAAAAAATCTTCATATTACAAAAAATATATGTTTTGGAAAAAAAAAATAACAAGTTGACTTCTTTTGCTACTCTGAGAAAGCACAATTAAGGAGTGCAACCATAGAACTGTGCAAAATATAAATTTACATGCAACTATTCAGGTAATAAATAAACTTTTGTATAAGTGCATTTGATTTCTACTTTTTTGCTTTGTATATTCCTTGCTAAAAATACACAAGTTACTCTTAAGACAGATAAAATGTTAGACCGCCATTTTTAATCCACTTTTACAAATTCTTTCAACTTCGCCACTTGGTACTCTCATATGTTCTTTTCATCATAAAAAACTTACATACGCTTATCAAAAAAACATGTTAATACCTCGCAACATATTACTTAGTAACCCTTACATCCAAACGGTACATTACACGTTAAGATAAGCAAAAACCCGAACTCCAAAGTACCAAGCGGTAATCAAAGTTGCAGAGCCAGTCCAATTCGGAAGACATTAAACATGGAACAACAAGTATCGAATATCAACAGGCTCATTACCAGATGAAAACCAACCGTGGGCATAGGACACAAGGTCTTAATTGCACTGATGACACACACTCGCATTACACCAGATATTGTCGATGCTCAATAGGTGTGAAATTGGCGGGAAAATGATACCACGCTTACTGTATTGATTGAATAACTCTTAACTCTGTTCGATAATCGCTTCATTAATGTGGATAAAACATCGACACAAAAGATTGGAGTAAAACTGAATACTTGTATTTAAATTGGCATTTATTTACATCTCCTTACTTTACACACTATAGACGAAGCTTTCAATTGCTACTCAATACGACTCTAGCTAAAATGGAATTTCTATAAATAATTTACGGCATCAAGATAATATTAAGATAATCTTTCTATCAAACAACTCCACATATTTTCCAACTGCGAGCTTAATTGATGATATTGAATTGGTTTCATAAAGGTAATAATATGTAAAGCATAAAGTAATCGTAATTCTGTTTTTGAAGAAACAAGTCAAGTCCAGTGGAAAAGTGATTGATCAATATTGTCCGTAGGTATGAATTGTCTGCTTACTAGTATAAAATTAAATTGAAATTACAGTTTTAATCTGCATGTGTGTCTTATAATGTCTCTGGCGTTATAATGCAATATGAATTAATAACTAACCAATGAGTTGTAAAAAATATTATATATAGGTATATTTGGCACCGCACTACATTGTTGCAGAGTTTTATCGTTAAACAAAGTATTTGAGTCTGTTTTATTAACAAATAATAAAAACGAATATTTTATTCAGTGATGAAATTAAAAAAAAAGGTCGTTATACATTTAAAATATTAAACAACTAAATTAGGACCGTGCTATGTTAACATATCGTTTCTGTTTACACAAACTTTATTAGTATCGAAAGCAGAACATTTTCTGTTGGAATTTGGAATTTAAACACCAATTTATTAATAAATATTCAAAGTTCGAGTTAAGGGCTATACTGTACAGTAAGGTCTGTATATTATTTGGTAAATCATTTAAAGTGAGGTGAATGAAAACTAGTAAATAAATAGAAGAACAAAGGGGCCAAGTGCTATTTTGATCAAGCAACTCCCAAACATAAACGGACAGTATCATTAGTCGGGGAAATAAATAATTTTCATTGTGTCATCAATTTGAAGGCGGCCGAGCGTCACGGATTGCTCGACCGAACTATAAATTAGTGAGACGTCAGAGTCCGGGCCTATCGCGTTACAGGGAGGCGGTCACAACCCAGCTTATCATTCCAACCTGCTCACTGAACCTGCTCACCGCTTTTTGGAATTAGTGCAATCAAATTAAAGCACGCCATTTTGTAAGCCGTTCCGTCAACCGAAAAAGGATATAATTCGACTTGACATTTCCTTAAGCCATTCCAAACACTATTTATATAGTTGTGAATAAAATTAATCTGGTTAAATTATCTGAAGGTGCATTTGGTATCACTCATAGTAACTAGGTTGTACGCGGCTGGTTAGCTTACACTGAATGGTGTTGAAAACATGACTGCACGCTACTCAAACCTATCAATATGCAACCAAAGTCTCGCTGCTGACTTCTTATCAACTACTTACTAAAGTGAATGCAGTTTGTTACGAGCATTCTTAACACGCCAAATCGCATTTTCAACTTAATTTGGTTTGAAATCCGGTTCAAAAGTGATACAAAACAGATTTATACATGTATCGTTATCGTTATCAAGTGTTCGCCGCTTATTCGACAAATGAGAAAAGATAATGCGGTACCGTACTCGGGGCATCACCGCGATACTGGTCAGTCGATATCGACATCGACTGTAACTCGATAACAGTTTGACGAGCATGCCGAAATGTCCCCGCACCGAGTGGCCGCCCGACCGCCGAAAACTCTCTCACATAAACTACGCACGTTACTGACCCCAACGCGACGAAATCAATTCTCAACTCGGATTCCCAGAAATGACACAGATTCTTAAGTGTCACATCACTACCAACGCTCGGCTAAATAAATTCTAATCATTCCCAGTAGGTTCGATGATATCCGTCCACTCTAATTTAGTCCTTAGTTATTAATTCACAAAACATACATTCGACCGGACCCGTTTTGGCCGTTAAAATATAAAGAAGAGCCACCTGTCTCCAAGAAAATCTTTATGGGGGCTATAAAATTTAAACTTAAAAAGAAAAACAAAAAGCCCGGAATCATTTTTTTTTCGGAGCGAGCTCATTTCGGAGCGTGTTTACCTAAGCTGTCACGATACAAATGGCAATTTTGACTGGTCGGGCTCGGTGAATTAATTGTCAAGTTTTAAAGAGATATGGTCTGATGTGGAGATAACGCGCGACCGACAGCCGGGGCCTACCGTTTCCACGAGCAATTTGCTTCGCGCTGACAGTTCGCTCGGCCGGCCACTACCACTTGATTCCAAATGATCCCGACAATCTAATTTTATTATAACATTATTAACTAGACCTTTATTACCCTTTACATTTGTTTATAGTAATTTGCAATTACATTTAACTCTAACTAATCTGCATCCACAAACGGTTTACTTAACATCTCTTTTGAATAAGAACTTTAACATTGGCTCGACTTGAAATTGTTGATATTATTAACACAAAAGAATACTCATACCATCTTTATATAATTATAGTAAGGAATAGAAACCCGTACTAGGCCAACCTGGTGGATACATGAATGGGCTGTGATAAAAATTAAGTTTAATAATTTAACTAACTAACCGTGCGATCCAACGGAGGAGTAGGGAGCATGCATCTGCTGATGATAGTATCTGGCGCGGCTGTGGTGGCCGGTGTCAAGCGGCGAGTGGAAGAAGCCATCGCCGTTGACGTCGCCGTTGGAGTCGGCCGCCGGGCTGCCGTTGACGCGGCTCTCGTACCAGCGCTGCTGCAGCGCCGCGCCGCCGCCCTCGCCGCCGCTCATGTCCATCACTGCTTCGCCCTCACAAACCATTCACCCGAGACGAGTCCTCACGCACATCACTTAGACTAACTCGTTTATAGTTCGCTCTGTCCGCAACAGTCTATGCTATCCTGGTACTCGACCGGTGCATCATCAATCTGAAACAAAATTAATACGAATTTAAAACGTTATATCAAATACAAAACTGTTTTTAATCAAAGCCATTCGACATAAATTCAACAAAAGTGTACATCATAAAAATATGTATTTTCAAGAAATGATCAAACGACTCGCCGCAGCGACAAGAGATATTTATCATAAATATAAATTACATAAAGGAGCCGTTATTGAATATAAGCCGAAATCGGAAACTCAATCAAGATATGTTTAGTTATCAGCAATCTAGTGTTGATATCGCGGCTGGCCGGCCGATTAGCGTTATCGCCGAGTTTCGTACCAGCTAATAGGCTCTTAGACGGCTGTCGTGATTTTTACCACTGTGCACTCTGCAACAACTCTGTCTCTTCTACATCTACTTACTGATCGGAAATCTAAATTATGTTAAGTTTTATTTTGTTTTCTAATCGTAACTTTCTATAATATTTCTTTCCATATAGGTATAGTACATCATACAAAAATAAATATATTAGCCATCATTAGTGACAAGCCAGGCCATAGCCTTAGTTTCGAATTAATTTTCCCATGTTAACCTCAGAAATCACACATGACAAGGGACAAGCTCATCACTGCTACTACTGAAAATAAAATATAAGAATAAGTATTGAAATTCAGTTTGTCTATTCTCATCATCATCATCCTATAACGTCCTCTACTGCACATAGGACTCCCCCAAGCAACAATATTCTATTCCACGAACTAACAATCAATTCTAACCAACAATATTTATTTCGTTGTCATTGGAATAGTCTAAAATCGCACACAAGACCCACATCGGGTTTTTATACGATTTTAATCCGTATTGGTTTTTTATCTACTATCAAAAACGGTGATCAATTATTATTAAGATAGTGTTTTATCATTGAAACACAAAAGACATGAGTCGATTTGTTTTTATTGAAATTCGAATAATTATCGTTTTATTATTGCTGTGGATATAACTGTGGGAATTAAGACTAATTATTTACATTAGGTTAATAGTTTTATGTTGGTTAGAGATAATACCGGTTGTTGTAGAAAATTAATAGAATTCCAATAAAAACACAAAAACTACTTTAAAATATTGCTTTTGAATATTAAACGTAAACTCAACACTTTTAAATGATTTTTTATTTATTTAAGTGATACAAAATGAGCTAACGCATCATTATAAAACATATTTTTTTTATTTGTTTAGAGACTATTGAGTCAATTGCCACTTGTTTTAACGGATTCCATGAAAAACTTTTTTATTTATCTTCTTTTTCAACTGATTGCATCTCAATAGGTATAATATTATTAAGTTGATCTGAAAACATCGACTTAAATTTATTGTATTAGTTTTAGTTATAGTTTTTATAGTAAATCTACTAATCTGTTTGTTTACTTGGTTTATTATGTCTTGTTAAATTTTAATTGCAATAATGTCATAAATCATAACAATAAAAAAACAGTTTTCGTTAAATTCGCATTATTTGTTTGACAACACTTGTAATATGCCATATTAAAAGTAGTCAAAAAGATGGCAGTCGATAAACTATCTAAATGGGAATTTTCATTACATGAATTACAATGCAATTCTCAAAAAACAGTTTTTCCTTCATTTCTTTGCCTGCTTGTTATTGTGTGATAAAAATAAAAATAATAAAGAATATATCAATGTCATATTTTCATGTTACATTATTATCTTGTTCTTTCAAGGATATAGTTTCAGAGTAGTAATGCCAATCATGAAGTGTTGAAAATGAAAGCGAAGATAATAATATGTGTTAAAAATTTATCATTGCTGATTTCAAGATAGCCTATTGACGCACGTTGGTGATATTTGCGCAATATACTGCGCTCTTATCATGGCATTTACATGGTTTTGGAAACAATATCATAAGTGAAATATTAAATCAGTGTTTGTTTGTCAAAGTAATTTAAAGTTTATATTTAATTCTTAAGCTGTCGAGCATAAACATGGAGTTTAGTTTGAAGGCACATATCTAATATAATTGTTTTATTTAGGATACCGAATTGTTCATGTCTTAACCAGAAATTGTGGTTTAGGATATACCAAAACCAAGGTTTCACTGTCTTTCATAAAATGAAACAATAGTAGACATGAATATAAACTTCAATAAAATGAAGTTAAGTAAGGAATAAGAATATTAACTTTTCTTTAATGATAAAAATAAAACGGTTGGGTCAAATGGAGGAATATTTATGCTCTTAATATTGGAGGTGTTTAAAATCAATTTCAGTCAATAAAGTGCAAGTATGATACCTCTTTTATAGTGAATATTATTCAGTTATTGTCTAGTAAATAAAAAATATTTTCACATACAAACTGGAAGATATTTAGGTATTTTCGTATACCAGATGTTCTAACAATGTTTATTAGTTCCCCAATTGCTTCGTCAATTGAAGTTTAAAGGCAACACTATTGTCCGTTATATGGGCACAATATATAATTGGGCAAAAATTTTGGACAGATAATTAACATATACCATTGGATTCAATCATACACAAAAAAGGAAAGAACTAACCTTTTCCCTTAAATACATTTTCAAAAATATACCTTGAATAAATATTTTTTCTTTAACTAAAAAAATACAAATTTCCTTACCATCAAATGGTTTCTCACTCTATTATAAAATGTAATATTATATATAAGTTAAAACTGATTATCAATATCACAACTACCTAATAGGAATCGCACTATAGACCAAATGATTTACAGATAACTGAATAACACATAAAAATCATTGCCACTTATCTGAAATTACGATAATTCGTTGATAAAACTGCGATTACTTTTCGTGATTTTAAAATATACTGACTCTTTTTATGAACATTTTGTACAGGAGTTAGCATTATTACAAATATACAGAATAGATACAAGAAATAATCAAATGATTCGATTATCCTTCAAGTGGAATATGTTAGCACTAACTAATAAAGATGTATAAAGTTTTGTACCTTAAATGCACCACTTTACGCTTTTTATAGTATGTTAAATAGCAATATTAACTACTTTCTACTTTTAGTGTTCAAAAACAAAGTTAAAGTATTTAATGAATTTTGGCACTGAATTCCAAATATTCATGACGTAATATAAATTAATGTAAATAAATACATATACTCATACATATATACATACATATACTCACGGCTATAAATCCCAGGAAGGGGTAGCCAGAGCTAAAGAATCAGAAATTCCTCAGCAACTTTTGGAAATTGAGTGGGGAAAAGATAGTAAAAATAAAGGTTGTTGGTGATGGGTCTCCAACCGCATCGCCCAAAAATCCCTAAATAGCCCCATATCGTTAGTCGCCTCTTACGTACACCCACTGGAAGAAATGGGGTAGTGCTATTCTAAACCGACACTTTACGGCAAATACATATACTCGTATATATGATGTCAACTAATTGTAATTCCATTATTTTGTCCTACAATTTCAAGGTTTTGAGTAACACTAATAAACAAAACTAATGAAAATTAAATTTCTAGCAAGAAGAACCTAGTAATGACTTAGGTTTGAGTTTCTTGTTTCTTTTTCTCCTTACAAATAATTTAGTAAGCAACGGTAGTAATTCTAGTTTGAAATTTTAAAGTTTATAAAATATTGGTTCTAATTTAACATTGAAAAATAAAGTATTGTGACCTTTTTAGAATTTTTAAGCAAGCCTCTCAGTACTGATCAATTATTACATTAAAGAAATATAAACTGCTACTTTACAAACGAATGCTAGCCAAATCTAAGTAACTGCCTATGTGGTTTTGATTTCATATAGGTATTAATTCTGTAATTTATACTCAGTTTTTATAATTCGTTACTGGATTTTTCTAAAATGAAACGGGTAGAATCTACATTGCCTTTTTAATGCTTTTAAGAAAAGAGACGGCAAATTTTATAACCTACCATATTAGGAGAATATAAAAATTAAAACTCAAGTACCTAATCATAATTTACTTTTTAAATGTTAACCTTAACAATCTCATAAAACTTTGGCGAGTGTGCTTATATACTTACTAGTATAGTATTATATTATCTGTGGCGGCATGAACGTAGGCGCAAATAACTTAAACACTATTCATAGTGTATGCTATGACTCACTTGGTATTTTAATATGTAATTCACCAAAATGAGCATATTCATACAAGTACATGCCAGGGGCGCGGTAATATTCTCACAGGCGAATTGTTATAAGATTGTTTTCATTTATAACAATTAGTTGAAATGAAATGAAAATGGTTGACAGGAGTATGTTTCAGTAAATTGACCAAACCTAACAACCTATAAAATTTCCTTATTTTTCAATAACAGAATGTACATACATACATACATATACTCACGGCTGTAAATCCCTAGAAGGGGTAGCCAGAGCTAAGGAATTTGCAATTTGAATTTTCTCCTCAGCCACTTTTGGAAAGTTGAGTGTATAAATAACAGAATGTATTGTGATAAAACATGAGGATGGCTAGGATTATGATATAAATGTGACAATTAGTTTATATTACAGATATGTTGGTTGCTCAAGCGTTAGATCCAAATAAAGGCGTCGGGGAGCAATCCAACCATATTGTGTAGAGTTTGTACTAATTTTAGATTTTGACGTATCGTAAATAATCTAATTGTTCTACATCTATCTAAAAAATCTTTTTGTTGTTATCAACTAAATCAAAAATAAATCTGATTAAATTTATATACTGGTACCAAGAATAAAGAAGTTCAAAATGTTTTGCTGTAGGTCCTAGTGAAAACCACCCACCAATCGAAAGCCAGTAACTTTATTAACGAACTTTGCTATTTTTCAATATATCTATACTGATATTGTAAAGCTGCAGAATTTGTTTGCTTGAACGTTCTAATATCGAGAATTAGTATAGGACGATAGAAGAAAGGTCACTTTTAGACAGTTTATTTATTGAGGAAGTCTATAGGTTATACTTAATATTAAATAAATTAAAACCAGAATGCCTGTGCGAAGCTGGAATAGATTCCACATAGGTACTAAATAATATATTTTTTACATTAAGTTATTTTGAGTTAGTGAAATAATGAAAAAAATATTCTGTGACGAGAAACCCAAATCTAAAGCTCACCTGATCTTTCTAGAGCTTTAAGCCATTATGCAAAGATTTAAGGATGTGCTAAATATTTTATTCTACTCTTCACACTCAATTGCTTAAATTCTCAGAAACAACGTGTCACAAACATAAAATAACTTTGCGTCCATTAATGGAAACAATTTTAAGGTAAAAAACCGATTTTAATTAATAACATTAGAGTTGTCCTCTGACTTGTTTTTTTAGACTGGTCCCATGAGACCCAACACTCGCTATGTTAAAGAAGGTTCGCTTTTTGATCGATGCGTTTGCGCACCGAGTATGACGAAGGTACAGGCGCTTACCAGCGGAGCGCAAAAAAACTCCAACCAATATCCGTAGCTTTTTTATAAAAAAAAATGACTCAGTTAGCAAGTATTTCTTTAGTCGATTATTTATAAAATAACCAACCTAAGTGCGTGAAACAGTTTTAATAAGCTATTCATTTTCTGGCTTTATGTTTTAGTGTAGAATGAACAATATCGTTGTTTGCTTTAAAGTACTAGCTAAGTCCTCAATCTTATATTTTAGTCTTTTCTTTACACTATATATTATTATTGTGAGTTCCAATCCTGGGACGGGCCTACACCAATTTGTCTTTTCTAAAGTCATATGTGTGGTTAATTTATCATGGTTGCTAACGGTGAGGGAAAACATCGTGAGGAAACCCACATGGCTGAGTTGTACTTAGTCATGTGACAGTGTATTCGTACAAAACGGCGATAGGCCTGCCCCCTATCACGTGAGTAGACTGTCTAAGCAAAACGTGGGTACCTTCTCTGGAAACTAGATGGCGCTTGCCATGTGAGTTCAGGAGTATTGGTACCTCTACCAACCCCTTCGGGGATAAACGGCGTGAACGTTTATGTTTATGTTTATGTTATGTATATATTATAGAAATAATCTACCTATATCCAGACTATATATGCAAATATGATAAAAATACGAAGCTAGTAATGCTCGCATGGGAGTAGTAGTTAATGTATGAGTAAGTGTATCGCACAGTGGTAGCCTGGTAGCGGCCGGCCAAGTCGATTATAAATCATCGATGATTGCCTATAACAGGGATGCATGGGTAAACATGGGACGCGGCACCGCACTATCTTGCGTTTTGTTTGCGCTATTTTAATGTTTTAATTCTTTTCTTGTCAGTGTACAAAAATGATCCTCTAAAAGTTATGTTCTCTTTAAAAAATAATTTTGGTATTTTTTTTATATCTGTTTCTGAATCTATATTTAATGAACAAATAAATTACTGTATGATTGATTCTTATTATTTCTATGGAGTCTTAAAATGCCTAAAATTAATCTAAGAAAACCTACTCGGAAAATATAAAATCATTTTAGCTTAAAATAATACAAGGAGCAATAATCATTTTTGTGCAATCTTTTGCGATTTAGAATAATTTCTGCATCTTGAAAAAATATCAAAAAGAATAGGAAATTTGTTATTGGAAAACCGTATTATTCGAAACATCACCTACGCTTCTTTTATATCTTTTCGCTTCATGTTAACTGAAAACCACTTTGCAATAGTCATTTATAAATATTAATATGTGAATAAATACTAGTACCATTTCAAGAAAATTGTATAATAAATCATTAACAATTCAAAAACGTATTTATTCAATCCATCAAACGCTAACCATTCTAAGTGATAATCAACGAGATGTTTTGAAAAGCTGTTAATTATTGATGTATATTAAAATGATTATTAATAAAGTCCTATCGCCCAATTAAGATAATTGAATATTGGACCTCCTGTTCAACTTGTTATAAAAAACGAATGTCGAACAAAATGGACGCCTACGGTTTTTATCTCGGAGGAGCAAAGACTTACAAGATTATTTTGGACACAGAACCTGATTTTACTGGGATCCATCTTCAAAATGTTTTAAAAGTAAAACAATCGATGTTTTTTTCATTTCTTGACACAGGATCAATGTTTTTTTCTCATAAAAATATTTTATATTGAGTGTAGGAAATATCTGTGCAATTAAGTTAGCATGGCCTATTGAAACCATAAGAAAAGCATTTTCGATTTATATGAATAAAAGTCGCAGTTTAAACTTGGATTAGATATTAGATGAAGTAGCCATAGAGAAAATGTTAGAGGAAATTGAAAAAGCGTCCAGATTTTATGTCCGTATATTTTTTTTATTTACATCATTTTAATTGTTAGAAGTCTGCGCGTGGAGCAAAAGTAATGAACTAAGCAAATATTTCACGCTACTTCATATCAGATCCAGCTAGAATATGTTTGTATATTTGAATAATAAGAATGTAATTGTAGTGTATCGTGATGGATTGTATTAAAGTCTTGGTTTATTTGTATCGGGTCCCGACGTTTCTTGATCGATGCCTTTTACTTTACAACTACCTTCGATATGGTAAGCCGCGTTGGTATTAAAAATAAGGCTGCACTACCTATATTTTAATAATCTTGTTCTATCAATTATAGTATTTTTTTTATTTAATTCCTAGAACAATTTTGTGTATACAACTATGTAAGAAAGACTCCCTTAATATATTATTTTAATTATGAAAACAATAAATTTGTTATTTTATTCGCCTGTTAAGTCCATTTTTTTTATTTCATTCTCATTAATTCCAAAAATAATAATTCTCAACAGGTTTGGCTTTAAAAACCTAATTCTATATACCTAAAATATTAAATGAGTAAAATATTCATATGAATTGCATTAATTAACAATGTTGACATATTTTTTATATATTAATACTGGTAAATCAAGTTTCGGACCAAAAATATAACGAAACATTATTATATCATATCTGTCCCTAGCATTCGTAGCCATAATTTTCAAATATAAATTCTCAGAAAACATAAATTAGGTAATTAATACTTTTATGTTCAAACAAGTTACTGTGAAAAACTGGTAAAATTAAATTTAAAACAAAGCTAACGAGGATGTATTCTTCAGTAGCCAAAACTGTTTAATCAAAATGATAGAATTAGTGTTGATTAAAAATGAGCTTTCTTCCATTGATATAGAATCAATAATAGATGATAATCTCTCACATATCTGATCAATTCTCGAATATGTAGATCCGGCGGACGCAAAACGATTGCTTATCGGACTTGGATCTGACAACACTGCTAACATATACAAACTCATTTTTGACTTCCACCAATATTAAACATTACTCTATGCCAACGGTTCCAAGTTTAAATTAATTATTATAGTTTATGTCATTGAAACTGTCTGAAGCATGTTTTTTAAGTTCTATATTGTCTTTACTACGAAAAAGATCATATTTAATGTTTTTGGGAATATTTGAATTAAACTACTTGTTACCGATTATTTCAGTAAGCGGTTAAATCTTTGATTTGTAATCCCTATTGATTTAATTGAGCCGTGGACATTCAATGGTTTAACGACTGAATAAATGCCCGCTATTTTAATACATTAGTCAATTAGAATTTCTAATTCATATTTATTAATTCCAATCAGTTATTGCTGTGTTTAAGTTGCTAATTGTTAATTTAATAAAACAAATTATACACAAGTAGTTTATGTGTCTTGAAAACATTTGCTACTGGTTACATATTTCAGCATGAAATAGTATAATACTTGTTCAACCAAAATGTCACAACTTCTCTTGAGAGACTATGCGAATTTCTTTTACAATAATTGTTGAGAACTAGAAGTATTTTTTTTATATCTGTGTCGGTTTATAGGCCCTTATACTTATACAAAACTTTTGGTTAATGCTTAAGCAAGGCAATGCCCGTTCACTACTATTCGTCGAAGATATTTACGTAAATGAACAAATTAAGAAAATTATTACTTTTATTTGTGTTGCTGTATGTATTCAATTAACTTAAAATTAATTAAAACCATTTATATCTATATTTTATAATGATACTTATGTCTTTAATTATCAAAATCGCAAATTTGTCATACGGTTCATCAAATCAAATCTAACATATTTTTTAGTCTATGGAAAAGGCATCATTTAAAATTAGCAATTTTATATACTTTACCTACGTTTATAAGGGTCCTGCAGTAAATTATACAAAAACAGTATTAAAAAAGCGTGTTTTGCTTCTTCTTATCAATTTTTGTTCGTAAATAATTGGATATAAGATAGTTATGAGAGTGTAAGTTGTTATTTTATAGTTAATAATATTCTCATGCTGTCGCCGACGGCGTGGAGTCACGCCTATACCTTGATTTAGTGTTTTACTCTACTCTATTTTATTCTTGAATTTAGTTTTGTTTTATATATTAAGTCATTGATTTTGAGGATTATTAAAGAATTTTGAACATTTCATATGTGCTTAGTATAGTGTATTTGTACTATATTTTTTTATACTGATAAACAAAAAAGGAAAGTAAGAGATCATATCTATAAAAAATGTCTCACTTACTACATACTTATACATGTTTCATATAGTTTCTAACATGACTTGCTTTACTTAATTAACTTAGAATAGATTCAATTATTACCTTTAGGTTTGTTTATTTGTAAAATCACAAAACAGTAGGACACTATCACTTGGTAACACTAACAATGTTGATAAAACCCAAGAACACACTGAAATCATGAGCTCCATTCCGTTGACAGTCTCATTTTATTGTTGAAATATATCACTGTACACTTTGTTATATATTTTGTTTATTATAGCAAATGTGACCGTTTGCAGTTTGCTTTTGATAGTTTAGTTAGAGGATTAGCATTTGTTTGTTGCACAATTCTTTAGATTTTCGTATTGTTTACGGAACAAATGAGTGTTCATATGATTTGCGCAAGCGCACCGCACGAAACGACGGAAACTGAGATACACGAAGCGTCGCCGATGGGACGCGACCCGACACTAAACTAGTTGTGTGACTTTTTGTTGTGAGCGCGCTCGGCCTTCTCCGGGCGGGCTCGGCTGTAGCCTCCGTCGCTCGGCTCGTCGCGCGCGCTCATTGGCCGGCCCGGACGGCGGGCGGCCGAACCGGGCGGAGCCACAACTTTAGTGGGAGTGTTCTCTTTTTAAATTTTCTTTTTCTCTTTTTGGGCGGGCGAATTTGTAGTTGTGTGCGTGAGCTCAGTCGATGCGGTTTACGCTTGATGGATTGTAGTCTTTACCACAATGAAGGCATTTTTGTATTTATTATGGAATTTAGATGATCGACTTAGCTGCCGATAGAAAGATTGTAATTACATGCAGACTCCAATCTTACCTTCAGCTTATGATAAAATCTAAATTAATAAAATTTATACTAGGAATATTCAAAAGTATTTTTGTTAATTATATTGTTGTTGTTTTAAATTGGAAAATCACGAATTTTAAACAGTATAAATATAATTTAAAATATAAAATCAGATGTCCAAATTAAATTTAAAATTTCTTATAGGAATTATCTTCCATACATCTCCCTCTATCCCCTATACCATAGCACTTATAAAAGACCCACACACCAAACCTACCCAGCCTTCCCTCCCTTAGCTAGTAGTCGCGAGCGCGAACGCAAAGCCGTGATTTACTTCCCGCCCATAAATCTGCCGCTGGAGCGACGCACACCGCACAACTGTCAAACATGACTATTAGTTATGTAGCATGTAGCCTAACGACCAACTACTGAAGTAATGTACATTTATGTCTTTACTTGAACGGTTGCACTATTGTTTGTGGGTTTGTACATACATACATATACTCACGGCTATAAATCCCAGGAAGGGGTAGCCAGAGCTAAAGAATTAGAAATTCCTCAGCCACTTTTGGAAATTTGAGTGGGGAAAAGATAGTAACAATAAAGGTTTTTAGTGATGGGTCTCCAACCGCATCGCCCAAAAATCTTACGTACACCCACCGGAAGAAATGGGGTAGTGCTATTCTAAACCGACACTACACGGCAAACTTGTGGGTTTGTCTTGATTTGTATATACTTGGTACTTAGTAGAAAAGATTTGTCTGGATCGTGCAAAATGGCAACCGTCTCTACCTACCCCAATGTATACACGCGGTATAAGTAAGTAAGTACGGTATGCAATTATGGGTATTTAAAAAATACTGACCGAATTTAAAAAACCCTTATATGCAGTTTTTCTTAATTGGTGTAATTTTTAACACACTTGCAGGATGATAAACACAATCTTAGTATTACAAGAACCGAGTTTAATAAAATTGGTTCATCAGAGTCCAAAGAAGATTCAGTAGAGTTAGATTTAACTTATACGTAAGTTTGTGTCGTTCAAAATACAGAGAACTTTTCTTTTTATTTTGAAATAAATAATTTTTACCTTTTCAGAAATAAGCGGGACCCCAAGTCTAGCGAGCTATGTTCAAAAAAGGTTGATGGTTTCTTCTTAAGGAATCGCAAGACCACTGAGCGATCCTCTTGCACTCTGGATCACATTTATCTCATTATGCAGTTTGATGTTATTGACCGTGATAGCTCAATGGGTAGAACACCGGTTATCGTGCAAACGACTAGTGTTCAAATCCCGGGTCGGGCCTACACCAATTTGTCTTTTCTAAAGACATATGTGTGGTTAATTTATCATGGTTGTTAACGGTGAGGGAAAACATCGTGAGGAAACCCACATGGCTGAGTTGTACTTAGTCATGTGACAGTGTACTTGTAAAAAACGGTGATAGGCCTGCCCCCTATCACGTGAGTACACTGTCAATGCAAAACGTGGGTACTCTGAACACCAGGTGACAAAGTCACGTTCAGAAGTATAAGCACCTCTGCCAACCCCTTCGGGGACAAATGGCGTGAACGTTTATGTTATGTTATGTATGTTAATACATGCCGGCATTTAATAGTATTAAATTTCATTTTAATTCAAAATTATGCATTTTTAGCGATTCATAAGAGTCAATTTGCCCGCTGATTGCCAAATAGGTGATACTTACTCTAAACTATGTCTCCATTATTTTAATGCACAATATATGTTAAAGATTTCCATAATAGAGACTTGTATGAACTAAAGTAGCAATAAATTTTAGCTATAAGTAGAGTAATTTCTATTTAAATCAGACCACATATTTTTTATTGGAGTTAATATGTATTTAATACTTGGTATGCGTCTCGGAATATCTTAGAACCACATTATCCTAGTGATGGAATGGAATGAGTTAAATGACTAAAGCTATATGATGCCTAAATAAAATCAAACCGTGAAAATAATTTAGGTCTCAGAAGTAGGCTTTTTATGTGAACCATGGAAGTTAAAGTTTTACTCAAATTTAGATAAATTCGTTTTTTTTTCTTTTGGTAAATATATTTCCACGAATCCTAATGATTATTTAATTTTAGACGATATTTGTTAAATAAATTCGCCGCGAAGGCAAAAACCTTTGATTTTAAAATGACCCAACCTAAATGTGAAGTTGAAATTGTTTAATTATGATAAAACGTAAATTTTCTCAATAAATTTGATATAATTACACAATCACGTTGCCAGTGAGGTAGTTAAGATTATCTTGTTTGATAACACACTCAGATTGGCAGATAAGTATTTGATTTTTTCTATCATCGGTTTCTGTAAATTGATGTTATGTATTTTTTATTTGAAGGTATGCAAAAAATTCGTTTCAGTAGCAAAATATATGACTAGAAACAAATGAAATGAAGTGTTTTTCTATTATTTTTATAATTTACAAGATGTTGAAGATGCCTGCAAATTTGCTCAATGTTGTAACTTTGAACGTTAGTGCATCCACTTCAACCCTTATTTTAAAAGATGAAATTTCTTGTAACTTCGTGATTTTTATAACATATTTCTTTTCTTTGGGTTTCACAAACTCGTATATAGGTAAGTAATATAAGGAAAAAAAATATAATTGGGGTGTTTTTCTTATGATATTAATGTGACCGCATTTATTTCCGCAGGATGAGTTTTGACACAAATTGGTAGATAGCTGATGTAGAAACGAGTTACTTAGGTCACAATTGCTTGGTGCGAGGCCAAAGTGGAAAACTGGTTAAAATATAAGAGTAAACTATAATATAAGAAAAAAAAAGGTACAATCAAACATTAACAGAAAAAAATATGAGATGATGAGACTATACAACATGTTATTTATAGTACGGTCATTTGCCGTGTAGTGTCGGCTTAGAATAACACTACCCCATTTCAACCAGTGGGTGATCGTAAGAGGCGACTAAGGGTATAGTGGCTTTTTAAGTGATTTTTGGGCGATGTCCTTGGAGACCCGTCACCAAAAACATTTATTATTACCATCTTTTCCCCAATAAACTTCCAAAAGTGGCTGAGGAATTTCTCATTCCAAAGCTCTGGCTACCCCGTTAAGGGATTTATAGCCGTGAGTATATGTATGTATGTATTTATAGTACAAGAGTATTCTGTGACAGTTATGATTGGAGTAATATTTAATGTAGCATCTTCCACATCCTTTCACGACGTGAACAAAACTATCTTATTGATTCTACATCGGTTAACAGTTAATAAATTTACGTTGATGAATGTAAGACATATTGATGCATACATACTTATTGAAAATACAGAAATAGAATTTGTCAAAAAAGATACAAAATTTCTAGACATCAGTATATATTTAAAGTTACAGGGAACCTTATATGCAAATCTATCTAAATGGTGTTTAGCTTAGCAGCTTATGCCGCGAGTAGGATGAGAAAAATATCACATTGTTTATTCAAGCTATTGTATCAATATCATGTCGTACGAAATTATATTATGTGGTTAGCCAGCTGATTTCTATTAAAAATATATTTCACAAACGAGGGCCAAGTTTCATTCGGTCATCATAACGTTTGCATCATTATTCTCACCATACTTCTGTCCTCTTTATCCTGTTAAAAGCGTACAGTTAAAGGATATTGGTACCCAGTGAAGTGTTAGTATAAAAATCCTTACACTAAGTCGCTAAGATGGCGCCTCCCTCTCCGCACCACGTGATTTATTCCCGCCATAAATATCCCGAGTTGGCGGTCACCTCACTAAATTATATTGCTATTACTAATCTTGAGGAGATACCATATATTATGTTATTTTGTAAACTGTTTCTCGAAATTTGTATGATACAGTCTTACTACGTTTATGGATAAACTTTTTGTAAGGTGTTAATATGAAAGTTCAGTATTTTTTACATGTATTGTGTATATATAACTTCCCATTTTTATTTAACGACCTAATACTGCTTCGAGACAATTAAAAAATAAAAATATTTAAAAGTTTACTTATCTTCCCAAAAAGAGTTAGTTTCAGGTTCGTTGGTGATGAAATTCCATCTCCATACACATTTCCCAAAAATCATCTAAAATGGCCAAAACATTTTCATAGAGAAACTTATGAGTAGAGAAGGGGATAGTGTTTTAGTAAGCTGCTACCAATTTATACATATATAATAAGTATATATGGCAGAAAAGTCATACTTGTGATTGTACGATCGAACCCACGATCTCTAGATAAAGACACGTGTCTCCTAACCACTAGACCACAGATGTCATATCAGCTTAAGAATAGAGCTTCACGACTATTCATAAGCTATGTACGATTATGTAGGAGCGTTCGTGAATTCGCGTTCGCAATAAATCTTATAGTTGGACTTTCCTACTCGTATTCAAAATGTACTACAATTTCTGCCAAACTAGTATCACAAATGCCAACTACATTGTTATTACTCATGTACTTACTAAGACAAGATTTAGTGTAATTTGCTTCTTGTGTTAAGATGGTCACATAGACAGGATGGATGAAAACCAAATGAAAAATAAAAAAAATAGAAAAAATTAAACGTGAATTTCAGTAGACATTTACAATGAAGGACAATTTACGATCATTTAAAGTTATTTCCATAAAATAGATGGGTTTCGAAAGGAATGCATATATCGGTGCGTATGAAAATATCAATTTATATAACTAACATGAGAGGTTGGTCAGGATCATACAAAATGGCGAGCGATAGTCTATACCTACCCTAATGAAAACAAATAGAATTATGAATTTAGTTCAATTAATTATTTATATATATATAATTATTTTTTCGTGAATATAGTAACTTTTATAGAAATAACTTTACAATGACCTCGGTACTACAGATAACATTGTTTTTATCCATTTGTATCACTTGATAACAGAAGCACAATAATAGGAATATATAATACATACATACATACATATACTCACGGCTATAAATCCCTAGAAGGGGTAGCCAGAGCTAAGGAATTAGAAATTCCTCAGCCTCTTTTGGAAATGTGAGTGGGGAAAAGATGGTAAAAATAAAGGTTGTTGGTGATGGGTCTCCAACCGCATCGCCCAAAAATCCCTTAAAAGCCCCATTAGTCGCCTCTTACGTACACCCACCGGAAGAAATGGGGTAGTGCTATTCTAAGCCGACACAACACAGCAATATATATATAATATATAATCTAAACAATATTTCTTTAATCTATTTAAACAGTCGTCTTTGCGCTACTCATGTTTACTCGAAGAGATATAAAGGTGTTTGGTGAATTTCCTATCTGATTTTGAATTGTCCTCAAGACCATTCGTAAAGGAGGAACGTTTGTATGTATGTAGATGCTATAATCTGTAATTTATTTAATAATGCTTCACTCATTCTTCATCGATAGGAATCTCATTATTCTTTAAGAAGCTTGCTACAACTTGTCAATTGAACAATACTTTCAGTAAGACAGTGAGTAGATTATTTTGAGCCGATCTTATGCGAAATCAGTACACAAAGGACAAAATATTTCGGTAATGAAATATTACAAGAGTCTACCGGTTAAGTTGCAACTCTATTAGCCCAATTAACATGTCAACACTATAATATCGAGCAAGTACCTAACACTAAACCCTGGTAATGGTACGAGGAATGCATATCACTGATGAAGGTTTAGTTTATGACTTTTGAGTATTTTATAAAGGGATAAATTAATTAATAAAAACAACAATGCACTTACATAATGGTATATTTAAGTTGCAAAAGTAACTTTGGTCCTGGGTTCTTAACGTGGAGCTAATGAAATGAAATTGTTTATCTTGTTTGTAACATACAATGTTAGAGATGTTCAATGTTATATGAACCATGAGAAAATATATCATGCCTAAATTGTTTTCGCATAAACAACAGATAAGTCAAACCACTTTTAATGATTCAGTTATTATAATAGGGTAATAAAGTAAGACATACATTATTTTACTTATGAAGTAATATTTACTAATACATCAAACATAAAATCCTGATGTTCCCTTCTAAACCTTACGGGATCTGAACACAACAGAAAAACAAAAGTTATAAATTACAAAAATGGACTAAGATCTAAAATAGCACCACATTGTTTTTCAGGGTTGGTTTACTCGCGTGGCAATCGAATTATTGTATTAAAAGTTTATAATCATCCTATTGCACCACCATCTCTCTTTGGTGTGAAAGTGTTTCGAGTTCTCTCAAATCTCTCTAGAAAATAGAGACCTTATATGCAATAACTTGAAACCTGTTGTACAACTATTTATTAATATGTTGTATAACTTATATCATCGAACCCAACTAACTTAATTAAGTTAACAAAACCGAAAACGGCAACTGCAATACCACATAAGTCATAATATGTTTACCAACCAAAATATTGTATTATTACAACACCCACTCGTTTCCTAAGTAGACAGTCGTCGCTCTGAATAATATTTAACCCTTTTGAAATATAAAAGCATTACTGAATGAAAAAACAGCACTTATGTACGGAGCAACGCTGATAAACCATCTCCAGTACAAAGCGCACAAAGATACAATGCCTCTGAAAGGGTTCAACAACGCACTTTTAAATTAACAACCAGGCCTTAACACAAAGACTTAACGCTTACAACCAAAATATTCAATTATCAACCTTACCACATGTAGGTAAGGACGTAAATGTTTTGTAGCTACGATGCAACATAGCTTAATTTGTCGTGTCTTACTTGTATTTTAAAATAAAGGTCCCGTTTACATTTTTCCTTTTCATATGATTGTCTGTGTGCAGGGAGCGCTTGCAACCGTCACGTCCCAATTTTGAAAAGTGTCGGAACAAAATGAATGTCGTTTGTTTTGTTGTATCTCCTAACCCTCCGCCCTCGACCTCTGACTTCACAGACAGATGTTTGTGTTAAGCCTTTGATGTTTGCCCAAGTTTACGTAGATTTTGTTAACTATCTACATACATACGATCCGCTTGTGTGTTTAAAATTTTGTGATTCATATAGATAGGACCGTATGAGGTGCAGTAAATTTCTTTGGATTGAAAGTTTAAAGTGAAACGTTTATGTAAGTTATAGGTACTTTCTTACCGTATTTATGAATATTTATAATTATAATAGCCACTCCTTACACATCATTACTAACACACTAACAACGTTTTTTTTATTTATTTTTTTATATTTTCTAATTTTAAATATGATTCTTTTATTTTATATTATATATAGGTATTCTCTTATTTACCTTCTTCTTGTATTGTAAATTTATTTTCGGCGCAGACTCTATCATAATAATCCCCATAATCATAGTTTGGGAACCCCTGTAAATGGACAAAGCTGTATTTCTTTTTATAAATGTATTTTTCCTATTTTTAACTTTCTGTGAATTTATGTTCAGCACTTATACTCAAATAAAATATCAAAAGTAGTCTGATTACTGCACTTTAGCCGCTATTTGATTCTTGATTAAATTAAATATAATCTAAAAACAAAATACCATTATATTATCATGAAACAGCCAGTCTAATAATAAAGAACGAGCTCGTTATGATTCTAATAAGATGTGAAGCGACGGAGATCTGGCCACATGATTTGTGAGAATCATAGTCAGTGAAAACGAAATAAGAAATCAGTCGTAGATAGCTTCCATCAGGCATCGCAGAGCCAAGTTGTAACATCATTGCACCGGCGCTGTTTACAACTCGACAAAACGAACAGACTAACAAAGGAGCCGAATTTAAATTCCAATCGAACTTTGACACATGTCTGCCACCATAAACAATGGAAATTCAAATCATCGCTGTTCGACAGCTCGTACTATTGTAAAGCTAGACCTCGCTCTGTGCTCTATGCTCTTCGTCTTTCAAATAACAACCTTTTCTATTGCTTCTTCTCCACAGAATTCGGAGTCGAGATCGGCCGATAAGTTATCTTGTGAGAGACGGTCTCAATATCCACAGATGGCCTTGCTCTCTAGTAATCTGTGCGCCCGAACGTGGATATTTTTGTCATTTTTTGCCTTCGATTCTTTGAAAATCTCGCTTTGTGTTCTAATAGGGACATTATTTTGACGCGAACCACGTCGTCTTAATATGTAAACACTGATAGAGGACAGATAAGTAAGACAATCGACGTTTTCGTATTAGGATTGGAGTTTTTGTGGTAAATCTCAACAAGGATTTGTCCAATTCTCGCATAGAAGCAGCTGCCTTTTCACTAATATCGTTTTGTTGTGTTTACTCATAATGATGTTTTTTTGGATTAATAATGTGATTTGTTGTTCAAAATGTATATGTGTGATGCTATAATTTGTCGGACATACTAACATGGATTTATTTATGTCGTATAAGCATTATGTTAAGACAAGCATACTTCTAAACTAATTATTTATTTCCACCTAGGCACCAAATACCTATTATGAAATATCGAAAAACCCCGTCAAAATTAAAATATAATTGTAATACCTACATATATATAAATACAAATCAACTATAACTACAAAATCCTTTATCGTTAAGTATCACGTAGATAGATAATGACTCGATTAAAAACTGCCTTGAAGTAAGAATAAGTAAATAATCTAAATAAGCATTTCATTCAAACACACACAAAATGAGCACATAAAAAATAGTTTAGCGACGGTGAAAGTAAAACCAGTGAAATAAACTATAAACTCGATATCGTCTGGCTGCCTACCCCGACACGCTATGTCCGACCACGTATGGTTTATTGCGCTCGTAACAACTTGATGGAGACTCCAAATCACACACGTTAATCGGCTGACTGCATGCCGGTTTGTGGGAATCGGGTTCAAATGATACTTGATGATATTCTTCTTTATCTTAGCTACCTTAAATTACAACAAGGGGTAGCCAGAAGTTTGGAATGGTAGGCGTACCCTAGGCGCCTCATACGAAAGCTAATAGATCAAACAAATTACTGACTACATTACATGGCATATAATCAGATTTGATATCGAAAAATATAAGCCACTAAAAAAAAATTTTTATTGATGAGATATTTACTGTGTAGTGTCGGCTTAGAATAGCACTACCCCTTTTCTTCCGGTGGGTGTACGTAAGAGGCGACTAACGGTATTGGGGCTTTTTAAGGGATTTTTGGGCGATGCGTTTGGAGACCCATCACCAACAACCTTTATTTTACCATCTTTTCCCCACGCAACTTCCAAAAGTGGCTGAGGAATTTCTAATTCGTTAGCTTTGGCTACCCCTTCTAGGGATTTATAGCCGTGAGTATATGTATGTATATGTGTTTTTTTTTTTTTATAAATGTTGATTATTACTGAAGAAACAATATACCTTAACGCATTTTTTTAAACTAAAATTATATGTCATAAATAAAAGATGTTATTAAAGGAAAGAAAAGTTTCGACACTGGCGGGGTTCGAACCCGCGACCTTCGGGTATACGCCCCCGTCGCTCTGCCAACTGAGCTACAGTGTCAGTTGGCAACCAGCGCGAAATTTCTCTATCCTTTGTTTCTTTTTTTTCTTCCTTTTAATTTTTCTTTCCTTTAATAACATCTTTTATTTATGAGTAATAATCCCCACATGAGGAATTCATGTCAAAAAACATTAAATTATGTGATAGTTAGGCGTTTCCAACATTTGCATTCTATCTGAAAAGGTAGACAAGTGGCCGCCCGAATTAGTTAAAATTCGGAGGTAGGAAACGCAAACACTACTTGAACGTGTAAAAAAGAAACAAAGGATAGAGAAATTTCGCGCTGGTTGCCAACTGACACTGTAGCTCAGTTGGCAGAGCGACGGGGGCGTATACCCGAAGGTCGCGGGTTCGAACCCCGCCAGTGTCGAAATTTTTCTTTCCTTTAATAACATCTTTTATTTATGAGTAACTAGCTTTTTGCCCGCGACTTCGTCCGCGTGGACTTCAAAATACTGAAACACTATCTCAACTTCTGTTTTTTATATTTAAATTCCCGCGGGCGTTGTAAAGGATATAAAGGACATTGAGGCTTTTCAAGTGATTCAATCGCACCAAGTTTTATGTTTCTGATACAAAAATGTCAAAAATCTCTATATTAACTTTCATTTGCTCTATCAACCTCTTAGGGGTTGAGTTCCAAAAATACCCTTTTTAATTTTTCATAAGAATCATGAACCAAACCATTTTGTACCAAAGTTTCTATGTTCAAAATGAGAATATCTTAGTGAGTACAAATACAAATTCGAATAGTAGTTTGGCAATCCGGTGCTGCCGCCACTGACCGCTGGTGATAGCGGGAGAGCTTGCAGCGATTGCTAGGGAAGATGGGGATGGTTAGTGGTGGATCTCCATACAAAATAATCGCTGAAGTGAAGGGATAGTGCTTGCTATTATAACAAAACAAAACAAAAAAAAATTTTACATAATGCTTGAATCACCTGAGATACGAATCCGGAACGATTGATTCATAATAGTTCTAGTTAAATATGCGGCGGTGGCAAATTTACTTTCCGCCCATACCTTCGCCCGCGTGGAATTCGGTTATATTGCGGTATAAAGTATAAAACTTCTCATTTCCACAGAAAATTCTAAGAAGAGCGATGTATCGCTAGATATGCTCAGTTGTTAAACCAAAACTGAATGGTGCACTATATTAAATGTTTTCCCTTGTGGAGCTAAAACATGCGAATTATGGACACTGAAAAACAATGCTTTTCTAAGTGTACTCCAGCAACCCTTAGAGTTTGGCCTTGTGCTCTATTAATGGTCATTGCAAATGAAACCCTTTTAGGAAATTTAAGTCTTTTAAATTGAAATGGGAGGTATTTTGGAATAATCGAAATCCGAGGTATGAGTACACTTTCACCCTTGGCTGCGCCAGTTAAAATAGTGGCTGTAATAATGTTCCGCCCAAGCTGAGTGACACGCAGTCTGGTACCATTACACAGTCTAGAGGCATCGAGATTGCGCATGAGCATCACCGGAACACCTACTTTTAGTTTTATTTTATTAGAAGGCACCCCAGATAGATCCAAAGAATTTAAGAACTCCACAGGACATGACGTACTATGTTCTGTTTCTATCACTGTGTCTACAGATAAATATTCAGTATTTTCTCCCATAACTTCATCATTCAAAATATTTTCATTTATTTTAGTGACCGTTTCATTTTTTGGTGCTAATATTGCGCGTTCGCACAGAACCTAGAAAAAAGCACTAAACTAACTGTTATATAACTTCTGCCTAAAACCTAAAATCTATAACAAACACAGTTCAATCTAAAATATTAGGAACCAAAAAATATACCAAACTAAACTATAAAAACGACGAACAAAGTGCACTAACCTAACCTACCTAACTATTATTCAGCCTACTGCGAAAAACCTAAAATCTATAAAATGCATATTACAATTTAAACATTAAATACAATGGTAGATACCTTAAAAACACACACAATGCCCGTAATAGGCTTTTTATTGGATTTTTGGGCGATGCGGTTGGAGACCCATGACCAAAAACCTTTATGTTTACCATCTTTTCCCCACTCAACTTCCAAAAGTGGCTGAGGAATTTATAATTCCTTAGCTCTGGCTACCCCTTCTAGGGAAATATAGCCGTGAGTATATGTATGTATTACCCGTAACTAAGTACATTAAGTAAAGTAAGTGTCTCGAAAAGTGCAAGTAAAGTAACGATGATCTATTACAGTGACATATAACATAATATGTCGCTTCAAACTTTTCAGTCATTTGTATCAAAGATATTTTTTATTTAGTAACACTTTAATAGTTGTTGTATCAGATTCTGGGTTTATATACTCTAATAAAGAAGAAATCATACCGCGATGTAGAAAGTTCAGACAGCGCCATCTATTGGTTAACATGCAAACAACGCCGCGCGTTTTTATAAGGATTCAGCTGAAAGGTTGAAGATTGCGCTGCTAAAATCCACAAAGTGAGGATGTCGGAAAGTTTCCGGCCGCTGGTGAAAGCGTAAGATATCAACCCACTTCTTATGTATCTTAAAAATACATCGTCACCACGTTTTAAAAAATACCCAGCGCCATCTCTTGCATTCCTCGAGCACTAAATATCACCTTGTTACGACACACAGCGCAAGCAAACAATATTTTTGTTATCCCTCGGGAATATCATTTTTCCGGGATAAAAGTGCTCTATAATTTTATCTGGACTTCTAACTATATGTCTGCAAAATTTCAAAGCAATCGGTTCAGTAGTTGCGTCGTGAAAGCGCCACAAATAAACAAACAAACAAACTCACTTTCCCATTTATAATATTAGTATGGATAATCCCCACAAGAGGAATTCATGTCAAAAAACATTAAATTAAAATTATATGTTTTCAGAGTTTTGAGAGTAAGAGCCTATTCGGTAATTAGACATAATAAAATCAGATTGTTTATCATAAGTAAAATACAAATCATGTTGGTGTAAAAATCCTCGACTGACCATTACTCTTGGGAATAACGAAGGAAGATCGAATTATTGAGAACAGCGTCAAGTATGCTTTGGGTCTTCATCATTTTAAAATCTAGAAGACTGTAATAGGATTATAGAGAAAAGTTAGTGATTTGGCGCCAGAATCGAAGTACGTAGAAACTATCATTCAAGTACACTTTAATAAAAAAAATACATGCGAAATAATAATGTCCCTTTGCCGTAGGTACTCGACCGTAAATCTTACATTCGGGAAAATTGTACTTATGTTTTTCAAAGTTTACCCTTCAATTCAAAAGTCAATATAAATTTAAAAAGGTGTGCTATTACCCGATACTTTTAAATTTTAAGAAAGTTTTACATGTATTATGTATATATTTTTGTGTTCACGGCTATTAGTCTTCATGGAGGTATCAAGAGCTTTAGAAATAGAAATTCCTTAGTTCATTTTTGAAGTTGAGTAGTTTTTTTATAAAAGAAAGGATGGTGATAAGTCTTTGGTCACATCGCCCATCTTCGAGTGATTGCGTTTAGACATCCATCACCATTTTAATTTACAACCTCTTCCCAACGCATCTTCCAAAAATGGCTGAAGAATTTTTTATTCTAATGCTCTGGCTACGCCGTTTATAAAACAAAATGTGAAGGACAGCATTACCAATCAAAGGACCGTTTTTAATAATTTTCAACAGCCACAAATAACTCTAAAAATAATCATAAAAGATGGTGGATTCTGTAGTGGCGGCCACATACCGAAGGCACAGTGTGGGTACGCCTTTCGCGAGGTGGACCGAAAACTTGGTTACGTGAAGTCGATGGATGAGATAGCACACCAGTCGTTTCGGAAATGTTTTGACGAAGGCCTATGTTCAGCAGAGGACGTCTATTGGCTGATGATAATGAAGACAAGAAGTGATATAATCGAACTTATTTTTAGTTCCCCGTAGTTATGAGTTACCAGTAAATCAAAAAAGTTTTTTCGCGATTAGATGGCCATTATAAAAATATTTCCATTCGTCAAGATCTTTTGCTATTGTTGATACTTAGAAAAACTTAAATAAACTTTGTAAGGACCACTTTTTGAGAAGACAGATAAAGTCTTCTTTTACAACGAGAAGAACTTTAACCATCCACCAGAAAGTTATACTGAATATTTAAAAATAAAAGCAATTAGTTTTATATATATTATCAAATAATTTAATAAAACAAGATTAAAAGTCGTAGGAACCTTCAAAAGTAGACACAATCATTAGTTTAATATTCCAATGACATTTTTTACATATCTAGATTAGAAATAAAACTCCTACCACCTATGTTTAAGCAAGAAAAGTTAAATAATAAATTAAGCTTCATTAAAATAGCATAAATATAATTTTATTTAGAGCGACATATAAGGGGTTTAGTTTGATATTCATGAGTAGTCTCGTAGTCCTTAGAACTATATGTCTAGATTCACACCGAGTATTTGAAATAAAAAAGTTGTCAATAAAAACAACATAGTAAAAAATGTCGAGACAATAATACAAAACAGAAAACAAGATAGTGTCTAAAGGCGAGTCGCTGACGAGACAACTCTGTACCTACCCTTATCTCCGCAAGTTAGCAAACAACACATCGCATCGGCCAATAAGCATAAAACAAAATCGTTCCGACCCCACACACGCCACCGACACTTGGAAAAATCCCTATGGATTTTCCGCGGGACAGCGCGGGGTGCGGGCGGCGCGGGGGAACGAACGTAAAAGAGAAAAGCTGCGAGTTTTTATCTCGGCACCATAAATTTTATTCGTAGCGTGATTTAGTGCGCAGATTGCCCCCCGCGCCCCGCAGCCACCCCGCGCCTACGCCTCGCTCGGCAAGGCTGCTAGTCATTGTCAAAATTATTGCACCCCTATCTACCGAAGCTTAAATATATGTCTCCAACACCTATCTACGTAACCCGTTCCAAGGCGATGCCATGAGCTTCTTGCTAACTATTGATCAACGATAATACCATTCGCTAACTTATTGAAAAGGAATAATTTACATGTTGAATGATAATCCGTAATAAATCTTGGCGATTATATCTTTTGTGTTTGTTACGCAAATACGTAAGGTTTTACTTTTATTTGTATTTCCACTTGATTTCACGGCCAAGTGTTATTTCAGGCGTGATATACAAATTTCTAGCATAACAAAAGTTGGTTGCCGCCAATAGCCCCTGCAGCATAATGCAATAGCAGACCGCTCCTTGGCGCCATGCTTTTCGAAACGATAAAAAAAATGTTGGCCCACGCTAATCCTACATTATTTAGCTTGAAGAGTAAATCTCAGTTATTTGTCAATACGGAGCCACAAAGGCGCCCAAATACCCTTACACTGGCTGAAAGGCATAATACACGCCTCATAATACATGTGCAATTCAGAAACTGTTAAGATTATAAAAACCCATTGTTAGCCCCTTGACAGCTCACTTTGTTTTTTTCTAGCGTGTTTTTTCGACGAAGTTTGGTTAGAGTTGCCGCGCGAATAGTGCGTATTTCAGCACGAAAGTGACATTTCTTTGTTTTTTTTACGCGGAATTGTCGATCACTATCACTAGGTCGTATTTTATGTAAACATGACAAATTTCGTGGTAGAATTGATGTTAGAGCGCGCTATCTGCAGATGCGCCAGCATTATTTTTATTGTCTATGGTGAGGCTGTGGGTTCGAAGGCTCGCATCGCATTTGATCCGGGCAGGGTGTGCTCTTATCTGCGATCTGGTTTTATGAAACCCTAAATTTACGAGTGAGCGGGGCGAGGGGGTGAGGGGACACTGGCAGCATTAAGCCGCAGCTCGTCTCCGCCAAGCCAACCGCTGCTACTTTTGTCATCGTAGCAATTTATGACGAAGCACGTTTGCCAAAATACTCGTGTCGAGTTACATTTTTGATCATAAACTAAAAGACCGATCGATAGTTGCAGGAGAGCGAGAACATACAGAATTCACGGAGATGTCATTGTCATGATCGTATTACCCACCCCTGAGGAAAACCCGTAGCGTATAAATGCATTTCTCAAATGTATATTCATAAATTGGACTTTGGATAAATCATATTAGATTAGCTTCTTAATTAGCAATTTTGCAAAAGTCTTAATTGCCAATCGCGTAGCTGTATACCGGGTTAGCTCAGATAGCATAGGTCCTGGCGGATCCGCTATAAATTACGAGAATAAATCCCGGGAAAGAAAAATTGCCCGCCGGAGCACATAATTCTTGCCTTGTCACGGGCCTCCTTATCTCACACCAATACCGGATTACAATACGATTTTTATTTCATCCCTGTATTGCAAAAATCTTTCATAGCGTTTTCAATGTCTGAATACTTTCTGTCTCTTCTAGGTATCTGAGAAAATGTATATCGTCTGCTAAAAATGATTGGAACGCAACTGGAAGCCTGTTCTAATTACATTATTGTAGTTCGAAACTATAATGAAGTATTGCTGTATAGTGTCGAAATGGGTAAGAATAGGACAAACCTATCTCTTCCCGTAGGTGCCGTAAGAAACTACTTAGGGTATTGGGCCTTTTCAGTTAATGTTGGGCGATATATTTGGAGAGCCATCATCAACTTTTCACTATTTAAAAATTCATTCCCCACTTAACTTCCAAAAATGCCTAAGAAGAAATATTAATTCAGAGGCTTTGGCTAGCCCTTTTTAAGACTTTTAGCCTTGAGTGAAAGTGTGTATTTAGTATAATAATAATAAATTGTTCAACTGTGTCTTTTTGGGACGGCAATGTGTTCGTTGCTGTAGCGTTTAAAATCAAGTTGGAAGAATGAAAACCCATCCCTTACGCCCGATTTCTGAATTGAGTATTCAAGCTGAGAACGACTTAAGTATCGTTTTGTCTCATTCAGTTGTTAAGATTTTAATGCGACCGAACGGTACTTAAGTTGTTCTCAGCTGGAATACTCAATTCAGAAATCGGGCGTTTGTGTCCGGCCGACTTTCTTAAGTATTAAGTATAAGCAGAGAAATTATAACTTAGTTTATAACTATCCCAGTACTTAACGTAGGTTTTATATGACCTAGTAGGTTATGTAATGCGGTGTGAACCCAATGCTCCAAACCAAAACGTCCCTTTATCTCCTCCCTTAAGGTTCAAAAATGTGATTGCATACCTCAGTCTGCTACTTTATGAAATCGTAGTCGTGAATTTAGTTGGGAGGTATATGCTTAGTAAGTGTTGTTCGCTTTTAAACTTCGACCCACTAGTTTGAGATTAAAGTTATGATGTTGACATATTTTTTATGAGCTCTTTGAGGGGGGTGGCATTACATAATATGAGAACGAATTACAAAGATCTCTAATAAGGAGCTAAAACAGTGATTTTCTATGTACATTATAATTCAGAATACTACATAGAAAAATAATGATTTAAAATAGTCAAAAGCGTGTGTCAAGAATTTTGTATGCATAATGTTGAATGCCTTGCCATTGTTTTACAGCAATAACTCATGAGAGATTTTGCGCAAGGGTTGGAAAATTGTATTCTCAACCAAAAATACATCTTAATAAAAGAAGGCATAAGTTAATCAAATAAAACTATAGTTTTGTGATATATTAATATTACAAAATTCAAATGTATGTATATGTAACTGTACATTGTTCTTGAAATCCCTCAAAGGCGATGTTCTATAATTCTACATCTTGACTCAAAAAAGACTCAAACGTTAGAGCCGAATATCCCCGAAGGGATTAGCATAGGTACTAATACTTCTGAACATTGCGTTGTTCAGAGTACCCACGATTTGCTTGGACAGTGTACTCACGTGATACAGGGTAGGCCTATCGGCGTTTTGAACAAATACGCTGTCACATGATTGTGAGTTTTGACCTCCTCAATTTACTGGGATGCCATCATCAGATCCTGGTCTCATGGTACTTTCTCGGTAACAATAACATAACAAAAGAAATATGTTTAATGAACCTGTACTTCTCTTCATAAAAGCTACGAAAAGGAGCATACATCTACATATTATTTTGAAAGAACTATTACCTAACTTTATATTATTATTAACTAACTCCTAGTGATTGAGGACCTACACCTTCCATCATCAGCTCAGCAGCATAACATTATGATTTCCAGAAGCAAATGCCAATATAACTTCAGAAAATATTTAAAACGCGGTACATGTGCCTATAAAATTTGAGGGTTCCCCCATTTCTCCAGGATCCCATCATCAGACCCTGATATCCTAATCAAGGTACCAATCCGGGAGTATCTTCTTTTTAATAAAAAAATAATAATCATCAAAATCGGTTCATGAATGGCGAAGTAATCGGCGAACAAACATAAAAAAAATAAGGTCGAATTGAGAACACTCCTTTTTCTGAAGTCGGTTAAAAACCACTTAAAAACCCCCATAGTTGCATCTTACGACACTCGTGAGTAGAAAGAAGTAGTGACATTGTAAACCGGCACTACACGGCATTAGAGAATTAGTATCCCTGCATATTAGCGCATATAAGAGACAGGGTAGGTCGTCCAATACAAACTCTATAGCACATTAAAAACACAAAATAATTATATTAAAAATAATTATTTACAACATTAACAAGATTAAATTACACAAAGACGTAATTTACGTACAAATAAAATCGGGAAGAAAGCGCAAGTCACCAGCATACAAAACACCAAATGAAATATAAGTGGCACTTCGCCAAAGTTGAATATGATCGTTACGTGTCACTGTACCTGTCTATTCATTATCTTGTCACAATATTTCGAAGCAAACTCACTTTCTGGTCGGACATTTTGTGAATTTGCCCGATTGTTATACCACAATAGCTTTTAAACGACACGTCTCAATATTTAGATTTCTCAGAACTATTAATCTTCGATCGGTTATTGGTTATTGCAGCCCATTATTTGTGGAATGGGTCGGGTAAGACTAACATTACTCTGCCTCTTTCGAAAAATGACGGAAAAGTTATACTTGTTGATTAAGCGATCCTGTTTGTAATCTCATCAGGATGAATTGATTAGCTGGTAGAGTGGTTAGGTTATATATTGTACTATCGTCAAGCTAGTTACTGCTTCTTTTATTTATTAAGCTTCTTTCAGTAAAGTCACTTATTCTTAACTTACAGTGATATTGACACATAGACAATACATACATATACTCACGGCTATAAATCTCTAAAAGGGGTAGCCAGAGCTAAGGAATTAGAAATTCCCCAGCCACTTTAGACAAAGCCATCGTATAAGTGTAACTCAGGTTTACTTAACTTTTTCTTACGAAAAAGTATATATTCTATAGATGAAATATGTACTAATATACTTAGAAAATACAGGTCAGTCTTTGGAAATAAGCACGTATTCATTACAATAGGACAGTACTACAACTAATATAAATAGAATGCACCCAAATTGTACGTCATCTCGCCTATTTGCCATAGCAATCATTCATTCCTCCAATAATTGCATAACAAATGTGGGGACACGGTATTTCACCATATTTATTGGTTTCCTTTGTACTTGCCACAGTAGCAAATCTACAAATAGAAACCACTATTATTTCATACAAAAGATGCATAATTTATCAGAGTTATTCGAAAACTATCTTATTTGAACGATCTGAGGACTGAAATAGAAACGCATTTTACTTTTAGTTTTGTTAACATTTAAGTTTGTTTGTTAACAAAACATCTATGTTGATCCTGTGTCAACATTTCGAATAAAGTTTAACTGTTTTGTATTGATGATTTAACACTTAACATAAGTAGGGGTAAACAGTGAAGAGAAAGGTTAACTAAAACTATAAGGAATCCGTCGATTATGAAAGAAATAAAATAGATACAAAATACATAGTTCTCTCTTATGGAAGTTTTCTTAATGTGATTTTCATGTATAACGTAGAACAACACATCGAAGCATACAAAACACAACTCTCAGCGGCAACATAGTAATAAATAAATAGATTTATTAATACATATATTTTAATCCATCAAAACATAATTTAAAAAAAACTGGACAACAAAGTTAAAACTGAAATTAGGTAAGAACATTTCAGAAATGTTTGCAGATGCAGTAAGTTGACAATATTATTGTGAACTTATTTCTTATTTTAGCTAGAGTCTAGCTATTAGACTTATGTGTGTGAGCTGGATCTACCCCTATAACTTTCCCTCCGGGTGTCGTGCAAGAAAACTAAGGATACAATACTCCTAAAGTGATTGTTTGGCGATCGTCCACCAACCGTACTTCTTGTTTCGACTTCCAAAAGAGATTGAGAAAGAATTTCAGAGATCTGGCTACTGCATTCTGGAATTAAAGACATGAGTATTGGTTAGATAAGTTTAAGTAGTGTTTCAATCGTACCATGCTCTCTGGCGATTTTAAATAAAATGCAAAAATATTTCTCAGTCTATGACTCTTAAACGAAATGTTTGATCAGTGAAATTTAATATTTTGAATTTTACATTTCAAGCAAGATAACGAAAGAGCAAAGAACTTTCCAAACAGTTAATTACTCTTATTTCAGAAAGCATTATACTCCTTTGTTGTAAAATTTGACGGACGCCACCGCACAGGGCGCACCGCGACTTTGCTGGTATGTTTCCCCAATGTTTCCGAGCGACTGCCCCACGGTGATCTCGCACGCTCTATTAGCATTCGACACAGCTCGCCTTGTTTCCAAACACACCAATAAAACACCACAGGGAGACATATTTATTGCAATACGAGATCATTTAACGATGTGAACGCGCCCTGCGTTATCATAATTCGGTCAAAGTTTAATTCGCTCACAAAGATTCAAAAGTAATTTCTAATCGTTCGGCGTAATAACTGCTCACTTTCCTACCATGTAATTGTGAGAAAGTTTAATGGATATCTCATTTATTACATTGAAACTATTTTAAACGTTGCACTCAATTTATAAAGTGGTGAGGCGATGCAGATATTAAAATACGATTAGATAATACTTATTCTTCCAACTAGTTTAAAATATATAATCTTTTGAAAACATCAGTTTTGACGTGCACTATTGCTATGCTTTCTTCTATGGTTGAGCAAATAAGGTATTCACATTTAAAGCAACTGATTTTGTGTAATCTACTACAATGATATATTTTATAGAGCTATAATTTTTCCGAAAGTTATAGTTCAGTTGTTTGTTCATAGCCTATTTCCAGGTTTGCACAATTTTCACATAATTATAGATCACATCCTGGAATGGAAGTCCGAAAAAGTTTTTTTGTAAAAGTATATAAAATAATGTGCATCTATTTGTTACTCATATATGTATTTAAAAGAATTAAATTTGGTTAAGTTTGAACATATATATTCAAAAATATTTAAAACATGCTTTTAGCAATAACAGTATGAATAAAATATATATGTTTATAGAATGTTATGAGTTCCGAAGTTTGTAATAAAATCTTATTAGAAAAAGTATGAGGATAAAAATATGAAGGCAATTACCGAATTGTTCAATGACAATTCGGTAGTTGTAGCACTAATAGGAATTAATTTTTATCTGTGGGCAAATATGGACCCTTAGATCTCACACATATATAACCCTTTTAAAACTGAAACCAATAAATTAATATAAAAAGTACAATTCGAGCAAAAAATTATCAAAGCAATGTCATGTTAATGCTAAAACGATAAACGATCGTATATTAATTAAATTGACAACATTTCGTTCAAAAACAAAACAAAAAGGATGCATGCATCGATCATAAAGCAAAGCGATGTTTTGCCAGCAGTCACAGTCACACAGAATGGAAGCATCACCGGTTCAGGTAAATGCATTAAAATTAATTAAGGGGGCCGGTGGTGGGCCGGGGGCAGGGGGCAGTGTCGCGGACCGCCCGCGCGCCGCGACCCCCGGGGGGCCCCCTGCCGCGTGACGGCTTCATGACCACAGCTTCCCGGAACCACGTGAGACTCCACTAGGAATGTTCGCTTCTGATTTTTTACACAACGCAACATTATAAATGTAACTAACAAACTAAAGTGAACACATTGTTTTGGAAAGATGCTTCTTTAAATTAACGACTTC
This sequence comes from Bedellia somnulentella, assembly GCA_963576735.1. Taxonomy (NCBI): domain Eukaryota; kingdom Metazoa; phylum Arthropoda; class Insecta; order Lepidoptera; family Bedelliidae; genus Bedellia; species Bedellia somnulentella. The sequence continues at coordinate 14,558,146 of OY755176.1, read as the reverse complement.
GTGTTAACATGCACATATTTTATCGTGATATTTTTTATGTTTGAATCCAATAAAAAGGGTTATTTAAGGACATTGGAGTATTCAAATAGGATTGCTGCAACTTGATTCTTGTTATTGGATATATTTTTACTAAACGGAATTTTCGTATCACTATTTCATTATATGTAGAAGTAATAACGGTTAAAATCAGCTAGACCCTGAATAAAAGTTAAACCTTTAAGGATTTAAGAACCATAAAATGAATGAATAGAGGTTTTGATTAATAGATATGATATCAATCATTCACCTTAATGTGTCCCTGGAGACAAACGTTTATGAAATAACGCCAGTCTATAAAAACGGGGGAGTTCATAAATCTATGAGGGACAACATTTTAGAGAATTTTTAGCAATAAAATTAGGATCGTATTATAGCGTTGAGCATAAACATTGTGTCGGCGACTGTCGAGTGGCGACCCACTGCGCTTACCTGTGCAAATACAAACACTCATTGTTCTGCTCACTCACTGCTCCGCTGCTGTAACTTATCGCTCCTGTCTCTAAATATTTCATCCATTTTATTGCCTCGCCTAAGTTGCCAATGTTACGGTTTGAAGTAGCTATTTGACGGTAGATTTCGCTGGCAGTCTGTTTTGCCGTAGTTCAAACTCATATCTGACGGATTTTCTATGGCTATTGTCGCAGAAAGTCTGTTAGTCAATCTTAACACATTTAATCCTGGCGATAAAAAAATAGTATTCAGCTCTAATGGGTACATTTTTTAACTAAACCACACTTATAGCAGTTAAATTTTTATTTTGCAAACATATGGACGCTTAAGAATCTAAACTAGACTATTGATAGATCCCATCCATAACCCGCGCTCACCTGGGCGAGCCTCACCATCTCACAATGAAAAACTCTTATAAAGAAATAAATTATTGCATTATGGCTTTTTGAAAGAGTCCAATGTTGCTGAGAAATGACAATATTATTAAAAAGTACGCGTCTTTGTCACACTATCTTTTTGTATTCGATATATTGTCGCCATAATAAATGCTGCCCCTTTATGGGTGAAGCATTGTGCTTCGTGCCTTTGTGGACATTATTAAATATTTTTTAAAGAGTTTTTATTAATGGTGGGCGTCGTAAAGAGAATGTTTGATTTATTTTTTCGACGCGTGTGCTCGTTGCTCACATGGAATACTTCAATCAAATGTATTTTGATAAATTATTTAGAACTAAATTTTACTGCTAGCTCAGATTTTAGAACGCCATGAATCATGAACGTTTTTATGAGGTCAACGTTGCAATTGTTAATACGTTTGGGTGTCACAAATGTATAATAATAAAACCGAGGGCATTGCACCTTACCAAACGAAAGTCTAGTTAGAATCTCCGGTAAACTTCTTTATGTTTTTACAATGCCGTTGAACTTTGCCTTTTTGGGATTTATAACAGTGAGTATACGTAGGTATGTATAATGTATATCCTTCATAACTCTAGAAGGGCGGAACAGGTTTGGTTGAAAATAGCATTAATATAATTTTTAGTTACTCGTACTTTCAATTTTAGTCCCTAGATTCCTATTTGGGGAATATCTAAATGTCAATTTTATTCAAAATCTGTAAAAACGCAACTTAATAATCACTCAGGTAAAAGAAACGTTCTATCATCTTTTTTCACACGATTTCTAATTCTATATCTAGAAATATTAATAAAAAGTACGATTGTATTGTGGTATTGAGTGTGATGTTTTGAAACATGAATCCGCGTTACCCTTCAACCACATCTCACCTGTACGTCGAACACATAAAAACAGTTTTTTACTGATTTGTATAAATTTTGTTGAATGTTAGTCAAGTTTGGAAGATCATATTGCCTGTCAGGTGGTTTCTCTTTTCAAATGCAAATAGCAGGTCTCTAAATGCGCAAGTTTAATGCTCAAAGTTAGTAAGAGTCTATAGGACATATATAAGTGATTAATCAAATATTATTTATGCTGTGTAATTTCCGTGTAGAATAGCACTTAGTTTTTGGGACTCTTAAAGTGGTTTTCGGACGCATCCTCAAAAATTCTTCATTATAAACTTGCTTCCCTACTAAACTTATTAAAGAGGCTAATAAAATATGAGATAAGAAGACTACCAATAATTTCAACAAAATGAGGTCATAGTCCACTTCTCTTCATAACATCATACTAATATGATCTTGGTTATTCTATTCACTTATGAGGTCACTATAGAATATATATAATCTCAGATTATGTTATCGAGTGAGAAATATTGTGATACGTGTAAGATGCGATGTGAAAATTATGTTGTCAAAAAGACACTTTGGGGCACAATCACACATAATGAGGATGAAAGTAAATTGGTAATAGATATATAGATCCAGTGTGTATGGTTATGTCAGTAGAAAATTACCGCGGTGGACACATTAAGATGAAATAAAGAATGCTCAAAAAGGTAGGTCTCCGAAGTACGAAGCATAAAAAGATTAACATACATACATACATACATATTTTCACGCCGTTAGTTCCCATTGGGGTAGGCAGAGACGATTAAATAATAATAAATAAGCTGGAGGTTTGCCAGGATTGCACAAAGCGGCGATCGATATTGCCCCTGCCTACCCCAGTGGGAACTAATGGCGTGCCTATATGAACGTTTATTCTAAATCTGAGATTTTTAAAGATATTTAAACAATATATAATCTTAAATACATACCCGGTTTGTTTATTAAAATTACAGATCATATACCGTTACCATTACAAGCAGCAGTGTATTTAATATAATTTACCACTGCAAATAAAACAAAGCTAACACAATATAATATCCATCTTATAACAAACTCAGCAAGAAAATACTAAAGTTACACAGTAAAAGCAATATAAGATTTCCAAAGGACAACAATGATCTTTTAGTTCATCCAATAAGATTTTAAAGACTATCAAATCTTTCTCGTTATCTTTAACGACTTACAAGGACTCGAAACGGAAACATTTTAGATTTTAGCAGCATACAAATAAGGTTCATTTTCTTGCGAAAAATACCCATTGGATTTCTAAGCTTACGGTTATGCACACAAAGTTGTTAGAGTTTCGTCGCGGCAAAACTAGGGGCTGTGGAAACAAAAGAGATTTCTCTGCCGTTGCATTAAATATATTTCGATTCGATGACACCAAATGCACAACCATTGACTTCAATTTTAATTCACAGTTCCATAGTTCTGTTAGAATTGTTTGTCGAGAAATACGAAGTTTTATTTATGACTCTAATTGGATTATGATTGTGAGTTTGTTAGAATCATATTAGCTTCTGTAAACGTGATCTTTATGAAGAATAGCAAACTTCAAATGCTTAAATAATAATATAATGCTACTTATTGAAACTACGTCATAGCTCAATGGGTAGAACACCGGTTAACGTGTAAGCGACTAGTGTTCAAATCCCGGGTCGGGCCTACACCAATTTGTCTTTTCTAAAGACATATGTGTGGTTTATTTATCATGGATGTTAACGGTGAGGGAAAACATCGTGAGGTAACCCACATGGCTGAGTTGTACTTAGTCATGTGACAGTGTATGCGTACAAAACGGCGATAGGCCTGCCCCCTATCACGTGAGTACACTGTCCATGCAAAACGTAGGTACTCTGAACACAGGGTGACTAAGTCACGTGATGTTCAGAAGTATTAGTACCTCTGCCAACCCCTTCGGGGATATTCGGCGAGAACGTTTATGTTATATGTTATTATGTTATTGAAACTAGTGGTGACTGTGCCATTTAAGCCAAACGATCCTTTATTTTACATTCTTTTCCCTTTAAAATTCTTGAACAAGCTGAACAATCATGTTCCGGCTATCCCTTTCATATCATGATTATAAGAAGCTAAGTAGGGTTGAAGGCCTTATCGAAACGATGTAAACGTAAACTATATATAACTTTAATCTCATTGTAAATTATTATATGCTGAATATACATATATGACTGGCCGTGGAATTCCGAGGCTCTGGCTACCCCTTTTTGCGATTCATAGCCGTGAGTATGTTGTTAAGTGATACATTAATCGATTTTAAACTTTTAATAACTAACATATTATTAAACATCAAATATTTTTAAACATCATAATAAATAATTATACAAGTACCGATATGTAAACTTTAATGACATTTCATGGCATATATGGCATTAGTATATATTTATTCCCATTTCAAACAAAAGTTGTCAGTTTTGGTGATGGAAAAATAAAAGCATCAAATAAAACTGCCATATCATATGTTCATACATACATACATACATAGTACAGTCTTTACATTTTATGTCCTAGTTTTATATGGTATACTAGTACCATCTATTAATCGTCCATGATTTTGTCAGGAGGCCTTGCCTTAGAATTTATAAAGGGCTGATTTATTTTCTTGATAGGAACTTCCATCGATATTCGTCAACACTACTTACTTTTAAAATTTTTCGTCCCCACCGGTGTCGAAATTTTTTTCTTTCCTTTATTTATCCTTTATTTATTACTACTTACTTGTTCTGCTTTGACTGTATACATACTGAAATCAAATCTTTCATAAATTTTAAAGTTATCGTTATATTTTAAAATTACCCACCCTCTTTCTTATTGTACATTTTCAAGAATAAGGATCCAATAGAATTATTTCGTATTAGACTTTTTAATACATATTAAAAGTCACGGTGATAGAAAGTTAATTAAAATCCTTACTAAACGATCTATCACATACCACCCACCCCGTAACCGCCGAGGTGGTCCGACTGACCGCAGCACGTGCCTTAGTCAACCCTTCACCACTTCAGCTCGCATCCGCGACCAAAACAACAGCGATCACTTCACTCAAGCACCAACTACTCAAAAAATCGGAAACATTAGCAATGGCACGCACTAAACAAACTTCCTACAACGAGAGCTATTAAGTCTATATTACCCGCAAGTGCAGCTGTGGGTTAGCACGCGCTCTTAATGATGCCTCCTCATTATTGTTTGATGCCTGAGTGCTGGGTACACCGTAATAACTGCTTTGGTGGTCTCCCAAATTAACATGTGTAGCGAGGCCGCTTTGTCGGCAGATGTTTTCATACACGCTTCTGAAAAATCACCGGCTAAATACAGTGCTATGTAATTTGCCAAAGAATGAATAAATGTGCTTTAACAGAATTAAGTTTACCCGACATTGTGAGAAATCTGGTTTGTTCTCACTTTAACGAGTGATGGTATGTATGTATGGGTTTCCAAGATACTGGTAGAGCCTAGTTTGCGAACCCCTTTAAATTGACTAAGCTGTAAATCTTTTAATACATACTTTTTTATAAGTAAAGTAAGCATTTTACAGTTATACAAATGGGGAAGAAGTATAAACGATTTTCATATAAAAATCTTCCGATGGTGTCGAAATTTTTCTTTCCTTTATTTATGATCCCCAACATGAGGTTTTCATAAACAAAAACATTATGATTTCATTGATATTTCGAGTTATATATGCCAGCTAATACATTACGAAGTATTCGAATTTGGATGTCTATTTTGAGTAAATAAAAATAGGAACAGGATTTATAAACCAGTGATTTGGTTAAGTTGATTAATAAATTTTGAGTAATCATTCGAACAAAATGATTTCAAACACAATCATCAAAATGTATGAACAAAGCTAAACGGTGATGAGAAACTTACTAGATATTAATATCTTTTCGCTAAGTAGTGTCATCTCGGTAGTAGGGGCACCCAATATTCGATCTTCCCAGTGGGTTACAGTTCTACAATGTACTTAATTCTTAAATTTTATATTTCTTATCTTGCCAAAAAAACCGCGGGGAACACATTGGAGTGCACGTATGTAACTTTTTACAACATACACCATAAACACCAAATGATAAGAGTCAAATCAAAATCACAACAACAGACAAGTCAAAATTATAAGAATGAATGTTAATAAGAATGATTCGTAATATGAAAAAAATAGCACTTGAATTTTTACATAACATACATATACTCACGGCCGTAAACCCCTAAAAGGGCTAGCCAGAGCTCCAGAGCCAGCACCTTCTCAGCCACATTTGGAAGTTAATAAGGGAGAAGATGGCAGAAATAAAGTATCGTTGGTGATGGGTCTGCGGAACGCATCGCCCAAAAACCACTTAAAAATCACCAATCGCCTCTTACGACACCCGTGAGTAGAAAGGGGTAGTGATATTCTAGGACGGCACTACATGGTATTTTTTAAACATCAACATTATTATATTCAACATAACATAACATAAACGTTCACGCCGAATATCCCCGAAGGGGTTGGCAGAGGTACTAATACTTCTGAACATCACGTGACTTTGTCACCTGGTGTTCAGAGTACCACGTGATAGGGGGCAGACCTATCGCCGTTTTTTTGTACGAATACACTGTCACATGACTAAGTACAACTCAGCCATGTGGGTTTCCTGACGATGTTTTCCCTCACCGTTAACATCCATGATAAATTAACCACACATATGTCTTTAGAAAAGACAAATTGGTGTAGGCCCGACCCAGGATTTGAACACTAGTCGTTTGCACGATAACCGAGTGTTCTACCCACTGGGCTATCACGGTTGCTTATTATATTCAAGTCATTTTATTACCTGAATGTGAAAACAACAAAGACTTATACTCTTGGGTTTTATGCATAACTTATTATTTTGTTTCTTTCTTTACGATAAATAAGTAATTTAAAAAATCTTTTTGCGTTTCTTTTTTTATTTTTATGATATATTATAGCCGTTTCCCTTAATTGTAGTATTTTATAATTATTTTCTTACAGAAAAACTAACCGCCTTAAATTTTCGTACTTCTAGAATTATCAGGGGTTGGTTGCACTGCCCGTGCTTCAGAGGGCACGTTAAGGCGTCGGTCCCGGCTACTATTACGGTTGCAGTCGTTAGTCTGGCAACCCGCAATTATCCAGCGTGGTGGACTAAGGCCAAATCGACCTATATAGGGTAGGCTCGAGCCCCTTGGTGGGAACATATATGGGCTGTGAGGCGAGGTTGCACTGCCCAAATATACTTTCCGTCTATACCGTTGGAGGTATTTTACGCTACCTTCTACAAAGCACTGGGTAGAGCACTTCTAAATAAGATCGATGCAACTAAATATCTTTAAGTATATTACAAGCAAACTTACAACATAAATATAGTCCCCTGAAAATCCCTTTGTGTTCAGGAGCGCGTAGTAATTTATGTTGTCTGTTGACCGGAACAGTGGGGCTTGTTATAACTTTCACTGGATATCGTAGCTCCGTGGCAACCACAGCTCTAGGATCTCGCCTTTATAGGACAGCTCCATGCTTCTGAATTGTTTTATCATTAAATCGGGTCTTACTCAGTTCCAAATTAAACTCTATTTATGAGGAAATGTTATTGAGAGATGTAAGGAAGAACATATTATTGACGAATAGGTACCCGGCAAACTAATTACATACATGGATATATTCACGGCTATAAATCCCTATAACTGGTAACCAGAGTTTCAGAATATGCCATTCAGATCAGCCAGTTTTGAAAGTTTAGTAAAGAAAAAATTGTAAAATAAGTAAATGAAATAAAATAATTGAAAGCCCCTCTTACTCGTTTCTTAGTAGCCTGTTACGAACACCCACGGATAGAAATGGAGAAGAGCTATTCCAAGCCAATATTACTAATAATTACGTAGATATAAATAGAGAAAAAAAATTATGACACTGGAAATTTGTCTTCGATGAACACCAAAATTACTAAATGAGAATAAAATCTCAGAACAGGTGCCCAAATTTGTATATTTTGTTGCCACATCAGCTTTTGGTTAGGTTAACTTGGATATTTTTGATGTCTCGTTAAATACTACCCATAGAAAAGTTACTTTCTATTTGAATCAACTATATAGTTTCTATTGCAAGCTCTAGGAGACTCTGAAAACCCATTTAAGACAGCGCCTTATTTCTTATTTGCTTTATCATTATATCGGGTCTTAAGTCTAGATTAAACTCTGATGGATATTTTATACATACAATTTTAGAAGATTTCTCATGATCATGATGTGAGCGTTAAGAGATTATTATAAATAGGAATTTACATTACGTGGCCATCAAAATTTATTAGGTTACCTAAGAAAGCTAAAAACCGGTTAATAAAAACGCTAGAGAAGCTAAGAGATCCGACGATCTAAAAAAAAGAGCATAAAAACAGATATTTCAAAAATGCTGTTGAAAATTCAAAAAGAGACTTCTCAATCAGTCGCAAAGATCAGCATGATGCACACAAATAAGCAAACTAGAACATCCCATTACATAGAAGGCAGAGAGGTTTCTTTGAGACAAACTAAAATAAGCAAAAATGAAATTGCCCGATACCGTCGTGCTACGGTGTCCAACTTATCAAATATAGTTTTTTATACACAAAATTTTCATTTGACTCATTAAAACTTGAAATACGAGATCTCTATTTCACCTCAGACATTTATCTATTATCATACTTTATAACCACACAAAAAAATCGTACACTACTTGATCACCAATGTAAACTATCTGTAAAGATCACAGTCTCTCAAGTAACCTAGTAGTTGGTGACCCTATCTGTGAGTAAACACAGCAGACGCGAGCGTCGTTTGAAGTCCCCGTACAAAGCCGCCGCCCAACGCGGGGCGGGCGGGGCGCCCTATCCGCAGATCCTATCTCACACAAACTGCCACAGACAGATAACGGCTTATATATGCGTGCGACTTATTTAAAAATTGCGGTTGAATCGCCGAGATAAATTCGCCTTCTCTTATGTGGGTTATCTATCTATAAGACGGTGGATAATTTATGCAAACTTTTTTGTATAGAGAAGACAATAAAGATTTTGACAACGGGTTGAGAAAATTATGAATGAACAGATTTAGAGATTGATTGCAATCGTTGGCAATATGACGTTTCCTGGCTTTATTATTTTTTAAATTAGTAAATAGTTGTGAAAAATACTTACTTATTTATATCCACGCTCTTTATTCTCATTGGGTTGAACAGAGACTATCGATCGCATTTTATCCATTTTTACAACGCTTTCTTTGCTTCATCCACATTATTAATCAATTTTATTCATATCCTCCTATTCTTTTTGCTTTGGAATTTGTTAAAATGTTTTCAATCTGGCTTTCAATCATGAAACGTGAAGGTATTTTACTAATAACACCTATTTATTTAACCATATTGGCTATATATAATACGTCCCTTTCGCCACTTTACTTTCATCTAGACGCCTCATCTTGCACGCTAACATATTTACGCTAGTCACAAAGGACTAAGCAAGGAAATATTGTAAGTATAATTAAAAAATATATAAATATTACAAGACTTTCTTGCCGTATGTACACCTAAAATTCCAAAATAGGACCAGTCCGAGATTAATTAATTAATATTATTAATCCAAATAATTCAATCAACCCCTACTATTTTGCCATAAAATTGTATTTGAATTGAAGATAATATCTATTATATTATATTATATTATAATCCATAGTTATTAATTTATGTATACATAAAGACATGCATATACACTTACACCATTTATTGCCATAGAGATTGACAGTGACTATCGATTAAAAAAAATTTACGACTGTATAAAACCTCTCACTCTAGCCTCCGCGGTAGTTCTTTACTGACATTCCTATTATTATTGAGTCTTTTTTACCCATAAACTATCATGCTTCCTCTCTATGTGCTCAAATTATCTTAATATACTCTATCTGTGCACTGAAGAAATGAACTTATGCTTTAATATATTTGTGTTTTCAAATAGCCCCGTGATAGCCCAGTGAGTAGAACACTCGGTTATCGTGCAAACGACTTGTGTTCAAATCCTGGGTCGGGCCTACACCAATTTGTCTTTTCTAAAGACATATGTGTGGTTAATTTATCATGGTTGTTAACGGTGAGGGAAAACATCGTGAGGAAACCCACATGGCTGAGTTGTACTTAGTCATGTGACAGTGTATTCGTACAAAACGGCGATAGGCCTGCCCCCTATCACGTGAGTACACTGTCCATGCAAAACGTGGGTACTCTGAACACCATGTGTCAAAGTCACGTGATGTTCAGAAGTATTAGTACCTCTGCCTACCCCTTCGGGGATGTTCGGCGTGAACGTTTATGTATTATGTATGTGTTTTCAAAACGATTTGTTAACCAAAAATTGCACAAGTAAAATTTAGAATGTTTACTCATGATATTGTTGTTAGCAAAGTCATTAAGTTATTTTTGATCTATCTCAGTTTATTCTCCTTTCGCAATTCGTATTCAAATAAATTAGTTTTTGAAATAAAAAATAATAATTACAAAATACCTATTACTAAAATTAACTGGTTTTTATCCCATTTTCAAAGATAGTAATCCTGAAAAAGATCCGCTTATAAGGACGCGGGTCGATACGGCCCCCCGCGCCCCGCAGGTGCGACGAGATAATCCAAGATGGCCGCCGAGATAGGACGTGACGTCACACCTCCCCCGCACCCCTCGGCGCATCCTCGAAGCCTCTTGCCACCCTCCGCCGAGCCTTCAGAAATCCACTTCAGAGTATAGTCAGCAAAAACAGACATTTGATTTGAAGAGACTGAATATTATTTCGATCTTACGGCTTGAAGGATTTATATCATTTAATATAGCTATAGCATAGAGCTTTCAAAAATTTTTCTAAAAACAAAAAATGGCCAAGTGCGAGACTCACTCGTCTGTGTTTGGTTTCGTAATAGTAAGCATGAATAGAGAGATATTGAGAGCAGCATGATATATCTTAGAGCGGAACTAAAATAAAAACTAAGCTTTGTTTTGCAAAGTGAGTTATACTTTATACGTTCGCTCGCTCGACCATCTCAGTTTATTGACAATTCATCAGCTAAAGCTTAGTGGCGAAAAAGTTGTTGAATAAAAAAAGAATCGTTATTGAACTAAAAATCACTTAAAGATTGTAGGGCCATGTACTCGTTGCTAGAGTCCCGCTTTTCCCACTTAACATCTAAAAAAAGGTGAGGAATTGTTTTATTCGAAGCTATGGCCATATTAAACATATTATGTAGGTAAATTAATAAAAGAGTAAGCAACCATTTCTTTTCATATTTTTATTTTTCAAGCAACAGCCGGCATAGGAACAGACTTAGGTAGATGCGCGCCTTCAACATGGAATCCATCAGGTCCGCCGTGGTAGGAAGTGGTGTAGACCTTGCCGTCATCACCAATGAACTGGTATTGACCGTCGATGACCATCACGTAGCCTTCTTTCTCGCCGGGTACAAGATGACCGCTCTCTGAGACTACGGTGTCTGAAATTGGAGATACATGTTTAAGACTTATTTTCATGGTTTATTCTCATTTATGAGCAACTTTACTATATAAATACAAGCACCGGTATAACTGTCTAAGAGCAGAATTGAACTTGCGATAGATTCCAAAACTTCTGGAGTCTCAGATGACACAATATGGGTTAATTTACCCCTAGGTTCAACGATGACTTGGTGAAGGTTATGAGAAACATAAGGTTGACGCTGAAGAGGTAGAGGAAGAGATATGACGGGCCAGTAATTATAGTCTAATTAATTTACTGAGGCTTTTGACCAATGAAATTTAAATAAATCAGGTGATGTTGATGATGATGATAGACATACTGACATATATTATTATATTCTGGTTCTGCAGAGCTAGTACCTCAGTCTCTTCTTCTTGGAAATATCCACCAAATCTAAAGAGACCACTGAACACCTTATTACTATACATATTTTATTATACATACATAATTGTCCCCACCAACGGGCTCGAGCCTACCCTATATGGGGTGATTTGGCCTTAGTCCATCATGCTGGCCAGTTGAGGGCTGGCAGACTAACGACTACTACCGTAATAGTAGCCGGGACCGACGGCTTAACGTGCCCTTCGAACCACGGAATCAATTAATTTTCGGATAATCAGGTGATTCAAGCCTGCAACATCCTTCCAGTCTGGGTTAATTCTAACAAATTAAATTTGTGTGAGTTTACTCCCCTGGGATCGAACCCGAGACCTCCGTACTTGAAGCCAAGCATATTTACATTTGAACAACTAAAACTCACTCTCAGCCGTGATGTACCGCAGCGCGTACTGTCCGAACTCGTCGTGCACCTCCTCGTGCCGCAGCGCTGGCATCATGCGGAGGTCTCGGCGAGTGGACGGGGCGGCGGTGGTGATGGCTACCAAGGCGAACAATACTGCTAACTGGAAACGAATAAATATGTAGAAAAGATTGATGAATGTGGCTGAAGCTCGAGAGGTGTCCAGGATCGTACGAAGTGGCGATCGATAGTCTCTGTCTACCACAATAGGAACTAGTGGCGTGAGTATATTTATGATATTATACAGAGCATGTAAGCTCCTAGAATATTTGAAGCTTCATTTATATGTATGTTCATTTGTTTATATAGGATAATATAGAATAGGTCAATGGTGAAATTATGATGAATAACTCTTAAATGCTCTACATGCTGCAGTTGTTTGATTATATGCACGATTAAATCAGCATGATGTAAACTATACCACAGGTTTGATGGATTTTGATAGAGATTTGTATACACATGTAAATTTAAGCAGCTTCAAAAGTATTGCAAGTTATCATCAAGTTATTTTGAATTAATATAATTTAATCACTTACGAATTTCATGTTGTCAGGATAGTTTTGCTGTTTTCAAGATGAAACTTAAAGGCGAACTGATAACATGGTGATAGATATCGCAGGTTTTATACTAATTTGTAAAGTCAAAATTAATTGCAAATCTAGAAAATGACGCGTTCGACATAAAGATATCGTTTGGTTGATGAATGAAGTCATTATTTATTGCAATGTGGTCAAATGACAATTTGCAGCCATTTACAAGTTTTTAAATATATATTCTGTTTAAGTTTACCTTATTACTTTACTTAGGATTTAGTTTGCGTTGTAGGTTAGATTAGAGAGATTCTATTATCTTCTTTTCTAAGATTAAGTAAAAAGAGCACAAGAAACTTTGAAAGCCAAATAAACCATACATATACTTACACTATTATTTTCCATTGGGGTAGGTAGTAAGTATTGATCGACGCTTCGTATCGTACAAACCTGGTAAACCTACATACATACATATACTCACGGCTATAAATCCCTAGAAGCGGTAGCCAGAGCTAAGGAATTAGAAATTCCTCAGCCACTTTTGGGAATTGCGTGGGGAAAAGATGGTAAAATAAAGGTTGTTGGTTATGGGTTTTTAACCGCATCGCCCAAAAATCCCTTAAAAAGCCCCAGTACCGTTAGTCGTCTGTTACGTACACCCACCGGAAGAAATTGGGTAGTGCTATTCTAAGCCGACACTACACAGCTCTTATTACATGTTAATTATATACTCCCGCTATTAGCTACAATTCCAATGCAAGAGATTTTCCTTTTTTCTAAAATTATAATTTCTTCCTCTTTTTCACTAGCTATTAATAAACACACTACTGCCTACCTTTACATTCAGAAAATACATCTCAGACAAAAGAAACATGGGAATGGCGCTCCGACTATTTTTTTAGTCTTAACAAAAGAAATATGTGAATAATCAATTAAGGAAAGAAAAAAAATTTCGGCAGCAACAGAACGCTTACCCGCGACCTCCCGGTCAACGCCCCTGTCGCTCTACCATTTGAGCTATGGTGTCAAGGTATTAACTTGACACCATTACTACTACTGTTACTAAATTGTCGCGGTTTCGACCCCTGCTGATGTCGAAAAATTTAGGTTTTCATGAACAAAACATTCTAATTATGAAATGTGTGAATGTTAGTTTTGCAGTCGGTACGCGCGGTGTCGCGGGCGCGGGGGCTATGTGCGCTGAGCTATGTAGGAGGTTATCTCGGTAGATGGCGTCCTATCTAAATCTGTATTATCGCAACCAACGCCCCGACGAATAATTATTACGCATTCCCATACAACTGGAGTATGCTTGGAGACATTTTATGAGGATGCTCCGAATTTTAGATTTATTAGGAATAAGTTGTATTGAATTTAATGGAGCAATCATTTTCATATTTGTACATCTTTTTAACAGATAGCAAATTATATAGACAGGAAATTGAGTAGGTAGTTGAAGTCTAAAATAAGATGTGGTGACAGCTGAAGGGAGTTAAGAGACGTAGGCACAAGTAATTAGTGAATGTAAATCTATTAATTAGAAAATATCGTGCTAGTTGTATGGACTGTTAGGTTCTAAGATAAAAGCCTTGAAAACTCTATTGAGGCAATGTCTTGTTAATGGCGTTTTAGACGTTTGATATGTATTTTCTGTATGTTGTAGGAATGTATAGGTACAATCCATTCATACATAAAGTCCGACTAATAGATTATCCGTATTAACATCTGGCAAGAAAATTGGACGGACAAAAGCAAAATGCTCTTAAATCATAACTTGCCTCCTACTCCCACCGATTTCTTAATTAGCACATACTTAACTCGTCACTCGAGGACTATTGAACTGAAAAGACATAAAAAGCTAACAGCTAAATGGATGTCAAGGAAACGACAATCAAGTCAACAACATAATCCTTAACAAAGTGCTAATCCGTCATTCAGGTGAACAAAAGCCTAATGGGAACTAGAAGTGATGATGAACAATGGCCGTGTGCCTTATCAGCTCCATCGGCAGACTAGTGGAGGCTGGAGCAGCGGGAGTGACGCGGTGAGGGAGTTGGTTAAAAATAATTGTTATATTCTATACTAGCTGTACTCAGGTTAAGTGGCGTGATAGTTTGACATTATACATACACATTACACATACATACATATACTCACGGCTATATTTCCCTAGAAGGGGTAACCAGAGCTAAGGAATTATAATTTCCTCAGCCACTTTTGGAAGTTGAGTGGGGAAAAGATGGTAAAAATAAAGGTTTTTGGTGATGGGTCTCCGACCGCATCGCCCAAAAATCCAATAAAAAGCCCCAATACCTTTAGTCGCCTCTTACGACACCCGTGGGTAGAAAGGGATAGCGACATTCTAAGCCGGCACTACACGGCAAACATGACATTATATGCAGCATTTATGGTTTTTCAATATAAATAATTTTAATATTAATATAGAAAATTCACGTGTTACAGTGTTTGTCACCAGACTCCTCCGAAACTGCTGAAAATATTTAAATGAAATTTAGCATACACATTTGGTAGGTCTGAGTATAGGTTTATAACTAATTTTTATATTCCTAACATACATATATACATATACTCACGGCTATAAATCCCTTGAAGGGGTAGCCAGAGCTAAGGAATGAGACATTCCTCAGCCACCTTTGGAAGTTGCGTGGGGAAAAGATGGTGAAATAAAGGTTGTTGGTGATGGGTCTCCAACCGCATCGCCCAAAAATCCCTTAAAGCCCCAATACCGTTAGTCGCCTCTTACGTACACCCACCGGAAGAAATGGGGTAGTGCTATTCTAAGCCGACACTACACAGCAATACATATAAATATTGCTAAGTAGTTTATAATTTTATATATTATTTCCTGGAAAAAAATTATATAGCGCAACAATGTTTACCGGTTCAGCTAGTATACTATACATAATATACATACATATTACATAGATCGCGTTAGTCACTAGAAAAGTACGATAACGACCGGTACGGCATACGAACTCGACGATATACTTAATAATGTAAAATACACATATAAACAACAACCAAGGCTAAGAAACTGCCCTCAACGGTATTCGAACCCGCCACCTCCGAACGCAGAAGCTAGCTATCTACCAACTAAGCCACCGAAACGTAGCGCTACTATCCCAGTTTTAATATATTAAGTAGATTATTGATGGGAAGATAAGAACATCCGATCTGAGATTAGAAAACTTAGTCCATCGAGACCACAGATTTCGATTGCACGAAATTGCGTGATGTTCTTATAAGAAGTAAAGAAACTGGGTAAAAAATGATATCACAATTACATTTATAATTTATTTATTTATTTGAGAAACAAACGGTACACAATATTTCAAATAAGATAAAAATACAGAGAAGTTCTTGACCTATAAAGTTTCTACCAATTATTATACAGACGATACAGAAAAACGCAAATTAAAATAACTAATGAAAACAAAACAATTATACGTCAGTTTTAATATGGATAATTTATACAGATGAAATTAAGTAAGTTAAATGAATTATATTGTCATTCCCACCAGACCAAGCAAACACTACAAGATTACAAAATATGCATAGAGATAATAGAAGTACTTGTTCGATTATTTATTCCTGAAACATTTAAAAGTTATTCCATATGTTGCTTACGCTAATAAATATTTGAAATCGATCCACCATATCTTTTCTTAAAGTTAAACTTTGAAAATACACAAATAACAGCACACACGAGGCAACTGCGGAAATAACGTCTAACCGGATATTGTATCGCGCCTTCATCTCCGGCCAACTTCCGTTTCCGGGCCCCCTTACGACTCGTGCGTCGCCTAATTACTTGTTCGTAACTACAGCCTACAGGCTTCAGCAACTCAGCATTAAGTGTTACTTACTGATATTTAATGGATTAAGTCGATCTATCGCACAATGTATCGAAATACTAAATCAACACTTTGCAATTGGTTTTGCACTTACTAAGATTAAGATTAAGTCAAACATATTTAAAGTACTGTAGTGCTGTGTAGTGTCGGCTTAGAATAGCACTACCCCATTTCTTCCGGTGGGTGTACGTAAAAGGCGACTAACGGTATTGGGGCTTTTAAGGGATTTTTGGGCGATGCGGTTGGAAACCCATCACCAACAACCTTTACCTTACCACCTTTTCCCCACTCAAATTTCCAAAAGTGGCTGAGGAATTTCTAATTCCTTAGCTCTGGCTACCCCTTCTCGGGATTTATAGCCGTGAGGATATGTATGTATGTATGTATGTATTTAAAGTACCTAAAAACGATTTCTACATTCTTCGCGATAAAATAAGAAAAAAGGTACGTATCATATTATTTAACAAACATTATATAAATACTTAATTTTAGAAATAAACCTACCCTAACTTCGTAAATAGGGATCGAAGAAGGATGAAACTATACATCCTAAAAAGGGCTTGCTATAGCTTTAGAATATGAATTTTCTCAGCCTCTTTTGGAAATTGAGTGGATAATAGATAGTAGAGCGCCCAATAATACCATTGAAAGCTCCAAATAACCAAGTCGTCTCTTTATAATCCACAGAAAGAAATAGGTTAGTGTTATTCTAAGCCAACACTATACATTATAAATTAAATTAAACATATATTTTTAATTTACCTAAGAACAAACCAGCCACCCGTAATTTAGGAAATATACGTTTAATTGAACTTAATTTCTAAAACATTAAAAATGAATGAATAGCAACATAACGAAATTAACCCATTGAAAGAAAAACGTGCGAAATCTTTAATCAACCTCCACCCACTCAAAATCTGACTGACATCACACACTGCTCACTTCACATCACCTTATCTACCCTAATTATTAAACCAGTTTTGAGGATAATAATCTCTCAAGCGTAATTGTTTTTCAATACACTAGTATCGACCAATACCTTCCTGTACCATTATGGGCTTTTTTGTATAAATTTAGATTGGAAAATCAGCATTAATCATTGCTGAAATCAATAAAATATCTATACATAATGCTTCAATATTGGAAACGTGCTGATATTCTGTTTGTCCGCAGGTTTTCGTATTAGAATTATCTAGTTTTGATATAGGTTTTCAGTTTAATAGATGTAAATAAAAAAAACTGAATAAGTAATATAGATTTTTTTTTCTCAAAATATCATGTGAAAATTTTTCAGTCTGTTCTATACTGAAAATAGTATTGATAAAAAAATATGTATGTAAAAAGTTATTTTGAAACTATGATGTGCAATAAAGAGGTAATTACTCTAACGCCCGAGTTCTAATTTGATAATTCTAGCTGAGAACAACTTAAGTATCGTTCTGTCGCATTAAAATCTTAACAACTGAATGAGACAAAACGATACTTACGTCGTTCTGAGCTTGAATACTCAATTCAGAAATCGGGCGTAATATTAGTAGTAGAAATTTGATAAACATCATAATATCTGCTGACCTAGCAGCAACATATATCATAGAGAGACAAATCATCTTGACTCTATATTCGTCTTCTCAGCTCCTGAGTCTCCTGACTATATTATATAAGTAAAATTCAAACGAAAATTATTTTCATTATCGAACCGGTCTTTTTATAAAATTACAAACCGAAGTTGGGAAATAATGTAGTACATGACAGCCATTTACTTAAATTGTCCCAAGATCATGTTGATCAATTACAAGTCGATAGAATTTGAATCTTTTTGAAAACAAGAATATCAATTTGCACTCGAGACCGGTATTAATTAATAGCATTTTAATTAAGTATGTCACTATGACTTTACTTCTCTACCCATCTATTATAATTCTACATATTTATCAATATGTCAAAAAAAAAAAGAATCTGAACCCCTTTCACGTGGTAGTTTAAATTTAAGAAAACCGTTCATACTGCTTATATTAAATTACTGGAAACCTTGTACGAAATTCACTATGTTACACAGAAGCGGAAACAAATCCGCGCGGCAAATAACCGCGGAGCGGACATGTCCTTACGGTTATTTAAAACAACTATGAATCTCAAACCCAAACCCATCACCAACGATACTTTATTTCTACCATCTTGTCCCCTCCAACTTCCAAATGCGGCTGAGGAGTTTCCAGCTCTGAAGCTCTGGCTACCCCTTTTTGGGATTTATGGCCGTGAGTATATGTATGTATGTACGTACTAATCGCAAACCTAACGCCTTAGTACAATCTGTTATTTAAAAGTGCATAGAGGAAATACAATCCGGGTGACATGTTATCTCAGTGAGCCAACGGAAGTGGAAATTAGCGCGTATTGTGGCGCATGCGCGGAATCGCGTGCGGCCATTGTCTATTGTCAGTCGCGGGAGTGTCGCATGCACTTTGTTATTACTTTTTTATGTTTCATTTTGATTCTGCCATTTTTTAGTTCATTATGCATCGATAATATCCAAGGTTTGGCCTTACTACCTACACAAGTAATCTTAAACTTCAACTAAAATTGTAACTTATTTCTTATATCTGAATATAAAAACTTTTTTTTAAATTCATTAATTTACCATACTTTTTTTCAGGCTAAATTTAGAGACTAAATAATAAAGCAAAATCAAACAAATACGATTCAGAATAAGAAATTCCTCAGTCTCTGTTGAAAGTTCAAATAGTAAGATATTGTAAAATATTGGAAGTGGTGAAGGGTTTGAATCCAATCACCTAACAATCAATTAAAATCAAAACCCAATAATACACCAAACCTACCAAAAGAAATTAGTTAGTTAATTCCTTTAACATTACACAGATGAAAAAGTAAAAGGGAATTATATTTTATATTTTTTATCAACGGCAAATAAAAATTCTTAAATCAAAATCTATTTCGTTCCCTGGTAATTTTTATTTTAATAAAAAGGGAAATAGGGTAGTGCCAATTTAAGCCAAAACATTACAAACTGTATATTACAATAGAAAATAAACAAACATGAAAAACAGCAATAAACGTTAAAAGACTGTCAACGACACAAACAATAGCCTAACTAAATCAAAACAGCAACATTCAACACAAATGTCATACAAAACCACAGCTCATTACAACCCTAGTTTATAAAACGAATAAATCCGAGAGCCAATTATTCCTCACGTTTAATTGATAACAGATGTAATGGTTGTAGTACTGGCGCATCTTGGAACACACCAGCAGGTCTAGCGCGATTGACCTTATAACTAGTTAACGCGTCGTATAAAACAGCCATCTCTTTCGCACTTACATTGTATCGTAAACTTTTATCTCATTCTAACAGACAGAGTTATGATAAAGCCACGATCGTGCTAGTTCTCCAGTCCAGTTAGGCCACCCCACTGCGCGGATACCCTGCGTCACCCTGATGTGGCAATACGATCTAACCAGATCTTATTAATAGCCAATTTCATTTCATTGCTTTACAATTATAGTCTATCTTTCAAAGTGAAGAATCGACTTTAGTTCAAACGTCGCTCTTGAGTTTTGAAGATGTTTTTTCCTTATTGTTATTTGATAAGTTTGAAGTATTGTTATTTTATTTAGACTGTTGAGAACTCGATCGGTATAATATCAAATCATTTCCATATGTCTAAAAAAACGACTTTTACCAAGATGATTAGTATCCTAGTCATTTGTACCAGTTTCACAAAAAGAAAGATTAAGAATTTAACAGATAAAAGTGCGAAAAAGCAATGTCAGATAGCAAGTGACAATATCACTGTTACATTTTTAATGTGTATTCACTTTCGCATACGTTAATTCAAACACAATTACATCTGTTAAATAAGCAAAACTAAACTATTAAGCGGTGGGAGTCCCGGGGCGCTCCCGGCGCGGCACCCCTACAAAACAAGGTTCATTTAACCCCATTCTGCCACCGCTCCGACTACTCTTAAAATAGGGAACAAAACTTCATCAGCGGGTGGTCCACCAACTAACTAACTGATTACCTTCATTTAACTACTACCCTTTATATCTATTTTAGTATATCAAATAAAACGATCACTTTTTTAATTTAAGTTCAAACGTCAAGACACAGAGAGTGTCATAAATTAATCAAAGTTTCTAACAACGATCATAACTCGCACACAACGAGTTTGCGAAAACTTAAATTACTCTTTTTTCCGCATTACGAGTGCGAATAATCTTCTTGACGGGCTGCAAAATTGATGGCGGCAAAAAAAAGGCGTCTCAAAATTCGAGCAAGTTTTTACGTCAACCGAGTTTCACTTAAAGAAGTTTCCACATCCATTTGGAAGTTAGGCTTGTGCGACAGGCTGACAAATTTTAATGAACCCGAGAGGGCTGTTAATGTCTGAGAGCTGTGTAATGGGAAAACTTTGAAACGTCTCCGAGTGAGAGCGCCGCCCTGCCGCTGGCGTCGCTTCATTAATATACCTACTCCGAGTTATTCCTTCAAATTGTTATGAAAACGTATTAAGAAAGTTCATCTGAGCTGCGACAACTTCCCAATATGTTCGCGAGTTCCCATGCCGCGCGAAATACGATACGAGTTAGAAACAATAAAATGAGCAATCATTTCGACGTGTGCCATTTGAAGTGAATGCGCAGTATACATTACATTATAAAATGTATTTTTAGAGTCGTTCAGTGACCAGTAAAAAGAGTGGAGGGTCGGTGCGACGTCACTGCCGTCATTGCGGAGTGATTGTGATTTAAACGGCTAACTGGGGGCCGGGCTGGCGGGCGCGTCATCGATCATACGCTTTACATATGTTTGAATAAAGCTCGTGGGAAAAGGATTTCCTCTCAGAAGTCAATGCTGCATTCCGCGTTTGGTATAGGGTGACCATTCATTAAATAAATAAATAAATAAAATAAAAATTTTATTCAGTTTTCAAAAGTACATAATATTCGTCTTAACCTAGTTAATTATTTAAAGTACAAAATATAACATTTTCCTGTTCCTGAGCTAGGTAATTTACCTGTATTTCAGGCAACAATAAACAAAAAAGGCTTAAACTATCAGTTTTCATATAATGGTATTGGTAAGTAGTGTATAAATTATTATCAGAAATCGATTGTATCTAACTAATTGTATTATTATGATAAAAAAATAAATAAAAACATCTTATATTAACTTATTATATTAAGCAATTCCTCTGATTCCGTGTATGTAAGATTTAATAGCCACGATTGAAGTTTTTTCTTGCATTCAAAGTTGTTTGAGTTATATAATTCTAGTAATCTATTAATTTTATTATATAAGTATGGTCCTAAAAATATAAAGAATCTATTTGTAATGGAAAATTTGGCACTATAGGTATTCAAACATACTATATCCTTTCGCCTCCTATTTAGTGTATCAGGGTTGAAGTATAAGCTAGCATGCTGTTTTAGAACAGTGAATAGAATAAAGAGCTGGCGCACAGTTAGCACTTTGCATTGTTTATATAGATCGGTAGTAGGGAAATAGAAAGGGCGCGCAGTAGCTACTTTAAGTAGCGCACTTTGAGCTCGTTCCAGTTTTAACATAGTGGTTATGCCAGCACCTCCCCAAGATTTTATGCAATAAGTCAGTAAGGATTGACCAAGCGCTTGATAGATTTGTTTTATTAAAGCGTAGTCACATATGTGTCTCAACTTTTTAAATATTACTATAAGTTTTCTAATTCTATTACAGAGTGCATTAATATGGACCTTAAAAGTTAAAGTAACGTCGAGAGTAATTCCAAGATATTTGATGTTCATTGCTTTGGAGATAGTTGAGCATAGGCATGGTGCGCTATCAGTGCAAGTGCGGTGATGTGCATAAAGCGGGGTGTTATTGAGTAATGGTGTAGAAGTGTTCCTTGCGAAAATCATATACATAGTTTTATCAGTATTCAAGGACAGAAAATTATTAAAAAGCCAGTCATTCACAATACTAAAGCCAGATTGAGCGAATTTATAAGCTTCGTCTATTGTTTTTGCAGAAAAAAGTAAGGCTGTGTCATCTGCATATGAAACTATGGTGCCGTTATTAAGTTGGAGATTACATAGCTCATTAATATAAATCAAAAATAGGCTGGGTCCTAAGATACTACCCTGAGGGACGCCAAAGGGGTGGTTTTTTAAAAATGTGCTATAATTGTCTCCAATTTTTAGACACTGAAGTCTATTACTAAGATAACTTTCAAATAATTTTAACTGGGTATCCCGAATGCCGATATTTTCTAATTTTTGCAATAAAATTGGAATTGAAATTGTATCAAAGGCTTTTTTGAGGTCGAGAAAAATCCCTATAACATGCATACCTTTGTCCAAATTTTGCACAATTTCATTTGTAAGGCAATGGACTGCGTCATCAGTTGATAACTTTTTACGGAAACCAAACTGGCAACTTGAGAGAAAGGATATTTCATCTAAATATTTTATTAACCTACTGTTCATTATTTTTTCCAAAATTTTAGAGAAAGTGGGAAGAAGAGAAATCGGTCTGTAATTACATACATTATGCTCATTAATATCATAGTTTTATGTGTTTTATTAATAAGCTCTTTTTACTTAATAAACATGTTTCGAGCATTAAATAATATGGTATAGTATGCTTTGCAGCAGGTGTCTTCGTATTTCATATAGTCTTGAACATCTTGTTGTGGCTTCAAGTTTAGTAGTTTGCTGTAGTGGTTGTTGTGGAAATGAAGCGTGGTATTTTATGTTTTATTAGCTAATAAAATGCCTATCATTTTCATTTTTAATCTTGCAGCAATTTAAACGAACATTACTGACACAATTTATTACTTTAAAAATATTTATTATTATGATCATTGTAAATTTTAATTTGATATGGAGAAAAATTATTATAATACTTTTAAGTCCTAGTAAAAATCGTGAACACCCTACACCTAAAGAGCAGATTAGGGCAGTTTGGCAAACAAGGCATCAGTGACGTGTGCCGAAGCCCTTACGACTAATACTGTATTAATGTTTATTAGGAACCGTTCCTTTGTCCCTGCTCACCCGTTCAACATCCCACACGCTCGCTAGCTTACCGAGGCGATGACTGAACGGGATTAGCACAATGTGACAATGTGACTTTAAGAAAAAAATACTTGCACAAAGTCATAGAAAAGAGACAATAATGAGTTTTCTACTCGGTATGCTATACAAGAATGTTTGGTTGGAGTAATTGTAATATTTGATACCAATTAAATTTCCACGGAATTTCGATAATCGCAGTACCATTCCATGAATACATTTTATACTATTACACAGCTTCTTAATACTTAAATATACAATGCCAATCCAATGAAAAAAATATGATGGTGATGTAGCTTATATTTTTTATATAATGGCATTTAAACGAAAAATGCTCTAAATAACTAGTAGGTTGCAGCAAAAGTTTCACTTTTGTCTTTAGCCCATTCCTCTCTGTTTTCTTAATTCAGTCAATTATGAGTGAGATGATGATATGTATCACTTTATTTGACGTTTATTTTGTGTTACACCCACATAATAATGTGTTAGGTTTTTTTGTTCTGAGCAAATGATAATATTACGTATAGAAAATTAGTGTAGAATATTTTAAAGTAATAATTTGTAATGCAAAAGAGAAATTATTTATTCTGAAAAATATTACAAGATGTGGTAAAAAGTTCCTTGTTATCATAGTGGAGCGTCTGGAGCGTTAAAAACATTAAAACCTCGGATGTCTCAGGGACTAGATTAAATTTAATTATCTTTGCGCAAATGTGTTATGAATAACATAAATAATAATCTCTACCTATTTAAAAGATGTGTATTTGATTTTTAAATAACAAAAATCTATAATTGCAATAACTTATGTGCTATAATGAAGGTAACGTTGTGGAATTTATTTTTTTGTAACCGAAGTGGAAGCTACTGAAAAAATAAATAAATTATGGATAATGAAATGTTAAAAAAAATATCATTCCGCTTCTCACAATTTTTGATAAACCTAATTTTTCCTTTATTGTACAACGCAGAAGTAGTATCACAACCCGTGAAAGCATGTAAATCGTTCTTTACATGCTGGTAGAGATTTCTCTAAACTTTTCGATGAAAATATTTGTTGGTTAACTTTGCCTCGGGACTATTGTCATGAATTTTTATTTTATTATTTTTAGCCAATAGAGAATTTATTTTATCTTTCCTTAATAACTTCAATTCGCGTACATTTTTCCCTTTGGTTTTCTTCATGACTTTCAAACCTTCTTCAAAAGCATTGTAACAATTTATACTTTTATCACCGGTAATTCCAGTGGCAATTGACATAATTGCATCTGTATCAGGAAAAGGACTGTGTTCTTTGAAAAAGTCTACCAATCTTTTTACATCGATACCATCCCTTTCTATTCTAGCATCTGTAGAATCACTGTGCTGATGACTTTTATTGAAAGATATGTCACAAAAATTTTCTATGCCTTCAATAATATCTTCACTATAAATAACTCCTCTGATCCATTTATAAACTACACTTTCAGTGGCACCTCGTTTAAAAGGACCCCCTTCGACGCTCATTCCTGTCATGAAAGTCTGCTCAATAATCTGATCACTTGCAATACCAGATTTTTTTTATCTGATCTCCTAGATGTGAAAAATCCTGTTGTAGTACGTTAATTTTTTTAGTAAAATTTAACGTAGAACTAAAAAAAAATTATTTCCAATTAAATATTATGCTCCAATATATTATTTTTTCATATTTTTTGTTTAAACAATGAAAAAAATAATTGCACAGTATAATATTGGTAGAAGTTACGATTTAGAGCATACAAAACAAAATCCTGTTGGTTACATGGAAATTCATTCAATCCCTATGAGATCCGAGGTCAAAACCCCCGGGCGCTCCACTATCTACCAAAGCTAGCACTTTACAAAACACCTCGTGAAGCGACGATAAATCAAATTAATTCGGTAAATCATCTTTGATTAATCAATTCTCAAAATAGTGCATCCATTATTTTTTTATTTGCTTAGTTCATTATGCTTACAAATGTCGCCAACAGGCACAGGTGGAATTTAGGGAAGCGAAAGAGGTGACCAAGCGATTATTAAAAAAAACTTCAGTTTATTCGCATATTTCGTGGCTATCACGAGAAGAGATCGGGATATCTTTTTTTAGACCAAAACCATACGGCCCAAAATGATATTTCGAAGAGCTTAACTTTGTACACTCAGATTCACCTTAATGAATTCCCTCACCAGTTGGGCTGTTTGAGTCCTTATCACATTGCTTAACTAAGATGATTTGAAAATAGTGTTTAAAAAAAGAATAATCCTGTAACAACGAATTCCATTAAATATACCTAGCCAGTGATCCCAAACAAATGACAAACAAAACTTAAGCAGGCATTAAAGTTGGGAGGGTGACAGGTTGAATAGTAGCAAATATCATAAATAAATGATTGTTTGCGACAAAAGCGCGGGAATGAATGGTATTTTCTTGGTCTTATCAGCGTAGCGCACGCGCTTGCCCGCCGACGCGTACGGGCCCGAGATTAGTTTGATTTCCCGCCACGCGGCGCCACGTGCGACACTACCCTTATAAATGAGATTATCGGATTTGCACACTACAGATTGCACACGAATGAGCAGGAAGTGTAAAGTGAAACGATCGAGCGACGGTAATGAGATCGCTTTGTGGCTTCACCACGCGCCTCAGATAAATATTTTGCAAGTCTTAATAAAATTACTTGTATTGATGCATTTTCCTTCAGGTTCATTTTCGTTCATTTTCGGTAACGGTGAGGGAAAACATCGTGAGGAAACCCACATGGCTGAGTTGTACTTAGTCATGTGACAGTGTATTCGTACAAAACGGCGATAGGCCTGCCCCCTATCACGTGAGTACACTGTCCATGCAAAACGTGGGTACTCTGAACACCAGGTGACAAAGTCACGTGATGTTCAGAAGTATTAGTACCTCTGCCAACCCCTTCGGGGATATTCGGCGTGAACGTTTATGTTATGTTTATGTTATGTATGTTCATTTTCCTTCACTATGCTGTTGGGCTAGTTCAAACGAATAAGACACTCTTTTTATCATTCTTAATATGTATAACAAAACCATTGACGATGTTTCCATTTACCTAACTCTCCTCACGGCTATAAATACTAAAAATGAGGAATGAGGACTGAGTATCCGAATAAGAAATTCCTAATCCACTTTTGGAAACTGCGTCAGAAAATGATTGAGAAGTAAGAGATGGTTGCTGACGGGTCTACAGCCACTTCGCCTGAAAATTACTTTTATAGCCGCAAAACCTTAAGTCGCATCTTATGGCACCCGCAGGAAAAAATAGGCCATGGTCAGTGCTATTCAAACTCAATACCACACAGCTCAATAAAATTTACTCACATATAACTATTTTAGTATAACTAAAAACCATCAACCGTCCTTCATTTAAAAACATTTTCCCTTCTCAACTTCCAAAAGTATCTGAGGAATTTCTAATCCTTCAGCTGTACTTCTTGAGTTACCCTTGTTTGGGATATATAGCCGTAAGAATAGGTGGGAACAACTCGGATGCTAAGTTAAAATACTTGCGCTGCCAACCGTTCGTAGAGCGGCAACGTGACAATTTGAGTCTAGAAGTAGTTTTAGGGTAAACAGTAATTTTACAAGAGGAACGCAAGCATTTAGAATCACCCGTTTCACACTTAGGTACTTTTGGTAATTACTGTAAATCTAAGTACAAAGTGAACATTCTCAATCGGAATGTAAAGATCTGAAATCTAAATGACTGTTCTTTTATTTCATCGAATAGTCTCAACCATAAATGTTCTTATAGTAGAAACTTGAATTTTTTATTTATAAGACGTTATCAGGACGTTGAAAAACGATTGCTTTTTTCTAAAAGATCATAAATATTTGAGATAGTCCACAACATCAAACTTTAAGGGTTAAAAATATCAAGTCATTGGCCCGTGAAAGTTTCTTGAAAGATCGTCAAATTTTAGTCATTGTAATAGGAGACGGTTCCATATTCTACAATGTTTTTATACACATAATCTTTTATAAAGGTTGAGTAGGTTTAATTCGAAATAAGTAGCATAAATCTTCAATGCAAAATGCTTCAGACAAAAAATCAAATAAAATTAAATGAGAAGCAAAACTGATTCAACGTAATTGCTAATATCGTTGAGGCCGTATATCCATGCAAGGGAAGGTTGGGGTACCAATACCGTTTTATAACTTAAATAACTTTGTTTATTAAAAAATATAATATAAACGAAGCTATAGAGGTTTGTGAGGATCGTACAAAGTAGTGGTTGATAGTCCCTGCCTACCCCAATGGGAACTAATGGCGTGAGGTATATGTGTGTATGTAAGTATAATTTTACGGTTTACGTGTTTTTTTTGTTTTATTTTTTGTAAATAAAGAATCTTATAAGTAACTAAATGTTGCGTCAACGGAAGATAGCTAAAAATTAAGATATATTTTTTTATAACCACCTTAACATTTGAAAACCGAAGTTTCCGTATGAATTTGTTTTTTATTTTAATAAGTAATTTTCGAACTAAGTACTGAACGCATTTTATTCTATAAGTTTCGAACCAGTATTTTCATACAATTTATATACGAAGATATAGTCTTTAATGGTATAGTCTTGTGTAATATCTGCTTAGCATATCACTACCACATCTAATCCTGTGGAGGCTTATCAGCAACGATAAACGATATCTTAATTTTTATATCTTCTCCTTAAATCAAGTTCCGAAATTGGCCGAGGAAGTGAGGAATCATTGATTCCGAAGAGTCATAAGATTTTTGAATATGGAATAAAAAAGAAGCAAAAAAAAGAAGCACATTATTTTAAAACTCTTTTAATTATAAATGCTTAAAATCCTTAATTGAACATTTCTTTACAATATTTGTAATTGGAATGTGTACAAATTAGGCCAATAACTGAAATCTGCACTGTCCTACACCTCTATGCTATAAATATTCAGTGCACTTACCAACTGGCCTAACCTACAAATCTATAACACTTCACTTCAACAAAATCACTATGGCCACAGCACAGAAAGTTTTGGAGCAGCAGAAAGACATGGAGTCAATGATTGCCAGCCGCTTGGATGAGTTTGAGTCAAGAATGAAGACAGCTATAAGCTCCACGGAAAAGAAGTCCGATCTTGATATCCTTGCCTCGGACTTTGCTGCATTCAAGGACATGGTTCTGTGTGTGCTGCGCCTCCTGCAGGACCAAGTAGCTAGCCTAGCCCATCAAGTCGACGAGATGGACTGCCAGAGTCGTCGTAACGCCCTACTGTTCAGTGGTGTGCAGGAGCAGAATGGAGAGGACCCAGCGACTATGATCTGCAGCATTGTGAGAAGGATGGGAGTAGCTGGCTTCGACCAGTCTGCAATCCAGCATTGCGTGCGGATAGGTGCGAAGAACTCCAAGAGGCCGCGCCCAATTCTTGTTCGTCTAGCCAGCATCTCCATTAAGGCATCAGTGTGGGCCCGCAAGAAGGAGCTTAAATCGAGTGGCACGGTAGTCAGTGAGTTTCTGACCAAAAGCCGGCAGGACATCTATGCGCGCGCCCGTCGTCACTTCGGGATGAATGCGTGCTGGACGGGGAACGGAGCCGTGTTCCTCAAGCTTGCCGACGGCACTAACGTGAAGGTGGGAACGGCTGCCCAGCTGGATGAGTTGTGCAGGAAGCATCCTGCGGCAACCTCAACGACCTCAGCGGCCGCCCGGACGCTCACCGATAAGCCCGTAGCCAAGCCAAGCAAGCAGAGTTCCGCCGCTGCTGCAGCTGCGCCTGCCACCAGGAGCAAGACCGGCACAACATCAAAGGATAGGCGGGCATAACAGGTGATGACACCCCTTCATTTCGATTCTTCGTTTGCGTTTTTTTATATTATTTCCTTTTAACCAACACTGGCTGTGTTTCTTACCCACTGTAAGTCGTAAACATGTTTAATTAATTCAGTTCACTATAATGTTTGTTTGTAATGCTAAATTGTCAACACGCAAGTTTCTGGCAGGCAGTGACATTTTTGACTTTGACGTTTCACTTTTCACAGAGCAGCCATAGACAAATTAAGCTGCGTTCAGAAATTTATAAAAACCTTAAAATAAAGATAGCCTTGCCCAGTTTTCTTTGTATAATTTATATTTATTGCTCTTTTCTTTTGCAAGGGCTGTGCAGATTTAGATTGTTATTTTTTAATAAATAATTTATAATAGTTAGGTACATTAGTAAGTAAAGTAGCCTGGTTGTACATATTGAAATTAGTATTTATTAATATTTATTATTATATTATATTATATATGAGTATTTATGACTCTGCCGGCAGTGATGATGATAGCTTTCTATCATGTTCTTCAATGGGTTCCACCTCTCTTGATATATCGTATGTCCCGTTGTCAACTACTCTCAATACAGAATTTTCTAAGTATCGCAAAGCATTCAACGTGGTCCATATTAATGCTCAGAGTATTCCTTCACACCATTCCGATATGCTTACGTCGTTTGATAATAGCAATATACATGCCATTCTAGTTTCTGAATCCTGGTTAAAACCCTCTCTTAACTCCTATATATACCCAATACCCGGATTTAAATTAGTACGTAACGATCGCACGAATAAAGGTGGCGGTGGAGTGGCCATATACCTTCGGGGCCACATTCCTTACACCATTGTCAGTAGATCTCCGAGTGAATATAATGGGAAGGCTGAGCATCTCTTCTTAGAAGTGCGTCTCAACTTCAGCAGGGTTCTCCTTGGAGTCTACTATAGCCCTTGTATGACGGTCAATTACTTTGATACGTATGAAAAACTTCTCGATGAATATACTCTTAATTTTGATAACACTATAGTCATGGGTGACTTTAATACATGTCTTTTAAAAAACGATCACCGCTCAAAAGCGTTATGCTCCATCACAACAGCAAAAAATCTCCACATCTTGCCTCTTGATGCTACTCACCATCCACCTCACTCCGATCCTACACTTCTAGATCTAATAACTGTTTCTTCTCCTGACCTCGTCCTCAATCATGGGCAACTAACTGCTGACTGTTTCTCCTACCATGATCTTCTTTATCTCTCTTATAAAATCCGTACTCCCAAACCGAAAAAGCGTACAATTCTCCAGCGTAATTTTAAGAGAATGGACTTGCAGCAGCTATGTGAAGATGCAAAAGCTGTTGATTGGGCACAACTAGACAGCATTGACGAGATTGATGAAAGGGTTGAACGGTTCAATACTCTCCTGACCGACCTTTATGACAAACACGCTCCCCTTCGTTCAGTCCGCGTGAAACAGTTACCTGCTCCATGGCTTACTGACAAAATCAAAAATCTCATGAGTAAGCGGGATCATGCTCGATATTGCTATAAAAAACAACCGACGGATGAGCACTTGCAACAATATAAGGAGCTGAGGAATCGCTGTAATAGAGTGTGTAGAGATGCAAAACGCCGATATATCCATACTTCGATTGACGATTGTGACACCTCACAGTTATGGTCATTCCTTAAAACACTGGGCATAGGAAAATCTCAGGCCAATTCTCCTATAGATACAGACCTCAATGCACTTAATACGCATTTCTCCACTCCTCCCTTGACCATTAGTGATCAATGTAAAGCTGAGGCTCTGAACAATCTTGTTTCTACACCTACCCCTGATTGCCCACAATTCACTTTCAAATTGGTCTCTGGTCGTGACGTTAAAAGATGTATTTCTAATATAACCAGTAAGGCAACAGGTACTGACAACGTTAGTACTTTAATGATTAATCCCATTCTGGAAATAATTTTGCCACACATTACAAATTTAATGAACTTATCCCTACTCTCTTGTTCATTCCCTAGAATGTGGAAGAATGCCTTCATTGTCCCTATTCCTAAAGTTCCTAACCCAACCACCTTATCCCAATTTCGCCCAATTTCCATCCTACCATTCCTATCAAAAGTTCTTGAACGCCTCGTATTCGAACAATTTTCCAACTTCCTTTCCACTCACCACTTGCTGAACGATTTCCAGTCTGGGTTCCGAACAGGTCATAGCACTGTTACTGCTCTTATCAAGGTCACGGATGAAATTCGCTTAAATATGGAAAATCACCAAGTTACAGTGCTTACACTTTTAGATTTCAGTAACGCATTTAACACTGTGGATCTTGATATACTTCTTGGCATTTTAAGATCTCTTAACGTATCTCCGACAGTCACCAATTGGTTCGAATCTTACCTTAAAGGTCGTCAGCAGTGCGTGCGCACAGACGCAGAGAGCTCTGCTTGGTGCCCGGTACTGGCTGGCGTCCCGCAAGGCGGCGTACTTTCTCCTTTGCTTTTTTCACTATTTATTAATATCCTAGCTAAAGAACTTACTTCTCTCTATCACCTATATGCAGACGACCTTCAAATCTACACAAGTGCTCTTCCGGAAGATATAAACTCGGCAGTTGATGTCATAAATAATAACCTGGAGATAATATCGAAATGGGTGAAGAAGTTTGGACTTCTGCTGAATCCTGATAAGTCACAGGCAATTATTTTTGGCAGTTCGAGGTTGTTGAACAAAGCAAATATTGCTCTAGATAAGAAGTTGACCTATGATGGCACTGATATTCGCTTCGTCAATTCTGTCAAGAATTTGGGAGTTATTATGGACAGTACATTTTCGTGGTTGCCCCAAGTGGAAGCCGTAAGTAAAAAAGTCTTTGCATCCTGTCACTCACTTAAGCGCTTGCAATTTTTCCTGCCTCACCACACTAAGATTACGCTGGCGCAGTCTCTACTGCTTCCGATTCTCGATTACGCAGATGTAAGCTATCTTGACCTCACAGAGGAGCTACTTAACAAACTCGAACGTCTCCAGAATTTATGTATCCGATTTATTTTTGGATTACGTAAATATGATCATATTTCTGAGTACCGCGCTCAACTAAAGTGGCTCCCAATTCGACTTCGGAGGAATACTCATATTCTGTGTATTTTATATAATGCCCTTAATAATCCTGCTGCCCCCCATTATCTTCGTTCCAAGTTCACATACTTGTGCTCCCACGGCCGTGCCTTGCGATCACAGGTGAATAAGATGTTGAGTGTACCTTCTCATAACAGTGCTACATATGGTGATTCCTTTGCAGCCAGAGCAGTTAATTTATGGAACTCACTACCAGTTGACATACGGCTGTCATCATCACTAAATATATTTAAAAATAAACTGAAATCCCATTTTTTTAAAACCTTAGGTTGGTAGATTTTATAAAGTTAGGTATATGTATTTATTTGTATTTATTATATTATATTATATAAGTATGTATATACATGTATATTTATTAAGATTTTGTATAGTATATTTGATATAATAATTATTATATATATAATTAATATACAGGTTGTAAATAAGTTATGTTTAGTTAAGTTCTATTTAAGTTGCATATATACTTGACCATGATGTTTTAAAGAGTTGTCTAATTTGTTCCTCACCATAAAGGTTGACTGGAAGAAATCGCGTTAAGGCGATAAGTCCGCCTTTGTGTACATGTACTGTTGTAACTATTGTGTAATATACTGTTTGTGTGTTTTTGTGTATGCAATAAAGTGTTTAAATAATAAAATCATACGGAAAAAAACACACAAAGTTGAAAAGTTAGATGACGACGTAGTAACGATATGGTACGAATAAGTGAAAATTCAATTCATTGATTAAAAATATATTTAAATCTATCATACCACTGCCACCTCGGTAAAAAAAATATGTCGTTCAAAATATTAACTTGGATATTTCAGTATCATTTTAATTTTATATTGTTGTAATAATGTAATGATGACTTCTATTATTACATATATATGTCGCAGCGATATGATAAAAATGGGGATTTGGTCAATTCCCTAAGGGGTCGGGGGGCGAAAGCCCCCTGCAGACAAAGAAAAATTAGGTCACACTTAGTTAGGTTAGGTTAGGTTAGATTATGTATAAAACGAGCGAGCGTAGCGCAGCGGAGCGAGCACCTAAATGCCTGATGCATGCTTATATGCCATACTTGCTTGCTTGCAGCTTGCTACATATAGAGGACGGGGGGCGGGGTATACTACTTATTTTAGGGATTTGTTCAATTCAGGCATTTAGGTGCTCGCTCCGCTGCGCTACGCTCGCTCGTTTTATACATAATCTAACCTAACCTAACCTAACTAAATGTGACCTAATTTTTCATTGTCTGCAGGGGGCTTTCGCCCCCCGACCCCCCCAAGCAGGGGGGCTCTGCCCCCCTGCACCCCCCCTGTGAAGGTATATCTTATTTTTGTCATTCCACTGAACCAATTTAGGGATTTGTTCAATTCACTAGATTTGTTTAGGGAAAAGGTAAAATCGTGTTGTTATTTTAACATCCTCCGTGATTTGATCAACTCCCTTAGGGAATTGACCAAATCCCCATTTTTATCATATCCCTGCAACATATACATATAGCGACATGATAGTCCAGTGGGTAGAACACCCGCCCGAAAAACAGAAGGGCGTAAGTTCCAATCCTGGGACGGGCCTACACCAATTTGTCTTTTCTAAAGTCATATGTGTGGTTAATTTATCATGGTTGCTAACGGTGAGGGAAAACATCGTGAGGAAACCCACATGGCTGAGTTGTACTTAGTTATGTGACAGTGTATTCGTACAAAACGGCGATAGGCCTGCCACCTATCACGTGAGTACACTGTCTAAGCAAAACGTGGGTGCCTTCTCTGGAAACTAGATGGCGCTTGCCATGTGAGTTCAGGAGTATTGGTACCTCTGCCAACCCCTTCGGGGATAAACGGCGTGAACGTTTATGTTATATGTTATGTTATACATATACTCACGACTATAAATTCCTTAGAAGGGGTAGTCAGAGCTTCAGAATAAAAAAAACTTCAGTTGCTTTTGGAAGATGAGTGTGGAAAAGATTGTAAAACAAAGGTAAAAATCTAAAAATCTAAAAATCTAAAAAAGCTAAAAATCTTTAAATATTATAAAATTCACGCTTTCATTGAAACCATAGCTACAATACAAACAACATTACCGCTGATAGCCAAAAAAATAAGTACATCAACTCTTTAAAACAGTCCCTCAAAATAATAGGATCGAAGTGCTTATCAGGGAAATCCTCCGAAACCATCCCAAAACAATCAGGACAAAATTTTGCACGAAGGTCACACACTCTGGTGACAAGGTTTTGAGACAATAACATTCGAGATCTGGCTTACCACGGAGGAATCAATCAAATTTCCCATGTTAGTCTATGGAAGCCCTAGCAAGTGCTCGACAATCACTCGCCACTTCACTTCGATTTGGTATGGCAAAGCATTCATGCACACCGCACCTAGCTATTCTATACCCGTTTCATGTTATTTTCATCCGTTGTCAAATATCTCTTTTTCTCGTTTTTGTGTTTTAGGTAACTCCCTTTTCTTTCCAGATATATTTCCAGATTATTATTTTTTATACCCCAGAAATTATCAGAGAGTTTCCTTTCACACCAATCTCGCAGATCACACTTTTTCCCCTCAGTGCTTTCCCGTGGTAAAGGGCAGGTCTTTTGCCTTACGGACACACTTTTGCATGACCAAGTGTTATTCAGTAATATGGGTTTCAAAACATTCAGCATTTTGCTTTTCTCCGACGTTTTCAGCTATATTAATGAGCTACACATACGAATATTATCTTAGAAATAACACAGTGCCGTAGGCTCGTTTCAGAATTTGAATTCATGCAAGGCTCTTGCGTTTCCTGATTTGTAACATTTTAGATATATAACGGATAGTTATGTTAACAGAACAGAAAGAAACAACTTTCGGTTATTTTATTTAGAGTTATAGAAATGCACACCTAAGTAAAAGGTATGAAATTGAGAGGAATATTTTTTTTACCTACCAAAGATTGAAATATATGTGGTAATAAAATAAATCATGGAATTAGAGACAATGTAGTAGTAGTGAGGTCTTCAGTAGTAGTTCATTAAATAGTAGGTTATGCAGGAGAGTGCCAAAATTGTGTGATATGTAATCGATTAGGGGCAGATTACGATGTAAGAATTGTAAAAAATGGTATTTCAAAGCGGACACACGAAGCTTATGGTTAAAAATAAAGAGGCGAAAGAATTATCTAGACCCAATGACGACAACCATGTAGTTTGTAAGATAATCTTTTAATGAAATGAGACTTTGACGTAAGTTATAATGATTTTTTTTAGAAACATTTAACGTGAGATGGAAGCGAGAGAGCCAGGTAGGATCATCTAAAATGTTACTCCATAGTCTCTGCCTTGTCTACCTTAATGGTAATTCATGCCGTGAGTATAACAATTATACAGGGTGGCCCACGGCTCTGCTATAAGGGTGGGAAGTACTAAAAAATGTGTAGACAAAACATTTTACAGAAAGTTTTTATTTTCATTTATGTTTGCCGCGAAACGCGGCTCGAGCATAAAATCATTCTTAAATTTGTCATACCCGTCGGAAGCCTTGGCAATAAGGATTATTTTTAGGTTCCCGTACTAAAGCGGGAAAAATGGAATCCTGCTACCAAGGTTTTGCCGCTTGTCTTTCACACGGCTGAAATTCATGAAGCAGGATAGTTAGACAATAAAAAAATCACAGATAATGCATTTATATTCCCGCTGAAACAATAATACAAAAAACCATATCAATATTTTTGACGTACATAGTCACGGCCTTAAATCCCAAAAGGGGTAGCCAGAGCTTCAGAGCTAGAAAGTCCTCAGCCCCATTTCGAAGTAGATAGACACAATGTTAGAAATAAAGTATCGTTAGTGATGGGTTTCCAACGAAAGAAATTTTAGTTCGAAAGCTTATTATAATGTTACATAACATAACATAAACGTTCACGCCGTTTATCCCCGAAGGGGTTGGCAGAGGTACCAATACTCCTGAACTCACATGGCAAGCGCCATCTAGTTTCCAGAGAAGGTACCCACGTTTTGCTTAGACAGTGTACTCACGTGATAGGGGGCAGGCCTATCGCCGTTTTGTACGAATACACTGTCACATGACTAAGTACAACTCAGCCATGTGGGTTTCCTCACGATGTTTTCCCTCACCGTTAGCAACCATGATAAATTATATATTATATATTATAATGTTAATGATTACATTAATGATTAAATGGTTTTGTGTCGATCATGTCAAAATTGTAGTGGACGTAAAAAAGGGTGTGTGTATTGATGAGTTTCTTACGGGTTCTTCTCTCAACAAAACACCTTCCGAATCCGAAGTAAACTTAGTATCAAGTTGCAATTTGACGTTCAAAAAACAAAGATTTATCTTTTCACTTTTTTAATAAATGAGTTCGTCAAAAACCACTATAAAAAGCCCCATACCCTCAGTCGCCTCTTAAGACACCCGTGGGTAGAAAGGGGTAGTGATATTCTAACTCTAAGCCGGCACTACAAGGCATTTACGACGTCCCATACAGTAAAAGTTTTATTTTTAATATAAAGAAAATTTGTTTACTTTATAGTTTATTTTTTAAAAGTTCCAGGTTAGATTTTGTTACATATAGATCAAGGTTTGGTATCCAACTACGGAAAAGCTAAAAGGAACGGTAATAATTTTGGTAGTCTATATATTTAGGTATTTAAGTTGCAACTTAGATGCTAAACTATTTAATCCATTTTAATAAACGCGTTGTCTTTAGATTAAATATTTATGTGTATAGTGTGAGGCAAGTTTCTTTTTCCAAATCTTTACTACAGAATCATGTGTTGTGTAAAAAAATAATCTAGAAAAAAGAAACAAAAAAATAACATTTATTTGGTAAGATTTACACAAGACAATTACATATATTTAAAAAAAAACTACTATTACTTATGTTATGGCATATTTTACCCCACCAAGTCTTGATAATTAAACGCTACTAACACCAGATATTTACGAACTGACCACTGGGCATCGACTATTCGACTAAATTAATTAAAATACTCGAAAAAACATCCTTTTTCTTCCATTGTTTTACGGCCCTGATTACTAGACTTTTTATTCTAAGACAGATTATCAATTTACATTAAAGAATATATAACTTCCTTGCTCAATTATCTCTAATGTAGTTTACTCTGTGCAAAATGAACGAATGAATGAATCACAGACATCAATATAATATATTATTTTATTGTTGTCATGTTGTGTTGTGTTGTGAATTTGTGATTGTGAAATAGATTTTATAAAAATTGGATACAAATTCTGCTTTCTATTGATACACTAAGAATATTCTTATAAATCAACGAAGAATTGGCTCATTCATAATATAAAAAATGGGTGATGAAGACGAGTATTCTTATGTCAACAAATCAAAACTTAGGCTCAAGGATGAGTCTGGAGTCAAGAAGAAAAAGAAGAAGAAGTCCAGTAAAGAAGTAGAAAAGCGTGTAGTAGCCGAAGTCAAACAACAAATTAACCCAGACAAACGAACCAACGCAGAAAAGGCTTTCCAGAAGATGCAAGAGAAAATGGTATATTTTCTTAATTTTTGAAGTTGTTGTCCATTATACCTCTTAAATCAAATACCATGCAAACAATAACCGATTAGTCCACTAGGCAAGCGTCGACCAGCAACACTGTTCATGGATACCTACCCTTAAGTTTTTTCAATATACCTCTATAGCTCTGGGGTATAGTGGTGTATTTTGTCTCAGTCAAGTGTGTACTCGGTTTAATTGGATTTGTATGATAGTTTTAGGTCCTTCTATCTTGTTGCTTGATCCCCTGCATATCAGCTCATTAGCAGTATAATTTCCCAAAGAATTGCAGTGTGCCTTAAGCCATTGTAATGTTTCAATTTATTTTTAAGTATTTGGTAGATTTTTAGTGTCATTACTTTGTCTGTTGAAAAGCATGAACCCATTTCTTACTTCAATACCCTTATTTGCTCAATCATCATCAAACATCATAGCCCCAATGGGCTTAAGTGATTGTTACATGATTTGGCTGGAGACACATCACCAACCATCCTTTTTATAATTCAATCTTATACATACATACAAATACTCACTCACTCACATAAATCCCAAAAAGTGGTAACCAGAGCTTCAGAGCTAGTAACTCCTCAGCCACATTTGGATTTTGATAGGAGACAGGATGGTACAAATAAAGTATTGTTGGTGATGAATCTCCAACCACATTGCCCAAAACCACTTAAAAAGGCCTCATACCCTTAGTTGCCTCTTACGACATTAGATTAGAGAAAGAAGTAGTGGCATTCTAAGTAGGTACTACATGGAATACAGCCAGACATTGAGAAGGTCTTTTGATCAATGTTGTGATGTCAACTAGACACTATTGCTATAGACTAAGTGTAGTTGCTAGATTCATTTTGCTATTTTCTGGAGATATCAGATAGCTTACACTAGGGTTGCCATCTGAGATCTTTGAAACCTAGAATGTGAAACATAAAATCAGCTGTGTAGTTGGCTTAGAATAGCACTAAACCCATTTCATACTGTGGGTGTGATAAGAGGCAACTTAGGGAATTATGATTTTTTTCGAGTAAAAGTGTCAGAAGAATTTCTAATTCCAAAGCTCTGGTTAACCTTTTTTGTTATGATAGCTGTGTGCATATGAGAATAATGTCAGGATATTCCAGTTTTGGCCCACCAAAATATTTATTAAAATATATGTGACTGGAAATTTTGCAACTATGGCAACAATATAAAATACAGCAAGGAAGAAATATTTATCTAGCATTACTTCTAAAAACCCCAAAAACAAACACATATCCATGGATAACAGAATTAATGGCGACCCTAGTTTAAACAAATCCCCCAAAAAATCTTTTATTATTTCTACAATATCCTCATAACATCACTAAGTAGATACTGTTAATTAATAAAATAATGTCACACCTCATTGATTTATTATATTTTTTTGCAGCAAAAACAAAGGATTCTGCAGAAAGCTGAGATGACACACAAACAGAGAGTAGAAAAGTTTAACCAGCATCTTGACAGTTTGACTGAGCACTTTGATATCCCGAAAGTTTCTTGGACTAAGTAAATGTTACATTTGCTGCACTGTATATTTTATATAATTTTAAGTCAAATAAAACCACTATAAAATTATTAAGTCTTTTATTTCATGTCATATTAAAAATATATAAAAAAATACATAATTTGTTCCTTGAACAATGGACAGAATGTTCTTAATTAGTAAAAATAATGTACTTAAATCATGGACGGATTTATAAAAAAAATGTATCATTAAAATATAATGTAAAACACTGACTTTTATATTTTTGTGTAATAATAAGGCACATATTAATAGAGATTCATACAAATAATAGTATCTACTCTTATAAACTAACATTCTTATATTTATCATGGATGGATTGGTTTTCACCTAAGTTACTCACTTTAGTGCAAAAAGTCTAATAATATACTGAACCCGTATATCATGTCACAAATGAATTGTTTCTTATTAAAACAACTTCTGATTCCCAAGTAAAATGATTAAATTAATCATTTTAAAAGTTGTGAGACAGATATGTCACAGATGGTTTTTCCATAATTAAAATAACTTTTAACTCAAACAAACTTGATTAAATAGAATAATCTTTTAAAATTTAGAGATTCTTGAATTGTCAGGATCCGTGCTAAGTTCCATTCATTTGGCAGAAAGCTCAGTCACTACCTACACTATAATATTCAATAATGGGTGTTGAATATTTACTCACAATGAATTATTTGACTGCTAGAGAGGAATATGAAGTGTGAATGAAATAAGATTCACAATTTAACAGACAGAAGTGGTTAGCGACAAAGAATTCAAAAGGAAGATCTGATTCTTAAGAAATGTCTACGAAACGGCAGATGGAGCTAAAATACATTTAGAAAACGAGTAAAAAATTTGATCTTTCTTGAAAATGTTTCTTGTGCTATATGGATGTCATCACTCCATTAATTTTAAGTCAAGTGAGAGAAATAGATTAAGATTTATCTAAATATACAAACTAAGTGATTTATGAATTAACTTCTAGACAACATATATATTGCATAATAATACTATTCTGCTGCTGAACAAGTAAACCTTTGCTGTCATCATATTTATAATTTTTATGCGTGATTGAATACTATCATTTTGATACAGAAAGTTATGGGTGGATGACAATATAAAATCAACTTATCTCATACACTCATTCTCATATTAAGGCACCACCAAACTTTACAATTACAGCCTCACACTACACAATACGACAAAACTAGAGATAACTAGTAATTTGAGACTAGTTGCGATGACAACTGCATCGTTACTTCTCCAAAATGAGTAACTGAATGTGAATACTTTGACATAATTCTCTTTCGTGGACCAAGGGTCACTGCCATCATCAAAGTGCATTGGACATTGATCTCTTTCTCTCTCGTACTCTTCCATTTCTACGGCGACTGCAGCGCCCTCTGTGTAGTTCCATGAAGTTACGTCTTGCTTCAGATCGCAGTACGGTCCTAGAGCTTGGGACATCAGAACTCTGTAATTTGAAGACAATATTCAATTATTATACATTATTCAAGCTGAATTAAGCAAAAGAGCTTTTTTAATGATAAGTTCACTTAAGAAAATTTAGGACCTTTGACCATTCTTCTCTTAAGGATAGAACAGAAATTTTACAAGTATGCGTGCAAATCATTTTTTTAATAGAAACTCCATACAGCTAAAAAAAAACAAACAAATTAGCTGGATTACAGCTACCCTAAC
Source organism: Bedellia somnulentella (assembly GCA_963576735.1). Taxonomy (NCBI): domain Eukaryota; kingdom Metazoa; phylum Arthropoda; class Insecta; order Lepidoptera; family Bedelliidae; genus Bedellia; species Bedellia somnulentella. Next base: position 14,516,855 of record OY755176.1, on the reverse strand, counting down.
GGGGCATGGCCCTTTTAACTTGTTTACCTTGGGTGTTACAGAAAGCCCTCTGTGCAGAGCATGCATGGTAAAGAAAGAAACAGCTGCGCACGTGCTCCTCGAGTGTACAGGTGTAGCGGATTACAGGGTAAAACACCTGGGTGACGCCAGGTCGCTCCCTGAGGTGTTCAAGGACATTGGGGGGTCCTGAACTTTCTTAGTGAGCTGGGATGTAGAGCATTCAAACCGATAACCGATAATCGATTATTTATCGATTATCGTTTCCATTTTCTCATCGATAATTATCGAATAAATCCGATAAAATTACCGATAAACGATAAAATTGGTATTTTTATTAATAATCGATATATGTATCAATTCTTTTGTCGCATCTCTCATTTCAACACCCCATTCCTACTGACTATCGATCGTTCATTCGGTTCATTCATTCATCAGCTGGATTTCGTGTGTGTTTGTTTTGTGGTGTATAAAATTCTGATTTAAGCTGAGGATTTGGATTATTGTATTTTGTTATATTTCTTTGCTTATAATAATCATATAATACTTAGTTAGTTAGTCGTTAATACCTTTAATAAAATAGGTACTTCAAAATGTTATTGTTCTACTTTTTTTTATTATTGGCTTTAAGCCCCTGGAATCTAAGTCTTTTAGGTAGGGGATATCATTATTGATAACGAATTACTCGTTTCAGTCATAATTTATAGTTCATTTCACTTGAGTAGTTAGTTAATAATGATGTACCTAAGTTATTAAGTTATTGTCTTTCACAAAGAAATATGACTACATACATATTGTTATTTCCTCTTTTAAAATGATTTTCTTTCTATGAACGTTGTACTGAACTGAACTGAACTAAACTAATGTTTCAATGTTTATCTTTATTTTAATTTTAATTGTTTAAAGATTGAGCTACATTAAAGCTAGAAAACATTAAGGCTGATTGTTGATTCTGTTTGAAGATTTAATAAAAAAAACATTTGAAGTTGCTATATGGTTTCCTTTATTAAAACATATTTAACCGGAAGGAGTTATACTTTAAATTTTAATAATATATTTTTTTTTCCAAATACCGGTAATTATCGATAATTATCGAGAAAAAGAACAAAGAATATCTATTTATCGATTATCGAATACTTTCGATAATAGCATGCTCTACTGGGATGGCTAGAGTAGTGCCATTCCCTTGTCACGCAAAATAGGCGCTTAACAGACGTCGACTTGCGGAAAACATACCCGTTCACAATACAATCCATATAGCTCATTCTCAATTAAGACAAGGCTAATTATAGTAATGAAATGTATTTTGGTCGTAGATATTTTAATAATTTGGTAAATCGAGTTTACTAAAGTATTATTTTGTTTTCAACTAGACTAATTGCTTGAATATATTTTGCTGGGATAGAGCTCATTAATTTAAATATTTGATTATATATTTCATGTAGATAATTATATCAAAATCCACATTCTTTAAATAAAACTAAAAAGTACATAGAAACAAATAGTGGGATCCAAAGCGTAATAAAAACGAAGTTAAATTTTGATGATTCTGAACAAAATTAACACAAAGATCTAACTCCTCTGCGATTTTAAAAATTTAAGACCATAAATTATAATGAAGTTAACACTCACCTATTCAAATCAGCTCTCTGGTACACCCAGCATCGATACTTCGAGAAGGGGTCCAACTCGTCGTACGTAATCAAGTACGATTTCAAATTCTCTTTCCAATAGCCTATACACTTCATCTTGTAATCAGGATCACTGTAGATATCTACTGGCCGTCCCAAATAATCTACAGTCAGACAATAATTCTCCTTTATTGCCATAGTTTTCTGTTCTGTGTCACATACGGAGAAATCAGATATATTCTGTTTACAGTAAAGGTTGGGTCGAGGGCTTAAGGTGACTCCTCCAAGGATTCTCGTTTCGAATTTGACGTCTCCTTTTTGGGTGAAGTTGAATTTTCCAGCGACGGGACAACGTATGGGGGCTGGGTCCTTCTTGAGGAAGATGTCGTATCTCCATTGCTGTTTGTTCGGGAATTGGACCCATGAACATACTGTGTGGAAGTTGCTTTGGATCATGGCCAAGCCTTTTCGGTATCTAAAAGTAATAATAATGTACTGTTAGATATTGCTCTATATATCAAAATGCAGGCTCTATTGGTTTCTCGAACACGTTTATAAGTGAATAGGAAAGTGTGAGAAAGTAAAATAGAATATATCAATCGCTTCATAATTCTCAAATATCTTAACCTAGTAAATGGGTGTTATTAAAGGAAAGAAAAATTTCGACACTGGCGGGGTTCGAACCCCAACTGACACTGTAGCTCAGTTGGCAGAGCGACGGGGGCGTATACCCGAAGGTCGCGGGTTCGAACCCCGCCAGTATCGAAATTTTTCTTTCCTTTAATAACATCTTTTATTTATGAGTAATAATCCCCACATGAGGAATTCATGTCAAAAAACATTAAACTAGTAAATGGGATACAAGAGTACTCTTGATGAAATTTTAAATAATAGTATTCTAAGCTAAGCAACACTGAATGATGACTTATTTTCATGACTTGGAGAAAAAGAATCAGATGGATTTTGTTTTCACAAGACCAATTATTGTAGAGATTTTTAGGGAGACCTGAGCCTATTAGGTGGGACAATGATAAACGAATGTCACAAAAATCATGGGTGCCAATTTTAATTTATCATTCTAGTATCATTCACACATATATGGAACAGATAAGAGTATGGTGGGGCTCAACTAACTCGTAATATCTCTAAATAATAACCTCTTTCTCAAGTTTTACTGATGATGACATCAGATATTTAAATTGCAGGGAACCAATTTTAACACAATACGAATATTCATAGTTAATATATAAGTAAACTACAAACCTGATAACATTATGGTGCTGCGGCACAAAATCGAAGCAAATATAATCTTTCTGACAACCGTCTACAGTGAGTCGCGCCATCATCACTCTACTATCACGTTGCTCTCTGGAATTTAATTATTGTATTAATATACTCGTACTATAAAGGAAATTTGATTCAATTTAATGAAGCTCAAAAATAATAGGTTTAGGATTACCAAGTTTTGGGATATATATGAGTATAACTACATAAAATATAAATAAATATATACATACATATACTCACGGCTATAATTCCCTAAAACGGGGTAGCCAGAGCTTTGGAATGAGAAATTCCTCAGCCACTTTTGGAAGTTGAGGGGGGAAAAGATGGTAATAATAAATGTTTTTGGTGACGGGTTTCCAACCACATCGCCCAAAAATCACTTGAAAAGTCCCTATACCCTTAGTCGCCTCTTACGATCACCCACGGGTAGAAATGGGGTAGTGTTATTCTAAGCCGACACTACACAGCTAGAAATAAATAAAATATAAATTTCGATTAAGTTTTCCAATACCTTGGTCCCAAAATACAATTGCAAAAGACAGAAGCATTGACATAATACATCTTTCCTTATATAGCCGTGATAGCTCAGTGGTAGAACCAAATCACTTCTCATGAAGTAGGCGCCAGTTCAAATACTGAGTCGGATCTGCACCAATATGTGATTCTTAAAGTCATATGTGAGAAAACCCACATAGCTAACATGTACTTACTCTTGTGACAGTATATTCGTACAACCATTAATGTCATGGGACGTCGGTCGTATCTTAACTTTTTGGGAATATAAGGTCTGGCAGTTGAGTTAAGTATCTTTCCCTATCTACATTTCTATATCTACATACACATACATATGTGGAAACAGCAAAGATATACTGGCCAGTACACCCTGCTGTGTACCAACTTATAATTTGTATCTATGCTTAACTCGAAAAACATTTACACTCCGCGATGTAGGAATATGAGTGAGACGCTGCTATGTGCGTTTGAGTCCGCAGTAGTGTGCGCTCTAACATGACTCCCACAGTACTCCCCTCCTAGTCGATACGACGATATCAAAGCTAGGAGGTACCTATAACCAATTACCAAATTCAGTGTGAGCAATGAGGCCGGTGATTGCATGCCTGTAGATGCTCTGCTGAATGAATGGTGTGGTGAGGTAAGCGAGGAATAGAAGTTGCGGGTAGATCGAGAAATGTAGTAGAAAGAAGCGTATGTTCTTATCGAGGGGTCACCACTGTGGAAACAGCAAAGATATACTGGCCAGTACACCCTGCTGTGTACCAACTTATAATTTGTATCTATGCTTAACTCGAAAAACATTTACACTCCGCGATGTAGGAATATGAGTGAGACGCTGCTATGTGCGTTTGAGTCCGCAGTAGTGTGCGCTCTAACATGACTCCCACAGTACTCCCCTCCTAGTCGATACGACGATATCAAAGCTAGGAGGTACCTATAACCAATTACCAAATTCAGTGTGAGCAATGAGGCCGGTGATTGCATGCCTGTAGATGCTCTGCTGAATGAATGGTGTGGTGAGGTAAGCGAGGAATAGAAGTTGCGGGTAGATCGAGAAATGTAGTAGAAAGAAGCGTATGTTCTTATCGAGGGGTCACCACTGTGGAAACAGCAAAGATATACTGGCCAGTACACCCTGCTGTGTACCAACTTATAATTTGTATCTATGCTTAACTCGAAAAACATTTACACTCCGCGATGTAGGAATATGAGTGAGACGCTGCTATGTGCGTTTGAGTCCGCAGTAGTGTGCGCTCTAACATGACTCCCACACATACATATACTCACGGCTATAAATCCCTAGAAGGGGTAGCTAGAGAAATTCCTCAGCCACTTTTGGAAAGTTGAGTGGGGAAAAGATGGTAAAACAAAGGTTTTTGGTGATGGGTCTCCAACCGCATCACCCAAAAATCCCTTAAAAGCCCCAATACCGTTAGTCGCCTCTTACGTACACCCACCGGAAGAAATGGGGTAGTGCTATTCTTAGCCGGCACTACACTATATCTCTTTGCACTATATATTACCTGCAAACATAAATAGTTCTCCTGTATCTGCCCTCGTCAGGATAGTATGTCTCGATGATGTGTGTTTCGTTGATGAACACGTCAGCGTCGATATTGGCCGTGTTTATCCAATCGCCTGAGAAGTTCTGTGGTAGTCGGCAGCCTGGTTCCACTATTTCTGACTGGAAATAAGAGTAGGAAATAAAAATCGTTAGAGCCTAGACTAGATCAATTGCTGCTGACTTACACATAATTATGAAACTTTTGGTAATCTTGCAAAACATTTTAATTTATAAAAAGAGAATATGCACAAAAAGGCAGACATCTAAAGACTGAAGAATAAAAGAGCCTGTATGAAAAGATTGATGAATGTAGAGGAAGCTCAAGACATTTGCCAGGATCATTCAATGTCGTAAGCAATAGTCTCTGCCTACGCCAATAAGCACTAACAGCGTGAGTATATCATAAATAAACATGCAATAAAAGCTATACCTTGACTGGCGTAATTCTATATCTCTCCGGCGATTTCTCCACGGTCTTCAAAGTATTACACTCAGGTGTGATAGATGCTCCGATGTACAAATCATCATCACGATTCTTCAAGAAGCAGCGGTACCGTTCATCTTTACGCGACTCTTTGGTATTGGATACAGCAAAGAAGTGATTCTTATCTACAAACCAGTGACCTGAAAAGCGATGTGTATGTTAATAATTTTTAATTAATTGTGCAGTGGCTTAACAAGCTTAACACTTTTATACATATATTTCTTATCATCTAAATTACTAAGTGCACAATTTCACAACACCTTTATTTAGAGGCAAGCTAGTGAATCAGTATCAAGTCTATGACATCACATTTTTTTCCTGCACCTGTTCCCACTGTAACTATCTGTTGTATACACCAAAACTTTCCACCCCACCGTAGTTTTCACTTTCAGTGATATCTTGAAAAGCTTCCTCACCCTTTAAAATGGGGCCACTTCCTACAGTGTATTTGATTAATCAAAATAAAATCTTACCTAAACAGCTATATTCAACAACACCATCAAACGTGTTAGACATTCCCGGACATTTCCTATAAGTGATATTGAACTTCTGATTGGTGATCAAGAACTGTGTCCCGGCCGTCTGGCAGGACTTGATCTGATTGTCCGGGTGATCGCATTCGCCCGTGAACCGGAAACGGTTCTGGTAGGCGAAATGCCATACTCCTTCAAGAGATGATCGGCAGTTTACCTTTAATAAAAGTAAAGTAAGTAAAATTAAAAAACTGGTTATTTTGATGGTTTATTTGTGTGGCTTTTGACAAACACAGCATAAACAACAGATAGTAAAATTCAAATGCTGTGTAGTGTCGGCTAAGAGAAGCACTAACGATTATTTTCCGCGATTGTCGTAAGAGGTTACTTATGGTACAGACAGTATATTTTTAAAGTGATTTTTGGGTGATGTAGTTGGCGACACACCACCAATAACCATTACTTTGAGATCTTTTCTAAATTCAACTACCAAAAGTGGCTGATGGATGTATGGCTCTGCAGCGCTGGCCACCCCTTTCCGGGATTTATACCTGTTAATTTGTGCGAATAAAAATTTAACAGTGCAATCCAAAGGAGACTAGGGGACCAATATATTTACAATATACATTTTCTTTTTTAAAAAACTTACAGGCACAGAATTTTCAGAAAACAGTGTAACAAGTTGCTGCTGCGGATTGAGTCCTCGACACACTCTCTCAATGGTTGGTTCCTCCTCAGGACTCAGTCCCACGCAAGGAGTCTCGATCTTCTCCAGCACATTTACTGTACGCACTATGAGCTTCACACAGTAGTAGCAGTTGGTGTAGCGGAATACCATAGTGTAGTTGACATGAAAATCTGCTTTTATATTCACACATTCTCCCCTGAAAGATAAGTTTTTTTTAAAGAATTTAAGATCTGAACTTAGGCAATAGAAGGGATATTATGGCTCAGTATCTTCTAAAGGATAGATGGATAAGCATTCCCCTATTTTTTGTAAAGTGTAGAAGAGTAAGGTGACTAGGGTGGGTATTAGGCAATGCTTTTAGTAATCCATCTTGCAATCTATCACCATGTCTTATCCAAATTGGAATTATAGATGTTTTTGCAATGTTTGTAATTCCTCATAACATCCTATTACTTAAAAACTGTTTATAATGTCAGAAAATATTTCAGAGTTATGTAAAAATTATATCAGAGGTAGTTAAATAGTAAAATGTTATGACATAAATAGGCATGAAGGCAGGCTTTCTTAGTATGAAAAATAAAACAACATGGACGAAAAGATTTATGTTATGAATGTAGATGAAGCTTGAGAGGTTTTGCAGGATAAACTTATAAATTATAATATCTCAAAAATAGGTAACTCTAACTTCCATCCTTCCTCCCATCAGAATTGACAGAGCTTATTTTGAAATTTGAGAGGGATGTCTTTCAAAAACAAGATAACAGTTTTTGAGAGAGAAGACAGAATGAAAGAATTTGAGATTTGAGTGGAACAAGTAGATGAGTTTGTATATCAAGGAAGTTTGGTAACTAGGGATGGCAAATATGAGAAAGATATTGAAAGGAGAGTTAAAAAGGGAAATCCGGTGAATGGAGCCATAAACGGAGCATGAAAGTAGAGTAAATGCAGTGGAACTGAAATCCCTCAAAGGTATATGTAATGTTAGGTTGTTTGACAGAGTGAAATACAGTGTGATTCATGAACATTTAGGTGTAAAAGTTGTGCAAGATAAAGAAAGGAATGTTCAGGTGGTTTGGGCACATAGAGGATGCATGAAAATAAAGTAGCATAAGGGAAATATAGAGCCAATGTGGATAGTGTTGTCAGTAGAAGACGGGGGCATTTGAAAACCAAATCAAAAACGTTCTCAAACCTTATTTGAGACTTATATATTTTGAATAACTTTAGGCTTTTTAAGCTTTTTTATTTATTACTTATTTTACACAGTCTACTACTCAAAAAGATACACATGTTTTTTTTTTCTTAAGCTGCTACTAATACCCAGAGATTGGCATGAACTTATTCCAAAGCTAGGGCCTCAATCGTTATTTGACACTTATATCTGTGAGTTAAGGTAGGAACTTATATACCCACATACGTTCCCTTCAAGGTAAGCAAAGACTATCCAACTCCACTTTAAACTATCCTGGCAAACCTCTGGTGGTTTATTTACATTCATCTATATTTTCATACATATTTTTGAGAACTTTATTTGATCTAAATTTGTTTGCTTTAGTTGTCCACTACTGTTACTATTATCCACTTTGGCACGAAATATAAATAAATAAATAATCATTCATTACCATTTGACAAATTTCATAAATCCATGCGTGGCCCCACACTAGGCAAGCCTGTATTGTGGGTATGAAATACACATATATATCTCTTTCAACAATTTACTTTTGTACATCATCTCTAGATTACCTATTAATCAATATTATGCAAACTAAAATTTAAAGAGGATAATCTTTACAGAACTTGTAAGAGTTGGATAGCTAGTAACTCATATTTAAAACTATATAATTGAAAAAAGTCCCAAAGGAAATCTCAAATAACCCAAGAGTCACCAAGATAAACTTTACAGTAAAGGGTTAGATTTTTTGTAGCCCTGAATTAAATGATATTATATAAGAAGAGGCACCTATATCCAATTGGAATACTATTTTTATAGTTCATTATACCTTTTATTTTAATTAGCTTTGCTTTATCATCATTTGGTTAAGAAGAACAATAATCATGTTCTGTACAGTCATATATTACCTTCCAACCATTTCACTGGCATTGATGTCTGTAATTGTTTGCCTTCCATTTTCATACGAAAACCAGGTATTTCTCAGCACAGCGGGTATCGTGCAATCAGCGTAAACATCGAGGACTGTAAGCATAAGTAAGTTGGGCGTTAACATTATAGTTCGGTAAAGAATTTCATAGAATAGGTTTACTTCGCTCACCTCCAAATATTAAAAATACTAGAAATATAGTAATCTTCCTATTTTTGAACATTTTGATCAGTTATACAATACATTTAATTTAAAAACTTGTTGAAATTTAAAATTGATGAACAGGTAGAAAATCCGAGGAGTAATCAACAGAAAACACAGACAATACAAGATATTTTTTTCCGTAATTGGCGCATTCTGGCTCACGCACTAACACAATACAAATTGTAACCGCCACTAGCAGCGCTACTACAAATACTGTGCTATTTTCTGAAATGATAACGAAAATATTACGCAAACTAACTAAATACGTTCATACCTAATAAAACTTTAAGTTAAAGTATATAATATTAAATAAAACTAAAACGTGTTGTTTATTTATCTCAATGTAACTTCCTTGGTTTAATCCGCAGAAGGCAAAGGCATAGTCAAGTCACTTCACTCTATGTGTATAATAAGAAGTCACGCCGCGGCTGATTCGACCGAAAAAAATATAAGAATCTTCTTTTGGTGGGAAGATCAGCTTTGAATGTTTAGTTGACGTTTCCGCCAATGTTTGGCTATTGACACCGAAGATTGACGTGGATGGACGGAATGATATGAAATTGATGGATTTTTTATAGTATTTTATTCAGTATTCTCGCTTTTATTTAATTGTCTCCAATGTGGGATAAAATAATGTTATGTTTTGCGAGCTGTTGTAGTTGCGCAAGCAAATACCGAAAATTACTGGAATACTTTAGCTTATGTTGCAAAACAAAAAGTGTCAAAAAGAAACCGTTTACTGTACAGTAAAAATTCAATTTAATACTCCTGAACATAAAGCTTCTTAGTTTTGTTCCTAATTGTGCTTAGTTTAATTTTTTTAGTAAATATTTGAGTCGTTCGAAAGTTAACATAGATTTTCGGTTGGCTCAAAAGATCAAGAAACCAGGTCCGTAAACCAATACTTATATCAATATTTCTGTGAAAATAGCCTCGGTCAAGAAGTCAATGTGAAGTCCCCTATATCGTCTGTGGTAAAGTCTATGTTGTGTGTTGTGTGTGTGTGTTTGTGTGTGTTTCATTTTCATGTTTTGTTTGGCCAGCAAGACTTAACCGGTAATTAAATTTATAGATTCATCGAGCTATTCTATCACTTTTAAATCAGGTTTCACCTTTTAACACTGTTTTTCTTTTAGAGAATCATTTCTACTGGTTCAGTAAAGAGTTTTCATACATTTCAGCGAACTACAAAAGCTAACCTAACGGATGCTACTATTTAGTGTAGAACATGGGTCGCCGAAAGTCGAAAAGAAAGCCACCACCAAAACGGAAGGCAATAGAACCTCTGGATCAACAGTTTAACTGCCCATTTTGCAATCATGAAAAGTCCTGCGAAGTGAAAATGTACGTATTAATATTATAACGATTGAAAAGTACAGTACACTTAGTACAGCAGTGCTTCATAAATATATTTATATTATAATTATACTTGTAGATAATACATGCAGTGTATGTCATGTAAGTATAGTCAACTTACTCACAAAATGTGTGATAATTTTATCTTTATAATCTATGTTCCACAGTCATGTTATTTTCCATTTGGAGTTCCTTTATAAATAAATAGGGAATAAAAATAATATAGGAAGTCGCGGGAAATGTCGTGTCAAGTCAAATAATCTTTCCCAAAGATGTAAATATGGGAAAAAAAATTTACTCATCATGAAACATGATTCTAAACAAAAACTAATCACATTAAGTACATAATTACTTAATATACCAATATTTTTTATTATTTAGCACTTCTCCATTTTTTTCAGTGGGTGTACGTAAGAGGCGACTAATGGTATTGAGACTTTTTAAGTGGTTTTTCAACATCACCAAAAACCTTATTTTTACCATCTTGGCTAGCCCTTCTAGGGATTTATAGCAGTGAGTATATGTATGTGTGTATGCATTTTTTATTATTAAAGTGTTTAATCAAAAAAGTCTAACCATCCTCTTTAAAAGACTCGAGTTCTTTTTGAGATGTGAGCTTGATTTTAATACTCGAGGTCTTTGTGAAATACAAGTGCTTTTGGCGCTCAAGTTTTCGAGAAAGGACTGCAGAATGGCTCGACTCAAGGCTCTGAGTTTTGTTAGCCCACTGATTCTCATAAAATTGAGCCGAGTCTATTGAATTAAGACTCAAAGACTCGAGTTCTTTACATCTCTATGCCAAAGGTACTGTGTAATTTAAGTCTTAAGACACAGTAATTAAATATTGATTAAAAATATGAACTTTTAATTTTTTTCCCAATGCAAATATATTAAAAATATGAACTTTTAAATTTTTTCCCAATGCAAATATATAAAAAATAATCAAATAGTTTTGTTAAAAGGCTTCTAACAATAATATTGTTAAAACAAATCATATAAGATGAATTTGTTAGAAAATATAAGTCTTTTCAAATCCTGCAATGTCGTGTCGAACCTTAAAACTTGTTAGATACCTTTAAGTCTCAGATCTTGAAATTGGGAATCCTGCGTCTTTTTGTTTTAGTGACTGTGCGGCATTATAAATAAAGGAAGTTTTATTTTGGGCACCTTTAGTTTGTCTAGAAGAATGTGATTTTACATTTACATTTCAAAGGACACATTTAGATTAATTAGAGAATGTACTTGCCAGGATCTCAAAAGGAACAATCAATACTATTTGCCTACCTCAATGGGATGTAATGGTGTGAATATATATAATGTAGTGCAATTTTAGTTTCAATATTAATTCATAACTTTATTAATCTTGTATTTTTTCAGGGATCGTGCACGAAACACTGCCAGAATACAATGCAGAGTATGCTTAGAAGATTTTCAGACTACAACTAATGTTCTATCAGAACCTATTGATGTTTATAATGACTGGGTTGATGCTTGTGAAAGTGCAAACTGAATTGCAAGCCTTTGTGATAATATGGCAGTTATGACTATTATGAATTAAAGTTAAGAGATATGATCATGAGTCTTACAATATGTATTAATTTTAATATATTTTTTTCATTTATCTTTGTTGATCAAAAGATATAGTAGTCCCGGATATACCAGTCATAAACCTGTAAACTCCAAAGTTCTAATGTATTAAACCACAAACTGGAGGCCTTTTAGAGTTTTATTATGGCTTTAAGCAAGGTAGCAAACATTAATCCATGTCTCTTCAACAGTAAAGGGCTAACATACATTTAATTAAAGCTGTAAATCGCCAAAATGGTAGCCAGGGTACCAGGATAAGAAATTCCTCAGCCAACTTTAGAAGTTACTGATTTTAGGGAAAAACTAGTTCAATCAATGACTTGAGTAGTAAATTTCCCAAAAATCACCTAATAGGCTCCATAACTCTTTACCTCTTTACGACACCCAAATATTTTTAAATATAAACCAATGTATGTCTTATGAATGAAAGCAATTAAATTCAAAACTTAAATGATCAGACAGGCTGTTTTTTAAGTTGCAAGCCTTGATGGCTGATATAAGCCATACTAAACACTTGTACTTCTTCTACACCAAAAATATTATTTAGCAAGACAAAAATAGAAATCTGATATTATTTGAAGCTCATTATATAATGGTGGCCTGAGTTGAATTTATTAATAATTCTTTATTAGAATGTATAATATTGTAATTTTAGTAATAAATAACTTATAAGCATTGTAAGGAAATTTTGAATAAAACATGAGAAGTATTTTATCATTTTATTTTTCAACAGCAACTCGACAAGTTTAGATTGTTACATAAAATACACATAGAGAAAAGATTTAGAAGTGGATTACTACATTATTGCTAGAATATTCATCTATTAAGCTTGATCTACAATATAAGTATTACATATTAAGTACTGGCGTAATGATTGGCGACAAGGCAGGAATATTTAATGACTACTTATTTATTAATCAATGTTATTCTTGAAAAAAATGTTTATCATTACTATTAAAATAATAGACTCCACTTTATAGATATGCAAACATTAAAAAAAACATATATTCACTTATTATTTTCTCTTACAAAGGAAAAATTCAATGACGGTGTATCTAGTATAATAAATAATCACCTTAACTCTCAAACTGAGTATTAGGCCACATTCATACTGGACTTAATAATGTCATTGTATAAGCCATGTAAACATTTTTAAATATTTAATAATAGTTAATAATGCCAATTCCACTCTTTTCACCTTCCCTTAACTTTTGATTAATAATAACTAGATAATTAGCGCAAGAATAAATATATTCTTTCCATTTAATTGCTTTCTTAGTTGTACCTTTATACAAAGAAAATTACAAGGGCAGACAAATTGGATGAGGTAACAAATATAACTTGAATATTGGTTAAGAACCACAGCACCCAAAAAATACTATAAGTAGTATACATCTTTACTACTAGGCGAAATTAAACATGTTCTTAGGCTGTCCAATAGTCACAAAAACCATCTTTTTATATTCAATGGAATGTGGAGTCTTCTTTGCAAATCATCAAAACATGAAAGACAACATGGTAAAGATGTGAGAGAACACTTATAAAATATATATATTTTTTATTAGTTTTATAATAAAATTTCACACAAATGGAAATATATTTTAAAATTCTGCTCTGCCTAATCTTGTGCAGGAGTTTTAACACTATCTTAGTGATTCTTTATATTGTACTTGCAAATAACATTATTATTAAACTATTCAAAATTCTTACGTTATGTAAATGTATTTTATAAGTGCATTGCTATAAATCTCAATCAATTGACAACATTCTTCTATACTTATAAATATATTCCAATAAATAATTAATTCAACGTTACGTTTGTTTCTATATTTTATACTTAATAAATAAAACAGCACTAAGCTGATAATTATTTTATCATCAAAAAGACATCGATATTCAACACTTTGCTCAGCGAAAAACGTCTTTAGTTAATAAAACTATTATAACATCAATGTGTACAAATTGTCGCCAACAGGGGACAATTATTTCAGAACAATTTTGATCACTTAAGACGTTCTTATGCTAATAATATGTATCTTTTTGATGTTAACAATTAATCCAAAACAAATTTAATAAAATATTGACTAAATATATCAATAGACTCTGCTACTTGCACAATTAAGCTAACGAAAGTTACAACCTCGGGAATTCTGCAACCATGTCCTACGGAAAATAGATATATAATCGAAATAATATTTACACTAAATAAATAAATTATAAGTCTATGTTACAAAAGGTTGTGACATGGTTACCAGAACCGCATACCACTCACTGTGCATAGCTGTGGGGAAGGTCTATATCAACAATATCACACAAAAAAATACAACATTGGAATGTCTACTTCGTCACATTTACTATCACAACTTTTCAATAAATACAACAACATATCGATAAAACTATATCCACTCAAAGCTTAATGGCGGAACTTACACTGAGATAATCGAATAATACATGATTAAATATTATTGCTACATTAGAACTTGCCCATGTCCACAATAGAGTCATATTGCAGATCAGAACCATCGCATAGAGTTTGGTCCTCGTCAACGATGTCCTCAGAATTCAGAATGGACGTCAAACTTCTTGAATGCACACCGACAGCTTTAGAATCTTCGTCGGAACTCTCGCTGTTACTATCAATATATTCATATAGTTTATTTATTTCTAACGAAATATTGTTATCAGAGGGATATGTCAATGTTAGAGACGTTAAGTCATCCAATTTCAAAGCATCGAATGAAAATGATAAAGCTGCGTCATCGTTTGCTAAAACAGGCACAAATTGTGAAGAACTTGCTTCACCTGTAAATTGCCCAGAATCGGCGGTCAGCGAACAAATCAGAGAAAGCGTGGAATCTTCGTTAGCTGTTAAGCAGTCATTACTGTGTACTTCTACTTTAGAATTTATAGCAACCGAGTCTTTTGGTAAAGAAAGACAATTATCTTCAGACGATTCGCAATCGGCGTTTAGTGTTGGAGAATCTTCCTCGTCACCATCTTTTTCAATAGGCAGGTGTTCAGAATCATCAATGCATTTCGTGGAGTCATCACTGCTATCGGATTCAAGATCTGGTTCAAGAGTAGCGAATTCTGTGCAAGCTGACATTTCATCTTCAAAAACTATTTCGACACTACGAATGCGTCTCAGCAAAGGCAATTTTGCTGGAGACAGTTCGTTTCCTTTCGCAGTCCTAATTCTTTTGCTGTCTGTATATTCTGAACATTCGCTTACATCATCATAATCGATCTCGTAACTCCTAAGATCGGATACGCAAGGCGTGCATTCGTTAATCTTATTAGTGGGCTTAAGCGTATTGTTAATTGTATTGTGGTCATGTGGCAAATGTGTGGTATGCGCGTGTGATTCCTAAGGTTGTAATGAATCTTAATGAATGGTAGTGCCTAAGTCAAGGCCTCCTTCTTCTTGCATCTTCGTTAAGAATTTAAATACTCTTTGACTTTCATCGGTCTGTTTCACCATATCAACGAGTGCAAGTAGTTTTTTGATTCCGATGAATATCCTGAAAAGATAAACACATTGACCACATTGTTTATAGAACTTATAAGACTTAAGGTCTTATAATGCGATGTGTAAGCGTATACAAACAAATTTCTTTCGTAGATATTTTTAATAATATAAATGTTAAAATTCACGGCAACATGGAACAATTAGTTATTGTTTTCGCAAAGTTGGACTCATCTTTAAAGTCTAATAAATAAGCTATTATTTTTTTATTTATACTTTGGTGGTATCAAGTACGTGATTTTATACATATATCTATTCTACTTACTTGGCTCCTCGCAAGTCATGTCGTATTTTCTGCAGATCTTTGGATGAGAACACATCGCTCTTCTCAAGCACGGACAAAACGTGTTCTGGCTGCGATAGATTTGGCACGTGCAGGATTCCCGTGAAAGCTGATAAAACCTCCATGTCTTCCATCACTTGGCTGGAATCATCAAAAATGTGTTGTAGTTGACAGTTAATATGCCCAATCACTACATAGTATAAAACAAAGTCGATTTCTCTGTCCCTATGCATGCTTAAATCCTTCGAACTACGCAACCGTTAAACTATCGATTTCGGCTATCATTATAAGAACAGTTAGTATGCCAGCGTGTTAGATTATGGCTAAATCACCTTCTTTGTGATAGGCTCAATGCCCGCGGTGACACATGGGCTGTGTCGCTAATATGTTACACATGAAGTAATCAGTTGTAAATTTTACATCACAATTTACACTTATCTCCAAAACATATTACATAAAATAACAACATAAATAATACTTTAATAACTTACCGCCGACTAGTAGTGCACAAAATAAGCAGCTTCCTTCCCTTAGGCGGTTGTTTCTTGAGAAGCACCAAGAGCGCTTGCAAAGTGAGATTGGAGTATCTAGGTCCGATGGGCCCGTAGTCCAATAGTCTCTCGATATTGTCCACCAGAATACAGGATAAGGTTGAACGATATGCGTCGTCGAAGTACTGGAATTATAAAAAGGTTTGTTTAAATAGTTTAGGTAAAGTATTTATCGCATGATTTTCCTTTGACAGTAGACAACAAAACTAATGTTAAAAATATGTACATACACTGAGACAAAAGTTTGCATTTGAGATAACAAGCAAATTATCTCAAAGTTCGAATATTAAAGAAGACGGGATGGAGCCATTGCCATTGACTCCCAAAAACTCTCTACCAACCGAGTGTAGTAAATGAAATCCGAAAATAAAAAAATGCATAATATTTCTTTCTCAATCTACTACGGACAGTAAAATATGACGTGTTGTGTTCTGAAGTGATGCAAAAATTATGAATGGTATTATTTTTCGCAAGTAATTAGTCAACAAAGTTTTTATCAATGTTAGTATATATCCTCTTTTTCTTTCCTAAGTTGCAAACTGAAATACAAACAAGTACCATTTTTTTAAAGGTGTATTGTTCGATAAGATAGTTCTTTATATAATATCTATGATCTTAAAGCAAATAAATAAGGCATTTTCCTAGCGATTTAATAAAACACCACAAACCTTCCGAATCTGCAGACATTTCGAAGTCTCAGTGAATCCAACCATGTCCTCAGGAGAGCAAACCTTTACGAATGGGAAGTCGGACCTTTTAGCCAGTTCCGCTCCCAAGGCTGTTTTGCCGCTGTTAGGTGGTCCTTCGAGAAGAACTGATACTAGGCCTAAGAACAGAGAAAGAAAACATAGTTGACAGAATACTTAATGGAAATATAATCCTTGTATTTTAATCGGAATACAATCCTTAATTTTTAATTGAAATAAAATTCTTAAGAGCGCGGCCTCCACCCGCATTTGGTGTTTACAAATTGATTTTTATTATTAATTTAATTGTATTTTCGCCAAATTGTAATCTTTGTTCTAAGACATACATTGTCAAGATTGTTAACGGTTTAGACAATTCTACTGTTCTTTTGTTTTTCCCAATGATTCAAATACAATTATCCCACATCGCACATAATGTAATGTCCCGTAATATTAATTAAATTTTAATTGCATTTCCATCTAATCATTATAAACTTGATGCATAATTAATCTATAACAATAAAGTTCTTCAACGTTTGCAACGGACAAATCTGTTCTACTGCTTAGAAAAAGAAGTTAAGTACATTAATCATCATGTGTGCTTTGCTTATGAGAAAAGTAATTTTAATAAACACATGAAAAGGATTTAAGCAGCCGCATGAATGTAGGGAAGCAAAAATGTTGTCCAAATTGAACAAAACCGCGACCCATCTCTGCTTCTCCCTAAGGCTATCTAATATCGTGAGCATAAATAATCAATCCTATAAATATTATAAATGAGAAAGTTTAGATGTTTGAGGTAAAAGGCTTCTCAATTATAGAATGTAAAATTTAGCAGAATGCTAGATAATGACCCAAATTATAACATAGAATACTTTTTATCCCGGAATTTCTTTAACAATAAAATATTCACGCCTAAATGAAGTCAGAGTACCGGAAAAAACGCCTAAAGTAGTAGGCATAAGCAAATTTACAGTACGAAGTCTGTCGAGTCAGCTAGTCAAAACATAAATCTCACCGCTAGCCTCAGTAGCTCTAGCCTGCTGAATATACAGCATCCCATCTTCCAACAAGGAAGACACCGGAGTGCCCCAGTTGATAATACCGCGGGACAAGAAGTGCTCGAGAGCTTCGGCGGCCGTTCCGAAAGCCTGTGAAATAAAAGGGTTATTATTATAGTTGATAAACTGTTATGTATTT
This sequence comes from Bedellia somnulentella, assembly GCA_963576735.1. Lineage (NCBI taxonomy): Eukaryota > Metazoa > Arthropoda > Insecta > Lepidoptera > Bedelliidae > Bedellia > Bedellia somnulentella. The sequence goes on along the minus strand of OY755176.1, from coordinate 14,498,723 downwards.
TTAAAATATTGACACATTTATGATCTCTTATGAGCATACCTGGTGAAATAGATACTACTATTTTTACTATAAATAGATCGAAGTAAATAAATCATCTGCAGAAATGCTCATCTTTTATATCTGGTGCGAAAATAATGCTCTTGTTTTTCTACAAACTTAATTGGAGTAAGCATATTCATAGTTAAGCCAAATGTAACCCAATCAAGGAAGATAGTTCCTATTTTTGTTTTATTTCATCACAAACCATATGCATTGGCATATACTTAAGTGTCACAGCGTTTCGATGTATAAAAATCCACTCAGGCTATTAAATAAATCATAATATAAAATATTAAAATGCAACTAAACTCACCGGTTTAACATCATTCTCCAACGCATGCATAAAGTCACCTTTCTCGACCATCAACTTCTCCATAGCTTCAGGGTCAACTTCCACCTTACTTGACGCTTTGATCAGACGATTCATTGCCGTAGATTGAGCGGCGCGAACTAAACCTTCTAACTCAGCTCCGGAGAAGTTTTTAGTGAGGGTTGCTAGTTCCTGTGAGGGTAAATTTGTTTATTTATTGAAAGTTCGTGAAATAAAATTAGGTTAAAGAAGTTTAAGTCTTTAAACTATGATTGTAGTCGAGTTTCATATTTTTGAGACACGTTTAAGATGACTAAATTATTTGTCCATGTTTGGCTTAAATGGGACTAAAGAACAAAATTATCGCATGCATTAAGTGCTTTGAACAATATATGTTTTATAATATAATTAAGGATTTCACTACAGAAGCCTAAATGCTTATAATGATATGTTTAGTCTAATGAAAAGACAAAACAGAGACTAGTCATTTGCATACGTTGCTTTTCTCTGAAATCATGAAATAAAAGTCCTGGCCCGGATTCATATCCAGAATAAACAGTAAAAAAACTCGTGAAGTATAACATAACATAAACGTTCACGCCGAATATCCCCGAAGGGGTTGGCAGAGGTACAAATACTTCTGAACATCACGTGATAGGGGGCGGGCCTATCGCCGTTTTGTACGAATACACTGTCACATGACTAAGTACAACTCAGCCATGTGGGTTTCCTCACGGTGTTTTCCCTCACCGTTAACAACCATGATAAATTAACCACACATATGTCTTTAGAAAAGACAAATTGGTGTAGGCCCGACCCAGGATTTGAACACTAGTCGTTTGCACGATAACCGAGTGTTCTACCCACTGGGCTATTCGTGAAGTATGTCGTGCTCATCTTACAGGAGATACAGTGGATTACTAATTTAGTCTTATTCAAAAACTTGCACCCAGTAGCATACGATATAAAATATATTTTCCACTGATCCAAAACACGCGCTCAAAAAAGCAACTAAACACAATATCCTCACCTTACAATCAACATCCTCAGCGATTTTCTTGTACTCCTTCATACGTTTAGTATGGATATTGAGGATTTGCACGCGACCCTTTTCATCGGGCAGACCAATTTCCATCTGCACCTCGAGACGACCAGGTCTGAGTAGGGCTTCGTCAATCATGTCGCGACGATTCGTCATTCCGATCACCAAGATGTTATTTAGTTGGTCAACACCTGTGTAATTATGTTAGGTTTTTAAATATATGTGTGTGGGAATAGCACTGCTTCTGATATAATGACTAAAAAAATGTACAAGTCGAGCTTTTGTCAATGTATTACTTTTTGATTCAGATGAGTGTTTTTTTATAACTAATAAAAAAGATTATACATAGTTGAGTTAAACTTAGATATGTGGTAGTGTATTCTTCGATTCACGATTGATCTGCACTATAACATATACTATTATAAGACAGGGCAATCGCGATACACTTATAAAGAAACTCATCGCAATCGCGTTTAAACTGTCCGGACAAAAAGTGGATGCTCTGAAAACCACGTAACCATTGCCACACATTTTCTTCTTTAAGAACTGAGATCAGTAACTTCACATCCTAACTATATATCGTCTGCTTACTGGTAAAATGTAGTAAATACATATTTTGTTAAACGGAGATATAGGGTTTTCAAAGTTTAAGTATTTTTTTTACTTACATCTAAATAAGATTTTGCAGAAATTTATTTAATAAAATATTGGAAATGTAACGTTCTTATTTGGGGTAGCATATTAGAGGCCATTTTCTTATAAATATTGTGGAAAAAAATTATTATTTTTAGCATGGGTGTGCACTTATCATATTTGACCTGTAATTGAGAAATGACCTGTAATTAACAGTCCTATCATTTATTGCGTTTTTCCAGTAGAAAGAGCGTCAAAAATTACATATAAATGCATTATTAACTATTTTTTTGTAAAAAACGCATTTACTACATTTTACCAGTAAGCAGACGATATAAAAAAATAAAAGAAATCATTTATTCATTGCCTCAGGAAACATCAAGGTGCAATGATATATGTATACATCTATCATTTGGAATCCTCACCATCGATTTTGGATAGAAGTTGGTTGACCACGGTATCATGAACTCCCGTATTGCCGCCCGTAGAGCCTCGCGCTTTGCAGATAGCGTCGATCTCGTCAAAGATTATGATATGCAATCCACTGTTAGGCCCGCACTATATAAAATTATGTTGGATTAGTACTGTAAGTCATTATGCACTTTATTACAAATAACAAACAGTGTAGGAGGTGTTTCCCTTTGGAGACAAGACCACTCATATTTAAACAGGTCTATATATGATTCGAATCAATATCATAAACACGGGACATTTAAATTTGGTACAAAATAATGGCATATGTGTGGTTAATTTATCATGGTTGTTAACGGTGAGGGAAAACATCGTGAGGAAACCCACATGGCTGAGTTGTACTTAGTCATGTGACAGTGTATTCGTACAAAACGGCGATAGGCCTGCCCCCTATCACGTGAGTACACTGTCCATGCAAACCGTGGGTACTCTGAACAACAGGTGACAAAGTCACGTGATGTTCAGAAGTATTAGTACCTCTGCCAACCCCTTCGGGGATATTCGGCATGAACGTTTATGTTATGTTATAATGGCATAATTTTTTTTAATATTTTCATATACTAGGTTTCAATTTTCTCGAATGCTAATTAAAGCCCGTTTGCCTATAAACATACTTAAAAACAATCTCAATAAAATAATAAAACATAAATCTTTCAACATACCCGTTTCTCTTCTTCTTCAGCATCAGCGAACAATCGGCGAATATTCGCCTCACTTTCACCAACATATTTGTCAAGGATCTGAGGTCCGTTGACGATCTTGGGCTCGCGAGCGTTCAACATATTCCCGATTTGACGAGCCATCAAAGTTTTACCAGTACCAGGGGGACCGTATAGTAGGATACCCTTTACGTGCTTGCATCCTGAAAATTTGGATTATTGGATGCTTCATGTAAGGAGGTTTAGTCTTGGAGCTAATATCTATGCTATTGGATATATTGAGATTTTTTTAAATAAATTAAATGTTGGTTTTTTAGGGCTGATAAAGGCTATAACATCGAGTAAATTCAAAAGAGTCTCTAGTAGAGCATATGAAAAGATTATCGTATATTTAAGCAAACATAAGGAAGTTCTGATCTACCGTGGCAAGTTAAATGAAACACCAAATTATGTTCACTATCTTGTAAGCTGGAAATAGATTTTACCTAATTGTTCAACAACCTCGGGTGGAAAAACTCTTGAAGCGAACGCTCGTCGGAAAATGGCATTGAATTCATTGTCCAAACCACCAATACCCATTTTACCGAAGTCCCAATCAGGATTGATGATGGACTGCCTTGGTTGTTTCCTGCAATAACATTCAGTACCGTAAAGTCGGGTTACTTTAGCTACTTTTTTCTAACAATTTTATAAAAATCACTACTGTAGAGTTGGGGTAAGAGTTTATAACAGTTTATTGGTTTTAAATGGTTTATGAGGACAAAACTAACCAGAAATATATATATTTTTTATTAAAACTGTGACCATAATTTTTTATTTTTTTTTTGTACTTTGAGCCAAAGTTGTTCTAAAAAGAGGGTAACTTTGGCTTGCATTTTTTTTACACTCCATAACGATACTTAATCAAATACTTAGCCAATTTAAACACTTTTAAGTGATAGAATATAAACAAAAGAAACATCTGACATATAAAAAGGTTTAATTTTCAAAGGAAACTTTAACAAAACATTTTTTTTCCAAAATCAACAAGCAGCAAGCTAACAAAATGTTAAAAACTTTATAATATTTATTATAAAAACGTAATTTTTACTTTATACTAATAAAATATCAAAAATAGTAGGAACTTAAGTCATACAGTATCTAATCAGCCAGTCTTATGAATAAGAATCATCGTTATTTTACTTGTTGTCAACAGGCGAGGAATTTGATCTTTTGGTGTAGTGGGCCTTGCTCTTCCAGTCCAATAGAATTTGACGTCACTTGCATTTAAGTGGCCTAAAGTAAGCAACATCCAGTGGGTGAAGAATGTGTATTGCATTAGGAGGCAAATAAACGAACGCAATGTTTGGCTTTTCACAGTCCGACAGGACGTTAGGACTCTTTAGGATCTTCTAGGTTCTTTTATCCATCTTTTTTCCTAAGAATGGGAATGAGATGTTTGATAAACCAATCCTCAAAGGTCACTGTATCTATCCATCCGCTTTTGGTCCTGCTGTATCTATACTTGTCTGGGTCATTCATAGTCTAGGTAGTTCAAAAACAACATTGTAAAAGATAAAGATAAAGTAACATTGGCTGAACAGCCAAAGTAACCCGAATATATGAGTTAAAGTAACCCCACACTTAATTTTGAATATTTTAGTACTCAAACTTATGATAACACTATAGTTTCTGCCGTTATTTTACTTATGAATAAATTTCTGACCACAACAAATAAAATAATAAAGTAAAACTTACCTAAAACCCACTGTTTCACAAGAAAGTTTGCAGACGTAAATCGTCCAAGTGTTCATGGCAGGTAAGTTTGAATTCAAACTGACAGTGAAAACTCATGTCAAAACTGTGCAACCAATAAAAAACGAGTACTAATACCGCCATCTAACGTTGGCAAATTCAACGAGATAGTTTGCCACCATAATAACGATGAGGTGGGAAGTTTAATTTTTTTTCCGGTTTGAGCCATAGTTACCCGCTAAAGCTAAAGTAACCCGCTCTTACGGTACCTATATAGTTTCAGGAAACGCACAAACAAGATGTTACTATACCTACACTCAAACATTAAAAGAAAAAAATGTTATATTTATTATCAAATTTAAACTTTACTGAATAAGGATATTCAAGGATAACTTGCACTTGAAATTCAACAAAAGAAATTCTTACAAGAAATCTTTGATTAAATTTTGCCTAATAACTTTAGCAAACCATACTAAACCAGCCTGTAAGCACATCAAGTAAATGCATTAGCCGACTCAACTAAGGTTTGTTAGTTGTACTTCCTCATGTGGTCATCATCATCACATTTTATCATTAAATAAAGTAAAGTTGTGGTCATTGTTAATATTTACAAACATAAAATACTTACCCTTTAGCTTTCCCAACAAGATTCAATGAAGAGTTCTCAGCTTTATCAAACTGAACGTTAGCATCAGGAAGTAGGCGACCAAGACGAACGCGACGCGGCACCACTTTGCCTCCTGATGCTAAAGTTTGCGGATCCACAGCTGTAATAAAGGATTATTAAAATATATTACCAAAATGGCGAACAAAAGTGCGAAATTATATATTAGAGCCTTTTCACACTACGATGTTTTGTCGAGATTCATACGCAAATGAGAAGCCGTGGTGTGCTAAGGCTTTTGGCTGTATATTGTAGAAATGAATTCATGTTTGTGTAATTGACAACATTCTAGTATAATAGTTAATAATTTATAATTATATGTTATGAAGTCATGATAGTCCAATGGGTAGTACACCCGCCCGTAAACAGACAGGCGTGAGTTCAAATGCCGGGTCGGGCCTAACCCAATTTGACTTTTAAAAAGTCATATGTGTGGTTAATTTATCATGGTTGATAACGGTGAGGGAAAAGATCGTTTGGAAACCCACATGGCCGAGCTGTAGTTAGCCATGTGACAGTGTATTCGTACAAAACAGCGATAGGCCTGCCCTCTATCACATGAGTACACTGTCCAAGTAAAACGTTTACCTACTTTGGACACTAGGTGGCGCTGTCACATGTTATTCATAAGTATTGGTACCTCTGCCAACCCCTTCGGGGATAAACGGCGTGAACGGTTATGTTATAATTAATAATAAAACTTGCTATAGCCAAGCAATATGTATGTATATCATAACATTGTATTATCAGTTATGCAGGAAATTATTGTAAAAGCAACAAAAATTCTAAAAAGTTGGTGTTGGTATTACTAACCTTCAAGATTTTTAACGACAAGAGAGAGCACTTTCTTGTCCTGGAACGAGAACGCGAGTTGTTGGCCAACCGTGAATATCTGGTTACCGAATTGGATCAGGAAATCCCTAGCCATTTGGTCTGAGTCGTATGGCTCCAAAGATGTGCTGAAATATAATTACATTAAATAAAAATAATGTTCCATTACTTAATATGGGTTCAAAAAATTACTCTGTATCTTGGTTGTAATGAAACAAAATGTTCCCAAATTACGAAGTTACACAAAATGTTAACAGACTGTTAGATATTATACCGAACGCAAAACTCCCGTTTTCTCGAGTTTCCTTGATCTGTCCAAAGCTTTTGACCTGGTCTGTTACGACATCCTGTGGGAGAAGCTAGCAAAGCTTAATGTCCCCGGATTGATTACTTCGCTACTTAAGAACTGGTATAGCAGTCAAATCAATGTAGTTAAATGGTTGAGTGCCTTCTCAGAGCCCTACAGATTGGAGTGCGGCCTTCGGCAGGGTGGCTTAACTTCGCCTAGCCTTTTTAATTTATATGTTAACGAGCTGATCGAGAGGCTTAGCAGCACTCATGTCGGTTGCCACGTCGATGGCGTGTGCGTCAATAACTTAAGCTACGCGGATGACATGGTGCTGCTGAGCGCCTCGGTCAGTGGGCTGCGTTCGCTGCTCTCTATCTGTGAGGAATATGCAGCCTCCCACGGGCTAAAGTACAACCCGGGCAAGAGCCAATGCATGGTGTTTGGGGCCAGGGGTGTCTGCAGAAGTACTGTACTGCCGATAAAATTAAATGGTATCGAACTAACACAAGTGTCGCAGGTCAAATATCTCGGTCACGTAGTCACCTCTGACCTCAGGGACGATGCGGACATTGAAAGGGAACGGCGAGCGTTGTCTGTACGCGCGAACATGATTGTGAGGAGGTTTGCTCGGCTGTAAAACTTACCCTGTTTCGAGCCTACTGTACAGCTTTTTATACGTGCAGTCTCTGGCAGTCCTATACGCAAAAACAATACAACATGTTGCGCGTGCATTACAACAACGCGTTTCGAAGGCTTGTGGGGCTGCCCCGCTTCTGCAGTGCGTCGGGAATGTTCGCGGACGCGAGGGTTGATTGCTTCTTCGCTATCATGCGTAAAAGGTATGCCTCGATGCGCGACAGGGTGTGGGCTAGCTCCAACAGCGTCTTGGCTATGATAGCTGCCAGGGTGGACTCGCCTTACTTACTCCGCGTGTCCGCACTGCATGCTCACGCTGTGCGACATTGTATATAGATTGTATATAAATTATAAATAAGGACTAACCCTAGCATTAAGCCTTTCTACTAACAACATTTGAGTATTAGTTACTTGTTTATTGAATTGAAATAAAAATAAAAAAATAACATTATTTTATTAATTAGAAAAAAAAAACAAAACGTCTTACGTTTTTTTCAGCATGAAATCGGCATCCAAATTGATGCTGCAAAGGCATTCTGCACTTCGTGGGCTGAACGGTTTCACGTCTATGGGCTGTAAATAAAAGCTATTTTTTAGTTTAAAATAACACCAAAGATCAAAGGCAAAAAGATAATAATAAACCAATTGAGTAATGCATTTACTGTAATTATTAAAGTAAAATTATTATGTAACAATAATAGGACGTTTGCTGACAATCATGTGAGCATTCTAAAGCACAAAAATGTGTAATGGAATGGGATAGTAAGAAGTTTTAGGCACATAGAGAGAATATGACCATCCAGGTAATGTCAATAGAAGAACCTGAGTGTGAAAAATAAAAGGGCATGTATGGAAGGAGTAATGAATGTAAATGAAGCTATTGAGCTTTGCCAGGATCATACATACATAAGTGGTGATTAATAGTCTCTACCTGCCCCAAAGTAAGTATGAATATGTATGAATGTAACTCACTGGAATGAGAATGTGATTTGGGAGTACCTGGTATGTTTTATTAGTAAATAGATAGACTAATATTACGTACTTGGCCAATGGACAAAGTAGCCCATTTTCTTTGTGGTGCTGAGAATCCAACAGTTCCACGTTCAACTCCACTAAAGAATCTGATGCTGAATACAAATGTCTGTGATGGGCCAGTTGTTATTTCAATGTGTCTGCAATAAACAGTATATTTATATTAACTACATTATTTTCCTTATATATACTATGCTAAGATGAAAATCAGTATTTTTGCATTTATATTGAGTTATTTTTAATGAATGACATTGCACACACACAAATGCACTAACCAACCAAATAGTTTGACATTTATGATACAATATATCAATACATTATCGCCATAAAATTTTGAACACTGATCAAACACACCCTGATGATGGTTATAGGCATATAATATTATCATTTTTAATTACTCGCTCAGCTCCAATTTTTTGGCATTGCGAAGCCTTCATGCCTCCCTAGTTATATTTGAAGCATACTTATTTATTAAAACCACAAAATTTTTGTTTGTATCATCATACCATTTTTTTTACAGAATATAACAGTTCTGTTTATTTTTACGACGACGACAATGTGATAGCTCAGTGGGTAGAACACCGGTTGACATGCAAGCGACTAGTGTTCGAATCCCGGGTCGGGCCTACACCAATTTGTCTTTTCTAAAGACATATGTGTGGTTAATTTATCACGGTTGTTAACGGTGTGGGAAAACATCGTGAGGAAACCCACATGGCTGAGTTATACTTAGTCATGTGACAGTGTATTCGTACAAAAACGGCGATAGGCCTGCCCCCTATCACGTGAGTACACTGTCCATGCAAAACATGGGTACTCTGAACTCCAGGTGACAAAGTCATGTGATGTTCAGAAGTATTAGTACCTCTGCCAACCCCTTCGGGGATATTCGGCGTGTACATTTATGTTATGTTATTATGTTTATTTTTATTGCTGTGTAGTGTCAGCTTAGAATAACACTACCCCATTTCTGCCGGTGGGTGTATGTAAGAGGCAACTAATGGTATTGGGGCTTTTAAGGTTTTTTTTGGCGATGCAGTTAGAGACCCATTACCATCTTCTTTTCCCCACTCAACTTTCCAAAAGTGGCTGAGTGTGTGTGTGTTTTTTTTTATTTAAATAATTATTCATTACAGTTTTTGGAGAGGGAATGCACTAATATTTTTCTCATTGGAAATAAACTCAAAATCACTTTGATTTATATTACATGACAAGAACTGAATCTTGTTATTTAGGTAAACAAAAATATAAGTGTAGCCGCGTGTGACTTATTTAAACTTTAAACACTTACCAGGCACGTGGCTGGCAGGGGTGGCGTTCGAACTCTCGAGAGTTTATTGATGAATCACAGCACAGGCTTACACTTTTCACCATAGGTCCATAGATAAATGTGGTTCAGTCCTTTTTCACTTTGTTCGGGAAATAGACTTGATTCGGAATTTATTTGGTAACTTTTATACGAACGTGTGCATTCACATCGGCGTGTTGAGAAAGAGAGACTAACTTGCGGAAACGGATGTAGTTGTAAGACGTCAGACGTCAATGTTGCCAGTTTCCCGCATCAACGAGGTAGTGTTAGAGAAAATAAGCCACATGAAATAAATCTATTTCTAACGTGAATTAAAAAGTATGTAAAATATGTTTTGTTGTCTTGTGCACACCTAATAAAGAAAATTATAAACTAATTTGTTCCAGTACGGAACATAAACCCGCTCACCTTAAAAGTATATAACTTTTAACAAAATAAAAGAAAATATAACCTAACCTATGACTATGATTTAAATATGTATAAAGTACTCTATTCAATAGGTAGCGGACACAGTTTAACCACTGGCCGCTTAAAAAATTTGTTATTCATTTTGAGCGTAACCACACGGGTGACGTTGTCAGTCCCGGGATGGAGCGCGTGCACGCGAGCCAGCTTCCACTGCAGCGGCGGCAGGTGGTCGTCGCGTACAATAACAACAGTGCCTTCACTAATAGAAGGGCCTCGGTATAATCTACAGCTGTTTTAATAAATGGTCGCGCGGGCCGCAGACGAGTAGCGGGGAGAGGTCCCATGCGCGGTTGCACTGGTGTCGGACGCGCGCTGAAGCAACGAACGCAGCGATGTATACGTTGCCGCACGATATCGCGACACGAGATTATCCAGTACTTTTGCGAGAGCAGGTACTGAACGGTCTGAGGTCCGGCATGTAGATAACACACATGAGCATCATCTATGATTAGGTTAGTTAATGTATGTTTCTTTGGTAAAATCATTTGATGTTTACTATCATAAGATAAGAGTGACTGATGAATCCTACCACCGACTCGTAACAAACCGTCACTATGAAGAAATGGTGTAATACGCCTTAATGATTGAGAAGGCAAATTCCCTTTTGAAATCTTATTTATATCTTCGGTAAAAACCGATTGTTGCACTAAAAGAACGAGTTTTTTCAAGGATTCATTATATTCTGGAACCGTTATATAATCTGAGTGGTGGTTAGTTAAATGTTTGCATTTTTTGTAGAAACGAATTATCCAAGCGGTGATTCGTACTAATTTACCTAGCGAAGAATAACGCTGTATAATCTCAATATCTGTATTAATCGTCGTAGACGCGTTTGATGAAACAATACGCTTCTCTTCATTGGTATCAAATTGTTCATTGAAAGACGGCCATGCATGAGAAGGTCGTTGTAACCAAGCTGGGCCGTGATACCACAGGGGGTGTGCGCGTAGCGCGTGGGGCAGTGCACCGCGCGAGGCCACGTCCGCGGGGTTGTCAGCAGAACGGACATGGCGCCAACGAGATGCGGGCACAACAGACAAGATATCACTGGTGCGGTTGGAGACGAAGGTCTTCCAAGTATGAGGTGGTTGGTGTAACCAAGCTAGCACGATCGACGCATCAGACCATGCATACACGTTATCCATATCGACCCGACTGCCGTAGATTGAAAGAACTTTGTCTATTAATTTTGATAATAATAAGGCAGCCATTAATTCGAGGCGGGGTATTGTTAGACGAACCCGTAAAGGGGCCACACGAGTTTTAGCTATAACGAGGTAAGTACGAATTTCTCCGTCACTACTTGTTAAGCGAAGATAAACACAACCGGCATACGCGGTTTCACTCGCGTCAGCAAATCCATGCACCTGTATGGTACAAGTATTACCTAAAATGTGACGCGGAAAAGAAATACCTTTTATTATAGGTAGCTCTTGAATAAAAAGTCTCCATGAATTAATAATATCAATAGGTGGGGTTTCGTCCCAACCAATATTAGCTACCCATAGCAATTGAATTAAATGTTTTGCGTATAAGGTCAGAGGGGACAAAAATCCTAGCGGATCGTAAATCCTAGCTATTTCAGAAAAGATTGCCCGTTTAGTGCATTTTTCAGAATTGACCTGAACATTAAACTTAAAACAATCAGTTTGCGGATCCCAATGTAACCCTAGGACTTTAGTGTGTGTATCCTTCTCGAGATGCGCAACGGAGACGGTTTCCTGCCGCCCACCATGAGGAGATGACGATTCAACCGCGGCAAGTATCGCCGGCGAGTTGCTGTGCCACTTTCTTAATTCAAACCCAGCCGAGGAGCAAATACCAATAAGCTCACGCTGTAACGCTAGGGCATCGGACTCGGAATTGGCCCCCGCGACCACGTCATCTACAAATATAGATTCCAAGAGTACAGGTGCAGCCAACGGGAACCGGTGACTTTCATCATGAGCTAACTGTTGAATAGTACGCAGAGCGAGGAACGGGGACGAGCTAACTCCGAAGGTGACTGTACGAAGACGAAAATCCTGTACAGGTTCCGCAGGTGAACTCCGCCAGAGGATACGTTGGTAATCCAGATGATCTTTACACATACCTATATTTCTATACATTTGTTTACAATCTGATGTGAACCCTATGAGATGAATACGAAACTTAAGAAGGATATCCACAATGTCGGGATGAAGCTTGGGTCCAGTGAGTAGCACTTGATTCAGGGATACTCCGTTGGATGATTTACACCCTGCATCAAATACTACGCGGGTACGTGTAGTCTCACTGGACTCTTTAACCACGCAGTGGTGCGGAATATAATAGTGTGCGCCCAGGGCGGCATCACTAGTCACGGGCTCCATGTGGTTTAAATCTAAATATTCTTGGATACACGCGTGGTAGTCACGTTTGAGGGTTGGATTACGTTCGAGCCTATACTCGAGCTTATGAAGCCTCGCGAGGGCTGTCTGCCGCGACTCGCCGAGGGGCGGAGCATCGGGTTTAAACGGAAGAGAAACGACGTAGCGGCCGGTAATACCATCGCGAGTATGCGTCCTTTGAAAAAGGGATTCACATAACTCTTCATCAGGAGTGTAACTCCGTTTCTCAGGAAGGGACTCCAGCTCCCAGAACCTTTGCAAATTGTCATTGTCGAATGAGCTAAAACACACATGGGGTGGAGTCGAAACCACGGGATCTAAGTTTAATTTACCCAATAATAAATAACCGAATACACTGTTTACAGCGATCGGAGAACCAGGCAAACCGGAAACGATATTACCTAATAACACATGGGATAGTATATCCGCTCCTAACAACATTTCCACGGGTTGTGGAGTACGAAAATCGGGGTCAGCTAAGGTCAAATTGGTTAAATGTGTCCACCCTTTCTGGGGAAGTGGTACGCTCGGCATGTGAGACATCAACTTTGGTAGAATTAAAGCTTCTACTTGAATTATAGGGTTTTGTTTACCCTTGGGTTTGACTAAACACGAAATTACACCCTTTGGTTTAACTGGTTCGCTATCACCAATACCATATACTGGAATGTTTATTTTCTTACGATTTAAACCTAACCTTTGCGCGCACGACTCAGTTATAAAGGAAGCCTGGCTTCCCGAGTCCACAACACACCTAACGGTCGATAGTATAGATGAGCCAACACATACATCGATGAGCGCGGTCGATAGTAGCACCGTGCTAGTTCGCATAGAAGGAGCATTGGAATTCGAAGCGCAATTATTATGAACAGAATTCGACTCGGACTGAGTTGGTGGTACTGGGTCTACCTTGGCAGGGGGGAGGGTGATAACAGCGGAGTCACTGACTACCGGCGAGGCTTGATTAGACAAATGAATTAAACTGTGATGCCTTTTGTGACACGAGCGACACACATAACTCGATTTGCAATTGATAACATTGTGACCTACATTTAAACAATTATAACAAATACTTTTATTTTGAATTAAATTGTACCTCGCGTGAGGTGTAAGATTTAAAAACTTCGAACATTTTGTCAACGAATGTTGAGCTTCACAGCATATACAAGTTTGCTTCTTAATTACGTTGTAACTACGTTGATTTTCGTCTGTTTGACGAGTAGGAAGGCCGACATTGTTTGCAGCTAATGCATTGAATGATCGCTGCTGCGTGATAGTGCGGCTTGATAGCGAACTACCCACTTTTGTATTTTGTTGTGAAATGGACTGCCCACCAACGGAAATGTTTATGATTTCGTCAGCGGAAATTTCTTTTTCAAGAAATGTGATCAATGTGTTTACATCGGGAATAGAAGATGGTTTCACTAGCGATCTTTCAAAACACTTCCTAGTACTAACTGGAATTTTACGTAGTAAAATGTTTAAAAGTATGAAATTCCATTGGCCCACGGGAAACTGCATAGCTTCAAGTGCCTTAATATTTTCTTGATAGACGTTAAGTAGCCGACGCAGGCTATGAACCGATTTATCACTGCAATTTTCGATGTCGAGAATTCGATCGAGATGTTTTGACGCGATGACTCGCTTATTTTCATAACGAGAAATTAATATTTCTAAAGCGATGGCGTAATTATCTTCGGAAATCGGCAAGGATTTTATAAGATTAAAAGGTTCGTTCTTTACAGTAAGTATTAAGTACCTAAGCTTCTCGGCATCCGTGTAGGCACTGTTGCTATGCACTAACGACTTAAATAAATCAATGTATGATGGCCAATCCGTAGGATCGCCACTAAACGAGGGCAATGGTAAAGTAGGCAAAGTTTTACTGTGATGACACTGCTGAGGAGCCTCAGACGATGAAAGAAAAATACGACTTGAGCGACGGACACGTTCCTCCTTTTGCTTAAGGTCGTTAAGATGAGCTAAGATGCCATAATACAAATCGTTAAATTCATTCCGAATAGTTATTTGTTCATCTTTATCAAAGCACTTATGTTTAAACAATATTTTTTCTATTTTACACTGGACTTTCGTAAACTTTCTCTGATGAGCTGAAATGTCTATAGTTCGCGAACGAAATTGCTGCTCATCGGTAGTTGCAAACTGTAATGTACGCCTAAGTTCTTCGAGAATCAAGTCCCTTTCGAATATGTCTTGTTCACAAACATGATCGTTCTCGGCCATTTTGCGTAACAAAGATGGCGACTCAAACGATTGAAATGAATTTGAAATTACTGAGTACGTAGTACTGCACAACACAAGACAACAAAACAAAAGATGAAATCGGATCCGGTTCGATAGGATCAAAATAATTTATGTAGCCGCGTGTGACTTATTTAAACTTTAAACACTTACCAGGCACGTGGCTGGCAGGGGTGGCTGGCAGGGGTGGCGTTCGAACTCTTGAGAGTTTATTGATGAATCACAGCACAGGCTTACACTTTTCACCATAGGTCCATAGATAAATGTGGTTCAGTCCTTTTTCACTTTGTTCGGGAAATAGACTTGATTCGGAATTTATTTGGTAACTTTTATACGAACGTGTGCATTCACATCGGCGTGTTGAGAAAGAGAGACTAACTTGCGGAAACGGATGTAGTTGTAAGACGTCAGACGTCAATGTTGCCAGTTTCCCGCATCAACGAGGTAGTGTTAGAGAAAATAAGCCACATGAAATAAATCTATTTCTAACGTGAATTAAAAAGTATGTAAAATATGTTTTGTTGTCTTGTGCACACCTAATAAAGAAAATTATAAACTAATTTGTTCCAGTACGGAACAATAAGAATAAAACAAACTTTTATTATTAAGAGTTGTGTTGATCGGCTTAGAACAGCACTACTCCATTTCTTCATGTGGGTGTTTGTATGAGGCCACTATGAGTATTGGGGTTTGTTAAGCAGTTGGAGACCCTTCACCAACAATCATAATTTTCCAATCTTTTCCCCACTGATCTTCCAAAAGTGGCTTATCTGAAGCTCTGGCTACCTCTTCTAGGGATTTATGGCTGTGAGTACATTTATGTTATCATTTATTACCTTATCTTACCAGTGTTTTTATTGCATTGAGGAATATTTTTGTAATTTATTTATTTTATTACTAAAGGTAGGTTAATACATCATTAGATATTTTTTTTAAAAACTTTATGTAATTTTAACTCCTGTGCCTTAGTAAAAACCATAAGTAAAAAAATTCAGTAAGGCTTCCTAAACCATAAAAGGGAAAACATTAAGATAAAACATTCTGTTTATAATACAAATATGTACTCACTTGACATCACTGGGAAAATCCTCAGGGTGTATCAGGGCACAATTTGTGATGGCCAGTTCATCTGAGGGGCATTTCGCAGCCTTCATGCGCTGTAAACCATATATTTGTAAAATAGATTGATAGCTTTTGTCTCAATTTATTACTATTGCACAAAGAACTAATTCAATTACACACAGTCCTATCACGAAAGGGATATCGTGACGTAACATGCACTTTTATAAACAGGAAAAAATATATATTATGCTGCATTCACTTTATTATTATTGAATGTTTGGAAAATTATGATTACTATAAAATTGTAATCTTCTATTTATTAAAATTTGTCAAAGATTAAACTTGAATAGGAAGGTGCAATAGGTATTATTTTAAGAAAGCAATGAAAAAATTAAGAGTTAACTCACAATTGAACTCATTTTTATTCAAAATTCACCAATATTTAATAAATATTTCTTGATCACTTGCACTTTTTTGACAGGAAATATTCACGTCGATTATGACAGCCAGAGTGAACTTCATTCAGAAGAGGATAGATCTAAAATAGGTCTTAGCGCATTGTGTTAAAGTACATGTTTAGAAAGCAAACTTACAAGTTAGCGATCAATACACAACCGAGCAGAAAATAGCACAGGCGCTGATAATCACTAGGCTTGGGTAGATCCAGCTCCGCGAGGGGATTCGAATCACCAGGTTCAGGCTCAGTTCCGGTACTGAATCCTCTTAACCGGACCGGACCGCTTATCGAATCCGGCTCGGATAAGAAATTCGGAACTGAATCAAACAACCAAAAAATACCACGCTTACTTCGCGGAACGTAACGATTGCTATTGACATACATTTAAAAATCAATTAACTGATATGTATAATGATTCTGTTTGTGTACATGCTAGGCTCGCTAACATACACATATCCATATGTAAAAATATAAATAATATTTAGAAACATCTTAACAACATCTTATAACAATATCTACACATACATATATGCAAATCAGAAAGTTACACAACATAAAACATTATCGTATTAATAATATCACAATAAACACCATTATTTATGAAAAGATCGATAATCTATTAAACGAAATTGGCAAACAAAGAACAAAAAAGGACAACTCTCTTTTCGTCTCTGTCTCCCGAGTTCAAATTGTATTACATTCTTGTCTCGCTCTCACATTCAGCAAGCAAAGCAAACGTAACGGTAATAATCGAACCGAGCCTGAACCTGATACCTGAGCCTGTTGTTCGAAAACAATAGAACCGAGCCGGTGCGGAGCGGCCCGGTTAAGCGAACTCGCACCTGATAAGAAAGAGTGGGGCCGGTTAGGCCAATCAGGCTCACGCAGAGATTCGAATCATTTGAATCCACCGAGCCGGACCTACACACGGCTAATAATCACTAGTAGTTTATATATAGCACTCGATAATATAAAAAAAATACAGAATATTTTGTAATTATTATTTATGAAAGGGAATGATGTGAAATGTTCACACTTGCTTTAAAATATTTTCTTAAGCAATTAGTACTTGTTGAGTTGTGTAATGTTTTTACCCCGATGGATAAATTCAAAGACCTCAAAATCGTATACCGTATGTTCTTACCGTTAGATCGAAACGGCAGTTATATTATCCATTCATTTTTTACTGATGTGCCTCCCACGCTTTTGTAAACTGCAAGTAAAATAAGTAATAGTAGAGCCAATTTTATTAAGAGTGAAATGTCAAAGTATTTTTATAAAACTAACCCAAGATAGCACGTATAAGAGCCTTACTCATACTCTCACAGTATGGTATATTCTCAGACTAAGACTTATTAGAAAAAAAAAAATTATGTTCCAACTCTTTTTTTTGTTGTTTTGTTGTTCTGATTGATAACTACTACCATCGTGACTTATTAAATAAAAACAAAATGTAGTAATATGAATCACAAACATCGCGTTGTGTAATTAAAGTTAAGTATAGACAAAAGTACATACAAATATATACTCAAGGCTATAAATCCCAAAAAAGGGTTGCCAGAACCTTAGTCAGCCACTTTTGGAAGTAACTTGCGGAAAAGAGTAAAAATAAAGAATCGTTGGTGATGGGTTTCAAGCCACATCGCCCTACAACCATTTAAAAGTCTCCCTACCCTTAGTCGCCTCTTACGCCACCTGCGGGAAGAAATGGGGTAGAGCTAAGCCAACATTACATAGCTTACTCCTCACGTCGGCCCCAGGTAGCGGTCGCCAAGATGCAACGTGTCCTGGACCTTCTGCCGGCTTGGCTTGGTCGGTGGAGGACGGCCGTCAACGTCGGGAAGACGGCCGCCCTGATCACCAGGGTGAGACGGCCGACCGGGCTCGCGCCGCTTACGTTGGGCGGCGAGAGCATCGAGTGGCAGACCTCGGTCAAGTACCTGGGCTGCAAGATCGACCGCAACCTCCGTATGGGTTCTATGGTGGACCATGTCCGCCATAGAGCCCTCAGGGCCCGGTCGGTCTTGCGGCCGGTGCTCGACTCGGGCCTGCCACTACGAGCCAAACTGCGTATATACAAAATGTATATACGCTCCCGCCTGACGTACGCGGCGCCGGCCTGGTATGGCCTTCTCTCCGCCCAAAACCTTTTGCTACTTCAACAAAATCCTTTGGCTAATCCCCCACCCATTCTTCCTTATTAAATAGAAGTAGACAATCAATGGATCAAACAATTATATTAGTTTTCCCTTTGTAAATAAAGTATACGGATATATATGACTATTTGAAATGTCTTTGCTATTATCGTTTATTAATTTTTAGTTATGTGTCGTATGAAATTATCATTTCATTGTATTTTATTTATTTAATTTTTTCTATTTAACTTTTTGTCAATTTGTTTAAATATATCAATTTTGTATATTCATGTTTATGGTTCTGTTGATTTGTTTGATATTTTTATATATTTAAAATATATGCATGCATTATGTATATAATATTAATAGTTCGTGCATCACCTCTACTTGGCGGTGACTGAAAATCAGTGTTGTGAGGTATTAACTCACAACGAAAATGCTGAGTCATCTGCCAATTCATTGCTACGCAGGTAATGGCTATTCTTGTGACAGGTTCTTAATAATTTTATTAAGTCATCATATATTTTGGTTCGTTTTTATTTATGTTTGCTTTTTTCTTATTTTATAACTCATGTTTTATTTTGAGATTATTTTTTTTTATTATTTATTTTTGTTAACTTATATATATTTTTTTCTTTTGTTGTAAAACCAACCTTAATATTATTTTGTTGTTATGTTTCATGTATTGTTTACTCAAGCTTAGCAATGAATAAATGTTTTTCTTTCTTTCTCTTCTTTCTTTCAAAACAAGCTACGCTTGCAAAGGGTCCAGAACACGGTGCTCCGCCAAATGGTGAAAGCCGGGCGGTACGTGCGTAATAGCACAATTCACCGTGATCTCCGGGTCGAGACCGTGGAGGAATTCGTGGTGGGGTTGACCCGTCGTCTGCTCGACCGGGCGGACAACTGTCACCACGAGCACCTCCGCGGAATCGCCCCGCTACACGCACGACCGCCCGACGGGCGACCGCTGCCTCGGGAACTCGCGCGCTCCCCGGAGTCGCAAGACACGCGACCCCGGGGACCGCCCCTTCCACCGCCAACTGCCCCGACGTCAGTCCCGAGGGTGAGGTGCGTAACACGTATCCTCACCCTCCCTCACCCTCCTTAGTGGCTAATCCCCAATGGGGATAGCCACCCCTCCCCTCTATCGTCTGGGGAGGTGCCCAACGACCGGGGGGGACGTTCCCCCCCGAGACGGAGCTGGGCCATGGGGGCAACCCCGACGCCCGTCCCGCGCGTGCCGAGCCTGGTGTTTTGTGCCGCGTGGATGTTCCAGTTCCAGTTCCACATAGCTTTAAACATTTACACTGCAGAGTAAAATACCAATGCTATTTAATAAAATAATATTTAAGTATAACAAGACTTAAAATTACAACTTATTGCTTTAATTTATGCAGTGTTCCAGGTAGGTTAGCTGCATTGCCAAATATTTTCGACTCTCTAGATTATTAGACAGTAGAGCATGCATTTAATATCTGGAATCTGGCTCAGAGCAGGCCTACCGCCTACGACGTCCCCACTCCACTGAGCCAAGAAATTGCCTGAAATAAACTACAAAACTCGTCCTATTATCACTGAGATGCCAGATTACCACTTGGACCGACTATTTCTCTCCATGCTTTCTTTGCTTCTGAAAGATCAATTACCCCTATGATATGAAGTAATCAACCTAATAAATTAATCAACAATTCGGTATGCAAAGTTTTACTAAAGTGCTGCTGATTACAAAACCATTTCGAGATATTATGGTTATAAACAATATTTTCTTGAAATTATATCAATTAAAGCTAAGATGACTGTTATTTTATCAAAAAACTGTAACAGTGTTTGACCTTCAATGTTGTTTCAAAGACATACGGTTTAACAGTTTATTAATAAAATATCGAAAATTATAGGTTTGTTTAGTATAATATCGTAATAATTTCATTTGACATCACAAATTCGTGATATGTTTTGCAATCAGCAACATTTTTATAAAACATTTCGCTTCATTTGCATGTCGCTACGTGATTTTATCGATCGATGACGTCATTAAGTACAAAAGTTGAACAATCTTTAAAAAATCATAACTTTACAATTACTCATTTTAAATGGAAAATATTCAAATCAGTATTTTATTTTCGTGTTTACTATCGAATAAAAATATTTAATAAGTACCAAAAAAAACTTTGCATACCGAATTATGGATTTCATCGAAACTTATCGCAAGTTGAAAGTACGCTCTCGGTCTTCTTTTATGTATTTTTCTATTATAATATTGCCATATGAGAAAATAATAATAAAACCCACGTTGACATTCAGAAAGTAGAGTTTCATACGTTCAAGTATGTCAAGCCCTTATCATGCATCACACTTTGCTTTACTGTTGTGATAATCTGTGGTGTTAAT
Source organism: Bedellia somnulentella (assembly GCA_963576735.1). Lineage (NCBI taxonomy): Eukaryota > Metazoa > Arthropoda > Insecta > Lepidoptera > Bedelliidae > Bedellia > Bedellia somnulentella. Next base: position 14,477,930 of record OY755176.1, on the reverse strand, counting down.
TTATTTTACTTTCATTTCATTGCAAATGGCGAATAACTTTTTTTCACAGATTTTGTGAGGCCGAACCTAACTGTGAACGTTGTAGCAATTTTAAAAGTGAAATGTTGTCTAATGTTTTATATTTAAGTTAGACCCGTAAGACTAATTTACCTCATTAGTTAGTATAATGTGATATTGAAGTAACCATTTACTTGAACGCAGTCAGTGTATAACCTTAAACATTATGGAGCTTCCTCAACCACCGCAGGGTTCGTACTATCTAGATAAATATTCGTGGAATTAAATAATAAATCTGCTATTGAAAGTATAAATGTCATTTAATTTGTAGATCAAGATCTCCGGAATATCATTGACAAACTGGCTCAGTTTGTCGCTCGTAATGGTCCCGAGTTCGAGAAAATGACGAAAAACAAACAGAAGAACAACCCAAAGTTCAGCTTTCTCTACGGCGGCGAACACTTCAATTACTACCAGTATAAAGTGACGACCGAACAAGCAAGTAAGCATATACCGAGTGTCGACGATGCCAGATTTATTAACGGTCCCACGGCCGTAAATGTAATTACTGACGTCCTTATCATAGAACTCAAGTGCACCTCCGCTGTTTATAGTTCTAAAGCAATCAGCGGGTGGCCCGGTGGCTCCCGCGGCCGGCTCCTATTTGGCCCAGAACAGGCACTATGTACTGCCCCAACAGGCCGGCGCCGCGCCGCCCTGGCCGCCGCCGCCACTGCCGCTGCCGGACGCGGATGCCGTCAACGCCCAGCTGGCCATGCTGCGGGACCAGATCACTCAGTCTGAAAACAATCTCAATGCGCAGCACACGGTTAGTTGATACTTTTATTACTTGCTCAGTGGGCTATTCAAGCTAGATAGTCTGTAAGCGGAGTAAAATTTCAGTGTAATTGTTTTTAAGACTTTAATTATCTTATCTGACCATTTTGTACTTTCCATCTTTATTGCATACTAATTGAGATCAATTGCTGTATTATTATGGAATATTTAACTTTTGTACTCAGACCTTTTTATGTCCACCAAATAACACATGAAAAACTTTATTTGCAGGCTTCATATCTTCCAATCAAGTGGTTACCGACATAGGCTGTTGTGACATAAATCACAATTTATGCAGACTAGAGCAATTATTGCTTTCTTTATATTTGCAGGTTCTCATTCAACAACAACAAGTGAAAATAAATGAAATGGTTGCCAAAGCACAGAATGAAACCATTCAAATGATGGCTGAGGAAAATAACATCAACTTGAATGATCTGGATACAGTTTTACAACCTATTATAGAAAGTTGTACTAAAGACAGCATATCTGCAGGTAAAGCATGTTTTACTTAAAATAATATAACAAAGGGGGTTGGGGCTTTGGTAGTGATTTTGAATGCTGTTTGAACCCATTGCATACATCCTTAATTTAACTGATTTGGTATCATTATTATCTATTAAGTGTGTGTGTGTATGTAAGATGAAAATTTTCAACAGGTACAGTTACTTATCCATTGATTAGTTAATCATTCCTTTGTCCAACTAATGTGCTTTGGAGTTAATAGCTAAACAAAGACAGTTAAGTATGTTTTCCTTTTATCAATCGTCTCTTTGTATCCATCAGGCAAAGGTTGGATCCTTCAACACGCCATGTCAAATGATGCTGGAAAAGTGGTAGCTCAACATTTACTGAAGAAAGTCACTCAGTCGGGGGCACCTTTCACTCAGAAACTTCACATCATTTATTTAGTTAATGATGTTCTCCACCACTGGTTAGTACTTTATGATTACTATTTTAATAGGATACAAAACTTATTAGAAGAATTTAAAGAAATGTAAAATCCTTTGTTGTTATATTTTAAGTCATATTGACACTTATCTAAGTAGTAAATATTTCAAAATTCCCACTTGAAGCTTATTTCTATGAACTAATAGGAGTTGTTTCAATTTCTTTGTGAAAAATATTTTGAAGTCTACTATGACGTTTCTAGTTGACCTAAGCACTTATGTAAATTTATCTTGCATGCTTTGTATGAATTGAATAAAAAAATTAAGCAATACTCAAAACTTGTCAAGTGGGTGTAACAGTGTGTAGATCATTTTGCTAGGCAGGGTGAAATTGTGATGCCAATTAAGAAATATTTAAATTAACTCTCTAAAGATGACCTCCTTTTACACTTGCTATGAAAAGTGATGGATTAAGGTGGATGTAGGCTGACACTACACAAAAATAAATTAGTTTCCTGCAGAAAGATTTATGTTTAAACATTTTAACATAGAGGGATTAAATTTGCATGCAACTGTTACTATACAAAACCTAGAGGCTTACTGGATGCAGTAGTCATATAATAATGTGGTCATAATTCTACTGAATGTTTTGAACACATTTTACTAAGGCCTATGTCAAGCAGTTGCTGACCATCCACTGAGATGAAAATGAATATAGACTTTGGAGAGGTTTAAATATAATTTTAGTCTTCAAATGTGAAAACAAACAGTGGATATGTATAAACAGGGTTATGTTTAGTTTTATCAGTTACAGTAGAAATTGAAAAAGCCAAGGAATTTAAGTCTCATTTAATTATATTGGTACTGTTATGTCAGTTTCTTTTATTTTGGCTAAGCTTAAGACAATCAAATTTTCCATTCATGGTTACTTATATCCATCCATACATACATTTGTAAACATACAAACACACCAACCCAAAAGGGTAGCCAGAGCTTCTGATATAGAAATTCTTCAGTCATTTATTAAAGTTAAGGATTTTGAAATTTATATAAATGTCCGAACTTTGCTTAACCTTTCACGTCCCGCCGGCTCCCAGAGTAGCCAGAAGTAAAAGAACCGTCAAACCTCGATGGCTCCCAGTGGAGCCGCCGATGGCCAGCTTACCGTGTTCGAATTAACCCCTTATTTCTTTTATTTTAAGAGTTAAATTACATTTTTATTTGCAAATAATTCTATTGTTCCCGGGTTTTGACGGTACTTGTCCTTCGCTAGTGCTCGGGAAGTCACAGGTTAATAGGCTCTACTTTTGAATCAGATCAATATCACAGTACAAGAGAATTTATTTAAATGTATGTTGGTTTGCAAATATTTTAAAATGGTTTAAAGTAAATTTTATAAAATGTCTTTAGGTTACTAATTGGATTATAACTAAATAAATATAACCCAGTTTAATCTAAGTGTGTACTATTTATAACATAGTTTATGAAGTTCATTGTTAACTAAATTTTGTGAAATTATAGAAAATGGTTTGAATTTGTGCTGATTGATTGAATTATTAAATCATAATCAATGTTTATCCCAATTCCAGGATGATATTTTTCTTATCATTCATTTGTATTATTCAGTCATTGATTCTCTAATAAATAATTATATTTTATTTAATTATATTTATTTAAAATGTCTTTTTATATAAAACCTTAAATGTGTATTATATAAGTTGTATATTATTAACGCATTATGTGTCAATACCATTCAGTTTCTGTTATGCTGTTCTTCCTAATTACAGTGCTCGCAAAAACGCTGAAGATCTCAAGAAAAATTTGGAAAATGTGGTGGTTCCAATGTTTTGCAATGCCAGTATAGGTAACATATTTCTAATAATGATCCACAAGATTCTAGGCCTATGTCGTTGTCTTTCTGCATTCCATTAGTCTAAACAATATTTGAACATCTCCTGTGGTTTGGTTCAGTCTACACTCGACTCTGCTAGTTTTGACTTTATTCCATTTTAAACAGGCTCACTCCTGACTCCAGGATGCATGATACTATCTAAGCTAATTATGAGAGCCAAATTAATGAATTATTAGCAGAATTGGGTGACAGGTCATTTGCTTCAATTTACTGTGGCGCGTATGGCATTCGGTTAATTGTTTCGCTGTTTCAGCCATTACTGAGGAACAGGAAACCAAGCTTAACAAGTTGCTCAAGCTGTGGGAGTCCAAGTCCAACTATTTCGATGCGACCGTCATCGAGAAGATGAAGAATCCCACGAGCTCCTACCAAGAATACCAGAATAGTCTGGTCTCGCAACACTCCAATGCGATAGCGCATTTAACACAACAAACCAAATCAACCTTTGAAAAGTAAGTAGGTTAAAGTTATATCGGAAATGTCATAAAGTCCTTATCTAAATGTTTATGTGATTTTCAGCTACCAAGCTCAGCACCAGGCGTTCGTCGCGCACACAATGCAACAAATACAACAACTAGAAATGCAAAGGCATGCTATGGAAATGCAAACCACTCACGAATCGAATCATCAAAATAATGACAGCATGCAAAACTTCCAAAACAATATGTACAATAATGATCAAAACTTTTCATCATTGTACGACCAAAATTATGGTTCGAATAATCAGCAATATGGCAGTGAAAATGGTGATAATTATGCGTCAAATAATAGTTTAAGTGGAAATGAGAATAGTTACGACAGTCAAATGTTTGAACAGTTCAAGCCACGAGAAAGTAATGTGGAACCAGATTTATCGCATCTGCCGAATATAGATTTTTCGGAGCCTCCGCCTGGATTTATTCCTGAAGAGCCTCCGCTAGCCTTCCAGAATGGTATGCCGGATATAACGAAGCCCCCTCCTGGATTCCCTCCGATGCCCTCTGCTGAAGAGTTGATGCCTTCTGTACCTTATTTCGAACTTCCCGCTGGCCTCATGGTGCCGCTTATTATGGTAAGATATCAATAATATTTTTTATAGAGATAACTATGTCAGTTAAAAACTAATGATGCTTGCGTTTGTACCGCTGAGACATCGATACCGAATCGCAGTTAATGTGGGGTTAAAAACGAGATAAAAACAACGCTGAAAAAACCGTGATTTAGTTTTTGCACCTGGTGGCCATTGTGTTTCATATTTATGTGAATGATTATATATAGTTAAGTTGTTGTAAGACAAAATCAAACATGGTTTCTGTTAAACATTTTAATTGAGATTTTCGAAACTTTGTGTTTTTGTGAAAGGGGGCGTCCATAAATTACGTGAGGTGTTTTGTTAATTTTTCTGTCCCTGCCTTCCCCATCTCCCAATTCACGTGAGATTTTTGAGAATGTAGGTTTCTTACGTGTGTTTGTGCACCGTAAATTTGGCCAACATTGAGCTATTAAAAGAAGAAGAAAGAATCTTGTATACCGAATAGCGAGTGTGTTAAAAAAGGCAGGCATCCGAAGTATGAAGAATAAAAGAGCATGTATGAAAAGATTAATGGATGTAAACGAAGCAAGAGAGGTTTGCAGGGCAAGAGAGGTTCGTACACTGTGGCAATCGATAGTCTCTGCCTACGCCAATGGGAAATAATGGCGTGAGTATATGTATGTATCGAGCTATTTGGTATAAAATAAATAATGGTGGTTTGACATTCAGTGGATGTATAACGTCGAAGTATGAATAAAATTGTTTTCTTTTGAATTAGAGAAAAATATTAATCGTATTACGATGACGCTGAAGATTAAATCTTGAGTGTGTATAATTTATATTGAATGGATCAAAAAAGTATATATTTTTTTGTATCAATCAGAATAAAAATTGCGTGATATTTGTAGAGACCCCCTCCCCCCCTAAATCACCTCACGTAATTTATGGATGCCCCAGAGGCTGCAATTCCCAACACTCATATTAGGAAAGTGAGAAAACTTCTAAAGTATTTTTTTGGGTTCCATACAAAAGAAAAAGTTTTTGAAATCTTGTCAATCAGCCTATTAAATAAAATAAAATAAATATACATTAGTTGGAGCAAGACGGCTACCATCTTTTGGACACAATCAGGCTGCCGCACGAACGGTTATTATGGTTGACAACTGTGTTACGTCACAAGAACGAGTGTGAAGCCATTTTACACTTTTAAACGTTTTTGCGAGATGATATAATTTACAATATTCAATTTTAAGGGTTCCGTACGTCTGAATACAAAAACGGAACCCTTATAGGATCACTCGTGTGTCTGTCCGTCCGTCGCTTACAGTCAATTATCTCCGAATCTATTAGACCGATTAAGTTGAAATTTGGTACACATATCAATTCCTGTGACCCAAACACAGAGGTGTGACGTGAGCAGATAAAATCTGTATATGGGGGGTTATTTTTGGAGGGGAAAGGTAAAATTAAAATAAAAATTTCTGAAAACTGCATCGTGTGGCATATCAAATGAAAGGTCTTGTTGAGAAAATCTTAAGTGTATTTTTTTGTAATTTTAAAATAAATAGTTTCCAAGTTATTCAAGAAAATAGACGAAAATTGAACATTCCCCCCCCCCTTATCTCCGAAACTACTGAACCTAAAATTTTGAAAAAAAATATTAATTAGTTATATATATTAATATTAGTTTTCTCCATATAGATTATAGGAAAACCTATAAGAAGTCCATGATATTAAAATAACATGGTAAATCACTCAATATTGTGCGTACCAACTTTAACATCGTACGGAACCCTCTTCACGCGAGTTCAACTCGCACTTGTCCCATTTTTTTCCTTATCATAATTGAAAGAAATATTTTGTTATAGCTTCCGTAATTTAAAATCTTTTTGAATAGCCTCAATAATCCAATCACAAAAACATACAAATATTAACCCTAACTGACATTATACCTGGTGTTGTACCAATTTTGTTCGTAAATACTTATTTTCAAGTTGTAATTAAAGAGTTTTCAATGGTATTAGTTGGAGCAAGACGGCTACCATCCTTTGGACCCGGCCACGATCCGGCTGCCCCCGCCCGCGCCGCCCAACGATCGTTTATTAGCCGCTGTGGACGCGTTCTATGCAGCGCCTAACCATGAACGGCCGAGAGATAAGTACGGATACATTTGTTTTCTATATACATACACAAACTCACGGCCATAAAGTCATAACTAATATTTTAGAACCAGTATTATAATAGCTGTGGACGCGTTCTATGCAGCGCCTAACCATGAGAGGCCGAGAGATAAGTACGGATACATTTGTTTTCTATATACATACACAAACTCACGGCCATAAAGTCATAACTAATATTTTAGAACCAGTATTATAATAGCTGTGGACGCGTTCTATGCAGCGCCTAACCATGAGAGGCCGAGAGATAAGTACGGATACATTTGTTTTCTATATACATACACAAACTCACGGCCATAAAGTCATAACTAATATTTTAGAACCAGTATTATAATAGCCGCTGTGGACGCGTTCTATGCAGCGCCTAACCATGAACGGCCGAGAGATAAGTACGGATACATTTGTTTTCTATATACATACACAAACTCACGGCCATAAAGTCATAACTAATATTTTAGAACCAGTATTATAATAGCTGTGGACGCGTTCTATGCAGCGCCTAACCATGAACGGCCGAGAGATAAGTACGGATACATTTATTTTCGTATACATACACAAACTCACTATTTAAGAACCAGTATTACGTATTTTAGCGACCCCTGATTGTACATACATACATATACTCACGGCTATAAATCCCTTAACGGGGTAGCCAGAGCTTTGGAATGAGAAATTCCTCAGCCACTTTTGGAAGTTGTGTGGGGAAAGGATGGTGAAATAAAGGTTGTTGGTGATGGGTCTCCAACCGCATCGCCCAAAAAACCCTCAAAAGCCCCAATACCGTTAGTCGCCTCTTACGTACACCCACCGGGAGAAATGGGGTAGTGCTATTCTAAGCCGACACTACACAGCAAATACTAAGGATACAAATACTAATAAATAAAGGAAAAAAAATCGACACCAGCGGCGGATCACTCTGCCAATTGAGTTATCGTGTCATGTTTTCTTTCCTTTATTTATTAGTAATAATCCCCACATGAGGTTTTCATGGATAAAAAAAATCTAATTAAGAAGACATTTCACTTGTAGAGCTTAGGAATTAGCCTTTATAATTGTGCCTGTATATAGGTGTCCTAGTAAGCCAGAGCTTTTAAGTCAAAAACTCCTCAGCCACTGATGAAAATATGAAGAAGAAGATATGATGAAGTTAAGGATAATACTTTTTTGTTCGTCAAATATATAATTCAGTTCAGTATTACGACATGCACGATATGGGGTAACGCTATTCTAAGGCATTGTACAAGATATTGCTATATTTGTACATGTAACGGTGTTACCCCTTATATCTCCCAAGTAATGGAAGTAATATTTCCATTCCCTATGTTTAGAATACCAAATTTTAAAACAGAATTCTAACTAATCTGCATTTACTTTTGTGTTTCCCATACAAAATTTTACTAACGTCAATAACTTTTTTCCAGTGAGGGTTGGGAGAAATTAGGTTTATACGAATATTACAAAGCTAAAAATGCGGCGCGAAAGAAAAAAGAAGAGGATATAGAAAAAGGAATACGGGAGAAGTCAAGAAGTCCTACCCCTATTCCGAAAGACCTTCAGAAACAACCCACCCCCGCCGGTAGAAGATACAGGTAAGGATTCATACTGGGAGATCCTATGTAATATTGTATAGAATTTAGAGTGATGGTAATAGATTATTATAGATTGTTCCTTAACGATAAAGTTTTACCTAAGGCGAAAGGTTGCTTTAACAACCACTGAGTGTTTCAGGATCGTACGAAGCGGCGATCAATAGTCTCTGCCTACCCCAATGGGAACTAATGGCGTGAGTATATGTATGTATGTATGAGTGTTTCAAGTTAAAGTACTCAACTTATAATACTAGTCTTATGCTAAGGGTTGGGGACTTAAAGACAAAATAAGTCGGGGGGCTTCAAAAAGAGGCAAGTTTTTAAAAACTGAGTCTTTATTATAACTTATGCAGGGATCATCAGGAGTCGGTTACATACACAGATACAGGTGAAGCTAATATAAGCGTGTTAAAAAGGTTGATGTCAGGATATTAATAGGGCATGTATGAAAGGATTGATGAACGTAGGAAAAGCTAGAGAAGTTAAATTGTTATTAATTTTACTTAATTAAACGGCCATTTTTTCCAGATCAAAAAGTCGAACGCCAGAAAAGAAATTATCACCAAAACGGTCACGGACGAAATCGCCATCACCTAGAAGAAAAAACTCGTCCTGGAGAAAAGAGAGGGATAGTATGTACATATGATCGTGTATCTCATGTGGATTTCTCTATGATTATTATTTGTTTCATATCTCTCCTTAGGGCCGGCGCTGACTGCTGGCATGGCATGGCAAAGGATTTCGGTACAGATATAGCATTTTTAATCTTATTACCATGCGTATAGAATTCATTTTGACACAACGATGTCGAGGGAGGCCGCGGTAGGACAGAACGTCGGCATCGTTGTGTCAAAATAAAGTAAAATGAATTCTATATACATGGTGATTAGATATCTGTACCGAAATCCTTTGCCATGCCATGCCGGCAGTCAGCGCCGGCCCTTAGAAAGCTATATATATTAAAAAATCAATGTCACCCCTTATGTAACATACTGTTAGCATAAAATCGATCAGACTATCAAAGACTGCAACTTTTCAACGTTGTTTAACTTCTCAATTCACAGCTTTTCTTGTGAAAACCCAATTCTCATATTAAGGACTCAAACGTTCAAGCCGAATATTCCCGAAGGGGTTGGCAGAGGTACTAATACTTCTGAACATCACGTGACATTGTCACCTGCCTGGTGGTCAGAGTACCCACGTTTTGCTTGGACATTGTAATCACGTGATAGGGGCTGGCCTATAGCCGTTTTGTACGTTGTGTGTTTTCTTATATTGAAATTAATCAATATTGTAATATATAATTAGATCGCCGCCGCTCGAGATCGCGATCTCGATCCCGCTCTCGCGAACGACACAGAGAGTCGCCGCGCTCTCGCAAGATTGAAAGAGATCACTCGCCATCGCCGCCCAGCTTTCTGTGAGTATATTATTTAGTGAAATTAGTGATCAATATCCTAATTTAGTAGAGTAGATAGTTATTTCTTTGTTCACCTTAATGTGGTTCGGTAAAGGTAGGAATTATTATTAAATAAATTGGCCAAGTGCGACTCGGCTCGGCCTTGAAGAGTTTTGTATAAAGTAAGAATAGATAAAGAAAAGTAATATATTAAGAGTAGAAATTATGAAGTAAAATTTCCAGCTGGAATCAAAACGGAAACTTATCGGTGTGTTTTTATATCTACAACATATACTCTATTTATATTTGTCACCTACTTGTTTTAAAATTTAGAGGGAACACACATACACCGAACTATTCATAAAAAAAAATGGTTTGAGAAACTAATTTAATGTATGTAACCCTTTCCAAAGCCATACATTTGTTCACTGTTTACAGCTACTAGCGATTTAGATTTTCTCAGGCCTACTGAGAAAAATATTCATAACATTCAGACATACAACATAACAGAAAACACTGTGACCTCAGAATTTCATATATTAGACATATAATATGTTTATTTAATTAGAGAAACCATTTCAATATCATTATTTGTTTTTACCTCCCTCCCCTTAGATATTATAGCCATGTGTGTATTAACTTTATGATTTTGATAATTTGATTACGCTCGCATAGCACCATCAGATTTCACGACTAAAGCTTTCAACATCAATTCCACATACAGAAGCAACCACTTGTTGCTTCAGTTGCAATATCGCTGTCAAATCGCATACAAATTTATGCCACTGACAGCGACAATAGTGCAACTTGCGACACAATCATACATACATACATACAAATACTCACGGCTATAAATCCCTAGAAAGGGTAGCCAGAGCTAAGAAATTCGAAATTCCTCAGCCACGTTTGGAAAGTTGAGTGGAGAAAAGATGGTAAAATAAAGGTTGTTGGTGATGGGTCTCCAACCGCATCGCCCAAAAATCCCTTAAAAGCCCTAATACCGTTAGTCGCCTCTTACGTAGTGATCAGGGGGCTGATTGTGTTAACGTTTCCAGGGGAGGTTCATTCCAAAGCACATCGGGCGGCATAGACTCGTCCAACAAGGGCCACCAGATGCTGCAGAAGATGGGCTGGAGCACGGGTGGGCTGGGAGCGGCCGGGCAGGGCATTGCCGAGCCCATCAGCCCTGGACACGTTAGGGATCGACAGGACCAGTATAAAGGTGAGGATTATAAGTATTCCATACGTATAAGTTTAACTAGTGCTATCAGCGGGAACTTGTTAGATATAGACAGGATCAGTATAAAGGTATGGTATATAATTTATTCTTACAGTGGTTTCATTTCCAACTTCATCTAGCGTCATCTACGGGGACACGTTAGGGATCGATAGGACCAGTATAAAGGTAGGTTTGGATACTAGGATATTTTGATCTATAAGTGGGAGACACCCTAGGGACTGACGGGACCAGTATAAAGGTAGGTCACAGATTACTGAATACTTACCAGATACTTCACTTCATAGAAAATTTCCAATACCAACTGCTATAATAGCCTACTCCGTCGCGTCAGCAACCACTGCAATCTAAAATGTGCCTTAATGCTCAAGCGTATAGTTGTGGTTGCTTCGCACCGCGCGATCCGATACCAATCGCAGGGCTGCCACTTCGATAAAATTAAAATAACATAACTTTTTGTGTCGATGTTATTGAGAACTGTGAATATTTATTTTATTATATGTTCTGACTTGTATGTGGCAGTACATTTTTTTTTGTTTTTTTTTTATACTTTATAGCTGTACTATGCAATCTATCTATCTAAGAACATAATTAATTATAGACGTCAGGGTGTAGGTAAAATAAAATAGATTTGCACCCATCTATAGCACATAATGTACCAGACGGCATCGTAGGTACGCGTACGAACGAATTAAATACTTAGAAACTTATTAAAATATAACAACGTTCATGCGCTCCGCTCGCTCGCGACAACCGCACTGAACTAAGGCCTCCGGTGGCCCGAGACCGTTCGGCCGGGCAGTAGGTAATTATAGCGCGCAAGTACATGGAGTGACGGATGCCTGGGTAGGTTTAGATATTTGGATATGTTGCTCTATAAGTGGGAGTCACGCTAGGGACTGACGGGATCAGTATAAAGGTCGGTTTAGAAATTATGCTCTATAAGTTGGAGACACGTTAGGGATTGACGGGACCAGTTTAAAGGTAGGTTTAGATGTTTGGATATTTTGCTCTATAAGTGGGAGACACGTTAGGGACTGACGGGACCAGTATAAAGGTAGGTTCATAAATATTTTAACAGTAGTTCGTTTCAAAGGTTATTGGGCGGAATAGACTCGTTGGAGTCCATTAGTGGGAGATATGTTAGAAATAGACAGGATCAGTTTTAAAATCGAAGTTAAGGAATAAAATAACCGAGATGTTTGCTTATTTTTCTGCTAGTATTTAAACTCAAAAAGTTACCCAGACTTAAAGATTTCTATCTACTATGGTATTTTATCCCTTAATAGAACCAAATAAAACTTTTTAATTATGAGTAAAGATGGAAAGATAGTATGAATATAAAACTATTCCGCGTTTAAATAATATTCGGAATAAGCGACTCCGAATAACAAATTCGCCATCCCCAAAAAAATAAGTGCCCGATAAGTCGATTCAACTAGCGCTAGCAGTGTTGATACAAATATGTATACCTCTATAATAGATTTTATATTTAGAGCAATAAAACTCAGGTTATTTTTTTTTGTTACAGGTATTGGTGTTAATCTAAATGACCCGTATGAAAACTTTAGAAAGAACAAAGGTGCAGCATTTATAACGAGAATGAAGGAAAGAGCGCTGGAGAGAACGTCGTGATGAGGAGTGTGAATAGGAGATTTGTGCTAAATGTAAATCTTGTGTACAATTGTGATGAAATTGTTGATTCCGATGTGAATTATTTTGTCTAAGTAAATCAACTAAATTAAAGATAGTTAACATATAATGCCTTTTATTTTCTGTTTAAATATTATATTACATCTGCGATAAAATCATCAAATACATTTGACTGTTCAAATTCATGACTTTATTAGAGATGATGTAAGTTAATCAACTGTGTTTATGCAACGAACCTGATAAAATCTGTTGCATTTGCATCCAAAAAAATATAATAAAATAAAATTTGGTACTGAACCACAGTTTTCCTCAAATACACTCATAAGATCCAAACCAAAGACTAAACCTATGGCTCGTCACGTCATGACGTTCTTAATCGTTAAGGTGTAATTATAGTGTGTCGTGTTACCACGGTGTAGAACACACTGTGTGCTAAATATCGCGGAAGAAACGCAATATTTAGCGCGCCACTAGGCGACAAACGCCCGTCGCCTCGGCCACTGGGGCGCGCCGCCGCAAATACGAAGATATTCCGCGTCATATTAAGGTACACATTGTTTTTTTTTCACTACATACGTCCGCACCACGCCACTAGTATAAACCGCGCCTTAGGGTCTAGTTCATATAAACGTATGAAACTGGGATTTATAAAACTTCATTACCTGGAAAAGTATGTGTTGCACTGATCTCTTGCAAATTGTGAGTTTTGTTTTTCCTATTCGATGATACAGCGAGTTAATTACATTTGAGGGCATCCCCAAAGTTAACCTTTTCTTATGACTTAATGGGATTATCTTTAGTTCTTACATATAATCACAGAAATACACTAAAGCGCAGGCATGTCCTGTTGCAGATTAATTACCGAGTAGGATTTGGCCTGGAAGACTTATTAAGAGGTTAAGATGAATTACTAAAATCAACAAAATACGAATAAAAATGACTACATTCATATACTCACGGGTAAAAAACCCCAAAACAGGTATAGGGCCATAGCTTCAGAATTAGAATTTTTACTCTACCGCATTTGGAAATTGAGAAATGATTGTGAAATACAGGAAAGTTGGTGATTAGACTGCAGCCACTCGCCCGAGAATCACTTAAAAAACCCTAAGCTGCCTCTTACAACACCTTGCGAAGAAATGGAGTAGGGCTGTTTCAAACTGACTACACAGCCATAAATTTTAAAAATAATGTAACTTGATTTCCTTAAGATTTCTTCGTGTATGGAAGAGGAGTGGCGGGGCCGGTCTTTTATGCATAGGTACATAAGATAATTTACTCACGGCCATAAAACCCAAAAAAGGGTAGCCAGAGCTTCAGAGCTAGAAATTCCTCAGCCATATTTGGAATTAGATAGGGAACAAGATGTTAGAAATAAAGTATTGTTGGTGATGGGTCTCTAACCGCATCGCCCAAAAACACATAAAAAAACCTCATACTCTTATAGTCGCCTCTTACGACACCCATGGGAATAAAGGGGTAGTGACATTCTAAGCATGCACTTCAAGACATGAATTAAATATGTCCGTTTAAAGTGGGTCAAAATCGAGTCCACAAGAGTCGTTTACGTACAGGGGAAGGTATTAAATTATAAAAAAAGACCACTTTATAGTCCTTATTGAAGATTTCATACATTATTGTCACCTGGTCTTCGCAGAGTACCCACGTTTTGCTTGGATAGTGTACTCACATGAAAGGGGGCAAGCCTTTCGCCGTTTTGTTTGTCCCAATACACTATAACAGGGCCGTCCAAACCAAGACCCGCGGGCCGCGTGCGGGAATTTATATAGGCTCTATGGACACACTTTAACACGTAAAAAAATATTAAGTTCAAGTCTGACTCGCCCGTGAAGAGTTGCGTAGTAGCAAGAATAAGTAAGTACTGCCCGGCTAGTACGAGCGCTATTATATCGACACGATAACGGTTAGAATGAGATGGCAGTATACTATACTAAGTGCGTAAGAGATGGCTGCTTTATCCCACGCGATAACTAGTTTAAACTCCGCTCGTACTAGCCGGGCAGATATGTTAAGATTGGCATTTCAAATATTTGAGCAGAAACCAAAACGTAAACATAACTTTCATTATTTAAAAAAAAACTTTTAGAAAGTTTATTTTTAATCTTTTTGTTGATTTTAACTCTAATTTTTTAAAGCAAGAGTGGTACGTAAATATAAGTCAACTGAATAGATCCGAAATAAGGTAAGCTTCTTAGCAGCTAAAATGGTTAGGGACAATCCAAATAAAGTCAAATTTTCTTGGCTGGTCTTCCCACTAATAGAAAGGAAAGACAGTTTAAAACACATAAAAAGTTCTCAAACAAGTCAGGCAACAAGTAAAGAATAAAGGCAAATATTTAAAACGGCAACTAAAATCCTTTTTAGGCAACTTTCTATTAGGTCATAAAAAAACTAACTTTGCAGTGATTAAATATCTTAGCAACTATTAAACTATACAAGCAACAAAATGCTGGGATCAAAAACTAAAAAAACGGCTGCTACTGTAAGGTATCAAATATATCAAGCGGGATCAGTGAAAAACTGGTTCAGGTATTATAAAACCTAATGTGGCGACTAATTTTTCCGAGGGGATATCATACATTCTTCAGTGGCAACTATTGGATTTCATTATAAAAATACACATCTGGCAGCGATTTTTAGGTAGCATTGAAACTGAAAATGGGTATTATAATAATGTATTTGGATATTAAAATATTGTTTGCAGATTCGTAAATTCTTGGAAAGGCAGCAAATGCGCCAATTATTTTTGTGACTATTATATTAAGTAAATTACATATTATGTGTATTGAAGTAAAAATTAATAAAACTAAAATATATTAGATAATTTAAATCTTTTTGTTCATGAAAACCTCATGGGGATTATTACTAATAAATAAAGGAAAATTTTTCTTACCTTTATTTATTAAAATATATTAGGTTAGGTTAAAAGTTGCTTCTCCCACCCTAATGGGCAGATGCAATTAAGATAGGGAAAGAAAACAGAGGGGGGAAGCATTAAAAAACAATTAATCACCACAAATGCGTTTGTGCTAGGTTAGGTTAGGGTTAGCTTATGCCCCCACACGGTGCAGCCTTGTCGTGGCGTGGGGGCTCAGTAGCCTCGGGCAATCCAGTCCGGGGTGAAGCTAATGTACCAAAAGTCCGCTTCTCTCCTCTGCTTCCAGAGCGAGCAGTAAGCGGACGGGAAGTCGTGGCACATTCTGATGTGCGCGGCTTAGCCCCAGCGTTTGTCCACATTGGGCGGCTGGGGCGGGTGTTAGAACCTGGCGTCTGTGTCGCATCGGTCGGCCAGGTTTTGTCGTGGATTCGGTCCCAGCGACTGTCCATATTGGGCGGCTGGTGATGGAGGGGCGGCAGTGTCTTCATGATACTGTCGGCCAACCCGTAAGCCTACTTCGGTGGGAACGGGGGCTCAGGCCACTGAGGTCTGGGCTGCGAGGAAGAAAACCTCTATAAAAAATTACCCTAATCCTAAGGTCAGCGTGCCGAGAGGATGAATGTCTGGAGGGGGTCCAGTGCCAAGCGCAGGGGATGGGGGGGTTAAGCTCGATGGTAGGCCGAGGGTAAAGCCTACCAAAAACCGAAATGAACAAGGAATTTTTGAAGAGAATTACCCAGGTGGGTCCCCGAAAGGGGGAATCCCACCCTTCCGCTTCTGCGGAAGGCGCCCCCGCGTATTCTGGGGGGGGCAAAAACTTCCACAACAACGACCAATGCAATCTCTTTACGGACTTAGATATGAGCGATACGGCTGTGGAAATTATGAGCGACAGCTCTTACGTTTCCACAGAGAACATTGTTGGCTCCAAATCGAAGGAGAGTCAATTAGACTCCCGACGAAAGCGGAGTTACGGAGGAAATGAATCGGCCTCATCCGATTCTGACTCTACGAGGGGAAGGGACATGTCGTCTCCAACCCCAAGCAAAACCTCTGCAAAGAGGGGGCGAGGCCGGCCACCCACGTCGGGTAAATACATTGGCATAGGGAAAGCCCGTGAGGAAGCTGCGAAAGCAAGACGAGAGAGTTTTCTCCTGCAGGAAACAGAGGACTTGAGTCTAAAAATGGAGCAATATAACCGGCTCGCAGAAAAAAGAAGAGAAAAAACTCTGGAGAATCCAGTTCCTGCGTCTTCCAAGACGGCCCACGACATCAATTCCCAGATAAAAGTGGATACGACCGCCATTTTAGAGGTGGCCAATAAATCCAAGAGGCTGAAGGGAACCATGGTAAAGGTCCTCAAAAATGCTGTTGCTTCCATCACGGAGTCCTCGGATGCTTTGTTGGAGAGGTCTTCAACGGAAGAGACCAGAAAGCTCCAGCAAGAAAACTCTCGCCTCAAAGATGAGCTCACACAACTGAGGGTTGACAATGCCAACCTTCAACAAGAGCAAAATTCTTTGAGAAAAGAGCTGGACGCACTACGAGATGAGGTTCGTAATGGCCGTTCAGACCCAGAAGCCGACTCAAACCTGGCTCGCACAATCATGGTCCATGTCGGAACTATGGTAAACGCCAGGCTAGAGGCCCTAGAAGATCGGCTTTTGCCTGAAAAACGTGTCAGGCCACCCCTGGCATTTGATAAGGCACCTAAAGTTGGGCAAACTTCTAAACCTTTGTCTCCTCAGGTAGAAGACAAAGGTAAAGAAAACGCAAAAAATAAAAGCAAGGGTAAGGGAAAGGGAAAGCAAACGCCTAAACCATCCCCATTGCCGGTACATGAGGCAACCCCGAAAAACCGGAGTCAAGCAATGGCGGCGGTTCCGATATCACAGCCGGCTCCTGGCACCTCATCAACTGTGAATGAGTCCTGGGCAACCGTGGTCCGCCGCGGAGGGAAGAAAAAGAAGGCCGTTGCACCTGTCAAGGCCCCGCAAAAAGTAACGGCCCAAGCAGCTGCCAAAAAGCTTAAACCTCCGCGTTCTGCCGCGGTGATAGTGAGCTTGAGCGAAGACGCTGCTAAAAGTGGTTTAACGCTGGGAAATATCATCTCCGATGCCAAAACCAAAATTGACTTCCCTGGTTTAGGTATTGGGCCCATGCGTATTCGCTCAGCTCTAACTGGAGCTCGGAAATTTGAAATTTCGGGTGAGCAGGCTCCAGAAAAAGCTGACGCCTTCGCGGCAAAACTCCGGGAAGTGCTTCCGCTGGACTCAGTTCGGATATCCAGGCCAACAAAAATTGAAGCCCTACGACTGGTTGACCTGGATGACTCGGTGTCGGAAGGGGAAATAGCCGATGCAGTTGCCTGCGTGGGTGGGTGCGACCGGGATGCTGTAAGGGTAGGAAAGGTGTCAGTTGGATACCGAGGATCCTGCTCGGCTCTCATACGTTGTCCTATAGCTGCCGCTAAAAAGCTGTTGCAGACGGGCTCCTTACAGATTGGCTGGGGCAGAGTGACAGTGCAGCACTTACCACATAGGGAGTTGCGCTGTTACAAGTGTTTAGAGGCGGGGCACGTTCGTGCCAATTGTAAATCCCAGGTGGATCGCAGCGAATTCTGCTTTCGTTGCGGCTCCTCAGGGCATAAAGCTGAGGTATGCTTAAACAAGCCATGTTGCCCAATTTGTAAGGCAACAGGAAAACCTAGCGAACATTCAGTGGGGGCAAAAAGCTGTTCGACCTCTAAAAAGAAACAGCCTAAAAAGCGCCAACATGCTGGGAAAAGTATGCCACTTTTAGCTCCAGCGAGTGACAGCAACAGCCCAAACAAAGGGCCAGTGGAGGAACCCATGGTCGTTAATTAATAATGGCTTTGCGGTTCCTCCAAGTGAACTTGAACCACTGCGCCACTGCTCAAGATCTCTTCTTTCAGAGCGTGGCGGAGTGGTCTATTAATGTGGGTATTGTCTCGGAGCCATATTACGTCCCTACAAGGGCTAATTGGGTGTCGGACCTAAATGGTGTGGCGGCTATAACCGTCACTAGCTCGTCGGGGCTGCTGCTAGAAGAAGTGAGAAGGGGCAGGGGTTTCGTCTCGGCACGGGTGGGGGATTTAGTTATCTTTTCCCTTTACTTTTCGCCGAACGACTCCCTTGCCAATTTCGAGACCTTTCTGCAAGATCTCGAAGCAGCAGTCCTACAATGTCGCCCACGCCAAGTATTGGTCGCTGGAGACTTCAATGCCAAATCTACGGCTTGGGGTTCTCCGGCGACAGACGCCTTTGGTGGGGCGGTTTTAGAGTGGGCGACAGCCGCGGGATTCTCCGCGGCAAATAGGGGTTCGACACCTACATCACGTCAGGCATAACGGGAGTTCGATTGTCGATTTAACATTCGCAACTCCCGACCTCTGGGCCCTGATCAAGGGCTGGAGGGTTGTCACAGACGTGGAGTCGTACTCAGACCATCAGTATATCCGGTTTGAGATCTCCACGTCCAGACCAGCCACCCAACCGGGTGGAGCGTCGGCAAATGGGGGACCTAGGTGGGCCCTCAGCAGGCTGGACAAGGAGATGATGGTGGAAGCCTCCATCGTCCAGTCCTGGATGTCACCGCCGCCCGGTGCGACCGTCGACATCAGTGCCGAGGTGAGCTGGTTTCGTGAAGCCCTCACAGAGGTATGCGACGCGTCGATGCCCCGAGTGGGACCGATGGCTCCGAGACGCCAGATGCACTGGTGGTCCGCCGAGATCGCACAACTCCGACGTGCGAGCATCGCGGCGAGACGCCAGTGCAAAAGAATAAGAAGAAGGAGACGCCGGGACGAGGCCGAAGAGAACCGCGTTGTCGAGGCTTTCCGGGAGGCTAAGAAAGCATTAAAACTGGCGATTTATGATGCCAAAGAAGCCTCCCGAAAGGAATTACTGGAGGCTCTAGACGATGATCCATGGGGGCGCGCCTACAGAATGGCCAGGCAAAGGTTAAGACCATGGGCGCCCCCACTAACTACGAGCCTCCAAACTATTGTAGTGGAAAATGTGGTTTCGGCCCTGTTCCCGGCCAGGGGGGTGCATCAGCCCCCCATGATGGCGATTGAGCGGCGGCGTTCGGTGGACGAACTTCTCGTCCCCGAAGTAACCGAACCGGAGTTGGCGGTGGCCATAGAGCGCCTGAAGAAGAAGAAGACGGCCCCGGGACTAGATGGGATTCCGGGGCAGGCGTGGGTAGTGGCGCTCAAGCCCTTCCTGGAGGAGAGGTTTCGGGGCCTGTTCTCCACGTGCCTGGAACAAGGTGTGTTTCCAGAGCCGTGGAAGACGGGTAAACTCGTGCTTCTGCGAAAGGATGGGCGCCCCGCCGACTCCGTAGAACCCTCGGCTTTTCGACCGATTGTGCTGCTCGACGAGGCGGGTAAACTTTTAGAGAGGGTGATCTCTGCCCGAATCGTCGAGCACCTCGAGGGAGCTGGTCCAAATCTCTCGGACCAGCAGTTCGGTTTTAGACGCTGCCGCTCGACTGTACACGCAGTTCTGCGAGTCCGCTCAATAGCGGACGAGGCGGTCTCCCAGGGCGAGGTGGTGTTGGCGGTATCACTCGATATCAAGAACGCATTCAACACCATCCCCTGGTCCTGTATAACGGAGGCACTGAAATTTCACGAAGTGCCTCCGTACTTGAGGAGGATCCTCGGGTCGTACCTCTCGGATCGGTTCATCACGTATCCGCTTCGGGAGGGTTGGGGTCGCCGCGAGATGTCTTGCGGTGTTCCACAGGGCTCAGTCTTGGGCCCGCTCCTGTGGAACATCGGATACGATTGGGTTTTACGCGGCGCCAACCTCTGGGGTGTCCAACTTACCTGTTATGCAGACGACACCCTAGTGACGGCCCGAGGGAAAACATACAGAGAGGCCGCCATTCGCGGAACTGCAGGAGTGGCGCACGTAGTGCGCCGGATAAGGTCATTGGGCCTAGAAGTGGCCCTGAACAAATCCGAGGCCATGTGGTTCCATGGTCCTCGGAACGGTCCGCCGGCTGGAGAATCTGCCATCGTTGTGGGTGGCGAGAGGATTGCCGTCGAGTCAACTTTGAAGTATCTGGGATTAGTGCTCGACGGCCGATGGACGTTCCGCGCTCACTTCGAGCGTTTGGGGCCCCGGTTGATGGTTGCGGCAGCTGCACTCTGCAGACTCCTGCCGAACCTTGGGGGCCCTAGGAACGGGTGCAGGCAGCTCTACATGGGAGTCGTACGGTCCATGGCCATGTACGGCTCCCCAGTCTGGGCTGACGCCCTGAAGGGGTCGAATGCGGCGCTTCTTCACGCGCCGCAACGGCTTATGGCTGTCAGGGCGTCAAGGGGATACCGTACGGTATCCCGAGAAGCTGCCTGCCTAATGGCGGGTTCGAAGCCGTGGGAGTTAGACGCGCAAGTTCTCGCGTCGACCTTCCACTGGCGTGAAGAACGGCGGACACAGGGCCACTGGCCCACGGATCGGGAAACAGCGGCCTACAAACAGCAAGAAGAGGCCGCTGCCCTCGACGCTTGGGCACTAAGGCTGGGCGAGCCTAGTGCGGGGCACAAGACGGTGGAGGCTATCCTTCCCGTCTTTGAGCAGTGGCTGCAACGAGAGCACGGGGCTCTGAGCTTTCGGCTGACACAGGTCCTTTCCGGGCATGGTTGCTTCGGAAAGTACCTGTGGCGGCTGGGCAAAGAGCAGGCCGCTCGGTGCCACCACTGTGCAAACTGCCCCGAGGAGACGGCGCAGCATACGCTTGAAGTGTGCCCAGCGTGGGACATAGAGAGGGCAGAACTCCGGGCGATCATCGGCCCGGATCTCTCTTTACCAGCTGTCGTTTCGGCTATGGTGGAGAGACCCGATGCGTGGGCGGCGGCGGCCTCCTTTTGCGAACGAGTCATGCCTGCAAAGGAGGCCGCCGAAAGAGAGAGGGAGTTGGCGGACCCCACTGGAAGGGGCCGTCGTCGCCGCGGTGCCAGGAACCACTGACGCACCGCGGCCTCGGTTAGGGTCTTCTAAGACCACGGAGCCCCCATATGGCGTGCGTCGCCGAAAGCGGGGCTCCACGGGCAGGAGGCGCGCAGAGTGGGACTATCTGCGCGCTACCAAACCCTGCCCAAGAAGGACGGGCGCTTAGGTGGTCCTGAGCGTCCGTGACTACTAAAGTGGAAAAGGGGGGTTCTGTCCCCCCCAATGAAGGAATGCCGCGAGGCATAAGGTGCGTGGGGTCTCGGGAACATTGCAATTGAAGAGTACCCAGAGACCCCACATTTGTGCACCAAGAAGGACCACCGTGGGGTTTTAGTCAGTAGAAGTCTGACATATCCCCGTCGCACCCCCATGCGGCGGGGAATCCATGAGGATTTCCCCACGTAAAAAAAAAAAAAAAAAAAAAAGGGTTAGCTTATGCCCCTTAGAGCGGAAATAGGCAACCCGCGAAGCGGGGTGACGTCGATACGCTGTTAGGTTAAGTTGTGTAGGTTCATTTAAAAAAGAGGAATGTTAATAAAATAGACCAACAAAAGTTTTATAGCATGTCACAATTTGGTTAATTTAGATCCCTACAAATGTAGCCAAAAGTATTTTTTTAAGATCTTGTTTGTATTTATTTGAGACCTTGGTCATGTTTATAGACAACCCCATTTTAGAATTTTTGAGAGCCTATTTTAAGTTTTTTATCCGCCAATAATTTGTCGCCTTAGAAGAAATTCAATTGCCACAAAAGAAAATCACTGCCAGATAAAATTTAAATAAAACCTCAAAACTCATTAAAAAGCCGCCGCTTTCTAGTTAAGATACTACCTCTAATTAGTCGCCAAAGTAGATTATTTACCATCCATTTTCAGTTTTTTTACGACCCAGAATGGTATCAATTTGTCGCCGCGTTAAATACATGCCAAGAATAAAAAACAAAACCTTAGTAATAAATCAGTTTATTTACAAGTGTTAAAGTTCGAAATCCTCTTCATAATTATCTTTAAACTCAGATAGTCTTTCTAATGTCTCTTTAAACTCTATCTCTTCCAATCCTTCCTCTTTAAACTTATGTAATTTACTAAACTTAATTCTTCCTACTTCTCTATGCATCTTCTCCAACATGTCTGACAAAAATACTCCATTATGATAACCAGATATTACAGGCACACTTTCTACATTTTCAGAAACATCAGAGTTTTTCACAAAACCATATTTATTTAGTTGGTTAGAGAAAATTTTCGGGAATGGGTTCTTAGTCTGAAGGGGACTATTCAGTATTGTGACATTAGTTGCTGAAAGAAAATTGGATGATTGGAAGTACAATGAGAACATTTCCTTTAAGTTGGCACACTGGTAAGCAGGCAAGTCTTTTTGTTCCTTGGCCTCTTTCATTGGTGCTTTTAAAAAGTTCTCTGGTATACCTCTGACTGTTATCAACTGAAATAGTTTATCAGTACCAAGTTTACAACTTGGGGTAATTGGGGTGTACAATGGTTTTGTTACTTCATTCAAGTGCTCTATAACATACTTCGATTCATTAATTGCTAATGGAATTCCAACTGAAGCAGCAACCATCTTCCGTCCATACCCAGTCATGTCAGCACATAGGTTTGATAAATTGTAAATATTTTCTTTATGTCTGTATTGGAAACTCAATGTATCTATAGCAGAAGCAAGCAGTGCTGATGAGTGATAGTACAACTCAGGTTTATACTTGATATAATCAAATGTTCTAGCATTGCCAGGTTTTCTCCAGCCTTTCTCTCCAGTACATAGTGGTACAAACATATTAACATTCTGTGAGATTTCTTCAGTGCTTAGTGCTATATTTGCAAGTCTTATGGAATCCTTTAAAGTGGCCTTATCCCTTTCTTCTGGAGTATTTGCTTCATTATCAGAAAAGTGAGATGGCACAATAGGATATGCTAATATAGTTTTTGAATATTCATCAGTCAAATGTTCAATACATGCTACAGCCAGCCCAGCAAATCCATCATTATAGTTGAAATTCACTTGGAATCCTTGCATACTATCACATTCCTCAACATATTTGCGAATTTTGTCACTAAACATTTCTCCAAACTCTGATTTCCATAACATTTTTCCACTGGTGAATAGATCAAAACCTTCCTGAAAAATGAAAACTGTATGTAAAATTTACCGAAATATAAATATTAGTATTTACTACAAATGGGTCACAAAATATGTTTCTAAAACATAATTTGGACTAGGACAATACCAGCAATATTGGTTTGGTGGATAATAGGTAGTACAGCTAAGTTCAGAGGAACAAAAGTATAAAACATTAATTAATGAAAAACTATCTCTGCAGTTTATCAGATTGATATGATATATATGAAGGGAAATTTTAAGATATCAGTAAAATTAAAATTGTTTACATTGCTGGGAGCAAATAGTTAGTTAAAGTTATAATATAAAATTTCAAGCGACTAACAAAGAAAAAAAAACTATGCTTACATTTTCATTTCCATGTTGGTACTCATTAATGATATTGACAGTTCTAGGGTGAAATCTGGGGTATATATAGTCAGACCATGTTTGCACACATTCATCAAGGTTATAATTTTTTGCAGCAATTGAATCTGGATCATTGGATTCAATATCTTTCAAGTATTCATTTTTTTGTGGTGGAGGCTCTTCAATTTTCTCTATTTGTTCCCATGGTAAGTCTTCATTTTGTTCTACTTCATCAGGTAAGCCACCACTTAAAGGTAGGCTTTTCAAAGCACCCTTTAAATCAGCAAGCAACAGTCGAGGTGTATATGTTACATCTCCTTTTGCAGTTTGTCCTTCTCTATACAAAATATCGTGGTTACATTCTGTTTTTGAAGCATCCGTGTAATTAAAACTTAACTCCTGAATGTTCCAAAAATGGGCTCCAACATAATTAGCGTAGTGACCAAACTGCAGCGTTAGTATTTCTCGACCCGACATTATTAAATTAAAATAAAACAATTCTTAAATGTTTTATTTACATTAGGCAGCAATAAACTCAAAAATAATAAATAGAATAACTAATAGAATAGCTCTATCAGTAAACTTACTTATGGCAAATCTATGAATTATTTAAAAGTGTATTTTTTTACCACAGGTTTTATTAAGATAATGGAATAAATTATCTTTTTTTAGAAATTAAATATTTATTGTTCTGTTCGTAAAGGAAGGAAGGCATTTATTTTTTTATAGGCGCAGCTTATTTATAGTAGACCTGTAGCAAACTGTATGTATTCGGTACTGAGTAACGGGTGCGCCTTCTAGTACCGAGTAACGAAACGTTACTCTCGAATATATTTCGTTATTCGCACGATTTCGTTCCTCGCATTTATTGTATAATGGGTTCATTTCACGCAGGTCAGTGGATGCTTGTATTGAATGAAACGTTTGCTGATCGTACGTTTGTTTTACTTAATCTGTGGTTTTACGCATGCGCACCTTGCGCACGCTTATTCGGCGAATTTAAAACCGTTCGTTACAATTACAAAATCATGGCTTTCGTTTTTGTCGTAGTCAGATAAAAAAATAAAAAGAATCTTTACTTACGGGCTAGTCTTATTAATTTAATTTTATAATTAGGGAACGATATTATAATTAGGGATGAAGCTTAAAAAATAGTTTTTTATTTGTTTAAAATATGTTTTTATTTAATATGTCTAATTTTAGTTTAAGAACAAAAGATTTATGTTGTTTAGAATATGTTTTTAATTAATATGTCTAATTTAAGTTTAAGAACAAAAGATTTATGTTGTTTAAAATATGTTTTTATTTAATATGTCTAATTTCAGTTTAAAAATAAAAGATTTTTGTTGTCGAAATGTTTTTGGCAATAAATAAGGTTCACTAAAGTCAAGAGTTCATTTGCAGTTCTACACGCGTATCAAACGATACAACATACGAATCGATTCGCTTCGTTGGGTTATACTAAGGTACCAAAAGTAACGAGTAACGTAACGATACGATAGTAACGAGTACTCATTTTTATAGTAACGAATACATACGGGTTTGCTTTTTCTCGTTACTTTTACACCTCTAATTTATAGGTTATGTTATTTATTTTTTGAGCGTATTGATTTGACTTGACTGGGCATGGGTAGGCTAAGATCAGCGACCATACAACCAACTAGACACCGCATCATGGGTGAAACCGTTCTGGCATAACATCAACTACTGAGCGCCTATGTAAGCTCGTCGCTTCAAAATCTCAATCAGTCACAACCCACAGATTACAATTAGATACTGTCACAACCACTTCACTGAGCTGTTGACACTCTTTAACGTAATTTTATTAAAATTGGAAAAATGCCTTCTTGTTCTATTAAATGGTGCGGAAAAAGTAACAATACTTCAAGTAAGGATAAAGATGGGATAACGTTTCATCGGCAAGTAAAAACAAAGTATAATTAATATTTTTTAATTATGTTTTTGCAAGATGCATCAGAGCTCACAGTTCAACTTACGGTGGCTATTAAGAGAACTTACAAATGGGTGTGGTTAAGCACCCGTTGATGTCTTTTTTGAATTGCATGTATCCCTTTCTTTCATAATAGACTGTCTTATATTCTTTTTGTGTTTCCTCTTTGTCTGTGCATACTAGTGATGTAAATAATGACAAAGTACGTTTACGATGAATTATCGAGCCGCAGTTACGCGACTGACGTAAAATTTGGTAGGCCCAAATGCAAATGTGATTATGATTAGTCAGATACTAGATATTATTTGCGATTATAAAGCATGAATTAATTTAGGTTTCCACGAGATGTAAACGTAACGTAAACGTAAACGTTCACCCCGAATATCCCCGAAGGGGTTGGCAGAGGTACTAATACTTCTGAACATCACGTGACTTTGTGACCTGGTGTTCAGAGTACCCACGTTTTGCATGGACAGTGTACTCACGTGATAGGGGGCAGGCCTATCGCCGTTTTGTACGAATACACTGTCACATGACTAAGTACAACTCAGCCATGTGGGTTTCCTCACGATGTTTTCCCTCACCGTTAACAACCACGAGATGCTGATATCAAAAGTACCTGGATTACAGAAATGATAAACTGAGCGATGATTTAAGTCGCGGACTTGAAACAATTACTATGTCTCATTTTGCACAAAGGGCTATAGAATATATCGCAGGGTTTGTCTCTTATTCCTTAATAAAACGGATAAAATGCAAGACTTGTATAGGTGCTGTTGTAACTTTTCATTCAAACCCAGGTAGTCTGACCGCGTACAGGGGTAAAGGAGGATTAATTTACCCATCAGCAACTGTTATGAAAATTTGTCGCCGTGCTAAAGTTACTATTAAGGCATATAATGATGTACTGCCAAAAAACTTTGATGGCAAAGCTACTTTTTTAGTTACTAAGACTTTAAGTAGTTTTATTGGAGAGGAACTGTTTAGTGAAATTAGTTATCATCAGTTTCATTCTGATGTAACTAATCATATAAAAGACTTATCAATGAGCATCATGCATAAATATATTACCACAAGGCTAGCTTTTCTTACAAAATCAGCTCAATATAAACCAATTGTGCGTAGAATGTACACAAAGTTAATACACTTCAAGAATGATCAGCACAAATATATCCATCTAACATACTCTATATAGCGAACATTTTGAGGGCACAATTCGATATCAATACTATTTTTATCTTAGCAGAATAAATTGCAACACCAAAAGTGTTATAAAACAAAATAGTTATTATATTCTAATTCAAAGTCTTTTCAAAAGTTTCGATTAAACGTATCATCACGTTAATAAAGTATCGATAAGTTGAAAATGTGTAATTACTTTCATCCCATCCCTAATCCCCACTTATCGCAACAAGTGACCTCGAAATAGCCAATAACAAATTAGTTCCCCGCTTCCTCATGCCTCATTAACATGCCAGAACTGTTTGGTCGACAACTTCAGAAGATTAAGCGGCCAGTACACAATGGCGGACGATGGCCCACTGCTCGCCATCGCCACTGTGTACAGGGGGCAATGGTGCATGATGGCGGACAATTGCCGATCGTGGCGCGCAATGGCGAAGTTGTCGGTTTTTCGGGCACACTTCAAAGGAATCGTGGCGTAGCATGGCCGGTGGTGTTTCCACAATGGGCCATTGTTTAGTTCGTCACCGACCGCTCATAGATACTTATACTTTCTTTGGAATATTTTATTGCAAAATGTATTGATAATCACTATATGACGTAAAAATAACATAAATAGCGCCATAAATTAAATAAATTACATACATAATAATAAATAAATAGCTGCAACCATAATTACTTCGACGTCCGTCGCAAGTGGATTGCCAGGCAGTAATGAGCAATGGGCCATTGTGTGAACACCAATTGATCGTGGCCAACAATTGCCAATTGCGAAGCGTGGCCCATCACTGGCCATTGTGTACTGGCCGCTTTAGGTGTCTAGTTGGTTGTATGGTCGCTGGCTAAGATATAATAGACACCATGCAACCTAGTCATCGATGTTATTCTTTTATTTACTTTTTAGGGCGAAAATAGAAAAAAAGTAATCCTTATCTTCATCATATCATTCATATCTATCGGTCTGTCTCTCCATGTATCGCAGCTCAGCATTATATTTAATGAAATACAAATTCACATTTACAATGCACAAACAACGTATGTACAATGTACAAAAACTGCCTTTTTCTTCTACTAATTTTCCGAGTTAGTTTTTATTACGCATGGTAGGTGAAGATGACAAATATGAATAACAAATATATATTATCATTGGAAGTATTGAAAACGCCTGGAAGAGCTTCTGGTCCATGAAGTCGCTAATGAAGGGCGACTTACCTTTGTCCCTGAAGCGTAAACTCATTGATCTGTGTATCCTGCCTGTTCTAACTTACGGTGCACAGACATGGTCACTGACTGAGTCTCAGAAGTCCAAACTCAAGGTGTGCCAGAGAGCGATTGAGCGCAGTATTTTGGGTGTGAAGCGAACAGACCGCATTCGCAACACCGACCTGCGCTCAAAAACTCAAATAGCCGACGTGGGTGCTAAGACAGCCAAATTGAAGTGGGACTGGGCGGGGCATGTCTGCCGTATGCCGCCGGACAGGTGGGCTAAAAATGTAACCCAATGGGTTCCTAGCAACGGCCGTCGGCGCAGAGGCAGACCAAGAAGGAGATGGCGGGATGACCTGGACTCATTTCGAAAAGATTGGAGAGAGCAGGCCCAAAGCAGGGATGAATGGAAAATCCAGGGAGAGACCTTTGCCCAGCAGTGGTTCATAAAAAAAATTATATCATATGTTAATTATGATATTAACAAGCAAACCCTAAGAACTCCGATTCGCCACCATTTCCAACGAATACAAAACCGTTCGCGCATTCTGAAGTTAAATCGTCAGGAAGAAAAACGCGACTTATTTTTATACAGTAGATATACGTTATTCATATATGTCACTTTCTTAGTTCAAAAGTTAGATGGGACAAATTATTTTATTTAGTTTCATCACCTTTGATTAAATTTTGTTTTAATCAAAGTTCATCACAGATAATATAATACTATACTAGGTTTCATGTATGATGAGAGTCCCGCTTATTTAAACATTGAAGCGGTTCACCATTTACTCTAAACTAAGTATATGATATAATAGGCTATTTGACTAAGGTTTGAAAACTATCTTACGGTGTTAATTTGTTTATAAGGAAGCCCTAAAAAAATATTTTTCTGTCTTCGTTTTAGATATTTTATTAAAAAATCGAAGAAGAAAATGCAATATTCAAATGTTCCGCGAAAACGCGACTTTAAGTAATATGGCGGCTGTAGCACAAACACCAATGAGCGAAGCGATACACAGTCTGTTTATGTGCAATCTACGTCATTATAGAAATAGCCAATCACGGTGGTTTTTAGTCACGTGACAGTTGCATCAAAAATGCTTATTTTAGAAGACGGATTTTCGTAAAATAATGCAATATTTTTATCTCGCATTATTACAAATCGCTCTAAGAAAGAAATATTAAGACTGATGACATAAAAGAAATTTATATTTTTATTAGTCAAATAGCCTATTTTCGGATCACATTGATTGAGTGACATTAAATTCTGTTATGGTTTAAATATATGACCACAGTACGGCCACTGAATTATTGTATTGATTAATCTTGCATTCATCACAAGTGGCTACAGTGAACTATTAACATTATCACAATCCACCATCGTGGCAGTGGTCTATCCGTTAAAGTAATATTCCGCTAGAGCTGGAAGGTTTTTGGGTTCGAATCCTATTATGCATGAAGTTGCTTACCTGATCTTGGTTATGATGTATTGTCCAATACAGTACAGAGATAAGACCGCCATTTGTACTTCGATATTCTGTCATGTTTTAATTTTGATGCGCAATAAAGTGTTTTCTATTCTATTTTACAGTATGGTATACATAATAAAAAGTTAAAAACTTGTAGGGAAGTCTTCATAAATAAAAGAGGGCTAACTATATTACCCCTTTTTTTTTTTTTTGTTTACCGGTGGGGAAATCCTCATAGGATCCCCCGTCGCTCTCTCGAGCTCTATCTCGAGGGGTATGTCGGACTTTTACCGGTTCGGTGCTGCTGGCCCTGCGGCCTATGCGGCGTCACCTTGGTTTGTTTTGCCGGGCGGCTGAAGGCCGCCCTGGCGGTGAAAAGGAGTGTACCTAAGCTAAGTCGAATAGGGTGAGTATAAAAATAAAATAGACTCTAGTTGAGTCTGGTGTGACTCTAAAGTTAGTGTTAGGTTCTACGACCTCGCCGGCGGGGTCGGTGTCGGGAGTGATAGTAGTTGTTGGTGTGACCGCGAGCGCCGGTGGCCCCTGAGGCCTCGAGCTCGCGGGTGATGTCGTCGTCGGGATCCGAGAGCACGCTATGTGGGCGTTGAATCCCGGCGTCCGGGGAAATCGTGTATTCGAGCGAGGCTCGGTGTAAGGGGTTGGGGTGATCAGGGATCCTATCAAAGTATCTACGTGAGATTTGTTTGAAGTGATCCCTGATTGTATTGAGTCCTAAGTCTCTGTGGAGATCATAGTTCCTAACACACCAAGGTGCCCCTACCGCCTTGCGCATGAACCTATTTTGTATCACCTGGAGGCGGTGTATCAAGCCCTCTCTGGCGTGTGCGAACGCAACACTACCGTACGAGAGGACCGAACGTATACATGTTTTGTATAGTGTAACTTTGTGACGCAGAGGTAACTTACTGCGAGCACAAAGCATCGGTGATAGCCTATTCAGGTCGACTGAGGCTTTGTTTCGTATGTATCTGATGTGGTGTGTCCATCTAAGCCGGGAATCAAAGACAATACCGAGGTATTTAGTCTTTTTCACCCACGGAATAGGTGTGCCGAAGAGTTGAACAGGCGGCGGCGGGTCAAGTGAGGGGCCCCCCTTCCGAAAGAGCATGGCTGCGCTTTTGGAGGGATTAACCTCGATCCGCCACTTCCTGAACCACTCTCCGAGTTGTGTTACGGTTCGCTGAAGGCGAAGCCGTATGAAGTTGTGATTTTGGTGACTCGTATAGAGTAGTGTGTCGTCTGCAAAAAGTGCTAACTCCACCAGCGGTGTACGCGGGATGTCGTTAGTGTATATATTGAAAAGTGTGGGTGAGAGCGTGGAGCCCTGAGGGACTCCCGCGTGTATGGGGTGGTGTTGTGAGTGGGCGTCCTCCACTCTGAAGCGGAATCGGCGATCCGACAAGTAGTTGCGGACTATAGCCACGAGTTTGTTTGGCATACCGATCTGGTATAGCTTGTTGTGGTGTATACCTAGTTATAAGATCTACTTAGTAACTAATACATATATTATCTACCTATATCTATATTATTCGTGCGCACGTTTGTAACCTTATGACTAATAAATCAGTATCTACTCAGTACTCGCGTGTTTCACTCCTCTCCTCTAGCTACCTCCTTACATGGCGACCCTTGCCATTGGAGATGTGCCTGACGCGTTAAGTGTGTGCGGACAATTAATTAAATACGAGTAATGAAGTAAAATTTAAATATAGTAACCATGGGTAATTCAGCTATAACTACGAGACCGCCAACAGAAAATCAAGGAATAAGTCGTCAGGACATTTTGACTCAAATTGGGCATACCAATACCATGATGCAGCATAACGTAGAAATATTGGAACATACGAGCCACATGAAGACATACATGTCAGGACTCCTTTATGCAGTAATTCTTTTTGGAGTATTCTTCATGATGCGATACTTCGCGAAATTCCTGAACCGGCGCATTGGCCAGAGAGCAGCAGCGAGCGTGATGCAGATGAGGCGAATCGAGGCACCTTTTTCGGGTGTTAATACGGTGTAACAATTTGTGTTAAGTGCAATGAATAATGTATCAAAAACAATTAAGTGAATAGTACGAATATTAACAATCATAAGGAACGTGAAGCGGTATGACGAATATGGACACTGGTATGAAAACAACTTCCATAATTATTGCGCTACGAGCTAATGAACTCTATTCTTAAGAGGTACACATCCATACTAATATTATAAATCGGAAAGTGAGTTTGCTTGTTTGTTTATTTGTGCCGCTTTCACGCCGTAACTACTGAACCGATTGCTTTGAAATTTTGCAGACGTATAGTTAGAAGTCCAGATTAAATAATAGAGTTCTTTTTATCCCGGAAAAAATGATATTCCCGAGGGCAAACTAAAATATTGTTTAAATATTGCTGGATGGATTGGAGATGGCGCTGTGGATCGTGTAAAACAAGGTCATATATTGCAAAATAATATAAACATGTAAATTTAGAAGCTAAATGATACGATAATGTATCCTTGAAAATGAGGAATTCCTGAGGGATGACGGAAAATTTGTTTTATCTTCTGAACTGTTTTTCACATCTACTTATCCTGAAATAGCTATAAATAAACGAATTACTAATTGGTATAAGTATTGACGTAGTTCTTGAGGTATGCAATAGATGGCGCTGGGTGTTTTTTAAACCGTCGTGGTATCGGTTTTTTTTAAGATACGTTAGAAGTGGAATGACTTGCGTCACCTGTAGCTCATTCAATTATTCGGTGCACTTTTCGACCCATTTATTTACTTGCTGTTTTATCTTTGTTCACTATTTTTCGTTTTTTTTGCACTTACCATTTTATTTGTGGATTTTGGCGCTCGACATATCGGTAGGTTATAAAAATGCGGGATTATACAGCGGGAGACGGAGTAAATTTAATTGTTTGTCAATAGTAAGACTATTAGAAAATAAAGGGTATTCAAAATTTGCCATCAAAGTTAACGTCTCTGTGGCGTAGCGATAAATCTAACCTCTATGAACATTCGAGAGACCCGGGATCAAAACTCAAGGGACACAAGCTTTTTGTAAAAAGAAGGTTGTTGGGTTAGCTTAGAATAATAGCAAGAACTATTGTAACATGTATAAATCATTAATCTCGGACAATCCCCATATTCCCGAGCAATCTATGCTACAAACTCACCCACCATCACCAACGGTCAGTGTAGGGGGCAGCACCCACCGGGCTTCCGCCCCGCAGTGCCAAACTACTATCCGTACTTAGTATTTTCAAAGACTTTCGCACAAAAACATTACAATTGAATACAACTAAACCCATGTTATATATAACCCGTGATTAAAGATCCGAAAATCAATAGTTACTATCCGTACTTATACGAACATAATAACTCGAACATAGAAACTAGATACAAAATGGTTAGTTTCATGATTCTTATCATATATTTTATGGAACTAAGGGGTTGAAATAGCAAATGAAAGTTAGTATAGAGATTTTTGACATTTCTGTATTTAGAAACTCGAAACTTGGTGCGATTGAGTGGTTATAAACCACTACAAAAAGGAATTTATGAAATTCATACATCAATCATTCATGAGTATATATATAGTATGTAGTGTAGTATAGTGTAGCCATAGCTTCGGAGATAGTGATTCTTTATCCACTTTTGGAAGTTGACTGGAGAAAAGGTAGTCAAATAAAGGATTTTAGTGATGGGTCTCCAACTGCATCGCCCAACAATCACTTCAAAAGCCTCAATGTTCTTTATATCCTTTGCATCGCCCGCGGGAATATAAATATAAAAAACAAGAAGTTGAGATAGTGTTTTGGTAGTTTGGATGTAAACTGGATGCAAAAAATGTAGTCCACGCGGACGTAGTCGCGGGCAAAAAGCTAGTCGGTAATAATCTTTGATGAAAACAATATAATATAATTATATATAATTATAATTAATCAAAGGTAATAATTAAAAGATATGATTATGTAATATTCATAATTATTGATCCTAAAATAACTTTCGTAATTGCTTATAAAAATAAAAATAAATTACTATTATTTAATCATAAATAAATCTTTTGTTTAATCAAATTTATATAAATGTATATTTTATTATAAAGCTTTTATTATGCAGCTTACTCTTATAATAATATGTTAATACGACTAAGAAAAATATATGAGGAACTAAAAGAGATACGTACTTACTTAATAAAAATAGGTCCAAGTAGGAGACAAGGACAGATATTAATTAAAAAGTTTGAGGAATGTTCTATAATACTTAAGCGATATAATAGCTTAGTAGATGAATTAAGTAGTTTAATTTTAGAAGGGAAAATAGAGAAGATAGATATTAGTTTATGCCATGAGTTGAGTTCTCAATTTCAAATATTATATAAAGAAGTACAAAGTTTGTGTCAAATGGAGACAGAGGAATTTTCTTTAAGTGAGGATTTTAAACAAGATAACAAAATGTCTTCGTTCGATTTAAAAGTTGCTTTGAATCTTTTACCTATAATGAATGATTGTGACACGATTACTAAACAATTAATCGACGGTATAGAATACTATAATACTGTTTTAACCAATAATGAGTGTAAGAAAAACTTAATTCAGTTTGTTATTAAGAGCAGATTATCTCAAAATGCCAAAAGTTAAAGCTTTCTTCAGACTATAATTGAGTGGAGGAACTTGTGAAAGACATGAAATGCCTTCTTTTACCACAGAAGTCAGCTATGGCCATTCAAACTAAATTACAGAATATTAAACAGCACGAAAGGTCAATTGGTGACTATGGTAGGGAAATTTCCGAATTAATGAATGACTTAACGATTTCTCAAGCCAGCGGGAATTCGGATTGCTACTTGTTAAGCGTTTTTCCGATGGCCTTAGGAATCGTAAGTTGAGCACAATTATTACTGCGAGGAACTACGACTTCCTTAAGGATGCCATCCAAGCGGCACAAGACGAAGAAGTCTCTTCTCCTTCTGTGAATAATGGTGAAATTCTAAGTTGTCAGAGCAATAACCAGTCATTTTATAATTACAGAGGAAGGATACAGTCCCAGGTAAGACAGCCCCATGTAGTTAATCCGTTTAGAAGACCTGCAATGACTTGACTTTTGTTTCTACAATAGTCAGTTCTCGCGACCCCAGAGACGGCTGTTCAGCTACGGCTACGGTGGAGGTGCAAGAGGTTCCTACGCTCCGCGGGGTGCCCGAGCAGCACCGGCGCGAGCAGCACCGCGAGGAAGCATGCGAGGTAGGTACCCAAACAATCATTATAATCAATTAATCATACACAGGCTAACGGACGTAATATTAGGATGATGTCAGCGGATGAAACTGAACGGAGAGAGTCAGAGAAAATTTACAATGAGTTTTTTCGTGAATAACGTAAACCATTTTATTTATTCATGCAGTAACTCATTATTTGCGACATTAAAAATTTTCCAGAACGATTTTATATGGCTTATTGATACAGGAGCATCGATTACAGATACAGATTTCAGCTATTAAATATAAACAATGATTGCAACTCGGTATACCTTACCATAAAGAGACCAGCATTATAAGAGGCATTGGCGGCAATGTTGAAGCGATTGGATATGTTTACATTACATTTAAAGTGAAGGATGAGTTGTTCAAGCATAAGGTTTATATTTTCAACACATTGCCATGTTCGGCTACAGGCATAATTGGCAATGACTTTCTAAACAAATACAAATCGGTCATTGATTATGAAAACAAAACTTTATCTTTGAGGACAGTCGACAACAAAAGTGTTTTAATTAGTTTGACTTCAAATCAATATAAAAAATATATTGTACCATCGAGATCAGAGAGTATCCACTACATCGAAACTTCTTTAAAAGAGGATATTTTAGTTTGTACGGATGAAATCAGTGAGGGAATTTTAATTGCAAGTACTATAGTAAGACCAAAAAATGGCAGAATTCCAGTTCAAATATTAAATACATCTGAAAAAACCATTTGTCTGAACGAAATAAATCCAAAATTAGTTCCATTAAAAAATTATGAAATGACAACATTCAGTAAATGTACTAGTTTTAATTCGGAAAGAGTTCATAAATTATTTAAAGAATTAAATTTATCGAATCTAAATAAGGAAGAATGATTATCTATAGAACAGTTATGTGCTAAATATGCGGATATTTTTCATTTAAGCGGTGATAAGTTAACTGCAACAAACTTATACGAACAGTCCATTTCAATTAAACCAAACACACAACCAATATTTGTCAAAAATTATAGATTACCGTACGCCCAGAGACAAGAACTAGAAAAACAAATTGAAAAATTATTGGATGATGATATTATGAAAGACGTTGATAAATTTATTAAATCATTGAACAATTACTTCGATTCGACTAATCTTAAAAATAATGTCATTCTAACAGGAGATATTAATATTAATATAAAAGAGGATAATAAAGACAGATTTTCAGAATCATACTTAGATTCATTAGCTAAACATCAGTTACTCCCTGGTCATAGATTCAACACTAGAATTATCAGCTGTTTAGATCACGTCATGGCCAGTCATAATCCCGGTCATATAAAATCCGTTATAGGAATTCTAGATACCACGGTGACGGATCATAAAATGACAGTTGTGAATATGTATCAAGTTAAAAATAAAAAGTACATAACTGGGTCTAGACTTGTTACTAACTACGAAGGTGCATTTGAAACCCTACAATGTAAACTAAATGATAACTTCGAACAATTTGAAAATAATGACCCAGACATACTTACTGAAAACCTAGTTGTTGCAATAAAAGAATCTATTCAATGTAATTCTAAAATAATTAAAATACCTAGTAATAAAATTATCATTAAACCCTGGATCACACGAGGTATTTTAAAATGCATACGTAATAGAAATCACTTACAAAAAAAGTTATGTAATGATCCTACAAATGAAATTTTGAAATTAACCTATAGACGTTACCGTAATTATTGTAATAATCTTATTAAAAAACTTAAAAATAAATATGAATACGATTTAATATGCAAATCACAAAATAACACTAAATCACTCCGGAACTGTATAAAAAATATAACTAATTTAAATAAACAAAAAGAACTTAATGCAGAGTTATTGAAATTAAAAAGTACACCACAAGAATCTGCAAATCATCTTAATAATTATTTTATAAATGTTGGAAAAACTCTAGCAAATGAAATCAAGGTTAATTTTGACTCAGTGAACCAATATCTAAATTAAATACCCTCCAGTGTAAATTCAATAGGAGTTATAGAAACTGATCCAACAGAAATATTACCCATCATAGAAAATCTAAATCTCAACTCAGCAGCTGGATGCGATGACATTTCAACAAAATTTATTAAAATGGCTAAAGTAGTTCTTGCCCCATTTATTTCTCGTATTTGTAATCTAGCACTTAAATATGGTAAATTCCCTCAACTACTCAAAAGATCGATTATACATCCTATACATAAAAATGGATCTAAGACGGACCCAAGTAATTACAGGCCTATCTCGGTTTTACCTATCATTGCGAAAATCCTAGGAAAGGTAATTAATAAAAGAATATTTAACTATCTTAAAGCCTATAATATATTATCTGATTCACAATATGGTTTCCGTGAAGGTGTCGGCACGGAAGACGCTATCTTAGATCTTACAAATAATATCACCAATTTATTGGATAGAAAAAAGAAAGCCCTCTGTATATTTCTTGATCTAAAGAAAGCATTTGACACCGTCTCTGTTCCGATACTTTTGCGAAAGTTGGAAATCATAGGCATAAGAGGGAGTTTTCTTGAACTGATGACAGATTATTTACGTAATCGTTCACAAAAAGTTAAAATTAATAACGAAATCTACAGTTCTGATGAGTTCGCCACGGAATACGGAATACCACAGGGCAGTGTACTCGGACCTACATTATTTTTAATTTATATAAATGATCTGACAAATATAAAAGTTCCAAATGGACAAATATATTGCTATGCTGATGACACCGCCCTCCTTTTCCATGGAAATTCTTGGTCTGATGCATTTTCGTCTGCGGAGCATGGTCTCCATTTGGTTCTACATTGGCTTAATTTAAATTTACTGTCATTAAATGTGGGCAAAACAAATTATGTTACTTTTCCAATAAATAATTCTACACAACCTGGTGATAATCATATTTTAACTGCGCATACATGCGATATGGATTATACTAGTAAATGCAGCTGTCCCAAAATTGTACGAGTACCTAAAATCAAATATCTCGGAATAATTATAGATAAAAATTTAACATGGTACCCACATTTAGACGCAGTATCAAATAGAGCAAAAAAGTTAGTATGGATATTTAAACGACTACGTAACATTTGTGATCCTGCGCTTGTTAGATACATTTACAAAGCTCTAGTAGAATCAATAATCCTATATTGTATTAGTGTATGGGGTGGTACCCACAAAACAACATTTATTAGTATTGAACGCACACAAAGACTCATTCTAAAAGTTATGTCAAATAGGAAAAAACTATATTCTACAACTAAATTATACTTGGATACAGATCTGCTCTCAGTAAGGCAACTTTATATATTACAGTGTGTACTTAAGGTACACAAAAATGCTAAATTTGACAACTCTGTTCTAAAAAAACGTAACAAAAACACAGTCATCAAACACAAAAAAATAAAAACTGATTTTGCCGCAAAACAATTTTATCAACAGTCAGTAAAATTATATAATGTAGTGAACAGTAATATAAATTTTTATACAAAATCATTAAAAGAATGTAAAGTAATGGTAACTAACTGGTTAAAAACTCTTAATTATGAAGAAACTGAAAAGCTACTATTATAAATTGCTACATTTATTGTATACTAATATATATGTCTATATAATAAATAATAAAACAAGATAAAAAGAAGATCAAATAATAATAAAAGATATAAGTATTATTTTCGTAAAAATAATAATTGGTTAATGATTTTAAGTCAACAGTCTCAGTGGTCTAATCAACCACAAACTACAGCCCGGCCCTTGCAAACTGCAGCGCGTCGTCGGTGGTCCGTCCATATTATGTAAATCGTAGAGTTTAAAATGGCTTGTAACTGACAGCGGACGACCGGCCTCTTATGTTTGGACGGCTGGGTATTGTTTGATTTAGTACAATATAGATAAGATTCATTTTTGTTTTCGGTTTTCAATCTACCGTCACACAAAAATTGTTGTCAACAATTACTTATTTATAAGACACTTTAGTTTTAGTTTTATTGTATTAGTTTTATTGTATTAAGCACAAAATTGTATTGTCTCCGAAAGAGTGGTCTCCCCTAACACAGGTTTTATAACTTAAAAGGGGAGTCCGATGTACCATTGTAAACCTTATGCTTAATAAAATTTATTGATATTATTGATATTATTAAAATTATAGAGCCAGCGTGCAGTGAGTGCTCCAGTCCGGTACTATTGGTTCCTAAAAAGTCTGATAAGAATGGGGAAAAAAAGTGGCGTTTGGTTATTGACTATCGGAAATTAAATGAAAATATAGTGGATGATAAGTTTCCGCTCCCTAATATTACGAAAATATTAGATTCTCTTTCTGGAGCGATATATTATACACATTTAGACCTCTATTCAAGTTACTACCAACTTAGCTTAAATAAAGACAGTAGAAAGTACACAGCATTTTGTCCAGGATACATACCCCAATCTCAAAAAACAACACAGTCGAGTAATAATAAAATAGTTTATTCGGGACAGTTCCAACTAAAAAGATTACCAATGGGACTTAAGACTTCGCCTAATGCTTTTAGTAGAATGATAACGTTGGCGATGTCGGGACTGAACTATAAAAAATGCTTTGTTTATTTAGACGATCTAATTGTATTTGGAAGGAATTTAAATGACCATAATAAAAATTTATCAGATATTTACAATCGGTTAAGAGAAAATCGGAAGAGAGAGAGCGACATGATAGTCCAGTGGGTAGAACACCCGCCCGAAAAACAGAAGGGCGTGAGTTCCAATCCTGGGACGGGCCTACACCAATTTGTCTTTTCTAAAGTCATATGTGTGGTTAATTTATCATGGTTGCTAACGGTGAGGGAAAACATCGTGAGGAAACCCACATGGCTGAGTTGTACTTAGTCATGTGACAGTGTATTCGTACAAAACGGCGATAGGCCTGCCCCCTATCACGTGAGTACACTGTCTAAGCAAAACGTGGGTACCTTCTCTGGAAACTAGATGGCGCTTGCCATGTGAGTTCAGGAGTATTGGTACCTCTGCCAAACCCTTCGGGGATAAACGGCGTGAACGTTTATGTTATGTTATGTTATGTGTTAAGAGAAGTGAATTTGAAGCTTAATCCGGCTAAATGCGAATTTCTCAAAAAATAAATACTTTACCTAGGTCATTTAGTGACAGGTGATGGAATTTTACCAGATCCTGAAAAGATAAGAATTTTACAAGAATATCCTCAACCCAAAAATAGTGACGATGTAAAAAGATTTGTTGCATTTGCAAACTACTACCGGAAATTCATACAAAATTTTTCTCATTTATTGTATCCCTTAAATCAGTTGTGTAAGAAAAACGTTACATTTACTTGGAAAGAAGAACACGAACAAGCTTTTCAGAAATTAAAACAAGCACTTATGTCACCACCTGTACTTCAATACCCTAATTTTACAGAGACTAACACATTTCAGTTGCAAACTGACGCTTCAGGCTTTGGATTAGGAGCGATTTTATCTAATGAAGACGGACGTCCTGTTGCATACACTAGTAGAAGTCTTAACAAAGCCGAAATGAACTATCCTACTATCGAAAAGGAGCTTTTGGCTATAGTGTGGGCAGTTAAGTACTTTCGACCTTATTTATATGGACGGAAATTCAACATTTACACAGATCATCGACCGTTAGTATACTTATTAAATATGAAAGATCCATCTAGTAGATTATTAAAGTTTCGTATGATATTAGACGAATATAATTTTACAGTGAATTACGTAAAAGGTTCCGAAAATGCAGCTGCAGACGCATTATCGAGAATCAAATTAACATCTATGGAATTAAAGAAGATGAATGAAAGGATAATGAATGTAAGGATAATGAATGTGACGACAAGAAAGCAACGAAAGGAGATGAAAGAAAGAGAAAAAATTGAATCGGATTTGTCAAAACAATCAAATGACTCAGAAGTAATAATTAACGATGATGAGGATGATAATCGGTCAGGCCAACCGAGAATTGTCGATATGCATACAAATCCAAAGGAATCAGTTGAGTTAAGTTTTATAACAAATACTGAATTAAATAAATTATTTAAAAAGGAAGAAGAACTTAAAGAAAGTAAAACTTTTATATATGTTCCTAGGAAGAAAATATTATACATAAATCCTAACGCTCAGTCGCAAATTACGCGAGACGAATTTGTGAGAGAATTAGAGATAGTTTGTGAAAAGTTAAAGATTGAAAAAGTATATTTTATAAAAAATAAAAGAAATAATAAATTTATAGAGAAGCTTATAAGTGGAATACAACAAGTAAAAGATTGGAATGGTCCAACTTTTATAATATTGCCAGATGTAAAAAAGATTGATAATAATGATGATAAGAAAGTTATTTTAAATGACTTCCACATATTGCCTACAAGCGGACATGCAGGTGTAAGACGCATGTACAATAACATTAAAAAGTACTATTACTGGTCAGGGTTAGATGATGATATTAAGAAATATGTTAAAAAATGTGATAAATGCCAGAGAAATAAACATGACTTAAAAACGAAACAACCAATGGAAATAACGACAACTGCATCTTCAGCATTACAAAAAAATTACCTAGATCTTGTTGGTCCTTTAGATCGCGACATTAATAATTACAGCTATATACTAACGTTACAGTGTGAGTTAAGCAAATATGTCGAAGCATACCCTTTGATAACCAAAAGTAGTAAAGAAGTAGCTAAAGCCTTTGTACAAAACTATATCCTTAGATTCGGAGTGCCCCAGGAAATAGTGACCGATAGAGGCACGGAGTTTATGGCGTCAACGATGAATGAGGTATGTACTTTACTAAATATTAACAAAATTAACTCAACAGCGTACCATCATCAGACATTGGGTGCTCTAGAGAACTCCCACAAAAACTTAGGAGCATATCTACGTAACCAAGCAGGTAATCATCCAGAGAGCTGGAGTGAATGGATTCAGTTCTGGTGCTTTTCCTACAACACGTCTGTACATTCGGAGCTACACGCCTTATGAATTGGTGTTCGGTAAGAAATGTAGTTTACCAAATAATTTAGGTCATCAAATTGATCCTTTGTACTGTCA
The DNA here is from genome assembly GCA_963576735.1 of Bedellia somnulentella. NCBI lineage: Eukaryota > Metazoa > Arthropoda > Insecta > Lepidoptera > Bedelliidae > Bedellia > Bedellia somnulentella. The sequence continues at coordinate 14,435,723 of OY755176.1, read as the reverse complement.
CGATGATTACGCGAAAGAACTTAAATTTCGATTGCAAGTTTCAAATAAGGAGGCAAGAGATAATCTTCTCCAAAGTAAATTGAAAAGAAAAATGTATTATGATAGTTACACTAAATCTATTGCAAATTTTAACTTTTATTTTCCCCTTTTGGATTTGAATGCTGATCTTGGGGTATTTTGGTGCGTAGATTACGAATATGTTGGTTTTTTTCTATCACCCTCAGTTTCTTGAAAAATCCCTACTTTGTAAAATTGAAAAAAAACACGACTTTATTTGAGTATTTATTTTTTATTACAATTAAGAAACAATTACATGACTTTAAAACATTAAAAATATATTTGGGGGACAATAAAAAAATAAATAAAAATATCAAATACTTTTGTGGTATCTTGCTTTTTTTTCACTGAAGCTCCGATTGTGAGATTTTCGCTTGAAATTGCGACTTGCATCATCTCGCTTTAACAGCCAACAATAGTCTGCCATCATTGTTTTATTCCACTTTTCCTGATAGCGACGTTCCATCTCCTTCAAATCCTGGTGAAATCTTTCGCCTTGCTCTCCACCTACAGCTCCCAAGTTATCAGGAAAGTAGTTCAAATGTGAATTAAGGAAATGAAGTTTAATGCTCATCGAACATCCCATTTTTCCGTAATTTTCAATCATTTTCTCCACAATTTCTTCATAATTTGGGCTTTTGTGGTTTCCTAGGAAATGTCTTACTACTTCCTTAAAAGATGTCCAGGCTTCTAACTCAATTTCACTCAATTTTTCATTTAAAGCTGTGGGACCCACTGTCTATCTTGATTGGCAATTGTTAGGCCAAAATACATATTGTAAACATTACTTATGAATTCAGTAATGTTATGCTGCTGTTTTCTCAGCATAAACTGCCCACAAATGTAGCAAAAATTGTCCGGAGAGTTTGAACACTTTCGCGATGACATTTTTCAAGTGAGCGTTATGAATTGCACAGAAGTACTGATTTGTAGAAAAAATGATATTGCTATTTATACAAAAAATATATCATCTACCTTCATTAACTCTTTTCTAAAGAGTTAAGTGAATTTTTATAAAAAAAAAATTAAGTCTACTAGAAACGAGGTATTTAGCAAATGACTCAAAAATCCTAATTTTTTTTATAATAAAGGTATGTCACTTAGTTAATTAAGTTTTATTTAACTAATTTTATATTTATTAGAACTCATTAATTAGTGTCTAATGCATTCAGTGCATTTTTTGTTTAATTCGAATCGATTTAAATAAAATATTATTTAAAAACTAGGAAGGCCTAGGTAATTTTGAAAAAATTTAACGATGCTAAATAACTAAAAAACCTGACGTGATGGAATTTTTTAAATATTTTTCCTGTAATCAGCGCCCCACAATCTATCCAAATCAGTCATCAAAACTGAAAGGGGAAAACCATTGCAGACCTGTATAAGCCTAACGATAAGATATTATTAAGAAAAGAAAATTTTAGTAAAATGGAAAGTTTATATAGTGGACCATATATAGTAATCGAAGATATATCACCTAATGTTAAGATATTAAATAAAGGTAAAATAGATATAGTGCATAAAAATAGGACTAAACTTTACATAGAGGATTAGAAATTTTAGATATTGGATTAGAAAAAAAATATATGTGTCTTATTTTTTTTTTTAATAATAAGGGAGATGTGGTGTATACCTAGTTATAAGATCTACTTAGTAACTAATACATATATTATCTACCTATATCTATATTATTCGTGCGCACGTATGTAACCTTATCTATACTTATAATAAAACTGTAGAGAGGTCAATTCTGTACATGAAATATATTTTCAAAATAACTATCAGGTGGTGATTAGGGATCGATACTTCTATACTTATAATAAAACTGTAGAGAGGTCAATTCTGTACATGAAATATATTTTCAAAATAACTATCAGGTGGTGATTAGGGATCGATACTGATGCCAAAAATGCAATCAGTAAAATTTTTGTCTGTCTGTCTGTCTGTCTGTCTGTCTGTCTGTCTGTCTGTCTGTCTGTCGGTTTGTATGTTCCTTATGGAAACAAAAACTACTCGACGGATTTTAACGAAACTTGGTACAATTATTCTTCATACTCCTGGGCAGGTTTTTGTATACTTTCCAGCAGAGTAGTAAAGGGGAATTTTGAGAAATTTTGGGAAAACGGGAGAAGTTACTACATTTTTTAAGCTTCCGTCGCGTGTGCAGCCTTAATGGTTAAACTTACATAGAAATCATGTATGACGGAAATATTCTTCATAAAATTATCTAAAAAAAAATCCTCAACAGTTTATGTCTATCTTTTACGGGTGACTCACAATAACACGTGTAATTCCTGATAGCTTAGCAGTTCGGAACATTCTGATTATATTTGTTTACTCTTACGTTTGTAAACCTCTCACTCATCCCTAATTTAAAAAAGGTAACATTATTACCTATTCAATAAAAAAAGAATCATAGAAATCAGTAGAGAAACACCGAAATCGTACATTAAATAAGCCATCGCGCCCGTGACCAAAACCGAATCGTTACTAATTTACATATAACATACTAGATGGCGCCAGTAGTTGCATCCTACAACACGTAATGATTTATTTTTTAGATAGTTATAAATACTTCATAGCGTTATATTCTAAAATTTGCTATTAAACGGAAATACTGAACCGTTCATTAAAGCGCATTAAAAATCACCAAACTACACTGTTTAGGGAGTGCTATAAATTTAATAAATTGAAAACATTGCGCTGAATTTCACAATGCTTGAGCAGTGACTAAAGAAAGAAACCTCAGATATTTAAAAAACAACGCTACCCGTGCGAAGCTGGGACGATCCACTAGTGACTAATAAATCAGTATCTACTCAGTACTCGCGTGTTTCACTCCTCTCCTCTAGCTACCTCCTTACATTGTATAGCAGACCGTTATGCCAGACTTTGTCAAATGCCTTCGCCACGTCAAAGAAGACGGCGCCCGTCTGTTTGATGTAGGTGTCATTGAATCCATCAAGCACATGCTCGGTAAAGCGATGTGCTTGTTGGACGCATGAGTGTTGTGCCCTGAACCCGAATTGTTCGTGTATCTGAATGCCGCTAGTGTGCAAGTAATGTCTGATCCTAGCGAGGATTAGTCGCTCATAGATCTTACCTAACGAGCTTAATAGGCTGATAGGCCTATAGCTCTTGGGATCGGTATATTACCCCTATACTATAAATGCGATTTTTATAGCCCCTCAAGCCTCGAGGATCGCTTCGCGCACTTATTGGGGAAGTTACGTATTGGTCGAGGTGAGGTGACATCAAACTCTGCGCATGAGCATATATTTTTTAAACATGTTTTATACGGAAACCAAAATAATAATATATACATACATACATATACTCACGGCTGTAAATCCCTAGAAGGGGTAGCCAGAGCTAAGGAATTAGAAACTCCGCAGCCACTTTTGGAAAGCTGAGTGGGGTAAAGATGGTAAAATAAAAGTTATTGGTGATGGGTCTCCAACCGCATCGCCCAAAAGTCTCAGGGCCCCTTGTTCTGAAAATTTAGGTATTTAACTCGCCCAGTCGACTTGCGTCCATATTAAGCGGGAGCCGAATTCATATGAACTCTGGTGACCTAGCCAATGGCGGCGGCGGCGGCGGCGCGAGCGGTGTGGCGCGCTTGGTTGTGCGAGTGAACTATATCTGTATACGCATTAATGTAGTCGTGAGAGTAAGGGCCGGCGCCGACTGCCGGCATGGCACGGCGTGTCGTGGCAAAGGATTTTGGTACTGATATACCCATTTTTAATCTTATAACCATTAGTATAGAATTCATGTTACTTTATTTTGACACAACGATGCCGAGGGAGGCCGCGGTAGGACAGAACGTGCCTAAGCATGCCACGGGATGCCGCGGCGTACTGCTGCATCTCGCGAGACGCACGCGCATGACACGGGCCGCTAGTACGCGGCGCAGTCCGTTCGCCGCGCGGGGGGAGGGCAAGGGTAGGAGTGTATAATACGTTAAATACTAAATCCCAGTCAATCATTATGAACACAACTAACTTTGAACATGCGCGGAGTTATTTGCCGTGTCATGCCACGGCATGCCGCGTCATGCCACGGCATGCCGCGCAAGGCCGTGTTATCCTTCGGAATGCTGCAGCAGAACTTACCGTGCCATCCTGTGCCATGCCGGCAGTCAGCGCCGGCCCTTAGCGTGCTTACGGCTAGCAAAATATTAAAGAAGTCATTTAAGATTTAAGTTATAGATTACATCCATTTTTAAAATTTTATATTTAATTTATTGGTAGTGTTAAAAAAACAAAATCCTCAAAGTCACTTCTAATTTCAATTATTTATATTAAACATCTGTAACATCATTACAAACAACATCTTAAATTTAACACAAAAACTGTAATTCTAAAAAATACCTTAGCGAAATAAAAATCTTGTAAGTATTAAAATAACTAATATTAACTTGTATCACTATCTTCATCAAACATTTCTACACTGACACTGTCATCAAAGTTATTTCTTTTCCGTAGTTTTTTCATAGGTGAATTAAATCTTGCATAAGTAGCTGGCAGCTCTTTTTCTTCCTTTAAATTTTTTATTACCGTGAGCTCACTGATTCCTGTAGCTTCAGTGGTATGTTTCCGTATTAGCCAGATTACTTAAATCTCAATTATCCACATTGTTCGCTTTCATAAAATTATACATACATACATATACTCACGGCTACAAATCCCTAGAACGGGTAGTCAGAGCTAAGGAATAAGAAATTCCTCAGCCACTTTTGGAAAGTTGAGTGAGGAAAAAATGGTGAGATAAAGGTTGCTGGTGATGGGTTACCAACCGCATCGCCCAAAAATCCCTTAAAGCACTAATACAGTTAGTCGCTTCTTACGTACACCCAGAAGATATGGAGTAGTGCTATTCTAAACCGACACTACACAGCACACAAAATTTTTGCTATAAGTTGTTTTTATAGTTAATAAATAAAGAATAAATAAAGGAAAGAAAAATTTCGACACAGGCGGGATACGAACCCGCGACCTCGGGTATACGCCCCCGTCGTCGCTCTTGCCAACTGAGCTACCGTGTCAATTGACTGCCAGCGCGAAATTCTTCTATCCTTTATTTCTTTTACACGTTTTAGTAGTGTTTGCGTTTCCTACCTCCGAATTTTTTTTTAACTAATTCGGAAGGCCACTTGTCTATTTTTTCAGATAGAATGCAAATGTTGAATACGCCTAACTATCACATAATTTAAATCTTTTTGTTCATGAAAACCTCATGTGGGGATTATTACTAATAAATAAAGAATAAATAAAGGAAAGAAAAATTTCGACACAGGCGGAAAAAAAAAATTTTTTCTTTCCTTTATTTATTAGTAATAATCCCCACATGAGGTTTTCATGAACAAAAAGATTTAAATTATGTTTTTATAGTTCTTTTTTGCATACTGACTGGGGAAAAGATTGTAAAATAAAAGGTTGTTGGTGACGGGTCTACAACCACATAACCCTAAAATAACTTAAAAAGCCCAAATACCCTTAGCCGTCCCATACGAACATCCACGTGAAGAAATGGGGTAGTGCTATTCTAAGCGGACACTTTACAGCTACCTACCTAAATAATACAAATAACAAGTGAAAACAAACATAACTGTGTAAAAATATTTATTCTCATTTAATTTATTTAATAAACCCTCTTGCATTTTACAAAAACAAAACACATGATGAAAATAACGTGTTTAGCAAAATTTATTTATATCTATTAATATGCTGGCACGTAGTGCGGAGTAGTTTATGGAAAAGAATCCGAATTGAGCAATACTTTTCATTAGAACTACCCCAAAAGCAAGGATAAACTCTCATGGATTTATATAACAACTTCAACAGACTAAAAAAAAGCAAAACAAAAAAAACAAATCAAAAACTAAACAGAAAAAAAAACAAATACAGTTACTTAAAACTATATTATTGTTTTTTGTTTAAAAAAGAACCGCCTTCAAAAAGCCAACTAAAAAGAATTAAATATTTTTTATTATATTATGTACACATTCTTTTTGAAGTCGCGTTTTTAAGAGATAGTGATAAGATTTGTATATTTGTATAATTTGATTTCTTTTTTCAATCAGTTAAACACTAAACCTATCTCCTAAATGTAACAGATACTTTTCTGAAAACCGCATCCAAATAGGTTAAGCCAAACGCGAGATAATTGCGGACCAACAGACATACATACAGGTCAAACACAGAACCTCCTTTCTTTTTTGAGTCGTGTAAAGCACTGAATCCTTCTCCTAAATGTAACAAATATTTTTCTGAAAACCGCATCCAGACAGCTTAAGCCAATCGCAAGATAATCGCGGACCAACATACATACATACAGGTCAAACACAGAACCTCCTTTCTTTTGGAGTCGGTTAAACTACTAAATCCAGCTCCTAAATGTAACAGATACTTTCCTGAAAACCGCATCCAAATAGCTTAAGCCAAACGCGAGATAATCGCGGACCAACAGACATACATACAGGTCAAACACAGAACCTCCTATCTTTTTTGAGTCGGGTAAAGCGCTGAATCCTTCTCCTAAATGTAACAAATACTTTTCTGAAAACCGCATCCAAATATGCTTAAGCCAATCGCCAGATAATCGCGGACCAACATACATACATACAAGTCAAACACAGAACCTCCTTTCTTTTAGAGTCGGTTAAACTACTAAACCCATCTCCTAAATGTAACAGATACCTTTCTGAAAACCGCATCCAAATAGCTTAAGCCAAACGCGAGATAATCGCGGACAATTATACATACATACAAACAATCGAACTGAGAACCTCCTTTTTTTTGAAGTCGGTTAAAATTTCCTATTCCTAGTACAAACGTGATTTGCTATAATAGTACGGAACCCTCTATGCTCTAGCCGATTCCGCAAGGATCCCTTCGTACGCGAGCCGGTTCGCACTTGGCGGGTTTTTTCTATTTATAAGTTTAGATTACGCGTCATGCGTCGCGCGGCGGACGGGAGGAGCACTGGCACAGGTCCGACGTCGTCGATAAGCGCCACCGCGCGACTGACGAAGCCCACGATGGCGTGTCGCTCGTGATTTTATGGGTTTTTAGGCATCATAAATAGGAAAATAAAACTATAACATCCACTTTACCGAATTTTCTAGAAGAATGAATTATCTAAAGATTGGTGTAAAAATAAGGTCGAATTGTTTATTATTTTAGGCACAATATCCAAAATGATTTATAAAAAGAGGCAACTTTGAGGCTTTTTTCTATCGAGCCAAGTTCATCTGATTGTGTAACCGTAAACAAATCACACTTTGTAAGATCCTCAACTGAAACATATATTTTTTTCAGAATTTTCCGTAGATTATTTACTGATGCAATATCGGTTTTAAAAACAGCATTTGCGGTACCAGGGGACCTTAAAAGCTCCAATACCGTTAGTCGCCTTTTACGTACACCCACCGGCAGAAATGGGGTAGTGCTATTCTAAGCCGTCACTACACAGCAAAATAATCGTTTTGTAATTTCGGTAGACAGCCCATATGTAATGAACCTCCATAGTAAACCTCGATAAGGGCTTAATAATATATAGGTTTTTTTTTTATAAATTACATTGCACTCTTTTCTATATTAATAAAAATCGCCACCTTATATTCTTTCTATGATGTTTTCTACTTAGGCTACTTTAACGAAAACTTGTGTAATGAAGATAACACATATTTAAAAATAATTAGAATTTAGCATTTTAGAATAAATATCACTATCACACTTATATAAGAAGCAGCATTTTTAATCGTGGGTAAATCCTCACGGATCCGACGTCATACGCCCCAGGGTGACGAAGGTATGTAAAGGACTCTCAGGGCAGAACAGAAACTGCGTTACGCGTGTGCGCGTCGCGGGTCGGGTCAGATTACGCTGATCGCTTCATAGTTGAATGGGCACTGACCACTATCAGTAGACCTCACACACCGCGTCCACGCGTGTTTAGAAGAGCAGTCAATTTACATTGGTCAGTGCTTAATCTGCTATGAAGCGGCCAGCGTAATCTGAACCGACTCGCGCGTGCACACGCGTAACGTAGTTTCTGCCCTCACAGACTAAAACATCGCAATGACCACCTGGTTCTAAGTTGAGATTTGCGGTTTCTTAATGTAATGAAAACTAGATACTCAAAAATTATAAAATTTATTCTTTATTACAAGTATCGATCTTTTCAAAGTATTCACCCTGATCACGTATACACTTTTCCATACGTCTGAACCAATTGGGGAATACCTGTGACCACTCTTCTTTAGATACCTCAGAAATCTCGAAATTATAGGCAACCAGCGCATTTTCTTTGCTTTCAGACCTTTTCCCCTTTAGTTTTTCTTTGATTTTTGGAAACAAGTAAAAATCACAAGGCGCTAGGTCAGGGGAATATGGCGGGTGAGGAAGAATTGACACATTTTTCGAGTTGAAAAAGTCTAGTGATCTGGCAGATGTGTGCGGCGCCGCATTGTCGTGGTGCCAGAGAAGGTGCCGGATTCCTGACTTCGGTCGCTTGTTACAACAAGCTGATATTACTGTTGGACTTGGACCACTCATCTCAGCTGCTCATCGGTAAGTTTGTGCGGCACCCATCTCGAACAACGTTTTCGGAGAGAAAGCATATGGTTTGAATTGCTGCTGATCCCATTCCTAGTTCTCGCTCTAGCTCTACATATGCAATTCGTCGGTTTTCGCGAATAAGTTTTTCGACTGCACGAACGTTTTCTTGCGTGACCGCGGTTGGCGGCCGTCCTGTCTTCGCTTCATCTTCGAGACTTCCCCGTCCTCTTTTAAATTCACCAAACCAATTGAATACTGTTGCTCGGGAACAAGAACTCACCAAAAGTTGAAAACATTCTTGAAGCTTTAAAAAGATTTATTATGACTTTAAAAAATAAAGTCATAATAAATCATAGCGCGAAAATCACGTTGACTGAGCTCTATTGTTGCAAGTGAATTCCCGCCAGATTCTCGAAAAATTATGCTCATTCAAATAAAAAATAAATAAATGAAGTGTGTTCTATAAATATACATACATACATATTCTCACGCCGTTAGTTCCCATTGGGGTAGGCAGAGACTATCGATCGCCACCTTGTACGATCCTGGCTAACCTCTCTGGCTTCGTTTACATCCATCAATCTTTTCATACATGCTCTTTTATTCTTCATACTGCGGACACCTGCCTTTTAGAGCACATTTTCTATTTGATCCAAATGTGTCCTCCGAGGTCGTCCTCTACTAACATTACCTTCCACATTGGCTCTATATATCTCTTTCACCAATTTACTGTCATCCATCCTCTCTATGTGCCCAAACCATCTCAACATTCCTTTTTCTATCTTTCTTACAATATCATCTTTTACACCACACCTTTCACGAATCACATAATTCCTCACACGATCACATAACCTTACATTACACACTTTTCTGAGGGATCTCATTTCTACTGCATTCACTCTACTTTCATGCTTCTTCTGCCACACCCAACATTCACTGCCATACATAAGCGTAGGAACAAGGACAGCATCATGCACAGCCATTCGGGCCTTTTCAGACACCGACTGACTAGACATTAGACTATCCAGTGCTCCATTTACCGCATTACCCTTCTTCACTCTTCTCTCGATATCTTCATCACACTTTCCATCCCTAGTAAACAAACTTCCCAAATATACAAACTCTTTCACTTGTTCCACTTTCTTACCATTAATCTCAATCACGCATTCGGTTATAATCACCTCTCTCTCAAAAACCATAGTTTTTGTTTTATCCACATTCACCCTCATTCCCTTTTTTTCAAAAGACGCACATGCAATATTCATCATCTCTTGCAGCTCTTCCACCGATGATGCAAGTAGCACTTGATCGTCGGCATATAAGAGGCATTTAATGATGAATCCACCCATTCTCAATCCATAATCACTTTCACGCAACTCTGTTAAACAGTCATCCATGAACAAATTGAAGAGCCACGGGGAAGCTACACAACCCTGTCGGACACCCCGAGAGATCCCGAACCAGTCAGTGTTTTCCCCGTTTACTCTCACACATGCACTGGAATCCTCAGTGATACCAGTGCACGTATAAGTCGACTCCCCAAACCGAACTTGGATAACACCTCCCACAAACATTCTATAAATATGTCAATAAAAAACCAGCATATAAGATGGTGTATAGCTTGCCAGTGTCAATTAAATGAGAAGAGTATCTAACTTCTATTGGCATGCCCATAGTATTCCTTAAAATTTGCTACAAAATGCAGTCACTTTTTGAGGAGTTCTTCGACTCTCTCACTCTTTTTTCCTTCCTCTGCATCTAAGGTGTCTTGTTCGTACGCTATATTTGACTAGACGAAGAAATAATAGTTTCTCGGAGTAATACAGGCCATTTACAACCTCCCTGTAATTTCGCTGTGAATAGAATTCTCGCTGATTAACAATGTTGTATTATATTGTTGGGCGTTGGAATAGCAACAAATTGACAATACTTCCTCTTTTTCCTTCTAAAGTGAACTAAGATGTGTAGTTTTGGCTTCTAATGTTGGGAAAGTGTCAATATAAAAAGAAAACAACGATAGGTATTAATTGATTTTATTACAAAAATGTTATTACAAAATCATATTCAACTTATTTACTCCTAATTCATACATAAGCTAACATTAAATCGAAACTTATTACACTACTAATTAAGATACCACTAATCTATTTTGTTTTATGAATGTGGAAATACTGGCAGTGTAAAAATACAAATGTTATCATTATTTAGAAAAACTACAAAAGTGAGACAATTCTGGTCCTGTCTTTAACTGAAATATACACTTCCTTTCAATAACTATATTCTAAATCTTAAAATTTATAAACCATATGACATCTTTACAACAGCATTCATTATTGACAATTTAAATGATCTAGTAATTTGGTTGTGCACTAATAAACTCTAGATTGAGTGAAATTTCTGATTGCGTAAATGCTAAAATTAGTCTGACATGATCGTTCACAAAACTGTACCTAATTTAAGTTTCTGTATACAAAAAGCACCTAATTTATTCACTGTAATACTCTGCTCGGAAAAGGATTCGAATGTTCACTTAATTACGAATGGCTTAAATTAAACATAACATTTATTTCATTCTCTCGATTACGAAATTAGAACTTTCTATGATTTACTACGCTATTAATAAATTTCATTGTAAATACACAGCAATTAACGAAACACCAATCAATTATCCATAATTTGGTGCGACCCACATTGGTCTGTTCATTTGTGTTTGATTACCTATATGTAGTTGAACTTAGCTAATCTACACTACACGTTAGCAAGCAAATATACAATTAGACAGGTAAATATCACAGTAAATCAATCAAAACGTTCAACCGCCTTCCAGGTCTGTGAGACATATTTGCTTGACTTCTAATAGGACAACTAATTATGAATGTTCTAATAGCTGATGCCATAAGAGGATGTGAACTTACACTAATTTAACTAAACTGCCAATTCAAAGAGATCTACTATCACAACCTAAACCTAATTCTCCATCTCACAAAAACACTTTTCATCGTTTCTTTAGTTTATTATTTTGAATCCAACATACTTATGACTAATATGTAAAAATATTTATTTCAAGTTCACATGGTTTCAATAGCATGAGATGCCAGTGCAAATAGATGCAACCTTTTTAGGAATAATCCTATTTCTACACTAAGAGTTACTTTCTCGTACAAAAGGATACTTCGTAAAAATTGTGCAACTATAACGATTGTAAACACTATTAATCCTAACATACTGGCAGTGGCAGGTTCTTTTGAATATGTAAAACGTGAAAAAGTTCACTATTGTTATTCAGTAAAGTAAATCACAATAACTTTAGCCAATACCTTAGATCTAGTGTGATTCAGTTGACCAATAACAATGTGGAAAATATTAGTCTTATCGGAATTAACACAATGTTTGAGGCCAGTATCACATTTGAGCAGTTTAAGAATATGAGTAACATTACGCCGGGACCATAAACAAATTATTTTATTATAAAAACACATATTTTCTAATTGGTTCTATAATAATTCTGAATTGGTCGGATAATGCAGATGATACTATGCATACAAATACTGTGAAGATAGTCAAACACTTTTAAGCTGCCCAAATATGATCTGCCATTTTTTAATTATTATATCGACAATACTTATCCTATATATGTAACGAACATTAAAAAGTCCGCGGTGGGATATTTACACAACTTACCCGCTTAGATTAAAATGTGACAATGAGATTTTTGTGGATCCTTCCATACACTGTTCTGTAGAACACGTGTCGGACCCACAAAAATACACAATGTCACATTAGTATTTGTACTATGGGGTTATTTTATAAGTCAATCGACTTCACAAGACATACACAAAAAGAGTCATTCAGAATTATTTCTTTCCGCTCGGGAATGTGAACGCTATTAGCATTTCTCAGTGAAAGATATGTAACGAGTGTCAATTTGGTAAAACAAGTAAATACACTTATCTGGTACTGACTCGCAGACAGTTTCTATTAAGTATACAAAAGGGTATTTTATCACTGGAGTTGATTCTACATCTACATAAGAACATATTGCAATACATCACATGTACTTTGAAGCTTAAAATTAGTTAGTATTTAGATGAGAGCGACTCTATTGACGAGCGGTGTCTTTCGCCGATTTGTATGGGATGGGGAGCTCACTGTTTGGTACACGAAACTGGTTTTGGCTCGTTTCGCTGAGCTCACTGTAAAAAACAACAATATTGTATTGAAAATTGCAATAAGGATAATAAAAAGCTCTGTAGTGTCGGCTTAGAATAGCAGTACCCCATTTCTTCCGGTGGGTGTACGTAAAAGGCGACTAACGGACTTGGGGCTTTATAAGGGATTTTTGGGTGATGCGGTTGGAGACCCAACACCAACAACCTTTATTCTACCATCTTTTCCCCACTCAACTTCCAAAAGTGGCTGAAGAATTTCTAATTTCTCAGCTCTGGCTACCCCTTTTAGGGATTTATAGCCGTGAGTATATGAATGTATGATAATAAAAAATACAACGAAATAAGTGACTACAAAGTGACGGGTTCTTTAATTTGATGATTAAACAAAAAGCTCTGTAAAAACATCTTTTATGGGGTTAAGTGATATTTTTTTTTGAAAATACTGTTGACTTTTTTTGCTGAAGTCATATGTGTGGTTGATCTATCATGTTTGTTCTCGGTGAGGGAAAGCATTGTGAGGTAGCCCACACGATTAAGTTATACTTAGGCATGTGATACATATTCATCATGATAGACATTATCATGTGGCTACACTGTCCAAGCAATAATGTAGGTAGTCTTAACACCAGGTGACAATAATTTCATTTGATGGTCAGAAGTATTAGTACCTATGCTATGCTATTTATTCGGAGATATATGGTTTTTAATGACTGAGTTTAATAGTTAGAATCTATCAGAAAATTAATTCAATGTAACAGGAAGTATACTTTAGTTTACTCACCATAATTTTCTGCCAAAGATACATCCAATTTCACAGACTTTGATAAATCAATATCAATGTCATCATAGGAATGATCCAGCACCTGTACGAGAATAAAAATGTATGAGTTTCAATGTTCAATTACAAATGTTCTCATTAAAAACTATTTTACTAAACTAACTATTTCCTCAAGTTTTGTTACAATTAAGATACATACATGAATACATATACTCACGGCTATAATTCCCTAGAAGGGGTAGCCAGAGTCAAGGAATTATAAATTCCTCAGTCACTTTTGGAAGTTGAGTGGGGAAAAGGCGGTAAAATAAAGGTTTTCGGTGATGGGTCTCCAACCGCATCGCCCAAAAATCCACTAAAAAATCCCAATACCCTTAGTCGCCTCTTACGACACCCGTGGGTAGAAAGGGGTAGCGACATTCTAAGCCGGCGCTGCACGGCAATTACGATAATAATTCTTTATTCAGAAAGTGTAGTGTCGCAAGTTGCAATATTGACGCTGTCAAAAGTGTCATCTCGCATACAAATTTATGACACTGACAGCGACAATCGTGCAACTTGCGACACAATCGTCAGTCGCAAAGTATACTTAATCAGGGGGCCTGAGTGGTTGGAACTATTAACGGATAGTGACATTCCTTGTTTCTTCTCTATTTAGTTAAGTTCTCTAACTTCTAATATGAAGTTCTCTTCACCAAGACCTCAAAATCGCTGGCAACTGACTCATCGGCCATGTACTAGGTGAGCGAGCTCTGACCTCTACCACCTATAATAGCTGGTGCTGTCTTGCAACAAGTTTTGTTACATGTAGGATAGATTCCCGCTATGTCCAGCAGGGGGCGTCTAAAGACTGATAATGATATAGGATTGAATCAGGCGTTACTTTCCGGAAATCCATAGCAATACTAATATTCATAAGTTTTTTCGCTTAATTCCGCTAAGTACCTGCAATCTTCATGCAACATGCACTGTGCACCGCCCGCCCTCCCACTTACAAGAAATCGAAAAGCAGACTGCACCACACACACACCCGCAAGCGAAAACCACAGGCAACCACAAAAATGCGACGCGTTTCGACTCAACACGAGTCATTGTCGAGCAGTAGACAGTTCGGCAGCTGACCACCGAGTGACTCAATGAGAGCAGCTGTCTGCTTTTCGATTTCTTGTAAGTGGGAGGGCGGGCGGTGCACAGTGCATGTTGCATGAAGACTGCGGGTACTTAGCGGAATTAAGCGAAGAAACTTATTAATATTAGTACTGATGATGATGATAATTACCTCGACATCGCTGGCGTCCGACTCGTCGCCCATGTACGAGGTGAGCGAGCTCGGCCCAGTCGCCAGCAGCCGGTACGTGCCCATCATGCCCGTGCCCTCTACCACCTCTTCTACCTCTAGCTCCTGGTCTGACGTTTCCTGGAGAGAAAAGAAAAATTGTTGGTCTTGTGGGAACAGCAAAGATATACTGGCCGGTACACCCTACTGTGTACCAACTTAGAATTTATATTTAACTAGATAAACATTTCGATACCGCGATGTACGATTTTTTATGACGCTGCTAGTATGCGAGTGAGTTCGCCGTCTAGAGGTTGCCACAGTCTATTCCAGTGATATAAATTGAACGATATTTTTGTGTAAACCTTTACAGCCTCCTTGATATAGACAAGTCGTGTAGGCTTAGAATAGCACTAATCCATCTCCTTCCGCGTGTTTTTTAAGGCGACTTAAGAGTATCGAGTTTTAAAAAAAAAAACTGTTGAAGATTGAAGCACATGTTGTATGAGTAGACTTATATACGTATGTATATGTAATCGTATGCTTAGGTCTGTAGCTTAAGCACGTTATCAACTGAGTCACTGGGCCATATCATTTCCTTATCTACATACTTGCACTTGACGGTAAGGTCGAGAAGCAAATCATTTATCTCTATTTACTTTTAGGGCTTTATGGACTTGGTTCATGACGCGGCTACTATAGTTCAGCATTTAAAACAAATTTAGTTTGGACTCTCTTTTTAAGCTTAGTAATGAAAAATCATTAGCAATTGATTACTAATAACCCCATTTAACTACTATATCTTCCTAGGGTCAGTAGGGTAAGTCACAGGTGTAAAAAAATCATTTAAAAATCGAGATGACTAAAAATGACAACCTATGTAAGCAGATTGATTGGAAATATCAATTAAAAAATACATTTATTAGCTGCACAATTTTAAAAATTAAGAAGTAAAATTATTATTTAGAAAAAATATATTAACAACTTCATAGGTTTTTAAAAACCAACATCTCTGCACAGCGAAACGGTATATAAATAAGGTATGCAAAAACATATAATTTAATAACGGAAATAAATTGTTTCAATCCGTTTTTTTATTATTATAATCACCATCTCATCCACTTAAGTATTAGGACCACCTCTAATGAAGAATATGAAATATATACATTTATCGATAAAATAAATTTAATTTATGTCAACAACAACATTTTATAGAGTTTGGAAACAACCGAAATTAACCTATATTCGCGTGAATGCTCTTAATTGTAAATAATAATTCGGTATGCAAAGTTTTTTTTTGGTATTTATTAAATATTTTTAATCGATAGCAAACACGAAAATAAAAGACTAATTTGAATATTTTTCATTTAAAATGAGTAATTGCAAAGTTATGATTTTTTAAAGATTATTAAACTTTTGTACTTAATGACGTCATCGATCGAAAATATCACGTAGCGACATGCAAATAAAGCGAAATGTTTAATAAAAATGTTGCTGATTGCAAAACATTTCACGAATTTGTGATCTCAAATTAAATTATTAGGATATTATTCTAAACAAACCTATGATTTTCGATATTTTATTAATAAATTGCAAAAACGATTGTCTTTGAAACAACGCTGAAGGTCAAATACTGTTACAGTATTTAGTTAAAATAACGGTCATCTTAGCTTAGTTTGATTTAATTTCAAGAAAATATGTTTTAAAAACATAATATCTCGAAATGGTTTTGTAATCAGCATCACTTTTGTAAAACTTTGCATACCGAATTGCTGAATATACATAAAAACAGCAAATAAACGACAAAAAAACCTCTATACTGTCATTGTAAAAAAAACCTCTAAATACCTGTTCAACAGCAGCATCCTCATCCTCAGCCTCCTCTTTCACCTCAGGGTCCATCTCGATATCGTCTATCTCGTCGGGGTCTCCCTCGTCTCCCTCCTCCAACTCCTCGCCGTTCATACTGCTGTATTTCATCTCGCCGCGTTCTAGGGCTTCTAGGCTTTCTGTAATTAAGAATTGGTTTTTGTTATGCAACAAAAGTATCTTAGTGGTGTATTTGAAATACTGATCTACTTTTTCAACTTTGTATATATACATTTTATTACTTAAGTATATTTTCTTTTGAGTTAATGAACGGAGAATAAGAAATAATTCCCAAAAGGCTATTAACAAGGATTGCTCATTACATTAAGTATTTTTTTGTCTAATACGTCCAATTTGCTCTAATTCGGTATGCAAAGTTATTTTTTGGTATTTATTAAATATTTGTATTCGATAGTAAACACGAAAATAAAAGACTAATTTGAATATTTTCCATTTAAAATGAGTAATTGTAAAATTATGATTTTTTAAAGATTGTTCAACTTTTGTACTTAATGACGTCATCGATCGATAAAATCACGTAGCGACATGCAAATGAAGCGAAATGTTTTATGAAAATGTTGCTGATTGCAAAACATATCACGAATTTGTGATGTCAAATGAAATTATTACGATATTATACTAAACAAACCTATGATTTTCGATATTTTATTAATAAACTGTAAAACCGTATGTCTTTGAAACAACATTGAAGGTCAAACACTGTTACAGTTTTTTGATAAAATAACAGTCATCTTAGCTTCAATTGATATAATTTCAAGAAAATATTGTTTATAACCGTAATATCTCGAAATGGTTTTGTAATAAGCATTAATTTAGTAAAACTTTGCATACCGAATTTGACCAGATTGAAAACCCCTTAAGTGACAAAAATATTTTAAAGAAATAAAAATAGTTCCTTTAATTTGCAAAACGATTTTTTTGCCATTTTAATAGCTTAAAACACAAACATTCACGCCATACATCCCCAAAGGGTGGCAGTAGTTCTAATACTTCTCAACATCACATGACGCGGGTTTATGTTTCGCTTGAAACACGTAAAGTATAAAACTTTTTTTCATACATAATTTCAATGATTTAGGAAATGCTTGAAATGTTTTCAAGCAACGAGTCAATCTGTTGACACGCGCAATCTGAGATCATCACTCTCAACAGTAACATATTACCGCATATTATTGATTTTATTCTGTTTGAACCTAGTACGCGCCAAGACAGACAAGACTTAAGAGTTCCGAAGTACGAATGAGGTTTATAGACAGATTCTTGTGTTTTACAGGGATTTCAATAATCAACGCAAAATTAGTCAAGCGTGAAAGCTGTCTTTATAAGGCTATTAAAATCTGCCCAGTTTTTCCGAATATTAAAGAGATAAAGTTGAATAAATTCAATTTGCAAAATAAATATACCTATATTATGTGAAGAATAATAAAGTATATAAATAAGATGATTGTAAAAGAAAATTTCTCGAGTTTTTTCAGGATTGTACATAGTGGCATACGATTGTATCTACCTGCCCCAATAGTAGGTGATGGGTGAGTACATAAATGAATGAATAAAAAGGTAGGATTTAAATATAGCAGCTCAACTAACCTGGACAAACCATTGCTTTCTTTATGGCCTGCGGGTCTTTTCGTGACCATTTCTGTACTTCCTCATCCATTTTGCCGATTTTGGAAGGATTCATTGCCCAAAGACAACCTGAAATAAGAAAAGAAAAACTTTTAATTTCAATAGTGTCAAAAGTGGTTTGGACAATTTTGGTAAAAAATACACAAGAATAATAAGAGCTTGAATTTTTAAACCATTAAAGTAATAAGGCAATGGCAAAAAATAAACTTTCACTGCTTTTGGGATTATGTTGTGAATAAAAGGAATAAACATAACATTGGCTACAAACCTTTTCTTTGACTCCCGTTCGTTGAAGGCTTTTCAATTTTTTCGAAACATTTATTTAAACTAAGATTATGTCGGACCGAGTTTTTCCAACCATTTGGCGCCGTTTTGAAATAAGGGAAGTGTTGACTGAAAACAAAACGTAATGTTTTATTATGCAAGTTACTTATGATTATGCGTCACGCAATTTTCTTGTATTTAAAGTGTACTTACCACATAAAGTTGTATATTTCAGATACAGGTAAGCTTCCTGTTCGAGAGTTTTTCAACGCCATCGCAATCAAACAAGAGTACGAATACGCAGGCTTCGGAAATTCGCCGTTTCCTTTCGACGCGTTATTTACAAATTTAGAATGGCTATTATTTTCAAGTGTAAACCCACCGCCCACTGACGTCTTTATTATTTGTCTATTATTATTGAGGGACGAATTATCGATCAGTATTGTCGCTTGATTTTTCGCACTGTTTGCTAAAATTGTTCTAGAGTGATGGGCATCCAGTATATGAATATTACCCGATATAATAGTTTTCGTTCCTAATTGGTGAGCCAGTTTTGAGGTCGGACTTAAAATAGAACAGTTCTTACTATTAACTTTAAGTACTTCCGCTTGAGAAGCTTTTATACGCACTGGTGTGCTTTTATTTGTCATTTTTATTGTTTTGTTTTCTAAATCACTAGATAAATCTTTAACGACATTATCTTGCTTACGAACATAAATAACCATTTGAGTGGCTTCTTCTAGCGTTTTAGTGGCAGTGTCTTCCGATTCCTCTTTTACTTTGGTGAGTTTAATTGTGCTGGGCGAAAATGTTAAATGGCTTTTTTCTTCTTTAGGACTCGGCATAGAAGAACTGTTGCTGGAGTCACTACTGGCTGCTGATGTTAATAAAACATTTGACGCCTCTTCTTTTATTACTAGTTTCTTTGTTGGGGTCTCGGCAAAAGCCGCGGGCATAACTGAGTTTGGATTTACCATTACTGCATTCGCTTCTGACCCATATAAATCCAGATTATGTACAAAATTTGATGAATGGTTTAGCCATGTTGCCGAATTGTCTGTGTCCATGTCTAATAACGGAGGCAAATCAGAAAAATTCAAACCTAAGGAATCCTGAAAACACAAACAGTGTAATGTTAGCATTGTTACTATGTAAGAAATACGAAAAAATAATAATTATGAGTATTGATCGACGTACTGAAAAGTCTGTGATGCTGTTCAGGTCCGTTGCTATTTCGGACTTGATGTCCATATCCAGCATATCCTGGAGAGAGTCGGTGATGTAGAGATCCATTTTGTTAGTTTTCACCTGTTGGGAAATAATAAAATCATATTCAATCGAACGGCTTTTGTCATAATCACGTTGCCCTAAATTTAATATGGCTAAGCTTATAAGACACGCCGCCCGCGGCCAGGTAGGTAGGCACCGTACAATGAAACCACTACGCTCGATCGTAGTATGCATAAAACCTGTTTTCGTCCTGTGGTATGTGTTACCCCAGCCAGTGAGAAAGTAAAACGCTCAATGCAAGCCAGATAGAACAACGTTCATTCAAACGAAATCATGAGCCAATTTATGGGTTTGAATTTAATTACTATCAAGGCATGGAAAGTAATTTACTGTATTTGTTACAACAATGATTTCAATATTTATTAACTTTGTTGGTAAACTAAGATTAAAGTAAAATTTATAAGTAAAACTAGACAATTTATTTTTGGACTTAAAATAATTTAATGTTTAACAATATGCACTCTTTTAATATGATAGAATTCTAAGAGATTGAAAGAGGAAGTTATCAAAATAGTTTTTTTACAATGCCGTTGTAAAAACAAAGGTAGACGGGTGAGCCCGAGCCGAGCGGTTCTTATTTGGGACTGTTTTTCATGTTGCGTTCGGAGAAGGATCCTGTTTATTCATTTATGGGAACATGATTCTTTAATGTGTTACGTTTGGTTTCACTTTCACTTATGAGAATGCAAGCTATAAGTTTTTTTATTGTTATAAATATAATTTACATAAAAGCTTTTGTAAATAGTTTTATTTTAATTTTATGAGTGATTAAATAAACGTATATTTAACATGCTTTTACACAAGATATAATCAACAGATAACCTTAGTTTTTTCTGATTAATTATTTTGATGTACCTAATATTTGTTTTTAACGGTTTGAACCACTATCTTTATGATAATTTATATTATGATTTCAACTTCTTATCTTTCCCTCCCTTCCTGCCATGTCATGGAAGGAAATATCACGGGTCTATTTTTAGTAAATTTTATATTCAAGAAGTAATGGGCGAGGGTAAAGAACACGAACACAGAACAGAAATGAAGTAAAGAGGACATAAGTTTTCGATTGCAGGTTACAAAAAACTTATTCCAGTGGATACTCAATGGTACGAGATATGAAATGAAAAGCGATATTGAACTATATGGGGCCACTTCCAAATGTACAGTAGTCTCTATCAAGAATTAAACTTTTTGCGAGTTCTTTAATGCGAGTTTTCATATTTACAATCAAACAATGTATCGTTTGTCCTTTTTTTAGATTAACAATTAAATGCTCATTTTATCAGTTATGGGAGATAATTATTTTAGATTTACATTACACTCTATTTTGAGGCATGATAAAATGCCAATCTGCCCGAATGTAAGGTCGGTTCTATTCATATCCGAAATTACGAATTCATTATCTGGTTGGGGTCAATGACAGATATTAGTAGAATAAATACAATACATATTAATTTCGTACAGACGTATTTAATGTTTGGATGTACAGTTAGCTGCGCCTAAGGTATTGGCATTGGCAGGTCTTTTACATCAACTTTTATTCGTACGTAATGATTTTTTATTATTATGTAAATACGGTCAATTTAAGATAGAAGTTATCATAATTAATTTATCGTTTAACAGATTTTTATTGTACGATTAGTATATGTAACTGGAACCACAATCAATACAATCGGACTTTTAAGAAGTCTGAAAGGATAAACTTATGTGAAGATCAACATCTGGCGAACAGCGCATACCTTTAGCAACTGACTCCACAAGTTTGGAATAGTTATAAAAATACGTAGCAAAGGAAGGAAGTAATCCTAAAATGAGAAATTTACATACATACATATACTCACGGCTATAAATCCCTTAACGGGGTAGCCAGAGCTTTGGAATGAAAAATTCCTCAGCCACTTTTGGAAGTTGATTGGGGAAAAGATGGTAATAATAAATGTTTTTGGTGACGGGTCTCCAACCACATCGCCCAAAAATCACTTAATAAGCCCCTATAACCTTAGTCGCCTCTTACGATCACCCACGGGTAGAAATGGGGTAGTGTTATTCTAAGCCGACACTACACGGCTATTACTTTGCATAAAGTGTAAGAGAACAAAAAAAATATGTCTTACATTATTCACATATTTTAATCAGTATATCAATGTAAGGAAACGATGAACCGTGTACAGGTCTCTAGTCTCCGTCTAGAGTACGAAACATAACATTTTAAAGAACAAAGTGTAGATCAAAATGAAACAAAAAACAGTGCTCGTCCGGCCCAAAGTTGGATACGCGGCGCGGCGAAGAGTGCAAGAGACAGCTGCTGCAGGGGTGCGGGAGCGAGACAGCATGACTACAAGTAGGGTAGGTGATATCACCCCTCTACAGAAAGAAGCACATTTGCCGTGTACAGGTTTACGCACGGTGCCGTTATATTTAGATTAGACCTTCCGGATGTATGTTATTATGTATCCAAATTTTAATTACACCTTTGACAATTGAACTGCTGTTTCATTACTATATGTTTACCTAGATCGTTAGAATGTTAAAAAAATAAAGGGTAAAAAATCCAAGGCAACCAGTTTATACTAAATCATATCTATCTAGATTTCAAAGAGACTAGTATTGGTCTATTATATGAATATCTACTACTACTATATCCAGATTTATTTGGTTAGGTACATTACGTAGTCTGGTGGCGGTGAGTCACTTGAATGTTGAGTAATACACAACTCTTTCTTTAATATTCCCAATGTTGAGCGTAGTTAGTTATTGTAGTCAGTGTTCCCTATGCTTAATTTATTATTTTAAATTGATAAATCTATTTGTATAATATTTATACAATATTTGGGTAAAAACCTGATAGAGAGATCGATAGAGCCTGTATGACACTATGTATGAATATGAATAAAATAAACATCCGTAAGTGTGAGGTAAGGGATGAAAGGTGGATAATATTAGCAATTTGTTGATAAACTGCTGGATAAAGCTGATATGGCAAATGACTTTTTATTATGAGAAATTTCTGAATAGCGCACTCTACAATAAGAAATTCATAGAAAAAAGATTTTTGGTTCTGAATTCATAAAATTTTGCGACCAGTTGCAAAATATTTCATCATGAATATGAAGAGTACGTTTCGGTGCGGTATGCTGATACAAAGGCCACGGAAAAGCTCTCCAGCAGCAGCCAATAAGACTGGAGGCCCGCGAGGGGAGCCCATCCCACCGCCGCCGCCGCCGCCGTGTCCTCGAACCTGACCGCGCGCTTTTGCCTTGAACTCGCGATAGATACTCTCCGAGCTATGAAGCTCTACACGCCAAGGAAAAACAGACGCACGGAAAATGGGGTATTTGACCGTGACTCTGCGTTGCTATGAATTATTTCCATCTGCGGCTATATTGTTTTCGATTTGAATATTTGTATGTTATTTTATTATTTATACGTATGTGTGGAAATCATTAACTTATACCTAGAGTATTTTTCAAGAATATAAGTTTATTTTTATTGGGTTGGTTTGGGTTATATATTTCTTTACACATTCATGGTATTTAAATAAGGAAATATATTTTAAATTGTCTTGTTTTTATACAACGAAAATTTTATGTTCTATAATTTGCAAGAATTCTTTCATAAAACAATTACCTTCTCTCTCAAGATTCAATATATTTTTTCCTAATTTTCTCATAAAATAAATAATAAAATTTAAGTCATTTCCGTTTTAATTACGATCTTCAACCGTAGCCTGCGCGCGCACACTTTACCAAGGGGAGGGGTGTGATAACTATTGATTTTTGTACCAGAAACACTCTGCGAGTAAACTGTACTTTTTGAAATTTTACGGTGTAATCGAATCGGTTGAATGACTAATAAATTAAAGGCGGAAGAAAGACACTTATTGAGCCAAATATTCATAGGAGTTATACCTGTAATATACGCAATTGTAAATCGAGTCAATATCACCTTGCCGATTCTGATTCGGCGAGCGTATACAGACACCGGCAAATGCCGGTCCCCATTGATTTAAATTACATATACAGTTTTATTTTATCTTAAACATTATGTTATAGACGCATAGTAAGCCTTTTTCAGTATACATAAATAATTTCATAAGCGGTGTATATGTAAACTTATCTAATAATACGATAGGTATCGCTCGCTACATAATCAGGCGCGGGGCGCTATGTTCGGCAGGTCAGTGACACCGGACAAGTGTGGTAGAATCGTTTTCAGGAAAGGTTCATAGAGATCAACAATTATAAGATTAGTTATACACGCTTTAAGAATTATATATTGTGATAGTAATTTATGGAACCGTTTCAAATTTCCAAAGGATAGCATAGCTAATATGCTCGAAAAATTATGGATTTGTTCTCGTTGAGTAACACCACAAGGTGGAAAACTGATACCCATTGGGAAAAAGCCATAAGTAACCACAACCCCTTTGCCACGTTTCTCATCTCTTTTAAGTTACATTTAAAATTGATATCTAGAGATGTGCAGTAAAGGGTTTTCTATTTTATAATAAGATATATGTATATTGTAAATTAAGTGACCCAAAGAATTGAAGATCTCATCTGAGATTGCAATGAGGTTTGATTCAGGTACGGTATAAAATAATGGGCATAAATAATAAACATGTAATTCAGTCATTCCGAGTTCCACTACGCGATCGAATCCGCTACGAGGAGATGCGTAGAAGAACCGGGGTCACTGACTTAGCCCGAAGAGTTAGCTTGAATTGGCAATGGGCAGGGCATATTGCACGCAGAACGGACGGCCGTTGGGGATCGAAGGTTCTGGAGTGGCGGCCACGTACCGAACGACGCAGTGTGGTTAGGCCTCCAACAAGGTGGACCGAAGATTTGGTCAAGGTCGCGGGAAACCGATGGTTGAGGGCAGCAATAGACCGGTCGTTGTGGGACGCCTATGTCTAGCAGTGGACATCTATAGGCTGATGATAGTAGGTTTTTCTGTATAGGTAAGGTAGCATGTGACGAGTGAGAGCGAGTATGTCATGTGAGATATATTTATGGTTAATCTGTCAGTCACTTTTCACATGTCATAATTACACCCCTCATGTGACGGGGGCTAAAAATAACATGCAATCAAAGAAAATAGTGGTAAAGCATGTGCACTTATATCATTGATATGGTATATGTTAAAGCAAAGAGAAGTATTACTTATAGCAACATACATACATACCCTCACACCATAATTTCACACTGGGGTAGGCAGAGACTATAAACCACCATTTTGTTCCATCCTTGGAAAGCTCTCTAGCTTCTAAACACAGATAAAATAAATGAAATATGGAAATAAACCTTCTATATTTATTCTTGATCTAGATTATCTGATTGTCTTTTTTTTTAATTAACTCGTTACTTATCTATAAGGTACTTCTTGTTCTAATAATCTCATCCTCACAGCCCATATATGTCCCCACCAAGGGGTGAGCCTACCCTATATAGGGCGATTTGACCACAGTCCACCACGCCGGCCAATTGCAGGTTGGCAGACTAACAACTACTACCGTATTAGTAGCCGGGGCCGACCGCTTAACGTGCCCTCCAAAGCACGGAATCATCTCAATTTTCAGATAATCAGGTTAGGTTATTCAGTCAGGTCATTTGAGTAAAGATTTAGGCATTTATGGAAGCTAAAAAGTATTATCTTGACACTCTTGTTTATTTAAGTATGTTTTTCAAAACTATTTGTATCATAAATAATAATTATATTCTGTCTCCAAGGTCGAATTGGTTTGACAAACTGTTTTGTTTATATTTCAGGTTGCTGAACTTGCTGCAAAGATGAACTTTGACAACACAGGAAATTATTTCAAATATACTTTCTTTCCTAGGGATAATAGCGATGATTTCACATAAGTTTGCATGAGATTTTAACAATGGAAAAAAAAACTGTATAATAAGTCCTATATCATTTGATTATATTAAAGAAAGAAAAACTAAAAAGTTACGTCAATTACTATATAAGAATAAGAAAAATCTTCATTTTACTTCTACTTCTTCTAAAAAGGCTAGCGGATGTAAAAAAATATATTAATTTAAATATTATTTATTATATTTGTGTCATGCCCTATAAACTATATGATTCATATTCTTTGTTTTATTCCCAACAAAGGGAACAAATATACTTATTACTTTATTGTGATTGATTAAGACCTCTTTATTTCATAACTAAAACAAAACTCAGTTCATTATAATGCATATGGCAAGTAAGATTCATTATAAACTGTAAATAGACAAAACTGTATTTTTTTAAATAAATGTCTTACTTTTTACTAAACAACCACTATTTAAGACAAATCAGCACTGACTTCTCATGACAGTTTTCACATTCTATGGTGACTAAAAATGAACAAAAAAAAACAAGTAAACATCATAATATTATGATTGTTATGTATGACACATTATGTCTATTCATTCTAAAGCAATCTGATAATTTATCAAAAACAGTGCTTGAAAAAAAATATATTCCGATTCCATAACTGAGCAATGCTAATTCACATCCTTACACCACTTTCAGAACTTTTTTTGTAACGACCGATAATATTTTATATGGTACTTATTACTGATGAATCTACATACAGCAATGATTGAAATGGGTTTAAAAAGAAGATCGAACCATTCGTATAAACTGATGCAATTGCGGATAAACATCAGGACAACATTTCAGTACTTGTCTGGTGAATATGTTCGAGTTTGAGATAAAGTAGGTTTTTCTGTTTCGCGCGAGAATGAAATGTCATTGCTTATCGGTGTTTTTCCCGCCAGTTTTATACAACAACATAGAATATCAAATAAAAAATAATAACATAGGGGGAATCTACTGTTTTAATGCAACTAAGCTACAATATCGACGAATTGCAATGAAATAATGCAACGCTAATACAAGAAAAACTGTTTTTGTTATAGCTAAATCAAAAAGAGCGGGACATGCTGATTGGACTTACCCATTGTTTCAAACATAAAACATTCTTCTACTGATTCTACACAAAATAACGTCTATTCATTGTATAAAAACCACTCACCGTATTTTATATCACATAAATATGCTTGTATATTTAAGAAACACGTATAAAATCACTTAAAATTAATTTCCATTATAGAATTGACAGATTCAGCGCCACACACCTAACAAAAACAGGACAATGTTTTACTATTTTGTGAAAAGGTACACAATATTCCATCTGTACTGTGATTGGATGATACTACCCACGTGACCAGACACACGTAACGCCTATTGGTTGTTACTCATGACGCATCCTTGTCATTCATCTTGACATAAATCAAGTGTGAAACTAAATTATCTAAAATGTTGAGTTTATTACTAAATTAAATTTCAGATTAGATTCTTGACATTTTAAAATATTTCGTAATTATATATAAAACTACAAATAAATTCAAACTGTTTTTAGTTATATTTTCTTTTCAACTTCCTGCATGGGCAGCACGTTATCGTAAGACAACATGGCGGTTTGTTTACACCGGCTTAGTAAGGCGGGAACCAATTATACAGAGATTTATTTAAATCAGTGATTTTGTCATATCAAAACCGTTTTGACCGTTTCTTGGAGTTGTAAAACAGTGATTTTTAGGTAAGGATTTGTTGCAGAAAGGCTTATTTACGGGAAAAGAAATCACTCGGACTATACCATTACAATGCCCTCTGGCGAACAATTACGGGAACTTAACGGAATAATGCGGGAAATTCAAAACTGTATTTTATTATTATTTTAAAAACATCATTCGTAATCGAGTAAAACACAAAATGTAATAACAAAACCAATTCTAAAAATATAAAATAACAAATTAAAGCTAGCTAGGTATCAAGAGTACTGATGTTCAATCTTTATGTATTTAGTAAGGCTTGTCACTTAAAATTAGTTAAAGTGACACCTAGATCTAGCTACTTAACATGTATCGTCAAAATTTTGTTAACTTCGCACTTCGTTGTTTTCTATATTGCTCATAAGTTCCTAGCTTTTTGATATTTTTACTGAGTTGAGTTTGCTTGAAATTTGTTACAGCATTGCCTTGCGTTATGAATTTTGTTTCTCGGGGTATAATGCTAACTTTAAAGTTTGTAGTAAATCCACTTGAAGATATAGTAGCAGTAGGTACGAAAGGCAAAACTTTCGGTATTCTCAAAGACTTCTTTTCTTTTCGCTTTTCAGGACTATGATCCTGGTGTAACAATATGCTATCTTCCAAATATGTTGAAGGTTTATTTCTTCTTTTCTTAGCCGGTTCGATAGTAAATGTACTTGTAGCTACCACATTTGATGATTGGGATTTTTCATTACCATCTTCTAATTGGTTCAAAACGAAACTTGGCAGCCGGGCAATATTGATATTGTTTAGGAAGTTCCCCTTTTGTACCTGATAAAAATAAATAAGAATTAAAATCATGCCCATGTTTCAAAATATAAATAAAACAATCAGTAATATTACCTTGGCTTTCAAAGTTCCACTATCTTCTCTGAACTTTCTCTTTCTGTTTAGTACATTATTTGTTTCATCTGAAATGCATAAAACTAAGTTAGGAATAACAAGACGGAGAGGCGCAATCATACTTAAATCTCTTAAAGATAAAAAAATAGGTTTCATCGATTACACAACTTTAAAAAGCAATAAACAACAAAAAATATAGTGCGGCGAAAATATTACATATTATAATAAATATTTATTAAATATTTTTTTAGTTTGACATCTGTTTAAACCGAAAATAAGTATCATTTTCTCCGGCCGTTTTTTTGCCGTGGAGTGTTGGCTTAGAATGTCACTACTCCTTTCTACCCATGAGTGTCGTAAGAGGCGACTCAGGGTATGGGGCTTTTTAAACTGGTTTTTGGGCGATGCGGTTGGAAACCCATCACTAACGATACTTTATTTCTACCATCTTGCCCCTATCAACTCCCAAATGTGGCTAAGGAGGTTTTATCTCAGAAGCTCTGACTACCCCTTTTTGGGATTTATGTCCGTGAGTATATGTATGTATGTTTCTCAGGCAAGATATTTGAAGAGACAATTTTAATACCTTTTGTTTGTACTTCACGTTTTGACATGTAACTATTCAGCATATTGATATTACTAACGGCAATGGAGTCACCTTGAGCACAAATATCTGTAAGAAATAATACATCGGTAAAATTTTCAGTAACATACCTATGTTAAATACAATAAAGGCAGCGGGGAATTTTTTTTCAAAAGAGTTAACAAAGGTTTCTTATTACAAAATTCCTCAATTACGTTTGATATTTGGGTAAAGAAAAATTTGTTGAATATAGATTGGTTGGTGATTAGTATCCAGACAGATCAACCTAAAAATCTAACAAAAACTCAAAACGCTAAAAGTGCTAACAGACGATCGAACATGTACGGCGCGCACCACGCACTGTGCGGTGCGCTCTAGCCTACAGACGATCGAACATGTACGGCGCGCACCATCGCACCGTGCACCGCAAGCGCTTCGAACCAGCCCGCACCAATATTAATAATAATTATGTGCGGCGAACCACGCTACACACGTTCGTTTTTGGTACGGCCCGTACCACGAACACTGGTGCGCGCCGTACATGTTCGATCGTCTGTTAGCACTTTAAGTTGTCACGTACGCCTCCTGCTTTCTATACTGAGCTAGTTTAAGAATAAGGTTTGGTGCAACAATAATATTTGGATTCAATTTTACTATCAATAACCTAGAAAAGAACATTTCGTATGGAAAATGAAATTGATTTTGATGGATGATGTAAGTATAAAAAAATATGCGTCTGAAATAGTCAAACCTTAAAGCTTTTATCATACGCCTCACTAGTGATCTGGCCCGGCATCGCAAGGATAGGAAGCGTTTTTAGTACCTTTATGATGCCTCAATAACAAAATTCCTCAATATTTTCAAATGGGATAAATAATTCCCGAGATCAGCCCATTCAAATAAGCTTAATAAGTGTAAATTTGAGAACAAACAAAGGTCAGTTTAGATTAATATAACTTAAAACTTCACAGTCTGTTATTAATTTTAAATATGCTACCCAATCTAGTTGACACACTTACCTATTTCTTTCGAAGATTTTAATTGCGTTTTTTCTTCTTCCTTGGTAACTTGAGGTGAATTGGCTGATTCGAATGATTTCTTAGATTTTTTGTTTTGGATGGTACCTAAAACACAAGACATAATTAAAATACATTGTAACAAAAACATTTCTGAAGAATTGAAATCCTTCTCTTCTTAATAAGTCATTTGATTTTGTATTGCAACCTGCTTAATTATTATTACTATATCATAAGCTAATTATTTGCTAGTGTTGGAAAACAGTGACTCTGTCCGTATAACTTAAGAATATAGAGTTTCCAAACTCTTGGTACTCTGTTTTGTAATTTATAGCCATGAGTAATAGGAGGCAAAGGTTGATGACAAGAAAATTGTTATCACGTCGGCATTTTTGTTAGCTACTAGTGTCAGAAAAGTATAAAGTTGAATCCTAAATATGGATTCAATGATGAAATTCATGGCTATAAATTACAAAACAGAGTACCAAGAGTTTGGAAACTCTATATTCTTAAGTTACACTTGGTAGTTAAGTGAGAAGAGCCAGCCTTATTAGCTTTAGTAGCTAATAAGGCTTAGTAGCATTTAGTAGCTTTTTTTGGCGCCCACGATCCGGTAGTACCATTATGATCCTTTGAGATTCATGTATTGGGAAGCTTATTTTTATTAAATTGTTTAAGTTATAACAACCGGTCAGAACACACTATTTAAAATGGTTGACTAATATTGATATTGCTGCCACTGCTACATTTCGCCAGCAAAATATTGTTGGCTTTGTTATAGTAATATTAATTCATTTTATAAATGACTGACCTTCAGTTTTTGTACTTCCTTCCATTAATACATCGTTTTCATTCTCTAGACACTGATTCACTGATTCAAGTTTGTTGGTTTTCTTTGTTTTTTTCTTATTCTTGGATGTATTAAGAGATTGATTGATTCTGACATCATCTAAAACATAAAAAATATGTATCTGTTAATAAACATCACAACGGTTTTGCAAGAGTTTGGGAATTCAACATTCCTAAACCACCTTTGGTGGTTAAGCGGGAAAGAGATGGTAAACCAAAGACTTTCCAGCCTCATAAATCACTTTGATTCATTTTCTTTGGTCCCACAGACAGATATAGGGTAGTTAGTAATTACCTGTGCCTCTGGGATTGATCATATAGAAAACTTATTCTTGTCAAATTGGTTAAAAACATGCCAAAACACTGTCTACAGACCATTCACATTTATTTTACCTCTGACATTAATTTTTATTTATGTTATGTTAGCATTACTTGCTGTGAAGAGTGTCTAGTGCTGTTCTTTGCTTTTTTTACTGCTTTCAATATTATTATAAGGTAGGTATATCATGCCAATAAAGATTCAGAGAAGCGCCAGACAAAATAGCGGCTAGGGGTAAAATAACTGTGAACGGACTGTAGGACAATATTTGATATTGCTGTGTTTTCATTGTGCCATATTGAGTTATGATTTTTCTGGGAATAAGAATTATTGTATTAATGACTAACCTTCAGCTCCGGTATTTTCTTCCATTGATACATCTTTTTCAACATTATCTAGAGACCGATTCACTGACTGATCAAGTTTGTTGTTTTTCTTATTCTTAGATGTATTAAGAGATTGATTGTTTTTATCATCATCTAAAACATAAGAACCATTTGTTAGTACGGTATGAGGCCTCTCAGAGCTGTGCTTTCTTTTTTTCCTTTGACTATTCCTATATCATTCAGTTTTTTTTACTAAGAGTGAGTGCACTTTAAAGCATTGCATGTATTTGATATTAAACAATATATGCGAGGGGCATGCCAAAAGAAGTTAAGATACTCTTCTCTCATTAAATTGACACTGGCAAGCTATATACCATCATATAGGTTGGTTTTTTATTGACATACATACATATACTCACGGCTATAAATCCCTAGAAGGGGTAGCCAGAGCTAAGGAATTAAAAATTCCTCAGACACTTTTGGAAGTTTTACTGACTTATTTAAATATAGAACACACTTCTTTTATTAATTTTTTATTTGAATGAGCATTTTTCCCGAGAATCTGGCGGGAATTCACTTGCAACAACGGAGCTCAGTCGACGTGCTTAAGCCACTATTGGAAGTTGAGTAAGGAATAGATTGTAAAGTTAAGGTTTTTGGTGATGGGTCTCTAACAGCATCGCCCAAAAATCACAATAAAGCCCCAATACCCTTAGTCATCCTTTAGGATTATTCACGGGAAGAAATGGGGTAGCGCTATTCTAAGCCAAAACTATACAGCTAATAAACAGTGAACATCACAAATGGTTTTGCGAGAGCTTAGGAATTCAATTCCTAAGCCACTTTAGGTACTTAAATGGGAAGAGATGGTAAAATAAAGGCTGTTCAATAATCAATTAGTATTTTTGGTTGCACAGACAGTTACAGGGTAGTACTAATCTGTGCCTCTAGGATTTATTTTGTAGGAAGCTTATTGTCAAATTGGTTAAATGTAACAACTTGCCAGAACACCATCTATGCCAAAAGTAACCATTATTGATATTGCTGTCATATTATTGTGCCATATATGTATATTATGATATTGTTGTGCCAGTAAAATATTGAGTTATGGTCTTTCTAGGAATAGGAATGATTGTCATAAGTAATGACTGACCTTCAGCTCTGGTATTTTCAAAAGTATCTAGACATTCGGCTGACTGATTAAGTATGGTGTTTTTCTTAGCTTTCTTCTTATTCCTGGATGTATTTAGAGATTGATTGATTCTGTCATCACCTGGAACATAAAAACAACAGAGCTGTGGTTCTTTAGTTAGTTTGGACTATTGTTTTATTATTCAGTCCCTTTACTGCAAAGAGTGAGTTTTCTTAAAATCATTGCACATATTTGTTAATAAATAAAAAAAACTTGGCCACTTTTGGTAGTTAAGTGGGAAAGAGATGGTAAAATAAAGGGTTTCTTGACACATTTAAAACTTAGTAGTTTCTTATGCCCCTTACAGGCAGATATAGAGTAGTCTTATTCTATGCATCAGAGATTGATGATATAAGTAAAATATTGAGTTATGTTTTTTTTTGGATAGGAATGATTGTATTAATGACATACCTTCAGCTCTTGTATTTTCTTTCATAGATACATCTTTTTCAGGGTTATCTACAGCATCGACGGATTGATTAAGTGTGGTGTTTTTCTTAGATTTTGTCTTATTCTTGGATGTATTTAGAGATTGATTAATCTTGTCATCATCTAAAACATAAAAACTGTGTTGGTGCTGTACGATGAGCGAGAGCTCGCTGTTCGTTAGTCATTAGGACCATGGTTATATGAAAATGTTTTTATTTTAAAAAAGTGCTTTTTAAATGACATAAATAACTTACGTTATATTTCATTAATATATTTACTTTAAATAATTGCATGCATTTGTTAATTAAAAGCAAGTTCAAATAAAAATCAACTGAACATTTTAACTCTTCTTCTCAACATTTATATAAAAGAGAATACGTTTTTTTTAAATACCATTAATATAAATACGATCAATAATTATAATTACCTTCCTTCCTGATATCAATTTTCGCTTCGGTTTTTCTTAATGGAATGTATGAATCATCCTCATTTGAGGATTCACTTAATGGTTCATTATTTTTGGTTTCCTCTGAGCTGTTTTCACTATCATTGTCAGGAAACAATAACTTTAAATCAATTCCATCTGAAGAACTTTCATCATCATCTTTGACTCCAGAAGAATTAACCGGCTCCAAACTGACTTTTTGTTTTGGGTTTGATTTTTTGCTCACTTTTTGGGGCTTAGTAAGTGTCAAATTCAATTGGTCTATCAGGGGTTCTTGTTTAGATTTAGATTTTTTGTCAAGGTTTAGCGAGGTGTCACTGTCCTTGATTTTGAATTTAGATTTTTCATTAAGGCATTTGAGTACAGAGTCATAATTCTGAGTTATTTCTTCATTCTCACTACTTGATGAATCTTCCTCAGTATTATTAATATGCAATGGATCTAAGCTTTCATCATTGTTAATAATTGTTATATTTTCATCAATTTGCATTTCTTCTACTTCAGGTACTATGTTAACTGTGGATGTGTTGAATTCTTTCAGAGGGGTTTTAGGTTCTGTTTTTATAGCAGCCACAAGTGGATCATTTTTATTTATGATACTTTCATTAATGGTTGCACTTATTTCCATTTCATTATCAATAGACATGGAATTTCGCTTAGAGTTTTTGCGCTTCGTTTTAAATGCTTCATTGGTATCACTTTCATCTTCTTGGGTTGAATCTAACTTAACAATATTTTTCTTTTTAATCTCAATAGGTTTATCTTCATCAGATGTGAGTAGTGAAGAATCTAGTCTTTGACGTACTTTCTTACTTTTTCTTGGTGACTCATCTTCTGAAATGGATTTGTTCTTTAACT
Source organism: Bedellia somnulentella (assembly GCA_963576735.1). NCBI lineage: Eukaryota > Metazoa > Arthropoda > Insecta > Lepidoptera > Bedelliidae > Bedellia > Bedellia somnulentella. The sequence goes on along the minus strand of OY755176.1, from coordinate 14,401,336 downwards.
TGTGTCGAGATTCATACATTTCCCTTGAAGCCTCTTTCTGTTCCTTATTTTTACGTTCATTATACTTTTTCTTCGATTTTGAACTCATTGTAAGTTCATTATCTGACATTGATAAATCATCGCCTGTGCCACTCATTAACTCATTGTCTTCTTCATCTGAACTGACGACAAATGAACCCTTTTCATAATCGGAATCATTTGAAATATCTTCATTTGATGAAAGTGTTTCTCCTCTTTCTATAATTTCATTTTCCTCCTCATAACGCCGTGATGATTCATCACGACTATCACCAGATTCATAGTCATTATCTGCTTCCTCTGCTTCATTATTAACAAATGGCATATCCTCGGCGGATGAATCACTGTTTGATGAATCTTCGTCATTTGATACTGACTTTTGTTTTGGCGTCGTCTTATTATTTTTTGTCTGAGCCAATTTTTTAATGATTGTAACTGGGGTACTTGTCTGCATGCCTAAGTTTTTTAGATTATTTTTCGATGGTGTATTGTCAGTTTTAGGAGACTGTGGTAATAATTTTGTTTCACCTAATTCTTTAAGACTAGTTTCCCCCTTCGATGTTCGGCTTTTGTTTTTTAACTCATTAGTAGAGGAATCTTCCAATTGCGACAAAATAAGTGTACTTTTATTTTCAAGGCTTAATTTTTGAGCATCAAGAGAATCTTGAGTCATTCTTTTTTTGGGGCTTTTATGACTGAGGCTAGAAGTTGACTGGTTCTTTACAGATGTATTGAGTTGTTGTGAAACTTGCGAAGTGTTTTTATCTAAAGAAATATTTTGTTGTGAACTTTTGTAGTATATTGAGTCATCAACTTCCATAGGTTCAGAAGAATTATTTAACTGGTTAGAGTTGCTGACATTCATTGATATGGATGCTGTCTTGAGCAGAGATTTACTTAATGTCGAACTGGATTCATTTTTTGATGGAGATTGGGTTAAAACTTGTAAATTGCCAGAATCTACCATATCTTTATCCATGTCATTACAAACTACTGGAACACATTGGTCATCTTCATTATTTTTATCATCTAAATTCACATTAATTTCATTATTATCATTGCTGAATGAAGATACTGATACATTTGTTTTTTTTTCTTCTTCAACTGTATGAATATCTGTCTTAGTTTTATCTTTTTCTTGGGACTCTTCAGCTGCTTTTGCTTTATTCATTTTGTTCTTTACCGCAGTTAAGACTAAATCTGCAAAGTTTTCTTTATTTTCTTGTGAACTTTTCTCTAATTTACTATTGAGAGAATGGTTTAATTTTGATTTCCTTCTTTCTTGTGAATCATTTTCTGAAATACTGGACATAGATTTAGGTCTCGTTTTTCTTTTTTTCATACTACTTGCATTGGATTGTGTCTGTTCAATTAACATTGGTTCTTCTACTGCTTGGTCATTAGATTCCCCAAGACTATTATTCAAACTACTGTCCCTTTTAGCTGCTATTCTTCGGCTTTTGCGTAAACTTCTAGGAGACAGATTATTTGGATTTAGCTCATCAATTGATTTGCGCGGGGTTTTGCTTTCTGATTTAGACGAATTTAATGAATTATTTGGTTTAGGTAATGCTTCTTCTGGAATGGTTTCATCAGTAAGTTGGATACTTTGATTGACTTCAGCTGAAAAACCAAGAGAAAAACATGTCATCTACCAGGTAAAGCTAATAAAGTGGGCCATAAATGATTCAAGTGTCTCACGAAAATACCAAACTCATATTGCATAAGATACTTAACAGAGTGCCTAATAAGGAGGAGAAAGTGATTAATTGTTTTCAAATAAATAATCAATCACTTTCTCCTACTTATTAGGTTTTCTTGAGCTTATCAAGAAATTCCACTGCTATAATTAAGTAGGGATGTTTGGAATGACGATAACTCAAACACATCGTTGAACCAGTATATCGCTGAAGGGGTGGTAGAGATATTAATATTCAGAGTACCCACAGGCCTGTTATTACATTACTAGGTACAACTTAGCTTAGTAGGTCCCATTATCTACCTTTTTAAACTCATATTAATAATCACATGAATGATATGCATGGTCATCTCATCACACATGACTGCATTGCCTTTTTTGCAAGTTTAGTAAACTTCTATTCTAACCTCCTTTCCATCTCAATCTTGGAGGCTCATGAACATGAGTGTCTATTGTCCTCAAACTATTATTTATAAATGTAATTAGGTTATGAAGGTTTATCTCAAAAGGGTTAGCAGGGTTACTAGTACTTCTGAGATCGAATAACAATTTAGTCAATGGCAGAGTAACCACTTTTTACCATATCACTATGAACAACCCTTGACAGTCTTAGGATAACATTATGATTTGAACTAGAAAGCCTAAAAATTTGAGCTATTTATGTTCTCCAGAGAGACAACCAACAAATACTAGGCTAGATTGGTGGCAATGTTTTGTTTTATATGACTTTATATTAATTGGCTTACATTTATGTTTTAGCTAAAATGATGAATGAATTAAGGATAATTTTGTGAAGTTAAGTTTTACATCAATAAGAAACTTACTCTGATTGTTAACATTTGAATTTTTCCGAGTCCGTCTGGCTTTAGTTGGTGTTGTTGTAGTTTCCGTGTCACTGCCTAGAAAATATAAACATACATAATATTAATATAATATGGTAACATAGAGAGGGTGGATGAAAGTAAATGGTGTGTAAATGTAGTGGATTGTAATGGAAGACATTTAGACAAAGTGCTCATATTGGCAGGCGTCATAGTAGTCTGAACAATGTAAAAAGCATGTATAGATTTTGCAATCTACGAGCGCACGTCGCCCTTAGTTGTGCGAGTGACCTATCTGTATACGCGTCAATGTACGCGTGACAGTTGACAAATACGGTACGGTTAGCAAATATAAAAGAATTAATTCAAGTTATAGATTTCACCCATTTTTATATTTTATATTTAATTTATTCGGAGTGGTAAACATTTTTAATTATTAATATTAAATATATACAGCTGTAAACTTACATTAAAAACTGTTATTATTTATTTTATTTTAAGGAATTAAAAATTCCTCAGCCACTTTTGGAAAATTGAGTGGGAAAAAAATGGTTAAATAAAGGTTGTTGGTGATCGGTCTCCAACCGCATCGCCCAAAAATCCATTAAAAGCCCCAATACCGTTAGTCGCCTCTTACGTACACCCACCGGCAGAAATGGGGTAGTGCTATTCTAAGCTGACACTACTTTTTTTTGTTTTTGAACGGGAAATTTCCGCAAGTCGACGTCTACTGTGTGCCTGTTTTACGTGAAGCCGACACTACCGCAAATAATCGTAATATTAACTTGTATCACTACCTTCATCAAACATTTCTACACTGTTACTGTCATCATTTTTAAAGTAATTGACATTTATAATAAACTCAAAATCATAGTCGAAATATTACATCAATTCTTTTTACCATATACAATTTTAATTACTTTGCGTTTTCTTTCACTTTTGGGATTTGACGTGCTAACCGTACTTCTTGAACAATTATACGCACACTAGAGCATTCAAACCGATAACCGATAATCGATTATTTATCGATTATCGTTTCCATTTTCTCATCGATAATTATCGAATAAATCCGATAAAATTACCGATAAACGATAAAATTGGTATTTTTATTAATAATCGATATATGTATCAATTCTTTTGTCGCATCTCTCATTTCAACACCCCATTCCTACTGACTATCGATCGTTCATTCGGTTCATTCATTCATCAGCTGGATTTCGTGTGTGTTTGTTTTGTGGTGTATAAAATTCTGATTTAAGCTGAGGATTTGGATTATTGTATTTTGTTATATTTCTTTGCTTATAATAATCATATAATACTTAGTTAGTTAGTCGTTAATACCTTTAATAAAATAGGTACTTCAAAATGTTATTGTTCTACTTTTTTTTATTATTGGCTTTAAGCCCCTGGAATCTAAGTCTTTTAGGTAGGGGATATCATTATTGATAACGAATTACTCGTTTCAGTCATAATTTATAGTTCATTTCACTTGAGTAGTTAGTTAATAATGATGTACCTAAGTTATTAAGTTATTGTCTTTCACAAAGAAATATGACTACATACATATTGTTATTTCCTCTTTTAAAATGATTTTCTTTCTATGAACGTTGTACTGAACTGAACTGAACTAAACTAATGTTTCAATGTTTATCTTTATTTTAATTTTAATTGTTTAAAGATTGAGCTACATTAAAGCTAGAAAACATTAAGGCTGATTGTTGATTCTGTTTGAAGATTTAATAAAAAAAACATTTGAAGTTGCTATATGGTTTCCTTTATTAAAACATATTTAACCGGAAGGAGTTATACTTTAAATTTTAATAATATATTTTTTTTCCAAATACCGGTAATTATCGATAATTATCGAGAAAAAGAACAAAGAATATCTATTTATCGATTATCGAATACTTTCGATAATAGCATGCTCTAACGCACACAAACAAAGATGTGTATTTACGATTGCAAGTACAAATAAAGGTGATGTGCGCTCGTAGATTGCAAGATCTATAAGAAGAGATTGATGTGATGACTGATAGATGATAAGAGACTTGAAAAGATGGATGAAGCTTGAGAGGTTGGAAGCTAAGGTGGCAGGATTGTACTCTGCCTACCCCAATGAGAACTAATTGCGTAAGCAAATGTTTACAGGGATTTTAGTAAAAAAAGGGATAATTTTTTAAACAAAAAAAGGAATAAATCAGACTAAATTTTTTTTTACATGGTAGTCCTATCGCTGTCAACTTCAAATTTAATTGATTATTTTACGGGATAAATTTTCGTCTATAGTCTATCCAGTTCATTGTATTTATAAAGATTAAAGTGAGTTAAATAAAACCATTTTATGCTTTCACAAATATAGCTGCCTGCAATCAAAAACTTGAATATAGAAATATTCATCTGAGATTTAGGTTTGGGAAAATCAAAACAAGTACAAAGTAATCCCATATGGTTTATTGTCATTTCTAATGTAAAGAACGTAAAAACTTCTTTAAGATTTTTTTGATAGGATCATAACTTAATCGAGTTGTTACTTGAATAAGTTTTAGACAAAATCTTATACTTAAACTACTCCATGTGACCATTTACATATATTATATACTCACAGCTATTATTCCATAGAAGGGGTAACCAGAGCTAAGGAATTATTTCCTCAGCCACTTTTGGAAGTTGAGTGGGGAAAAGATGGTAAAAAAAAAGGTTTTTGGTGATGGGTCTCCAACCGCATCGCCCAAAAATCCAATAAAAAGCCCCAATACCCTTAGTCGCCTCTTACGACGCCCGTGGGTAGAAAGAGGTAGCGATATTCTAATATGGCACTACACGGCAACCATGTGACCATTTCTTTGTGTAAAAGTGTAAATTTGAATTAGGGGATTCAATAATTGCAAGAAGTGATACTCTAAACAAAAGGATGCATGATTCAATTATAGCTTTTAGTTTGAGTTGGCCTATCAACCATTTCAAGATATAAGGTGTGAAGATGTGTTTCCTAATTATTCTTTTTAAAAATTATGAGAATGCTAGCAAATCATTCCTTTGGATAGCATACCAATAACAAAGACTTGGTTCATTGGAAACTCATCTCAGAGTGGTTTTTTTTATTCCAATGCTCTGGTTTCCTCCTTTTTGCAAACACAGTGATGAGTTAAGGTAAGTTGATATTTGATGAATATTAAAGCATTTTTTTGGCATTAACTTTTTATGACAGGAAAATGAATAGGGACTGCATTTGACAATGTTCTCAAAACTAGTAGGTCTTCTTACATTAATCCATGTTCTTGTTTTTTTTTATTATATTAAACAGCTACAAGTCCCAATGGTTAGACCCATCATCTTCAAATGCATTACCCAATAATCCCTTAAAAACCCATTAAGTTAAAACATCCAAAGAAAGAAAAGGGTTAGTGCTATTCTAAGCTGACAATCAACATATTGAGTTAAAGTAAATACAGGCTACAAGCAAATAGCTTGGCATTCTTTAAATATTCACAAATAATAAGTAAGCAATATTACAGAATATTGCCGTGTTTTTTTTTGCAGTGGTATAAAAGATGATTATATTTCTTCACATATTAATAAAGGAGCCAAACAAAGTATACTTGCTTGCTTATACCTAATTGCAGATGAGGTAAAATGTATTATCAATCTTATTGCTATGTACACATTTGAGGATATTGCAATTTAAACTTCTACTCAAAACTTACCAAGTAATGAATTCCTACGGCTTGTCCTTCTGGCCCTGGGTGATTCATATGTCTGTATTGATTCTGAAGTAAGACTAGTATTAGATTTAATTCTGGTACTGCGTCGTGCTGGTGTCAGTACTTTCTCTTCTGGAGCATCTGTAGTAATCTCTTTTGCAATTGAATTTCTGGTTTTTCTTCTAGGGCTATTAACTGGTGCTGTAATCAATGTCATTGTTGTTACTTAAGTATTACAAAATATTTAAAAAAAGCCAATTCATGTATGGTTAATTTAATATTACAAAAGTTTCAACACTTTTATTACAATTGAGCTTGATTGATTGGTTTTGATAACCATATTATCTTTAGACCAAATATAAATCAAACTAGTATTAAAATCAAACCATTCCATGAATTTCCTGAGTATATATTTTATCAGTCACTTGGGTTCAATGAATATTGTACAAACTTCAAGGAAATAAGGATCTAATCTTCTGTTGGTTCAGTTTCTAGCTAGGTTCTTTTTGTACTGAATAGCACAGCCATAAACTTCAACATATTTTGTTTTAAATTAAATCTGTGTAAAACAATGTATTAAGTATATTTCATTTTACCATTTTCATCAATGTTGTCTAGGAGTGGTTTTGCTGCAAGCCTGCCTCTCTTTTTGTTGGGTGTTAAAGGAGTTTGAGGTGAGCCAACTTCATCAGACTGTTCAACAGATAGACGCCTCCTCAGTCTTGTAACAGGGGCTGTAGACAAAGCATAGAAAAACAAATAGAACCAGAACTTTTCAAATAGATAACCATAAATGAAATGTGATGAATACATATATATTATATATTATATATATATATATATATATATATAATTAGTAATAATTTTATTATTCAATCCAACTGGGATTGTCAGGTTTTTGTTTTTCATTCTAGTAATTTTATAATGTTCATTGAAGTACTTAGTTATAATATGAGTTACAAGAAACTTGTTTAGTTGGTTATACATTAGTGGTACTGTCATGTTCTCCCATCCTGCAACTTATAACCATTTTTTATTTTTTAAATTTGATTGGGTAATTATTTGGGCATGACAAAGACAACAAACATGCTAATTAGAATAGGCTTGCAAGAGCATTGGTTGAACATATACATCTGATATATTCTATATATTGAATAACAATAATATAGAATACATCAGACATATAATATGAATACGAGATATATTGTTAAGGCTATCAAATCAATCGTAATGGACGCGCTCATACGCTACCCAAGCGACGCTCAAGGTAAAATATAACCTTTTAGCATTATATTTTTTTTGATACTTATAAAGCACTTAGATCTTGATTATGTAGTCTTTTTAGATATTTTATAAAAGTACATAATTAAACCTAAAGCATGTTAAGGGAAACTTGGCAACGAGTACGTCTTACAACAAAAAGAGGCAAAATTAGTAAATTTAAAGTTAGTATCACAAACCTTTGACAGCAGTATCTTCGTCCATGATTATTAAGGCACACTCAATTAAAGAATTATGGTACTTTGATAATTGTTTAGCTAGGTAACCACGTGCAGCTCAAACTTTGAAAATCAGCTGTTATAAAACGACGCGGTGATGGCCGGCCGGACATGACATATGGTAGGGGGGGAGGGGCGGGGCGGGCGGGCAGTGAACGAGCTCAGGGTTGGCCGAGAGAGGAATATAGAGCAATGAACGAATGTATTTAAAAACTCACAGAATCACATCACTTGGCATGATCGAGAAGAGAAGAGGCAGGCAATATTTTATTAGTCGTAGTAGTCGACCTCAACCCTCAAGTCAAGTAAATGTATGTAGAAGTATCTCATTGAATGTAGAGATATTATGATATTAAAAATAGTTTTCAGTCCAGTGTTTTAACGTAATTATAAACAGACAAAAAGTATTTTTTTTGTGTTGATAATTTTAGCAACCGTGATAGCCCAGTGGGTAGAACACTCGGTTATCGTGCAAACGACTAGTGTTCAAATCCTGGGTCGGGCCTACACCAATTTGTTTTTGCTAAGGACATATGTTTGGTTAATTTATCATGGTTGTTAACGGTGAGGGAAAACATCGTGAGGAAACCCACATGGCTGAGTTGTACTTAGTCATGTGACAGTGTATTCGTACAAAACGGTGATAGGCCTGCCCCCTATCACGTGAGTACACTGTCCATGCAAAACGTGGGTACCTACTCTGAACACCAGGTGACAAAGTCACGTGATGTTCAGAAGTATTAGTACCTCTGCCAACCCCTTCGGGGATATTCGGCGTGAACGTTTATGTTATGTTATGATAATTTTATTTTTGTGTTGATATTCATTCGGATTTAAAAAAAGGCCATTCGAAGTAAATCTTGAAAGAAGAGTTAAAAAGTGAAATGCGGGGTAAATCGAGCCATAAAAACTGATATTGAGCCAGTTGTCTGAAAAGGCTCGAATGGTAGTTCACAATGCTGTTCTGGTTCCTACGCTGATGTATAGTATGGTAGTGAATGTTGGGCACGGCAAAAGAGGCACGAAAGTAGAGTGAATACAGTTGAAAAGAGAGAGAGAAAATTGCGGGTTGGGTCTGAAGATAGAAGAAGGAATGATAGAGAATGGATGATAGTAAGGTGGCGAAACAGATAAATAGATAGAGCCAATGTGGGTGTTGTTAGTACAAATTGGTGTTGGCCCGACCCGATAGAAACCCACGCACGCCTGTCTACATGATAAGAGGTAGAACACCTCCACCGAGTTATCATGGTTGTTAAAAAAAATATAGAAAATAATTTATTTGCAAAAATATAAATTGATTTTGTTAATATTGATAAGCTGTGTAGTGTCAGCTTAGAATAGCACTACTCCATATCTACCCGTGGGAGTTCGTAAGAGGCAACTAAGAGTGGGGCGATGTGGTTGTAGATCCATCACCAACAATATTCATATTAAAATATTTTCCCCGCCCAATTACCAAAAGTGGCTGAGGAATTTTTATTCCAAAGCTCTTGCTACCCTCACCACTTTTAAGAATATGTAGGTTTGAGTATATGCATGTATGTATAGTCTTGTTATTTGTGATATGTGGTTTTTGACGACCTTATGAGTTCTGGGATAAATATTGTCCATCCAGTAGTTATTTCGTGATATCAGACGCGCGGCGCGGATATACAATACAAGCCCATAACGGACACACAAGCTGTATTTTTTTCAAATATAGTAAATTTGGCTTCTGTATTAACAAGGTTTCTTTTTTTTTAACATAGAACAAACATTGATCAGTGAATACAATACCCGCCTGTCATGTAGACGGACGTGGGTTCAAGTACCGGGTCGGGCATAAGACAATTTGTCTTTTCTAAAGTCATATCAGCAAGCACGAGCGCTATTTTATCGACACGATAACGGTTAGAATGAGATGGCAGTATACGATACGAAGCAAGTGCGTAAGAGATGGCTGCTTTATCCCACGCGATACTAGTACACGGCTCGTGCTTGCCCTTCTGTAGTTAATTTATCATGGGTGTTAATGGTGAGGGGAAACATCGTGAGAAACCCACATGGATAAGTTGTACTTAGTCATGCGACAGTATATTCGTACAAAACTAACTACCTGTCACGTGAGTGCACTGCCCAAGCTAAACGTGCGTACTCTGAATACTAGGTAACAATGTCACGTGAAGTATTAGTACCTCTGACGTCCCTTCGTAGATATGCGGCGTGAGCATTTGAATTAAGTTAAGAGTTTATTTTTTATTATTTCAATTAAATGCATAATATAATTGAAATAAAATATTTTTGGCAAATAAAGAGAGATAAAAGTTAACATAGAATCTGGATTTGATATACACAGATACTCACGGCTATAAATTACAGAAAGGAGTAGCCAGAGTTCACAATTGGAAATGATTCAGCCACTTACAAGAGAGAGAAACGACTATTTTGTAGAAAGGCTAGCTGTCCGAAAAAACAATATTTGAGCGAGAGTTCAGAATTGGCAACTTGAATATATCTGCACGGTTTACACTACTCATTTCTCAGAAAGCGGATATGAAATAATAACTATTTATTCATGACAATATTTTAATTATAATAAAAACCAAATAAGTAAAGTTACCACTTTGTTTTAATTTATTTGTGTAATATTAATTTAATTTAGATATAACAATACTACTTTACATTCCACTAACGATAGATGTGATGTATCGTTTCGTACAATTTCAAAAAAGGCTCACCGTGGAGAAAATATAATGCTATTTCCTATTCTATATTCTTGATGTGTTTTTAAGTGCGGACCCACTTAACCCTCACTAGGGGCGGGTCTGACGGCTATTTACTGCGCTTTCTCAACGCTGTATTTTGCTCTGCTATGATGACGATATTTAGAGGTTATATCGTATCTATATAAGATACTTGTGCAGTAAAGTACTATCGATCATGATTTCGTCAACATTGCAAGGTATTCTGAATAATCTTCGACTTTGTAACCTTCTTAGTTGTAATGGTTCTGAATATTTTAAACTTTACTGATATTTACCATTACTGATATTACCATATATTACCATATATTACCATATATTACCATATATATTTACCATTACTGATATTACCATTACAAACTTGCAAATAATTATTTATACCATATCTGAGTAATATCATGCATGGTTAGAACAGCTCTTCCCCATGTCTTCCCGAGGGTGTTAGTAAGAGGCGAATAAGGGTATTGGGCCTATTGGAGTGATTATGGGCGATGCTCTGGCAAACACTTATGAGTGTGTGTTTGTGATTTATAAAATCTCAATACAAATAAAATGCACACAACCATAGTCGCAACTTAGCTCTATTCGTAGTGACAGTTCGTCGGTATGAAAACTTTCTTTTAAATATTAATTGCTGGGCAGGCCTTGTAGCAAATCATCCATAATCTTGAAGGTAGCTCGAAACATACATTATCACAGATTTAAGGTTTGTATGGATCTGTGGAGGGAGATAAGTAATCACATGATGATCTTCTTTTCGTAATATAAACGTAACGTTTTAACAAAGTTAATTACGTCATGTAGCTAATTTTTTTCATGCTTGAGCCATATTACTCTTTTAGTAATATCTAATGTAATATAAAAAATATTTCTCAGGATCGTACAAAGCGACGTTCGCTCGTCTCTACCTACCCCAATGGGAACAACGGGCGTTAGTAATTGCGATATGCAACAAAGTGTGTAGTGTTCTAACAGTGGGTAGAACACCGCTTATCATGCAGACGATGAGGGTTCAATTCCCGTGTCGGGCCTACACCATTGCCCTTTCTAAAGTCAATGTGCTTAATTTCTCATGGTTGTTAACGGTGAGAGAAAAAATTGTGAGGAAATCCACATGACTGAGTTGTACTTAGTCATGTGACAGTGTATTCGTAAAAAACGGCGATAGGCCGTTTCCCTATCACGTGAGTACACTGTCCAAGCAAAACATGGATACTCAGAACACCAGGTGGAGATGTCACGTAATGTTCAGAAGTACTAGTTTAGTACCTCTGCCAACCCCTTCGGCGATATACGGCGTGAACGTTTGAGTTTTGAGTTTGAGTTGAGATGATATAAATATATTTGAACCTTTCAACTACTTTAAGAATAAAAAGTAAGTATATTTTAAATAGTTGCGATTTTGTTGCAACTCAGAACAAATATCGTTTACACAAAGTAAGCACAGTTTATTGCAAAAGTTAAGTGCAACCGAACTTATAACCCCTTTATAACCGAGCAACATCTCAGTCGGCAATAAAACGATGTTGTGGCATCAGAAATTATTCTGTTTGTTCTCTTACTGATGCAATAAAAATATACGACTTAAACAGACCGCGACTGCAAATTAAAATAGTCACCACTATACTCGCTTGCACACGAGAAGGGTAAATAAAAATATGTACTGTATTGTTTACAGTTTATTTCAAATTTTAATATCACTTTGTAGCTATCCCTACTTTACACGTGTAGAACTAGAAGGCGATTTTGTTAATAACAGTAATAACAACCGTGATAGCTCAGTGCGAGACCCACCAGTCATTCTGGAGAAGCGTGTTCGAATCCTGAGTGTCATATGATATATTAAGTTCTATTTAAGTTACATATATACTTGACCATAATGTTTTAAAGAGTTGTCTATTTGTTCCTCACCATAAAGGTTGACTGGAAGAAATCGCGTTAAGGCGATAAGTCCGCCTTTGTGTACATATACTGTTGTACCTATTATGTAATATACTGTTTGTGTGTAGTTTTGTATGCAATAAAGTGTTTAAATAAATATGAATATTACATATGCACATGACTTTTGTAAAGTGATATGTTTCGTTAACTTATCAAGGTTGTGGACGGCAGGAAAAAACATCGTAAAGAAAGTCTCATAACTGAATTGTTATTAGTTATGTGTACAGTGTATTCGTTCACAGCGGTCCTCTATCACATATAACATATATTAGTAAAACATAGGTGCTCTGAACACCAGCCCGGCTAGTACGAGCGGTGTTTAAAATAGTTATCGCGTGGGATAAAGCAGCCATCTCTTGCGCACTTACTTAGTATCGTATACTGCCATCTCATTCTAACCGTTATCGTGTCGATATAAGAGCGCTCGTGCTTGCTCTTCAGGTGACAAAAACGTCACCCGGTGCCTCTGCCACCCCTTCAGGGATATATGGCGCTAACGTTGAGGTAAGTTGAGATGAGTAAAATAATGTATATGGATAAAGCACACAACTCAAGTTAGCCCCCAGAAATATACAATAATGCATTGTTGTACAAAAATGATAACTCGATAATACATACATACACACATCTTCACACCTATAAATCCCGAAAAGAAGTAGCTAGAGCTTGTCAATTGACAATTTCTCAGATACGTCTCTGTTGAGAACAATTTATTAATCTGTGGAAAACATATTAAACAAAACGGGGGTTGGAGATATATTTAATAATTAACGATACACATACGCGTGTAAAAAAAAACCAAGAATATATCCATTAAACAAATAACTGAATCGAAGCTGCACACCGCAGAATATAGAAACTAGTCGCCTAATCACTCGACCACAGTCGCCATCAACTGTATTACAGTATTAATAATAAATAAAGAAAAGAAAAATTTCGACACAGGCGGGATTCGAACCCGCGACCTCGGGTATACGCCCCCGTCGCTCTTGCCAATTGAGCTACCGTGTCAATGGCTGCCAGCGCGAAATTCTTCTATCCTTTATTTCTTTTACACGTTTTAGTAGTGTTTGCGTTTCCTACCTCCGAACTTTTTACTAATTCGGAAGGCCACTTGTCTATCTTTTCAGATAGAATGCAAATGTTGAAAACGCCTAACTATCACATAATTTTAAATCTTTTTGTTCATGAAAACCTCATGTGGGGATTATTACTAATAAATAAAGGAAAGAAAAATTTCGACACAGGCGGGATTCGAACCCGCGACCTCGGGTATACGCCCCCGTCGCTCTTGCCAATTGACCTACCGTGTCAATGGCTGCCAGCGCGAAATTCTTCTATCCTATATTTCTTTTACACGTTTTAGTAGTGTTTGCGTTTCCTACCTCCGAATTTTTTACTAATTCGGAAGGCCACTTGTCTATCTTTTCAGATAGAATGCAAATGTTGAAAACGCCTAACTATCACATAATTTTAAATCTTTTTGTTCATGAATACCTCATGTGGGGATTATTACTAATAAATAAAGGAAAGAAAAATTTCGACACAGGCGGGATTCGAACCCGCGACCTCGGGTATACGCCCCCGTCGAATTAGTAAAAAATTTGGAGGTAGGAAACGCAAACACTACTATAACGTGTAAAAGAAATAAAGGATAGAAGAATTTCGCGCTGGCAGCCTGACACGGTAGCTCAATTGGCAAGAGCGACGGGGGCGTATACCCGAGGTCGCGGGTTCGAATCCCGCCTGTGTCGAAATTTTTCTTTCCTTTATTTATTAGTAATAATCCCCACATGAGGTTTTCATGAACAAAAAGATTTAAAATTATGTATTACAGTAATTTTTTTTTTACATTTCATGCGATGTAGATGTATTTATCAAAAATCTAGTATACCTTGCAGTCTATCACGCATTTTCCGAGGCATAAGTTTGGATAATAAATAAAATTATTTGTATAAATATATTCAAGGCATAAATTTTCATTAGGTTAGACAGATATTTTCGACACCACTTTGTCCGATACCGGAAAACCCCTTGACTTCATTTACATTCATACAAGTTTTCATATACATTGTCCTTTTATTTTTCATATTTCAATAATCTGCCTCTTTAAACACATTCACTATCTTCTATTTATAAAAATCGTTTCGTTATTGCCTGACTGACAGACTGTTTTTTTATGTATTGTTTGTGTCCTCAAGAGGAGAATAAAGTTTTTTTCTTTTCTTTTATTTTCTTTAGGTAGGTATTTTCCTTAGTTCGTGCACTGCCTGAAAGGATCAACCATGATAGAGCTAAGTGAGAACTCTACCCGATGTGATAAGAAGCATGGGATTGACTCGTGAATCGCGCCAACACCTGTTTTTTCTAAAGTAATATATTTATATAAGTGGTTCATATATTAAGATTCATAATTAAGGTAAGGAGAAACATCGTGAAGTAATTCACAAACAAAAAGATGGTTCTCCGAACATGTGACAAAAATTTACGTGATAATTATAAGAATTTCCTCTGCCTTCAGATATATACAATCATGTATATAAAATATATACGCAAAGATATTTCTTAACATTAACTTGTACGACACTTTGTTTAAAGTCACAAGAAAGTCGAAACTTTGCTAGTTATAAAGATACTTGTCATAAGCAAGGAGCACATTAATGGTTGAAATTATTCTAGTGCAACTAGATGCGAGGGTAAAACAGCACTTTACCAAGTATTAACTTTTAATTATATGCTTTTTGCTGCACGAAGACTATTTGAGTGCTTCCTCAGAACACTCACTAGTTTATTGGGAACGGTAACTACCTATAACCATTAATCATTGCCTTCGTGAAAATTAATCCTGAACTACTAAGTTACAATTAAAATTTTAAAGCTCGTTCGAGCATGCATGGAATGATTTTGAATTTTTTGTTTGCAGTTTATTTTCAAGCGATTGCGTACTTCTACGAGTATATTCAATTTTGTTTTTGTTTATTATTTGTGTTTGACGAAAGCCGTGGCCCGTGGCCGAGTGGGTGACTAGCTTCTTGGTCCGGAGGTTGCGGGTTCGATCCCCGCTGAGAGCAACATTTATGTGATGAGCATAAATGTTTGTTCTTTAGTCTCTTATTTATATGTGTATTATATAATATTTAATATATCGTTGAGTTAGTATCGCATAATGATCTTACTTAGTGTGGGACTAACTTGATCTGTGTATAATATGTCCGTATATAATTAATTAATAATGAATTGCTGTATTCTGCACGTCTTGGGAATCTTGGTATTGTTCTACCGCTTGATCCATTTATTTGTTCGGTATGCTTATATTTTTGAAATAGAACACCCACTTATACCTTGATATGCTTAAGGCTATAAATCCGAAAAATGGGTAGTGTAAATTTAGGGATGGTTGATGAATGATGCTGCATATCTAGTCAAATCACTTACACTAAACCTAATTAGTAGTAACTTATAATATAATACATTGCACAACATACGTAAATACTTTGTATATACATTCTTGCAACCGCCAAAAGCTGTCATTGTGTGTGTACGAAATCTCTTAAAACACGATGCTCAAATGGTTATTGTGTGTGAGTTTAGCCAGCTTAATACTATTAAATAAATCAAAACCCTTTCTTGACGCTGTCGACCTCGTTCAACTCGTTGTCTTGAGAGGAAACGACCCACATTCTCCTAACATATAAAATGCGTATATTTATTGCTGCATAAAAAGGGTCCATAATTTAAGACAATATTGTTTTTACGTATTTGGTTGTATGTAGGATCTACGTTGGAGTCAAACAGATAAAAAACCTTGTATGCAAAATAAGGCGGATCTAGAGCTTGCAGCAAATTCCGACTTAGAATAACTCTAATGCATCTTTTTTCGGTGGTGACGATTGATGTATTTTAGGGATTTAGGGTAATTGGTGGGACATGACAAGTAATGCTTAATTTTATAATAATAATAATCCAAAACAATCGAGAATCGAAAAGATACCCAGAAAATAATAATAATAACATTAACTCCTGGGTCATGCCTGTACGGATGTACACGTTTGGAGTGCTCAGGTGGACACAGTCTGAACTAGACGCTGTGGACAGACGAGTCCACACAAAGATGACCTCTCATCGAATGCATCATCCGAGATCGTCGGTTATGAGATTGTATATCCCGCGGAAGTGTGGTGGTCGAGGCCTCTTAAGTGCCAAAACCATGCACAACCGCGAGGTATGCAACCTCAGAAACTATTTTTTGACGATGACGGATGATAGTATTCGGGGAGAGGTGGTCGCTAGTAATAAAGGACTGACCCTCTTATCGTTGGCCTCACAGGATTGGCGAACCCCGGATGTACTTAGCACCCCTGATTGGTAGTCCGTACGGAAAGAGAAGGAGCTGCACGGGAGGTTTTACAAGGTACTTCGTGAACCTTTCGTGGACCGTAAAGCCTCCCTGCATTGGCTGCGTTTCGGGGACCTCTTTCGGGAAACCGAAGGTTTTGTCTGTGCAATACAATACCAGGTTATCAAGACGCGGAACTATCGGAAATACATCCTAAAGGATGGTACCACAGACGTCTGTCGAGCATGTGGCCGTCCCGGAGAGTCACTTAGGCATGTTATTTCCGGTTGTTCGGCTCTTGCTAACACTGAGTACTTGCACAGACACAACCAAGCAGCCAAACTCTTACATCAGGAGCTCGCTCTGAAATACGGACTCTTGCAACAGAGGCTGCCGTATTACAAGTATCTGCCGGACCGGAGCCAATCCTAGAAAACGACCGTGCCTAAATCTATTGGAACCGTTCCGTTATCACGGACAGGACTATTCTAGCGAATAAGCCTGACATCGTGATATGGGATCGGTCACAGTCGAGGGTATTTCTAGTGGATGCCACTATCCCTCATGACGAGGGTCTTGTGAAAGCGGAAACCGAGAAGCGTTGGAAGTATCTCGATCTGGCTTACGAGATCACCGACATGTGGGGTGTGACTTCGACAGAAATAATCCCAATTGTTTTGTCCGCGAATGGGTTAACTCCAACCAACCAACCTCGCGACCAACTTGAGGCGGTTGGATTTCTGTGGCGTGTCGGTTCCAGCACAAATGCAGAAAGCGGTGCTGCTCGATACGGCTCGGATCGTCCGTCGTTTCTTGAACCTGAGACCCTGACCCCGACCGACTGTTTTGTCGGGGAGTACCGTCTCTCCCATTTAAAATTTATATTTTCTTTTTCGGCCATGGGAGAGGCGAGGAACTAAAAGTCATTACCAAAATAATTATAAAATTCTTTATTGACTAACTATCATAACACACCTTAATACAAAGAATAAAATAAGAAGTTCAGTATAAAAACATGTAACAAATTTGGCTTTTTTCGCCGTGTAGTGTCGGCTTAGAATAACACTACCCCATTTCTACCCGTGGGTGATCGTAAGAGGCGACTAAGGGTATAGGGGCTTTTTAAGTGATTTTTGGGCGATGTGGTTGGAGACCCGTCACCAAAAACATTTATTATTACTATTTTTTCCCCAATCAACTTCCAAAAGTGGCTGAGGAATTTCTCATTCCAAAGCTCTGGCTACCCCGTTAAGGGATTTATAGCCGTGAGAATATGTATGTATGTAAATTTGACTTTATGTCCCGAAAGAAATCACCCGAGCCTGCATCGTAAGCATAATTTTCACCTCTTACAATTTTTCTTTAAACGATTACATAAATCAGGTATAAATTAGATTACTTAAAAATGACGGATAAAATATATTTGTAATGGGCTTAATGTAAAAATAACATGATCTGAAGTACTTTTTTGTAGATTTTTGCCTTCTTCTAGTTAATATTATTTCCATAACAACAACAATTTAAAAATATTTAAAGTCGAAGTTTTGAGAAAATACCTATAAAAACACAAGCGAAGTAAAAGTGATTTAATAAGAGCCAAAAGTGAAAATTAGCAATCACTATTTTTGTCTACTTGAAAGGTAAAAATGGCGTGGTTTAAAAAGACCGAGTGAGAATCAAAGCGAATTAATATAAACAGACAATAAGAAAAAGCAACTTTTATAACGAAAGAAGATGTGGCATAAAATATCGTAAACATATCAAAGCATAAGAAAAATAACAAGGTAAGATGCACCTGGTACGGGTGTGCTTCCAATAATGTACAATTTATAAGAGTTATGACAATAATAATCTCGAATGGAAGTGGCTTTTATACTTATAATTTCCTTGGTACAATAAGTTAACTTTTCAAGATATACCAAAGGTACTTCTATGGCAATAAGCTACAAAGAATTGGTAATAGACAGTAGTCTTTTAGAATTAGCCTTTGAATCATTGTTGATAGTGATTGATGAGGTTGCGTTAAGTAACCAGTTAAACCTTATTCTTAATTTCATTTATTTCATGATGTTTTAATCTTCTTCTTTAAAAAGTAACGGAAACTGATCGGCGGTCCTAAAATAGAATGCTCTTCATACTTTTTGGATATGTAACCTTATGGCTATAACCACATGGTTATAGCCATAAGGTTTATAGTTTGTCAATTTACTTTATCATCACTACATAGTGATGATAAAGTAAATTGACAAACAAATCCAAAACAAAACAACTGTTGATATATCACTTATAAAAATTACTAACAAAAGTACATTATGAATTCTATAAATATTTTCCACGATACAGTTCCGCCCAATAGACATAATATTATCTAACTAAGCTGCTATAATTTAATTATAACTTCCTACAGACAGAATTGTACTTTACAATTTTGCGGCTTAAGCACTATAGTGCAACTTACGAAACGAAGTTACAACCAGAAACTATTCAAATTAAATTATACGGTACAGAAAGTGTATGTCTTACAGCTGAAATTCAAGCTTAAGATGTAAAATACGAGATTTCTGCACCCGAACCACTTGTACGTGCCAGTTGCAATTCCATTCATCTCATGGAATAACCTCTCTAGTTGTGTACGCTTAATGTGACATAACAATTTCGTGAATGTGACACCTTATTTACATATTTCGTTCACATATAGTTTCATCCTCTTATGTACCGGAGACCGGAGTTTGGTGGTGATGAAACGGAACTGAATCAACACTGTAGAGCCTAATAAATCAAGAATAAATAAAGGAAAGAAAAATTTCGACACAGGCGGGAATCGAACCTGTGACCTCGGGTATACGCCCCGACGCTCTGCCAATTAAGCCACTGTGTCAATGGCTGCCAGCGCGAAATTCTTCTATCCTTTATTTCTTTTACACGATTCCCGCCTGTGTCGAAATTTTTCTTTCCTTTACTTATTCTTTATTTATCAGTAATAATCCCCACATGAGGTTTTCATGAACAAAAAGATTTAAATTACTGTAGAGCCTGTTACGGTTTATAAAACAGAATAAAAAGGTAGAGGAAAAGTGATTTAATAAAATTGAATGATCACCTGACAAAAACCTAAATGTCATTATTCAATTAACTTTTTTTAAATATAAGGACATAAGATCTAGAAATAATTAATGACGTCTGTTTTATTGAGCTATTTTTGTTTTATTCATAATTAATTTAACTTTATTTGATTGGTTGTAATGTTTATTTATCACATGATTATAATTATTTTTACATGTCATTAATATATTTAAATTTATATTTGTGATACATAGATGTTTATGTTGCAGTGCTCTTGTAGGATCTTTAAGACTGTCATATTTCTAAGTACATACATACATACTTACATATACTCACGGCTATAAATCCCTAGAAGGGGTAGCCAGAGCTAAGGAATCAGAAATTCCTCAAAAAGATGGTAAAATAAAGTTTATTGGTGATGGGTCTCCAACCGCATCGCCCAAAAAATCTTTAAAAGCCCCAATACCGTTAGTTGCCTCTTACGTACACCCACCGGAAGAAATGGGGTACTGCTATTCTAAGCCGACACTACACATCTATATTTATATTTCTAACTCTTGAAAGCAATTAATAATTTTGAGTTTCCACCAAACTTGGTAGTTTAGTGGTCATGCTTAGATTAATAGATTTGGATTCCTCAATCAAGTTTGCAACTTTGTAGCTATTATAAAGTTATATATAAGGTTAGGTAACGGTGAGAAAAAACATCGTAAGAACACAAGAAAACTTGAGTTATGATTAGTCAAGTGTCACAACGTCCACTCGGAACTCCCGATGACAAAATTTAATATAATTTTCAGATATATTAATACCGCTGCCTTCCCTTTGGGAATACATGGCGTGAACTATATGTCGTCGCATATTTATATCGTGTTTGCATGATCGTGATTGCGGAGATCGAGATTAAATTAACACAGAGGTCAAACTTTTTATATTTATTAAACGGTGAATGTAACTGACATGAGTCAAAGAGTTGCGAAACTAAAGTGTATACTTAAGGCTCAACGGTTCATGATGAGTTGCGGTCACTATTTGAGTGACGCAGCAATAATTTGTAAACTACACAGAAGACTAATGGTTTGGTGAAGTTCGCAGGTATTCTGCACCCTGATTATGTATTTTTAGCGACCACGATTGTGTCGCAAGTTGCAATATTGTCGCTGTCAAAAGTGTCAAATCGCATACATATTTATGACATTGACAGCGACAATCGTGCAACTTGCGACACAATCGATAGTCGCAAAAGATACGTAATTAGGGGGCGGGATGACGGCAGCGTATCGTTGCAATCTTTGGGCTCGTTACATTACATTAACTATAATATAATTTAACAACCGTGATAGCTCAGTGGGCGGAATACCGCTTATCATGTAGAAAGACATGGGTTCAAATTGGTTCAAATTCCGGTTCGGACCTGCATCAATGTGTTTTTCTATGCCATATGTGTGGTTAATTTATCATTCTTGTTAACGGTGAGGGAAAACATCTTGAGGGAACCCACATGGCTAAGTTGTACTTAGTCATGTGACAGTGTGTTCGAACGAAATAACAATAGACTTGCCCCCTATCAAGTGAGTACACTGTGCAAGCAAAACGTGGGTTTTCTAAACACCAGATGACCATACGACGTGAAGTATTAGTATCTCTGTCACCCCTTGGGATATACGGCGTGGCAGTTTTAGTTCAGTTGAAAATATTAAAAAAAATATAGATGACAAAAATCTAAAATATAATTAGAATGTTTTTTTGTTCATGAAAACCTCAGGTAAAAAATCTAAGATTTTTGAAATGCTGGGAAAGATGCAAGATTTCTTAGTTAACCCTACGCAGCTAAGAGAAAAGCAAATCTAAAATCGTGGAGCCGTGAAGCAACACATGCAAAATAATACCAGCTAAATTGCCGCGATATGGCCTACGATCTCGCTCGCAGCAAATTAGTTCGCGAGTGTGAACTATTCATTAGTCGGTGACTCGTTGGTTACCGGTAAAGTCTTTGATAAGTTTTTTGAGACGCTATTTTAGCATGTCCTTGATGTCATTTGCTTATTTGCAGTACGAAGTTTTCAGATTATTTATATACTTTTAGGCTTTCGATCTATAAATAGGCGTATATAAACATTAGTCTCAAAAACAACGCATATTTCTCCTATAACCTTTATTTTGCTGTCATTCACTTCATGTCTGCGAGTGAAGCAAGACAAGCGCCATGCGTAATAGTAGGGGAGGCCTGGATGCTAAATTTGCGGTTGCTCGAGCGTCGTAGAAACCTATTGGATTTGATAGTTCATGTTCCAAAATTAAAAAAAGCATATTACAAGTTTATATTTTAGTGGGGGAGAGAGCGTGTAAACATTTATAAAAATGTAAAAAAAATAGTAGTATAGCAATACTTGGGCGCGTCAGCCATTAACAGTATGAATGCGATTTATAATTCTGATAACCATTATATATTAATCTGATGATTAATGTAAGGGATGTCGTTATTCTGGCCATTTTAAAGGAAATTTAACAACAATGTTCAGTCTTAACGCCTGCACAAATATTACACCAAAACACCATCGCGGGAACATTGCCGTCACCCGCATCACGCGCTTGAAGATTCTTAACCATCTTATTTCTTAACGTCACGCCCAAACCGTCAGATTATCCAGATATACACTCTTCTAAATGTAATTAACCTACCTTTACTTAGTCTGAAGCGCTCGAGTTTTTTGGAGGATTGTCTGTTTTTACTAATCTGACGGATTCCCCTCAGCATACCCCGCTATACGAAGGGTTCATACTCGATAGATGTACATCAAAGGGTACAAGGATTCTCCCTATATAATAATCTGATATGCTCGAGTCACTTCAAAAATCCCCGCTTCGCCTCCCCTACTATAATAAAGAGTATTATATATTTACTAGGTGGGCTTGGATGCTTCGCGATGCCAAATTGGAGCGAAGTGCCAAGTTTAGTTTATAGTAAAGTTATTTCCCATTCATTTACTTGGGAAACTTTCAAGGGTGATTATTCTTCAATGGTCTTCAAACCTTGTCTTTGATGTCCTGAACCATCGTGCAAAATTTGGCTGTGATCGGATCAACCGTTTAGGTGGAGTTCTGTGACAAGCCTAATGCAAAAGTCGGGGGTAAATGGAGCTTTACTCCAATAAATCTCTGCCTCCTATTTAGTTCATCACTATTTAGCGAAAATTTATATGATGACTATCCTTGTTGTATATAACTATAGTTGTATACAATTTGTGTAGTTGTTGTATATAACTATAGATCAGTGGGTGAGTGCGAGTTCTGTCAAATAGTTTACTTTAAACTAAAATTTAAATATAAAAGAAAGAAAGAAATAGAAAGAAAGAGAGACATTTATTCGCTGCACAGATGAGCAAGAGACATACAGTTAAACAAAAAAGAAAAATAGAAGCATTGACACAAACAACATTGGAAAAAAACAGAGATAATAGAGAAAACAATGCAATACAGAACGTATCGCTAAGGAGTTAACGACATATTAATATGTATTATCTTCACTCCAATGTATGAAGCACGACCAATCCAAATGTAAACATTTTGTAAATCAAAACTCGCACTCCACCTACAGGTAAAAAACCACTTTTTAAACTATATTTTTTCATGGATATTGGTCAGTAAGAGTTCTTCTATTCGAATACTACTACGCATTATCAAACTTTTATGATGACGAATACGTGAAGCGTTTTTTTTTATGTATGTTATGGTACTTTTCTATAGATATTTATAATATATAATGAATATATACATACATACATACATACATATACTCACGGCTATAAATCCCTAGAAGGGGTAGCCAGAGCTAGGGAATTAAAAAATCCTCAGCCACTTTTGGAAGTTGCGTGGGGAAAAGATGGTAAAATAAAGGTTGTTGGTGATGGGTCTCCAACCGCATCGCCCAAAAATCCCTTAAAAAGCCCCAATACCGTTAGTCGCCTCTTACGTACACCCACCGGAAGAAATGGGGTAGTGCTATTCTAAGCCGACACTACACAGCAAATATATGTGTATGTTTATCAAAAAATTTTAACCCTCTATCTGGCACCAATCTGGTGATTTAACACAAAAACAACGTGATGAACACCGCTTCAAATTGCATTTTGGAATTCTCCCTGCAGTTGAACAACAAAAAGATTGTTAGTGAGTAAAATAGAGAAATAATTTTATATCAGCGAGGTGCACTCGTGAAAACATATTGCAGACGCGTTAGGCAACGTTGTTAAAACTGTGAAAAGCCGCCCCAAGTTGCTAATGAGCTGACTTACATACATACGCGTGTGACATTTGGGAAAAGTTTTGTCGTTTGCACAAACTGTATATTACGACTGCGATACGACAAAGCTACCGTTTTACATGAAATTATGGAAACATATGCAAATATTTACAAAATTAATTAAGGAGCTGAGATTGTTTCTTACTACATTACATGGGCTGTTCTAAAATTGTTGCCAACAAAATACGTATATTTTTTAATGTACGTCATTTAACTATAGCAGCAATTATTTAGTGTAACTTCTGAGAACAAACTATGAATCTATGATGTATATTTCCTCTTAATGACCGTTTATGGAAGAATATGTAATACATGTGAGGACGGTACATTTGAACATGTTTATTTATTTATTTAACTTAAGGCACACAAACCGTACAATTACATTAATATACATAATAACTTTTCAAAAAACATAAATTTTCAGTAAAAGCACCTTAACTGTGTACACAGCATGACTTGCTTTGTGAGATTTTGATAAATTTAATAAAGTAATATTTAAAATCTATAACATTGTACATAATTATGAAATAATGTGAAAAGATAACGTAACGATAATTTAGAAACCATATGCCGTGTAGTGCCGGCTTAGAATGTCACTACCCCTTTCTACCCACGGGTTTCGTAAGAGGCGACTAAGGGTATTGGGGCTTTTTAAAATTCCTTGGCTCTGGCTACCCCTTCTAGGGATTTATAGCCGTGAGTATATGTATGTATGTATGTATGTATGTAGAAGGGCATGGAGGTTTGACCGATCACTATTAACGCGAGCATGTCATTTAATTAGGTCCCAGAAGTTAGTGCATTGGCATACGGAAATTACAAACAGTTTTCAAATCCCGATTTTACGAGTATATACGATGTAATACACAGAATCGGAATTTAAAAAGTATTTTTAAAAGTATAAACTTTAGATTGATATTGTATTATTTTCTGCCAAAAGGGTTTTTTTGATATTATAAAATAAGTCATTATTTTAAGTAAAAAGTTCCATTGAATTTTTATAGCTGTAATTAGTTTAACATACATACATACATACATATTCTCACGCCGTTAGTTCCCATTGGGGTAGGCAGAGACTATCGATCGCCACTTTGTACGATCCTGGCAAACCTCTCTGGCTTCGTTTACATCCATCAATCTTTTCATACATGCTCTTTTATTCTTCATACTGCGGACACCTGCCTTTTTGAGCACATTTTCTATTTGATCCAAATGTGTCCTCCGAGGTCGTCCTCTACTAACATTACCTTCCACATTGGCTCTATATATCTCTTTCACCAATTTACTGTCATCCATCCTCTCTATGTGCCCAAACCATCTCAACATTCCTTTTTCTATCTTTCTTACAATATCATCTTTTACACCACACCTTTCACGAATCACATCATTCCTCACACGATCACATATATTGTTTTATGATATACATATATGATTTACATATAACTACATTACACACTTTTCTGAGGGATCTCATTTCTACTGCATTCACTCTACTTTCATGCTTCTTCTGCCACACCCAACATTCACTGCCATACATAAGCGTAGGAACGAGGACAGCATCATGCACAGCCATTCGGGCCTTTTCAAACACCGACTGACTAGACATTAGACTATCCAGTGCTCCATTTACCGCATTACCCTTTTTCACTCTTCTCTCGATATCTTCATCACACTTTCCATCCCTAGTAAACAAACTTCCCAAATATACAAACTATTTCACTTGTTCCACTTTCTTACCATTAATCTCAATCACGCATTCGGTCATATTCACCTCTCTCTCAAAAACCATAGTTTTTGTTTTATCCTCATTCACCCTCATTCCCTTTTTTTCAAAAGACGCACATGCAATATTCATCATCTCTTGCAGCTCTTCCACCGATGATGCAAGTAGCACTTGATCGTCGGCATATAAGAGGCATTTGATGATGAATCCACCCATTCTCAATCCATAATCACTTTCACGCAACTCTGTTAAACAGTCATCCATGAACAAATTGAAGAGCCACGGGGAAGCTACACAACCCTGTCGGACACCCCGAGAGATCCCGAACCAGTCAGTATTTTCCCCGTTTACTCTCACACATGCACTGGAATCCTCATAGAGTGATACCAGTGCACGTATAAGTCGACTCCCCAAACCGAACTTGGATAACACCACCTGGATTGGATCTTCTAATTTTGTTCGTATTATAACTTTTTCAAAATTATAATACGAACAAAATTAGAAGTTTGCATGATAAAGTACTATTAGGTTGGGATTTACAACCATGTATGGTATGAACAAATACCCAAGGCGGCGGGAGGTATCCAGATCTTCGGGTTGGAAATTATTCAACCACTGATGACTTTTTCAAAATACAGATATCCATCGTTTTAATATTAGGGATCAGCACACCAAGGTGGATTATGACGCTATTCGAGCAGGTATTGACTTGCTTGACTTTTCACCCATTTTGAACTCTTCCGATGTTAATGAAGCTGCAGAGACATTGATAAATATGCTCACTCCAATTTTAGACTTGCATACTAAACAAATTTCCATACCAAGAAAAAAAAAACCTCTTAAGCCATGGATTACACCAGGCTTATTACGCTGTATCGCACACAGAGACAAATTGCATAGAGAATCATCCCTTTTTCCAGATAACCTTAGAGCAAAGAGTATATATGTACGCTACCGGAACTTCTGTAATAATATTTTGAGCGAAACAAAAAAGAGATATGAACGGGAGCAATTCGGGAATGCTAAAAATAGCTCTAAATCCACATGGCGCGTAATAAAAAACATAGCAAACCTTAATAGCAAAACTGACAATGTAAAAGAATACCTCAAACTGGAAGCTACCCCAAAATCATCATTGAATACCATAAATAGTTATTTCACAACAATAGGTAGAACTCTGGCAGAAAAAATACTCAAAGACAAAAATACCAACATAAAATCTTCTCTTCAATCGGAATCTTCTTTGCGTAACTCATTAGTTCTCCTTGAAGTGGATGAATCAGAAATTGAGACAATCATTCTTAATTTACGCGATAATTGTGCTATTGGTTGGGACGGGATTCCAGCTAAAGTACTTAAGCTGTGTCGTTCTTCTTTATTGCAACCTATTACCTTTATATGCAATTTGGCTATATCTACGGGTACCTTTCCGTCCTCTTTCAAAACGGCCCTGGTGCACCCAATACCAAAAAAACCAACAATGCCAAACCTTGATAACTTGCGACCCATTTCTGTTTTATCCGCCCTGTCAAAGGTCTTGGAGAGAGTAATGAACTCCAGACTCAACTCATTCCTTGTAAAAAATAACTTAATATCATCAAACCAATATGGATTCCAAGCAGGAGTATCGACGGAGGACACTGTTATAGATTTAGTAAACGAAATCGTACTTAATCTAGAACGTAAATCGAAATGTGTTGCTGTTTTTCTTGATCTCTCCAAGGCTTTTGACACAGTTTCAATAAAAAAACTCCTTAAAAAATGTATAGTTTAGGTATCAGAGGCATATGTTACTCACTTTTTGAAAGTTACCTATCAAATCGGACTCAGCTTGTTAAAATTGGTGAATTCAAAAGTGAACCGATGACTATCACGTACGGCATACCGCAGGGAAGCATACTGGGTCCTACATTATTCAAAATATATTTAAATGATCTATGCAACTTGCAAATACCAAATTGCAAAATTTTTTCGTATGCTGACGATACAGCTCTAGTAATGTCTGGATCATCATATCAGCAAATAAAATTACACACTGAAAAGGCACTTTCTATCGTTTCAGAATGGCTAAATTGCAATCTTCTTACCCTTAACATAGAAAAAACCAAATTCATGGCATTTACAATGGGGCGGGGAAGTGGACCTTCACAAATGTTTTCTATCGTGTTGCACTCTTGCCTAAATGATGCAAAACCGTGTCAATGCCAGGAAATTACAAGGACTAAGAGCATGAAATATTTAGGTATCCTCTTGGATGAAAAACTAAACTGGAACGAACACATAAACGCTCTTTGCTCTAGGGTTCGTAAACTAATCTATGTTTTTAAAAAGCTGAGGCCTTCAGCCGACTCAAAAACTCTCCGATTGGTCTACGATTCTCTATGTAAATCAATTATTTCCTATTGTATTCCGGTCTGGGGAGGCGCGGCTAAAACTTTATTATTAAAATTAGAAAGGGCTCAGAGAGCAAACCTAAAAGTAATGACGAATAAACCCTATAGATTCCCCACCTTCCAGCTTTACCAAGAGTGCAGGGTCCTTACTGTCAGGCAACTATATCTGCTAAATACCATTCTACGACAGCATTCAAATATTAACTTACAACCTGAAATTACCCTCAACCATCGAAGACGAAAACAGGCTTGTGAAACAGTTAGGCCTAGAACGGTATTTGGCTCTCGACATTTTGTCTGTAGGTGTTCATTCATATACAACAAACTAGATCAAAAATTACAAATTCTGGAATGCAACAAGTACGAAGTTAAAAATAAGATAACAAACTATTTAATTACACTTAATTACCAGGAGACTGAGCAAATTATTACAAGATGAGTTAATTTTAATTTTATAATCAATCATAATACATTATTTTTTATTGAAAACCCATTACACACACACACACACACACACACACACACACACACACACACGCACACACGCGCACACACACACACAAAAACCACACACATACTTTTTCAACTGTAAATAGTTAGGTTAGTTTTAATGCCTTCAATACGTATTCATTAATATCTGTAAAGACTTACTCTACTCAAAACTGTCTCCCATAGTACAGTTAAATCTAGTTTGGGAGACACGACAAAAATGATTGTAAAAAGTCGCCAAATTCCAAATATGAATTGTGTTATATATAATTTATATATATTTCAAATGCATTAACTAAAGGCAAATAAATATATTTTTAATTTTTTTTTTTTTTTTTTAAATCTTTTTCTATTAGATCATGAACATCCTAAGCTGTCGTCCTCTACAAACAAATACTACTATATACACAGCCAACTATGAAACTGAAATAGAACAAACAAATAAAGGAACAGTAAAAAGTATTCAGTAAGTGCAGTAAACAGTCGACGCTAGGTAAGAGTGCGCTCAAGTAAATCTCGAGCTATAATTTATAATCTGACTATCGTGAATCCACGCAGAGACAGCTCATTTGCATCAAGTTGTTGTTCGAAAGCTGTTGCAGTTCCGCTTAATGGAAAGCTCTTTACTTAATCTACATTACTTAAATGATTATGTAAATCGGTGGTTGCTGAAAGGGTATATTTTTCGGTAAGAATATTCTAGGTTAATGAAACTGGGTGATACTATTTGCCTCAAGTAAGTTTTGGAACCTTATATTATAATAATAGAAATGTTTTTTTCCAGATTTTTTAAAAGCAATCTTTACTAAAATTTCCGTGTAGTGCCGGCTAAGAATATCACTACCCCTTTCTATCCACGGGTGTCTTAAGAGGCGACTATGAGTGTGGGGCTTTTTAAGTGGTTTTTAGGCGATGTGGACGGACCCCCATCACCAACGATACTTTATTTTTACCATCTTCTTCCCTATTAACTTCCAAATGAGGCTGAGGAGTTTATAGCTCTGAAGCTCTGGCTAACCCTTTTTGGGATTTATGGCCGTGAGTATATGTACGTATGCAATCTTTAATATCTGATAAATGAAGCCAATAATAAACTCTAGGATTTTTGAAGAAACTATTTACTTTTACTTTTGTGTGATTTAAATTGTGGTGGCTATTTAGCAATTAAGTTGTAAATCCTAAATGATACATTAAAAATTAAGAATCATCCTCAACCAATAAGGAAACTAGTGTATCACCAGCTTGTCTGGGAAATCTCTTCAGAAGGGCAAGCACAAGCGGTGTTTAAACTAGTTTTCGCGTGCGATAAAGCAGCCATCTCTTACGCACTTACTTAGTATCGTATACTGCCATCTTATTCTAACCGTTATCGTGTCGATTAAATAGCGCTCGTGCTTGCCCTTCTGGAGTTATTTACTAAGACTATGAATCAAACCTTGATTCCATTTTCCTCCACCTGATAATAAATATATATACGGACATATTATACACAGATCAAGTTAGCCCCAAACTAAGTAAGACTTGTATTTTGGGATGCTAACTCAACGATATATTTAATATGATATAATACACATATGAGTAACATCCAAGGTGAGAAACAAACATTGATGCTCATCACATAAATGATGTCTTCAACGGGGATCGAACCCGCAACATCCGGACCGAGAAGCTAGTCACCTATCCAGTCGGCCACGAACGTCGTCATGAGAAGCCGGTTTCTTTAGTCTGGAGCTGGAAAGGTTGTTCTAGACATAGAATGAAAAATAATAAATATACGAAAACTATATGCTAGACATTTTTCTCAATCTTTTTGCACCAGTAATAACATATTGTGGTCACAAAAGGTCTATTCGAACGATGCACGTCTGTGTAATATTGGTATTGGCTACCCTGCGACTCGTAGTAGTTCATTCTATTGTAGTTTTCTTCACAAGTTTTCAATTAAAAGTCTTTGTCGCTTCGACAATAATGAACACTAAAGGATTCTCATTTCATTAGGTTCCAACTTAGCAAGTATCACTTGTCTAAACATCAAGTAGTTTAAAATTTCAGGATCACCTTCCTAGAGCAAAAGGCTTCTCAGTAGTTCGGTGTGCTCGCAGCGTCGCAAACAATTTAGTTGATTCTAATGGCGTCTTTCAAGCTCAAATGG
This sequence comes from Bedellia somnulentella, assembly GCA_963576735.1. Classification (NCBI taxonomy): domain Eukaryota; kingdom Metazoa; phylum Arthropoda; class Insecta; order Lepidoptera; family Bedelliidae; genus Bedellia; species Bedellia somnulentella. The sequence continues at coordinate 14,370,454 of OY755176.1, read as the reverse complement.
AGATTTACTCGGAACTCTTGTTTAGTAACTACTCTTACTAGTAGTCTAATTAGGTGTTGAACAAAGGATTTGGGAAGTTGACTCCTTTTGTGAGAGACGTATCTAATGTTAGGGGTTTGAAAATTTGAGATGATTGTATAACGCATCGTATAGCCGGCTTAGATTGTGACTAACCCTTTCTACCCACGGGCGAGGCGAGGGTATGGGGCATTTTTAAGTGATTTTTGGGCGGCGCAGTTGGAGACCCATCACCAACGATACTTTATTTCTATCATCTTCTCCCTTATAACATCCAAACGTGGCTGAGGAGTTTCTAGCTCTGACGCTTTGGCCTAAGTAGTATGTAATGTATGTGTGTTATTTATTGGTTATTAATATATAATATAATAAATTAACACACAATAAAAGCACAGGTACAAAACGAGGTTTTGATAATAAATCTATTTATTCTTTACATTTAGAATCCTACATGATTGTTGCACACTACACGCTGCAGTTTCAGACATTACATATTAACTGCATTATTACTACACTATACTATAAAAATAACTTTTGTGTAAATAGTGTTTAAACTAAGAGTTCTATTTAAATATGAAATGGATTCAAAACATTTCATTTCTAGTAGAATCAAATCTATGAGGAATCACAATAAACTATTCTTGGATCTCGTTTAAAACTCATTTCCATTCCATTAAAGTAGCTGCAGTTGTTTACAAACAATTTTGTAAACTAAACTTTGGAACTCGCAGAAACTGGAATTAAAAGCAATATTTTCCTTATTCATTCTCCTATCACCACCATTGTATTTGTTTTAAAAAGGAGTTAAAACATTTACAAGAATCAAAGTTTTTAATTATGAAATACGAAAACGAGTGAAGTAGGAGTAAACGAAGAATGAAGAAAAAAGAGCATATATGACAAGATTGATGGATGTAACCGAAGCTAGAGAGGTTTGTCAGATCGTACGAAGTGACGATCGATAGTGTCTGCCTACCCCGATGGGAACTAATGGCGTGAGTATATGTATGTAGGAATAAACATACTACAATGAATGAAATAACTACAAATTCAATATTCAATATGAAGTTTAATAAAAGCGTTCTTCCAATACATAGCGCGGCAATACCAGAACAATATCGAGGCGTACGGGTGTTGCGAGAATTGTAAAAAGACTGCATACTTTCAACGCCCTCTCTTCTCATATTATATTCAATTTCATGGTTTTCATTCTACAAAGTATTTTTAATAAAATTTTTCAAAGAGTTTTGTGGAATTTTAGTGGATGAGGCCATATTTTTATTGGTTAGTAGATCTAAATCCATTGATCGCTTATAGTATTGCTTTAAAGACAATCCAATTATTTCCCGCTGCACCGCACATCGGGGCCTTCTTTACTTTATTCTCACAACAGTTGAAAGAATTCTATTGGCCCGCCCGAACTCGCGCTCCAAATGACTTTTCCTTACCTATATCTTTGTGAAATGCTACAATAGGAGGTGGCAAAAGAAATTTATTTTTAACGGGAAATCGAATGGGTATTACCGTTGAATTCTATCGAGTTTAATAAAGTTGGTAGCGGAAGGGCGTTTCCATTATGTGAATGTTTTCAATGTAACGTATGAGTTCTATGCAGCTCGGCTGTAAGTAATGTACACCTGAGTTTATTTTATAGGTTTAAGTGGATGGAATACATGCTTTATATTATTATGCTGCGTTGTTTTGGCTTACAGTAGCAATAATCCATTTCTTCCCATGAGTGGCATTTTAAGACTATTGGGACCTTTTAATGAGTGATTGAAGGGTGATGTGGCTGGAAACCAATCCCCACCCATCCTTTCGTTTACTATCATAAAGCTCACGCAACTTCCAAAAGTGGCTGAGGAATTTGTAATAAAACCTCGTTTTGAGATTTATTTTATCTTGAAGATTTGCAGCATTAAAACTTTTTTATGCTAACTTAATGCTAACTTTAAGCCATTTAAAAATCTTCACATATAATATCTTACTTTAGAAAAAACAGGTTAAAACTATATATATTTTAAAATGGTTAATATAACAAAACTCCAGAGTACAATAAGAAATAAAATATTTGGTAAATATAAAACAAAACAACATTTAAATATTAACAAGGTGCCTGCAACTGGTTGTCTTCAATCAAAGTACTGCCGAGTCAAATTTGACTTTCTATATAGAGAGATTGCTGTGTAGTGTCGGCTTAGAATAGCACTACCCCATTTCTTCCGGTGGGTGTACGTAAGAGGCCACCAACGGTATTGGGGCTTTTAAGGATTTTTGGGCGATGCGGTTGGAAACCTATCACCGACAACAACCTTTATTTTATCATCTTTTCCCCACTCAACTTTCCAAAAGTGGCTGAGGAATGTCTAATTCCTCAGCTCTGGCTACCCCATCTTGGGATTTATAGCCGTGAGTATATGTATATAGAGAGCATATGTATGTATTTTAAATAAGGATTTACTATCTCACTAACGACATGATAGTCCAGTGGGTAGAACACCCGGCCGAAAACAGAAGGGCGTGAGTTCCAATCCTGGGTCTGGCCTACACCAATTTGTCTTTTCTAAAGTCATATGTGTGGTTAATTTATCATGGTTGTTAACGGTGAGGGAAAACATCGTGAGGAAACCCACATGGCTGAGTTGTACTTAGTCATGTGACAGTGTATTCGTACAAAACGGCGATAGGCCTGCCCCCTATCACGTGAGTACACTGTCTAAGCAAAACGTGGGTCTGCCATGTGAGTTCAGAAGTATTGGTACCTCTGCCAACCCCTTCGGGGATAAACGGCGTGAACGTTTATGTTATGTATGTTATGTTATGTATCTTTAATCTGTACTGTTATTTATGTAACAAATACGCTGAGTTACGGTCTGTTGGCCAATTCTGCAGAGCCAACTGTATTACAATTGTTCTGACTATAGATTGTGACGTTTCAGAATTTCACTCCTACAATGCGTGTTATGTAAAATGATGTGTCAGATTTTCACATTGACTTCATTATTTAGAAAGGTAAATGATATGAGTGCCATTCCCTAAAATATATTTGGTTCTGTGAAATTGCGCCCCTCTTGTTTGGATTATAGCATTCATACACAGCGCGTTATTATTTTGCAACACTTGTACAACAGTGTTAAGTGTAATGTATCTGCCTATTATACAAACTGACGCATAAAGAATGAAGTCTAAGGCAACAATTCGATATGAGTTATTTACTGCATTTTTTCCTGCTGCTGTTATCTTTATATTTCTACAATTAAATGTATGAAAAAATAGTTACGATTAATTGAAACAGATTTTTGTTCTCTTTATCCATCTGAAACACACCAGAGAGTCAACATTATATTTACCTGCATACATACATACATATACTCACGGCTATAAATCCCTAAAAGAGGTAGCCAGAGCTGAGAAATTATAAATTCCTCAACCACTTTTGGAAGTTGAATGGGGAAAAGATGGTAGAATAAAGGTTGTTGTTGATCGGTCTCCAACCGCATCGCCCAAAAATCCCTTAAAAAGCCCCAATAGTTAGTTAGTCGCCTCTTACGTACACCCACCGGTAGAAATGGGGTAGTGCTATTCTAAGCCGACACTACACAGCTGGAAATTTTAACCTGGAAAAACAAAAATGGTTTCTGTGTTAAATTTTTAGGAATATAAGATAAAGCCGTATCAGGACAGAAAATAACATACATACATATACTCACGGCTATATTTCCCTAGAAGGGGTAGCCAGAGCTAAGGAATTATAAATTCCTCAGCCACTTTTGGAAGTTGAGTGGGGAAAAGATAGTAAAAATAAAGGTTTTTGGTGATGGGTCTCCAACCGCATCGCCCAAAAATCCAATAAAAAGCCCCAATACCCTTATATATATAAGGGTATTATTTTCTGTCATATATATATATATATATATATATATATATATATATATATGACAGAAATATGACAGAAACGTTCTAGGTATTTTTTATGAAATTGGTTGAACATTTCTTCTATGAACTAAAACAAAACAATCCTGGTTGGGAAAGTTTTCTAAAGTGTTTAACTATTTTTTAAATCTATCTTAAGTTTATTTAAACCAATTCATATTTTAAACGAATATTTGATAAATGTTGGGATTAAAAGCTCTGAGTATATGTAGTTAACACTATTTCTACATACCATACCAAATTTCATATTGGACATGACTTCCTTCAATATATTCGGACGACAACTCTCGAAAATTCCACGAAACCAGCACGCCGAAATTGTAAAACGTATACCGAGTAATAATTATAACGAAACGGAGGAGAATGACAAATCGGTGTGTCTTCCCGTCACCCGATATAGTCGGGCTGCGAACTGCGTAAAGCGACGAAATAATTTTTCAGCCTCGAGCCAAGCTGTACTTTATAATGAGTCACTTGACGTATTGTCCCTTGGGCTCCATCTCCACCAAATTACAAAGCCATTGTTTTTGAAATATTGCTCTCATTGTATTTCGCACGCGTTCATTACACATCATGTGTTTGTTATTGCTGCGATGCGAATAAAGGGGCATTTAATTTAATATAGCTAAGCTCTTCGAACATTTTGTGTTAATGCGGTATTCAAATGTTTACTGGCATTTGACTACAAGTAAGCGGGTAAGTATGAAGGATAATGATTGGGAATCAATTATGTTTGACTACTGACGACAATAAGGCAATTTGCTGAAATATATAACTGGAGTGAGTTATATATTTCAGCAAATTTCAGTTTGTGCGCAGTTTTAAATGACGTCAAGCTTTCAATTGCAAATAAACATTATTTTACAATTCTTGCAACTCAATCTCATTAACATATAATAGAACAGAAAAAGTATTGGAAGTTTTATACAAATAAAATAAAGCAGTAAAATGAAAGGCTGTGTGATTTTACATTGTTGATGATGAAACAACTAGCATTATATTTATTGAAAAAACTGTAAGTGCAATTGCTTTAAACAATTGTGTAAACGTGTAAAACCTTTATTCAACCTTTCACGGTTCAAAGATGACTTAACCAGCTCAAAAATTCTTGGCTTAGAAAATTATCACCCTAAAATTTACCGTGGCTATTGTACAGGGTACTTGAGGGTACGTACTACGTGATAAGGATCCAAGGAGTTGATTTTATGGTTATATAAAAATATAACTTCGTGTAAACTTTATTATACGAATATCTACGTGCATACATATCATATGTTTACTTACATTTGTATTTGTTTATAAAACTATGCATATAAAAGGCGCAACAGACTGACTGACTTAGAATCAAACAGAAAAACAGAAACAAAGGAAACTACTGTACCTAGAAACTTGAAATGTTGTCCAAGGGTACTTTTTATTACGTAAGTGAACTATTAAATAGAGAATTTCAGAAATTCTACCCTAAGAGCATGAAAGAGGTGTAATCTTTATGTCTAATCTATTTTAGTGTGGCTTTGAAATTTGAAGATTGTTATATAAGTTTTCAATTACGTTATAAACGATTTGTATACATAGATATGATGATAAGAAGTTAAGAAGTGGTATGGAACGAATATTTTTTTTCCAAGAAAAAAAAAATGTATGATAATTTTCTCATTTCTGTACCCCGAAACTTAAAATTTGGTATAGGGGGTATCTATTATAATATAATATAAATAAGCACTTAAAAGGATTTCAAAAATTCATTCTACAAGAGAGTAAATTTGAGGTTCGAAGTTTATATGTCATTTGTCTTCATTTTATACTTAGCAGTAAGCAAATTGCTATGTTCCTTTCCGATTTCAATTTGAAATTAAAATTTGTAGGTAAGAGAGAAAAAATGTTTTATTTAAAAGAGAAAAAAACGAATATTTTCATTAGTTAATCATTTAAATTAGGCCTTATGTCACGCAGACGAAGTTGCACGAGTAATTTTCCATTATTAACTGCCGTTTCTGTAGCAGCCTATCTTTCAACGGTTGTTTCTTATTAATAAAATAATTTCTTTCTGTGCTGCATTTCAGGAATCAAATATCCATTGTTGCTCTAATTTTAAAAACAACATAGGGAATGGTAATAACACAACATTGTGCTAATTAATACGTCACTACGTACAAACGTAAAACATGGAGTATCTTTTGTCGAAAACCGTCCTCATGACTTTCAGCGAGTCAATATTAGACATGGCATACAACCCCGCATAGAAACATGATGTATGCACTCGTTCATTGTCCGCTTGTTTGTACGAAGCCGCGTTGTTTCGTCAACACAAAGCAGTGGCAGAGACGTCACGGACGGTAATCACACAAGTAACCTGACGTAGGTAAATAGCCTACTTGTAATTAGCGTTGTCACGACACAGGGCCGGAACAAGCCCTTTGACTTGTGTTCCGGACAAATCGGAACTCATGCGTATATATAAGCTACAAAACAATATACTCTTTCTACGACGATGCTACGAGCAATGCTTAGCCGTAGTCATTTGTTCGTAGCGTTTTGTGTGAAACAGCTGCAGTAATGAAAAAAGTTTTAGACCTTTCTGAGCTGTTCTGAGCCTTAACTTGTACATTGTTTTAACATTACGTAATCCCGTATTTGTGCATAAATGAGAAACAGAGTTGTTTTAAATATGAATTCTTCCCAGATTGTATATATCTTAACAGTACAGTGCTGTTGATAATGATAACTATTACTGCTGTCATCATCTGTTATTAGCCTTGTTAATTAGTGATAAACAAATATAGCATTTCGATTATAATATTTAGGACACAGCTGTCATTACGCAATAAATAAAGAAGAGATTTCTGGAGAAGTCGGCTCACAGACTTTATTTAAAGTTATAAAATCAAAGAAAAGCATTAATGGAAATTGTATTCTTTTATAACTTGAATTTTGAGTAATAAACACTTAATTGCGTTTTTGCAAGGGAGCCCTCCTTTGATTTTTACTTTACTGTTATTTGTTTTAAAAGGTGATATACAAGTTAATATTGTGTGAAAATTTGAAGCGTCTACTTATTACCGATTTAATATTAAGCAAACAAATACGGAAAAAACACGTTTATTATATGGGGACCCCTTAATATTTTTTTTGCTTTTCAGTACTCTTACTCATACTTGTAAATATCTTTTTTAAAATGGCAAATGAAACTCATTCCATCCATAATCACCCGAAATATCCATCTCAACATCCTCATCCTTGATTGCGTGCATTTTCTTTTCATCGTTCACTCTAGTTGCTCTATATTATCACCCATACTGACACTGTCTGAACGACGGTTGGATGGTCATCGTGTTTTATGCGGAGCTCGTCACTGGGATCCAACAAAATTGGCGCTGCAGCGGTAGAACCGACAAACTTTTAGTCACTCTTAGCCCAAAACTCTTTACAAGCGTGTTGCCAACAACTTTTTTTTTCAGAATATTTATATTTTCATTCATACATATACATACCGTACATATATATGCCGTGTAGTGTCGGTTTAGAATAACACTACTAAATTTCTTCCGGTGGGTGTACGTAAGAGGCGACTAACGGTATTAAGGGATTTTTTAACGATGCGGTTGGAGACCCATCACCAATAACCTTTACTTTTACTATCTTTTCCCCACTCAAATTTCCAAAAGTGGCTGAGGCAATTCTAATTCTTTAGCTCTGGCAACCCCTTCCTGGGATTTATAGCCGTGAGTATATATATGTATGTACATATACATACATATACGCGCGGCTATAAATCCCTAGAGCGGATAGCCAGAGCTTCAGAATAAGAAATTACTCAGCCACTTTTGAGAGTGCAACTTGGAGATTGTGAAATACAGGTTGTTGATAATGGGTCTCCAACCGCATCGCCAAAGGACCACTTAAGAAGCTTCAATACCCTTAGTCTTCTCTTACCAACTTCTATGGGAAGAAATGGAATAGTGTTATTGTAAGCCAACATTTACGTCTATGAGTAGTATATACATACATATTACATACATACATATATTCACGGCTATAAATCCCTTAACGGGGTTGCCAGAGCTTTGGAATGAAAAATTCCTGAGCCACTTTTGGAAGTTGATTGGGGAAAAGATGGTAAAATAAAGGTTGTTGTCGGTGATAGGTTTCCAACCGCATCGCCCAAAAATCCTTAAAAGCCCCAATACCGTTGGTGGCCTCTTACGTACACCCACCGGAAGAAATGGGGTAGTGCTATTCTAAGCCGACACTACACAGCAATCTCTCTATATAGAAAGTCAAATTTGACTCGGCAGTACTTTGATTGAAGACAACCAGTTGCAGGCACCTTGTTAATATTTAAATGTTGTTTTGTTTTATATTTACCAATCCCTTAACGGGGAAGCCAGAGCTTTGGAATGAGAAATTCCTTCCTCAGCCACTTTTGGAAGTTGATTGGGGAGAAGATGGTTTAAATAAATGTTTTGGTGACGGGTCTCCAACCTCATCGCCCAAAAATCACTTCAAAAGCCCCTATACCCTTAGTCGCCTCTTACGATCACCTACGGGTAGAAATGGGGTAGTGTTATTCTAAGCCGACGCTAGACGGCAAATATCATCATCAGCAAAAAGCGTGCAACGCGGCGCGCCATCTTGGACCGTAGATTTAAGGGATGGAAAATAAATATAGACTTATTTTGTTTGCACCAGTTAATTTAAAACTCTAGTAAGATCATCATCTATTAAGTTAGTCCTTTACATCGCCCGCAGGAACATAAATATAAAAAACAAGAAGTTGAGATAGTTTTTTGGTATTTGGGCAAAAAGCTAGTTATTTTAATATACCTAGTGAAGGTACATTAATAACCTCAATTCAGCGCTTAACAATGAGAAACGCGATGTGTATTCATTTTAGTGCTCTGTGAGTTCTTGAAGTTTTTGAGTGTATGCTATGATTAAATAGTTGGGATGTTTATACAATGAATTTTGAACATCAAGTTTATTAAACTTTTGGAGAGATCTTGTACCTAATATTAAACATATACTTACATACATATACTCACGGCGATAAATCCCTAAAAGGGGTAGCCAGAGCTAAGGAATTAGAAATTCCCCAGCCACTTTTTGGAAATTTGAGTGGGGTAAAGATGGTGAAATAAAGGTTGTTGGTGATGGGTCTCCAACCGCATCGCCCAAAAATCCCTTAATAGCCCCAATACCGTTAGTCGCCTCTTACGTACACCCACCGGAAGAAATGGGGTAGTGCTATTCTAAGCCGACACTACACAGCGTATATAATATTATAGGCTTTATTAAATTGGATAACGTTATTTTGTGTAGCAATGAAAGTCGTTATTTATTAAAGTTAAATTAGCAAAGCTCCGAACTAAATATATATAACAAACAATAAGGGGATTATTGTAATGATGGTTTCGTTTAGCATGTTTAATTTTTTATTGTATTTTCAAGTATTATTCACAACCGATACTTGGTAACAAACAGATAAATTCATTTGTAAATAAAACGATTGCTATCTTGTATAGAATTGAGAGCGCAATCGGTTGTTTGAGACAGGGGAACAATGCCAATTATGAGTTCGAGAATGATAAAGTTCCGCGGTCTGTGTATGGAAACTTTTCAAATAATTGGAGTAGGTAATGAAAACTCGCGACACTCTGTTTGCTCTCGTTTCGGTTCTTTTGTTTGCTCTCGTTTCGGTTCTTTTGTTTTATCGATTATATTCTAAAGTATGATTCAATTTAAGATGTTAGTTAGTTATCCGTGTTTTATTATTACTGTGACAAAATAAACAATCCATTTAACTATTGCGTTTTCTACTTTATGAAATGAGTTGAACATGAAATTCAATGATTAAATATTTTTCTCCGATGCAAAGCAACATTTCATTCTATATTTCATATATGGTAAAACAGTGCATATTTTCCGATTTGCTCTCGTGTTGACTCTCCTCAGTCAATATGATTTATGAGTAAAGTGTTAGAGCCATTTGTTAGTGAGGACGGAGGACGGGCGTCAAAATAGCCGTTGTTGCGTTCCGTGGGCGGGCGGGCGGCGGCGGCGGCGGCGGATCGGCACACATCATTTATCAGCAGGCTTTGATGGGCTACTATTCGTTTCTGTGAGCGCTGCGTTGATAGATCCGCGTTTATTTTTGTCTGATGTATAGCCTCGGCTATGAATCTTAATATCTCTGTTTGATGAAGAAAAAATGAATAAAGTTCTTTAGACGAGAAACAGCTTTTGTTATTACATTTTCTTATTAAATTACGAAGTTTGAAAAACGGTTTTATTGTAGATACAATAGGCGTATTCAAAACAAATAAAAATACACTGACGTATTCCATCGTAGAAAAAAAACTTCTAACAAAAATATTATTTGAGTTCTCGCAGAACAATAAGAGCCATTGTTTTTTATCCGCACTGCATTGTTCTAAGGACAAAACTGTGTTCTATTTCATTTATACTGCGAGCTCCACCTATTGTCCTAAAGAGCACGGAGTTCACGAGATTGAGACTGCGCTTCTGTTCCGTGTACGTCTATTGAGGAAAGTTCGCTCCGGAGCGTTACTGTAGCCGAGTTACTGATAACATAACTCGGCTTAGGTGAGTTCAACTTCATCTTAAGGACAGCTAAGACTGGAGGCAGTGTTTGGCGGTAATTAGAGAAGTTGCGGGAGTGGTGGGTGCGATAGTGTGGGGGCGGGGGAGCGGCGAGCAATGGATTTCCTAGCCCACTACTGTTTGTCAAATAGATAAACTGGAGAAATCGAATAAATCGCGGGCCCTCATTTGAGTAAATGGGTTATAGGCGCATTGCTATGCGGGACACGTACACAACTTTCCACGCGGAATCGGTTGAGCACCCGCTTCCTACGAACTTAGCCGGCTGTGTCATCTGTCTGCAGACTACACAAATACTTTATTGGTTTAAAAAGATTGAACTTTACACTGTTTTATTAATTTTTTTGGTTCAGTTTGCAAAAAGCAAAAGTTCCATTACAGATGAAAAGCCGCGTAGTCTTCGCTTATTTTATCACACATTTTATCGTGATTGTTGTGTAAGGCGACGCGACGCATCTACGGGGATTTGTAAGCAATTGCTGTGCAGTACCGGTTTAAAATAGCACTAACCCATTTCTTTCCGCGGGTGCCGTCTTTTTAAGTAATTGTTTGGCGATGTGACTGAAGACCCATCACAAACCATTCTTTACTTGAGTGTAGGTTGTAGTGGAAAAAAGATGGATTTACCTTCCTCAACTTCCAAAAGTGGCTAAATCATTTTAAAGTCAAGGTAAGTAGGAAAGTAAAGTAATAAAATAAAGTTTTATGAAGCAAAATTAAATTAAATGAATTCCCTTTAGCCCTAGTAGAAACACAAAGTGCAACTTCAGGTAATAGCTATAGCAATAAATTAATGATTGATGAAACAGAGCCGCTCTAATAGGAATACTGGTGTAATGACGTATTCATTAGTACCGTAGAACGTAACTGTGAGGTCGCAGAGGAAACCATTAATTGGTTGGAAACATCCGAATAGGATGCATTCTCTGGCCTAATCACTGCACTGATTATACTCGTACAACTGACACGCCCAAAAGGAATTCTGGATTATATCGGACAATGAAAGGCATGTGTTTTCATTGTTTCATATACTTCTATTGAGCTCTCCCTTATATTACAGAATAGTTATTGAAGTATTTAAATGTATTTGATGCTCATTTTTTTCATAAACTAAATGATAATTTTCATAAAAAGCAGCAATAAGTTTTTTCTTATATGATAGTCAACTTGTTGAAGTATTGATATGTATTTGATTCTCAACTATTTCATTTCAGATTATAAAAGAGCTAGGTGGATTGAGTTAGTATTTTTGTAAACGTTTTTCGTAATGTTGAATAAGCCTTCTTTAAAACAAATAAAAATGGACGGGTGCGAGATGACTTTGTTGGGAGAGTTGGGATTCGCACTTCTAATTTTATATTTATATATTTATTATATCCTTTAATAGGAAACATCTCAATTATTTTTGCAAGAGCCCCTCAATACTTTGTTGTTTAAAAGTAAATAAAATACTTATATATACTTACCTGCTAATATTTCAAATGTACTTTGCAAAAATAAGCAAAAGTATAATGTTCGTTGTATAAGGTCACTCCTAAACATTTCTTTTATCCTAATATAACTATATCGTATTTTTTGTAACAGCTGAAACAAAAATTGATCATCTGTGAAAATTTCAGCTCTCAGAGTATTACATTCACGGAGATAGAGCCTGGTGACAGGCGGATAGACAGCGGAGCCCAAAAAATAATCGGTTTAACATTGTTAAAAGAAAAAAAAAATAAGGATGTATAAGGTGGGGTGTTTTAATAATATATACATAAGAGTGAAATAAGCATAAAGTTTACTATATCTTGTGCCACCAAGTTTTGTTCACAAAACACGTTTAAAAGTTGGCTGGCCTACGAAGCCATAACTAAAGATTAAAGTGTCACAGTTGGTATACAACCAAATAACCAATATAATAGTGAAAAATGCAAAATAGGATGTCGTGTCCGATTGGGTGGAATGAAAGTAAGCCTTGCGCTTGGAGCCGCCGCCGCCGCCGCCCGCCCGCTCTGGAGATAAGCCAACCGCCTCGTGGGAACAATGCCTGCCAAACGTTGCATTCCACCCGACCAATCTTGCAGCCAGCTGCGAACCAAAATAACCTTTAACTTTTACTGAATTGTTTCATTACTGCTCCAAATGCATGTTTCATGAAACCGCCGACAGTTTTCAGAAATAAAAAGGCAGATTTAAAAAGCCATTCCTTAATATTTCGGAACGGTCCGCGACGCAATAAGAAACAGAGTTTAGCAGATACAAAATACGAATATGGTACAAAGTTTTGGTCGGAACATCAATATTATGCTAAACGTAGTAAGTTCGCGCATTGAGCGAGCTCGGGGAAGATCAAACACCATTAAAGTCAGTTTTGCGAGCGCACATAAGATAGATGGAGTGATTACGGTGACTCGACATCGGTTTCACTTCATCCCCTGTGTTGTATCGCTGTCACCGAATATTTATACAACATACTAGATAGATTTGGATTCTAACATAGAACGGCCGAAATATTAGATTTCAGAAGCAAACATGAAGATAGACGTTATATTACCTAATTTATTAAAATACCATTACGTACATTCGTATGTTTAAAAAGTTGTACATGTTGGTATTGAAGAATCATGTTCTATTTGATAGGTGACTTGATGATCGGCAATATTTATGTATATGGATGTTATTTATGTGTGTGTAACATTATAAAATATATTCTCATGTTAGTATTCCAAAAGATAGGCTTACAAGATAATATTAAAAGATTGCCAAAGCTTTAAATTTAAATAAAAGCTCTTGCATCTTCGAGTGCCGCCCACTTTTAAGGCCTTTTTTGCTGTCAAACCTAATACAATTATAGTCTGGTTTATTCAGTAATTTATAAGTATATTTTATAAAGTTCTAAATTTAAACATAATATTTTACATGCGATATATAGCAGTCATAATAGTATGAAATTTATTATAAAGTATTGTTACTCCTACCTACCTATCTACTATACCTCCTCCTTGCCTACTTGCCAGCGGCATCTTTCTCAATCGATTTGTGTATATTAAGACCGAGATGTTTTATCGTATTTTATCTCATTCGGGGTTGAAAGATTGTATCTTTAGCCAGATCGAGAAGAGAATTGGATTTCGGAAAACTCTCTTAATACATTCCGTTCTATCTACTGTACGTTGTTTATGATAGAAATGGACTTTTTAAGAATTGTGGTATTTTAAGAGTATCTTTGGGTTGGCAGAGGTACCAATACTTCTGAACATCACGTGATTTTTTCACCTGGTACCCACGTTTTGCATGGACAGTGTACTCACGTGATAGGGGACAGGCCTATCGCCGTTTTTGTACGAATACACTGTCACACGACTAAGTACAACTCAGCCATGTGGGTTTCCTCACGATGTTTTCGCTCACCGTTATTTTATTTATGTACTCCTATAATTTATTAATAAGTAATAAATAACAAAAGCGATTCAAAATCAATTTATTTTTATTAGCAGCTTCTTTACAATGCAATAAGAGTTAACCAAATTTTCATCGTGCATGAGGACAATCTATGAAAAACATTTTTTTAAATTTATTCTGGTTGTTAACGGTGAGGCAATAGATCGTGAAGCAACCCAAACGCTAATTTGTATTTAATCATATGAATTTTGAGTTTGAGGGATTTTAGAGGTAATTAACGATAAAAATATTTAAGCTTTGTTTTGAGACTTTACATATACTACTAAACAAGTAGCCATAATTTTGGGCATAAGACGAAAACAACAATACATAGGGAAAGAAATTTTAGATTGACATTTGGTTGAGGGACGCATTGCTCTCACGTAAATCACAACAGGTACGGAACTACGGAGCCGTCATTTATAACCCAGTCATCTGTTTTTCTTCGCGATGTTTCCCTCACCATTTCAAACTTTGATAAATCAACCAAACATACAACTCAGGAGTCGTACCCATGTCTCTCCGCAAGTCAGACGGTGTCTTTTTTACTGATTTATTCAGGTTTTAGTACAAGTAATAAATCCTAAAAACCCTAAAAGTACTTTTATTGATAATCCGAATATTGTGTAATATCATCTAACGCAATCTAGAAAGACAAGACATTCAATACTAGGTCACGTACACATCGTGCTCACTAAAAGTATTTATTTCTCATGATATTGCGGTAAATTGTGATAATTGACACATATAAAAATATAGTTCGAAAACCGAGAAGTGAACCTACATAAAATTTGTTGAATTTTTGGCGAGCCACATAGATATTTTCGTCAAAATCAAATAGTGAAATTTTTTTTTTTGACAAGCAAAAATAAACAATTTGAGTGCGCAACTCAACTCAAAATAGGAGGTACAAAGTATCTTAGCAACCGAAAATTCACCATAGCAACAAGACATATAACGAGAGCCTATTGGCTGAAAATGATTACAGACGCTTGAGGTTGGCGAGGCATTCTACAACGTAGTGACGCAACGTCACACGCAACTACACTGTTTATTTACATTTGAGTTTGTTATTGATTTAGTATTATTTTTATTACTCTGTAAATATGTATATATTATTTAACTTATATGAAATTTCTTGTACAAAAGACATTAATTTTACAACCTAATGTATGCAAGCAATTGTGTTGATGTGCCCAATTTACAGACTACGGCTACGAGTGTCAGTGATAACTCTGAATTCCAAATTTGTCCACATTGTAGTCAACCACGATCTTTTAAGGGGAAGAGAGGATTAAATATACATATATCAAGATGTCATCCTCAACTAAAAAATTGCCATCTTTCCAACGCTTCCATATCTTCCATACAAAATTCTAATAATACCATCAGACCGACAAACCCACCCGTTTCTTTATTTTGGCAATCAATTTCAGCATGGAAATCATCTATACCCATTGTTAAAAGGATTCCCCGTGGAGCTAGGGCGCATGTTGCTAAATCCCTAGCCCTAACTATAAAGAGCGTGGTTGATAACAATGACTTAGAAAGTTGGCAAAAATTTTTTGGCTTTTCATATGCTGTGCTAGCAGTAAGTAAAAATGAAGGAGATCGCAATAGCTCACTCACTCAAAAAATTAAGAGCCAATGCATTTTTCCGGTCCCAGATCCGGTTATTTTAAATACAAAATTATTTACTAATAAAAATAAAATATGTAATAAAATTAAAAAAATAGAAACAAGATTAGGCGTTGGAGATATTAAAGGTGCAGCAGAACTGCTTTTTTCCAGTGATGTTATTGCCACTGACAATCAAGAGACTATGGAGTCTCTGAGAGCAAAGCATCCTCTTCCAACAGAGACGTTAAGAATGCCTGAACCTCCTGATTTTAGTATGAGTTCACCAGAAGCCACTTCGGCAGAGATTCTAAATGCGATATTTACTTTCAGAAACGGTTCTGCTGGCGGACTCGACGGATTAACTCCTCAACACTTTAAAGATTTGTTGAGTTTCTCCGTCGGGGAAGCTGGTAGGGTACTTTTGGGTGAAATAACGCGTTTGGTTAATCTCTGCCTAAGTGGTAAAGTTTGCAATTCAATAATAGACCTTTTATACGGCGCTAGCCTTTGTGCACTTACTAAAAAAGATGGAGGTATCAGGCCAATAGCTGTAGGAAACACCATCCGTCGTCTGGTTTCGAAAATATGTTGTAAACATATCAAGGATATTAAAAATTACTTTGAGCCTGTACAACTAGGTTTCGGAACCAGCGGCGGATGTGAGGCAGCTGTTCATGGTGTCCGTGCGTTCCTACAGCATTGTCAGGATAGCGTTCTGTTGAAAGTTGATGTTAAAAATGCTTTCAATACAGTCGATAGAGCCGCCTTGCTGGCAGCAGTTAAAGACCAAACTCCGGATTTATATAATTATCTTTGGCAATGCTATAGTTCACCGTCTAAATTGATTCATCGTGGAAAATTAATTAATTCTTGTGTCGGCTGCCAGCAAGGTGATCCTCTGGGTCCGGCTATTTTTAGTTTGGCTATACACCCACACATAAAGGACTTAGCCTCCAAGTTCAATGTGTGGTATTTAGATGATGGTACCATTGGAGGTGAGGCGAATGAGGTTTTAAATGATTTAGAAAATTTAATAGACAATTTTAAAAAAATCGGGTTAGAATTGAATTTTAGAAAATGCGAATTATATTTAGGCTCTAAGATAAACTCAGAAACTGTTGTGGAAATAAAATCTAAATTTAGCTGTTTGGCTCCTGGTATAAGAATGATTGATGACGAATCTCTTCACCTCCTAGGTGCTCCGGTTTTGGATGCTTCCATTCCCAACTTTATAAAAGATAAGTTGTCCAAGTTTCACGATTGTTCCACTCTTTTGAAAGAACTAAATCCTCACGTGGCTTACACTATAATTAAATATTGCTTGTTCGTACCAAAATTCACATATGTTCTGAGATGTTCTGGCTTATGGAGGCAAATCTCAGTTCTTTCGGATATAGATAATATAATCAAAGATACTTTAGTCAAAATTTTTAACATATCTTTAAATGAACGCTGCTGGACACAAGCCACACTACCGATTCGACACGGTGGTATTGGGATCCGCAGCGTCTCAAGTATAGCCTTACCTGCTTTCTTGTCGTCTGGTTTCTCCACCAAGGATCTGTTCTTACGCATAGTGAGAAACGTGGTGAGCTTATCGGAGGTTATAGATCTCCCAGACGCCAAGAAAGCATGGATAGAAATGGTCGGTCCTAGTGTTAATGTTCCCGTTAATCTGGCTTCTCAGAGGCAATGGGACGAGCCCCTTTGCGGTCAAGTTCAGGCAAATCTTTTGAATTCAGCTCTTGACTTAGTGGAGCGGGCGCGTCTTTTGGCTTGCTGCGAGCCAGATTCGGGACATTGGCTACGAGCTCTCCCATCTAGTAATCTGGGAACTCGACTAGACAGAGGCTCCTTTTCTCTAGCCTTAGGTCTCAGATTGGGCACAAAAATTAACGAGAAACATCGCTGCCGCTGTGGCGTATTAGTAGATCAGTTGGGACACCATGGTTTGTCATGTCGCCGTAGCGCTGGGCGTATACCTCGCCATGCTGCAATCAATGACATCATCAGACGGGCTCTTACCACTGTCAACATTCCAGCTATCCTGGAACCGTCAGGTTTGCTGCGCGATGATGGTAAGAGGCCAGATGGTATGTCGTTGATTCCATGGAAAAGTGGGAAGACACTAGTGTGGGACGCAACTTGCGTCGACACACTAGCGCCGTCCCATTTATTGGGGTCTGCGTCTAGGGCTGGTTCTGCGGCTAATGATGCTGAGGGTCTCAAGAAGCGGAAATACAGTAATATAGGTGAAGACCATATTTTCACTGCTTTCGCTGTTGAGACCCTCGGTCCATGGGGTCCAAGTGCCCGTCGATTTTTCAAAGAAATTTCGGCGCGCTTGGTGGAGACATCTGGTGATCCAAGGGCTGGTGTGTATTTTGCCCAACGTATTAGTTTGGCTATACAAAGGGGCAATGCCGCCAGCCTCCTTGGTACCTTACCACCAAGCGGCAGCGATTTAGATGATATATTTTTTTTATAATATAGTATATAATTTTTAAGTAATTAAAATGTATTAGTTTATTATTTTAATTAAATAAGTTTTTTTTTGTTTTGCTATTATGTTGAAATATTAATCCTCTAATTATGTAAATGACCACATTATATTAATTCAATAAATTTAACATTTCCCACTTAGAAGGATGTACTACGCAATCTCATTTGTCTTATTTCAATTAGTAGTATAGTATAGAAACTTCGATGGACCAGATGAACATACATATATATACCTACAAAATAACAGTTAAAATGATAACCTTTAGCTATCTAAACTGCTGTATTTATATTGTCGTTGAAGTAGAGAGGTGTGAAGCTATGTAAATTGCTGTCTAATGCAATAAGCGGGGACTGGAGACGTTTTATGCTTTAATCAGAGCAACGCAACCTAATTAATGAAGGCTTCTTACACTCCTTAATTGCTTTTGACACGTCCTGGAGGTACCACGCTCCCGTTTGCCTTCTTCAATATGTACTCTGAATATTGCTAATTTTATAAATAGGTTGAGAGCGCTATGATTATATCGACGTATTTTATGTGCTGCCGGATATGGTTTTTAATTAAGTTTTCTGGGATGCTTGCTGTATAAGGGAGGAATATTGGCTTGTGAAGTTGTTGATTATATGGGGTTATTTGCAGTTGGAAGAACATTACTACATTAGTATTTTACCCTTTATTTGTCAAAGCGGCTTATAAATCGATTTGTATAATGTTCTGCTTCCCCTTTTATGAGAATTGTTAGTGGGATAGTTTTGTCTCATTGTAGGTATCGAACAATAATATGCTACAATTGAAATTTTCTACCCTTCAAGTACTACGGTTCACGAGATAGAGCCTGGTGACAGATGGATAGACGGACGGACAGACAGCGGAGCCTCAATAGAAGAGTTTTTTTATGTTTTGGTACAAAACTCCAATACAATACAGTTCTTTACATAACCTAACATTTTTTTTTAATTATACATAAATATCCTTTCAGTTCCCGCATTTTGCAACTTTTATATATTGCTTTAACATTCATTAGTTTTCGGATTTTTTCTAGTTAGATTTCATTGTTCAAGCATTTTTTTATGATTTTTAGCAAAATGCTTTCCAATCTATGTCCAATTAACAATGATATACTAAATAAGTTATACTAGTAGTTGTAAAACAAGTCCCGTGAGATATTTATAAGTTAAACATCATTAGAAAAACATAAGAGATATAAAGATGTATTTTTTATGTTTTTGCGTAAAGTTTTCTTATTAGCAGTCTTACCAAGATGAGGTTCCAGCTCGCAGCCTCGTCCGCTACAAGTTTGTTTGCTAAACTTTCCTTTGGTTATATTTGCATGGTTTATGCCTGATTTATAGAACATCTTCATAGTTAGATACTTGGTTTAATGAAAGGTAACTTCAAGGATGCCTTTATCAAGTAATTATTTTACAAAAGCTTTTTATGTTTGTTGTTTTTCTGCATATATAAGCTTGTCCTAGACATAAGATTCACAGATTTTTCTGTGGGGCCATATTCATTTAAACACCCAATATTATAATTAAGTAATATTTTTTATGATGTACAATGGTATAATCCGAATAGTCACTCTTTCCAAATCGACCTTTGTTAAATTACATTCAATCATATATCACAGCTATACATTCAAATTTCGTTGAAAAAAATTCTTCCGATGGATATATAAAAAAGTTCATCAACATTAACATAAGTAATAAACATGAATTCCCATTTGCTATGTATTACAAAACATATATATCAGCATAATATTACCACTAGTGCCTTGCAAAATATATAATGCGTTTAAAGTTAACCAATACAAAAACAAAATCAAATAGGTCATTAAAATGATCGATGCGCTTGCACGAGTAAGAATAAGCGCAGGTGCGTCATAAATTCAAGGAAATTTGAAGAACATTTTCGAGTTTATAACTTCTGAACATTACCTTACTCGGTTTCTTCTGAATATAATGACTACAGCGCTGCCACCGCCGCCGCCTCGTGCCGCCACCTTCTCAGGACATTACAATGAAAAGTTATTGCAGATTGAGTTCGAAAAAAGTGCTTAGCTTAAAGAATTGTAGTTGCCACGGTTCCTACATTATAATAAGCGACAGTCTCCCCGGTCATGTTAACATGAAACAAGAAAATGAAACTTTAATATGAAAATCATAAAATTTAATGCGCCGGCAAACACTTTAAAAGTCAGCTTATTTAGAAAGTAAGAGGAAAATCGTGGAAGAAAGAATATTGCTCAAAGGCAAATAAGCTCAAGTTGCCAAGTTATAGGTAAGATAAGTACTTACTTTGGGATCAAGGGACCCTCGGCAAGTTTGTTCAGGGTAAACCCCGTGCAGGAACTTAACGAACCCAAGATTAATAGGTCAAAAATCGACTGAGCTCCATTTGTTTAGGACTTCTAAGGCGGTAAAAACCATTGAGTAAGATGTTCGAAACGTAATTTATGATTTAAGTTATGCTATGAATTTTGAACTTTACTTTATGTGTAATGTAAATGTTTAGACGAACTTAAAATATAAATACATCTAGGTACTAGACGTCATTAGTGCCCGTTGTGGTAGGCAGAAACGATTGATTACCGTTTTATACGGTTCTAGCAAATCAATCCAGCTTCATTCACATTTGTGAAAGCAGCAAAGATATACTGGCCAATATACCCTGCTGTGTTACCAACTTATAATTTGTATTTATACTTAGTTCATTAAAACATTTTCATACCGCGATGTAGGATTTTTTCATGACGCTGCTAGTGTGCGAATGAGTCCGCCGTCTAGAGGTCGCCACTCATTCATCCATCTTTTCATACATGCCTTTTTATCTCTATATGCGCCACCTGAACATTCCTCTTATAAATATTAATCCTACTCAAACAAATTGATAAATGCTTAAAAAATTAAACTTATAAATAGCTGTAAAGTGTCGGCTTAGAACGGCACTAACCCATTTCTTCCTGTGGATGGCTTAACAGATGACTTGGAGCTATTAAGTGATCATCGGGCGAGGTGGCTGGAGACCTCACCCACCATTTATTTTTATGAAGGACTTAGTTGAATTAGAAAGACAAGAATGAACATTAGAATATATGCAGTAGATCTCAGTTTATACTATACATAAAATTGGATTGAACGGGATACAGTAAGCAGATTTTGAGATATTTTTCAATCTGCGAACCTAAATTTGTATTTCGTACAATCACTATAAAAAAAGTCGAGTCTGCATTGCTACTACAAAAACCTTCCCGAGCGAGTCCGATTCGCACTTGGCCATTTTTTCTTCTTGTATAGGCTAGAATAATCAATATTAATTGCCGGTTAGTGCCGGCTTAGAATGTCACTACCCCTTTCTATCATCGGGTTTCGTAAGAGGCGACTGATGGTATGGGGCTGGTTTTTGGGCGAATCGGTAAGATACCCATAACTAATGACACTTTATTTATTTCTACCATCTTGTGCCCACCAACTCCCAAATGCGGCTGAGGAGTTTCTAGCTCTAAAGCTCTGGTTACCCCTTTTTGGGATTTATGGCCGTGAGTATATGTATGTATGTAATTAATATGTTATGGTGATAATATGAAATGAAATGAAAAAACTGAGTTTGAAATTGTAAAATCATTGCAACTCTATCTAACTGAAACTAAGGGATTAATACCTAGGTAATTAAACAGCAATGAGATGCTCGTCCATACAACGTGCGGGTGTAGCTGTTCTGTGATCGCGATCACGAATCCCCATTAAGTGCCAATTAATTATTCTGTGTCTGCGCTCGGCCCTTACTATTCACAGATCACAATATGAGCTCACGTGAGTGGCGCGGTATAATGACTCGTATTGTTTGATCCCGCCGATGTACGAGTGTTGGGAGATTTTGAAAAGAATATGTGTATTTGTAGTTTGACTTTAAATTTAGAGAGTCAAATTTTAAAGGTAATCTACTCGTAGTAGGGTTCCTTCATATTTTGGAATTAGATTTTCCTTTTAATTTTGAATTGAGTCCATCTATTTCCATGTATTTTTCATTATCTATGTATTATTGAATACGCCCATTTAAAAATGTGAAAGAAAATATTAACCTTTCTTCAATGGGTTTAATCGATAGGGAATAGCTGTTGATAGCGATTCGCCGAATTTTCATTACTTTTTCTTAATTAATTACGAATTAAACCATTTAAATTGGCCTTCTTTCGAAATGAAAAACTTTGATCAAGACTTTTTTGTAATATTTTTTGTATTCAAGGTCTAATAACTGGTCTAATGTTGTTTCTATCGACTAGCAACATATAAGAACACAAATGAGGAAAAACACGCTGGTGCAGATTTCATGTGAAAACCCTTTTTACGTTTGAGACTTAAATTCATTGTATTAGGTTGGTAATTTATAACTTTTTTTTATTTTTTAGTTTTAAGCTGGAGTAACTTTTTCAGTCTTCTTTGTCTAGCTAAAAAAAACCTGTGAAAAGGAAACAGACCCGTGATAGTTTTAATATTATAAAGAGGAAGGATTCGTTTGCATGTTAGTAGTAAGTAAGTAATCAATTGATTCCGCTACAGCTCACCCTATTTAAAAAAATATTCAGTAATAACTTAAGTTTAATATAATTTTTATTAAAGATTAGTATAAATTATTTATAATTTACTAAAGTAATTTGTGAAAGGAAAAAAATACATAAAGAGCATTAAAAAAATACAGAAAAAAACTGCGAAACATTAATTATTAATAAAAAAATCATTTTATGCAAACGCTAAAACGATGAACGACAATCATGTATAAAAAATTATGAAGTCAATAAATTTCTCGTCCTCGACTAGGAAAGATTCTTTTAATGCATACTTAAATCATTTTTATTAAGTAGAAAAGGTTGAATTTATGCGGCGGGCGGGCTGTTGTAATTTGTGTCCCCTGGCTGGAAAATTAGAACAGATTTTTTGTAAACGTTCCATTAACCTCAACAGTGCTTTTTAAATACATAAACGTCTTAATTAAGTTAAACGATTCAGAGACATTATTCTATTTAAAAGAAGCGAAGTATTTATGCAACTTTTCAAGTTCGTAAAGATTTAATTCCGAGACTTGGGAACTAAAAGTGATCTATATTAATTTGTTTTTTTTCAAAATTTGGAAATAACACATTAAAAATAAATTTGATAAAGAAATAGAAAATTCTATATGTAAGTGAAAATGAATAAGAACATTTCATAAAATTATATTAGTAAGTAGAACAATTTAGATCTTTAAATATTTATTACAAAAACAAGAAAATGATTTTTATTTATATATTTAATAGGCACACAAACAGCATTATAACAAACATTTCCTTTTTTGAAAAAACATTGATTCAGATCTGTTACAATGCCAAAAATAGTGCACACAACATTATTGGTCGTTATCGTTTCCCTTCTTATTAAACACTAGCTTTTTGCCCGCGACTACGTCCGCGTGGACTACATATTTTGCATCCGATTTACATCCAAAATACCAAAACACTATCTTAAGTTATGTTTTTTTTATATATTTATATTCCCGTGGGCTTTGTAATAGATATAAAGAACATTGAGGCTTTTTAAATGATTATTGGGCGACGCAGTTGGAGACCCATTTGACTACCTTTTCCCCATTTAACTTCCAAAAGTGGATAAAGATTTACTATCTCTGAAGCTGTGGCTACCCTTTTTTGGGGTTAATTGCCTTTACTTATTAGCCTAACTCATGAATGATTGATAGCTGGATTTCAAATTTTTAGATACAGAAATGTATAAAATCTGTATACTAAATTTTAATCCCTTAGGGGGTGAGTTCCAAAAACATTTTTAATCGTTCATAATTACCATGAAAAAAAACCATGATGGTTGCAATATCTCACACAGATATTGCAGCCAATCAGTCATGGCGGTACTAAATTAAAACTGAGAATGTTTATTATTTACCAACTATGCATTCTGAGGCTTAAACAGAATATTAATTTATGCGTAAGTATAGCATAATATATCTATGGGAATATTAGTTTCAAAATAGTTAAAAAAATAAAAGTTATAAATATATTCTCAGACCTACTAAATGAATATGCAAATTCATACAATATAAGTACAATTATCTTTATTCATACATATTCGCATAGTTAAATGTGAAAAAGAAGAATTAATGCTTCCTATTATTCTAAGCTAACACAAAAGCAAAAAAAAATCTCAATAAGATTGTGATCTCACTGGATTCGAACCTAAGTCTTCCGTTCGATTAGTACTAACCAAACGGTTTACCGCTACGCCACGAAGACGTTGATATAGGGTTCAAATTGTTGATAACCTATATATCTAGTAGTCATACTATTGACAAACAATTTATGGAGATTTAGACTATTGATGAAGAGTCTGATAAAGTCGTTCGATTAAAAATAGAATCGTGTAAATATGGGGAACCATATAAAAGTTATGTTTTTTTATGCTCCTGTGGGAACCCTTGCGAAATCCGGGATAAATTATATCCTTTATGTTGGCCAGGTGTATAAGCTACTTTCATACCAAATTTGATCAAGATCCGTCCTGGTAGAATTAACGTGATGACCGGACATACAGACAGAAAGACAGACAGACACACATTTTATTCAAAAAGCGCAAATTTGGCTGCAGTATCGAAAATTAAACACATTCCACCGGTTTTTATTTTTTTTTGCTTTAATGTACAGTTTTGACCTCGGTGCAGTCTTATTATAGTATAGATTATTATTATTATAACTACAAAAATAAGAGTATAAATATAAAAAATAAATTATAAAATTAAAATTAGATCATCAATACTATCATCATATATTATGTTTGTTGAATTTCCACTCGTTTGGCCAACTCGTGTTGCAAAAATTTTGCACATAATTTTGCAGCTTTTCTTCACTGGTATCAAATGACACCACTTTTTGAAATGATAGCTGATAAGGAAGCCTGTATGATATTTTTGTTTTGCTAATCTTTCATATATAAAATGCACCATGGTTTTTCCATGAGGCAATGAGTAATAACTTTCTGTCTTTCTTTCGTCTTTAGTTGATGGCAGAGATGAAAGCTGAAAAAGATGTTTTAAGGTTTGTTTAAACAAAACCTAATTTAGCTGATCCTTAATCCACCGCAAGTCTTGATTCCATTGGCGGGTTTTCTTTTGACTATTTCCAAGTGACCAGTGATTCGAAAGTCACAGATTTTATATCACCTCCTAGCATGCCGTGTAGTTAGTAAGACTTTGAAATCGACATCGTTATATGGGCACATTTATTTTTATATCTGCTATATTGTAGTATCTACTCTTCTTTTATTGCTTCCAGGTTTCAGTATCTTCATATGAATATAGTTCATTGCCTGCGGCATTACTCTCATCTGACCTTGCTATTAATAAAACACAATGAAAATTATATTTAGAAATATAAGATCCGTATCTTACAGTGCGATCAATTCAACAAAGAAGTATGGAAATCACTAATATAAAATATACCTGATAAAAAATTAAGGAAACATCATATTAAATTATATATTATCATCATATATTTTCCATTATAGTGATTATTACATACATTCATCAATATACTCACGGCTATAAATCGTCCGTGTAGTGTCGGCTTAGAATAACACTATCCCATTTCTACCCGTGGGTGATCGAAAGAGGCAACTAAGGGTATAGGGGCTTATTAAGTGATTTTTGGGCGATGTGGTTTGAGACCCGTCACCAAAAACATTATCACCATCTTTTCCCCAATCAACTTACAAAAGTGGCTGAGGAATTTATCATTCCAAAGCTCGTTAAGGGATTTATAGTAATTATTATGAATAAATTAAAGAAAGAGCGGGTCACACTCGCCCGTGGGGGTTTCGTGGTAGCAAATATAGGTAAGTTAAGTGATATAGCGAGAATAACATGCAAAATTTATGAGCCGGAATCAAAAAGCACACTTATATTAGTTTAACATAGTGTTTGTATAAAATACAAAGTTATTAATAATTTAATAGATACAGCCTTTTCACCTTCTTTTTTTTTGGGGATTTCCAAGACGAATGGCAAAAATCGAAACTCTATTAGTTTCGTTATGTCTGTCTGTGCGCGTGACACACTAATTTTATTCCTAAACTATTAAGACTACGTGGTTAAAACTGAATAGGTAGATGTAAACTGTGACCCGCTTCAAGGTTTTAGGTGTTTTTTTTTTAAAACTAGTGGATCGTCCCAGCTTCGCACGGGTAGCGTTGTTTTTTAAATATCTGAGGTTTCTTTCTTTAGTCACTGCTCAAGCATTGTGAAATTCAGCGCAATGTTTTCAATTTATTAAATTTATAGCACTCCCTAAACAGTGTAGTTTGGTGATTTTTAATGCGCTTTAATGAACGGTTCAGTATTTCCGTTTAATAGCAAATTTTGGAATAAAGCGCTATGAAGTATTTATAACAATCTAAAAAATAAATCATTACGTGTTGTAGGATGCAACTACTGGCGCCATCTAGTATGTTATATGTAAATTAGTAACGATTCGGTTTTGGTCACGGGCGCGATGGCTTATTTTATGTATAATTTCGGTGTTTCTCTACCGATTTCTATGATTCTTTTTTTATTGAATAGGTAATAATGTTACCTTTTTTAAATTAGGGATGAGTGAGAGGTTTACAAACGTAAGAGTAAACAAATATAATCAGAATGTTCCGAACTGCTAAGCTATCAGGAATTACACGTGTTATTGTGAGTCAACCGTAAAAGATAGACATAAACTGTTGAGGATTTTTTTTTAGATAATTTTATGAAGAATATTTCCGTCATACATGATTTCTATGTAAGTTTAACCATTAAGGCTGCACACGCGACGGAAGCTTAAAAAATGGAGTAACTTCTCCCGTTTTCCCAAAATTTCCCAAAATTCCCCTTTACTACTCTGCTGGAAAGTATACGAAAACCTGCCCAGGAGTATGGAGAATAATTGTACCAAGTTTCGTTAAAATCCGTCGAGTAGTTTTTGTTTCCATAAGGAACATACAAACCGACAGACAGACAGACAGACAGACAAAAATTTTACTGATTGCATTTTTGGCATCAGTATCGATCCCTAATCACCACCTGATAGTTATTTTGAAAATATATTTCATGTACAGAATTGACCTCTCTACAGATTTATTATAAGTATAGATTAAAAATCTACATCAAGGTTGTCTCGAGTCTATAGTTTGAAAGATATTTACTCCCAAAGTTGTAAAATATATATCCCAAATCTCTAAATTATTAAATGAAAAAGTGACAAAATGTTGAAGACTTCAATAAGGGGCTTTTTAAGGGCCAGTTTTTTGATCCGTGGTTAACTCAACAATTTGTTAAATATCGTAACTATTAGTTAAATGTCAGCAAAATACATTTTTTGACCCGTGGTTAGAGTATCTAATGGTCAAATATCGAACCATTAGTTAAAAAAGTTAACTACTCAAGATTGGAGGGTTAAACAAGATGGCCGCTGGTTATTTGTATAATGGCAGCTGTTTGTCAGACATTTGAGATGAATTTGAACATAGTTACAGATCCACAAACTTTTCTTGGCCGGTAAAGGCGTCGCTGTCATCGATATTAGTATTGCCAGTAAATAAAGTAAGCATTATAAGAGGAATAATTTTAAATCATACAGACTAATTTTATATACGTAGGTCACCCTATAAGTTTTATTTAGTTGAGAGTTAACAGACAATGACAGGCTGAAATTTCTAAATGGCGACAGTAGTACCAGTAGTGGCCGTCGGCCAAGAAAAGTTTGTGGATCTGTAGATACTTTGATGTCGAAAGTTCGTCAGAAGAAGAAGACAATGATATTATATTACAATGTGTGTTGATGAGAAGGTTAAAAATATTTAGGCCACGCCATCCGCCGTTAGAAACCTGGGATGATGTAGATTTTTGTCATCGTTACCGCCTATCGAAGGAAGCAGTACTCTGCATTGTTACTGAAATTGGGAATGATCCTAAAACGCACACTCTCAGTTACATACATACATACATATACTCACGGCTATAAATCCCTTGATTTATCATCTTGCATTTCAGATACTTTGTATAGGCTATCTTATACATCACTGGTCATTGTTCATTGCACTGTCAACAAATTGACCAATTGTTAAGTTTGACTATAGTTAAAAAAGACATGAAAAATGGATTTACGATTTAACTACTGGTTAGTCATTTAACTATAGACAATGTAACAAATGGTTATATTTTTAACTCCGGATCAAAAAACTGGCCCTAAGTGATTTTGGGCGATGTGGTTCGAGACCCGTCACCAAAAACATTTATTTAAACTATCTTCTCCCCAATCAACTTCCAAAAGTGGCTGAGGAACTTCAAGTTCCTTAGCTCTGGCTACCCCTTCTAGGGATTTATAGCCGTGAGTATATGTTAAACGGATTTATGTGTGCTTTTTGATTCCGGCTCATAAGTTAAAAAGTTTATTTTTCAAAATTACATTGAAGGGATGGGTCATAATGGGTGTAGATAGAAAGAAAAACTAAATGGCCAGCAGTGATCCCTACAAGTAATGTAATAACGCATTATGTTTATTAGTTTGCTTCTCGCTATTAGTTTGCGTTAAACTTATTGATATATTGGAATGGAGCGTTATTGTGCAGAATCCGCAAATCCAATAATGCCTTTACTAAACGAATAATTTACGGTAAAATGTGAAAGGGATTACCATTGTGGGAAGTTTTATTATATTTTGCCGGGAGTTTTGCTAGTCCGAGTTCCAACTACAGAACAAAGACTTCTTGCTTGTTTTTGATATTAAAGTATTTGTAAAAACTTGCTTTTGTTGACGTATGTAAAACATCTTTTACCATATTAAATTTACGACTTTCAAAGGGCGTATGTGATATTGTATTATATAAATATATTCTGTTAAGTATGGTGACATATCAAAAATCTATAAATATAATAACAATGAACCAAAACACGCAATAATAATCTCGAAAATATTTTTAAATGAGAAGTAATTACTGTGTATGCCATTTAAAAATTAGGTTTGCAAGAAATAACCGCTATTAAATCATGTGGTCAGCATACAAAGATTTTGTTAGCAATAATTAAAATCAGGCTGCAATTCGTGTTCTGCAAATAATCATGACAATGGTCTGTAATTTAAACACAAACTGGTAGCGAGTTTTATTTTGTATCTGCAAAATAAACAGTCACTCCGCAGAATAATTACTTGGGCAGCAAGATTGTACATTAGGTCAGCAGAGAAAACATTTCTACACGCAACTTATTTGACTGTATAGCATATTTTAAATTTGGATGGCAATTTAAATAATTGTTTTGCGTATTTATTGAAAAATCAGTTATAAAATAGCTACTGAAAATTTTAATGATTTCAAGAAACAAAATTTCAGTAAGTGGCTTGTCTCACAGCCAAATGAAACAAAGGAATGAAGAGAGGGAATATGTGACTGTCCAGCTTTTTTTAATTTCTACGTATGTAAACACCTGATTGTCTTAGCGATCCGCTTAAAGCACGCCTCCAATTGACGCAAAGAATATTCCCATAGGGGAAAAGAGGAAACGTGGCCGGCCTTCAAAATCAAAACGAGCATTAATTATACAATAAATAAAAAAAAAGTTACTGTTTCTTGAATATAATAATTATAAAACTAAAACGGCTTCTTTATTATTTCATCAAAATATCTCTGCTATAATACTAAAAGTAACCTACTTACTGAGACAGAATGAATAAATGAATCATCAGTAAGTGATGCGCCCATTTAGTGCTTTTTGCTAGACTAATTTAAGCGGCACTAAACTGATTTTTTTGCTTATTCTCTGAGTGCTTACCAAAATTAAATTAACTGCTGTTCACTCATTGCAGCTTTGATATATACACAGCTGTACAAAAAAAAATACTGCTGTTCAGAATGATATATATTGCAGACTGATTTATTAATATTTGCTGAACACAAGTTGCTGTCCAACTATCAATTTTAGCTTACCAATTAAATATTTCTGCTCACAAATTTGCCAATACTTTGCTAACCGTTTAAATAACACCCTTTTTAAATGAGTAAAATGATATGGGTAAAGAGCTAAGAACTTTTAAGTTTTTTTCTAATATAACATATCCCCGAAGAGGTTGGCAGAGGTACTAATACTTCTGAACATTACGTGACTTTTTCACCTGATGTTCAGAGTACCCACGTTTTGCATGGACAGTGTACTCACGTGGTAGGGGGCAGGCCTATCGCCGTTTTTTACGAATACAGTGTCACATGACTAAGTACAACTCAACCATGTTGGTTTCCTCACAATGTTTTACCTCACCGTTAACAACCATGATAAATTGGTGTAGGCCCGACCCAGGATTTGATAACTAGTCGTTTGCACGATAATCGGTGTTTTACCCATTGAGCTTTTACGTCCTCGTTTTTTAATATAATATAAATGGATACATGGGTACGTATCGAAATGCAGAAAATGAAAACATATTAAGACATACTTACTTAAATAGAAAACATATACTTCATACAAATTGGCTATTTCTTGAAATGTGTCCACCATGGTCGTTCTCTACTGACATTACCTTTTACATTGTCGCAAATTTACTTAAACCCATCACCTCTAGAAATACATTTTACAAAACTCAGTCGGTCAAATATCCATGTTAGTACGTATTTGAATTGAGCTCAGAACTCGGAGGCGTATTTGCACGTTAGTTTATAAAAGTAATGGCGGTTCAGTGAGCCGCGGCTGACATAACTTCCTTCCCTGTCAATTATCCGCCGGCTCGGATACACCCAGCTTTCCAGTTTTCATTTTGTACAATTCACCAGCTAGCGGGCGATACACGGCCTGATTTTATTTACACTTTAATTGTGTTGAAGTGAAATAAGTGTTGTGTTTATAATACGTGAATATTGGTATATCCAGAATATTTTGGGTTAGGATAGGGTTTTTAGTATTATATTATTTTATTTTAATTTGTTATGCGCCTAATTTAAGACGGATTCCAAAGTGAAAAATCATAGAGAGGAATGTTAGTTGAATGTAAGTCGAGCTCGAGAAGTTTATCTAGATCGTACTAAATCATAGTGTATAGTATCTGCTAACCCCAGTGGCAATTAATGGTGTCCACTCAAACAAACTCATATACTACGTATCACGTATGTATCTACTTACACATTCTGATTCTGAGATGACGTGCAATAATTTTGTACATCGATGTCCTACTGTTATAAAAGCTAAACATGTAAAAAAAGTTACAGTTTAAAGATTACTTTTTAATGGATTTTTTGTTTGATCTTCTTTCCCCCCTTTGTTCGACTTTCGAAAACTCTAGCTACCCCGTTTTATTATAGCCGTGAGAATAGGAAGGTAGGAATATTATAATGTTTTTTAAAATGAAATTATTATCATGAAACTTCACCAAGTAATAATACACTGACGAAACTTCCTCGAACTTCGCCAAAACCTGCATTAAAGGATAAAGCTCGGTTTGAAATTTCCTTTATAATATTGTAATAAATCTTCAAAGTATATCCTTTATAATTAAAATAGGTAGCCAAGTAATAAATAAAGCATCCATAAGGCGGGTTTCTAACAACAACGAGATGCAGCAGGAAAGTTCTCCGATTTTATTTAAACCACTTCTCCTGAGACTTTTCAATAGAAAATTTATTCATCGAGTTACGAGGTGACGCCCATGGAGCGTTTTCTTTTCAACCCTTTATTGGTTGTTTATTGAACATATATTTCTTATTTCGTAGTCAATAAGAGACGTTCGGGAATGTAGCAAACCTCATGAATTTTATTGAAGCGGTTCGGAGACAATGGCAGATAGCCGAACCCGATACGTCCCGCCTCCTCGCTACACTCATAATTGAATTACAAATCGGTTGGATGTGGAATGCTGCCGATTCAGGGTTATCAATATTCGGAGAAACATCACAATACCTAACACTAGCATCGATTCCAGTTCCATGAATAGATAATAATGACATTCCGTACACAACTAATCCGTGTGTTTCAGATGATTGAATAAATATAAAAGATCAATATCTGTATCTTCAAATTAAGGGCCTCCCCGCATTTTGCAGCTATTGCGCTCACTCTTACGTCAAATTTACTGAGAGTGACAGGGACGGAAAAAAACGCGCGCGCAGGATAAATGTAGTTTATTTAGTTTTATTGAATAACTATAATGTTTAAATGAAAAGTTAAACATCAAAGTTACAGATCTTAAAGCTACGCGTATATAGACACATAATGAGTACACATGTATGTTATGCGAGTGGAGCCTATACGGTTTTTATGAAAACAAAGCATGTTCCAATTCAATTTTTTTCATCATATTTTTCAACAAATTATTAAAATGTTAAACATCAAATTTTAACACCATGAACTAATCACCAACATATTATATTTTATTGCTGTCATATCAATATCATCAAATCAGACTTTATAGAATTTCCAAACAATCAATAACAATCTATTTTTCGGGGACGCCCTTAATTTATCATGTTCTAAATGACTTCCGTTTTGTTGTTAAGGATAAGGAGCATAGACTATAAATAATAAAATGACAGATATACAGAATAAATAAAACATGGACAATGACAACTATAGTGTGAAACTAGTTAAGTTTAATGAGAATTTCAAATTATTTATTTGTATCATCATACATACATATCACGGCTATAAATCCCTAGGAGGGGCAGCTGGGTAAGCTGGAGTTTCGGAATAAAAAAAATAAAAATAAAATATTTCAAAATAAAAAGAATTGTTCTCTATTTTTTGAACGTCACAAACGTACGTATAAGTTAAATCTTACTCTACTGACATACAGACAGAAAGACAGACAGACATTTTATTCAAAAAGCGCAAATTTGGCTTCAGTATCGAAAATTAAACATATTCCACCGGTTTTTATTTTTTTTTACTTTCATGTACAGTTTTGACCTCGGTACAGCCTTATTATAGTATAGATTATTATTATTATAACTACTTGAAACAATATAAAATAATCAAAAAATAAGAAAACTTTAACAAAAATACGAGTATAAAAATAAAAAATAAATTAGACAATTAAAATTAGATCATCAATACTATCATCATATATTATGTTTGTTGAATTTCCACACGTTTGGCCAACTCGTGTTGCAAAAAATTTGCACATATTTTTGCAGCTTCTCTTCACTGGTATCAAATTGACACCACTTTTTGAAATGATAGCTGATAAGGAAGCCTGTATGATATTTTTGTTCGGCTAATCTTTCATATATAAAATGCACCTTGGTTTTCCATGAGGCAATGAGTAATAACTTTCTGTCTTTCTTTCGCCTTTAGTTGATGGCAGAGATGAAAGCTGAAAAAGATGTTTTAAGGTTTGTTTAAACAAAACCTAATTTAGCTGATCCTTAATCCACCGCAAGTCTTGATTCCATTGGCGGGTTTTCTTTTGCCTATTTCCAAGTGACCAGTGATTCGAAAGTCACAGATTTTATATCGCCTCCTAGCATGCCGTGTAGTTAGTAAGACTTTGAAATCGACATCGTTATATGGGCATATTTATTTTTATATCTGCTATATTGTAGTATCTACTCTTCTTTTATTGCTTCCAGGTTTTAGTATCTTCATATGAATATAATTCATTGCCTGCGGCATTACTCTCATCTGACCTTGCTATTAATAAAACACAATGAAAATTATATTTAGAAATATAAGATTCGTATCTTACAGTGCGATCAATTCAACAAAGAAGTATGGAAATCATTAATATAAAATATACCTGATAAAAAAATAAGGAAACATCATATTATATTATATATTATCATCATATATTTTCCATTATAGTAATTATTACATACATTCATCAATATACTCACGGCTATAAATCGTCCGTGTAGTGTCGGCTTATAATAACACTATCCCATTTCTACCCGTGGGTGATCGAAAGAGGCAACTAAGGGTATAGGGGCTTATTAAGTGATTTTTGGGCGATGTGGTTTGAGACCCGTCACCAAAAACATTGATTATTACCATCTTTTCCCCAATGAACTTACAAAAGTGGCTGAGGAATTTTTCATTCCAAAGCTCGTTAAGGGATGTATAGTAATTATCTATACTTATAATAAATCTGTAGAGAGGTCAATTCTGTACATGAAATATATTTTCAAAATAACCATCAGGTGGCGATTAGGGATCGATACTGATGCCAAAAATGCAATCAGTAAAATTTTTGTCTGTCTGTCTGTCTGTCTGTCTGTCTGTCTGTCTGTCTGTCTGTCTGTCGGTTTGTATGTTCCTTATGGAAACAAAAACTACTCGACGGATTTTAACGAAACTTGGTACAATTATTCATCATACACCTGCACAGGTTTTTGTATACTTTCCAGCAGAGTAGTAAAGGGGAATTTTGGGAAATTTTGGGAAAACGGGAGAAGTTACTCCATTTTTTAAGCTTCCGTCGCGTGTGCAGCCTCAATGGTTAAACTTACATAGAAATCATGTGTGACGGAAATATTCTTCATAAAACTATCTAAAAAAAATCCTCAACAGTTTATGTCTATCTTTTATGGTTGACTCACAATAACACGTGTAATTCCTAATAGCTTAGCAGTTAAGAACATTTTTATTATATTTGTTTACTCTTACGTTTGTAAGACACTCACTCATCCCTAATTTAAAAAAGGTAACATTATTACCTATTGAATAAAAAAAGAATCATAGAAATCGGTAGACAAACACCGAAATTATACATAAAATAAGCCACCGCGCCCGTGACCAAAACCAAATCTTTACTAATTTACATATAACATACTACATGGCGCCAGTAGTTGCATCCTACATCACGTAATGAAATGATTTATTTTTTAGATTGTTATAAATACCTCATAGCGTTTTATTTAAAAATTTGCTATTAAACGGAAATACTGAACCGTTCATCAAAGCGCATTTAAAATCACCAAACTACACTGTTTAGGGAGTGCTATAAATTTAATAAATTGAAAACATTGCGCTGAATTTCACAATGCTTGAGCAGTGACTGAAGAAAGAAACCTCAGATATTTAAAAAAACAACGCTACCCGTGCGAAGCTGGGACGATCCACTAGTTATGAATAATTAAAGAAAGAGCGGGTCACACTCGCCCGTGGGGGTTTCGTGGTAGCAAATATAGGTAAGTTAAGTGATATAGCGAGAATAACATGCAAAATTTATGAGCCGGAATCAAAAAGCACACTTATATTAGTTTAACATAGTGTTTGTATAAAATACAAAGTTATTAATAATTCAATAGATACAGCCTTTTCACCTTCTTTTTTTTTGGGGATTTCCAAGACGAATGGCAAAAGTCGAAACTCTATTAGTTTCGTTATGTCTGTCTGAGCGCGTGACACACTAATTTTATTCCTTAACTATTAAGACTACGTGGTTAAAACTGAATAGGTAGATGTAAACTGTGACCCGCTTCAAGGTTTTAGGTGTTTTTTTTTAAAATTAAAAATCTACATCAAGGTTATCTCGAGTCTATAGTTTGAAAGATATTTACTCCCAAAGTGGTAAAATATATATCCCAAATCTCTAAATTATTAAATGAAAAAGTGACAAAATGTTGAAGACTTCAATAAGGGGCTTTTTAAGTGATTTTGGGCGATGTGGTTCGAGACCCGTCACCAAAAC
Source organism: Bedellia somnulentella (assembly GCA_963576735.1). Classification (NCBI taxonomy): domain Eukaryota; kingdom Metazoa; phylum Arthropoda; class Insecta; order Lepidoptera; family Bedelliidae; genus Bedellia; species Bedellia somnulentella. The sequence goes on along the minus strand of OY755176.1, from coordinate 14,334,662 downwards.
ATTTATTTAAACCATCTTCTCCCCAATCAACTTCCAAAAGTGGCTGAGGAACTTCAAGTTCCTTAGCTCTGGCTACCCCTTCTAGGGATTTATAGCCGTGAGTATATGTTAAACGGATTTAAGTGTGCTTTTTGATTAAGTTAAAAAGTCAAAAAGTCAAAAAGTTTATTTTTCAAAATTCCATTGAAGGGATGGGTCATAATGGGTGTAGATAGAAAGCCAAACTAAATGGCTAGCAGTGATCCCTACAAGTAATGTAATAACGCATTATGTTTATTAGTTTGCTTCTCGCTATTAGTTTGCGTTAAACTTATTGATATATTGGAATGGAGCGTTATTGTGCAGAATCCGCAAATCCAATAATGCCTTTACTAAACGAATAATTTACGGTAAAATGTGAAAGGGATTACCATTGTGGGAAGTTTTATTATATTTTGCCGGGAGTTTTGCTAGTCCGAGTTCCAACTACAGAACAAAGACTTCTTGCTTGTTTTTGATATTAAAGTATTTGTAAAAACTTGCTTTTGTTGACGTATGTAAAACATCTTTTACCATATTAAATTCACGACTTTCAAAGGGCGTATGTTATATTGTATTATATAAATGTATTCTGTTAAGTATGGTGACATATCAAAAATCTATAAATATAATAACAATGAACCAAAACACGCAATAATAATCTCGAAAATATTTTTAAATGAGTAAAATGATATGGGTAAAGAGCTAAGAACTTTTAAGTTTTTTTCTAATATAACATATCCCCGAAGAGGTTGGCAGAGGTCCTAATACTTCTGAACATTACGTGACTTTTTCACCTGATGTTCAGAGTACCCACGTTTTGCATGGACAGTGTACTCACGTGGTAGGGGGCAGGCCTATCGCCGTTTTTTACGAATACAGTGTCACATGACTAAGTACAACTCAACCATGTTGGTTTCCTCACAATGTTTTACCTCACCGTTAACAACCATGATAAATTGGTGTAGGCCCGACCCAGGATTTGATAACTAGTCGTTTGCACGATAACCGGTGTTTTACCCATTGAGCTTTCACGTCCTCGTTTTTTAATATTATATAAATGGATACATGGGTACGTATCGAAATGCAGAAAATGAAAACATATTAAGACAATATACTTAAACCCTACCCTATATACTTCATACAATTTGGCTATTTCTTGAAATGTGTCCACCATGGTCATTCTCTACTGACATTACCTTTTACATTGTCGCAAATTTGCTTAAACCCATCACCTCTAGAAATAGATTTTACAAAACTCAGTCGGTCAAATATCCATGTTAGTACGTATTTGAATTGAGCTCAGAACTCGGAGGCGTATTTGCACGTTAGTTTATAAAAGTAATGGCGGTTCAGTGAGCCGCGGCTGACATAACTTCCTTCCCTGTCAATTATCCGCCGGCTCGGATACACCCAGCATTCCAGTTTTCATTTTGTACAATTCACCAGCTAGCGGGCGATACACGGCCTGATTTTATTTACACTTTAATTGTGTTAAAGTGAAATAAGTGTTGTGTTTATAATACGTGAATATTGGTATATCCAGAATATTTTGGGTTAGGATAGGGGTTTTTAGTATTGTATTATTTTATTTTAATTTGTTATGCGCCTAATTTCAGACGGATTCCAAAGTGAAAAATCATAGAGAGGAATGTTAGTTGATTGTAAGTCGAGCTCGAGATGTTTATCTAGATCGTACTAAATCACAGTCTATAGTATCTGCTAACCCCAGTGGCAATTAATGGTGTCCACTCAAACAAACTCATGTACTAAGTATCACGTATGTATCCACTTAGACATTCTGATTCTGAGATGACGTGCAATAATTTTGTACATCGTTGTCCTACTGCTATAAAAGCTAAACATGTAATAAAAGTTACAGTTTAAAGATTACTTTTTAATGGATTTTTTGTTTGATCTTCTTTCCCCCCTTTGTTCGACTTTCGAAAACTCTAGCTACCCCGTTTTATTATAGCCGTGAGAATAGGAAGGTAGGAATATTATAATGTTTTTTAAAATGAAATTATTATCATGAAACTTCACCAAGTAATAATACACTGACGAAACTTCCTCGAACTTCGCCAAAACCTGCATTAAAGGATAAAGCTCGGTTTGAAATTTCCTTTATAATATTGTAATAAATCTTCAAAGTATATCCTTTATAATTAAAATAGGTAGCCAAGTAATAAATAAAGCATCCATAAAGCGGGTTTCTAACAACAACGAGATGCAGCAGGAAAGTTTTCCGATTTTATTTAAACCACTTCTCCTGAGACTTTTCAATAGAAAATTTATTCATCGAGTTACGAGGTGACGCCCATGGAGTGTTTTCTTTTCAACCCTTTATTGGTTGTTTATTGAACATATATTTCTTATTTCGTAGTCAATAAGAGACGTTCGGGAATGTAGCAAACCTCATGAATTTTATTGAAGCGGTTCGGAGACAATGGCAGATAGCCGAACCCGATACGTCCCGCCTCCTCGCTACACTCATAATTGAATTACAAATCGGTTGGATGTGGAATGCTGCCGATTCAGGGTTATCAATATTCGGAGAAACATCACTATACCTACACTAGCATCGATGAACAGTTCCATGAATAGATAATAATGACATTCCGTACACAACTAATCCGTGTGTTTCAGATGATTGAATAAATATAAAAGATCAATATCTGTATCTTCTAATTCATTTATCATGTTCTAAATGACTTCCGTTTTGTTGTAAAGGATAAGTAGCATAGACTATTTATAATGAAATGACAGATATACAGAATAAATAAAACAAGGACAATGACAACTATAGTGTGAAACTAGTTAAGTTTGATGAGAATTTTCAAATTATTTATTTGTATCATCATACATACATATACTCACGGCTATAAATCCCTAGGAGGGGCAGCTGGGTAAGCTGGAGTTTCGGAATAAAAAATTTAAAAAGTATTTATTTTAAAAATAAAAAGAATTGTTCTCTATTTTTTGAACGTCACAAACTTACGTATAAGTTAAATCTTACTCTACTGACTCCACTTCGGATTCGGAAGGTGTATTGTTGCGAGAAGAACCCGTAAGAAACTCCGCAACACACATCTTTTCTTAGTCATATTACAATATTGGTGTATGTCTGGAAATATCCTGAATAGAGCCCTGGTGACACCAAGCAGTTTCACCTATCATACTTACTTATACTCACGCCCATTATTCCCATTGGGTTAGGCAGAGACTATCGATCGCCACTTAGTACGATTATTCTTTTCATACATGCTATTTTATTCTTCTCACTTCGAACCCCCGCCTTTATAAGAACGTTTTCTATCTGGTCTAGAAACATTTTACGAGGCCGTCCTCTACTAACAATCCCATCCACATTGGCTCTATATATCTCTTTCGCTACTTTATTTTCATCCATCCTCTCTATGTGCCCAAACCACCTCAATATTCCTTTTTCTATCTTGAATACTACGTCATCTTTCAAAACTACTCGTTCACGAATCACACTATTTCTCACTCTATCACACAACCTTACATTACATATACTTTATCTGTCATATAACCATTTAAACTGTAATAAACTTTTAAATGAAGACTGCGTTTTATAATTACTTTGAATTTCTTTTCTGTTAGATTCAAAATATCATCAGGTATTTTATTATAAAATTTTACACATAATCCCATTTTTGACAATCTGTACTTTTGAATTGAAATGAAAATAACTATAGTAAACTAAACGAGCGGTCTGTACATCAGATAAATGTCTTTTTTCTAACAGCATAGGCAGCAATGCTTAGCCTGTCAGCTAGCGCGCTAATGTGGGATCCCCATTGGAGCGTTGAGTCCAGATGTATCCCTGAAAAAACCGCGCTATTGCTATTTTTTAATTTTTTAATGTAATTTTATTATCAACACTTTTAACATTTAGTAATGCAAATTTAATACGTTTTATTTTTTTGGCTTTCAATACAAGATTATTTGAAGCAAACCATGTTTGAATTTGGGAAACTGCATTATTTACATCGTCAATATTTTCCAAATTACTTTTAACGTCAAAAATTAAAGATGTAACATCAAATAATAATATTTAAGACCTTTTCTCCACCATGTAGAGCAAATTATTAATATATACTTTGTGTTGAGAGAAAATAAATACATTTTATTATTATTATACTAGGGACAAAAATGGGCCTAATATAAATCCCTGTGGAACATCCTTTTTTACATGAGTTCCAGATGATTTTATTTTATTGATTTGCACTTTTGTATTCGATCTGAGAAGTAAGACTTTATTAATTTAAGTGCGTCACCTTCGATGCCATAATGTTCCAAGTTTATTAATAACATATTTGACATTTATGATCTGCACAATCAAACGATTTTGTAAGATCGCAGAACAAATCGATTGCATCATCTTTAAGTTCCCACGAACCAAAAATATGTTTAATTAGGGCAACGCCTGCGTTAGTGGTAGAGCGGCCTTTCGTGAAACCATATTGTTTAGGGTGAAACAAATTGTTGGAACTAAAATGCATAGCTACTTTAGGAAGTGTGTGGGGATAAGGTTGTAAACTAAATATTGTTGGTCTGCAACCGTCAGGCATCGCCCGAAAATCACTTCAAAAGATCCAGTACCCTTAGTCGCCTCTTACGAATAATTTCTCATATGGTTTATGTTCAGAAGTTGAGTGGGGACAATATTTAGAAGTAGAGTAGTGATGGGTGTCATACCGCATTGCCCAACCATCATTTAAAAACCTATCCTTAATCGTCTCTAACCACACCCGTGGATAGAAATGGGTTCGTGTTATTCGACGCCGACACAACACAGCACATAGCATCTTTACGATACTTAAATAGGCAACCCTATCGTCGAAAAGTGGCTGGATGTAATTGTCGTTTCAGTGGCGTCTTTGGACGTAGTAGTGGCACGCTGGTTTCCGTCAAACTGTCTATCCGTCATTCCCGGAGCGTTATTGCCATTGCAGTGTTCAATAGTCTCACCATGGCAACAATTTTGGACTAACTTAAAATTCTCAACTGAAAGTTCACGCTGTATATCCCCGAAGGGTTGGCAGAAGTACTGATCATCACCTGACATTTTTGTTACCTGGTGCTCATAGTACTCACGTTTTACTTGAACAGTTTCACATGCGTACATGATACGGGGCAGGCCCATTGCCAATTTATTTGAATACACTGTCATATGACTAAGTAAAACTCGACCTTGTGTGATTCTTCACATTCTTTCCCTAACCCTTAACCACCTTTATAAATAAACCACTCACATGACTTTAGAAAAGCCACATTGGTGTAGGCCCGACTCAAGCTTAATCATAAAATAGTACTGAAGAATTCCTTCTCAAAATTTTACTAAGCAATTAGGCAGATGTAATTAATTGTTCGAGTTAACAAAACTCTTGCGAAAACAAAATCTGTGGTAAAATTTACATCAAACTCTGAAAAATTCGAGCTGTCCGGTAGAACGTAAATCAGGACGAGAGTAGTTGATAAAGTAATTAATGATCGTCAAATTAACCAGCCATATGAGTTTAGCTGCGAATGGAAGGCAGCTAATTAGACGGCTCCGTAATTAATAGTCAGTCGGACGCGCTTCGGCCGTTCGATAGCTCTCTCGACAGGCGAGCTTCACCCACCTCATATTTGGTTAATTTCTGTTTTGGAGCACCTACTTCACGAATCAATCGATGGACAGGCAATTTCAACACTCTTGTTCAATAAATCAGAGCTTTTTTGTATTTATTTTGTTGAAGTGGCAATTAACAGTCTCGGTCTAGCGTTTTGTGTCGTTTAGTGTAAGCTATTCCTTGTTCGCGGGTTTAGATTAACACTCCCCATTAAAACCTATAAGTGGCGTAAATGGCTAAGGGTTAAAGTGCTTTTTTGTTATAACAATTGTTTTTATTCATTGGGCTAACTAAACAGCAGTGCAAGGAAAATTTACAAACGAAAATCCTCAATAATTTTATTTGTATATGACGGCGATAGGCCTGCCCCCTATCACGTGAGCACACTGTCTAAGCAAAACGTGGGTACCTTCTCTGGACACTAGATGGCGCTGCCATGTGAGTTCAGAAGTATCGGAACCTCTGCCAACCTCTTCGGGGATAAACGGCGTGAACGTTTATGTTATGTTATCTTATGTTATGTTGTATATGACATAGAAATATTTATTTTCTTTTATTGGAACAAAATTGCAATGCCAGTAAATTCCATCAAAATTATATATTTGTTAAAGTTATAATAAATGAAACCTTTAAGAACGTGAACGTCTGAAATTGAACTAATATTTATTCTACTGTGCTTTCGCAAGGTATTTAAACCAAAAGGAAATGTCTGGAATGTATTCGGCATATTTTTCATTCATACAAGTACATCTTGCTCATAAAAGCATAATGCATAAACCCAAAGGTTTATCTTTTTAGCGACAGATTCAATCTTAATTAATCATATTAATAATACATATCTTAATAATAATAATAGTCGATTATAAAAAACCAGCTATATCCTGTGAGCTTAATAATTGGAGTAAGCCTGTTTTTAGTAAAAACTAAATTCTTTATTCTTTACAGTCACTTACCACATAATTTACACTATTCTTCTTACAATACTTACTTATAATAGTAAAAGAGATGGATGGTAATTGAAATATAGAATAGAATAGAATAACTCTTTATTGCACATCAAACACAAATTTACAAAAGAAATTATCATACAGTTTAAAGTGAAGTACAATTGGCGGTCTTATCGCTAAAAGCGATCTCTTCCAGACAACCTTTGGAAGGTGAGATCGGTAAATTAGTTATCTGGGTAGATGCACAAAACAAACTTACTTTAAAACTAACTAATTTAATTGAAATAATAATTAATAACATAAATATTAATTATACAAAATAATATACATATTTAACAAATATGAACACACATACTTTTATATATACAAGCAATACAAATACCTAAATAAAATACACATACGTTTTAGAAATATAATTAATACATATAATTTAAAAAGCAACAGTATTACAGCGCTTCAGTGAGATAGTGTTGTTTCACCAGATCTTTGAACACATTAAGTGATATGATATAATATTCTAAGTTATTAGTTTACACTTACATTAATACGTTAGGCAAAAAATAGGCCTAACTAAAATGACCCCACATGGGGTCTAATTAAAATAACAGAAATACAAATATCAATTACAGTCTAATTACATCCTATATTGGTCACTATAACTTGTCTAGGATATTGTTTCACTACAAAACAAACTCTATATGTAAATTGCGATTTAAAAAAAGATCACAATAGCAGTGGTTCCACAAAACAATCAGTCCCAAACCATCAGCTGAACACGAGATATAGCTATGTTAAAGCGATTATAGTAATTAAGGATCGTTACAGCCATTTGTTAGGTAACTCTTGTTACGGTCGGAGTGAAGCTGAGTTCTGTCAGAATAAAGTTTGAGCGGTGTCTACGTGCGGCCAATCCCAGGCTTTCCGCTCAATAAATGCTACAGACTCGCAAACTCCAGTTTTCATTTCCAAACTAAAGTTGACTGAATGGCGGAAGCCCGCGGTTTCAAATCCTGCCTTTGTTACCTGCAACTGTTTAAATTCTTCTTTATTGCCAAATATTACAGCGCAGTAAACATTGGAATATACAGTTGGCTCGTTTTATTCTGTGAGAGCGTATGAACCAGTTCTATTGTCGGGTTTTTATTAAAAAATAGCAAACCTTCTATAGCTATATCTAAAAACCATGGTTTCGGAATGTACAATTCCTTACCCACTTTTGAATGTTGTGTGGTTACTAGTCTCATCGCCAAACTATCACGTAAAAAGACCTATATTCCTGCATAGCCTCGTACGAGAATCATTCACGGGAAGAAATGAGGTTATGGTGCTTTAAGTTGATACTACTCAGCAAACAAAAAACAATTCAAAGCGAAGTTCATTATTTTATATTTATTTAATTAAGTCCGTATACTGCTTAATGAAGAAATTTATTCCCATGAAGACTGTAATTAAAATATCTAAATAGCATATATTATCTACACAAGGAAGCAAGTATGACGATGTGACATTATTGTGGAACGGAAAAACAAGTTGCGCGACGAACATCCGGGAGCCGGGAATCCAATGTTTTCTTGTTATCGCCGGGTGCCGGGTGCCGGGTGCCGGGCCGGGTGTGTCGCATGTCCGTGTCTGATGTCCGGTTAATTGGAGCGGACTAGACGCAGTACGTCCATTGTGATTGAATGCGTAAAATCTGGAGCACCTGTGACGTAACTTCTATTTAATTTTCCTAAAAAACGAAATTTGTGTACGTATTTTGCCGTCGGCATAACACTTATATGCATGACATTTTTAATTGGCTGCTATGTTGATGAACAATTTGGTCACAAAATAGTCAACATATAGTCCAATTAAAAAACAACGAATACAAAGGAATATTGCTTTTTCATCGAAAACAAATACGTTTTAACATCAATGCACACTTGGAAATATTTAATAAAACGTAAAAACATGATCCGACTACAGTTTTTCTTAGAAAATTACATTGATATAACTTGTTGCCCACACCCGCCCGGTATGTTCCGAAGGCAAGATGTTATTAGAGAGAATAGTTCTTGCAAACACATCTACGGATTATTTTGGATGTCTGGATAGTGACTTCAGGTAGAAAGGGTTTTGTACTAATATACTGCCGTACATGATTCTTAATTACACCATTCGTAAAACGATAGCTACAGAAGAGGCCGAGAGGTACATGCGGGATTCAGAACTATTATGCCATATCTCGACGCGGCCGCATGTCTTTCGAGCGACTGGTGGTACAGGGCAGAGTAAAGTTCACCCGAATGCTTGTTAGATCACCAATAAGATGGACGGACTATATCAAGGTAGCGCTGGATGACCCCTTGTACCAATGCACCAAAAAAGCAGCCCTCAAAAAGGATCGCGACGAATTGTGAGGCGGGTCACATAGAGAGGCCGAAATGACGACCATGACACTCTGTGATGATAGATGACACCGAGATTTACTCCAACAAGCGCCACGGTTGTTAACAATATATAAAAGCTAAATAATAATAGGTTTGGAACTGCCTGCCGGTAGCGTCCGAAGGGTGCCGGGTAAAGTTTCGAATCTACGGAGAGGATTCTAATATTAATCGGGTAGTACACCATTGTGATAGAAGACAAGCATTTTACCACTTTACATTATGTGATATATTTTTTTTATTTTTATTTTCATTATTTTCCTCATTTTTATCTACCTTAATAAATGTCTTAAAAAAACAGATAGTATATATTTGCTGTGTAGTGTCGGCTTCGAATAACACTACCCCATTTCTTCCGGTGGGTGTACGTAAGAGGCGACTAACGGTATTGGGGATTTTAAGGGATTTTGGGCGATGCGATTGGAGACCCATCACCTATAACCTTTATTTTGCCATCTTTTCCCCACTCAACTTTCCAAAAGTGGCTGAGAAACTTCTAGTTCCTTAGCTCTGGCTACCCCTTCTAGGGATTTATAGCCGTGAGTATATGTATGTATGAATGTATGTAAAAACACAGATGTTGGAACGTCTCAGGAATTAAGGTTATAAAGGCATGCTTCGTGGTATCTTTTTGGGATAAGCTTATTTGAATCATGTTGAGGTGAATTTAAGATGCAAAAACAAATAGTGTAGTATTTAAACAATTTGATGCATGCGACAGAAATAAAACGAGTTATCAATTATGTAAATGAGCACGTCACAAGTTTCAACGACCAAAATATCTACATACTTAATCAGATTTAAATAATAATATTGGAATAATCAAATTATCTGTACCAAGCATGTAGGTAATGAATTTGGAACGTGACATCGGCAGAGTAGATTCAGATAATAGTTACAAGCAGAACACGCCTCCAACATAGAATTAGTTGGTGTAATGTAACACGGCGCGCGCTAATCAGTACGATTATTGTATGTTCTGCGATCTACTGATTGAAAGCCTACTCCGTGACAGAGATATCTTAGATTAGCTGTGTTACAAATTGCCCTCGTGTAATCCATCCACTTGAATGAATTGTTCGTTCATTAGTGGAAACACATTCAAGTACTTACTGACAGCAGTACGAGGTACATAAAAAGTGTTTTATTGGTAACCATAAATTAGTGTAGAAAATAAAGCGTTAAACCATAACCATAGAGATTTTCATATTTTTGGTATGCGAGAATTGTACAAAGTGGGAATCGAGGATTTCTGCCTACCCCGGCCGGAACTAATGGCGTGAGTATATGTACGTAAATGTGATATGCTCGAGATTACATTTAAATACTTCTTTTTTAAATTGAGTTTTTAAGTCAACTCAAATGTTTGCACCGAATATCGCAGAAGGGGTTGGCATAGGTACTAATACTTCTGAACATCACGTGACATTGTCCCACGTTTTGCTTGGACAGTGTACTCACGTGATAGAGGGCAGGCCTATCGCTGTTTTGTACGAATACACGATAGTGATAACATGATTAAGTACAACTTAGCCATGTGAGTTTTCACATGGTTTTTTCCCTCACCGTTAACAACCATGATAAATTAACCACACATATGTCTTTAGAAAAGATAAATTGGTGTAGGCCCGACGCGGGATTTGAACACTAGTCTGCACGATCAGCGGGGTTCTACCCACTGAGCTATCACGTCGTTGAACTTTCCTAGTTGAATATTCTTCACATAGAATTGATTGAAGATATATAATAAATATAAAGTATATTATAAATATTCATAAACCAATAAAAATACATTTCAATAGAATTCCTGTTTTGGTTAAAATTACAAATCTTCAACTGTATTGTTATTAATTCCAATACGTCGCCATAATTCAATCTGCTTTATTACAAAATTTTCCTGCGTTTCTAAAACCAGAATCAAATAATGGTATTCCTTCAACACACAAATAACCAAAGTTAATCAATTCGTGTAGCACTTGGCAATATTTCGTTGTTATATCAAGTCGTCCAATTTCACACATATGGGTTTATTTTCTGTTCGATTTGCCGCGAAGCGAAGATGTCCTATCCTCTCTCCATTATTATTTTCTTTGCGACGACGAAGCCAGCAAATTGAAGTTCGTGGATAGGGTGACATCTTTTCAGAAAGACGTGAGGAATGAACAGCCCTGATTTATATACGCTCGTTCTTCTTACTTACGAGCGACGTAAACACATGCCGTTCATTTCACAGATAGAGACGCTAACACATAAAACGATACCTACCGAAATCCTTTTCCGCTTTTGCACGTGTTTGCACTGCATACTGCTGTTTATTCTCTTGTTAACCAATGACTGTAAATCCAATGTTGTAGTATTTTACATCTAGTCACAGTTTATCTGGCAATAGTTACAGGCTTCAATCTAGTTTGATTTTGTTTGTCAACAATGTTGGGGTATATACGGTATATAAGCTATATATTTATAAAAGATTGCTAAACAAAAATACAAAAATAGATTCCATAATAGCAGCTTATTTAAGTGAGTAGTTATTTTTTTTCTAATCTGCCTTCGTTGCTGAGAGGGTTGGGTTCATATCCTGAGTCGGGCGTAGGCATTAGTGTAGACGACTGAGCATTTTTCATTTTGTAAATATGGTTCATTTATCAAGGTTGTTAACAGTAAGGGAAGCATATCGTGAGAAATTAAGCCTGCCTCCTATCACACGAATTGATTGTTCTTGCAAAAACGTGCGTACTCTGGACACTAGTTCACCAACATTGTAAAGTGACGTTACTCTACCACCCCTACTAGTTAAGATATATATGGTTATAGGTAAGAAGAGAAAAGTTAGTAGTAGTGGTTAGATAAAATTAACTAGTTAAAGTACAAAATTCACAAATGTACAAACAGTTGTTGAGATAAAAAAGCTCATCAGTTGTGAGTTAAACTGCTGACTACAACTTTTAAAATGCAACACATAACCTTTATTAAAAGCTCATGTAAAACTTATTACGGTTAGACAAAGCTGGTAAGCAAATTGTGGCGGCAATGTAACAGATAACGAGATACGGATGTCCAACAAATAATAACCAAGTTTGTGTCGCTTGTTGTTATATTTGTCAGGACTCCAAACCCTCCGCGAAACTTTGAGACTTCTGAGGGTTATTACTATTTGTTTTGAAAACTCTCTTGTCTGTCTTCGAGTGAAGACGAATCACAACTATATTTATATACATGTATAAGACTTCTCCTTTTATTACACAGAGTTTTGCTGAAATTTTGTTTGTTTCTCTTTGGTACCGCAGACCTGGGAATATAATGAGTGTAGTGCACTTAAGAATCTAAAATATTTATTTATACAATCCGCTTTATTTATTGTCTGTGATACCTGTGTATGTCAGAATACATCTATATCATATGGCTGCCTTAAGACATTGTTTTTAGAGAATTATGAAATTAAGAAATATATTTATTTAGAAATGGAACAATATTGTTTAAGCTCTGTTCTATTACATTCATTCCACAAAGGCTGATAAAAAATCTCTTTCAGTATGAAAAGTCGCTTATTCCAATTAACTACGGGATATTTTTGCGTTAGCGAGCTAAAGGCAATACATGATTATTATTTCGTATGGTTTTTTTATATTGCCAAGTGTCAGTAGCTTTTAGTAGCGTTTAACAGTTTTTTCATAACAATTTACATAGTAGAAATGTACGTCTAAGCATCTGAAATAATGACTAGCACAAACTCAAAGGTAAGTTAGTTAACTATGAAACAAACACAGGTAAATGAGCATGATGTTTCTGAAATGCAAAGGCAGCAACGAGTACTCAGGTCAGGCAGCGTTTCATTCCTCAAAACAGAAAAAATGCTCTTGTGGAATAGTTTTGTCTTGCAGTTCTGGGAAAACTTTGTAATATGCAAGTCTAGTTCAATTTAAATTAAATATCTTTGAAATATCATTTTAACATTGCCTCTGTGGCTAAGTGGCTGACTTCGTGAATTCCATTTAAGCAAGAATAGTTTTTGCTTTTAAAGCCATGTACCTGGCAACGTGTGCAAGTAGTTCACTTATCATATCTGTTGGCTATTAAATTTTACAAGGGATAAAACATTTAAAACGTAGTTGGTTGGTTGAGTGTATTCTACACAGCAACTATCTAGGGGATATAATATCATATTAACAAAAATAAGTTCACCTGAAACCGAATAAAATGTCAGCACATGAAAAGAAGGCGACTCATTTTCTAAAACAATCCTAAAGTTCTAAAAGTTCTAAAACAATCTTGAAATTCTGGGGCTGAGCGTTTTATATTTTTGCCCAAACAAAATAAGCATTTCATGAACTGTAAATAAAATGAGATATTTTTACGATTGGATGAACTTCTTTATAAGCAAATAGTTCTTTATACTGAAATCACTAAAATATACTCATCCTAACAACCGTGATAGCCCAGTGGGTAGAACACTCGGTTATCGTGCAAACGGGTCGGGTCTACAGCAATTTGTCTTTTCTAAAGACATATGTGTGGTTAATTTATCATGGTTGTTAACGGTGAGGGAAAACATCGTGAGGAAACCCACATGGCTGAGTTGTACTTAGTCATGTGACAGTGTATTCGTACAAAACGGCGATAGGCCTGCCCCCTATCACGTGAGTACACTGTCCATGCAAAACGTGGGTACTCTGAACACCAGGTGACAAAGTCACGTGATGTTCAGAAGTATGAGTACCTCTGCCAACCCCTTCGGGGATATTCGGCGTGAACGTTTATGCTTATACTCATCCTGAATTTCGCTAATTTACGAGATTATTTATGCCAAACAAAATCATATTTGGCCCGGGCAAGCCTCTTAATCCACATCTACATTCATCAATCTTCCATTTAATTTTTTTTTATTAATAAGGTATTATTTCTTATTTTCATCTGTACTATAATAAGACTGTACCGAGGTCAAAACTGTACATTGAAGAAAAAAAAATAAAAACCGGTGGAATACATTTAATTTTCGATAATTTTTTTTTTAAAAAAAATGTCTGTCTGTTTGTCTTTCTGTCTGTATGCCCGGTCATCACGTTAATTCTATCAGACGGTTCTTGATGAAATTTGGTCTGAATGTAGCTTATACAACTGGCCAACATATAGGATATCATTTTTCCCGGATTCCCGGTTCCCACAGGAGCATCAAAAGAACATAACTTTTACATGGCTCCCCATAACAACGATAAATTTTTTCATCGAACAATTTTATCAGACTCTTCATTAAAAGTATTTTTGGAAAAAAATAAAGGTTTCATCCATTTTCATCAAAATAAATGTCTATTTAATTGTTTGTCAATAGTATGAATACTAGATAAATAGCTTATCAAAAACTTGAAGTCAACACTAACGTCTTCATAGGGTAGCGGTATACTGTTTGGTTAATACTAATCGAACGGAAGACCCAGGTTCGAATCTCGGGGATCACAATCTTTTTGCGTTTATTTTTGATTTTGTGTTAGCTTAGAATAATAGGAAGCACAATTCCTTCTTTTTCACATTCAACTATGCGAATATATATGAATAAAAATAATTGAAAGTATATTGTATGAATTTTGCGTATTCATTTGGTAGGTCTGAGAAAATGTTTACAACTTTTATTTTTTTAACTATTTTCAAACTTATATAATACTTACGCATAAATTAATATTCGGTTCTATAAATTCTATATAAGCCTCAGAATGCATATTTTGTAAATAATAGCACATATCTCAATTTTAATTTAGTACCGTCATCTATGACTGATTGGCTGCAATCTCTCACACATCACCAACGGTCAGTGTAGGGGGCAGCACCGGGCCGACACCGCAGCGACAAACTGCTATCCATACTTACTAAAGATATTCTCATTTTTGAATATAGAAACTTGGTAAAAAAAGTTTGTATCTTGATTTTTATGAAAAATTAAAAAGGTTTTTTGGAACTCTGTTGTTTTTTGGAACTGGATTGAAATATAGTATACAGATTTTAGACATATCTGAAAAACTTGATGCGATTGACTGATATAACCAGCTATTCCCAGTAGTCTTACTGGATAGTCTTACCAGTAGGACTAATGGGATTTTTATTCCCAATAGTCTTACTAGTAAGTCTATTGGGAAAAAAAAGTTCCAATATTCCTACTAGTAAGACTATCGAGTAAAACTACTGGGAATAGCCGGATATAACCACTACTAAAAGGAATATATGAAATTCGTCTATCAATCATTCGTGAGTATATACTAACTGCTATAAATCCCAAGAAAGGGTAACCACAGCTTCAGAGATAGTGATTCTTTACCCACTTTTGAAAGTTGAATGGGGAAAAGGTAGTCAAATGGATCTCAAACTGCATCGCCCAATAATCACTTAAAAAGCCGTAATGTTCTTTATATCCATTACAACGCCCGAGGGAATATAAATATAAAAAAAACAGAAATGTATTCCACGCGGACGTAGTCGCGGGCAAAAAGCTAGTTTAATAAAATATAGATAAACACTCAGAAATATCAAATCGTCTTATCAAGGACCTTAATAAAAAAGCCGCTGCAAGTCACTATTAATTATACTTGTAGATATATAAATTAACGAACTGTGCAATTAAATAATATATATAAGCAAAAAATTATATTAAAGAAAAAATTCCAAGTAATTTCACCCCTAAAATCGTTTTTCCGTGTCCGTCAATTTTACGAGTGGAATAAATAAGAGCGTTTTGTGATCCCTTAAGTACGTGATGGCAGCTCTGGGAGTTATTGCGGAGCTTATGATGATGACCTATAGAGGGTTCTTCGAGAGTAATTTTCTTTTGATGCACCAATAAACGTGATACCTTCAAGGTACTGATTAGATTTAAAATATATATAACTATACCGCACATTTAATAATCACAATTTCAGATATCCACTTTAACATACTATGTACACACACAGATGGTATTTGTAACCATGACTAGGTATACCTACTCTATTACTACTGAAAACTTTTAATTTCTAGGCCAGAACCATTTTCATCAATGTATCCAACGATCAATCGAATAATTAAATTCTCATACAAATAAAGCGTATCAAATCAGGGAAAAGATGGCTTTATGAACTCTTAATCGCTAATGAAATTATACTATTTCAAATTATCAACCATATTATAAAAAGTTTTACCAAAACAATATCAACTCCTTTTAAAAACACATTTAATGAACATGAAATATGAACTGCAATAATGTGGCACTTACATATTTGATTCTGTACATATATTTAGACTAAAGTATACAAGGTCCATCAATTCCGTGTCAAGTCAAGATAAGTAATTATGGAATGGCAGCTGTAATTCCGTTTATTACAAAATCGTCGGCCATCATTTACTAAGTGGAGTTTGACGGAGCGCAACAGAACAGAGCGGCCGGCTCTTAATCGCAGATAAATGAATTACGTCGACGCTCATCAGTCACCGTCGCCAATTTCAAAGATAAAGTCCATAATATGCGCATATTGGCACTAGGAACCTCCGTGCCTCCGTGGGTTCGTGGCTTCACTACCTCGCTGTCGATATCGATAAACCGCGACCCAATTATTTCCATCGAACGCAAATTTAGGGTGTAATTTATTCGTGAATTTCAATGGGTTAAATGTGCAGCGTAATTACTTGTTTAACGGAATAGCGTATTGAAAGTTCAGGAGAGCGCTACTGTATTTTATTTAACCATGTGCAAGGAGAGATATTTTTCTGAATGTAAAATTCCCAGAGCGTATCGATATAGGAAAAATAAAATATCTTAAATAATGGCAGCACCATTTTCTATTGCTAATTATTTTTTAATGATTTATTATTAGATGTGCTATGTACTGTAACATTTGAATGAACGTCAATGAAAAATATGCATTTTTGAATATTTGATTTAATGATATAGTCATCGATACACTCAACTTACTACGTATGTGTTGTTTAGGTCAAATCTTGCGAATATTACATATAATGACTAGGGATGTTTTATTGGTGAAAATGCATTAAACTCTGAATAACGTTGTTCTAAATCCAACGATATTTGACCCTAATCAAAGGCAGGATATATACAAAAAAGTATACATACATATATAAGTGTATCGTGTTATAAGAATAAAAGTACTGAAAATATTACTTACTAATATTTTCAAATATTATACAGTAAATGTCAGCAAACATTCAGTCAACAAATACCTATTTCATATTCAATGTCTTTTTGGACAAAAAAGTAAAGTTTCGAAGATTTATGACATTGCAACAGCCAAAATGTTGAAATAGTTTTTCATCAAGGTGTGCATCGTAAATCATAGCGGCGACCTAGCTGGAGGAAGTGGGCCGCTCTAGCGGAATTGCACAATATGTATATAGTTCAGTCATCTTAGGTGATAAGATAACGCATATTTCCAAGTTATATTTGCAGTAAAGATAGAACTTTTGTCTTTAGCAACGAATGCATAATGCTGTAGATTTTTATCTAAAATACGGAATGGCGGCAGGTGCAAGATGATGGATATATATTTTTAAGCACTATCATAATGTTGTTTAGTTTGAAATTTGTAAAAATAGTTGTGAAATCAATAGTAACCAATTTTGAAGCGATTATACCTATTCAATGTCTATCATAGCTAAAATAAAAAAAACTGAATGATTCATAACAATCACAACCAAATTTCAACATTTCAGCTCATAAAGTTAAGTTTTTTCATCAAGGTGTGCATCATAAATCACAGCGTCTACCTACTACGACTACCTAGTTGGAAGCAAGTGGGCCGCTCTGGCAGAATTGCACAAAATATATCGGCTTCGTCTTGGCGCTGGGATGGCGTCGAGACACAATCTCACTACAAATGCCGCCCACTTTATAGCTTTCCTCCACTCGGCAACACTCGGCACTCGACCTCACACGTTTATGCATTTCCTGTAACGACCAGACCCTCTCTATTGTGCTGTTTTACTTATATCAGAACGGTTTCGTGCTAACAAATAAAGAAGCAATAGATTCCTTAATTTTGTATTAGGGGATTGCAGAATTCATCGATTGTTATTAATACCAGGAAATAAATTATATAAAATTAAACTGAACATGATAGAAAATGGTATATCGCAAAACGTAGAGGGTAAAATCTGAAATGCCAATTTTAATTTCAGTTTATTACAAGTAAAAGCGAGGAAGAGTTCTAAGAAACTATAAAGGTATTTTTTTGCAGATTTGATTTAAGTTTTACGAAATCTGCTCTTGCCTTGCACTTAATATTTAATTAATGGAGTAGCACTTAATAAATGTATCCCTCGCGGATTGTTGCCTAATAAAAATGCTTAAGTACAAATTGGTAATACGGTGGCAGGGCCTTTTTTATGAACATCTAAAAATATTTGTACGTATATGGTTTGTATAGTCGAAAACATCTTTACACGAGAACAATTCATAAGTTAATAAACAAATTCATGATTCAAAATTAGCTGCACATCATACAATTCCAAAAGAAACTGATCATTTTACCCTATAGTATTAGGTTAATAAGATAAATTGGTGACCTCATATTGCATAGCGACTAATATTTTCTCTGTTGTACAGTATACAGTAGCCGCAAGCAAAATTATGAAAAACTAGTCTGCTTGTATTGACTCCGACTACCGCAGTTTATTTTCATAACTCTTTCAGCTACCAGCTGCTTTTTTTCATTCATATATTTGAAAGTAACAAATATATCACCGGGATTATATAGTAGCGAATAAAAACATATGTTTTAAAATCTTTACGTAAGTATCGCTCACTATTAAAATAAAACTAGAAAAGTTTTATTTTAATAAAACAGAAGTTTAATATCATCAGGGTTGACTAGGAGTTGTTAAGGGGTCAATAGGATACAAGCTGCTGCTTCAAGATTTATTATTTGAAGAGTAATGTCTCGTTTAAATAAAGTCCTTATTACCCCAACTCACTTCAAATATAACAACGCCTGAAAACCACAATGAATACTTAGCTTTTTTTAAAAGGCTTACGAAAAACACATTGTAAGTATACTCCGCGTTAATTTCGGACTGGGGCAGGCCTACCGCCGTTTTGTACGAATACACTGTCACATGACTAAGTATATCTCAGCTATGAGGGTTTCCTAACGATGTTTTCCGTAAACGTTTACAACCATGAAATTAAGCCCACATATGACTTTAGAAAAGACAAATTGGTATAGGCCGGACCTGGGATTTAAACCCACACCAGCTGCATAAAAGGCGTTGTTCTACCCATTGGAGCTATCACGGTTATAAGAAACATACTTTTCTAATCATAACATAACATATACTCACGGCTACAAATCTCTGGAATGGGTAGCCACAGCTAAGGAATTGGAAGCCACTTTTGGAGAGTTGAGTGGGAGAAAGATGGTAAAATAAAGGTTGTTGGTAACGGGTCTCCAACCACATCGCCCAAAAATCCTTTAAAAGCCCCAATACCGTTAGTCGCCTCTTACGCACACCCATCGGGAGAAATGGGGTAGTGTTATTCTAAGCCGACACTACACAGCTAAAATTCAAATCCAAATCATTTATTGCATTCATGTGGTACACACAAGGTGATACAGGTTTTTTTTACTGTGCCTTAACATGAACCCTGATAGGGCACCGCATAATATAAACTTACAACCAAAACAGTTATTTTACTCAATTAGCAAATTAGCAACATCCCAAACATTCTAGCCAACAATCAATTGGCTGTCGAATAAAAATAAAATAAAACAACAAATAATTATTAAATCATTTAATAAAATAAGTGATGTATTGAATATCTTTTAAGAACACATTTTAAGAGCAGTCATTGTGTCAATAAAAGATAGAAATAAAGCTGCTTTACGAATACTAGCCAAATCTATAAATGAAACTATTTTGTTAAATTTTTACGTTAACAATAAATCGAAACTCATTTGTAAACCATTAAACATTACTACTGTAAAATTTCACATCGAATTATTTAACAACAACAGATATAAGAATCAATGGACATTATAGAAACACTTCAAGTTAAGTAAGGCCATTTTCTATATAACACACACAAAGTTACAACATTAATATTAGTTTGATCATTTTCTAATTAAGAATTCTGATACTTTTCGGACAGTCCGATTAAATATCTCAATTGATTAGTGAAAAAGAACACGTATAATAAATAACTATGATATAGTTGTTTTGATTTACATTTGAAAGGTACCATTTTGATCATTTATATATTTATCTACACTTTACAAAGAGACTTTTATTGCAAGTAAGGGTAAGACTGCTTTCAGTATAAACGTAAAAAAACAATAAATTTAATCTTAACTTGATTTATTAACTAATGAAGCGTTCAACATTATGTACAATAGAAACTAAATGCTTGAGATTTACGAGTCACGATAAAAGTCTCCGGTTCTGAATTAATATAGATCATTAAGTACCGACGTTAATGAAAAATAATGTCAAGTTTATATTTCAATGAATACTCCTTCGTATCAAAATATAGATCGAATGCATACCACCGTAACTGGCGACCATTCGCGATATAAACAATTAATACCTTATTAGCTAAGACTTTTCAAAAACATCTATAAAGATTTACATAATCTATGTATTTATTGTAACTTTTCATTTCATTTATCATAATAGACTATAATGTAACTATTACAAAACGAACACATGCCACTTTGAAATAATGGACCGATCGAGATAGAAAACTTCATTACTTTTTGTTCGAATAAATACTGCTCACGTAATAACGCAGTGAAATAATAAACGTGTGCTTCGCTTTTAATGGTATGGCACAGAAATGTAAAGTATTGAATCAATAATATTCAAATCAACTAGAATGTCAGGTACATTTTGATAAAACGGGTCAATTTCACAAGCTGGCATTAGCCGCTTCAAAATAACATTATTTAGGGATATCTTGCATTGCATTTTCCGTAAAACAATAGGGGATAAAGTCAAAATAACTAGCTAAAATCGAATAAAGAAGGAAATTTAGTAATATTCGCGATATCCATAAAATAGCACCTAAGCGGACGACCGGCAAGGAACCGAAGTCGTCCCATAATACCTCTTACTTTAATCATCGGAAAAGCATCGGCTGGCAACGAATATCTAAAACTATTCTTAAAAAGTAACCAAAGAAACACTAGCACAATGAATGGCAGAAAATTTAAAAGACTCACTTATATTTATAATTCACTTTCGAACACATAGATTCTGTAGGATAAAGTTCTTTCAACAAATATATTTTGCGTTTGATACACTATATCAATGATTACCAAAATCTGGCCGTCACTCATGAAATTGTTATTAGGCAGACTTGGAAAACATGTGGGTGCACTGTGAAGCCAATGTTTGGCGAGTCACGTGGGGGCTGAGGTCATCCGGTAGAAAGATCTTCTTTGAGCCAATGCGGCGCGGGTCGTCCAAGACGCACTAGCAATTTGGACAAGGCGGTGTTGTGCGGAGTGAAGTACCGCTTCAGAAATTTGGCTGAACGCTCTTCCATCGGCGGATATACCCTGCCTTTTGACTTGCCCAGACACTTGGTTTTCTCTTTACTTACCGCTTGGCAGAAGAAACCCTTCTTTTGGTCGTACCTTTAAATAAAAGCGTTACATTATTATTGCGTATGTATATTAGGGCATGGTGGTTTGGGTGACAATTCTGAGGAGCTTTCTTGTTGTAGACTGGGTAATTTTTCACATAACCTTATAAGCGCTTTAATTAGAAATCCAAAAATGTTATTAATACAATTAGATAGTATAATGTTCATTGAAAATGTTTATTCTAACGATTCAAACTTAGCAACTGGTTTATGATAGATAATATTTGTTTACGTATTTTCTTTAATTTACTCGATCGAACGATTCGAACGAACGATTCACATATGCACTACAAAATAAAAAGGGTAGTTTATATATATTCAAACACAACTTCAGTAGAGCAAAGCAATACAAAAACGTTTTCAATAAAAATAATGAATAAAACGTGCTCTTATGAAACATAATATAATGAACGAAAACTGTCTGTTATCACTTTCATTCATTGCGAATAAATAAAAATTATGAGAATAATAATGACGAATCAATTTTATCAACAAAAATGAGTAGTAACCATAAAAGGATTAACTTTTTAATGAGAGCCATATTGCTCGTGGACTTAATAATGACGCAAATAAAGGATACTGACATCAATTGCTGTTTTTCCCAAAACCTTTGCTTTGTCATGACGACTAAACATAACTAAGCAGTAGTTTATACTAATACAGTCATAAAAGGTGAGGGAAAACATCGTGAGGAAAACCACATGGCTGAAGTTATACTTAGTCATGTGACAGTGTTTTCGTACCAAACGGCGATAGGCGCCTGTCCAAACAAAACGTGAGAACGCTGAACACTAGGGGACAATGTCACGTGATGTTAAGAAGCATTAGTACCTCTGCCAACCCCAGCGGGGATATACGGCGTGAAGGTTTTAGTTTAGTTAGTTTAAGTAAGGAGAACTAATGCAGTGAGAAAAGGAAAATTAAAGCGCTCTAAAAACTTTTATATCTCCGTTAAATAGTTGAAAGACTTTACGAGATCTTTTCAGCAAATTCAAATAAAACTGCTAGTATAATTAAAAACAGAGAGTTGCCAAACGGTTTGAATATTACGCCAATCGACTGAGCAGTTTCCATTTCATTTCGTTCGTGATATCAAAGATATTTAATTGCACGCGACCGTAACTTCAAAGATCGGCCACTGATTACGTTCCATTTATTTCTTTTGCATATGGCTAATTAAATCGCAGTTATTTCTGCTCGTGTGAATACGTGTATCGATTTTCATATGTAAGGAACAATAACATCAAATCATTTGTACATACATATACTCACGGCCATAAATCGAAAAAAAGGATAGTCAGAGCTTTAGAGCTAGGAACTCCTCAGACACATTTGGAAGTTGATAAGGAACAAGCTGGTAGCAATAAAGTATCGTTGGTGATGGGTCTCCAACCGCATCGCCCAAAAACCATTTAAAAAACCCCATACCCTTAGTCGCTTCTTACGACAGGGGAAAGGGTTTTCATATGTAAGGATCAATAACATCAAATCATCAAACAAAATAATACGAAACGAAACTACTACGAAAACACTATTTCAGTAGAAAATAATGCGACATATAAGGGAAACAAATCCTACTTTGTGGGAAATAATGAGTTTGAAGAAAGGAAACAATCTTCGAAGTCCCATTTCCTTATTCAAATATTTTGCCAGGACGTCGTAATAATAGCGAGCGAGTGTGTGTCGCAGATATGCTACTTTCTTCTAGTTTTCACTACCCAGCATTATTTTTTACATTCTCGAATCATATATGCATCAAAATGACATAACACTTTTTTTAGCTTAATTTGATGCACAAGAGGATTTTGAAGTGCAACCACCCCGTCCACAACCATCTTGTGATGCTGTAGGCTAACAGTGGTACTGAACACTGCGTTATTTTGTAATAAGAAGCTATTTTGTTCGAAACAGTTTTTCTTTGTCGGCAGCATGTTTTCGTAATAATATCATAATCTCATCCAATCATAAACTCACTTCAATCTAAAATCCAAATACCTACAATAAATAGTTGAACCTGACCGTCGATCACGTAAAACTACAGCTTAGATATATATAATAAAATTCCTATTTCTTGAGCGACATCCTATAGTCGAGATACTGCGTGACCTTGAAAAACTTCTACAGACGTACAAGTACAACTATCATGTACATTACAATCCACTTACTTGAGCAGCTGGCGATAGTCGAGATAGGGTGTGACCTTGAGGAACTTCTGCACGGCGGCGAGGACTGCGGCCGGGTCGGATCTCAGCTGCTGGCCGTCGATCACGAGCAGCTGGTGCGCGCTGTACTCCAGCAGCCAGCGCTCCAGGTAGTGGCTGTACTTGCCCGGGTTTAGGCAGCGGTTTCTATGGGGGAATGAGAGTTGAATAACTATGCTTATGGTTATAAATCACAAATAGCAAGAACTTCAGGATTCAGAAGTTCTATAGCCATTATAATAACTTGAGTGGAGAAAAGATGGTAAACATAAAAACAGCGGGTCATTTTCGGCAGTTGAGGTTATTATCCAAAATCAAAGAATCTTCTATAGGCATTCGTAAATATTATCAAAATCCTGAAGCTCTGACTTCCAATTTTGCCGTCACATTGGGATAATATTCATGTTTATGTTTTTTTTTTTAATTTTGCCAACTTCATTTAAATTATGTAATGTAAGCATACTCTTTTAAAAGCGCTGTAATATCGAGTTACAAATGCACGTCTCTGCACAGATGAGAAAAACAATATTTTAATGTGGGGATTATTACTAATAAATAAAGGAAAGAAAAACTTCGACACGGTTATCCCGCCCGTGTCGAAGTTTTTCTTTCCTTTATTTATTAGTAATAATCCCCACATGAGGTTTTCATGAACAAAAAGATTTAAATTAATATTTTAATGTATTCATATTTTGAGCTTTCACGTCAGCCGCTGACAGTGGTTGTTTTGAGTTTAACCTTATTTTATATTATGTAATGTTATACATGCGACATGATAGTCCAGTGGGTAGAACACCCGCCCGAAAAACAGAAGGGCGTGAGTTCCAATCCTGGGACGGGCCTACACCAATTTGTCTTTTCTAAAGTAATATGTGTGGTTAATTTATCATGGTTGCTAACGGTGAGGGAAAACATCGTGAGGAAACCCACATGGCTGAGTTTGTACTTAGCCATTTGACAGTGTATTCGTACAAAAACGGCGATAGGCCTGCCCACTATCACGTGAGTACACTGTCTAAGCAAAACGTGGGTACCTTCTCTGGAAACTAGATGGCGCTTGCCATGTGAGTTCAGGAGTATTGGTACCTCTGCCAACCCCTTCGGGGATAAACGGCGTGAACGTTTATGTTTATGTTTATGTAATGTTATAATGTTCTAGCAACATAAGCCTTATTCTGCAAAAACCAATAAAACAATAGAAGAGACTGTTTTGCTTGACCAAATAAATAAAACAACATAAGAGCAATCACTCAAAATAAGTACCTTAGATCTCGCAGCGGTTTCGGCGCTGAATCGTTGGCAGTGATGACAGTGTGGAAGGAGTAGTTCCTCGCCACGGGGTCGCCGTGGGAACGAATGTGCTGGTACCAAGAGTATGCCCTGTAACAAAGTAGGAGATTTAGATGTCTTATAGTTTGGAACTTATCATTAGATCCTATTTGGCAACACAGGCAGTTTCATGTTATTTAACATACATACATCATACATATATTCACGGCTATAAATCCCATGAAGGGGTATCCAGAGCTAGGGAATTAGAAATTCCTTAGCCACTTTTGGAAGTTGCGTGGGGAAAAGATGGTGAAATAAAGCTTTTTGGCGATGGGTCTCCAACCGCATCGCCCAAAAATCCCTTAAAATCCGTAATACCGTTAGTCGCCTCTTACGTACACCCACCGGAAGAAATGGGGTAGTGCTATTCCAAGCCGACACTACACAGTATGTTATTTAAGTTTAGTTTATTATCAGAAACCAAAGGAGCCGTTATATTAAGAAAATTTCAAATCCAGTGCTAATGGAATTCCAATTCAAAGGTTTACCCCATAGCTGCTAGCTTTTCCATCCGAGAGGGAAACCACATCTACAAGGGAAGCTTAATGAAAGTAAAAACGTATCAATAATACTATTCTTTAAATGAGTGGGTGTCCCCACTATAAGGGTTTATTACCTAAATGGTGCCTAAATACCCAATTAATAAAGCAAGAAAACACGGGAAGGCATACTCGATAAGAATGATGAATGCAAGAGATAGATCCCAGGATTTCAAAATACCAATTTCCCTGGTGTATTAATCCTAAGAGGAATAAATGGCACGTTTAAAAAAGTATTCAATATTAATATACTCAAATGCCCATATCATAAAGTAATCACAACGAGCAATTAATATAACATATTATTAGTGTCTCCAGTAACAATATAACTAACTTCTGTTACCCGGGACACGTCCATTATAGTAATCAAAGTTGGGACAGCCTTGTTCTACGGCCCGCCCGCTCCCGCCCCGCGCCCTGCCCCGCCATCCCTTTCCATTCATTACGGTTATAACAAAGCAAATTCTGTTCGAATGATCCCACCTGTTACGAATTCGATTCTATTGGAAACCAGAAAATCTTTCTTAGACGTAAAGTAAAATGTCGTTCCGAAGACACCCAAAAACGAATCCAATTTGCAATCAAGATGGAACTGAAATATTTATTAGGCGACGCTTTTTCACGGCGCTGCCTTTGAATTTTTCATTCTTTATTATTACACAACGAGGCAATTTTATCACTTGCTGCTTCACATCCATCGGATTTTCAATTCATTCCGTTTTATTAAGGAGATTTCTTTGTGTCTGCACGATTAATAGAGCTTACGAATATTGGTTAGAGAAATGTATACTTCGTAATGGATGGTTTGATAAGAAATACTATCAATTGTAAAATTTTTATATTTTTAACCGACTTCAAAAAAGGAGGTTCTCAGTTCGATTGTTTGTATGTATGTATGTATAATTGTCCGCGATTATCTCGAGTTTGGCTTAAGCTATTTGGATGCGGTTTTCAGAACAGTATTCGTTACATTTAGGAGAAGGTTTTAGTGCCTTAACCGACCAAAAAAAGAAAGGAGCTTCTGTGTTTGACCTGTATGTATGTCTGTTGGTCCGCGATTATCTCACGTTTGGCTTAAGCTATTTGGATGCGGTTTTCAGAAAAGTATTCGTTACATTAAGGAGAAGGTTTAAGTGCCTTAACCGACTCTAAGGGCCAGCGCTGACTGCCGGCATGGCATGGCATGGCATGGCAAAGGATTTCGGTACAGATATAGCATTTTTTATCTTATTACCATGAGTATAGAATTCATTTTACTTCATTTTGACACAACGATGCCGACGTTCTGTCTTACCGCGGCCTCCCTCGGCATCGTTGTGTCAAAATGAATTCTATACGCATGGTAATAAGATTAAAAATGCTATATCTGTACCGAAATCCTTTGCCATGCCATGCCGGCAGTCAGCGCTGGCCCTAAAAGAAAGGATAGGCGATAGGCTTGCCCCCTATCACGTGAGTACACTGTCCATGCAAAACGTGGGTACTCTGAACACCAGGTGACAATGTCACGTGATGTTCAGAAGTATTAGTACCTCTGCCAACCCCTTCGGGGATATTCGGCGTGAACGTTTATGCTTATGCTTATTATAAAAGAAAGGAGGTTCTGTGTTTGACCTGCATGTATGTATGTTGGTCGGCGATTATCTCGCGTTTCGCTTAAGCTATTTAGATGCGATTTTCAGAAAAGTACTTGTTACTTTCAGGACAAGGTTTTAGTGATCTAACCGTCTCAAAAAAGGAGTTTCTGAGTTTCACCTATAAGTATGTATGTAAGTTTGAAGGTTCTTAGTTATTACTAGACAAAGAGTTATCAGTTTATGTTACTACATTCAGGAGAAGGTTTAAGTTCTTTAGCCGACTCGAAAAAAAGGAGGTTTCTTAGTTTGAAATATAAGTATGTATGTAAAGTTATCAATACTAGACAGAGATTTATCAATGTAATGTTAATAAAGTTTTTTTTTGTAATAAACAGAGTTACTAAATTATTAAACAAAAATGTATATAAAAACATGAATAAATTACTCTTAATTATTAAAAAAAATATCTATTGCAACATCATGTTTTTCATCCTGGTCATTTCAATCAAGGCTCTTTCGTCACGGGGATGGTTAAGTAATTTCTTTGAATCTATATCACTTAAAGCCATCCCATCAAGGGATTTTACACGACTCAACGCTACATATATATAAGAGTGTTTCTTCGCATTTGTGATAGGTGAACTTCTCTTTGCTCATCTATTTCGGCAGCAAGAGCAGCACGCTGACGATCTCTCTCATTCACGGCAAGCACGAGTTATCGACACGATAACGGTTAGAATGAGATGGCAGTATACGATACTAAGTAAGTGCGTAAAAGATGGCTGCTTTATCCCACGCGATAACTAGTTTAAATACGGCTCGTGCTTGCCCTGCTGAAGTCTTTGTTTTTTTTTCGATGGGTGTTTCGTTCTCCCTTACGCGACTTTTCCTTAAAGCATCCTTTGATTTTCTATCTAGGCCCGCAGGTAAACAAAATAGTAACAAGTAAGCTAAAGTCATAATAACAAATATTATAACTACCTGTTAAAAAAACTATAAAATAAACGGACAGTAAAACTTATCTCTAAAAAACTATCACTAATTCACTAAAAAACTCAGAGTGATTTAAGAACTTATCACTAAAAAGTATGGAATAAAAAACAAAAACAAAAACTTCAAATTAAAAACTAAACAGAAAAAAAACAAATATTGTTACTTAAAACTATATTATTATTTTAAAAGAACCGCCTTCAAAAATCCAACTGAAAAGTATAAAATAATTTTTATTTATTATGTACAACTCTATTCAACTTCTTCTTTTTGAAGTCGGTGCCAAACAGACAAAACCAAAATGAAAATTGCTACATAGAGAAAACTATACGAATAATAAATCAATCGATAGTGCCTCAACAACAGTAACACAATCGCGCTCAAAAATCAATTAATTTCATCCGCTCGCAACGACGTCGCTTTATAAAGGATGGAATTGGGGGACAGTGAGCGGTGCTTAGCCTGGTGCGCATGCGTCGCACTCCGCAGAGAAATTATCATAATATACATGTCACCGTAAAACTGTAAATACTAGTAAATTATAATTTTAGATAGATAGCGAGATAGTAAACTAACGTTAGGTTAGGTTATGTAAGATTATCAGATTTCAAACTAACGGAATTAACAATTCGACAGAGACATGCATGCACCGAGTTGGCACAACCAAAACTTCTAACACTTTGTAAAAAGACGATCGAGAATCTAAATCACTACATAGTATAAAACAAAGTCGCTTTCTCTATCCATGTCTGGGATATAGGGACATCCTTATGTATACTTTAATCTGTAAAACTACGAAATGAATTTTGATGTGATTTTTTTTATTAATTGATTAAAAAGGAAGGTTTATAAGGATTGAGAACTCACTCAACTTGGGCGGGCCACTAATATTCGTTATTCTTTGTCATGAAAATTGGTTTGGCACCGACTACAAAAAGAAGAAGTTGAATAGAGTTGTACATAATAAATAAAAATTATTTTATACTTTTCAGTTGGATTTTTGAAGGCGGTTCTTTTTTAAATAAAAAATAATAATATAGTTTTAAGTAACAATATTTGTTTTTTTTCTGTTTAGTTTTTAATTTGAAGTTTTTGTTTTTGTTTTTTTTAATAGAATTGTTTTGTTTTGACAACGTTTAACATAACATGATTTAAAAACGATGAACAATAACTATTCTTAAACAATTAAATACCCCATTTCCATCCCTATTTTTATATTTACTATAACAAAACCTTACGTACTCAACGCTGACATTCATAAAGAGAGGTTTTTTTCCGGCTATGAGGCAACAATTTTTTTCTCAACCCAACTTCTTAACGTAGCTGAGGATAAAACTGAAGCTCTTGTACTAATAGATGAAAAGATAAAATATAGTGAAATTAAGGATCGTTGATAATGTGTAGCCAACCGCATAGGCCACCAATCACTTAAAAGCCCCAGATCCTTTAGTTGTAGCAACATCAAGGAATGAGACTGGGTGAAGAATAAAGATCAATTTTTGAATGTACTAAATAATATTCGTTAATTATTTTTACTTAGGTTTCATTTCGTATTTAGACTTAGGTATCTAATTGCATTCTTCGTCTGGTACTAGATTGTCTTGTAGTGCCATAACATAAATATTAAAGCCCATTATTTTCATAAAAGATTTAGAAGTAACCTATTAAGGACAATTAAACTATGTGAACACCAACTAAAGGACTTATTCAATAAAGATTAATCTAAATCTGCTAGCTAAATGTCGCTACACCTTTCTACCCACGGGTGTCGTAGGAGGCGACTAAGGGTATTGGGACTTTTTATTGGATTTTTGGGCGATGCGGTTGGGAACTCATCACCAAAAACCTTCAGTTTACCGCCTTTTCCCCACTCAACTTCCAAAAGTGGCTAAGGAATTTATTATTCCTTGGCTCTAACGACCACCGTAATGAAAACTGCCTACGATGCCTAGTTGTAATTCTAGCCTAGTAACTAGTTACCAGATTTCCAGGAATATATTTGGCAAGATATTCATTTAATGATGACATGTGCTCACTGGCGGTGGTTCGTCGGTACAAACTACCAAATGCGGTTGGGCTTGCGACGCCCTTGAGCCAGTGCCGCGACGCCCCAGGGCGTTGATTGAAAATGTTTATAGGTGTTCTAAACTTTTAAAAATAAAGTGTTTATATTAAACCTTTTATTACATCAATCAATTGGTCTAAACAATTTGACTCCTCTCGATTGATAAATAACTTGTATAATATTTTACTGGTATTTGTAACGTCTATAATAAAAATTCCGTATTGAGCGCCAAGAAACAGAAGGAGGTGCTCCAAGGCGAGGGCTCTCGAACCGTGATAGTCAATTTCAGCGACGCCGATGAGGGAATCGACTCCATTCTAATTCAAATATCGCTTCTCTCGTCCGAATTTACTTAGTGATGAACTTGGAGAAGTGACTTGTTCTAACTTGTAGCATATTAGTTGATTTAATTTGTGAAGAAAATACATGATAGATAATTGTTTTTTACTACACTAAGCGGAAAACTATATATTTTCAATTTGACGCAAATAGCACGAGTGCGTAATGTTAAACGAAAAGTCACAATTTAGTAATTAGCGGTTTATTGACTAAGTTCAGTGTCATAAAACTTACTTAATGAGCAAGTCTGTTGAAAAATATATTGTATCGCTCCAATTACAATGTTTATTATGTTACATAGAGGCAAAATACTTAATTTTGTATGTTTGTAAGAGGGATTGATCGGATTTACTGAATTAATATAGACAGATTGTAATCAAATATAAAACTGCGTATTTTATTGTGCCTGTATCAAAAATGCCCGTAATCCCTTGAGCATTGCCTGTCTGAAAGTCTTATATCAAATAAATATAAAACACTAATATGTATACTGCCAAAATAAAGAGTACATACTGTAAGTTTTTTTTAAATGAACATTGTTAGAATATCGCGGTAGTTTAGAAAGGCCATCGCACTATCATACAACAAACTGTACTTGTACATTTATAGCATCCAAGATTTACGAGTGTTGGTGAAGTTAGTGCAAAGGTAATAAAACTCGGGCACAAATGAGAAATACTGATCGTAATGAGGATCTCTCACAAGCGCTATCTCAGACGTCAGAGGCGCTTTACACTAGAGCATATAGTTTTTATCTTATTTCGCAAATATATTTTTTTAAATGAATAAAAGAATTAAGAATTAAAACGAGGAGTACTTCTGCTGTTGAATTGGCTATGAAATCATCATCATGCAATAAAAAAAAAATACGTATATAATTTGAAATAAGTCTAATTGTTATGTACAGCTTCATTTTCGTTATTGGACAAAATTTATTTTTAATATAACATAGATTTGACGATAATCTGAAAACACTATAAACGAAAATAAATTACCAATTTAATGTCCCCATTTCGACATAAATCATTTTTTAAAGTTTTATAGTTTTCTTCACTTTCAGGGTCTGCTAGTAGAACATGAACGGTTTAGAATACTGACGAAAAATAGAGAGCGATCAGTAATAACACATACCACGAGTACAAAATACTAGAGGTCAGTCACACATTCTACTTAAGATCGTCCATAATCTAAAACCAGATATGACTTACCTCTTAGAAGGTGATATTAATATAGCGATGATCTTTGCAGTTGGCAAGAGCGCATGCGCCCGCCGGGGCACTAACTCGCCGTCGAAATACGTCGCCGACTTTTCAAATGTCATTTGGGTCGAATTACTCAGGCCCGGTGGGAAGAAGTCCAAGTACCTAATGGACAATAAAATAATATGATTTTACATTGTACAGTATTAGTAGAAGCGTTAAAATTACGTTATATTATACGGTTTGAAAGAAGTTGGTCGTCAACGGGCACATAGTATACGTAATACATGAAAGTAGACTTTTAATCTAAGTGATTGCGACTTGACGCTATCATTTATCTTTCTGCTAGGCAGAAACTGTAGGCTGGAGTTAAAATGAAATAAATATGTTATGATGCTAGAAGTAGTGTCTTTCACACTCAAACATGCATCACATAATACTAAACGATTATACAATAGAAATGTAATGAGAATCCATTTAACAATTAACAAAAAAACGGTAAATGGCCATATTTCCTATCGACTTTCCGAACACTTAATCACGAATAAGCCAATATCAACACCATGAATCTCCATTCTTCAAGCGACAAAGTCAATTGCCACTGCACAGAGTTGACAATATTCCAAACAGGGCGCCGCTCCTACATTAGCACTAACTGCATTTACGAGTATTCCTAATGACAAAAGCACTTCACTCCGAAACAGTAACAAAGCTGCCCCGAACCGGCAAATTGATTCCTTTTTCCTTTTAATTTTTTCTCCACCATTTGTCTGTTTCACTCTTGTTTACTGTTGTTATTAACTATCACGCTGGTTTCTTTAAACGACAATTCTGTCGCGAACACGATAGCTATCTTTAATTAAATTTTCAATTTGGAATTGTTAAAGATGGTCATCGTCAAGCGATAACGGAACACTGAAAGGTTTTTTATTAGGCCTATTTATTTTTTGACTAATTCAGAACTTAATTTTCCTATTTAATTTTGTATGCCACGATACACAATAAAAATGGTATGGAGATTGCATACAGAGGATCAAGTTTCTTTTTTAAATCAGGGTTATTGTAAGTTTTTTCAAAAGATTATACCAGTTGATAATTGTAATGTATGTTAGTAGTTGTCAGAGTTAGATTTATATTTATATGTTAAGGTAGTTTAGGATTTTAGTCTATAATACATGATTGAAGGAAACACACGTCTTTTATTTGTCAGTGGCGAACGAGTATAAATTATAACTTTTAACTAGTGAAGTTGTAAAATACAGTGTCACAATGTCATGCCGACAAATGCGTGAGTTTGTGATTGGGTCGAGTAGCTGGAGCAGCTACGTGGAACGGCTGGAAATGCATTTTCTCGTCAACAAAGTGGAGGATAGTTTGAAATTACCGACGTTAATATCCGTTATGGGTGAAGACGCGTATGAACTGTTGGTAACATTGGCTAGCCCTATTAAACCAGCTAGCTTATCATACAAGGATGCAGTGAAATTGTTGGCCACCCATCTTCAACCACAACCATCGGAGTTGGCAGAGAGATACAAATTCCGGCAACGACGTCAACTTAGTGACGAATCCATCACCAACTATGTGACATGTTTAAGGAAAATGTCTAAATATTGTGCGTTTAAGGAGGCGCTGAATGAAAATATGCGGGACCAGCTTGTTTGCGGGTTAAAAAGTGACGCCATTAGGCAAAAATTGTTTGCGGAGAATGAGCTCACGTATAGCAGAGCGGTTGCATTGGCGCTATCTTTAGAGGCTGCTGAACGGGATGCAAATAGTGTAGTGGTGGATTACTCGAACAATCAGTCAAAATATACGGAACGGTTAAACGTACTAAATTTAAATGAGTGTTCACGATGTGGTGATACCAAACATAATAGTCATGACTGTGTATATAAAAACTATATGTGTTACGCGTGCAAAGAAGTAGGCCATCTTAGAAAAATGTGTTCACGGAAATTCAATCGTGCCAGGAGGACTCAAGAATCGGCGGGTAAAATGAGAAGCCAATTAATACATCGCGGGCAGGTAGCGGGAAACGGCGCGGTGAGTGCCGTTGGCGGTGGAAGCGGCGGCGGCGGCGCAGCGACCAACAATCGTTGGCGGGCCGAGAGACGCGGGGGGCGCGGAACAGCGCATGCGCAATCGGTAGTGCACAGCAGAGAGCGAACCAAGTTGAACTTGTTGAATGATCACGATGACGCAATCACTTCGGAATCGGAAGAAGAAGAGCGTTTGTATCAAATGTCGTTAGGGAAATATAAACCGGTTAGTATTACTATTAAAGTAAACAATTGTTTGTTGAATATGGAGATTGACACCGGATCAGCATTATCTTGTGTTAGTAAAAAAGTGTATGATGAATTATTTAATCAATTACCAATAAAACCTTGTAAGTTAACTTTAAAATTGTATGATGGGTCGACCATAAAACCTTTAGGCTATTTAGAAGTCATTGTTGATTATAATGGAGTCAGTAAACAGTTAGATTTGTATGTCATAGACAGAGGCACTACTAGTTTGTTGGGTCGGCAGTGGTTAGCCGAATTAAATATTCCGGTATATGTGCCGAGTGCCAGATTAGAATTAAATCATATGCCAGAGTGTAGTGCAGAACACATAAAGATTATAAACGATGTAATAAATGTATAAAATAAAAATAAAATATAAAAATAAATAGTAATTTCCAGGCATGAATCGCTGTTTGACGGAACACTGGGTAAATACACGGGAGGTCGAGCCAAGCTAAAGGTGCGCGAGGGCGCGAATCCTATTTTTTTCCGGGCGCGACCGCTGCCTTACGCGAGTTACGCGTTGCGTGAGCGGGTGGATGCGGAGCTCGACGCGATGCTGCGCGCGGGCGTTATCGAACCTGTTACCCATTCCGACTGGGCCACTCCGCTCGTAGTGGTAAACAGAGCGGACGGGGGACTTAGAATATGTGCGGATTACAAGGTAACCCTTAATAAAGTATTATCGATGGATAGGTTTCCGGTCCCAAAAATAGAAGACTTATTTAGCAATATGTGTGGTAATCAATGGTATTTAAAGATAGATCTCTCACAAGCATACAATCAGTGTGAGTTAGACGAGGATTCAAGGCAATATACGGTGATAAATACGCATAAAGGGCTTTTTAAATATAATAGATTAGTGTACGGTTTGTCGTCGAGCCCGGGAATATTTCAAAAGTTGATGGTTGATATGTTTGCAAAGTTGCCAAATGTACTGGTCTTTTATGACGATATATTGGTAATGAATAAGGACTGGGATAGTCATTTAAAATCTATTAACGATGTTTTGGATATATTAGGTAAAAACGGGCTTAAAGTTAAAAAAAGTAAATGCGAATTTTTACAGAGGGAGGTTAAATATTTAGGATTTATAATAAACGCAAACGGTATCCGGGTAGACCCCGAGAAAATAAGGGCAATGGTTGATATGCCCCACCCTAGGAATGTGTCGGAACTTAAATCATTTTTAGGAATGGTTAATTTCTATGGGAAATTCATAAAAAAATTAAGTTCTACATTATCACCTTTATACAACCTTTTAAAAAAAGGAACTCCTTGGACTTGGGGAGTAAATCAAAATTCAGCTTTCGAGTCAGTCAAAAAGTTTTTATGCGGTACTAAGACATTAGCACATTTTGATATGAGTCAGGAGACAGTGCTGACAGTGGACGCGAGCTCCCGGGGCCTGGGTGCGGTGTTGGCGCAGCGCGCTGGCAGTGGCCAGAGCGCAGGTTCGGAGCGCGTGATAGCATATGCGTCGCGATCACTTAATACACATGAATTACACTATAGCCAAATTCATAAAGAAGCATTAGCTATAGTGTTCGCGGTTGAAAAATTTCACCAATACCTATATGGCAGGCGCTTTGTTCTACGTACTGATCATAAGCCTCTTGTCAGTATTTTTGGTTCAAATATAGGGGTGCCAGCGACGGCAGCGAGTCGGTTACAACGATGGGCTATTAAATTATCAGCATATAATTTTAATATAGAGTATGTTAAAACGGATAAGAACACGGCTGATTTCTTATCTCGTTTAATTAAGTCGCAAAAGGATGAGGGAATTCGGGAGGAAAATAATTTACCAGAACAAACATATTTACATTTTGCGACCGATGCCTTGTTACTAGACTATTCAAAACTCAAGAAAGATACTCAGAACGATCCCATTTTGAGCCGGGTCTTAAGTTACATATCGGACGGATGGCCGACAGACGTAGATATTAAAGAATTAAAACCATATTTCAATAGAAAGAACGAGTTATACGTAGAGTTAGGTTGCATAATGTGGGGTCACCGGGTAGTCATTCCATCTTCATGTCGAGCAAAGGTGTTATTAGAGTTACATGACCCACATATGGGAATAGTAAAAACTAAATGTCTAGCGCGGAGTTACGTGTGGTGGCCCGGTGTAGACGAAGCGGTGGAGGCGGCGTGCCGCGAGTGCGAGGTGTGCGCCGTCGTGGCGGACGTGCCGCCGGGACACGCGCCGCAGTCCTGGCCGTGGCCGTCCCGGCCCTGGTCGCGTTCACATCTCGATTTTCTGGGACCTATCTACGGTAAGAGTTTTTTAGTTATGATAGATTCATGTTCAAAATGGATCGAAGCGGTTGAAATGAAAAGGACAACCGCACTAGCAGTGATAGCAGTTTTAAGAGATATCTGGGCTAAGTTTGGTTTACCTAAGCAAATTGTTAGTGACAACGGGCCTCCCTTTTCCAGTTCAGAATTACGTAATTTTTTAAAATATAACGGCATAGAGCATATTTTTTCGGCTCCTTACCACCCAGCTTCTAACGGGGCTGCAGAAAACGCTGTTAAACAGTGTAAACGGGCCATTCAGAAGGGGGTGAAACAAAATATGGATATACATACGGCATTATGTAGGTTTTTGTTAGCTTATAGAAATACGGAGCATACCACAACCGGTGAAAGTCCGGCTAAAATTTTATTAGGTCGCAATCTGCGTATGCGGTTAGATAACATTAAACCTGTGCGCGAAGCGCGAGTTAGGTCGCGGCAGGCTCGCATGGAGGCGGATGCGGGGGGCGCGCACCGTGCACTGGAGCCGGGGGACGCGGTGTGGTATCGTGACTATAGGGGTTCAGACAAATGGTCGGCAGGTACTATTAGTAAACAGCTAGGTAGTACGGATTATAGCGTGACAACTACTTTGGGAACGGAAATCCATCGGCACATCGATCAATTAAGAGAAAGGGTTCCTAAGTCAAATTCTATTGTAAGTGATAAATTAGTCAATCAGTCATCACATTTATCACAAATTCCTTTAAGTTTTCCTATAACCAGTGGTACGGAGAGGGAAAATAGATTAATTATCTCGGAAGAGAGTAGAGTAAGGGATTCGTCTGCAACAAACACAGAACCTAACGAAACCGCTATCGTCGATTTGACTCCAAATCCTATGTGTGTGCCCAGTGTGCCGATTGACTCGGAAACAAATACTAGTCAGGATGTACGTCGTTACCCGTTACGGCAACGTAAAGGACCTGATCGTTATGGTTTTAGCAATACTGCTCAGGTGTAAATATTATTTGTCATATAAGTTGTTTTGTTTTAGTTTTTAATTATTCTTTTCTTGTTATTAGGTTTTTATTTAGGTTAATAAGTTTTATGTGAACATGTTGTATTTTGTAAATAAGGGCGGAGGTGTAATGTATGTTAGTAGTTGTCAGAGTTAGATTTATATTTATATGTTAAGGTAGTTTAGGATTTTAGTCTATAATACATGATTGAAGGAAACACACGTCTTTTATTTGTCAATAATATAACAGGTAGTTTCTGACGCACGGGGTAAATAATTAGCCGGCAATAATCTCATAAATCTAGAAGCTGCTTTCAGCTTCCAAGGGAATAAATACTATATTGGTATACTAAGTCGACATTCATTGTTGTTATGAACGAAAATAAAAGAGATAATATTAAAAGTTCGCTTTTCTTTATATAAAGTAAGGTTCACTTTTATACCACGGAACTAATGTTACTAAGTAGAAGTCATAGTTTTCTTAAAACCCAGGAGCTAAAACCTACGTGAAACAGCGCACACGCGAAATACGTAAATTTATGTACAATACTTCGTTACGCTCTCCTACCGAACACAAAGAGGTTGCACTTCACTTTTTCGTATAGTCCAATTTAGTATCGCATTGATATTCGGATTTGATACACGGCGGATGGGGACTTTAGAACTGCAAGGGAAACTATATCACAATTCCCATTCAATATTACCATACATAAATATAGTCACGGCTATAGATCCCGACAAGGGGTAGCCAGAGCTTTGGAATTAGAAATTCATCAGCCATTTTTGGAATTTGAATGGGAATAAGATAGTAAAACTAAAATTTTGTTGGTGATGGATCTCCAGCCGCATCGCCAACCACTAATAACCCCATACCTCATATGGCACCCGGTGGGAGAGATAGGGTAGTGCTGTTTTAAAGCGACGCTTCTAAAGCGGTTGTGGTGTCAGTTTATATCGGCATTAGTTTTATTCATTGCTAGGCTGGTGTGGAATGGTGGTTTAGAATACATGGGAGCTGCACTTGTAATTTTGCCAATTTTGCTATCAGCGCAATTTATTACCAGTATTTAATTAACTTTTTTATTTTATAGTTGTTAAGTTTATTTAGTTAATTTAAAACTTTATTTTATTTTCTTATCATAAATATATTTCTATGTTTGTCTCGCTTGAAATGAAAGACGCAAGTTTCCTTTTTCCTTTCATCAAGCATTTTCAATAAGTCCAACAAATACTTATGCTAGATTTTGAGAGGAACAATTGGAGAATTATTGCAATCGACGACATCATAGGAAAGATAACTGAAACGGTTTTATTGGAGTAATAAAGAGCGGCAGAACCCTCCGGCGGGACGACAATAAATGCTGCACTATAAAATACCGCGTTACGACTTTCAGTCCCATTTACGATTTTGTAAACGGACAAAATCCTCGAGAGGTATTACTGAAATCTCACTATTTCATGTTTTATTAGAACCCTGCCCAAATTCTAAACGTTCGAATTGCGAAATCATAAAAGCTCTTTAATAAACGTTCTCCCAAACGTATAAAAGTTGTAACGTACACTATTCAAATATTGGACTGAAACTATTTTAGGGGATCGTTTCATGTGGAGTGCTATTGTCTCATTGAACACATATACATATGTTTGATACTCGTGGAAGGATTGACAAAGGTCTTGTAATACCTAGAAAAATACGTTTTGTCGAAAATGTGGAAATATGACGACGAGATAAGACGTTAGCTAATTTTCTAATGAACCAGGCATTTTAGTGATTGGTGAAGTAGAAGAACAGGAATAAAAACATACCAGTTGCGAGCGGTACTCACATCATAGTTAAAAGTAAATGAAGGTTTTTTGGTATTTTTTGTGTGACAAATCGTTAAATGTTTGGTAGTAGTAGCCAAGGGCAAATCGTCGATGTTTTTTGGTCGTTCGTGGCTACATAGATGCATATACACACACACATATATATATCCATATTTATAACTGTATATATGTACTTTGAAAATAGGATATATTTGCGGTTATTGAATATTTTGTCAATGAAAACAAATTCTGTTCCTAATTTCACAGCCAATCCTAGGAGGGTCACTATGGTATGGTCAAATCAAAGACCAGTGTTCTTTAAGAATATATGTTATAATGGTCTTTTGTTATTAAATTTGTGTCTAAACCAAAAAACAGTGCAATACAACAAAAAATCAATATCATTTGCATCCACCCCATGCCGTGAATAAACGCAGATATTGATAAAATTTGCAATAAGAAACATTTCTGCGTTGGTTTTGCACTTTGCTTTTATTTCACCAGCATTTCAACCTCGCAATTAAGTTCTAGCAGTCGCTCAAAAGCGGGCCATAGAAATCTTACAAAAGCAAAGAAACATTAATTAAACATAACTGGCAAGGCCTTCTATGCCGTCTGTTTAATTTTGTACCAACTTATCTGATTCATATTTTTTTTAATACAAGTGCCAATCTCTTTATATTTTCATGTTTTTCGTGCTATTTCATCGGATTTCGTGATCCGTACGAATTCACTCTTTAGACAGACAATTGAAAAAAAATTTATATATTTTTGTGGTAACTAATCATTTTTGAGCAGAATCCTGTCTAAAAAGTTTCATGCCATTCCGTCTAAATCTTAAGGAGTAAGTCATAAATATTAAAAAATATAATCATCGAAACTCATATCACTAATTATACACTTTGTATTTAATAATATTTGTTTTAATATATTTGTTTATACTAATGACCGACAGTATAATAATTTCAATAAATAACTATAATATTCATAAATGTTTTTTAGTCTAATATTTAAAAAAATCTTATCAATTATATGTGTTTTTATCCATATTTGCTTGCTTGTTTGCATGCTTGCTTTCTTCGTTGCACGTAGAGGGGGTGCAGGGGGGTTGCGCCCCCTGCTTGGGTTGGTAGCAGGCCAAAAAATGTTAGGTCACATTTAGTTAGGTTAGGTTAGATTATGTATAAAACGAGCGAGCGAAGCGCCGCGGAGCGAGCAACTTAAATAAATAAAGAGAAAGAGAGAGAGAGAGACATTTATTCGCTGCACAGATGAGCAAGAGACATACAGTTAAACATAAAAAGAAAAAATAAAAGCTTTGACAAAAACAAAATTGGAAAAAAAAACATGAAAAAAAATGTATAATAATAGTAGAAAAAACAATGTAATACAGAACGTATTAGATAAAGATAGAAGAAGACAAAGATAGAAAATAAAAAACTTTTTTTTTAAATAACAACATAAGTTGACCATTTACATACAATACGTTAATAGTGGTTAATTTAATCAAGTAAAACTTTCTTATGATCCGTATCGCTGACTGGCCTGTCTCTTTCCTAAAAAATAAATATAAAAAAGTATAAATCCAAAAATACGTACCAATCAAGTCCTTTCAAATAGTTGTTATTATTGAAAAACTGCAGTTCTTCATAAGTAGTAGGGCTGGGCATATTAGGCACCAGGCTCGGGTGCATCGCCAGGAACGTATACAATGCTGTACTGCCTGTCTTCTGTGGGCCTATCACTAGAACCTTGGGCAGGGTGCCGCACCATTTGTTCTTGGCCCAGATTCGACGGTGGCGGATGTCGTCGCATGGGTTCTGGTGAACGAAGAAAGATTGTGAGAAGTTTCATAAAATAGGCATGTAATAAGGAATATATATGCAACGAATCGTTCAGAAATACGTATGTTATGTAGGTGTTTCTTGTTTATAAACTAAACGAAACGGCTAATGAAAGTGTTGTTTGGGATTGGAGGAACGGCTGATTATAGGTTAATGTAAGACATACATATAATCATGGCGATAAATCCCAAAAAGGGGTAGCCAGAGCTTTAGAGCTAGAAACTCCTCAACCACTTTTGGAAGTTGCGTGGGGAAAGGATGCTGAAATAAAGGTTGTTGGTGGGTCTCCAACCCCATTGCCCAAAAACCCCTTAAGAAACCCCCATACCATTAGTCGCCTCTTACGACACCCGTGGCTAGAAAGGGGTAGTGACATTCTAAGCCACTAAACGGCAATGTAAGATGATTTAATAAATCATTTTTTATGAGCTGTATATTTTCAAATTAGTAACATTTCTAAAGCATGAGACTTTTGTATCACTTTTTATATCATTACTTATTGTTGTGAGGGTGGATTTATTATAAATAGAGAGTCTAGCCATTAAGTAACCTCATTGTTTTTGTGCCTCAACAGGGTTGTACTACAAGAATGCCATAAATTAATAAAAATATTGCAGCTTTGAATTAAAAAGACAGTTTTGAATCAAATCGAATTCATTGTGTTCTATTAAATTGTAATAGCCGCCATTGTAAAGTAATAAAGCGACGTTCCGATTCAAACCACTACAACTGACACCGATACAATGTCATTCCGAATATTCTAGTCTATTAAACTGAACATAACAACGCAGATTCAAATATCGTCGATTTACAGCCGGCACTGAAACACAATTGATTTTATCGCGACACCGTAGAATCGGTTCCATTCCACGGGTAATGCGACATGTCACAGAGAACCCGCGTACCAAATTTGTATAGGAAACAGTGCGGAAGTGGCGGCACGCCGAATTGAATCTGCAGTAAGTGAAGCCTCATTGCAATCGCGCTTGCGTCAATATTGGCATGGCTCGCGATACGACACCGTCAACTAAAATAAATGAAAAGCCAACGTTCTCTCATGTTCACTTTTAAAGTTGGACTAATTGGATTTAGTGTTCCGCGGAAATTGCACGAATCTCGCTCTGATACACGTTCATTGCGATCTGATGCTGCGTTACGTGCATTGTTATCTGGATACTAATTATTGTAGTATGTTGATTCGTACAGGTACGTTAGTTTGTGATATTTTTGCTTGAAATGAAAATAAATTATAGGTAGAAATATACTTTATTTGTGACTAAAATCAGTGAATTAACGATATTCTATTAGAAGATAATCCTAAGAAATCCTTACTGATTTTCTTGATAGTTTTTTAATCATAAAAGTGTGAATGTTGATGGAAATGACAATGTAGATGACCGTATTAATATTGATAGTCGCGATGATTTATATGTCAGTGTTAAAGTGGATGGAAATAACTTAGAAGATGATAATTTAATGTTTTTTGACATGAATTCCTCATGTGGGGATTATTACTCATAAATAAAAGATGTTATTAAAGGAAAGAAAAATTTCGACACTGGCGGGGTTCGAACCGGGGCGTATACCCGAAGGTCGCGGGTTCGAACCCCGCCAGTGTCGAAATTTTTCTTTCCTTTAATAACATCTTTTATTTATTAGAAGATGATAGTTTTAATGTTAATGGAAATTGTGATGTAGATGATAGTGTTAATGTTTATGACGATGTAGATGATGTTTATATTGACAAGAAAGATAATATAGATGATAGTTTCAATATTAATAATAATTAAACTAAAAAAACATACCCCCCACAACGGACTGAGCTCCTCGGGCCTCAGCTGAAAGTACTTGTCGGCCAAAGCGAGAGGGGGCGCGGACGCGAGCCGCACGTGCGTCCAGCAGCGCAGGAACTTCACCACCGACTCGAACGTGTACAGCGCCAGCCGGTCATTGCCGTAGTTCGACATGTGCGTCATGAAGATGTTTATCTGGATGGTGAAATTGGACAGGATTATTTGGAGGGTTGTTAACGGTGAGGGAAAACATCGTGAGGAAAATTTTCATAACTAAGTTGTGCTTAGTCATGTGACAGTGTATGTGTACAAAACGGCAATAGGTCTGCCCCCTATCACTTGACTAAACTGTCCAAGCAAAACGTGGGCACTCTGAACATCAGATGATGTCCAGAAGTATTAGTACCTCTACCAACCCCTTCAGGGATATACGGCGTGAACGTTTGAGTTTGAGATTAATAATGTTATGTGGAGATCTGATCCTACTTCTTCGATTTGCACACTAAGAATTTTCGCCGTCAACGCGCGCTAAGAGCTATACAGACACGATACACAAAAAAAAAACAATCAAAAAGTCGAACGTGTACAGTGCCAGCCGGTCGTTCCCGTAGTTCGACATGTGCGTCATGAAGATGTTTATCTGGATGGTAAAGTATTTTTTGGTATAGATTAACAAAGTTATATGAGATATCAGATCCTACTACTTTACAAAGACACACACGCAAATTAGACCTAGCCTATACAATTATGGGCTTGTACACAAAACGGCGGTGCGACGTTGCACTGCAAAAACTTGCAAGCTCGCATGACGCATCGCAAGAACTTGCGAATTGATTCGCATCCCCCTTGTCACTTTGGGAGACGACTTGTTACACAAAATCGCATCGCAGCAATTCGTGTCGTAACTTTCTGCGTTGCGAAATCGCATCGCGGTTTTGTGTACAAGCCCT
This sequence comes from Bedellia somnulentella, assembly GCA_963576735.1. Lineage (NCBI taxonomy): Eukaryota > Metazoa > Arthropoda > Insecta > Lepidoptera > Bedelliidae > Bedellia > Bedellia somnulentella. The sequence goes on along the minus strand of OY755176.1, from coordinate 14,290,828 downwards.
TAAACATAAAACCACCACCAGCCACCATGCGCGCCCGCGCCGCCTCCCTGCTGCAGAGGGTGCGGGCCAGCCCCAACAACATCCTGCAAGCTATTGCGGATAGGGTGGATTCGCCTTATATATGGCATTGTATTGACCTTCAATGTAAATATAATAGTTAGGTAAAAGTAGTATTAAGTATTTTTTAAGGTGTCTAACATAGTTGATAAGTCTTGTTACTAACAATTTGAGCCCTGTTGCATTGAATAAAGATTTATTATTATTATAAAAGGCGCGACAAAAAGTGATAAAGATTTAATTATTTCGATAAAATTAATCTCATTCTTTTGTACGTAAGTAATAGTCATACATATTAGAGATGTAACGAATGTCATTTTTTAAGCATTCGCGAATACGAATGCGAATGCGAATATCTGTTGTTGACATTCGCGAATGCGGATGCGAATGCGAATATACAGGTTTCAAATTTGGCGCCGTTTGTCTATGATTCAAAGTAGGGCGCAGGGCGCGCGCAGCGCTACTGCGGCTAAGTAAGCTGCGGTTAAGTGTATTTTGTTTAGTTTTTAAAAAGAAAATACAGCTTTGATTTTCTTTTCTTAGAACAAAATCTTATAAAGCAAAATATGTAGAAAATTCAGTTTATTTTATTTTTAAGTTTAAATAATTATCAAAGTATGTGTATGGGTAGGCAAGATAAAGACTGATCAAAGCACTACTTTATGTACCTACTTAATAAGACTGCCTAAACATGAACACAGTACTATTTGTTTTGTAATGTCATAAGAACTGTGATTTATAAACACAAAAAAGGTAAGTTCTAAAAAGAAAAAGATGTTAAAAGTGCTAATAGACGATCGAACATGTACGGCGCGCACCACGAACTGTGCGGTGCGCTCTAGCCTACAGACGATCGAACATGTACGGCGCGCACCATCGCACAGTGCACCGCAAGCGCTTCGAACCAGCCCGCACCAATATTAATAATAATTATGTGCGGCGAACCACGCTACACACGTTCGTTTTTGGTATGGCCCGTACCACGAACACTGGTGCGCGCCGTACATGTTCGATCGTCTATTAGCACTTTAAGTTCGAACGTTTTACAATTAAAAAGAAAATATAAGTATTAATACTATTTTGTTTCATTTAAATTAACCTAATATTGTCATAACATTCTATATTTTTGCAATTTCATATTCGCAATTTGTTCAAAAGATATTCACGAATGCGAATGCGAATGCGAATATAGAAAATCAGGCGAATATTCTTGAATGCGAATGCAAATGCGAATATTCGTTACATCACTAATACATATACACAATGCTTCTGTTCTTGTTTATACGTTATTATTTAATATAGTATCATAAAAATATAATTTATGACCTAACGATTCAGTGGATAAGGTTAGTATAACAATTACATTTTAATGATATGCTTCAAATTGGGGCTGTAAGGAAACATAATTGCATTCAACCCACCTTAATAAAAACTTTAAACGTTACTAGTTTTACGGTAATCAAAACGATCAAACAATCAATTGATCATCAAGAAATTTCCCGATTTAACGGCTATAGTATTTTATATTAATATTTGCTTTTTATTTTTTGTAAGTATAATAAACTACGGAAGCTTTTGGGGCAGTGTTTGTACAAAAAATAACATCGTACTAAGAACAACGTTTTTAAACTAACAACAGTAGATTAATCCAAGGGCCTAACTATCGCTGCATGGTATTATAGTAGCAAAATCAAGCGAGTTGCTAACTTGAGGGAAATTACATAACGTATCCAGTTTTCATTTTAATGAAATTTAACCGTTCGTTTTACTTTTAACTACTTATTTTTAACGTACGTTTGAAAACGTTCTGGACGTCAATTCCCATGGTTCTTTTAATAAAAACGCAATTTCAGTGATGTAATAAAGCGATATTTCATAAACACGAGCGCGAGTCTCATACTCGTATTTAGCTTTTCAAATCTCTGTACAAGCAAATATGATTTCGTTTATTTACTTACACACTTTTTTTAACGCTCCTGTTTCGTACGCTCGAATTTTGCATTTTGTCAGTGAAACATTCGTTTTTCACAAACTCAATTATGAACAGTGGAACTCGTTAATGGTTGTTAGTAATCCAAAAATAAACCGAGCGACCGTGCGATGTCTCCAACTTTCTGTCCCGACATTTTTCTCTTATCTTTTTTATACAACTTCCCGAGTTACTGCTAAGACAAGGAGTATCCTAGACTAAGCAGTTTAAAAGTTATTAGTGGTACTAAATAGAAACCAAGTCCCGCGAACAAAGATAAAAGTAACATAAAATGGAAAATTCTGAACTGACATACTCTAAAAAGCTTTGCTAGGAACTTGAGATAGTTTAAATAGTTCGGCAGATCTAATTTGCGTTAAATTTAAACTTGGGCAATTTAAATTGAATTCGAACAAAGGGATAAATCATTACCTTCTTCAGTTCAAAAAACATCGTTTAATATTTTCTAGAAATATAAAAGGAACAAGTTTTGCTTTGTAATAAATCTCTTCTTTGACAGGTAATAAGAGCTATAAAGTTGGCATGTAAGCCATAGATAGCTGTTCGCTTCACTAGTATATACGAACTAAGTTTCTGACTGACGGGTAATGCAGTCTTACCGAGCAGGTTTTGCTTCGGAATTCACTAAAGGGATTAAATAATAGACTAAACTTTGAACGCATCATGTTAGATTGGCGGGTAGGAAATTCACTCGGGCGTGCGTTCTATAACTGATGAAAGAAACTTGGTTGTGTGACGTGTTTAGCACTTTTAGATCAGATGACGATTTCTTTAGTCTGCGATTATTGGGTAATGGTATATAGTTTTCTGGAAATAATCCTAGATGTAAAGCAATAGAACATAGCAGAAAAAAACAGCGGCGCGACCTAAGGACAGAATGAAGCGAATCATTAATATAAGAAAACTTAGTAATTCTTAAGCCAAGCGTTTATTTCTTTTTTGTTGAAGTTTTTCTGGTGTTCAGATAACGCTATTTATAATTAAAAACCTCAATGCATGGTACCTCTCCAGCAGCTGCGTGTGCGTGGACAGCCCTCACCTAACCTAACCTAATGCTCGTAGATTTGTTGATGATGCTTTAGAATAGCGTACAACCACCGGGTTGTTTACGATGGTCAGGAACAGCTCCCCGCCCTGTATGGAGCGGTCAATGTCACCTAACCTACCACTCACAAATTTGTTGAAGATGCTCTAGAACAGCGTACACTCACCGGGTTGTTGACGATGATGGTCTGGAACAGCTCCCCGCCCTGTATGGAGCGGTCGAAGTCACCTAACCTACCACTCACAAATTTGTTCAAGATGCTCTAGAACAGCGTACACTCACCGGGTTGTTGACGATGGTCTGGAACAGCTCCCCGCCCTGTATGGAGCGGTCAAGGTCACCTAACCTACCACTCACAGATTTGTTGAAGATGCTCTAGAACAGCGTACACTCACCGGGTTGTTGACGATGGTCTGGAACAGCTCCCCGCCCTGTATGGAGCGGTCGAGGCGCTGGCGGCCGCCCGGGTACCGCTCCAAGAACAGCGTGTGCGTAAACAGTCCACAGGTCTGACGTGGCAGCACTAGTACGCCGCCGTGACGGAAACCTCGGCGAAGTCTTTGAACAATACAGACAGGTGTGAATAAAAGGTAATTTAAATAAGATTTTTAGTGATAGGAGTAGATACTTGTGGGCAATAGATGCCTGTATTAATCAGAAGCGAATATAAATAGGCTTATATTTTAGTAAAATATGCCGCCGTGATGGAAACAGCAACGGAGTCTTAGTGCAAGGCATAAATAGATAAATCAAAAGGTAATTTAAGTAGGATTTATGAATGATTTTGATTGATCCTTTATTGTTCAACATTTTACACACTCGACTTCAAAAAATAAATGAGCGATTTCTAATTCTACAACTCTGGGATGACTTCTTTTAGAGAGCTATATACCTAATTTTAGGTATAGATAGTTAATACCCACTCAACTTCCAAAAGTGGCTGAGGATTTGTAGCCGTTAGTAGATGTATGTACGATAGATAATCCAAATAAAGTAGTGGCGTTACAGACTGCCTTTTCAAAGGTACCAGTTACCGGCTAGCCAGCGCGATATACCCAACGGCAAAGTTAATGAATATTTACTTTAGCTTATTAACGTAACATTGTTATTAGAAATACATTGCCATACGCTTCGCCGCTGGGTATTCGGCATAAACTTTTGCGCAGTTATGGTCATAGAAATGAAATACAAAATACAGCTTAAAGTTATACAAATTTTGTAGTGATGCAGCCAAAATCAGAGATTTTTGATAATACAAATGAAATACAAAAAATAGTTTGGACAAGTTGCTATTAAAAAAGGCAACCTAGTTTGCTTACAGTTAGGTACTATATCGTGTGAGATCGAGTACAAGTATGTTTAGCGCCTCAAGACTGTTAAATGCAAGCAAGATATGGCAAGTATAGTAAAAATTTGGTCATTAAAAAAAACATTTATATCGTTGCTGAAAATTAAATTTAACATTAACTAGAGAAGAGAGACTAACTTGCACTTTAGGTGTTCACTTAACCCTTATATGATTTTATATGAAAAAATGACTGCTTAAAATTCTACAAATCCAACCATTTCAGTTAAAACACTCACCTAGCAGGTCTCAAATGCGGATACTCCTCGGTACTAGTGACCTTGACATCCCAAACTTTCTTCCACGCCTCATACAGCGGCTCGTGTACCGGATACACACCAGAATGATGAGGTGACACCGAATAGCTAGAGTTGGTCGGAATGCCGTGTTCTAACGCGAATTGTTTGTTCAACATCATCTCGGCTTCTAATTGGGAGACGTTGCTGTATAGATGAGGTTGTTGATGATTCCACATGTGGCAAAACCTGCAAAAAGATTGGATTGTAACGAAGAGACTAATAGATAATTAAAGATGGGAGACAGGGACAGAAGCAAACAGAGTGAGAAACTTGGTGGTACGTTATATTGGATTGCATGGTGTTACTTGGTAAAACCTGTTGTCTTGTCTGTCAGTTTGCTTGCCAGATATAAAAGACAAATTTTGCTTTGTTTTATCAGTTCCATCGTAACTTCTTTACGTATAAAACAGCGATACTAAGCTTCTTATCTGGCATTACGTTACATAACATAACATAAACATAAACGTTCACGCCGAATATCCCCGAAGGGGTTGGCAGAGGTACTAATACTTCTGAATATCACGTGACTTTGTCACCCGGTGTTCAGAGTACCCACGTTTTGCATGGACAGTGTACTCACGTGATAGGGGGCAGGCCTATCGCCGTTTTGTACGAATACACTGTCACATGACTAAGTACAACTCAGCCATGTGGGTTTCCTCACGATGTTTTCCCTCACCGTTAACAACCATGATAAATTAACCACACATATGTCTTTAGAAAAGACAAATTGGTGTAGGCCCGACCCAGGATTTGAACACTAGTCGTTTGCACGATAACCGAGTGTTCTACCCACTGGGCTATCAATTATCTGGGCATTACGTTACAATCTTAAATAAAATAAATTGGCAAAAACAGCAAACACAAATTTTGAACTCAAGTCAATACATAACAATGCTGATACACAAAAAGTACCTAGAATATTATCTTCCTGAAATATTATCTTCATAAAATAACAATAACATTAAATATACAGAAACATGATACAGGTAGACGGTTCACGTACGAGCGCTGAAATCTAATTAAGGAACGAACATTTTTGTAATTAGGGCGTAAATTTATACTACAAGCCCGTTTTGATAATAAATAACGGGCTCAAATTTTGTTCAGATATAAGTCGGAGGTAAAACGATAAGCGCGAGCTTTTTCATAGATTCAGAATTGTTAAATTCGGAAAACCAGGACGTTTTTGTGTACACAAAAACTGCAATCTACCCAAACATAAAGAGCTTTCTTATTTATTAATAAAAATCTGGTTTGTAGTTGCATAGAATTAGACTTGAACACATCAAAACATTTGCACTATAAAATTAATTCATATCTATCCTTATTTTTTCCAGGAAAAAAGTAATTTCGAGTGTTGTTTGATGTTAACATATTTGCGTACCTTCAGTGCTATTTAAACATAACTTTGGTTTGATGGCTTTTAATTAAATTTATGCCAAATTCGCGAAATATACTATCACTTTGGTATATTTTTATGTTTCAGATAGAATCACATTATATCAATATTTATTACATCGTAATGTATCCGGGCTTCGGTAATAGATTATTCTCAGCCCTTTTGAAATTAAAAGGGAAAATAATGTTTATCTAAGATTCGCTGATGAAGATAAAAAAGCGTCGTTGGGATGATGGATTTCCAGCCGCATCAACCATGCACAATTTCGTATCTCGTACGCTCAATAACCTCGGACAACACCCTCGAGTAGATGCGTAATAATGCTTTTTAAAAGAAAGTATTTACAAAGTCTCTTAAATTTTACCAAATTAAATGCTAACGATGTACGAGCAAGGCATCGTCTCCCTTGTTCTCGTTCGCCGTGCCGCGATGGAAGTACTTGGCGCTGAACCCGAGATTGAACCTGAATCCTGCCCTTAGTCGCCTCAAACGCCACCCGTGGTAAGACGTGGGATAGACACAATTGTAAGTCGATACTAAAGTCAAAGTCAAAGTCAAAAAGTTTATTCTTCAAAATTAAGTTAAAAACTAACATTTTTTGAACGTCAAATGTTTTTAAATTTATCATTAGTCCGTTGCTTCGGAAGGTGTTCGTAAAGAGAAGAAGCAACAAAGAAACTCTTTACATTCACATTTTTTCATTTTTTCAAAACATGGTTTGTACAATTTCAGTTTATTAACATGTTTCTACTTTATAAAAGATTTTCTATGCGACAAAACCAAACGCTTGTTTGACATAATAAAAATAAATTGTCCATCACAAAAAACCAATCACATAACGTGAGAAGAAAAATCCTCACCAGACAATTATTCCTGGGAATAACGAGGGAAGATTTATAGCTTTACGGACACGGTCATGTGCGCGTTGGGTCCTTGTCGTTTAAAAAATCTTGAACACTGTAGTAAGATTTCTTTAAAAGCATTGCTTTAATTGCCTTTTTAAAAGATGCCACAGGCAATTCCAACATGTCAGAATGAAGTTTGTTGAACATTTGGAGGGATAGTCCCATAAAGGAGTTACTTACTTTATTAAGTCTCCACTTCGGTACGTTAAGTTTGTCCTTATTTCGAGTGTTAACAGTATGCCTATCACTAACTTTACTAAATTGACATATATTCTTTTTAGCATACATTAAATTCTCAAATATGTATTGGCAAGGGACAGTTAAAATGCCAATATCTTTAAATTTTTCGCGCAACGAATACCTCGACCTCAACATGTAAATAGATCGGATAGCTCGCTTTTGTAAGACGAAAACTTTATGAACATCAGCCGCTTTACCCCATAATAAAATACCGTACGACATAATACTATGAAAATAACTGAAATACACAATGCGAGCTGTTTCTACGTCTGCTATTTCTCTAATCTTACGCACGGCATACGCTGCTGAGCTCAGCCTTTTAGAAAGTGTTAGTATATGGGGTCCCCATTGCAACTTAGAATCGATTATTATCCCTAGGAATTTTGTCTCTTTCACTAATTCTACTTTTTCACTATCAATAACAATATTGTTTTCAACTTGCCTAACATTCGGTAAAGTAAATTTAATACATTTAGTTTTTTTGGCATTTAGAACCAGGTTATTTACAGTAAACCAATGCAATACCAGTGAGATAGCTTTATTTACGTCGTCAAGAGATGTAGAGGATCTCGCTACATTAAATATTAAAGATGTGTCATCTGCAAACATAACTATCTCAGAATACTTTTGTACCATAAATGGTAAATCATTAATGTAAATCAGAAACAGTAATGGGCCAAGTATAGAACCTTGAGGAACGCCCATTTCTATTTCCGATCCTTCCGACGTGGTTCCATTAATATCAACCTTTAAAGTTCTTTTATTAAGATATGATGCCATCAATTTCAGTGCTTGCTCGTCAAAACCGTAATATTTAAGTTTAATCAACGCTATCTCTTTTTTTACACAATCAAAAGCTTTTGTGAGGTCACAGAATATACCTAACGCATCCCGGGAGTTTTCCCATGAATTAAAAATATGTTTCATTAGTGACACTCCTGCATCTACAGTAGACCTACCTTTGGTGAAACCATATTGCTCGTCATGGAATATATTATGTTTGTTGAAATAAGAAAGCATTTGGTTGGACATGATTTTCTCAAAAACTTTACTGAGAACTGGTAAAATAGAAATAGGCCTATAATTGGTAAAGTCCTGACTATCTCCTGATTTATGGAGTGGGATGAGCCTACTTAACTTCATGCAGTCTGGAAATTCTCCTATATCTATACATTTATTAAAAAGTATCGTTAAATGTGGAGCGATTATATTTATTATTCTGTTTATGACGAAAACTGACATTCCGGTTATGTCTTCGGTTTTTTTAAGACTAATAGTTTTAAAATTTTTAATTATATCATTACTGTCAACATACATGAAAGAAAACTGTGCTGTTGTTTTGGTAACATTTCGTTCCAACAACTCAAGAGCTTTTTGGGGACATGAATTTAATTTCTCTGTTGTCTGAGGAGGGGTATTAATAAAATGATTTTCAAAAATGTCAGCAATTTGTGATCTTGACTGTATCAGTTCATTATCTAATAATAAATTGAGATCATGTGGGGACTTTAGTTTTCCAGTTTCACTGTTAATTATTTTCCAGACAGTCTTACTCTTGTTAGAAGAATTCTTAATTTTATGTTTTATGCATCTAGATTTAGCTTCACCACAAACTTTTTTGAAAATTTTTGAATAATTTCTGACATAAATAATAAAATCTTGGTTGAAGTTATAGGACTTTTCTCTATAAATGTTATATAGGTGATCTCTACTTATTCTAATTCCAGTGGTGGCCCATTCAGCAAAAGAGCATTTTGTATTACACAGTATTACCTTAGTTTTAAAGATTTTGTTAAATTCTGTTTTCAGCCCATTGATGAAAGAAAGACAATTCTCTAATGATTCACTGCTTCTCATTGGGGGGCTGATGCTAGACCTAATATTATTTTCAAATAAGCTAAGTTTTTTTTCAGTTATCTGTCTACATACTATTGACTTTTTCTTTTCAATGGTAAATTCTAAATTTATAAATTGACCCTTGTGGTCTGAGGTAATGCAATCAAAAAGGAAGTGACCGGAGTAATCACAATTGCAATAAATATTATCTAAACATGTTGCAGAGGTCGAGGTAATTCGGGTTGGCTCATTAAATACATTTAGAAGATTAAATGATTGAAAAAATGTTAATATTCTCTCCTTTACTAGACCCTCACCCAACAAGTCAACATTGAAATCCCCACAAACTACAACCTCTCTGGAGCTGCGGGAAGCCATCCCCAAAGCATCTTCCATCACTGCTTCAAAGATGTCATAGTTACCTTTGGGTGGGCGATATACACACAAAATTATGTACTTGTTCAATTCAATGCATGAGATTTCTACATGTTGTTCAACAGAGAGTCTACAGATGTCTTTTCTTTCTTTAAATTTAATGTCTACATATAATAGTATCATACTACCCCCACACATTATGGACTCTCTGTTAAAACAACTGCCCACTGTGTAATTCTTTAAACTAAACTTCATTTGTTCGGCTTTTAACCAGTGTTCTGTCAAACAAAGTATTTTAACATTGTACTTATTAACGAATAACTCTAATTCTAATAATTTGCAGGAAAGGCTCTGTATGTTCTGATGAACAAGAGAAATGTATGCCTTTTCCTTTGTCTTACTACCTAGTTTAAAGCTAAATTTGCAGATACATTAGTACATGTACTAATAACTGCATCCAAGTCAGTTGAAATAGTTATGTTATTCAAATTAATAACATTGTTGTAAATAATATTACTAGCTAGTAACATAGCTAGACGTTTTTTAGAATGTTCAGGTACTTTCAAGGTACTTTTAGTCAAAAATGGTTTCTTAATATAGTTATTTATATTAAAATTAACAATTTTTTGCCTATATCCCAAGGTCAAATTATATAGTAACATATTTAATTTATAAATCCTAGTATTAACCTTATAGCTAAGATGCTTGGAATATAGGAAGTCACTTATAATTATTTTTCTGACATTTAAATTAACCAACTTGTCAAATGATTTCTTTAAGTCACTTGGTTTAACCATGTTACTTGAACCAATTAAAATAACTAAAGTAGTGTTGGAGTCATATTGTGCTTTTAAAACAGAATTTATTATTTGTGAGTAACTTGCTCCGGGCATACAAGTATTTAAGATACATTGGTCTAATTCTTTGTTTAAATGATGGCCAATGTTAACACCAAGAGAATCGGAGAAGACTAAAGTCCTCTGAGTCAACACACCTCTATTGTAAGCAAAAGTGGGCTGAACCATATTATTTCTATTTTCAGGGGATACATCATTTATGACAGTACTTACGCTTTCACACTTATTGCAAAACCCAGAAAGTGTTTCTACTGTTTTGATATTTTCATTACCTAATTCTATGATTTCTTCTAAACCTTCTATGTAGCTTTGCATCTCTAAGTGGCTGTTATGATACTTTAATGTAATATCTACACATCACTACACATCAAATAATTCAATTCGCCTAAACATTTGACAAATTATTGGATTGAATCAGGCGTTAATTTGCGGAAATCCATAGCAATACTAATATTAATAAGTTTCTTCGCTTAATTCCGCTAAATACCTGCAGTGTTCATGCAACATGCACTGTTCACCGCCCGCCCTCAACACGAGTCATTGTCGAGCTGCTCGACATTGACTCGTGTTGAGTCGAAACGCGTCGCATATTTGTGGTTGCCTGTGGTTTTCGCTTGCGGGTGTGTGTGTGGTGCATAGTCTGCTTTTCGATTTCTTGTAAGTGGGAGGGCGGGCAGTGCACAGTGCATGTTGCATGAAGACTGCAGTTATTTAGCGGAATTAAGCGAAGAAACTTATTAATATTAGTATTGATATGACAAATTATTACCAATTATAATTATGTAGTACTTGGCGTTGACCCCGAGATTGAACCTAAATCCCGCCCTTAGTTGCCTTGTACGCCAGCCGTGGGAAGAAATTGAGTTGTACTTTTCTAAATTAAATCTAAATACAAAGAGTTTTAACAAATCCTCACCAATTAAAATGCTCCCGATGTGCAAGCAACGCATCGTCTCCCTTATTCTCGGCCGCCGTGCCGCGATGGAAGTACTTGGCGCTGAACCCGAGATTGAACCGGAATCCTGGCACGAGTCGCTGCAAGGCTGTTTGTGAAGCTAGCAGTGCTGCCACGTCTTCTTCGTGGAGACGGGTACCTTTGTTTTATAAGGATTATTTAGAATCTAACGATAAAATAAAAATTAAGGTTGTAAGTTTTCTTTTTTACCAACCTCCCCAAAAGGAGGTTGTCAGGAAGATCATTCTGTATAACTTTCACTATGAGACCAAGTTGATTAGAGAAACATTTTTTTTTATTCTTTATCTTTTTTTGCTTCTTCATACAAATCCGCTGAGTCAGAAAATGTACTGAGATCATATTTTTTTTATATGCACGTCGGTACTGATAAATGATATAAGAGTGACAATTTATAGTTATTATATTAATATAATTGTTTTTGACTTAATGCATATGGATGCAAACAGAATACATATTTTTTACAAGTCTGTCTCTTTGTTTGTTCAGGCCAAACTCTGAAACGACTGAACCGATTTTTACGATACTTTTTCAGGCGGATATGGACATCTTTTTTTATTCTTTAGTTTTTTTTTGTTGTATATAATTTCAAGTCGGTTCGCTAGTTATATATATTTACATAATATATAAATTAGCTGGAATAAAACTTCCAGGCCCTTTTCTCAAGAGCAATTTTTACGCCACGTTGAAATCGCTCAAGTAGATCATCAATCTTCACTAAGACCTTCGTACCAAAGCTCAACGCATCAAACAGTATAGTGCACGGTAGCTGAACGACGTTTTGCGTCTGAACATAAACATGGAAGATATTTTTTCTAATTCAAAGTTTTTTAACGCGACTGAATAAAACTTCCATGTGAGTTCTTACTCAGTGGAGAAAGGTAAAGATATGTTTAAAAATATTACACGTATGCACGTAGAAATACAAGAAACTATCCAATATTAAGAAATGTATAAATTGTCCTAAACAATCATCGCAAAATCGAGAAGGAAAGTATATTTGTTCTCCTCTCTATAGTATAAAAAAAGTATAAGTAAACAGAAGAGTCCCAAGTGATAAATCTTAAAAAATATTTACTGAGCTAAGATATTAAAGGCACGTAATCTTAATAAGAACGATGTAAATTTTCACTGATGTGATGCAACACATACATAGAGAACTTAACTAGTTAGAGCGGAAAGATTTGTACTGAACCATAGTTCAGTACAAAACTTTCCAAAAGAATAGCTACCCGTAATATTGTCGATTGGTTGATTCAATGTTTTGATTTTAGTCGGTCATACATTTGCTTAGCTTGAGTCAGTGGAAATACACTGAATCATTAACAGATATTGAAATTCTTTGTTTCTTCTCTATTTAGTTAAGTTCAGTATGAACATATATCATTACTCTGGGTCTCCATCTTCCAGATCAGTTAAATAGATCTAAATCAATCTTAAATTTTAACTTATTTATTCAGAAATACGTTAGAAACAAAAAAATACGACACAAACCTCTCTCCCCCACGAATATATCGTCAATATCGACCAATATCCACCGCTCCAGGCTCAAACTCAGCTGTCCATGGCTCAGATAGCTGAGCGCGTCCAGCAACAGCAGTCGGTGCAGCCAGAACTGCAGTCCGGCGCCGAACAGCACGCGCTGGATGCCGTCCAGCCGGCCGTGGTCCTGGATCACTGTGGTTTGGGGGGACACTTCGTCTGTTGGGAATAAGTGGAACAGGTGTTTAATAAAGGTAGTGTTTCATTTAGCGGATTTGTTTTTGTAGGCAAATGTGCTATATAACTGAATTAAAATGTTTTTCTGTAGCTTTTTTATTATAACATGAATTGAAGCACGCGCTGGATCTCGTCTAGACAACCGTGGTCTTGGATCACTGTGGTTTGGGGGTCACTTCGTCTGTTTGGATAAGTTGAACCTAAGTGTTTGAATCTTTCTTTTATTTATTGTGGAAAAATGAGATATTTGGGGAGGGCACACATTTTACCACGCACTGGATCCCGTCTATCCACCCGTTGTCCTGAACCACTGTGGTTTGAAATTTGAAGAAAAGTTTATAATGAGCTGCAAGTTGCTTGTCACTTAGCATTCGAAAAATTCTTCAGTTAAAACAATTTTCGGATATTTAATCGCGTGTATTACATGGTTTTTAAAGCCCGACGTTTCGGAAACTTTTCAGTTATCATGGTCACGGGAAAAGTATAGTCAATATTTGTTTTAATTATAATCTGCGATCGTGAAAGTCTTAGAAAATACTAGATTTTTCAGTATTAATAAACGACACCCAATGGGGAGCAACAGAGTAGTTATAATTTTATTCGAGATTAGATCTTGACTTTCACAAAGTATATTTTGAAAAGAAAGGAGACAAAAATTCAGTTTTAATGATGATTTGATATCTTATAAATACTTTAATCGCGGTTATAGACATCAAAGAGGGGTTCTCAATAGAAATATTTAATCCTAATGTTTGAATAGATATAAGATTTAGTTAATATCAAAAGACAATCAAAAGGAAAGATCTACCTTTTGGTCACTAAAAGTATCTTTCAACATCTATTTTTTGGCTTTGTCTTAATAAATTTCAATTGAATGAATACAATACAAGATGGTAGTAAGGAATAAATTGATTTTTTTTAATTAAAAATAATAAAATTAAATACATACATATAAAAACATTACGGCTTAATAAAAACATCTGAATATAGGGTGTCTCAGTAAGAGTGCACTATTTAAAATAGAATTTATTTTTTCTTATGTAAGTGGCAACTCTGAAATTTAACAGCTGTGCCCTCTGTTTATACCGATTATTAAAAATAGGGCAATTTTTTGAAAAAGCAACCTCTATAATTGAGAAAGCTCATTACAAAAATAGGGAAAGTTACGCTGAAACCGCTCATAAACTTTGCAAACACCTAATGCGTCAACATTTCGAAAACTGGTAAAAGAAAAAAAAGAAACGGGGTTGATTATGGATGATGAGAATCAATTGAGTCAACGTACTGGTCAGTCTCTTAAAAAGATGCTGCTGTAAACGAGAGTGTCGCTGAAAATACAAGACTTAGCTAAATCAGAAGCTCTGTTGATTGACCACGAAAAAGCCGGCAAATCGTTCTCACGAAATTTTGATGTCAACAGGCCACCTTTTTTTCCTTTATTTATATTCTTTATTTATTAGCATCTCAACATTCCTTTTTCTATCTTTCTTACAACATCATCTTTTACACCACACCTTTCACGAATCACATCATTCCTCACACGATCACATAACCTTACATTACACACTTTAATAAGGACATATTTCGTTCTATCAAGAAGGGATTTGTACGAAATAATACAACATCGAAAAACAGCTATTATATCAAAAACAGAAGAAACAAGAGCTCCTGACAAGAATTATTAATGAATGATATCTAATAGTAAAAGAGAGACTTTATGAATATTATTTTTGCTACTAATGCACTGGAGTTAGAGTTATAGACATCGGAAAATTTTGAAAATTATTGATTAATTATAAATATAATAATATGTTTTATTTGGGATCTGCAACAAATTATTTAATTGGACCGTTTATGTGTATTTTATTTGCACTCATTAAGAATGATCCAATTGATGGAACGAAAAAACTTGAACTTTAATCAAAATATGCAATAATTAACAAGATGGGTAGTAAATAAAGATAATACGAATCCACTATTCACAGTCATTTTTGTTTGAGGGTTCCTTAAAGTTCCTTTCATTAAAGGTGAAATGGAACCCTATTACAAAGTCTTCCCTGTCTGTCCGCGTAACATAATTTCATCTCATGAATCGTGATATTTAGTAAGTAGAAATTTTTAACAGATAGATAAGTTTTTTCCCCCAATACTAGGCCCCACAAACACTATTCATTTAGTGGTCAGAGCGCCCCACGCCGTCTCTCCGGCGCGCGATAGCCTTAGCACCGGGGACGCTGGGTTTAGTGATGAGTCAATGCAATACCACCTCTATAACAACTCACCATTAGTGCCATAATCGTTCTGCCGCACCGCCCACGCCACGGGCTCGTAGGTGGAACTGTTCGCGCGGAACACGGTCCAGTGGTCGCCGTTCAGAGCTATGCGTTAATGCAAAACCACCTCTATAACTACTCACCATTAGTGCCATAATCGTTCTGTCGCACCGCCCACGCCACGGGCTCATATGTAGAACTGTTCGCGCGGAACACGGTCCAGTGGTCGCCGGGCAGAGCGCCCCACGCTGTCTCTCCGGCGCGCGATAGTCTTAGCACCGGGGACGCGGGGTTTAGTGATGCGTCCTGCAATTTTATATTGGGTTACTGATGGACTAATGACTATAGGTATACGGTAAAGGAGAATGGAGGGTATCTTATATTAAATAAAATTTGAAATGATAATTATTTTTGTTCATATTTAAAAATCTGTCAACCAACCTTTAACCTTAAATTAGTGTGCATGAAGAGCGGGAATCCTTTGAGCTGTGCCCCCACGAGGGTCTCCTCGGCCGGCGTCGCAAACCCGACGACGCCGACAGAGTACTCGCGGCAGTATTTGTCGAGGAGCTCCCGATTCCACTTGTCCATGTTCGCGTACTTGGATAGGGACTCGAACACGATCACCCCGTAGCGACCTTTGTCCAGTGTCGTGAGCACTGGCAGACTTTTGCCAGCCACTTCCAGTTTGTATCTGTAATGAGGGTTTTTTCAGTTTTTTGATTTTTGAGTATGGATTTTTATGGAGTAGTTTATTGTTGCTGTATATTGTCGGCTTAGAATAGCACTACCCCATTTCTTCCGGTGGGTGTGCGTAAGAGGCGACTAACGGTATTGGGGCTTTTAAGGGATTTTTGGGTTATGATGTTGGAGACCCATCACCAACAACCTTTATTTTACCATCTTTTCCCCACTTAACTTTCCAAAAGTGGCTGAGGAATTTTTAATTCCTTAGCTCTGGCTACCCCATCTAGGGATTTATAGCCGGGAGAATATGTATGTATGTATGTATGGTTTATTGTTGGTTTAGAATCACAATACCATTGATAAAGCAGCAAAATATGCCTGTACTATCTCTTCCCAGAATGTCGTACAAGGCGACTAACGCTATATTGCTTTTGAAATGATTTTTGTTAATTTCTTTGGTAGCTTACTACTAATGCTCTATTAATATGTGCATATTTTCTCTTTCAACTTCCAAAAGCGTCTGAAGTGTTACTGATCCGGAAGTTCTTACTACTCTCATTTGATATAACAACTTTAATTATAAGGTAGGAAAGAGTAAAGCATATATAAACAAACACAGTTTTCACAGACTTTCAAAAACTTTCGTGTGCTAAAGCTATAAATCTATTTAAGAAATCTCAGACAATACTAATTAAATTTTAAGATCTCCAACAAAGAACGTAGACATTGCTGTGCTGACCGTACAATTCTTAATTCGCAGACAACAGACTCTGAACAACTAGTTTCATATTTTATATATTTTCGTCTGAGTTCTTGGTATTATAATAATTAAAATTTAATGAATTGTGGTATGGGATATTAACTCAATGATATATTCAACAACATTCAGGCCTAAGAAACAAATCTAAATTTCAGCTTATAAATATTGCCCTCAGCGGGACCTCCCGACCTAGGAGCTGGTCATCTAATCACTAGATCATGGCTGTCGTTAATATCCTTAGTCAATGTGTTAAGCATAAAGAGGCATACAACATACGTACATACATATACTCACTATGGCTCAATTTTCTACTACTCAATTTTCCAAAAGTGGCTGAGGAATTAGAAATTCCTCAGCCACTTTTGGAAAATTGAGTGGGGAAAAGATGGTAAAGTAAAGGTTGTTGGTGATGGGTTTAGGTTGAGGATCAGGCATACAAGTTCTTTCATAATTTGATTACAATACCAGCAAAAATTCGTTACTATTTTTAACAGGAATACGGTATTACGGGAATGAAATTATTATAATAAGGAATTGGTAGAAGCAAGAAACCATAAATTATATTAATGTAACAAGCTTAATTACTTCTTCTTACAATCGTAGCTTTTCAAACGGCTGAATAAAATTTCCAATAAATTGATCAAGGGATCAGTCTGCCTGAAAATATTATTTCTGCAGCATTGAAAGAGAAATAACTACGACACAAAGCACTTTTATAACGAATCGTATGACATACAAAACGCAAGCACCAATTTGCAGCAGGCGATATGTTTCCAGGAACATATAAAAATAAATGTTAGTGCTGCAGGCAGGTGGATCGAGCTGCATATACTCGTAACTAGGCGATCGATAATCCAGTATAAGAACCCTTAAGTCTGAGCGGGGGCACCTTACGTTCGTTTCAGATCTCAATTTCAATTCTAAAAGTCACCTTGTTGTGAAGCTAGCCAATCGAAGCACGGCCCCGATACTCTTGACAATTTTCATACCAATCCAAGAGTGAATATTCAAATATTGCACAAGTATTGTATTGAGCCAGTGAAATCGATACGGAATTTAGATTCTAACATTGATATTTGCTCAGCTTTTGATGGTGGACGTTCATTTCCGTTTGGAACGTCAGTCGAGATCAATTACGTGATTGGTAATATTGTTGAGTTGCAATCGAGAAATTTGTAATTTTGTTGATGGTTTTTGGTCGTTGCAAGTCTCACAACAGGGTGTGCAATTTTCTTATGCCATAATAATCATTTTACACCAAACATGTTTAAACTAAAGATGGAAACTAATAATCACAACCCTCAGAAATCTGAATATCACTAACCATACTTTTTGTTTATTCTAAGATTTGTATGATATATTGTTTAAATCTAAGGATCGTAAATCTTTATCATCACACAATACAGAAAATGATAAAGTTAGGGTTGTACAAATATATCTAAACCCAGACCCAAGCGAATGATATATTTTTTTTGTAATTAGATATGTTGATTGACAACTGTCTAGATTATCGTTGTAATAAAAATTAATTATTATAAAATGAGATTTTTTTAAAAGTGATTGAAAGTAATGAATACCAATAGGTAGAAGCATATGTTACCCACTACAGACCCCTTCACTATTCGACAATATCTCACCAAAATCGATATTTCGCTTAACACGCTTTTCAGATGGAACGTGGGCCACCGGAATAGAGGAAGCTGAAAAATGTACAACGCGATATGGAGAGAAGGGAAGCATTGGCACGAGAGTATCGTGAAGCCATTTCGTTTCATTTTGTTCAAGTTACTGCTCGTTTCAATTTGGCACCCAATACGACTGCGCCGCCGACCCGAATGTTACAAAAAACATGTACATCGGAAACCTAATCATCTACTTCGATTTTATATCGTCATTTGTGCGTTGAAATAAATTTATTAGTACATTTGTAGACGGTTCGCTTTTAGTGCCGCGATTTCTGGAGATATCAAATGTAATGTAAATATATCTTGTTTACTTTATTTTGACCCTTACATTATACATTTGCATTGAATAATTGTAGCGGCCCATTGTCAACCTATTTTTGAAAATTATATGGGAAGGTTTTTGTGTTAGTTTTATTTAATAAACATAACATAACATAAACGTTGACGCCGAATATCCCCGAAGGGGTTGGCAGAGGTACTAATACTTCTGAACATCACGTGACTTTGTCACCTGGTGTTCAGAGTACCCACGTTTTGCATGGACAATGTACTCACGTGATAGGGGGCAGGCCTATCGCCGTTTTTGTACGAATACACTGTCACATGACTAAGTACAACTCAGCCATGTGGGTTTCCTCACGATGTTTTCCCTCACCGTTAACAACCATGATAAATTAACCACACATATGTCTTTAGAAAAGACAAATTGGTGTAGGCCCGACACTAGTCGTTTGCACGATAACCGAGTGTTCTACCCACTGGGCTATCACGGTTGTTATTTAATACTACATGATTAAGAATGGAATGTTTAATTAAACGATGAAATGAATCCCAAGAGGTTTTCACGGAATCGTGTGAAATGATGATCGATAGTCTCTGCCTATCCCAATAGAAAATCGCGTCTATATGTAAGTATGTATATATCTCTTCCACGGTAACATTTCGAATATTCGAATATTTTAAATCCGAATTTCAACATTCAGAAAACGGTTCACAGAATTTACGTATCACAGATGCTTTATTTTCCACAACTTCATTAGTACATAAATACATTTTCTAGAAGTATCACTTCCCAGAAAAACTAAAACCAGATTATTAAAATGAATTTTTGCTTTAACCAACTATATCTTTTACTATAATCTCATTATTCCAAAGGTTTAAAAGACCGAAGTAACTTTATCTATAGTCTTACAAATCGTAAATCTCTTTAACTAGATATTATTTATGTTAGAAAAATTGTGTAAATAAAACGCGGATGCATGCCTGTTTGTATGTATACTTGCTCGCTTGTTTGCATGCTTGGTTGCATGTCGGGGGGGTGCAGGGGTGCAGAGCCCCCCTTCTTGGGGGGGTCGAAGGGCGAAAGCCCTCTGCAGACAAAGAAAAGTTAGGTCACATTTAGTTAGGTTAGGTTAGATTATGTATAAAACGAGCGAGCGTAGCGCAGCGGAGCGAGCACCTTAATGCCTGATGCATGTCTATATGCATACTTGCTACATAGAGGGGAAGGGAGGCGGGGTATACTATTTATATAAAATATGCCTGCAAAATTATTCATAGCAGTAGGTATCATTCAATACATCTGTATTTCAAATGTACGGAAACTTATTTGTTGGAACCCACATGGCTGAGTTGTACTTAGTCATGTGACAGTGTATTCGTACAAAACGGCGATAGGCCGGCCCTTTATCACGTGAGTGCACTGTCCATGCAAAACGTGGGTACTCTGAACACCAGGTGACAAAGTCACGTGATGTTCAGAAGTATTAGTACCTCTGCCAACCCCTTCGGGGATATTCGGCGTGAACGTTTATGTTTATGTTATGTTATTTGTTGGAATAGTGATTATTCGGAAAAGCAATATTGCGGAATTAAGGTATATCTGGTTTTTGATTCTGTGGGAATCCGTTCTAGTGGTTAATCATAATGATAGTAAAGAAAAAAAAGTCAATAGATAATCTGGAATGTAAGAATATGGTATTTGAAATTTCGGTGAAACAATATTATGGCAATTAATAAAAAGTCGATTAATTTTCGGTAAAATAATATTCGGGTTTAAAAGTTTCGGATATACAGTATGTAACCCTCTTCCACAATAAAGAACGTACAAGTAAACCTGCTTCCCATTCTAAATACAACTCAAGTAAATATACCCCGAATTGTCCTAATTACTAAATCGTCATCAAGCCGAAATGGCTTTACAGTGAATGAGAGAATCAAACCCACAGCTATCCGAGATCGGTGAAAGCGACGACTATTCACGATAAGGGCACACGGGTTCAATTAAACGGGACAATGCGAACCCGCGACCCCAACCCGGTCCGTGATAGCCTAACCCGTTATCGTGAAAGGGCTGTTGTGTACCACACACAATAAAGGTGCTAATCGGTTTCGTATGTGTAGCGATAACTTTGTTGGGGGCATGCTAATTTTGTGTCACTGCAATAAACATGGCTTGAATAATAGTTATGAAGTAAGATGTTATAATAACAGTTTGTGTGAACTCTATAAAATAAACATTAACTCTAGAATGTCTAGGACATTACGACAGAATTTCATTAAAGTAGCAAACAATTTTTCGTTGTCAGAAAAGGGTATTTTACAGGGCTTTTATATTCGTATGAATTATTAATACTTTTATGATACCTTTTGTCTAAGAAGTTAACAGTTCGATCATTATTTTATAATGACAAAATTTATTACATTACGTTTAAATATTAAGAAAATGGAAAACGAAAATTTTAGGGTGTATATAAAAACAAGTGAGAGTATGTCATGTATTTTAAAATTAAATACTTTATTAAAAGTACCCTTAATTAGGTAAATGCTATATAATTTGAATGTTTTTGTTCATGAAAACCTTATGTAATCCCCACATGAGGTTTTCATGAATAAAGAGATACTAATAAATAAAGAAATTTTATGTGTTTTGAGTGTCGAAATTTTTCTTTCCTTTATTTATTAGTAAAAGCTATATAATTTCAAAATTTATAAAAGATCATTTCAATTTAGATGAAAAGGCGAGTATAGCCTAAAACCGCGTCGAGCGCTCATCACATCAACCCTACGATATAGTGTCAGATGAAATTAGAGTAAATAGTGAATTAGGCGTAACGTAATTAACTCGTTTTGACATAAACTGCGCTAATGGGAGCGGCGCCGGCTGGCGTGGAGGCTTAATGACAACAACTATCATAAAATGAGGAACTAAGTGAAACCGCAACTATGAACTGAAGACGTTTGAGACAGTTATCCAATTACGCAAGATAAATGAGACACTTTTATAATTGATTATTCAATTATTGCTCTTAGGATGACGAAGCATCTGCAGTAGTCAAAGTTTTGTATGTGAACACTGTACAGTTATGCAGTGGCAGATTAGGATTACTCGTTTCCTTAAGTAACCCACACCTAACGTCTCTTCTTTATTTTACCCCATTTTACTATAGTTTGCTGTGTAGTGTCGGCTTAGAATAGCACTACCCCATTTCTTCCGGTGGGTGTACGTAAGAGGCGACTAACGGTATTGGGGCTTTTAAGGGATTTTTGGGCGATGCGGTTGGAGACCCATCACCAACAACCTTTATTTCACCATCTTTTCCCCACGCTACTTCCAAAGGTGGCTGAGGAATGTCTCATTCCCTAGCTCTTGCTATCCCTTCAAGGGATTTATAGCCTATCTGTATGTATGTATGTATTTTACTATACTACTATTAAAGTTACGGTACAGTTTAGTTAACTTTTGGACATGTATCTTACAGGTACTGCAAGTGTTGTAAAATAACTATTAATATATCCCAGATACGTTATGCAAATTTTACGACACCAATAGGGGTAGTGCTATTCAAATCCTATACGACGAGAAAAACGGTCAAATCCTTTCACTTAATTTAAAATCACTTGAAGGGTAAATTCGCAATGGTAGCACAAGATTAATGATAATCGTTTCAAAGAAATACTCAAGAACAACCGGCTAATTGTGTGGTTCTCATCTATTATGCATAGGAGACTATAGAATACAATTGGGTCGGAGTCCAATTTAATCTAGTATTAATTTAGTTTAGTGCCGCGACTTGTTTGCGGTCCAAATTTATTAGCATGCCCGGAAATGGGACAACTAGCTGCCAGCACTATATGAAAAGAAACAAAGCGGCAAGGAATATCATATTTTGAAATATGGCGCCATGTTATATGCATTGTATTAGCTTTGGGAAATATTAGACCTACAATTTTAGTTTATTGTGAAACCGCAGTGTTTGTAAATATTTGTTTTGTGATGTGGAATAGAGAGTTTTCTTTTCTGATATGTTTTCCTTTACTATGATAATCTACACATATTGTTGATACGTTCACGCTTCACACGAGTTTAAACATGATGTTATATGGCCTTTATTATTTCTGAATGTTGTAGCCTACAGTTAGGAAAAAATATTTGAAATTAGTTGAACGGTTTAGAAGCCCATTCGTTATAATTAAACAAATCTCTCTTCTTTATAATAATAATAGTATAGCACATAAGATCACACTGCAAACTTCCATTTACACAACAGTCGGTTTATTATCAAGTGTATTTTTTTTTGTACACCTCATTGCACTCGTAGCTAAAGTTAACTAACACACTGGGTTTAAAAATGTTCGTAGATATAATTTTGTACTAGTTATTCAGGGCGATATGTGATTCAATATAAAGCTTATTTTTAATTTGAATGTTTTTGTTCATGAAAACCTAATGTGGGGATTATTACTAATAAATAAAGGATTTCACATTTGCATTCTATCTGTAAAGGTAGATAAGTGGCCTTCCGAAATTGTAAAAAAACCGGAGGTAAGAAACGCAAACACTACTTAAAAAGTGTAAAAGAAACAAAGGATAGAAGAATTTTGCACTAGTAGTCATTGACATTGTAGCTCTATTGGCAGAGCGATAGGGGCGTATACCCGGAGGTCGCGGGTTTGATCCCCGCTGGTGTCGAAATTTGTCTTTCCTTTATTTATTACTTATATCTTATCTTATTAATATATTTGATGATGGATTCTTACTTATATAATTCTGACATAATGAAAGAAAATACAGTGCAGGCCATTAGAATTGACCACCGCTATATCAACGAGGCCAAATTTTAACAGAACTAAAAGCTTTTCAAATCGTATAAAATATAAACATGCGACAACAAAAACCCATAACCCCAGCCACAATAAGTTCAGGTAGGAGGAAAATAGCACAAGGAAATAAGGAATGTACGTGAGGCAGCGAAAAAGTTAATTGAATCGGCCCTAGAGTGACCTTTTGAATGTTGGAGTAATAACAATAACGTGAAGTCGGGCTGGGTGGTGCCGACACGAGCAAATCTGGACTATGGCTAACACTGACACTAGACACGTGTTCTCGTTAACTTTTACACCTATTACAGCCTCCGCTACGGCTCCAACTGAAACTTTTACGTCGCGCGAAAGAGGGAGATTTTTGAAACTATTTTGTCGTAGGCGTCCAGCGGGGAAAGGATGAAAGGACAAGTATGAACAGATTAATAATTACGAACAAAGCGCGAGGGTTTTTCCAGGATCGTACAAATTGTCTGCTTTCCCTAATGAGAACTAGGCGTGAGTAAATGAACATGTCTTAATCAAACATTCATACAAGTTCCTATTTTCCATTAAGGTGCTTCTATACAGAATCAATAATTAAATAACCATCATAAATTTAACTAGCTTGGACGGGTCTGAACGTCCTATTTCTACTTAACTTGTCCTTAATAGTCTTTTTAGTCATCCACGCGAAAACATAATTACATTGATTTGCAATCATAAAGACTATTTATTGAAATTGTTTAAGTATGTGTGTGTCTTCATTATTTTTATTCGAGTAGGTTATCCAAAAAATCTAACTATAGTTACGATTTCAGATAACATTTGAACGCTGAATAAAAGCTGAGGTGCTTGCGGGACATACGATATTAATTAACATAAAATAAACTTAAACGAGTAAGTATATGAGTGATTGATTGAGCTACATCCACTTCTTCCAACATTTGTGCTCCAGTATGATCTCGTGTTTTCAACGTTCATCATAGATTGATAACGTACTTTTAAAAAAAACATCATTTGTATGATGAATATACATATTTGTTTCTTAGTATGGGATATAATAAATTTGCACGAACATATATTTATATACTTACGGCTATGAATTCCAATAAAAGGGGTAACAAGTAAAGTATATTTGGGTATCACTTTTTCAATAAATTTTAAAGCCCTAACCTTAAATCGCCTATTTTGCCAGTAGCAGAAAAAATGGGTTAGTGTTATTGAAAGCCGATACAACACAAAACTATTATTTGTATATGTATAGTATATTATTTTTAATCATATCGTCAAGTTTGTATGCCACACCATAAGTAGTTATTGTACTTTTCTAAGGGCTAATCTGATTTGTGTAGTTTGTCTGTCTGTTTATAGAATCCTAGCAGTAACAATTTATCTGTACATACATACATACATATAAGAAATAGAATAAGAAATTCCTCAGTCACTTTCGGAAAGTTAAGTGGGGAAAAGATGGTAAAATAAAGGTTGTTGGTGATGGGTCTCCAACCGCATCGCCCAAAAATCCCTTATAAGCCCCAATACCGTTAGTCGCCTCTTACGTACACCCACCGTTAGAAATGGGGTAGTGCTATTCTAAGCCGACACTACTCAGCATATTTATCTGTATCTCATCATTACTGTTAACATTTCGAGAAAAGGTATTTTTTACGATATAGGCCTTAAAAAATTCCGCTTCCTTTAACGTAATATGCGTGTGTAATCAGCAACGCCAGATAAATTATCAATACAAATTTAGTTATTATAATCCAATTAATAAAACCAATGTCAGAAAATTTATTGTTTTTGTTCTACCGCGTCGGCTTATATTATTCATAAATTACGTGGGATATCATTCCCTTGGAAGTAGAAAGGATCAAAGGGTCCGTTACGGGCAGCGGGATTTATAATGAGGTTATTAATTCATATCCGAACAGGGTGCGTGCGATTGATAAAGTTTGACTTTAGTATAAACACCCACACATCGGCGTTTGATTAGGGTTTGCCGCTGTTCTATTAAATCCTGATTTATATTGGAAAATTGCGAATAATGCGAATTTCAATATTTCAATGTATCCTTAATAATCCTTATAAGAAGGGGAATTGCATTGTCGAATTAAGAGAAAAGTTATAGTTAAGTTTATAATTCTAAATCAAAATCTAAAAAGTATTTGAAAATAATTTTACTAATCAATCAAGAAAAGAAACAATTCGACCAATTTTAAGAATTATGTAACCTAAAATTATACTGTATTTAATAACTGTCTAAGTTATTTTTTAACTCAACGTTACGAATTATTATTTTCTACAAAACAAAATTTTCCACAAATACTGGAATAACGTTTGGTTTATCTGTTAGTGAAAACAGAACTTTTCACGAACATTCGAATACAAAAAAAGGATATATTTGCAAGTCCTGCTTTACAAATTGGCATAAAGTCCTAATCCCATTTCAACGAATTTAGACAGTACAGAAAAATATGACCGTTAGATATCATACGACAAAACCGTTCGTTTTCGTCGAATAACAAAACATATCCAATAATTGATGAGAGGGCATTCTGAAAGGACACGGTCATCTCGGGGTCCGTGTACATGACATCGGTCGCGGGTGGAGGCACCGAATACGTTTTTTCATTTGTCACGTTGAGCAGGATGTCTACTCTTCGCATCGGCAGCGACATAGGCATACGTATCTCTTCTAAATCCTATAAACATTTATTTCACTCGCACTAAACAATAGGCTATTTGACTGTAATAAAAATATACATTTCTTTTATTTCATAAGTCTTAATATTTCTTTTTTGGAGCAATATGTAATAATGCGAGATAAAAATATTGCATTATTTCACTAAAATCCGTCTTCTAAGATAAGTATTTTTGATGCAACTGTCACGTGACTAAAAACGACCGTGATTGGCTATTTCTATAATGACGTAGATCGCGCATAAACTGACTGTGTATCGCTTCGCTCATTGGTGTTTAATGCGGAATTGACGTCATTTGTGCTACAGCCGCCATATTACTTAAAGTCGCGTTTTCGCGGCACATTTGAATATTGCATTTTCTTTTTAGATTTTTTAATAAAAATAGCTAAAATGAAGACAGAAAAATATATTTTTTGGTCTCCTTATAAACAAATTAACACCGTAAGATAGTTTTCAAAACTTAGTCAAATAGCCAATTATTCGGATTTTGACATTTTGCATAAGTACTTATACATGGTGATATTCGACGAATTTAATGATAACTCCGTAGCTGTGTAGATTCGGCCAAGAATAGCACTACCCCATTACGGCCCGCGGGTGATCGTTAGATGCAACTAAGGGTATTGGGGCTTCTTAAGCGAATTCTAGGCGATGCGGTTGGACATCCATCACCTACCGAACTATACGAAATTTCGTATTCTGAAGCTCAGGCTACCCCTTTTAGGAATTTATAGCCGTGACTATATGCATGTATGTATGATGTCGTTGGTTTCATCGACTAGTAAGCGCTAAAATAATATGAATGCTATTTTATGTTGACTTTTAAAGCGGCGATTGAGACACGAATATATATTACAAGTAGTTACAAAAGGTGCGACTGCTGTTATCGTTTGCGGATTAAAGAGTAGTCCTCCCGGCATGTGACGTCATCGAAACTCTATCAAGCGAGCCGTCCGTCTCCTCTCTCCTCCATATTGAAATGCAATCTCAGATATAATAGACATTCGTGTCACGAGTCGACGCGAAGTGTCGTCGGCCGCAACCGCAATTGCTATGCGTATGAAGTTCGATCACACAATTATTTCGCTTTTGTACCCCTTTTAGGAATTTATAGCCGTGAGTATACGCATGTATGTATGTTGTCGTTGGTTTCATCGACTAGTAAGCGCTAAAATAATATGAATACTATTTTATGTTGACTTTTAAAGCGGCGATAGAGACACCAATATATATTACAAGTAGTTACAAAAAGTGCGACTGCAATTATCGTTTGCGGATTAAAGAGTAGTCCTCCCGGCATGTGACGTCATCGAAACTCTATCAAGCGAGCCGTCCGTCGCCTCTCTCCTCCATATTGAAATGCAATCTCAGATATAATAGACATTCGTGTCACGAGTCGACGCGAAGTGTCGCCGGCCGCAACCGCAATTGCTATGCGTATGAAGTTCGATCACACAATTATTTCGCTTTTGTATTAGTATGCGAATGGCGATTTAACATTTATTTGATATCGGATTCTGTAACAATAACGATGGGATTGGGAAAGTTTGTTATTTCCGTGTTAACATCCTTTGTTACATTGGCAAATAAGATATCATATTCATCCATTACATGAGCCAAACTTAAGATTTTTCAATATCAAGCGATAGAACAGGATAAAGTATAGAGTTAGTCATGCTTATTAATAGAACCCCTCTATTGCCAGTATTTATATCTTACTAGCGACCCGCCCCGGCTTCGCACGGGTGCAATGCACAAATTATCATCACGACTGCGCAACACAATATCTCTTTTGTCGAATTGCTGTCCAGCTATTACCACTGCTACTTCACTCGTGGACGGCGCATTATATCGCCCTCTGTGTTCTCCAACAGGAACTTTATTTGCATGGATTACGACATTATAGTCTGGAGTATCTACTGGAACACTCTCAATAGCAGTTTTAAAAGACTGAATGTAGCTGTTATGAGAATGTAACATATCTTGAAGAGATCTGATCAAATCTATATCTATTGGCTGTGCGACAATCGAACACCGCGTTGATGCTTGTGTATCTGGGAATGCAATAAAATAAATTTGCAGAAATTTGTGATCATCTGGTCGAAGTGGTAGCAAGCTCCCAGCCAAGTGATACACTTGCCCTTGAATTTTAAATGTAGGCATAAAACCGCGCTCAACAACTTGCTTACTTTTGAAAGACGTCATTTAAAATGCGTTATTGTAACGGCGGCTATTGCGTATGAACTGTTTGGATTTCGGATGATCACCCGTAAGCAGAGAGTGAAGTGGTTCAGGTGGAGGAAGAATTTCTTCTAATTTTTCTTTTCCGCCATGGGAGAGGCGAGGAACTAAAAATCATGCCTAAAATAATAATAAAAATTAAAAGATAATCAACAACAAAAGATACTTATTCTATTCAGTTTAATTAATTCTTGATATTTTCCTCGCTAGAGAGCTCCGATAAACGCGTGCGATCGCTGCAAATCATAAAGTGCTATAAGGCGAAGCGCGGCCAGCCACGGCCATCGACGGCATCGACGCGCTATTTATAGGCACGCGCCGCCCGGCGCAAACAACTACGACCCTGCATTTTAAATTTGTAATATCTTCGGTAATATTCACTTAAATTACATGCTGTAAAAAGCATATTGATCTATAATAAATGCACAATTTATTTAAGGTACTTAATTGGATAAGGATTAATGCTGTATTGTTTAAAATCACTTCGTAAATAACAATTTTTTTGGAGAGAATAAAAATGGTTATGCTGGGTTATCCCTAAGAGATAGACATATACCATCGCGGACTTTTTTGTTGAACTTTTTAAGGTGAACAATACTGTAGTACATTATTTTGGTCTATCTCGTAGGGTTCAGCCAGCGTTTGCTATATAAGCGCAAAAAAACGTGCTTATTTACGACATCACATTAGAAACCTTTAAAATCAGTGTTTCTCTACTATATTATGCATTTATTATACATACAAACCTTCCTTAAGAATCACTCTATCTATTAAAAAAAACCGCATCAAAATCCGTTGCGTAGTTTTAAAGATCTAAGCATACATACGGACATACAGCGAAAGCGACTTTGTTTTATACTATGTATTGATAACTAAACATGTCATTTTTACACAGCAGCACAAACTTCAATGGGGCTCGTCTTCCTCCCTCACTGCATCAAATATCCCTACCATAAAAACCTCAATTCATTACTAACCATAACCAATTAGCGACCTGGAACTCAGCGATAGCTCGTCCCAGCCGCAAATAAGCAGACTGAAGATGACGAGCACCTTTGCGTCGATATTAATACAAACACACAAATTATGATAGTACGCCATTCCCTACCTCACAGCACCAAACATTCCTATCATCAAAATCCATTTCCAATACTACAGTCCTTCTCTTAATGCCCCAAATATCAAAACTCACAATACTAACCTTATCCGATTAGCGACCAGCAACTCGGCAATATCTCGTCCCAGCCGCGAGTACGCTGACTCGACGATGACGAGCACCTTCGCATCGATGCGCAGTCGCGCGTCGCTGCGGTGGTCGCGCGCCGCACCAACGTGCGACAGCGAGCACTGCGTCAGCGGCCGGGGGATGCGCTCGCGCCATACTAGGCTGTAGGAAGAATAATTATTATTAGTTCTTAATATTCATGTATAGGTCTGAAGGCCAAGGGTTTGGTCTCCGTGGTGAGGGAAACGTCTTTGTACAACAGCGTGTAATAACATAAAAAATAACATTGTTTGATGATTATTATAAAATAATAGAATTAAGGACTTTAAAAATTGTACATACATACATACATATTCTCACGCCGTTAGTTCCCATTGGGGTAGGCAGAGACTATCGATCGCCACTTTGTACGATCCTGGCAAACCTCTCTAGCTTCATTCACATCCATCAATCTTTTCATACATGCTCTTTTATTCTTCGTACTTCGGACACCTGCCTTTTTGAGCACATTTTCTATTTGATCTAAATGTGTCCTCCGAGGTCGTCCTCTACTAACATTACCTTCCACATTGGCTCTATAGATCTCTTTCACCACTTTACTGTCATCCATCCTCTCTATGTGCCCAAACCTTCTGAACATTCCTTTTTCTATCTTTCTTACTTTTTAAAAATTGTGGAGGTAGTAAATTACGTAACTATATCTTTACTAAATGTACTCGGCGTTGGCGTGGAAAGTGGAGAGTTGCGAATTTTTTTGTGATCTCTTCAACATTTACATATAATAATTTATTAGTTTTGTACGTGAATCTTTCTCAAGAAACACTCTTTTTATTTTTGGAATCTATATAACGATCCGTTTAGTCATTTTCGAGTTTGTCGCGTTCAGATATACAGAAAAACGCGGCCTGGGGACTTCATTTTATGATATTTAAGGATTTGGTCCAGCTGCTCTGTCGACACAAGTCATTATTATACTCAAGTTACATATACATAAAACAAGACAGTTTTAGAGAAGCGAGCTCTAGAACAGACCTGCCTGTTAGTTTAAGACTGCTGCAGTCCTATTCAGTATTCTTATTTAAGGACCACTTAATTCACAGTCACAGTCTCTAACATGTTAGAATGCCCAAAGACAAAATACTTAACTATTTCATTTCAAGAACGGTTTCATTTCATATAATGGTAATATAAATTTTATTTTTTAGCCGTGAGTATAAGTTATAAGTATTTTATTTAGTTTGAATTAGATAAACCGGTTACCGTTTAGGCATTTTTAGTTTTTGTATCGAATGTGTATGTATGAAGTAATATTTGTAGGCATAGTTATTTATCCATCTATAGAATTTGAGCTATTCTAAGTATAAACTTTATAATTGATAGCTGACAATAATATAATGAAAATTTTAGTAGGTATAAGATTTCAATAACATACTTCAACTTACTAATACTGTACAAAGAGGGAATATTTTTTATCTAGCGCCCTAATGAGTTAAACAACATCTTAGCAAAATAAATAAGCTTCGGATCAATCAAAAAGTGTCAAAGTTACTGCTACCCTGTCAGGGTTGAAACCACATCAAAGAGCCATTAGAGTTTATCTTCTCTGAAAATAAATACACGAGCAAAATTTATGAAAACATTATACTGGAATGCAGCAGGCTGCCAGTGGCCTTTTAATAGATGAACGTTTCAGCTTTAGACTTTAATAAAAAGCTGCTACAAGATTTTAAGGACACAATTTGAGAACTTTGTTAGCTGCCTCCGTAGTAACGGGTAGTATTTTCTGGGTCTAAAAGTCTAGGATTCGATTCCCGTGGGGTATACTCACTGATTAATTTGAGACATAATATAGCAGACGGAATCACGTGATAAATCGAAATTAAAGATGACTATCAATCACGGCTACTATCAATATCAACCTAATCAAGAAGGTTCGTGCGAGAGGTACTCGGTGTTGAGAGACATATGGGGGCTGTGATGATGATAGTCCGCTTGGAACTTTTCGTGCTTGTAAAATACGACTATCATTGTTTCAACTAACAATGGGAGATGCGACCAAAAACCCATCAACAACAATCATTTATTATATTCTAAATAAACTTCAAATAACGCCAAAGAATTGCTAATTTCAACCCTCGGTACCACTTTTGTAATGAAACATTCAAGATTATAGATAATTACACTAAAGCTCAACTAGTTCCGTTTAAAATTGATTAACAACTACTGCAAGAGCAATGAAGTGATATAAAGAGCTAAGTTACGTGTAATAGGAGTTGAAAGCGGTTAAGAGCTTTCCAGGAGTCTTCAGGGCGTGTTGTGCAGCTCGGAGTAATCTCCGGTACAGGCAAGATAATGCGCTATTAAATCAACGAGTTGCCACCATGCGTTAGAGGAGCTCCCATTAATTAGCTGGAACGCAAGTTTCCCTATAAATTCAGTGGAGTCGGGAAAACTTGGAGCGTCGCCTTGTTGCTGCCTCTCATCTTGGCCAACTTTCGCGAATGATAAAATGTAAATAATTTGAGGCTAAAACTTTTACTACGAGGCTGTGTTTTGTAAATATTGCCTAGGCAGGCATTTGTATTTGTAACTTGGGAATATAAATACCCGTGAATATAAAAACCAACCGTCATAGCCCAGTGGGTAGAACACTCGGTTATCGTGCAAACGACTAGTGTTCAAATCC
The DNA here is from genome assembly GCA_963576735.1 of Bedellia somnulentella. NCBI lineage: Eukaryota > Metazoa > Arthropoda > Insecta > Lepidoptera > Bedelliidae > Bedellia > Bedellia somnulentella. Next base: position 14,258,438 of record OY755176.1, on the reverse strand, counting down.
TGGGTCGGGCCTACACCAATTTGTCTATTCTAAAGACATATGTGTGGTTAATTTATCATGGTTGTTAACGGTGAGGGAAAACATTGTGAGGAAACCCACATAGCTGAGTTGTACTTAGTCATGTGACAGTGTATTCGTACAAAACGGCGATAGGCCTGCCCCCTATCACGTGAGTACACTGTCCATGCAAAACGTGGGTACTCTGAACACCAGGTGACAAAGTCACGTGATGTTCAGAAGTATTAGTACCTCTGCCAACCCCTTCGGGGATATTCGGCGTGAACGTTTATGTTATGTTATGTTATGAATATAAATATACGAGAGATTTGATTATCTATAGAATGATTTTAAAGTGTTTGTAGCCGAATGATAGATAAAATAATGTTTACCTGCTCACCTGTCAGATCTATAAATACCAGAAATTATAATAACAGCCCAGTTGAAACTTTGTAGCATGGAAGAAAATAAAAATTATGATCCACTATAAACTTAATACACGGAACTATATAATTATATTCATGAAGAGCGGGTTAGTAAGATTAATTAAAAGAGAAAGATTGTCTCTATACATGACTAATAAACTTAAACGTTTGGAAGAGAAATACTTGCAAAGAAGTAAAGTGTGTCCGTCAGTCACTCTAACTTTTAAAAAAAGATTGTGAATCTATAAAATATGTGAGCTCTAGTTGTAAACAATTAGTTTAAACGAGATTTATCAGAAGATTTTGAACATTTTTTAATTGCATTACCATAGCATTAAAAACAATTTTGCTTCTTCGAAATATAACCAAAACTATTTAACTTAAAACTGTATGCAAGATTTTCCTATGGGTTCTTCTCTGAACAATAACAAGTCGTAAACCCGGAGTTGAAACAAAATAAAACGTGATTGAACTTTGTTTAAGTTTGTATTTTACCCTAAAAAAACAAAGAATTATATTTTTATTTAAAAAGCAATTAATTAGCATTTTATATTAATTACTTTCATAATTGTTTCAAAAGTTTACTGGCTTCTAATCAAAATCTCTTTAAATTACTCTTAGGCGAGTCCTACTAATACTAGGCCACCTTTTATCATAAAATTAAAATAATTATGAAATCAATATCATAAAACTGAAGTATAATCGTTCTTCAATAAAACTTTGCCAGTATCGCATGCATCTTAATTGCTTGCGGAATATTCAGCTTTTTGTTCTCAGTTTCATATCAAAATTAATGAGAAGATTTACACACATAGTTGTTCGCTCCATCCCAACACGATAACATATCAACATAGTAAAGTCCGTAAGGTATTTTCTTGCGAGATATCGTCTAAATGTGCTTAAGAAATAAAGTGACGTAAAGAAGTCACGCATAACGACGTTTCCCTTTTCTTTCTTATTTCGTTTTTACAATGTCTTTCTTGTTAGGGGAGCGGAAAATCTCCGGAAAATGTGACTTTCTATGTATTTGTTGAGCTGAAGAGAGAACGTTTGTTCCAAGCATCACGGAAAGATATAAGAATAGCAACGAGTTTGCAAACATTTTAAAATATGTAGAGCGAGGGCAGTCGCCACTGCGGAACTTTGATAATGCTTTTAGAGGACTTGAAGACGTTTTACCAATTTTCCTGGAAAGTTATAACTGCTTTTTATTAAATGAAAATATTTTTTATTATATGAAAATAAGCAAGAATTTTTTGTCTTCCTGTGGATGATGCTATGTAACCACCGTGTTTATAAGCAATAGTTAGGCGATGCGATTAGCAACCTATTATCTGATACCCTTTCTTGCATCACCAATTTCCAGCAATTTTAGTCCGTCTAAAAATCCGCTAAAAATATTGTAAGTGTTTCACCTTCCGTCTAAAAACAGAATTATAGGTAGATGTGGTTAAAATATAAAATAAAAAGTATTTCATATTTTAGTACAAACATATTGATATATCAAAGGAATAATTTGTTTTTAGTATGAATACAAACTTTTGATCATTATAATTTTTGCAGCTTTTCATTGCCACTTAACTTAAAACAACAAGTAGATATTACATTAATCCACAGCTGAATAATAATCGAAATATCGATATCGGAGGCTAGTTCGGCGTCACAAGCTATTTCCATCGAGCGAATGGCCACGCCTGCATTATTAACGAGGAGTCGAACAGGCGTACGTGCGGCCAAGATTGCGAGTACGATATCACCGCGCTATCTAGTTAGCATTTTAACTGAGATTCCATCAATTTCTGCATACCGTTGTACATTTTGATTGAAATTTATAACATACATATATATACAAAAAAAGGGGTAGACAGACCTTGTTATCGAGGAATCAAACGTGCGACCAAGATTGCAAGCACGATATTACCGCGATGTCTAGTAAGCATTTAGTCATTTCTTTAAATGTCACAAACACCATATCACACCATTCAACTACGATTCTATAATGGAATTTATAACATGCATACAATCACAGATACTAATTCCAAACAGTGGTAGCCAGAGCTTATTACGAGTAGTCGAACAGTTGTACGTGCGGCAAAAATTGCGAGTACGATATCACCCCGATGTCTAGTTTACATTTTAACTAAGATTCCATCAATCTTTGCATATCGTTGTACATTTTGATTCAAATTTATAACATACATATATTTACAAAAAAAGGTTAGCCAGAACTTATTAACGGGGAATCGAACAGCCATACGTGCAGCCAAGATTGCGAGTACGATGTCTAGTTAGCATTTCAACTGAGATTCCATCAATATTTGCATACCGCTGTGCGTTAAATCTATATTTCGATTGTAAATAATTATTTGTACTCTCTCATAGGTATACATCCTAAAAAGGGGTTACAAGAGCTTCAGAATTAAAAATTCTTAAGCCACTTTTGGGGGTCGCGTGAAGGTAAGATTTTGGTGGGATTAGGATTGATCTTCAACCAAATCACTTAAAAAGCCCCAATTCACTTAGTCGCATTGACGACAACCGCGAGAAGAAATGTTTTAGAGCTATGCCAGCACTTTATGGAATTAATTTATATTATTTATACTTATGTTGAAATATAAATAATTTAAATTTCATGAAGGAACACAAACTAGCTTATACCAGCGATTTCATTGGGAATAACTCCCATAGGAACATTTTTTTTCCGAGATAACAAGTTTCCTATGTTCCAATACCCGTAATTTTCTACCCGCTTCTACGTGTTGAGTGTACATAGTTTTGGTATGATTGTGCAATATACAGACAGACAGAAGTATTTTCGCATTAAAATGTTTGTTTTAAGATGATTTGGGCGTTTGAATTGATGTGAATGAAAGTTAATTGGTTGAAGTATATAGTTAATGGTTGGCATAGGACGACCAGGAGGAAATATTTAGATCAAATAACGAATGTGCTCAAAGAAGCAAGGGACATAGTGTAAACTGTAAAGAATAAAAGGGCAAGTATGAAAATATTTTCAGGAGGTTTGCCTGGATCGTGCATACTGATCGATGGTAGCTGGGTAGGCAGTGAGAACTAATGGTGTAAGTATATTTATATGTATGTTATTCATGCAGTCAACCTATGGTGTCACAAAACCAGTAGACAGTCAGCGCTATCGTAGTCGTAGGCAACGGACTATTACGCAAAAAATCCCCAAAGTTATACTAATTTTGGAAAAAACATTGCTATGCTTAATCAACACATTTATATCAATTATTTAATTCAGATTTTAGTCTAGGGTAGTCAAGTTTAGTCCCAAGGTCCCAACCAGTCATTCAAACTGCTGGACCGCCTGCCACTGGACTCTTACTACCAAATAACCGGGACGGATCGTTCGTGATCAATATATTTAAACAACATATTGATAACCGTGATAGCTAAGTGGGTAGAACACCGCTTGTCGTGCGGGCAGACGATGAGGGTTCAAATCCCGGCTCGGACCTACACCAGTTTGTCTGTTCTAAAGACGAATTTATCATGGTTATTAACGGTGAGGGAAAACATCTGGAGGAAAACCACATGGCTGAGTTGAACTTTGTCATGTGACACTGTATTCGTAAAAAAAAGCGATAGACCTGCCAAAACATTGCTGACATCCAAATATATACAACTATTGGTAAGTTTAGTCAAATAATTTCGCCTTAACCACTTACATTTCACTTTCCATTATTTATTTTCCGAGAATGTCTAATAATATCTCTCCAAAAGTTAGCTGACGTAGGCGCGGTCATTGTATAAAACAAAGAAAACATAACAGAACAAAATTCTTAGAACGCTAGACGAACGATTCTGATTTTGCACAACCATAAATGTTTATTTTTCAGATTTGTAGCGTCGGTTTCGAATAGCCATAACCCATTTCTTCCTGTAGATGACGTAAGAGGCGACTAAGGGTTTGGGTTTTGAAGTGATTGTTGGGCCACGTGGCTGAAGACCTAACATCAGTCATCCTTAGTTTTACAATCTTCTTCCCACTCGACTTCCAAAAGTGATTGAGAATTTTCTGAGTATGAAGCTTTTTTGTATTAACTGTAGAATAGAATAGAATAGAATAACTCTTTATTGCACATCAAACACAAATTTACAAAAGTAATAATATGATCAAACAGTTTACAATGAGGTACAATTGGCGGTCTTATCGTTATATAAATTTCATTTCAAATTTTATTCGATGAGTATGTTATTATTATATTTGTATATTAAAAATGACTGACTGAACAAAAAATGAAAATATCCGTGACCTTTATACTAATAGAAAAAGAAATGCTGTTTTATGACACCTTATATTTTATGAAGAATCAGAAATAACCCTTTTAACCTTCGACCTTTTTACATTAGGAATGTCATTGTTTCAAAAGATTGAACGTATCTGTTTTTTCCTTTTACGTATAGAAATTGTGTGAACTTGAATCAATAGATCATTCGCTGAAAATTATGACGTTGAGTAAATTTGTAAGGTATACCAGTCTATATAGCTAATATATTTTTACCTAAAGAAGTCCGCCTTCAGCCATTTGACGGAATTCCAATTTTTGATATAATATTCGACAAACAATTTACTACTAACGGAGTAATCGCGTAACATACATAAAAAAACATACAATCGACTCGAGTACCTCGTTATTATGATTTATTACGATGATGGGTATTTCAACGAGTATTTTTAACAATATCTAATCTATATCATTTTTACTCAGCATTGCTGGTAACAATACGCGCCACCATGAGCTTTTCTTATATTTTCATTTATTCAACTTTTTATCATGAAAATAAATTTAGAAAATCTATTCCTTACTATGAGGACCAACAGCGGCGATGAAACCTAAGGTGCTGACTGAAGTCCTGCTGTGTAATGTAGTGTGGTACGCATGCATATTTTGTATGTTAGTTTTAAGTCTTTAGCTAGTAATGAACGTATACTCAACAAGCAAACACGTCTTTTAATTCGGTCATTGCAGTAATAAGAGCGATTTAACTTCTGTTTCTTCATTTCTTCCTTATCTAGGTAAAAACAATCTGTTACTAAATAACTATCGCCTAAGCTACAGTCTCTTTTATGCGTGTTTGGCAGGATGTAAAAAATATGTGGCTATCATCCACCAAGAATCTACTCATTCAATCTACAGAGTACCTCGGTAAGCTACTAGGGAAAACCTCTTTTAACATGGGTCCAAATACATTTAATTGTAATTAATTCTCAATATAGCTTAATAATTAAGTTTTTTGACATGAATTCCTCATGTGGGGATTATTACTCATAAATAAAAGATGTTATTAAAGGATAGAAAAATTATTATGGAACGAGGTAGGAAACGCAAACACTACCTGAACGTGTAAAAAAAGAAACAAAGGATAGAGAAATTTCGCGCTGGATGCCAACTGACACTGTAGCTCAGTTGGCAGAGCGACGGGGGCGTATACCCGAAGGTCGCGGGTTCGAACCCCGCCAGTGTCGAAATTTTTCTTTCCTTTAATAACATCTTTTATTTATGAGTAACAATCCCCACATGAGGAATTCATGTCAAAAAACATTAAATTATGTGATAGTTAGGCGTTTCCAACATTTGCATTCTATCTGAAAAGGTAGACAAGTGGCCGTCCGAATTAGTTAAAATTCGGAGGTAGGAAACGCAAACACTACTTGAACGTGTAAAAAAAGAAACAAAGGATAGAGAAATTTCGCGCTGGATGCCAACTGACACTGTAGCTCAGTTGGCAGAGCGACGGGGGCGTATACCCGAAGGTCGCGGGTTCGAACCCCGCCAGTGTCGAAATTTTTCTTTCCTTTAATAACATCTTTTATTTATGAGTAATAATCCCCACATGAGGAATTCATGTCAAAAAACATTAAATTATGTAATAGTTAGGCGTTTCCAACATTTGCATTCTATCTGAAAAGGTAGACAAGTGGCCGTCCGAATTAGTTAAAATTCGGAGGTAGGAAACGCAAACACTACTTGAACGTGTAAAAAAAGAAACAAAGGATAGAGAAATTTCGCGCTGGATGCCAACTGACACTGTAGCTCAGTTGGCAGAGCGTCGGGGGCGTATACCCGAAGGTCGCGGGTTCGAACCCCGCCAGTGTCGAAATTTTTCTTTCCTTTAATAACATCTTTTATTTATGAGTAATAATCCCCACATGAGGAATTCATGTCAAAAAACATTAAATTATGTAATAGTTAGGCGTTTCCAACATTTGCATTCTATCTGAAAAGGTAGACAAGTGGCCGTCCGAATTAGTTAAAATTCGGAGGTAGGAAACGCAAACACTACTTGAACGTGTAAAAAAAGAAACAAAGTATAGAGAAATTTCGCGCTGGATGCCAACTGACACTGTAGCTCAGTTGGCAGAGCGACGGGGGCGTATACCCGAAGGTCGCGGGTTCAAACCCCGCCAGTGTCGAAATTTTTCTTTCCTTTAATAACATCTTTTATTTATGAGTAATAATCCCCACATGAGGAATTCATGTCAAAAAACATTAAATTATGTAATAGTTAGGCGTTTCCAACATTTGCATTCTATCTGAAAAGGTAGACAAGTGGCCGTCCGAATTAGTTAAAATTCGGAGGTAGGAAACGCAAACACTACTTGAACGTGTAAAAAAAGAAACAAAGGATAGAGAAATTTCGCGCTGGATGCCAACTGACACTGTAGCTCAGTTGGCAGAGCGTCGGGGGCGTATACCCGAAGGTCGCGGGTTCGAACCCCGCCAGTGTCGAAATTTTTCTTTCCTTTAATAACATCTTTTATTTATGAGTAATAATCCCCACATGAGGAATTCATGTCAAAAAACATTAAATTATGTAATAGTTAGGCGTTTCCAACATTTGCATTCTATCTGAAAAGGTAGACAAGTGGCCGTCCGAATTAGTTAAAATTCGGAGGTAGGAAACGCAAACACTACTTGAACGTGTAAAAAAAGAAACAAAGTATAGAGAAATTTCGCGCTGGATGCCAACTGACACTGTAGCTCAGTTGGCAGAGCGACGGGGGCGTATACCCGAAGGTCGCGGGTTCGAACCCCGCCAGTGTCGAAATTTTTCTTTCCTTTAATAACATCTTTTATTTATGATTTTGAATTTACCTAAGGCAGGTTTAGTTAGCGCTCATATATATTTTATTATATTGTCACCTACGTACTAAAATTATCTCTTAAACATCATACAAATGTTCATTACACATGTGGTTAAAAAAAGCTAAATACGATATCTTGATTCATTTATGTAACTTTTTTATGCTACAAGACATGTATTATTTAAATCAGTATCAGATCGAGAAGATGTTACAATCCATATAGCAAGCAGTTTTTAAATTGTAGATTTCAGCAAATAAACATGTAGCTAGACATGGATCTAGTAAGCTTCAATATAAGTACAATAATAACGTGGTATGGGATACTAGCTTAAAAACTGTATATTTTTTTAAGCATAAATTTTACATGTCTATTTGAATTTAAGTCGTACCTTAAAAACCACACACCAAAACAAATATCATCAAATACTAGCATCGTTAGAAATCTCGCCGAAACGTACATGATGAAGCCAACAAAGCCGCGTCAAGATCGGTCATGTGCGATATTCGGCAGCCCGTTTCCGCGGCGGAACAAAGCCGGCGGCTCGCCCTATCTGCCCAACACTACAATAGTACTTGGACTGCAACTACGATACAGAACAGATGCCAGTTTTAAGTCAAATCGGACTGGTTCAGGTGTCCAGTGTTTTATTTATTTTATTATTTTTCAGATGGTTCATGCGGTAACCCTCTTTAGTTTGGACTTGTCAATGATAGCGTAAGTTATTATTACAATGGATAAGTTGATGAGACGCATAATAGTGTAGAAGCAATATGAATTTAAATTTACCTAAGGCAGGTTAAGTTAACGCTCATATATTTTACTAAAATTATCTCTTAACATTATACAAAGAAATGTTCGTTCCACATGTGGTTTAAAAAAGCTAAACACGCTAGCTGGATAAAATTATGTCATTTTTTAATACTAGAAGACATATATTATTTTAATCAGTATCAGATCGAGAAAAAATTATAATCCCATGTAGCGAGCAGGATCAGACACATCCGAATCTGAAAAGCTGATGGTTCGTTATTCCATTTCTCTATAGGTGAAGATTTGTAAATGGCATTGTGTATTCTTAATTAGTATTATATTGTTTGTATTTGTCTGTTAATCTTCCAAAGAAAATAAAATAAAATAATTTCATATGAAACCGCAACATACAGAAGCCCAATACTACATGAATATCGATTAACAAATTTGCAATTAACATGAAGCTCAGTGTACTTAATAACTTGTTACAAATACAATTTTAGTTCTAAATCATAATTAAATCATGAGGAATCACCCATAATATAATTTGTGGCAACTAGTGGTACACCGCTAAATAAATCAATGTGCTCATAATAAATTCACACCGTCCCAAATTGAATTCGGTACCAAATTACGGATATGACAACTAAAAGTAATTAATCACAACGCGTTTGCGATACATATTCTGCAAATAGAAGAAAATATCGGATTATTTTGCACATTGACATCTGTGGTAATCAAACTTCATTAAATATTGAAATGGCTACAAAAACAAAAATAGTAAGGTGTCATTCACTTATAATTAATGTATTATTTGATAAAGGGCAGCCAGAAGGTAGTTTGTCTTATGTTTATGTGAAATGTGATTAGAATAAAGAAGAATTAGCGGTGTTGTGTTGGTAAAATAATAATCTATTACCATTGACGTAAGTAGCCGATACCGCTAAGTTCTTGATAATCTCGAATTATAACTCTCAGTAAAAAATCATTGAATCAATTTAACGGTCAATTTAATTAAAATAATGTTTTCATGAATAAGGAGCTATAAACTTTTAATAAATAAAGAATAAATAAAGGAAAGAAAAATTTCGACACAGGCGGGGATCGAACCCGCGACCTCGGGTAAACGCCCCGACGCTCTGCCAACTGAGCTACCGTGTCGAAATTTTTCTTTCCTTTATTTATTCTTTATTTAGTAGTAATAATCCCCACATGAGGTTTTCATGAACAAAAAGATTTAAATTATGTGATAGTTAGGCGTTTTCAACATTTGCATTCTATCTGAAAAGGTAGACAAGTGGCCTTTCGAATTAGTAATAATTCGGAGGTAGGAAACGCAAACACTACTTAAACGTGTAAAAGAAATAAAGGATAGAAGAATTTCGCACTGGCAGCCAATTGACACGGTAGCTCAGTTGGCAGAGCGTCTGGGCGTTTACCCGAGGTCGCGGGTTCGATCCCCGCCTGTGTCGAAATTTTTCTTTTCTTTATTTATTCTTTATTAATTAGAAATAATCCCCACATGAGGTTTTCATGAACAAAAAGATTTAAATTATAAACCTTTGTTATCAATTGCATAGTCTCAGTTGTTTCAGTAGAAAATTGCTGTGACATACGGATAGACAGACAGACTCAGGCAGACAGACAAGACGAAACTATTAGGGCTAATACAGCTAAGAAATCTTTAAAAACAAAAAGTTCACTCATTTGTATAATCATGTCTTCAGATAGACGATATAAACAAAAAAGGTGCAACTAACCTGGTAATCGGCACAGTGACGTAGTAGCTGTAAAACAGTATCGTAAAGATGGTCAGCATCATGATTCCAGCGACACATTTCCTCACGTTGACGTGACTCGCCATCCAGACCCAACATCTTGGCGTCCGCGGCACCCCCTTATGGTGGTTATGCTCACCGCTTTCCAAAAGAGGAACGCGCGCGCTACACCCCTTACTCATCATTAACAACTTTACACTATATCTATATACACAGTACTTAGGCCTCTGTAGGCCTCGTAACACAGTCTACTAGTCTCTATCTCGGTAACCAATAGGTCCTAGGTGGTAGCTTCTTTTGTCGCCACTTGCCGTGTTTCCACATCTCATAGTGATGCGGGGGCGCGGAGAGAGGGGGGCGCGCGGGGCAGTGGTTGACGGCCATGTTTAGCCGAACAACGCGTCCGTTTCCGGTTTACAATGGCCGCCGACGCATCCTGGCGGGCTGTGATCATCACGGCGACGTCGCGTGCTGCCGGGGAGAGCTCACGGGGTGTCCGCCGTGACAGCTCTGGCGCCTGTTGCGCTCATTTGAGCTGCCTGAAACAAATATTATAAATGGTTAGCTGAAAGCTCGCTTGGCAAAGTCAATAGAGTTGAGCATACGAGTATCACATAATGGGAAGGTTAGTTAAGAATAATCGAATTGTACATCGATAAAATTCTCTAAAGCTCTGTCATATGTACATAATGCTGCTTATATTGATATAATATGAACATGGTCAATACAAATACAAGTCGTATGGAAATTAAATTACAAATACAAACGAAACTATCGATTTCTAAACATAATCCTAACGAATACTACTGTAAAGAAGGTACTGAAAAGAAAATTACCTCACATTAAAATGCTCAAAAACAGTCGGTTTACCACATATACGCACATTGTAAGTAAAGGACAAGTAATAAAAGAGACTCATTGTAAATAAATACAACGCAAGCATTCTGGTAGCTAAGCAATAGTAACCATGTAATTTGAATGAAAGGGCTTATATTACATTACATTGAAACATTTCTTTGCGCGCTGTAACAAAATCAGTTCAAGCGAGAAATTGGATGAGAGCCCTTGAATTCAAAGCTTTGATTAAAAGTTAAGTAATGAATTTGTAATCCCAGGAACCCGTAAAAGATGGTATGTGATGATTAAAAATATGTATAAACGAGTTAAAGATTACACAGAATATAATTTTTATGCAATTGTATTAGAGGAAAAAACTTGTAGAATGATCATTTAAGAAAATTATACATATTTAAAATAGGTGATGAATTTGCAAATAAGTGACGTAGATTAATGAAATTTTACATAACATAACATAAGTGTTCACGCCGAATATCCCCGAAGGGGTTGGCAGAGGTACTAATACTTCTGAACATCACGTGACTTAGTCACCTGGTGTTCAGAGTACCCACTTTTTGCATGGACAGTGTACTCACGTGATAGGGGGCAGGCCTATCGCCGTTTTGTACGAATACACTGTCACATGACTAAGCCATGTGGGTTTCCTCACGATGTTTTCCATCACCGTTAACTACCATGATAAATTAACCACACATATGTCTTTAGAAAGGACAAATTGGTGCAGGCCCGACCCGGGATTTGAACACTAGTCGCTTACACGTTGACCGGTGTTCTACCCATTGAGCTATCACGTCGTACAATGAAATTTTGTAAGCTTAAATACATACATTCATACATATACTCACGCCATTAGTTCCCATTGGGGTAGGTAGAGACTATTGATCGCCACTTCGTACGATCCTGACAAACCTCTCTAGCTTCGTTTACATCCATCAATCTTTTCATACATGCTCTTTTATTCTTTATACTACGGACGCCTGCCTATTTGAGCACACTCTCAATTTGGTCCAAGTGCGTTCTCCGTGGTCGTCCTCTACTAACATTACCATCCACACTAGCTCTATAGATCCCTTTTACCGATTTTCTATCATCCATCCTCTCTCTATGCCCAAACCATCTCAACATTTCTTACAATATAATCTTCCACGCCACACTTGTCACGAATAACACTATTTCTACTCGGTCACATAACATTACAAACTTTTCTGAGGGACCTCATCCCTACTGCTTTCACTCTGCTCTCATGCTTCTTCTGCCACACCCAACATTCGCTTCCATACATAAGTGTAAGAACAAGAACAGTATCATGCACAGCCATTCGGGCCTTTTCAGACACCGATTGACAGGTCATTAGGCTAATCATTGCTCCATTTACCACATTTCTTTTTTTTCATTCTTCTTTCAATATCTTCAACACATTTTCCATCCCTTGTAAACAAACTTCCCAGATATACGAGTACACTTCACCTGTTCCACATCCTTACCATCAATCGCAATCACGCATTCTGTCACATCTTCCCATCTCTCAAAAACCATCGTTTTGGTCTTATCCACATTCACCCTCATTCCCTTTCTTACAAAAGACTCACATGCAATATTCATCATTTCTTACAACTCTTCTGCCGATGATGCAAGTATTACTTGATCGTCAGCATACAAGAGGCATTTAATGATGGATCCACCCATTCTTAGTCCTTAAGCTTAAATTAAATGGAATATACTTAGATTTTCTTTCATATTATATTATTTTATAGAAGTATTTTTAATTTGACCCCCATTTTAACGTCTAATTGAGAACTTTTAAGAAGAGAGGATTAAAAGTGTCGACTAAGAATAACACTAGCCCATTCCCACATGTGATGTAAACATATATAGTAAAATATACAAACATACATATTCTCATGCCGTTAGTTCCCATTGGGGTAGGCAGAGACTATCGATCGCAACTTTGTACGATCCTGGCAAACCTCTCTAGCTTCATTCACATCCATCAATCTTTTCATACATGCTCTTTTATTCTTCGTACTTCGGACACCCGCGGAGCACATTTCCTATTTGATCCAAATGTGTCCTCCGAGGTCATCCTCTACTAACATTACCTTCCACATTGGCTCTATAGATCTCTTTTACCAATTTACTGCCATCCATCCTCTCTATATGCCCAAACCATCTCAAAAGTAAAATATAATAAAGATAAATACATACGATGATGCAATCAATTAAAATAAACATAAATATATTTTGACAATATTGTAATTAGGGGTCGTACTAAACTCATTCTTATTTCAAGTTGGCGGAAAAGGTATGTTTTATGGTAATGTGGCTCTACTACTGGTAAGCATTACACAGCTTTCTTACCTGCAGTAACAATGTCATTTAACGACTACATTTTAGTAATCTGGTTAACCTGAATGACATTATAATATTAAGCCATAGTGAAAACACAACATGAAGAAGAGAGAAGAAAAATCTTGATTACGCAATGATATGTAAAAATTTGATGAAACGGTGATTTTGGCACTAACCTAATTCCGATTATTTGTTATTTGAGCTAGTTAATGCAATCATACAGTTATTCGATCAATGAACCACAATTTCTCCGAAAAAATAACTATTAGTCCGACAGTTTATTTTTGAACACGCAAACCGATGTGATTTACAAAATTATTTTCACAGCACTACTAATTTTACAAGAATTGAGTTGAGATGTATTAATATAAAACCAGCGATCGGTCAATTGATTGTTTCAAAATAATTAAACTTTCAAGTATTTCAATATCATAGTTCGTAACGTTCGCAAAGTTTACAATCATTTCTAAGGTGACAAAAATACCAGCATAAGATTTTAAATACAGAAGATTTTACTTCTTTTCCCCATATATTGATAAGTGTGCAAAGCCTAAATACAGCGAAGCCAAGCGACTCGCGTCGATTAACAAAGTGAGATGTGATTAACAGCTTTAAACGATAGAGCGGTGTAGATCTTTTTCAAAAGGAGACGCAAAGTGCACGTTTCGCTCCCGAAACACGAATTTCAGTCACGAATCATAGATTATCTTAAGAGTGCGAAATATTTAACAAAATTAATAAGAGTACAAATGTTAATCAATAGTATAAATCTCTTCAGAAATCTGTATAAAAGTAAAATAAACAAAAATAAAGTAAAAAAATCAGGACCCAGAAGTGCGAAAAATAAAAGAGCATGTACCAGAAGAAAAATATAACATAACATAAACATAAACAGAAGAAAAATGTTGAATATAAAAGGAATCTTAGGCTCTCAGTATCATAAAATTTTGCCAATAAACTTTGCCTTCTCTAATGGTTATAAATCGCGTAAATATAAATGTAAGTAAGAAAGTAAGGAAGAGGTGGAATCGAGTTTTAATACCGTGGCCGTCATAACCGATATAAATAAAAACCTAATAGATGACATTTAATAAAATAATAATAATACATGATTATCTAAATATAACTCTCATCTAAATACAACAACAATCCACCTTTATCCGCAAAACAAACGTCTTTTGTTTGACAAACATCGATTAGTGCCCATTGGACCAAGCTTCACATGCACCCGAGCCACATCCATATTACCAGATCTAACCGAACACAAATACAACTCGCAACAGATATCGGAACCTGTCCTACAATACAAACATTAATTAAACACGGGCCCCTCAACTGTAATTGATGTCCTTTGTTCATGTCAATACTCAATATCACTCATCCATTTACCTCCATTTCCGAATGCATGTTATTCAATAGCAGTTTAGTGGGAAGACCATAGACGTTGAAGCCATGGTTTGTAGGCCGGGCATACACCTTTGTCGTTTCTAATGCCACTTGTGTGGTTCAATTATCTATGAGCGAGAATATAAGAGGAATTTTGAATTACAATAAGTCATGCGAAAGTCTGTACGCACAAGGCGGGGCGCGGCGTCAGGCCAGCACTACTACACGTTAATGTATTGTCAAGACAAAAAGTGGTAATTTTTACCCTGAGTGACAAAAAGGTCACATGATCAGAAATATTAGTTCGTTTTGTCATACCTTAGAGGATATACAACATTGAACGATAAGTTATCGTCGATAGTCATATTAAATTAGTTGAGACGTTGTCTCCGCTCACTCACCGTCGGTCACAATATGACACAGGGGCTCAAGCGAAATATATGAGAGTATAAATATTATGAGAGTAATACAAGCAAGCTATCACCAATCACCATTTTTCAAATCACCTTTACCCTACCTCAAACGCTAAAACGGGCGGACCAATCCTATTATCATTAGCAAATATTTCAAGAAAATTCCGTTCCAGCAAGGATATTTATTCCGCAACTAGTGGATCGTCCCAGCTTCGCAAGGGTAGCGTTTTTTTTTAAATATCTGAGGTTTCTTTCTTCAGTCACTGCTCAAGCATTGTGAAATTCAGCGCAATGTTTTCAATTTATTAAATTTAAAGCACTCCCTAAACAGTGTAGTTTGGTGATTAATGAACGGTTCAGTATTTCCGTTTAATAGCAAATTTTGGAATAAAACGCTATGAAGTATTAATAACAATCTAAAAAATAAACCATTACGTGTTGTAGGATGCAACTACTGGCGCAATCTAGTATGTTATATATAAATTAGTAACGATTCGGTTTTGGTCACGGGCGCGATGGCTTATTTTATGTATAATTTCGGTGTTTCTCTACCGATTTCTATGATTCTTTTTTTATTGAATAGGTAATAATGTTACCTTTTTTAAATAAGGGATGAGTGAGAGGTTTACAAACGTAAGAGTAAACAAATATAATCAGAATGTTCCGAACTGCTAAGCTAACAGGAATTACACGTGTTATTGTGAGTCAACCGTAAAAGATAGGCATAAACTGTTAAGGATTTTTTTTTAGATAATTTTATGAAAAATATTTCCGTCATACATGAATTCTATGTAAGTTTAACCATTAAGGCTGCACACGCGACGGAAGCTTAAAAAATTTAGTATATTCTCCCGTTTTCCCAAAATTTCCCGAAATTCCCCTTTACTACTCTGCTGAAAAGTATACAAAAACCTGCCCAGGAGTATGGAGAAGAATTGTACCAAGTTTCGTTAAAATCCGTCGAGAAGTTTTTGTTTCCATTAGGAACATACAAACCGACAGACAGACAGACAGACAGACAGACAGACAGACAAAAATTTTACTGATTGCATTTTTGGCATCAGTATCGATCCCTAATCACCACCTGATAGTTATTTTGAAAATATATTTAATGTACAGAATTGACCTCTCTACAGATTTATTATAAGTATAGATAGATGAAAGGCGACAGACATAAAGGGTGCTTGAAAGAGAATAAGTTTTGTGCTGCAATGTTATTTAATGCGGTGATAAGGTAAACGCTTTGAAAGGCACTCAGAAGCGTTGCCGGTTAGGGGGGCAGGAAATGCGCCCGTCGAAGACAATGTCCAGCCCCATCCCAAAGGAACAATAGCCTCTCAACCACGAGGCTCCTCTAATAAACGAAGTGTAGAGTTACAAAGGCAACTCTCGCAAGACGCCTCGATAATGTTGTATCGTTAACGTCTTTCTTCCGTGACACAATGAATGAAACCATGCACAACGCGTCCTTATTGTGTTTCAGACCACGGTTTTATTTATTAAATCAAGATAGATGAATTCCTGAAGCGTAGCAGTAAAATAAATACTAATGGATTGTGCCATTTTTTTTAAAACTAAAAACGTGAAAGTATAAATTTTATTTTACTAAATATCATTGTATATAATATAGCATGTATCAACTTGATTTCAATAGTAAATAACTTTTGGACTTCTAATTTGAATAATTATTTGAATAAACATATTTTATTGATAAAATAACTGATAATATTACCGACTTACAAGGGTTCACAGGGAAAATTATGACAGAAAGTATTTGGCGGCGATGAACATATTATTTCCGTAATCACGTTTGCAGAACGAACCCTGATAAGTAATATTAAGAAGGTTGCGCTCGAACAACGTTGCAACCGACATTTTTTGAAAAAGTGGTATTTTTAGGAAATAACGTTGCATGAGTGATTTTAAAGCGTTCTCTTTCTTTAACTTGGCTCTGTCGTGTTTTGTCCCTTTTTAATTCGAGAAATTTCTGCGCTCGCGTTGTCGTCCTCAGTCGAACAACGTTGCAAGCGCAGACATGTCGTCGCCCGCGCTCTTGAACTCGAGCATTTTAAACCAAATTAATAAATTCAAAAACCGTAAAATAACTATCAAAGATCGAAAAGATTATAAACGCAAGGCCCTAAGAGATGCAGGGAAGCCATATACAAGCCGTAGAGGCCAATCAGTTGGTGGAAAACAAGGACCAAGTCAGGTTGGTGGAAAAAAGTTACATATGCTTTTTAAATTCAAATACGGTATAGTATTTTTTTTACCAATTTGTTAATCTTCTATGATAATTTTGTTGCAGAACACCATTTGCAAATGTACATACGGTTGTAAAAGAATTACATTTGAACAAAAAAAGGACATTTTTGATATGCTTTATAAGAAAACATACAATGAACAAACGATTTTTTTGCGAGCCTAAAAAGAGAGCGGTTCCGGAAGCTGTTTCAAAACGGCAATGTTCTGTTAAGTATTTTGTACATATTTCGCCTACAACCAAAACACAGGTTTGTCAAAAAACCCTTTGCAATATATATAAGGGGTCGCCTCCATAACATAACAAGAGGAGAGGTAATAGCAGTACCCCAGGTGAATGAGCTCCAGCCGTTGTATGACACAACTTTATACATCAAACCTGGTAAAAAGGCTGATTTGATGGCTATGTCACAATATTTACCACTTAACAAAAGGAATTTCTACGAAACCTTGCTTTCCTAATTTTTTATATGAAAAATGTTGGAAAAACGTTGTAACCAACAATCAGTTACAACGTTGTTCCACAAATATTGAAATATTTTTCGGTTTTTTGTCGACGTACTCGTGTTTTTCCTAAATAAAACTTTGTTAAAATATGTATTTTTGTAATGTCTAAACAATGAAAAATTTTTATTACAATATTCCTTAATAAATATTTCATAATCGTAAAAAGTGTTGTTATTTCTAAATTGAGTTTTTGCTAGTTACAACGTTGTTCGAGCGTAACCTTCAATTGTATTAAGTTGAGTGAGCGCAATGTTTAGCGTCTCGGACGTAAACGATTCACGAACTCATCACACGAAAAAGCAATGACAGTGAAAGAGACTGTAATGAATTAATAGGAAAATACATAAAGACGTCTTGCCAACGACCTAGATCGGTAAATCTATCATTCTGAACATTAAGTTTTTTTCTTATAAGGAGGAATTTCTATTGCCGTTTTTTTACAATACACTACACTTAGTCATGTGAGACTAAGTAAAATTTTGCCATCTGAGTTTCCTCATGATGTTTTCCCTCAGCTTTAACAACCATGATAAATTAACCAAACATATGACTGTAGAAAGACAAATAGGTGTAGGCCCGAACTGGGATTTGAACCCGCGCCTGTCTGCATGAAAGCTTATGTTCTACCCATTGAGCTATCAGGGTATTTGCTAGGATCTTATCACATACATACATATATATACTCACGGCTATATTTCCCTAGAAGGGGTAACCAGAGCTAAGGAATTATAAATTCCTCAGCCACTTTTGGAAGTTGAGTGGGGAAAAGATGGTAAAAATAAAGGTTTTTGGTGTCCAACCGTATCGCCCAAAAATCCAATAAAAAGCCCCAATACCCTTAGTCGCCTCTTACGACACCCGTGGGTAGAAAGGGGTAGCGACATTCTAAGCCAGCACTACACGGCAAAGCCGGCACTACACGGCAAGGATCTTATCACATATTGTACAAATGGGGTAGTGATATACTTAGCCGACACTACACAGCTCGCAATACAATGAAGCAAAAGCTACAAGTGATCAAGTAATTTGAAATATCTCGAAAATAAAATGTCGGAAGCTATAACAAATTCTCACCCAAGTTATACGATTGGTAATTTGATCTCGAATCTATAACGCGATCTCAGATTTGGGGCCGCGCAAGTAATCAAAAGCTAAGGTGATAAAAGGGAAGGGATCAAGTTCAATATAAGTTTGCTCGTTCGCCGCACCTCTCCGGAGGAGGGCGTCCTATCCGAAACCCGTATAACAATGCTAATGCCAACATCAAACTCACATAATGTGGCTATCAAACATCTAAAATATTCACCCGCCATAAATCACTACTTCTTAACACAGTCGCGTCCCGTCAAAGTATGGACTCCTGATAATGTTGTTTGAATAACTTTTAGGAAACGTATTAAATACCTGGACATATTCGATTCTATACGTAAGCTCATGGACATGTGCATTCTTCCCATCCTTACCTACGGAGCCCAAACCTGGTCTTTGACTGACGCGCAAATGTTTAAACTTGGGGTTTGCCAACGAAACATGGAGCGCAGCATTCTCGGAATCCGGCTCTTAGACAGAGTCCGGAATACAGAGTTGCGCTCAAAGACAAAAATTATAGATGTAGCTCAGAAGGCGGCCCAATTGAAGTGGGATTGGGCCGGCCACGTTGCTCGGATGCACCCGGACCGATGGGCCAAAAGAGCCACGCAATGGACTCCTGCTGTAAAGAGAAAGCGTGGCCGACCAAGGAAAAGATGGAGTGACGAGTTGGGTCTCTGGGATAAGAAGTGGTGGGAGACCGCTCAAAACCGTCTGGAGTGGAAGAAGGGGAGAGAGGCCTTTGCCCAGCAGTGGGACATAAATGGCTAATAATAAATAAATAATAAATAATTAAATACCTGTAATGAACACAGCGCGGATTTTAATGACATAATCAAGAACTGGCAGCGTTTCAACATGAAATTGGTCCTGCTTTATGAAAAAACCAACTAAAATTTATAATATTAGAATATCTCGTATTATAAGTGTTTCGGATGATAATCGTAATAAGGAAATATCAAACGCTATTAATTGCCTTTGTATTATAACAGTAAGTTAATATTCAACCTCTATCTCAAATCTCTTTTTCCGCTGCAGGCGAGAAGATATGATACTGCCTAAAGAATTCCTATGATTTGTTTAACTACATTTGCTAATAAACTGTTAATTGGCAAATACCTTGTTTAATATAAAGTTAGTGGGAATGTAAGGAACAAGGATTCCGCAACTTATTTGTGTACAGTATACACGAGCACGAATTTCTAATTATATATCCTTCACGCGAAAGTAAACTTTAGTTCCTAACCAAAAGCTGTTATTGAAGTTACCGTCTAATAATAATGGGTTAGTAAATTAATAGAATCAAAAGATCAAACATCGAATACGGCGTTAAATCAATAAGGGACCGATTTATTACCAAGTAACTTCGCGAAATCTCTTCTATTGTAAAGGGATAGATAACGTATATGTAAGTTAAAATTTATAGCTGTTTGGAAGATTTCGTATGTATGTGAGATGATGACGGGCGTGTTGTTAATATAATACACAATTAGATCTTCTCCATAGATTAATCTCTTAACTAAAAATCTAACAAAAAAACACCGTGAAGCATTAGAGATACGTGGAAGAGAGACGAGGTTTAGGCGATGGTATAGTTTACTATTAATTTACAAAATTGCAGTGGTAAAACCAAAGACGGTCGGATCTTAGTTTCAGTTTCAAGTATATTTAATAAGCAAAGACATTACACATTGTGCTGTGTAATGTCTTTGTTTATTAAAGTGTACGTAAGTGGCGACTAACGGTATTGGGGCTTTTAAGGGAATATTGGGCGATGCGGTGGGAGACCCATCACCAACAACCTTTATTTTACCATCTTTTCCCCACTCAACTTTCCAAAAGCAGCTGAGGAATTTCTAATTCCTTAGCTCTGTCTACCCCTACTAGGGATTTATAGCCGTGAGTATATGTATGTATGTATGTATTACACATTTACACACTATCCATTGTTTGTGTTCTCACTCTGTTTTCTGTAGAAATAATATGTGAATAAATGTGATGAATGTCGGAACATCTTCGCCTAACATATTGTGTCACATGACGACACAATTGAGCCTGTTGGCGCCAAGCCCAATACAATAGACGGGGTGTGTTGCTTCGATTTCAGCTGGAAAACTAAAGGATGGAAAATATATTTGATACTAGTGGATCGTCCCAGCTTCGCACGGGTAGCGTTGTTTTTTTAAATATCTGAGGTTTCTTTCTTCAGTCAGCATTGTGAAATTCAGCGTAATGTTTTCAATTTATTAAATTTATAGCATTCCCTAAACAGTGTAGTTTGGTGATTTTAAATGCGCTTTGATGAACGGTTCAGTATTTCCGTTTAATAGCAAATTTTGGAATAAAACGCTATGAAGTATTTATAACAATCTAAAATATAAATCATTACGTGATGTAGAATGCAACTACTGGCGCCATCTAGTATGTTATATGTAAATTAGTAAAGATTTGGTTTTGGTCACGGGTGCGATGGCTTATTTTATGTATAATTTCGGTGTTTGTCTACCGATTTGTATGATTATTTTTTATTGAATAGGTAATAATGTTACCTTTTTTAAATTTGGGATGAGTGAGAGGTTTACAAACGTAAGAGTAAACAAATATAATCAAAATGATCCGAACTGCTAAGCTATCAGGAATTACACGTGTTATTGTGAGTCAACCATAAAAGATAGACATATACTGTTAAGGATTTTTTTTTAGATAATTTTATGAAGAATTTTTCCGTCATACATGATTTCTATGTAAGTTTAACCATTGAGGCTGCACACGCGACGGAAGCTTAAAAAATGGAGTAACTTCTCCCGTTTTCCCAAAATTTCCCAAAATTTCCCTTTACTACTCTGCTGGAAAGTATACAAAAACCTGCGCAGGTGTATGAAAAATAATTTTACCAAGTTTCGTTAAAATCCGTTGAGTAGTTTTTGTTTCCATAAGGCACATACAAACCGACAGACAGACAGACAGACAGACAAAAATTTTACCGATTGCATTTTTGACATCAGTATCGATCCCTAATCACCACCTGATGGTTATTTTGAAAATATATTTCATGTACATACAGAATTGACCTCTCTACAGATTTATTATAAGTATAGATATTATTAGAACTCTTTTTTCCCATCATCACTCATACCAAACCATAACATACATTACAAGAATTTCGAGCGAAATTAATGAGCAACAAGCAATAAATGTCAATGTATAAGATATAAGTACAGCTGGATTGAATCCAGAGCTAGGTAGCGGTCAGATGTGGAAACATTTCAAAGATTTAAATTATGTGATAGTTAGGCGTTTTCAACATTTGCATTCTATCTGAAAAGGTAGACAAGTGGCCTTCCGAATTAGTAAAAATTCACAGGTAGGAAACGCAAACACTACTAAAACGTGTAAAAGAAATAAAGGATAGAAGAATTTCGCGCTGGCAGCCATTGACACGGTAGCTCAATTGGCAGAGCGACGGGGGCCAATACCCGAGGTCGCGGGTTCGATTCCCGCCTGTGTCGGAATTTTTCTTACCTTTATTTATTCTTTGTTTATTAGTAACTAGTGGATCGTCCCAGCTTCGCACGGGTAGCGTTGTTTTTTTAAATATCTGAGGTTTCTTTCTTCAGTCACTGCTCAAGCATTGTGAAATTCAGCGTAATGTTTTTAATTTATTAAATTTATAGCACTCCCTTAACAGTGTAGTTTGGTGATTTTGATTGCGCTTTAATGAACGGTTCAGTATTTCCGTTTAATAGCAAATTTTGGAATAAAACGCCATGAAGTATTTATATCAATCTAAAAAATAAATCATTACGTTATGTAGGATGCAACTACTGGCGCCATCTAGTATGTTATATGTAAATTAGTAAAGATTTGGTTTCGATCACGGGCGCGATGGCTTATTTTATGTATAATTTCAGAGTTTGTCTACCGATTTCTATGATTCTTTTTTTATTGAATAGGTAATAATGTTACCTTATTTAAATTAGGGATGAATGAGAGGTTTACAAACGTAAGAGTAAACAAATATAATCAGGATGTTCCGAACTGCTAAGCTATCAGGAATTACACGTGTTATTGTGAGTCAACCATAAAAGATAGACATATACTGTTAAGGATTTTTTTTTAGATAATTTTATGAAGAATTTTTCCGCCACACATGATTTCTATGTAAGTTTAACCATTAAGGCTGCACACGCGACGGAAGCTTAAAAAATGGAGTAACTTCTCCCGTTTTCCCCAAATTTCCCAAAATTCCCCTTTATTTCTCTGCTGGAAAGTATACAAAAACCTGCGCAGGAGTATGAAGAATAATTGTACCAAGTTTCGTTAAAATCCGTCGAGTAGTTTTTGTTTCCATAAGGAACATACAAACCGACAGACAGACAGACAGACAGACAGACAGACAGACAGACAGACAGACAAAAATTTTACTGATTGCATTTTTGGCATCAGTATCGATCCCTAATCACCACCTGATAGTTATTTTGAAAATATATTTCATGTACAGAATTGACCTCTCTACAGATTTATTATAAGTATAGATAATCCCTACATGAGGTTTTTATGAACAAAAAGATTTAAATTATACATACAACCGTTGAATCGAGTATCTTCTATTTTTAAAACGGTCGAAAACCAAATACTATCGATATTTACAAATCATTTTTTTAAATTAATGAGCAGCAAGTAATAAATGTCAATGTATATAACAGCAGTACAGCTGGATGGAATCCGGAGCTAGGTAGCGGTCAGATGTGGAAACATTTCCAAGCCGCAAATCGTCCGAATATTCAGCTAAGATTAATTGCACGTAGACACCATCTGTCAACCCTCAACCCTGCGTTCTGGAGGTTACGCTTGCAAATAACAATGGATCGCTAAACTTTTATTTACCTTGTCGCATGGTGCGGGTGTCTCGAAAATATGCTTTTTTGAAGATGTTACACGGCTATAAATCCCTAGAAGGGGTAGCCAGAGCTAAGGAATTAGAAATTCCTCAGCCACATTTGGAAAATTGAGTGGGGAAAAGATAGTAAAGTAAAGGTTGTTGGTGATGGGTCTCCAGCCGCATTGCCCAAAAATCCCTTAAGAGCCCCAGTACCGTTAGTCGCCTCTTATGTACACCCATCGGTAGAAACAGGGTAGTGCTATTCTAAGCCGACACTGCACGGCAATTGAAGATGTTGTTCTGTGAATTTAGTTTTAATAGGTATTTTACTAGAAGCATTATTAACCCTAGCTTACTAAGCATAATTTTAAGTAACGTTGTTAAGCATTCGTAAATTTGACGACGTATTACCACACTTTATGTGTTCTAAAATCAACGTTATTTGAATAACTATGAAGCTTTAATTTGTTATTTTATTCATTAGAAAACAATATCAAACCACTCTAATTAGGTTTTCCTTTTATTTAGCAATTATTTCATATGGAAAGAACAGTCTTCTTGAATATGGCCTTTTTGCAGACGTATCAGAAGGTTGGGTTAGGTTACACAATTGATTAGAGAATTTAGATACAAAATAAAACAGGTTTCTTTTAATTTTTTTCCCGTCAGAAGTCTAGCATAATGTGTTCGGGTGCTCTCCTTTCATTAATTAACCGGCAAGCCGAATTGCAGTTTTCTTTGCACCCATACTCGGCTGTGCCTTGATTGTCAATCAATCAGTCAGTAAGTGGCAAAGGTTTAAAGTGCTCATTGATATTGAGAATAAATCGAGCTACTTAATTCTATTTATTGTTTGATTAGACGAAACGTTGAGCACAGCGGATTAAATAATGATATTCCAGTGAAGTTCTGGCCGCGCTTTTCGTTAGCATTTAACACATTGCATAATGCATCCGAACAACAATCAGTTGCTAATTGTAATTCTCTAATTTGCATTGGCTCATCTATTTGCTGAGTGGATGCGCTTCGCTGCTTTTACCATTAACTAAGTAATTTGTTCTATTTCATGACAAAATTTTGCATTGTATCTTTGTTACTGTGTAAATAGCATTATACGAAAGCTTAATTCACTTTCTGGACTAGCAACATTCCTTACTATTTTCGATCAACTTAAAAAAAGGAGGTTTAATTAGACTGGTTTGTGCGTATAAACCTCATTCTCAGGGATTATTTACTAATCGCTGGCGTCGAAATTTTTCTTTTCTTAATTGATTACTAAAAAGGAGGTACTCAATTCGATTGTATGATTTTTGTATGTATTTTACACGATTACTCCGTGAATATGAATTTCTAAATTTGTTGTTTGTTCGATCGGATATGCTTACAGAGTGCTTCCATTTGATTGAGGTTCATGAGATTTATAGCGTGATTTTAAAAATATTACAAAATATAAAAATTACTACGAATATAGACTCAGTTACATAACAATTTCAGCCGTTGGATTTATATGAATGCTGAATGTATCATTCGAGCTACAAAATACGTTTATGGCTGAACATAATGAATCAATAGCATTGAAAAATTAAATATTTTATTAAAATTTACATACTATATAATATATAAATAAAACTAAATAAATAAGTAAAAAAAATACAACTAATGAAAATCCTCGATCGAATCGGAGTATAAAAGATGAGAAGTTCGGTGGGTACGGTACTACACATTTATTTCAAACGTCTAAACGCATTTTAAACAGTACAGCCTTAAACCATGTAAAAATATGGGCATATTTTCCAACCACCAACATTTACGTATCATTATGCATATTCCACAAAACAGTGGCATGTTTAAATAAATACACATTTAGCGATAGATAACTTGGTTGAAGTCACGCGACGCGACCGCATTACCGTTTCGCTGTCTGTTTACCAGAGTAACACACGATGACATTTTAAATGGCAAAACGAACGTACAGCTTGTTTTAAGTTATGCGAGTGGCTCTGGGTTTACACGATTAGAGGGAATTTATGCAAGACATTATCCGAGGACAGCGGCGTCGCATAACAACGCCTTCAGTGTCCGCGGCAGCTATATGCACCCGCCGCTTCCTTTATGAAAACCCTCGCGATGAAATATGACTGCACGCTGATATACTGTGTTATTGCAACACTACGAGAAAACTTGACTTAGTTTAGACGCTGCAACGTTTTCGTGATACAGCTTTTTGTGTAGAATTCTGCTACCTTGGTTTTTCAGTAAAGGAGAAATATATATTTAAAATGTTAGGGAAACACGGACGATATGTGATTAATCTTACACCATCTTCTTCATTCATTTCTGTAATTCTGTAACTCTACTAATTCGTTTCAGAAAATATAGTTGTGATGTGTCTGTAATTATGATGGTATCACAAATTTATTTCTCAGCTTCACCTTTTTTCTCAAGAACTCTCAAATCATGTACACTATAACAACAAAACGTTATCTTATCCATCCTTACAACATACTCCCATCAATCATTGCACAAACCGGGTCATCACGGAACACAGCACGGTTATAAACCGCATCATATTAGGAGTAATAGTGAACTGAGTCGAGGATATGGCCGCGAGACGTACAGCAAACGTTAGAACGGGCCTGGGGTGGTAATCCGCCTAACCATTAGGCCCGGCTACTCACTCGCAAATCGTCCGCATATTTTGGCCAAGATTAATTGTTCTCGAATATCATCTATCACGGCGAAGTCCCGTGACGGTAGGCAGCGGTGCGCGCGACGTTTTATTCGAACAATGAGCTTGAGAGCACGCACTCACGTAATTAATTCTTTTTAGACATAATTGCTCTGTGCGGTAATCTTTATGCCTTTGCATAATGTGTGCCGGCTGATTTATTTTGGAATTCGCTAATGTTCGCTGTAACTGTTCGGTGGTTCGGTGAACCAAAGACTTTAGTATTTTGATATGGAAGCGCAAAAATTTGAGGATTTCTTGATAAGAAGTTTAAGAATGAAATTCCGTTCGTTATTGTCTGGTTCTACACTGGTATAAGATTTATCCACAATTTCGTCAAATTATTACCTATCTCCATCTTCCATCTTACCATTTACAGCACCAATTCTAACAGTGTATCGGTGTCACATAGCCTAAAATATGAAGACTGCTGAAGGGTCGGTGTTAAAATCTTGATCGTTTCAACATATAAGAAATTATATAACAGTTGTGGGACTGCCATAAGGGACATAAATTGTGAGAGTTTCAAGAAAAACGGCAATTATGACAAGAGTTCCGAAGTGGGTACGTTACTTTTTGCAAAAACCTTATCTGGTTAGGTACTTAAGTGCATGAATTAGATATGATTAATATTGTGAGCATTAAACCTCTATCACTGAAAGAAATACTTTAAATCGGAACAAACATGTGGATAAACAGGAGGCAGGGATAAATGGATTACATGCTTTGTACATACATATACCCTCGGCTATAAATCCCAGAAAGGTGTAGCCAGAGCGTTGGAACAAACTTCAGACACTTTTGGAAGTTGAGTGGGGATATGATGGTAAATCCATTTTTTTAGTGATGGGTCTCCAACCGTATCGCCCAATATCAGTTAAGAAGCCCCAATACCCTTAGCCGCCTCTTACGAGCACCGACTGGAAGAAATGAAGTAGTACTATTTCAGCCGACATTACACAGAAAATTTACATATTTTCTATGCGTGAAATTTTGAAATGAACTGCATTTTCTTTGAACCAGGTTTCCCCACCTACTCATTGAAAAACAATTGGGTCGCCCTTTTTCAATAGGGTTAATTTAGGGATGTTTCTGAGCCGATTTATCAAGTAATTGCGGTTGAAGTCCCGCGCTGTCCATTGGTTTTACTGACATCAAGTGCACCTAATTCGACCATCTAAAAAGGTTAATTAACAAGCTCTTAGCTCATAAGGATCGCTTTGTTTACGGAGATATCACAGGTAGGGCAGCTTATTATTTTTAGATTAGTTTATTACTACAGATATGGGTAAAATAAGTTTTATAAATTTTCTGCAAATTTTATTTCTTACTAGCTTCTCATCCGCATCCACGTCCAAGTAATCTACATTTTTATGTATAAGACGAATATATTTTCTAGAGTAAGATCCCGGTGGCCCCAGACGTTACTTATTTTCTCATAAGAAATATAAATGGGATAAAGTAGTGTTAGTACGTACTTTGAGTGTGTGCATACCTGCTACCTTGGGTCGACGGCCAATTCATAGGTACCAGGTGCTAAAGGTAGATAAATACAGTGCTGATTTTTCTTAAATTCTCAATGCTGATTTTTACATATGTTTTAGATATTGTTGTTAAAAATTAATAATCATTATTGCCAGACACTTTCCATCGGCGCTTACCCTTACCAGACGCTTTAAAGCTTTAAAAAAAATAACATATTCTTACTTACAATCTCACTCTTAATTTTTATGTATGATCCTTGGGGAACTATTTGAACACCCCTGGTCAGCAGCCAGACCAATTGGAGGGGTCAAACATCCCCCCAGACACACATAAAGTGTCGCTATGTGTATAAGCGCGAGGTCATTATTTGTACGCTTGAGTGTGAGAGAGATATCTATTTATGGATATCTTTCTTATACTTAGGCTACTATACGTGTTCTATCTTTGGTGGATAGACGGTGTAAATTAAATGCTTACAATGCTTTACAAATTAATATATTTTAAAAGGTTGTTAATGGTACAACGGTCGTAGGTTAAGTGACATGAGTAGACAGATTTGTATATAGTATCTTTAAGCGCCTGACGTACGGGTGACGGCAATTGTTTTCTTGATTGTATTCTTGCGTAATATTTTGTTCAGGCGTTGAGTCTGAACAAGAGATTGTAAGTAAGAATGTGTTATTTTTTTTGAAGCTTTAAAGCGTCTGGTAAGGGTAAGCGCCGATGGAAAGTGTCTGCCAATAATGATTATTAATTTTTAACAACAATATCTAAAACATATGTAAAAATCAGCACTGAGAATTTAAGAAAAATCAGCACTGAATTTATCTACCTTTAGCACCTGGTACCTATGAATTGGCCGTCGACCCAAGGTAGCAGGTATGCACACACTCAAAGTACGTACTAACACTACTTTATCCCATTTATATTTCTTATGAGAAAATAAGTAACGTCTGGGGGCACCGGGATCTTGGACTATTCAGACAGACGGTCAATTTAGTATCTGTTTGACAATACTATCCAGTTTTTTCCAGGTATAGTTTTATCATAATACTATTTATATAACTTATTATTAATATATTACTTATAGTTTTTAATCTACATTCTACGAGTCGAGACCGACCTTACGTACGTTTATATTTTATCATATAGTTTTTATAACTTGTCTCATGTTTTATAGCAAAGAAATTTTCTTTTTACTTTCTAAACAAATATTAACTAACTTGCGATATTTTTATAAAAAGCTCACAACTTTTCCACAAATTCTAAACCTTTAATTCAGTTTTTCTACTTTATAACGAAGTGTAAGAAATATTTTCTCCGTACTCAACATTTTTACGTGACTCACTCATTAATCTGCTTGTAACTTGTAATGGGGTTCAAAGTAAATATACTACGCTTCGTCTCTTTTCCTCACTGTAGTCAACTATGTCAGAGAACCTAAATATTAAGTGTGTATTTTTATTAAGGCGTATCGTATTTTTTTTACATCGGATTTTAATTGGTTGAGTTAGAATGTTAAGGCGATTGTTAGGGGGGATGTGGGAAAACCCTGTGACCATCTTTTATTTTACATCTCACATTTTTTTCAGAAATGGCTAAGTAATTACTAATTAATTATATTGCTCTGTTTACTCCTTTTTGGATTATATACGAGAAGAAGTGGGTATGTAAGTATTCTTAATGTTATAAAGTAAGTACTTTTATATTTTTAGTTTAAATTACTTCTTAAAATTCTAGCGAGATATCCTTTTTTTATGACCCTAGATGGGATTGAGCCGGTTTTGCAATGTGAATACGTTAAATAACGGCTTTATTCTTCTAAAACGAAAAGTACTTATTCTTCAATTTTAAAAAAATTTTGCAGAAAACAGAATTTACTATACCGCGCAATCACCACTCACACCTTATTTATTTGTTCACTGTAAATACCTTAAGTACTCGTACCCTACTGCTCTTATACTCGAAACAATTGAATCGGCCCAAATAAAGTTTACAAGCGAATACCGAACGCGTCCCGCATAGCGACACCAAACACCCAAGTGTCGAGTGGCTACTTTTTGCGGCCCAATTTTATGAACTCGCCGAACAAAAAATGTTGAACAAACGAAAAACAATAGATATCGATAGGCGACGCGAAGCCAAGCGAATCCCTCGAGACAAATGGGATGTACTGATATCAAGGACGAGATATGAGGCACGGTAGTGTTTGGTATATTTTGGGGGTGTTATCGGATGTAATATTTTATAGGAGCGGTTGTTTAAACACTCTGGCGTGATATCGTAGCGAATAATGTAGAAGGCGTATGAAGTGATTTCTAGGCGATATGATTAGCCATCCATCATCAACTCCACTTTCTCTTATCACCGATTAATCTTTCTATGCGTGTAACTTTTCATTGATATTTTCTCGTCGAATATTAGTCAATTATAGGCTAAATCTTTAAGTGTTTGTTGTATTGTAATGGTACTCGTAATATGTAATAAATTTATAAAAAGATAAAAAATAGAAAGATATTGCTTAATTCATGGCAAACTTTCTGCAGCCGCGGTAATTTTATTCTTTGCTAACGATTATTTTAGCTTTAAGATGTTCATTAATGATCGCTTAAAGATATAACTAAAAATAAAGTAAGGATGTTTATATCTACATACTCTTGAATGGGCAGAGACCGTTTTATAGCCATTTAAGTATTTTTCCCTTTACACTGCTTTGCGGGTTAATAGAGGGGAGTGGTCGTATCAATTTTTTAACCGCCTTTAACTACCATGATAATGTCTTAACTGTTTCCGAAACAATAAACATATGAGACCGTGGAAACGTATGAGAATAAATTCAATCAGTGCTATTCCTGATCGGAGAGTATATTTCAGAGTGTAAGGCGATCGCACTGTTAATTCTCTAAAGGTGGTAAACAAAGGAACTGGTTTTTCGGAACATCAATCCCACCAAAAACATTTTCATGTAAAATGTTGCCAAGACGAGCCCATATGACTCGCACTGTCAAAAAGTTATCAGATCTCATGTAGAGTCAAGCTTCTAACACTACACGCCCTAACTCTACAAGGCCTAACTTCACAAACTCTACACCTTAGTCAAAATATGTGGCTTGGCCATTTCGCTACATTCACATCGGCGTAAGGTGAAAAATCAATTCACTGTTCATTACTTATATATATTATTACAATAGTCCTTGTAGTAACGAACGGCCAAGCCACATATTTTGACTAAGGTGTAGAGTTTGTGAAGTTAGGCCTTGTAGAGTTAAGGCGTGTAGTGTTAGAAGCTTGGCTCTACATGAGATCTGATAACTTTTTGACAGTGCGAGTCATATGGGCTCGTCTTAGCAACATTTTACATGAAAATGTTTTTCGCGGGATTTCATTTCTTTTTGTAAGTTGTTTGTAACAACATTTTTTTTTTTTTTTCTTCTTTTTTTGGGGTGTATTTCTTGCACATCAGAGACGCTTTTTTTTATAGCCCACTCTCTATCTTTGCCTTTTTTCTTTGTTGATTTACTGTTTATAATAAGTGATAGATCAGATACTGTCGATATGTCTCAATATATGTCGATTATTTTTATATTTTTTTTTATAACAAGGAGTACCTATTCATATATATATCTGAGGGCACCAAGTTTTAAATTATTATTAGATTAAACCTCTAGCGTCATCAAAATTTAATCTTTTAAAATTACAGGTCTCATACAAACTCCCATCCCCTATATTAAGGGGTTGGAGGATGAAAGTTACAAGTTTTATAATTTTTTTGTTGTCTGTGTACTAATACTAGCTTACATACAAAATTTCAGCTTTCTAGGACATTAGGAAATACCTTAATAATTTTGATGATCATCAGTGAGTCAGTGAGTCAGTGACGAAATCAGCGTTTTTTAGATATAAATAAAATCTGAAGTATAAAAGCTAATGTAATTAAAACTTAATATGTTTAATAAGTCCGCTATTGACAATATATCCTGAAAATTTTGTTGATCTAGCATAACCCGAACCCAAGTTATGAGGGTTCAAAAAAACGACGAAGCGCTTCGAGAAAAGGTAGGTATTGCCCGTGCGCTTCGCTTGACTCGTCTTGGCGGGGGCACTACCGTGCCCCCAGATTGACGTTTTTGTTACCCAGAATTCAGAGTAAATCCTTCATATCTCAGTGGGAATACAAGCGCTACTCGTTTAAACAAGAGACGCGAGTTTAAATCCCACGTCGGGCATATACTATTGTGTTTTATCGAGTCATATACATACATACATACATTGCTGTGTAGTGTCGGCTTAGAATAGCACTACCCCATTTCTTCCAGTGGGTGTACGTAAGAGGCGATTAACGGTTTTGGGGCTTTTGAGGGATTTTTGGGCGTTGCGGTTGGAGGCCCATCACCAACAACCTTTATTTCACCATCTTTCTGATTCCTTAACTCTGGCTACCCCTTCTAGGGATTTATAGCCGTGAGTATATGTATGTACTATGTATGTACATACATATACTCACGGCCAGAAATCCCTAATAGGGGTAGCCAGAGATTCAGAATAAGAGATTCAGTATAAAAAATTCTTAGCCACTTTTGGAATTTGAGTAAGGAAAATAATATAAAATAAAGTTTCTTGTTGGTGGGTCTCCAACCGCATCGTCCAAAATTCACTTAAAAAGCTCCAATACCCTCAATCGCCTCTTACGAACACCCACGGCAGAAATAGGGTAGTGCTATTCTAAGACTACACAGCTAATATTCTTGAGTCGTATGTGTAGTTAACTTATCAAGGCTATTGACGGTGAGGTAAAACATCGTGAGGAAACACACATGGCTTAGTTGTACTTAGTAATGTGACAGAATATTTTTACAAAACGGCGATAGGTCTGTCTGGGAATAATGGATGTGAGTAAAGTAAGCTAAAGGTTTTGAAAAAACGGTTAAATAAGAGTCGTGCTTGCGCTAGAACAGTTTCGTACCATTATCTTTAGAATAGACAATAATGTAGATAAGTATAGATTTTATACTAACGGCAAAATATAAAAGTAGCTGTGTAGTGTAGGTTTAAAATAGCACTATCCCATCATTTCCGTCATTGACGTATGGGTTCGGCGATGTGGTTGTGGATTCATCACCAACCAACCCAGACTTTACAACATTTTCCCCATTCAACTTCCAAAATTAGATGGATAATTTCTTATTCTGAATCTTAGGCTAGCAGTTTTTGGGAATTATAGTAGTGAGAGTATGTAAAGTAGGCAAAGTGAAATTTGCATATTACAAGCGGTTGTCTATAGCTGTTATCAATATTAAGCAAAAATGAGCCAATAAACAACGTTGAATGTATGGCAGCTCTTTTTAATATTTACCTTATTCTTATTATTTGTTGTTATAAAAGAAAAAAAACCTTTTATATGGTACGGAATGAAACCCTAAAAAGCAATTTTCATCGGGTTAAATTACTGACTAATAAATAGAAAGTGAAAGTGAAAAAGAAAATGTAACGTTTTAATGCTCTACGTAATTCAATAATGGATATTGTGTGATGTATGACGCACGTGTATTGTCTATCGTAAATCAATCAGGATCAGCTAATGGATATGGAAACAAAACATCTATAACACCATCCAATAAAAACAAAGGAAATTCCTACACAAAAATATATTCCCATTAGACAGGATACCACAAACAAATTAGCATAACAATGAAGGTTAATCTCATTCTTACCGAGAAATTGAATGAAAACTTTTTTAAAAACGTCAAAAACGATTAAGATGAAGCGTCCAAATTTTTGCTTGAATCAGTATAGTAACTAAACTTAGATATACGGTTCTAATGTAAATTTTCCTAGGTGTAAACACGTAAAAATGTAGACTTAGTCAAAGGAAGCAATGCTATTATTGTCACAATTATTTGATCGCGGGAATCGGCGGAACGGCGAGCGCGACCCTCCCGTTCAGTGCCGAGATATCTACTGAAGGCTGAAGGCTGTCGGCTCACTGAAAGTACTGAAACGCAGCCGTATTACTTCGCTGCGACGTTTCTCACGGACTACGATAAGGCGGAAAATTCGCTGACTCAGGAAAAATTAGGCTGCCTGAGAATACGACAGTAATTCATCCATTGGTTGTCGCGTCGCGATACTGCGAACGCTCTGATTCGATTAATACTAAGCACGGCGATAAATATTACCACTAGCTTCTTTGTCTTACATGGAGACTGCGCTCCGCTTATTTATTGCAGACACTCTTTTTCGTAAATGGAACTGGATACAGCTATTTGGTTCGACAGGAGTTATGTAAGAAAAATGAAATAAACTTTGGACCAAGAATTGTTTAAAATAATTCATAATGCCAACATTAAGATGTTATTTCATTAGTATAATACACTTTCTATTTGTAGTTTAAACAATAATTACAAAGATTCGACCAAACAAAAGAGCCAAATTGAAAACAAATAAATGGTTGAATGTCACAGGACTAATGGAATTTAAGATTACATGGCAAGTGTATCGAACATAGTTATATTTGGTTGCTAACCCAGCAAGAGAAACGGACTAAATTCGCAGAGCCGAACTAAGTTTGATAACATGTCATGTAACACTACACAACAGGGTATATAACCGCGGAGCACTACACCCAAACTTCTAATTTGTTTTGGACTTAGCACACATGATTTGCAAAGTTCATGGAACCTGATATAGTAAATTATTAACCGTATGTATTACGTTGATTAAATGTATAACCAATATGCTGAGTTCATATTTATATATATCGCGTTAAAGCGATACTCTGCATGAGGGTAACTTGGTGTAATAAAAAGTGGTTTTGTTCAGATGATATTACACTATATTTCAAATTGTCTTCAGAAGAATAAGAATCTCTAAAAACGACTTTTTTGATTTTTTAAACACCATATAACATTAGCTTATCCCAAAGATATGTTTAGATGTTTTAGCATTCTGACAATTAGATTATTTGATAATGGCAGTATATACTCAATACTCAATAGATTTATTGCGTTCCACAATGGTTTTCTTAGATGTTAAGTATTTAATTATGTTACAGCATTGTGGACCCTGTTGGGCACAGCAATTAGAGGAGAGGACGAAGTAATTATAATTTATCATTGAGATATTCACTTAGACTATAATAGCATTTATTTATTAGTAGCTCCTTAAGATTTTTTGAGAAATTAGCTATAGTGGCTTCCTCTCTTAGAGGTTTTGGCAGTTTATTATAAACTAGCTGTGCCCGCGACTTCGTTCGCGTGATTGTCGAGAACAAAAAAACGTCGTTTAGTTAAGAGTATATCACCTTTTTGAAATAAAATAAAGAACCAATGAAATCTAATGCGCACACTTATTGTGATGTAGGAACTATTGAGTATTTTATAATGATATTTAATTAATTACAGTAGCCATTATCCAGTTGAAATAATAAAAGGTCGTAACTGTGTGTATCTCATTTGAATTAG
Organism: Bedellia somnulentella; assembly: GCA_963576735.1. NCBI lineage: Eukaryota > Metazoa > Arthropoda > Insecta > Lepidoptera > Bedelliidae > Bedellia > Bedellia somnulentella. Next base: position 14,222,954 of record OY755176.1, on the reverse strand, counting down.
TGTTTATTTAGATACAGTTACAGGGTTAGCCGAAGATTAAGGATCGCTACCTTGTACGATCCTAGCAGATCTGCATAATGCATCAATATATTTATAAAGCCCTTTTGTTTTTAACACTTCGGAATTTTGCACATAGATCATATATCAATCCCGCCCGATTTCGGCCACAGCAAGTTCTGGTATCCGGCTAGTAAGAGTGTGTTCATGTGCTCTCATGTGACTGACATAGCCAATCTTTCCGACAAATGTTCTATGACGTATGTTGAAAAATCAGTACCCCTCCAATATATAGGTAGTTATTATTGATGGCCGCAGGTGGTCGGGCCTTGAGCTCATCACTCTTTGCTTCGAGCTCATCACGTCTTTTCCTTCCGAAAAGAAATATTAACCGGTTGACAGGAAGGGGGTGAAAACTAAATTACTAAATTTCACTCAAGAAAGAATAAAACAAACGGGGTAAGCTAAATAATACCGCTCAAAAAAGGTACTTTACTATTATTAGGGTTTACGGTTGTTGGTTGTACTATGATAATACATTGAATTAAATCGATTTATCAGTGGCATAATATGCACTGTAGTAGCTGTGTAGTGTCGGCTTAGAATAGCACTACCCCATTTCTTCCGGTGGATGTACGTAAGAGGCGACTAACGGTATTGGGGGTTTTTAAGGGATTTTTGGGCGATGCGGTTGGAGACCCATTACCAACAACCTTTATTTTACCATCTTTTCCCCACTCAATTTTCCAAAAGTGGCTGAGGAATTTCTAATTCCTTAGCTCAGGCTACCCCTTCTAGGGATTTATAGTCGTGAGTATATGTATGTATGTATAATATGCAAATATAACTAAATTAAGGTTAGTCACTAAGGTCACTACATCATTTTAGTGTTAAAAAAAGTAGAACTTAAAAGATGTCTTATGTTTCTGGTGTTTAATACATACATACATACATATTCTCACGCCGTTAGTTTCCATTGGGGTAGGCAGAGACTATCGATCGCCACTTTGTACTTGACACTTTTTTTATCGCCAATGTGGAAGGTAATGTTAGTAGAGGACGACCTCGGAGGACAGATTTGGATCAAATAGAAAACGTGCTCAAAAAGGCAGGTGTCCGCAGTATGAAGAATAAAAGAGCATGTATGAAAAGATTGATGGATGTAAACGAAGCCAGAGAGGTTTGGTGTTTAATGTAGACCAAAATTCAGTTTTTTATTATAAACGTTCACGAAAACTGGTTGTGAAGTGACGTGCATTTGAAGAATGGCTAAGAATTTCAAAATTATGCTCACCAAATTGGATTTATTAATAGGCAGACTATTTACATAATATATTAATATTAATAAGCCTAATTTAAGAAACTAAGTAAAGATAATATTTAAAAGCATTTCAGTTATTTTCATAGTCGGCGAATTCACTTGATATTGGTTGCTTGTATTAATTTCGCCTAGCTTGTTTCCTGTAGCTTCTATTACTTTAACCGACTTTAAAATAAGGGGTTAAAGGGGCTAAAAAAATGCAAATTTTATTTTTGCTTTATTTTATTTTGGTTCTTTATTTTATTTTTGCACAACGCCATCTATCGGACTTTGGATTCCAACTATCAACATTAGTTCTATATTTAGACTTAAGATGTCGTTGCAAGTACTATACTGAATTGCGTAACGTAATATTTTTCTTCTTGAACTCACAAAATTAATCATATCTTTTGATAGAGTGAACCGATTTCGATGAAACAAAAACTAAGTTATACCTCAAGTTACGTTTAATTTTTGTATATAAACATTTTCAGCATTAAATTCGTAGATTTTACGTTTTGCGCGCACAAACAAACATATAAACAGACAAACAGACAAACAGACAAAAAATTTAAAAATGATGGAAATGGGTTCTGTTACTTATCTGTTCACACGCTGGCTATTTTTTTTTTCAATTTCTTCAATGTACAAAAATTACTTTTCTACAGATTTATTATATGTATAGATTTTTATTGCCATAGAATGTGGACTAGATGCGTGCATTGCAAGGTTAGAGGTAGGCAGAGTCAACTTGTCTCTGTTACGAAGTGTAATGCTAATAGGTACATTATGCTTGGTAGGAAATAGATTAGTGTTATTTTTTACATGTTTGCAGATCTCGAATATGTAAATGGAAGGTAGTGTTAGCAATTTGAGTTCTTTAAAATGGTGTCTACAGCTGTCCGTTTGTTTTATATTTACTAAAATTCGTATGAGTCTTTTTTGCAGTATAAGTAATGTAGGTGCGTCGACGCTATTTCCCCAGAGAATTATGCCGTAATTAAACCATGCGTATGCATAGGCAAAATATGCTGCTAATGCTGTTTTCAAGTCGGTCGTTTTCTTTATTTGTTTAAGAGCATACGCAAATTTTGAGATTTTCAGGTGCAGCTTTTGGACGTGTTTTTTCCAATTTATATGGGTGTCAATGGTTATTCCAAGGAGAATAAAATCGTTAACTAATTGAATGTCTGTACTATTGTAGTTGAGTGTAATATTTAAGGGAGATTTTTGTCGTGGATGAAATACCATTAAGTTCGTTTTTGTATAGTTAATTTCAAGATTATGATCATTCATCCAATCTGTTAGTTTATCTAGGATAGTTGTGAGTTTTTCCCGCAGGTTGATATTACTTTTACATTTCATTAAGAGGGAGACATCATCTGCAAATAAGACACTTTTTTCATTAAAAACTTTAGGCAGGTCATTGATGTAAATGAGAAATAAAAGGCAGCCAGCTACGCTGCCTTGTGGAATAGAAGCGTTCACTTTTTTACTACTTGATTGGGGTCTTTCTATTTCACTACTATCATAGTTGTAGTATTCCATCTCTACTAACTGTTCCCTATTTTCAAGATACGATGTAAACCATTTGTGTGTACTACCGCGAATACCTACGTCATAAAGTTTCTTTAGTAAGATATCAAACTGGACCCTATCGTACGCTTTCGTCATATCCAGCAATAGACCTACTGATATATCATACACACCAAGATTATTTTTCAGTAAAACATAGTATCCGAGAGGCAAACATTTCGTTGACACCAACAAGCCATTTATATTGTTTTACATTATCTCGGAATTACACTGGAGCAAGTAAAACTTTTCTTTACGAATACTAATAATTCAATGTAAGAGACAGCGTAGAAAGTTTGTTTATTGCCATTCTAAATGATAAGGTATGTTTCAATTAGCTGTTTCGAGTTAATGCTTCGATTAGTGATGGTTGACTAGTCGGTCGGAGAACATCGTTTTTGAAATGTCGTCTTGTATTGCTTCTGTCATGCGTGTCGGTTTAGTGTGATATAGTAAATAGGTTAATATTAATTCAGTGTATTGTAATATTTTGCGTGAACTAAATGTATAAGTACGATGACTGTTTCTATAATTTGTAGTATTTATTCCAACTTGGTTAGGATATTGTTGGCTGAATAACCCGATTACCAACGTTACTGATTAAACCGTCTATCATACGTGAAAGGCCCATGATGATAAAAAAGTTGCTGTGTGCCTGGCTTTCTAAATTTTTTTAACAGTAGATATAAATAATTTAATTGGTTCATAACGTATTGTTTTATTATATTTAAGCTCCTTTGAAATACATTTAGCAAAACTTGAGTACCCACTTTGGACACTAGGTGGCGCTGGCACGTTGTTCATAAGTATTGGTACCTCTGCAAACCCCTTCGGGGATAAACGGCGTGAACGTGTATGTTATGTTATGAAACAAATTTAAATAAAATATCCGACTATGTCCAATGCGAATATATTATATAAGTTCAAATATTAAAAAATAAATTTTGAAATAAGTGCAATAAAATGTGCAGATTGCGGCTCTATAAATAATAAAAAATATATAATAAAACTGAATTAATATAGGTTAGTATAGTACCATCATATTTCTTCTCGTGGTTCTGACGTAAAGAGTGACTTACAGAACATAGTAGCTATAAAATGGTAGTTAAACAACTTGATTAACTATCATTGCAAACAGCCACCCTCTTTATTACCTTCTCTCCCCAAGTCGAATTACATCTAATCTATGTAATAATTGTATTGTGCGATCTTGAAAGGGAACATACATATTTCAGGTTATGTTCTTTTATAGTTCTGTTAATTTTATTGTTAAGCATAAACATATTACATTCAGTGCTATGCTGACCCATTAACTCCGACTCCGAGTGTTTGTTTTTAATAAATAATCTGTGTAATTTTTAAGTGCTTGCACCAAATTGAGAGTGTGCTCAAAAAGGCAGGCGTCTGTAGTATGAAGAATAAAAGAGCATGTATGAAAATATTGATGGATGTAAAAAAAGCTAGAGAGGTTTGTCAGGATCGTACGAAGTGGCGATCGATAGTCTCTGCCTACCTCAATGGGAACTAATGGCGTGAGTATATGTATGTAATTTTTAACTTTAATTATGATCCTACTAAAGAAAATTAATTCATATCGCCCCACACCCCCAAAAGGCTAAACTTTAAGCAAGAAAAGTATTTCCGATTTTCTGTTAGATACTCTATTAGGGCAGATCGCTTCACCTGAACCGCGTGCAAAGTAGGCGCACAGCTCAAAGGGACGACCTTTACCTCTGAAAAATTCGATCGCCCTATAAGGGCATAGCCAAGCGTTACCAAGGCCCAATAATTTCCTTACTCAATAGATTGAGGCACGAATTTAGGTGACGAAAATTTTTCTTATATACTTTATAATAAAAGAATTCATACCGCGATGTACGATTGCTATGGCAGAGTCATCTGTTGGATCGGCAGCGAACTAAATATGAACCTTGCCTCGAATTTTTTACTATACATTCAGATATGGAAAAAAACTATATTTAGCAACAAATAATCCTTACAGAACGTATGTTAAGGCCACCTGACTATAATACATCCATAAAAAAACATTAAAGTAATAAGAGCAATCATAGCCTCTCATTGTGGGATAAGTGATTTTTTATCTTGTTTCTGACGAAGGTTTAAAGTGTATTTGAACAAATTAACCAGAAATTAATAGAACTAATACTTTCAGAAACTTTAAAGTAACAAAAGTGATTTTTGACAGTCAACTGGCGGCGTAGCAGTTCCTAGCGGATGACGTAAAGAACATTTTGGGGTCGAATCCGTGATCATCAAGGTGAGGTTAAACAGGTTTCTTTTGCCTACCCCTCCTGGATAGAGGCATGAAGTTATAGTAAAAAATTGAAACTAAATATAAGTGACTAGCAGTAGCAACACGACCGGGCTCCTCAAGGGTAGGTTTTGAAAAGATGGAGGAGCGTTAAAAGTTTACTGATATTGCTATGACTTATTATGGTAACGATATTTAAAACAAATTGATATGATTAAATCATGATGAATAATTTATCTACGATTTTAATAATGTTAAAAATATATATTATAAATTTTCAATAATAAAATTTTAAAAATATCTTTTTTAAATAATTTCTGCTGATATTACTATTATTAACAAGCATTTGACAATTCATATGACAAAACTTTTCATTTAAAATATGTTGACTTTTCAAGCACAACCATTGTATACGCCATCAGTTGAGTACCACTGCATGACGATTTAGTTTCACATAGTTCTTATACTTCATCCTTTTAAATAAACAATCGGTCTGAAATTTTTAACAAATAAAAGGTCGGCTCAATTGAAAATATTGTTTCGTACTTACCTAACGTTTGAATTTCGATTCCGAATCCTTACGCCCGATTTCTGAATTGAGAATTCATGCTGAGAACGACTTAAGTATCGTTTTGTCTCATTCAGTTGTTAAGATTTCAATGCAACAGAACGATACTTAAGTTGTTCTTAGCTGGAATACTCAATTCAGAAATCGGGCGTTTGTATACATAAAACGGATTCGCTTATGGTAAGCTTCCAATTCGCAGAGATCACTCAGATGTTTTATTCAAAAGTCCGTCTAGAGGTTTAACTTCAGAATAGATTCCGGAACAGACCAATTGAAACTAAAAATAATGTATATGTAACGGCACTTGCATCGTGTTGTTTACTATGAAGTTGATTGATAAAAAGATTTGATTGACAGAACAATTAAGGTTGGATCGCTTGCTAGACTACCCAATGGGAAAAAATATAATAAATTAGAAATCAGTAACAACATAGTTTTGAAAAAAAATAATTTAACAACAATCGTAAACTCGTGACATCGTAAATTTATTGGTTCCAATTCGATCTAGTATAGAAGATAAGTATTACTGTAAACAGGAATTATTTAAAAACATACTATTTGACCCTACACTATATTTATTTTTTACGAGGTGTGCTATACCTATTATTATTTTTGATGATTTCGTCTAGATATGTTTGTGCGACATTTTATTCTGAAACTCTGGCTATAACAGCAAACATCAAAACTATATCACTATAGAGGAATGCACGACAAAATAAACTTTATTTTGTTTGTGTTAAATAAAGCGTTGCATTTTATGCGAATCGAATTAGTGATTTATGAAAATATCAGCATAACTAAATATTACCCATAGCTTTTGAGATAAGCAAAGTGTTACGAAATAGTGGTACTTCAAGTATTATAACTTGATTAGCTTCTTTTCTAAATCTTTGAGTTGATTAAAGTCATCATTCACTACACACTTTTTAACATACTCAAGACTAATCCCATCCCATCCCAAGAAGCCGTGCAGTGCCGGCTTAGAATGTCGGTACCCCTTTCTACCCACGGGTGTCGTAAGAGGCGACTAAGGGTCTTGGGGCTTTTTATTTGATTTTTGGGCGATGCGGTTGGAGACCCATTACCAAAACCTTTATTTTTACCATCTTTTCCCCACTCAACTTCCAAAAGTGGCTGAGGAATTTATAATTCCTTAGCTCTGGCTACCCCTTCTAGGGAAATATAGCCGTGTATGTATGTATGTACTTTTATATCAAGGATAAAGAGCTTATTCCATTACACTTTGTCGTTGCTGAATTCAGACGTCCTTCGAAGTTACTGCCGCAGACGCTTGTTATTCCACTACACAAATTTCAGTTCTAGCGTTCTGAACGTTATTCCACTAGTCTGAATTCAGATTCTGTGGCTTTCAGACGTCTTCATTCAGACAAATGGAATAAGCTCTTAAATTTCAACACCATTCGTTAAGATAACCTCGATACTAGTCCAAAACTTTACTGCCCTTATACCTATATTTGAAAAAGTATTTAAACTATACAGGACCACAATTTTGCATGAAATTTGAATAATGCATAGAGGTTGCACTTGCCACGGAACACATTTTCATATAATGAAAGCCACCCATCATTCCGCCAGTATTTCGCCGAAACATACACGTGGCCAAACGAGGAATGAAATAAACAAGAAATGTGTTCATAAATATTCTATATTATAAAGAGGTAGAGTATATATAGCAAGGAAAAAATGATTAGCTTCTAATGCCATTTTTATATTGTGTCTTTTTCAATTATGATCAATATGACCATATATTAAACATAATAGATCTTAAAAATTTCTTCTGCAAGGTATGGTCTTATCTTAGTGAGAGAGATAGACGGTCAATTTTACCTTTAAAGTGCGCGATACATATATGATGTAAAACTTTTTTTTTATCAAGTGTGCTTGGCAGAGTTTTTAATCATTATCAGTTTTATAATTTTAAATAAAGTAAGAGAAGATAACAAAAATAGCAGCTAGTGATCCTTTGTCTTTGAGCAAAGTTACCATTTATTACAAGAGATCCTTCCTTGAAACGAACTGGGCAATCTTTCGACAAAAATTATGAGAGGACTTTTTTTGATACGGTGACCGAACAAATATTAGAAATGCATACGCACATGCTTGTTTGAAAGTTTACATTCATACATTTTTGCGGCACAAATGTCTGATTTGGTCGCTAGTAACCTGATACCAAGCGACAAATAAAAAGTACTTGCATTTTCAAGCACTTATTTTCAATTATCTATACTAGTTGCAGCTATGGAAACGAAAAGGTACATTAACAATGATTTGAAATAAATACAGGTGTACTCATACCAATAAATCAGTCAGACATGTTTATCATGGAATTACGTTGGATTAATTGAAATAATGCAACTTATGAGCCTAATTAGTTTCATTTGGCTGGAATTTATATCATTCAAATATAACTTTAACTACCAATTTAATATGACACTATTTTGTTAAAAGACATTGATTTTCGAATGAGTGACTATATTTTTTAAATGTTGATATCTGCATCTTACACTTTTGTGAATTTACCCCCCTTGACATCGAAACCGAGACCTCAAAATCGTGAGACAAACGATCTACCTACGATTACTTAGACAGTCCATATATATAGGTATACAAGACATTTACGCCAATCGCAACTCAGAGTAAAGACACTTAAGCAACACTTCCACTGAACACGACACTGCAAGCGACAACGCCTCAAAAGTTAAAATCCAACTCGCTCATGTAAAACCACGTCAATCCCATTTCCCATTCGGCTCAGAGATTGAAAACAAGAGGGCAACTTGTAAAAAGTGTAGAACGCCCCGCTACTCGCAGGAAAAACGGCAAGTGAACGTCGGCCCAACTTTACTGAGGGAAACTTCCGGACTTCCTTACACTATACTGCGACTGTATTCCACTTTACAGCACTGGGAAATTGTCGGCTTAAATTAAAACACTACAAATTTTATGCAATGGACTATTTGTAAAGTGTTGGTTGAAAATAGTTTGTTCTAGTCTTTTCAGTGGCAGAAAGGTGACTAAGATACTTTCGTCTGTATAAGTAGGTACCTCGCCGTTATCAACTTTTCATCGTTTATTATTTTGAATACGTTTAGTTTTGTCGATGTGTATGTTTTTTTAGTATAAATACTAAGATATGAAGAGCCCAATTAAATTTTGAACCTCTGAATAGGCTTCACAGATGTAATTGGTTTTTCGCGAGAAAATAAAATTATCATTTGGTACTTAAATATTCAATTTTACATCAAAGCTTATACAAAATTAATGCGTTTTTTTTCTAATCGTCAAGTATTTATATGTTGTTACATAAACTACTTTTATATTCATTCATTTTATTTACATATCTAAAGGACTTACATTTTCATTACTTTAATTTTCAAATATCCTAAGAATCGTACATAAATAACCTGCCGCGATCCAGAACTATCATGCTCCATTTACCATTACTCATACTTCACACACATTGCCACTGATAGTCTGTCCTTGCTCGTTACAATATGCTCTATAAACTACACGGACATTCGCATAACTGCTCCGGGCAAAACTGTTCATATAACTGGCATTTTGTAATCAAATCATCATAACTTTGACACAATCACCACCAGAGCCAGTATGACCAATAATCACGGAACACAATTATTAGAGTCGATAACTGACCACGTTTCGTAGCAAAACAGATCGTATCGCGCCCATTGTTGCTATGTCGTATACAGGATATCAGAAGGTATAATAAACTGTTTAGTCGTACGTATCGCTTGATGAAAATAACGGTGTACGTTCGTGTGTTTGTTAATTAAACAATGAACGGCTTGAAATTTCGCTTGGATTGGTAAGGTCCAGGAGTGAGATGAAGGATTTTTATAATACGCATACTTAACACTTACGTCGTAAGTCCCGATGAAACATGATATGTGACAAAGTGATCGTTTAATGGTCATTTCTATCTTCTGACAATATTCTAAACCGGCTCAAGGGTAAATAAATAAGTACATTTTTAAAAACTGTAAGCAAAATACGCAATTTTTATTTTTTTACTAGAATACAAATAAGGCGTCTGTAACTAAAAATTCCACTGGAAAGCTAGGAAACATAATCTGTTATTGTATACAATTCCACACAATACAAATACAACCGACATCGTTTTCTTTGTACCCATTCATAAAGCGTAGTTGAAAAATGTTGAGTTTAATGCTCTGCTGGAGTTGAATACTAGTAAGATAGTAAGAAAGTGTAAAGTGAGAAGTGTACGCGCCAAGTTTCCGCGCGAGACAACTTTGGGATGAAACGAACAAGTTTTTTCATAAATGTGCAAAAGGCTAAGGCGGATAGGCGAACAGCTGAAACGGTGACGACTTCCTCGGGGCATTTGACTGTTGAGAGCTAAGCCGTAGCCCGCGCCAGGCCCGCGGCGGACGTGTTAAAAGCGGGAAAACAGGGAACCTTACTCCTTTACGTCATTCACTAAGTTTCGCTCGAGGCGCTCCGATGAAATGGCCGACATTGTGAAGTGAAACGTTTGTTATTCAAGTGTTGATGGGGAGATGTGAATATCATTTCATCTTGAAGATTATTTTTTGTGGCATCTGTAATCATGTACAATAATAAATTTAATCACGAATATTCACGACTATTATCTAGGGAAGCTTTAGTTAGAGATTCGGTATCAACGCTTCATTCAGATATATGACAACTATTGCTAGCTTTAAAACTTCACATCAGAACTCTACTCAATATTAGAGTGAATGAAAACTTCACTACTATATGTACTAGTACTTGTAAGTGGCAAACATAATTTGAAACAGGCACACATGAAGCCGACAGGAAGTTAAACGTAAACGTTACACATCGAACAAGGCACTAGTTCTCGCTCGGCGCACCGACTACCGAGCTCCTAACACAGAAATCGTATAATTGGATTCATTATAAAGCACCTACAAGCAGATAGTCTGCTCTGAACTAAATCAAACTTTATTTCCGTTGAGGTTCGCCCTCCTATTCGCTGTCATTTCCGAGGACATTGGGGGCACACAAAACAACTTCCTCGCTTTATCAACTTGACAATATTACTCTGTTTGACGTTGCTGCTCAGTTATTTACTAGAAATAAGGGCTGCAAATTTAATAATAAATATTTAAATTGTGTCATTTTTATACAAATTAGTCTCAAGTGTTTGATAGTGAATATTTAATAATAGTTAAAACTTAAGTTGTTTTTGACACTTATTATGAGGAGAAAACATATTTAAAAAAACACTTTTATCAACGGCTAAATAAAACCTATTAAAAACATGGGATAAACAACGTCACACCAAATGTCATAAATGGGAATAGTGGAGGTATAACAAATCCCGTGCAAGACCGAAACCGAACACTTGGGGTTACAATTATGTTAGGCTCGCGTGAAAAATAACTTATAAAAAAAGAATGTAAAAACCACCGATTCACTAACGTCAGTTAAAATTCCAATCAGTCACTCCATCAGAGTAATACTGAAAGTGAATTAGCCGCAACGCGAGTGTTCACAGCAAAGTGACGTCCAGGCATGCTGCTAATGTTCGTATCGCCGCACTGCACGCGACCCGTTCGACCGTGATACGAGAAACAACTCCTAAAGTGAAACCGAATCTATAAATCTACTTTTCTTTACATAGATCTACTTCGACCGTCGAAAAAAATATATAGGTGAAAAAGTAAAATAATGAAGCCGCCAGCATTTGGCATTTGAAGAACTACAACGCGGGCCGGAATGTGAAGTGTGAAATCCATCAGAATCAAGATACTAAGAGCCCTAAACAAATACGTTAGGAAAAGTAAATATCGCCTCCCGCTATCACTTACCATTTCTCACAAGTGAATACCAAGTTGTATCCGTATGTAAACTAGAAAAAGATGTGGTTAAATTAATGTAGTATGATATGTGAGTAGATTTCCCAAAAAAAATATACGAATGATAGTTCCATAAACCATTTTACGGTCGGCACGAATTCCGGGGCATTCAAGTGGGAGATACTAAGGGCGACATTAAACGTTTTAATGTTATAAACAAACATTAGAAGTTGGCCCGCGGCCAAGCGGGGCGTTGGGGCGGCGGGGTGGCGGCGGCGGCAGGGCGGGCGCCCCACCTCCCCGCAGACTACATCGCCGCTCGGGCCACTTGGAAATGCAGCTATTGCTTTATCAGCCACCAGGGCCGCATTAAACCTCTTTATTATCTCGCTAAGATTACCAACAGGCGAACCGGCGATTAATACACATCATTATTTGCATTTCACATGCTTCGTTGTTTGTTGCTTTCGTTATTCAAAGTACTAGCGTTAAAAGTTTCGAAAACTAGTTTTTGGATAGCGTGTGTTTTACCAGCAATAATAATTAAGGGCATTAACAGTTACAGTACGAAGCATGAATTTACTTACAGTTGTTTAATTAATCATTGAATATCTTTCACAATACCTTTAGAAGAAAGTATGATAGGTTGTAGTGAATTATCTTTCTTGATTTCATCTCGAATTGATCCATCCCATAATTTTATAAAGTTGAAAATTATGGTTCATATATATTATATTTAATAAAACATCAAAATATACATAATCCATACATTTAAGAAAGTCTTTCTATCTAGCCTACATCTGATTTATTCTGTTTTCATAGTATTTCGGATAACAGATGAAAGGGTAAGAATTGCAACAGCTTAATTAGAACATCATAAATAAACAGAAATAAAAGATAACATACGCGCAGTTTCAAAAACAAAAACGAGGAATAGTCCCTTAATACAGTACTGGTTGTCGCCAGTAGACAGTACCTCCTCTGATTTCTATAACTTTGCCCGGTGATAACTACCAACTACATGTCAATAGTTGCGAACTTGTTAAAGCTATTAAAGCGGCTTCTTAGACAAGAACAGAGGCTTTTCGGCTAAGTGGGCTTCCCGAATAGTTGTGAGAGCAGAGTTACGCGTGAATGAGATTCAGCTTCAGGCATTACACTAAGAGTGAAAGGTAATGTAAGAAATGTGGTGTGAAAGATACATCATTAAAAATGCTCTACTAATCTGTCTACGAATAAAATCGCAAGTGCTACTAATATTCATTTCATTATTGCTCATGCACGCAAAGAAATTTTTATAAAAGTGAACTCAATGAGGCATATTCTTGGTGATTAAACACGCAAGTCATGTATGCAACAAATTAATTAATGCTTATTGACACGGGAGGCTTGAAATGAAGACGTGAATTATATTAAAATTCCTAAATTGATTTCAGAGATAATTGCCGTGTTGTGCCGGCTTGGAATGTCACTACCCCTTTCTACTCATGGGGGTCGTAAGAGGCTAAGGTAAGGCTTCTTTAAGTGGTTTTTGTGCGATGCCGCAGACCCATCACCAACCATACTTTATTTCTACCATCTTGTTTCCTATCAACTTCCAAATATGGCTGAGGAGTATCTAGCTCTGGTTACCCTTTTATGGAATTTATAACCGTGAGTATATGTATATACGAAAGCATAATTCACTTTCTGGACTACCAACCTTCCAAAAGGGCCTACCACAGCCAGCTCAGAAGCTACGAATTCAAATTCTCAAAATCGAGTAGCTAGAGCTTCAGCATCTGAAACACAGAGTCGCTAAGACGAGCCAAGCAAAGCGCAAGGGTACTACCCACCTTTTCTCGAAGCGCTTCGTCGTTATTTTGAACCCTTATAAATTGGGTTTGAATTATGAGAGATCAACCAAATTCAATATGTTTTCAATAGCAGAATTCTTAAACATATAAAGGTTTAATTGTTTAGATCCCATACCTTAGATAATAAAAACCCTGATTTCCTCACTTAAATATTGGCTATATAATAAAACTTTAAAAGTCATAGGGGCTGAATAGTGATCGCATATCCAGTGCGAAGTCGCATATCCAGGAAAACTAGTTATAAAACATATAAATATAATCAATCGATACTAACAATTAGATTTCAACTAAACATCCACAAAGCAACGCATTAAACTCAATCCTCTAAACAACCCGAAATTCTGAAGATTGTTTAAATGAAATTAGTGTGCGGGCCCTACCCGTGCCCCGTCGGAGGCTGCTCGTGACCCCCAATTACGCCAAGTGACTTGTTCATGCAGGTGACTCCTTAATTACGGAGCGTGATGTCCGCTCGTTCGCCAGCCCTGTTTGTTCCACGGTTTATCAAATTCTACGCAAACAATTTATCCTTCATCTAGATTGTAATGTCTTTGACACATTCGTTCACAATACCAATTGGTTCGGTTGATGCTGTGGCACAAGAAATACTGTTTTTGTAATATTTTATTTTTGTTAGCATTTGGAGATTACATTATGAGAAGATTGTTGGATGTAAACGAAGCTAGAGAGATTTGTCAGGATCATACAAAGTGACCATCCATAGTCTACGCCTACTCCAATGAAAACTAATGGGGTGAATATATGTATGTATGTATGTTGAACATGATTATTATATTTTTTAGTTAAAATTTTATACTTATTAGCGTTATTATGTGTTGTGTTTATGTAACTTTGTGTGCCTATGGTAAACAAATGTGTTTTTTCTTCGTTCCCATTTAAGGGGTCAATAAAATATAACATAACCCCAGAAATAAAAACGTTATTGTTGCTTTTAAAGCTGTTAATAAATGCGTTATTAAAATGATTTCGTAGCATGAAATAATTAAGCAGTATTTCAATTTGGAAATATTGCTTGCAAATATACGAGTCATTCAGGATTGAAAATTGTCATCATAAGTTATGATATGACAAGTACTACCAATAATTGGAAACCACAACGGACGATATTCATTTCGATTAAAATTAACGTGAAATCGGAGATAATTGCTTTTTCATTTGTGTTATTGAAATATTCGGAATTTAAAAAAATCTCAAAGTTACTGAATGAAGTACAGAAAAACTGATCCTTCAACCAGTTGATTTTTACCATACGTAAGCACACTATTAAAATGCATAAGTACTACACACATAAGTAATTCTTTATACTGCACTCATCATCTTAATATAAATTTTTCATTTATGTCTATCACCCTCTTCCATACTAAATTCCAAATAACGTCCCTTATAAAACACACACATACAACCTAATATAAAAGAGTTACACTTATTAAATGAGACGTAAAATAAGCTCGCAGAATTCGTACTCAAACGATACAAAGCGTGCTCGTACATTTAAATAGGCGTATAGGGTGAGGCATAATTTCTTTGTAGAGGCCTTCGCTTGTTGCTATTCGACTGGCGTCTCAGTGTTTGAACAGACAATTGACTTTGTGATAACGCTCCGTTTTACACAAGTGAATCCCATTTTTGTGACATGAAACGGAGCAGCCGGATTCATCCTACATTCGCGATACGGGTTACTATGTTATATTGCAGTGCAATACTTACGTTACTTATCAGTTCAGATTGATTGCACGTGATAATGTTCTACCCTCATAGTGATCCACCTTTATTACCTGAAAGATAAAAATGAAACATTATCTAAATGATTCAAAAAGTATGGGGTGCAAACTGATGGGAATTAATATGACGTGAGTATATACTTCAGAAATTCTTCACCAATTATTCTTAAGTTGAACATCTTTTTCCCACTCAACTTCCTAAAGTCGCTGAATAGTTTTTGTTTCAAAGCTTTGGCCACCTCATCTTAAGACTATAGTCGAGACTAAAATCTTAATATTGGTAAAAAATATTGCGTTATTAATTTATACAAGGACTTTCAAGGCCGTCTAGAGTTTAAATAGAAGTTAAGACGTACTCATATAAAAAATATTATAAAATAAAACTCCTTGAACAAAGCTTACTTCGTTTACAAAAGATTTAGCATCTTACCATTACTTTTATAGTAATATATAAAATAGCAAATTGAGGTAAAGTGTCGCTGATTCGCTTTCCTAAATCCAATTTTCGACCGGCGCCCTTCGTAATGGGTTCGGGTTTCGTTTAAATAAGTCTATTAACGCGATGCATCACTCTATCCAATCAATACATACTTGTCCATTGTCTATAGAAAAAGAAATGATTCCAATTAGCTTCATTTTAAACACATTCAAAACACTTTCTTTGTTAATTTCGCTTGAAAGGAATCCAACTAATGAAGTAAGATATCAAATAAAAGCGCCGAGCTTATGAATAGGCTTAATTAGGTCTGAAAATAAAAATAAGAACGTATATTAAACTAAAGCAAACGATAAATAAAAAGGAATTTCATTTCTACACATTCTCACGCCGTTAGTTCCCATTGGGGTAGGCAGAGACTATCGATCGCCACTTTGTACGATCCTGGCAAACCTCTCTAGCTTCATTCACATCCATCAATCTTTTCATACATGCTCTTTTATTCTTCGTACTTCGGACACCTGCCTTTTTGAGCACATTTTCTATTTGATCTAAATGTGTCCTCCGAGGTCGTCCTCTACTAACATTACCTTCCACATTGGCTCTATAGATCTCTTTCACCACTTTACTGTCATCCATCCTCTCTATGTGCCCAAACCATCTCAACATTCCTTTTTCTATCTTTCTTACAATATCATCTTTTACACCACACCTTTCACGAATCACATCATTCCTCACACGATCACATAACCTTACATTACAAACTTTTCTGAGGGATCTCATTTCTACGGCATTCACTCTGCTTTCATGCTTCTTCTGCCACACCCAACATTCACTGCCATACATAAGCGTAGGAACGAGGACAGCATCATGCACAGCCATTCGGGCCTTTTCGGACACCGATTGACTAGACATGAGACTATCCAGTGCTCCATTTACCGCATTACCCTTTTTTACTTTTCTTTCAATGTCTTCATCACACTTTCCATCCCTAGTAAACAAACTTCCCAGATATACAAACTCTTTCACTTGTTCCACTTTCTTACCATTGATCTCAATCACGCATTCAGTCATATTCTCCTCTCTCTCGAAAACCATGGTTTTGGTTTTATCCACATTCACTCTCATTCCTTTTCTTTCAAACGACGCACATGCAATATTCATCATCTCTTGCAACTCTTCAACCGACGATGCAAGTAACACTTGATCATCAGCATATAAGAGGCATTTGATGACGAATCCACCCATTCTCAGTCCATAATCACTTTCACGCAACTCTATCAGACAGTCATCCATGAACAAGTTGAAGAGCCACGGAGAAGCTACACATCCCTGTCGGACACCCCTAGAGATACCGAACCAGTCCGTGTTTTCCCCGTTTATTCTTACACATGCACTAGAATCCTCATAGAGTGATACCAATGCACGTATAAGTTGGCTCCCCAAGCCGAACTTGGATAACACCTCCCACAAATACTTCCTTACCACCCTATCATACGCCTTCTCTAAATCTATGAAGGAGCAATACACCTTTCGATTCTTGGCTAAGAACTTTTCAGTGATGCTCCTTAACGAGAAGATTTGATCCATACATCCCATTCCCTTTCTAAATCCTGCTTGCACATCCCAAATTTTGTCATCTGTTTCATTCATCACTCTTTCAATCAATACCTTTGCATACAATTTACCGACAACACTGAGTAGGCTGATTCCGCGGTAGTTTTTAGCTTCCTGGTGTGACCCTTTTCCTTTATATAAGGGCACAATAACTGCCCTGCACCAATCTCGTGGTACTTTACCACTCGACCAACACTTTTGAAAAAGGAAGTACAGCCAGGAAGCCACCAACCCTTTACCAGCCCTCAGCATTTCGATACTTA
This sequence comes from Bedellia somnulentella, assembly GCA_963576735.1. NCBI lineage: Eukaryota > Metazoa > Arthropoda > Insecta > Lepidoptera > Bedelliidae > Bedellia > Bedellia somnulentella. The sequence continues at coordinate 14,205,485 of OY755176.1, read as the reverse complement.
TCCTATCATACCCTGCCGCTTTCCCTACTTTCATACTTTTCAATGCTTTCATTACTTCTTCCATACTAATCTCACTGTCACTACTGTCACCCAATGCCTCATTCCAGTCAACATTGCTGCCAATTGGCGAAGAAATAGGTGAATCCTCTTTTTCAAAGAGTCCCTCAAAATAGTTCTTCCATACTCGTCTTATGCTACTTTCATCCGTCGCCAATTCACCCTGTTCATCTCTCACAACATTCACTCTCGTGTTTTGGGAAACTCCCTTTTCTTTCCGGATATATTTCCAGAACAACTTTTGGTTATTCCGGAAATTATCAGAGAGTTTCCTCTCACACCATTCTATCAGATCACGCTTTTTCTTTTCTATTTTCTTCTTAACCTCATTCTTAACTCTCTTATATTCATCTTCACTATTCTTCACTACATCATCTGTTACTCTCGCATCCATTCGTTTACTAGCTTTAATCGCTAGTAAATCTAACCAAGCTTTCTTCTTATCTCCAACTGCCTCTTTCACATCTTTATCCCACCAACTTGTTGGTGGTCTATTTGTTCTTTTACTCAATCCACATACTTCCGTCGCACATTCAACCATTGACGATTTGAGCACATCCCATACTTCTTCTATTTCCAATTCATCCTTCATCTCCACGCAACTTAGCCTGTCGTCCAATTTCTTCATATATTCATCTCTAATATTTTCATCCTCTTCCAATTTCTCCACTTTTATTCTCGCAAAATCAGTTGTTGACACTTTGGCCCTGTGACGCCAACGCTTGCACAGTCCCCTCAATCGTGATAACACGAGGAAGTGATCTGTGCCAACGTTAATGCCCCTGTAGACTCTGGTGTCAACAACCTTTGCTCTTAGCCTTTCATCCACTATCACAAAATCTATCATACTTCTCTCGCTTCCCCTCTGTCTAGTGTACATATGGATATCTTTGTGTTCAAACAACGTGTTTGTAACACAAAGATTCCTCCCCAAACATACATCAATCACTTTCTCCCCATTCTCGTTCACTCTTTTATCACCAAACTTTCCTAAAACTCTTTCACAACCGTTGCGTGACACCCCAACCCAACCATTAAAATCTCCTAACATAACAATTCTCTCATTCTGATCACACCCATTCGCAACATCGTCTAACAAATTCCAAAACTCCTCCCTCTCGGATTGTGATTTGGACATGTCCGGCGCATACACGCAAATTATGCGCATCCGGACCAGCCCTACTTTCACCTTTATCCATAGGAGCCTTGGACTCACACATGCATAATCTTTCATGCACTTAGCCATCCTTTCAGATATAAGAAGTCCCACGCCTTGGCAAGCTCTGTCACTCTCGGCAACTCCCGACCAGATAGCTGTAAATGGGCCAAGTTGTGAAACCTCTTTTTCCTTGCGCTTCGTTTCATTCACACACAGAAAATCTAGGTTTCTTTCTTCCATAATCAAACATACTTCATCTAATTTTTCATGCATCCCTCCACACACATTCATCGTACCAAAGCGGGTCTCTTCAGCCCACTTTTCGCCCCGCGAGGAACTACGGCGTGATAGGTGGCGAGCCACATCGCCGCCATCGTGTTTTATTTTTGTTTTGAAACACATTTGGACCCCACGAAAAGCAAGGGAAATAAACTGTCCGCCTAGCCAGAGCCCCGCTTGACTAGGTAAGGTTACTTAGTACCCGGAGTGCACCAAGCTCCGGGACGGCGGCACGCTAGAGACCAGGCTCACCCCTGGCCACGCATCCCTCGGCACGGCAGACCTTGGATTGGTGTAAGGGCGAAGATGGAAAAGCCCTGTTCCCTTAGTCGACTCCTACGAAACACCCACGGGACGAGATGGGGTAGTGCTATTCTATGCCGACACTACACAGCCAATTTCAATTCTGAATTTCATTTCTGTGCTTGCAATACTCGTATTTCAGTGACGTACTGTGGAGAATTTAAGGTGGTCTTTTCATACTTGTTAATTGAAGGGGACGTGTTTTAGATATAACGCATGAATGAGACGCCGTTGGGCATAATTTTCTTTCGGAAATGAAGTTTTAAAAGCTATATTGCGTCATCATGGTGCGACATTTCGTACCTTTTTTTTGATTCCTGTTAGATATTTCGTTGCTAAGTAAGTGCTTAAGTTATATTTATAACTAGTGGATTGCCCTAGCTTTGGCCGTGTAATGTTCAAATAACGATGGCTTTTTTCAATCGATGCTCCACCCGTAAATTTTTGTAAATGTTAAAATTCATTTTTGACTTTCGGTGATCACTTAGACAAACTTTATTTACATACAAAACACTAGTGTATTCACGTGTTATTTTTTTATTTATCTATGCCCTGACTAGTGCACTCAAATAAAGCGCTACTTCAAAAGGTAATTAAATGTTAACCAATTCTTTGGAGTTTTATTTATATTTATATTATTTGTTATTGTTTTGAGTAGCTTTAATTATAATATTATTTAAGAAGAAGAAAATTACTAACGATAATAACCAATAATGTATTATTAACGTAAGATTGAACAAATATGATCCGAATGCTCCGACCGAACTGCTAAGCTATCAGGAGTTACACTTATTATTGTGAGTCAATCATAAAAGATAGACGTATGGTATTGCGGAATATTTTTTTGACAAATTTATGAAGAATATTTCCGTCATACTTGATTTCTATTTAACATAAACCATTAATGCTGCACACGCGACGGAAGCTTAAAAAAATGGAGAAGTTATCCCGTTTTCCCAAAATTTCTCAAAATTCCCCGTCACTACTTTGCTGAAAAGTATACTATAATCTGCCCAGGAGTATGAAGAATAATTGTGCCAAGTTTCGTTAAAATCCGTCGATTAGTTTTTGTTTCTATTCGGAACGTACAAACCGACAGACAGACAGACAAAAATTTTACTGATTGCATTTTTGGCATCAGTATCGATCACTAATCACCCCCTGATAGTTATTTTGAAAATATATTTCACGTACAGAATTGACTTCTCTACAGATTTATTATAAGTATAGATTACGCAATTATCTGATTCCATGAAATAGTGGTTCCAAAATACGACTGTATAAGAATAGATAGAGCTCGCTTTCCTAATCAAAGTACTCAACCTCAATTTCAAAACCCAACGTTAAGTATATTAACAAGAGTTCAAAGCATTGAAGTAATTTAGAAGTATAACAAAAACAGAACGGACACCGCAAACGACAAAAACTTATTTTAATCCCTCTTATTTGAAGTACCCGAGGCGGCTAATTATGAACAGTATTTTAACTAAATTGGACGAATTCTCGTAATGTTTAACCACACCATTAAAGGGTGAATTACATCTTGTATTTTATGGAAAGGTGTAGGCGGCTGAATGGTGTTGCGAGAATAGAGGCCCACCCGTCCCTTCGCGGACGTCAGTTGAATGACAAAACAGTAAATCAGCTTGCTACGAGTACTACCCAACTCTAAATATTCAGTCATTCGCGGAATTTCTTGAGTAGAATTTACATTTTAAAAGTCTGCAAAACTTAATTTAAATGAAACCCACTGTAGAATGTAGTGATTTTGTGCATGACTAGTTAGGGAAATTGAAGTTGTTTTACGAATTGAAACTCGCAATAACGCAATCGGTTTTAGACTTTTGCAGGAGTCAGTAATCCAAAGCGCATTAATACACATATTCATATTGCATAATTTCATAGATAGAATTAATGGTCTTTTAAACCTTTTAATTAGTACGGAATTTCTCGCAGTTAGATTCTTATAAATAAAATAATACAATGTGACAATTCGGTATGCAAAGTTTTACTAAAGTGATGCTGATTACAAAACCATTTCGAGATATTATGGTTACAAACAATATTTTCTTGAAATTATATCAATTGAAGCTAAGATGACTGTTATTTTATCAAAAAACTGTAAAAGTGTTTGACCTTCAATGTTGTTTCAAAGACATACGGTTTTACAGTTTATTAATAAAATATCGAAAATCATAGGTTTGTTTAGTATAATATCGTAATAATTTCATTTGACATCACAAATTCGTGATATGTTTTGCAATCAGCAACATTTTTATAAAACATTTCGCTTCATTTGCATGTCGCTACGATTTTATCGATCGATGACGTCATTAAGTACAAAAGTTGAACAATCTTTAAAAAATCATAACTTTACAATAACTCATTTTAAATGGAAAATATTCAAATTAGTCTTTTATTTTCGTGTTTACTATCAAATAAAAATATTTAATAAATACCAAAAAAAACTTTGCATACCGAATTCACATGCTACACAGATATTATCAGATATAGTGGCTAGAAAGGCTAGAATGAACACATTTTAAGAGTCATTACGAAGACAAATTGGGTACTGTATTTGATTATATACTCTCGCAAGATTTTGATCACGTAGCGAGAAAATGGCATTAGGTAAATGTACAAAATAGAAGAAGTAATAATATCACTAGAAATTAGAGTTCCACATCTCTAGAGATACATTGTGGATAGTCTTACCTTGACCTTTTCCAAATTTAAAATGATTAAAGCTGTCTCAATACTTGGACAACATTTTATACATTGTTAGTACTAGTGAAAGAATCTTCTAAAAAAGCTTTTTACGATAATGCATACTGGTGTGGTAAACTACAAAAGCCGCCTTCCATTATTAACTAATTATCTGAAACTTTAAACTTTTATCATATTAAGACGTCTGAAGTACAGTGGTTCGGAGGTTAAGAGCTTATTCCATTTGTCTGAATGAAGACGTCTGAAAGCCACAGAATCTGAATTCAGACTAGTGGAATAACGTTCAAACTGAAATTTGTGTAGTGGAATAACAAGCGTCTGCGGCAGTAACTTCGAAGGACGTCTGAATTCAGCAACGACAAAGTGTAATGGAATAAGCTCTTTAGCTGCCGGGGCAATCGCGGTGCATTCTTGTGAGCCCATTTTTTTTGACGTAGATTTCGATGCTTGGTTTTATATGTATGTGTATATGTTAATTTATTTAAATACCACAGATATATAGCATATGTCTTTATTTTACTTACTGTGAGGCTAATTTGATATTTTGTACTATGTATGTCATAGTGATTATTGCAGATTTAGCCGCAGTAGTAATGGTTTTAATAAGCACTACCCTTTCACATTAAAGTATCTGGGCTCTTTCAGTGATTTGTGAACGATGCAGTTTTCAACACATTACTAACAATTCTTTATTCTACCATCCTATTTTATCATGAACTAATTATAAATTACTGACTAATAGTATTCTACTTACTATTCAAAATCAAAACTTCACACCAATAGGCAATCTTTGAATAACCTTAACAAGACGGTTCATTAACATATTAAGTAAATTTTGTTAAGGTTTCGGCTCGCATAAGTATGTTTCTGGTGTCCTAATGCATTAAGAGGCTCAGTTGATATTTGCTCAGCGCCACAGAGAACCTTACATGCTTTGACCCACCGCTCGTTGGGTGGATGCTTTCACCTCTTTGTAAACTTGATTCTAGGAAAACTATTTTTTGAGTATATGATGTATTCATACATATTTTTGAACATGGTGGCATATTTCGGTTTCTAGCTAGTAAGAGTCTACTTTCAATCATCTGGGGAGGAGAAATCTATTGTATTAAACGTGACAAGTAGATACTTAAAGAAAAACGGCGAAACGGATTAATACCATTAAAAATAGATACTACTATTGAAAACCAAACAAATTTCAGCGAAATAGTTCACGTATTGTATACAAAGATACAATTAAAACAACACTTATACGTTTTGTTAAGTAATTAAAATTTTAGTTTTCGGTGAAATTGAACCAAACAACACAATATTTGCCTAACATAAACGAGCCGGCACTCGGCAGGCAATACTCGAACAAAAACAACATAACGTTCAATTGTAACAAATTGGGTTCATAACAAGGCAGTTACGATGTTTGAACGCGCTGATACGTTTAAATTACAGTCGAATGTAGAATAAAGTGACAAGTAAATATTAGGAGTTCGGGAATGGCGGTGGCAGGCGAGACATTCGTGTAGGCTGCACGGAGCCCTATATCCGCCGCGGAATGAAACGTGATTTCACTTTCAATATACACTCAGTATACATCATTTCACGACGCCATGCGCCACCCTAACTTTCGATCAACTCCCATTTCATTATCCCTCCATTAACAGCGCACCATTTATGTTTCAATCTCAAAATGTTGTGCTAGCAATATCTAGGAAATCTTGTTAGAAAACAAACGCGAACAAGAATCTTTCATTTTTCTTTACGAGTTATCGTGTCGCGGAGCCGCTGTTCGATACGAGGCAAACTTTATTATGATTTATGCAAATACTCAACCCCGGCTCGATGCTGTGTGTCGCGAGTTGCGATACAACAATCCCCTGCCATCAGATAGCTATAGGTAAATAAATAAGATCACAATGAATATTTGGATACACGGCATATCTCTCGATACGATTCATTTAGCTCTAACTTGGGCAATATTGCCTCCGATTTGTAACGTCCGCCAATTTATCAGGCCATTAAGCTGTTGATGGAGTTTTGCGTCACACACATATATGTGATTGGGCATTAGTATTACAGGATGATTCATAGTGTCAGTGGCGTGGCGGGAGTGGCGGCCACATTTCATGTCGCGACCGCAGCCGGTGTTCGCCCGACACATAATAGTTTGTATGACACACGCATAAATTGCAATGGTTTAAATACACAATGCGGCTTGCACTGCCATTCATTTGCTAATAGATAAACTCTGTTCAGTACTGTTTTACTGTTATTGATAATTAATTGAATTCGAATATTTGAGTTTGACTGTCAAACATTACTGAAATTACAGCGAAGTACGTGTTATGATATGGAATGGATTCTGTTGCCGTAATTTTTGGAATTTTAACAGATGCAATGATTCGAAATCTGAATTCATGGAGTTTCAAATAAAAAATTGTTTCATACTTTTTTACCATGCAATTGTGTTATGTGTAATAGTTTAAATTTGTTGGTTTTCACACTTTTCTTTCGAAATTAAAATAAAGCTGATTTTTAAAGGCAAGCTCCGCAATTTGTGTGTTTTATGTACAAAATTAACAAGAGTACGGTTAAGCCTTAAGAGTAAGAAAATCCGTCGTGCATCTTAGTTTCTGAAATTCTTGTCTAATTCCATATTGGGTATGATAAAAATCTGAGTCAAGTATTGACGACGTGTAAAGCGGCGGTGTTACAAATCAAATAAAAAATTAGGAATAACAACAATGAAATCAGAAAGCCATTATACATACAAAAAGGTCTTTATAGATATAGCTTGGGATAGGCATTAAAAGAATCAATTTAAAACAAAATACAAACTGCAAACAATTAAAACAACTTATTGAAATTCTTTCCAGCGTATCCTTCACAATTTTACACATATGCCAGCGTATTCCCAAAAATACATGAATAGCTTTACGAGTCTAAGCGTCCCAATCTGTCACGTTAGGTAAAAAGCAACAAACCGAATTAAATTCCTCTTTCCTCACCAGCGCACTCGTGTTTCAGTGCTGGCACATTTTGGGAGAATTTCACCAAGACTGTTAAAATTAGGTACATTATACAACTTTATTAAAGCGTTGGCTTATAAAGTTTGTATAAAACAATATGGGACAATTGCGGAGTGGAAAAGCGAGTAATGTTTGAAGTAAGGGCGTCGGACAGCCGACTATACTGAGATAGAGCGCGTTGGGTGCAAGCCAGCGTCTCGAGTGTCCGCCGGTGCCAAGTGGTGGCGGCGACGGCTGTCACTTCGCGTGCCGGCCCGTCCGTCGTGGCCGGATAAACAAAGTGGGATTGCATGTAGTTTTATTTGTATTTCAATGAGAAATACAAATAACCAGAGCTTAAGAATTTATATCTCAGCGCCCTTAGGAAGTTTATTGGGGAAAGGATTTAAACTTAACCCTTTATAAGGCAAGGTATGATCAAAAATTCATTGTATTTCACTCATATTTGAAGCTAGGTAAGGTTTAAACTATTGTGGTCGCTATATGCCCTCTGCCTAATAAAGGGTTAAAGACGGTTGGTCACAAGTCTTCAACCAGATCACCCAAAAAACAATTAAAAAGCCCCAAATCTTAAGTCGCCTCTAACGACGACAGCTAGGAAGAAATAAGTTAGTGATATTTAAAGCTGACACTACACAGCTATACCAAATAAATATTGGTAATACTGAATAGTAATGAAAAAATAAGGTGGACACAATAAAATCAATACCTTCGTTAGTTTAATATTGATTTTTAAAGCAAAGCAATTATTTTTAAAAGAATTCCCATAAGTCGCAAAAAGTATACAAATAAAAACGAGCCAGCATGTTATGCTAAACGGAAACTTCAAATGAGTTGAGCACCCGAGGCTGCCTTTTAGTTAACCGCAATATTGGAGGGAAAATTTCCGATCTAAGTGCAATAAAATGAACCCTCTTACTCCGCGAACGATAAGTCAGCAGGTTCTTTGAAGCGCATCCTCGATTCGGAGACAATAATGAATTCAGTCCGCCTCACTGAGGCAAGGCACTTCTGCGCTACTTGCATGCTTCCACACTTCCGTTCTTATAAAACGATTAATGACTCCGCCAGCTTTTGGACAAAGAAGCGAATGAAAGAATAAAAAGAAACACAAGGCGAAAGAAAATTAATTTGGCCGCTCCTCAAATATACTTTGAGAATAGGTTTTTTATTGCGATTTATCAAGCTCAGCTTTATATTTCACTTGAAGAAGGATAATATTTATTTTATTTTTCCATAAAGAGAGCATATCAAGAATATTTCTCGTATTTTGTTACTTAATCGCAACCGGGTACGAAACATAAGACAATAATCTATATGGCAATATGTAATATGAACCAGGTAGCAACGGTTTTTATACTATTATTTCAATATTATTATTCAACCACGTTGATAGTTCTAATTAAGCTTTTTCTCAATTACTAATGGCTGAAGACTATTTATCTACTATACTTTAAGAGAAGAATAAGTAACTGATTATCAGTTCAAGTTACTGTCGCGCCTTCTTGTCTTGGGGTCTCGTTTGTTCTACATAATGCTTAGTTAAGAATTTACCTGTATAACATGCAAATAAAAGAATTTAATTGAATATGCACCTGTCCTCTCATCATTATTACCCAAGAGACAACTTCTGCTGGATATGGTTTTCCTAGAAAGTTGTCACGATTTGTAAGTATATATATACTGTGATTACTGAAAAAATTACCGAAAATTTTCTTTGTAAAACTAAAACACCAGGAACCATTGTTTCGTCAATAGAACGGGAATAGTACTTTACCTTACGCCCCATCAAATTTACTACTCCTGTATGCCGTTCCGGGAAATACATTTCCGGTCTTATAAATATATTCCCGGAAAGCGCTGACGTAATGCGAGCAGACGTACGAAATCATGTTTTGATGGAGCCAGGTATCAGCATTTATATTTATTCATCGCAAATACAGGTAAGAAAAGACAGGATTGTAGCGGTATTTTCTTAGAGATCAAGATTGTTTTAGCAAGTTTTTAGCCTTTGTTTTGTGATGTATCAAAACAATTTATTAGGGTATACTTTTTGATAAAATATAACAAATCGAATCGCCAATAAAACATAATCATGTTTTTGATTAAGTATTGACAGTACTATTATGGACATTTTAATTTTGTTTGATAGAAATACTCATAATTGTTAGATTTGTACAATGTCTCAAAGCTATTCGTAAAGTTACGTTATTCGCACAACGTCAATTAAGAATCGTCACTAAACTATGCTCCCATCCTATAACTCTCAACTCAAGCAATAGATACCATAAACTACACTCCCCAACAAAGTAACAGCGGGATAACAAGATCAAACATTAGTCCACGCCATTGTCCCGTCACGTGACTTGGCATCGAATTGCCGCGCTAATATGCAATCAAACAGAACTGTTGACGGTTACTAACTGTAAGCACGCGACATGAATTCAAATGTGTTTGTCCATTACTATTTTACAATTAGCTGATATCGCTAAAGTTATTGGCGGTCCATTTTTCACTGAAGTAAGATATTGCAACTAAAGGCTCCTGTTGTCAAAATTAGACTTAAACAATGAAAGTTCTGTAATTTAAATTATGGTTAAAAACACTGGTAGTATATTAAACACAGATGTCGTTGACAGGAATTTTACAGTAATTCTCCTTGTTCTAATATAAGCTTTGATTTCTCCTTTCTGTTTTATTTAAATACCTGTTTTTTTCCTTAAAATCAAAATAATTTGGTTTAGTCTAACCATTTACGAATTGAGAGATGATGTACTCAGCGGTTGTATGAGTAAATACAAACAAGCAACAACTTCTTCAAAGGGTGAGTTTGTTCGTTGCTTACTTAACCGCTGCGCGACCCGGATTTGGTGCCAAATATTTATTTTAATTACGCCTCGTCTCCTGTCGCTTAAGATGTTAAAATCTCACCTCTTTCTAATCATATTTAGCTAGCAGCGACCTAGTTTGAAAAGGAACTAAATCCGTTGCGAATGTTTATGACAATTAAACCTAAATGGGACAGATTCCCAAATCATTTTAAAGAAGTGTTAAGTAATAAATTAAATGTTGAATAAATAGTCAACACTCACGGCCATTGAAAGCATGAGCTAGTATTTAAATATCATTTAAAAAGTCAATATTAAGTGAAATAGAGAGAAAAAAAATGTAGCTCAATGCAAATCGAAGAATCACCTCTGGGAAATACAGCGAGTTCTTAATCGAACGAGAACGAAGACCCATTTGAAATAATGTGATTTAATACCGAGTAAAGTACAGGTAAATACTGCGGGAACAGTGAATAGGCACTTAATTAAAACTAACTGGAATGACAGCTGGGAACTAAGCGGAACAATGCTTACGAGACAATAAGACTCATCTGAAGATGTCATACCTGTCAGGCACAGAGGCTGAATTGCGAAAATGGTGCGGCATAAATCTGTCATATCATTACTTTGACCTTTCTCTTTTCAATTTCAAAAGTCTATTCATACAAAAAAGTTTTAAAAAGAAAAGTAAAAAACAACTGATTATTCTAAACAATTAATTCATCGCCTCAGACGAAATTAGCCAAAGGACAATGACAAATATATAAGAGTTTGTATAGGTAGCATGAGGCGTGTGAGAGCAAGTATAACACGGGGAAGTGTTAAACTGGCAACAGAAATATACTTTCGAAGAAAAAAGTAATAAAAAATATTCAACAATAGCATTATGCCGCTACCAGTACCATTGGTATACAATAGGTATTCCACAATAAATTTTGCATAAATTTTGCCGATTGAAGACTTACATATAAATTAACTTTTTTCAGTGATGAGACATATAAATAAGCGATTGGAATTTATAAATTGAGCAATTGATTGATAGCACTGAGTTATTTGACTAATTATGATCTTATTTCAATGTATTTTATTGGATACACGCATTTTTATCCTTTTTCGAATTTGATCCATTTTTATAGATTCTCACAAGTACTTGTTACATGCAAACATTTATGGATGTACTTGTACGTAGCCTAGTTCAGATTTAAGCTGAAACAATTTCTGCCATTCTCTAATAATTGAAAGTATCTTGTTTAAATAAAAAACCGCATCGTCCTATCGAGCCCTATCTCTCACCTTACGTATTATTTGTTCAGACATGCAGCTGGCGCTTGTCGATGACATTATTTCGACAAAATCCTATTAAAAATTTTCCTCTTAATAGCGCAATATAGTATGGAACACGGAGCACTAGGCAACAATTGGCAATGTAGGTGAAGCCGCATCTGTCAGTGGCGCCAGTTCGCGCCTCGCTGCATAAGACCCCGCCAAGAATATGCATCCGAACATAAATTCCGAACACGTTCACCTATATACATTCATTACAACGAGTCTAAACTTCGTAGACGCTATTCACGCCGCGATTTCACTACAACAAATACCACACAAACACGAATGGCGATATATTTTAAAACAATACGTTGGAAGTGGAAATTGAGAAGGGAGGAAAACTAAATGGTGAAATAAATAAGTAAGGAATTTCGCAAATATTTAATAACCAAAATTACATGTTTTGTCTAAAAATATATTTATCATTGGTAAAAGCATTAGTGGCGCATTTTATAGGATAGTTTAAAGACCGATTTTTAATTATCTAGACAGGAGATCTGGTTATATCTCACTGAAAGAGTCAAGTTACTTGGAAATAAAATCTGTGAGAAAGGGGTCTAAGGCAAGATTCTGTGCAATCTGAGCATACACTATGGACTAATAAGTGACACACAATCCACCTTTTTTTGTACACCATTTGAAGTTTATCATCCATTACATTTTGACCTCTGGTTTAATATGAACGGCTAATTTATTAGGTATCCTGAAAGTTGATAAAACGTAATCAACATATCGTTCTTTTTCCATTTGATTCTTCTCTAAAGAAGACAAACATCGACCAACCAATAATCACGATAATAATGAAAAGAACAATCACGTCCACGGATAGTATTAACAAATAGTTTGGCCAACGTGCCAGAATGCCATCCACTTTTCCAATAAAGCACCCAGCGGAGTGCATAACGTGGCGAGATTACTTATAGCCTCCGGAGGCAACGACCAAACAACAATATTTGTTGGTCTGGGACACTAGATTAACTTTTCCCCTGAAGCCGTTTAGCTTTGAGCTTTAAGAACGACCGACCGAATGCTACGTCTAAACAAACTGTTGAGTCGTATTATTAAATCCGCTGAAGGTTCCGAGAGATAAAACTCTGCGGAACTCGCTTCCTTGGCAAAATATTGATTTAATGGTACGATTGTTATCTTCGATGAAAACTTCACGAAAATATATCAGAGTGGAACTGCTGCACTATGAAAACATTGAGAATAGATGTAAGGTAAAAAATTTATGGAATCATAAAGTTTACACTCATTTAAAAATACGCCATAAATTAATAGAGAACGAAGTTGGAGAGAATAAGTTTTTTGAGACATTATGTCGCAATATGTTGAACCAACTTTCAGGCTGAACTTTGAACTAATTATTACCCCATGACTAAGTATACACTCTGTCGTGTAGGGTTTTTCATTTAATGTTTTGTTATCATTAATCAAATGACAAAAAAGCAACATTCTGGTATGCCGCAATACCAGATCGGAACCAGCATTTCTGAAATGCAATGCTGATCGAGAGCAACCGTACTTAGACCGCAGCTTGAATATGGCTCAAATAAAACAGGTCTGTCATATGTCAACAGGTTACAGTTTTTACGGTAAATCAATATAAGGAAACAAGACAGTCTTCATGAAAACATATTAGCATCATTATCGATATAGCAGACACCTAGCACTGATCTATTAACAGATTTTATTTACCTTTCTTTTTAGCAACATCTGTAATTTCTTTGCGTTTGTTCGAAATAGTCTGCATAAATTAAAAACTAAAACTAGCAACATACACATATATTGATATAAAACAAAGAACAAGGCTGTATTTGTCTAGTATATAAAATACTCCTCAAATCGTACGGCACGCAGCACTCCCAGCGTACAGACAGGTACTAAGATCAACGAACACAAAGGAAGGATAAAGCTTGTCATTTACCTAACACTACACTTTGGCAGCCCGGATAACAACTCTTGGCATACACCCTTGTTGCAACACACTCAACCTATGTCTATTCAGAATAAAACTGGATGGAATAAAATATTCCGCATAACTGTTTACCGTCATTCTTTGTGAAAATTTTAGTTTATACCTATTTCGTTTTTTCACTTTTGAACACGAATATACAGTTTCAATAGGCGTAGAATGCGGATTTGATATATTAATAGTAAAGCAGTTTTATTTTCACATTGATATCATTTTTAACAGTTGCATGACCCTGAAAAAGTATAATAATATCAATCATCAGATTCGATCACAATTTAGAATATGGAATGAAAAGGAGATTCAATTCTTAAACCACCCAATGTATTCAAAACAACTATTCAAACACACGTAAAGACATTCAACTCAAACGCCTGAGCTGATCTTAGTTTGTTTGAATAGTGAATGTAATGTCCGCTTACTGTACAATACTATACATACATTATATTTGCGGTGTAGCAATGTCGGAATAACACAACTAGTATGTTATCTGTGGATTATCACAAAAGATCGAGCACTGAATTAAAAGCGGTTATGTTTACGGCACTTGGTCAGTCCGTACGATGCCACATTAATTTTATTAACGTTGATTGCTTCTAATAAATCACTTTTTTTACAGCGATGCTTTCACACTTAAAGTTTTTTGACAATCATAATAAAGCAATGTTATATAAAAGTTCACAAATAGATATTTACGTACACAAATAAATATTTACTTGAGGTATTTCCGTGAAAATGTGATGCTATGCGATTGAGAGCCTATCACCAAAGATGCTTTATTGAACTACTTGTATTCGCTTTAATACCGAGAGAAACTGTTTATTTTTCCAAATCTTTGGATACAACTCTAGGATTTCAGTCGTGAGTAAGGGAACATAAAGTGAAGCGACGTTAAAATTCGATAGAACTAAATACTGCATCAAATAATGCTTATTTCGGTTTCTCTATCCACAGTCAAAAGCAAGTACACAGGTCTTAGAAATAGGTCGTAACAAACAGACTCTCATATAAATTTATAAAAAAATAGTTCCTGTACTTCATTTAGTTAAAAGCGATTATATTAACAACATTCAGTATCACGGATCTACTGCATTATCAACCGTAATTCTAGATACAGACCAACAATATTCTGAATTAAAATTGTCTAGTCCTGCGTTAAAACTGGAGAGTAAAATATAAAAAAGAATTTCTAGTAAAAGCACCTAGAATAGAAACTTTAAAACAGAAATGTAAATCCCATGTAGACACAGACCGCTAGTTGTTATTATCTAGGGTGTTTCGGAACAGAACTTGTAAAACTAACCTAGTCTAGTTTTACATAAAGACAATAGAGATAGCATTCTGCTCGTTTCTTCAACGATATGGAAAAACGAAAATTCTACTTTATAACCAACACGTGTAATATCTTAAACAAGATCTTTTCATTACGTCTAACTAACTACCAACGGGTGGGGAACTAATGTTTAAGATGAAATTCGGTTCTTTGAATATATTAAATATGAAAGATGCCTCATTGAATGTTGATTTGTATACAAAGTATATTAGTCGCTTCTTACGTACACCCACCGGAAGAAATGGGGTAGTGCTATTCTAAGCCGACACTACGCAGCTAACGCAGGTATTGGGGCTATTAAGGGATTTTTGGGCGATGTGGTAGGAGACCCATCACCAACTACCTTTATTTTACCATCTTTTCCCCATTTAATTTCCAAACATGGCTGAGGAGTTTCTAATTCCTTTTCTCTGGTTACCCCGTCTAGGGATTTATGGCCTTGAGTATATGTATGTATGTAAAGTATATTAACTTTGGAATAAATAGATATTTGAGTGAATTGTCCTTACATGGATAATATAGCATAAATATGTATGTACATACATATACTCACACCACCGTTAGTTCCCGTTGGTGTAGTCAAAAAGTATCAATCGCCACTTTCAATGATTCTGGCAAACCTCTCTGTTACTGTTTCAAACCTCTCTTACGTTCTCCGTTTGATCTGAATGTGTCCTCAGTGGTTTTCCTCTAGTAACATTACCATTCAAATTGGCTCTATACATCTCTTACACCAATATACAATCATCCATCTTCTCTATGTGCCTAAGGGCCGGCGCTGACTGCCGGCATGGCATGGCAAAGTATTTTGGTACAGATACAGCATTTTTAATCTTATTGCCATGCGTATAGAATTCATTTTGACACAACGATGCCGAGGGAGGCCGCGGTAGGACAGAACGTCGACATCGTTGTGTCAAAATGAAGTAAAATGAATTCTATACTCATGGTCATAAGATTAAAAATGCTATATCTGTACCGAAATCCTTTGCCATGCCATGCCATGCCATGCCGGCAGTCAGCGCTGGCCCTAAACCATTTAAACATTCTTTTATTTTCGTTCTACTAACATTACCATCCACATTAGCTCTATACATCTCTTTTACGATGACGATCATACATCCTCTCTATGTACCCAAACCATATTAGCTTTTTTTTTCTTTCCATCTAGTGTGGACATTTTCTAATTTCTGGATATAGAAACTAACGGATAATAAAGAGATGTTTACAAATTCATGAGGTAATAATTTTTGTCTTTGTATTGACTCTTGATAATATTTCCAAGTAGCAAATTCCACCGAAAATAACGACAATAAAGGCGAAACACGTGTAAACAATGCCAGTTAACAATAGTGTATGGAAGTGGACATGCTGAGCATATTCAACAATGAAACCCAACAGAAGCACCGAACATAAGCAAGGCAAAACGTTATCTGTTGAATGTATAGCACGTCCTCTCTGGCCACATATGGCGTCAACTCATTAACGCGCAACACTAGTACACTGCACACACGTTTAGAGCACCAACTAGCTGGCGAGCCGGCAATCCGGGTCTTAACGAAAGGTAATTTGGCCTCTACTGCCATTTCGGGCCGGTTACGCCGACCATACATGCCGCCAATCGTATAAATATGAAAAACGACTTGCGATGCACAGCAACGCTCGCTTCAAAGGCTTTATCTGATCCATTATTTGGTTTGCATAACCTTTTGTGTTCTGTTTGTAAAACGACCTGTTAAATATAGTAGTGAATGTGCAGAAAATAACAATAAGGCTGAGTTCATCAGAGATATGCGAAAATGTTGTGTTTTTAAAGAACTAGTAGAATCGCTTCATTTCGTTTTAAAACTGAAACATCCATAGTAATAACGATGTAACTAGCGAGCTTACTCGACATACGGCTACAGCTGTGTTGTCGCATACCATGAAACAAACATAGGTAAATATAGTTTAAAATACTAAAACTCAACTTTGAAAAAATATGCTTTTACTCACTGCCTAAAATAAAACCACGGGATTGACTCCTCCATTGGAATTTAACTTGCCATATCATTATTAGCTTAAAAATGTTGCATGAGATAACATTACATAATTACATTCTTCGCTAATGCCACGTTAAAATCGTACAAATAAAATAAATATACATTTAAAACTACTACAATGAGTACTTACGCCGAAAATTTCCGAAAATAGGGTAGGTAGCTATGGCTTCAGAATAAGAAATTAATAAGACAATTTTGGATCACCCTTATCACTAAAAAGGCCGTAAAACATCATGTCGCCTTTCGGCTGTTGTTCTAACAACAATATAGTCCTGTAGAACGTGAGAGCGTTTTAATAGAGATAAATAGAGTTTGTTATTAGACAAACAGCGCGCGTTATTGCAGACGCGAGCCGGGATATCTAGCACTTCATATTGCACGCCCATGAATGAATCAAAGAGATTAGCGACTGTAAACAGGTGCGTGTAGCTTTTCATTTCATATCGCTTAATGGCAGTCGCTTTATCATCGCCGGATACATTTTGCTTTGTTACGCTGTTGGTAAATGTTTAAATGCTTTAAAAATACGGGTTTTTAAGCAAATCTATGAGGTTGTATCGTTTAATTGCTGAGTATAAAATACGACGTGATAACTCAATGGGTAGAACACCGGTTATCGAGCAAACGACTAGTGTTCCAATACCGAGTCGGGCCTACACCAATTTGTCTTTTCTAAAGACATATGTGTGGTTAATTTATCATGGGTGTTAACGGTGAGGGAAAACATCGTGAGGAAACCCACATGGCTGAGTTTTCCTTTTTTTATATCCTTTATATTCTTCTATCCTTTATTTCTTTTTGACACGTTTAAGTAGTGTTTGCGCCCGCCTGTGTCGAAATTTTTCTTTCCTTTATTTATTCTTTATTTATTAGTAATAATCCGCACATGAGGTTTTCATGAACAAAAAGATTTAAATTATGTGATAGTTAGGCGTTTTCAACATTTGCATTCTATCTGAAAAGGTAGACAAGTGGCCTTCCGAATTAGTAAAAAATCGGAGGTAGGAAACGCAAACACTACTTAAACGTGTAAAAAAGACATAAAGGATAGAAGAATTTCGCGCTGGCAGCCATTGACACGGTAGCTCAATTGGCAGAGCGACGGGGGCGTATACCCGAGGTCGCGGGTTCGATTCCCGCCTGTGTCGAAATTTTTCTTTCCTTTATTTATTCGTAATAATGTACCTCTTTATAATGAAACAAGCAAAAAATCTCAATGTTGAACTCGTTAGAAGTGAAGCTAACATTTAAAATGTTTAATAAAAACGAGATTGCAACAGATTTAAATCTTGATGGACCAACAGAGAGTGAAAAAAAAACCATTTTTGGTAGCAAAACGAGAAAACCAATCGACTCTTCAAAAAAAAATATTTCAACCCCTCAGTGGATAATTTCTTAAAATTCTATTTTCTATGTCAAGCAGTTTTGGCTGTGCATTGAACCTTAGCCAATCCGTTAGTTTTGCCTTTTAATTATATAACCGCTTTATGACCCTTCCGCGATTTAAAACCTAACATTCCTATTAGCCTAAAGTAAAGCACATCCCACAGTAATAAAAAAGCTAGGGTTAAATGAACATCGCTAGAATTTTATCAGAGAATCTTGCACGAAAAAGTAGTTAGAAGGGTATACGGTTAAAATGGATGGTGTCTAGCTGAAATATATTCATTACATTGGTATAAGTTGGTGCAGGACTTCCGCAACCGAATAGAGCAGATATATTTTGTTGAAGATTGACAACGAGAATGTGTGTGTTGAAGACAACACACACATTCATTTGGTTATTCACACGTGTATCTCAATTAAATGTGCTGGACAGAAATTGTATGAATGTCTAGTTTAAAAGATAAAAAAGGTGAATGTTTGGAGTTTTTTGTTGCTTCTTCTTTCTACTAACACCTTCCAAAGCAACAACGCAAACGGCAGAGTCATATTATTTTTTAATTTTGACGTTTTTAAAGTATCCGCCAACCCCATTTGGAACGAATGGCGTGAGTACATAAATGTATACATATCTTATTCTGAATGTGTGTGTTATGAATATCTTTGAATTTTATACGAGTGCCGCAGAATAAAGAATTTAGTCGAAGTTTTTCATCTCATCACTCTCTTTTTTCAAATAACAAGGTATTTTCTAAGAAACTTGTTATCTGAAGCAACAAAACAAAGTATAAATATCGTATAAGTTACCGCATGACACATAGAGTGTAATGGAAGCTATTTTAATAATATAGAATGTGGCGAATGTCTAGAGTTACCTTCTAGCCAGTGTATTAAACAAAGGTGCTCCGACCGTGGCGTGGTCCGGTTCGAACAATACCAACACATTCTACGGCTCTATACAATATAACACTGCCATTATTCTAGAATGTACAAAATCAATATAACATCTTCCTACGAACAGCAACCCATTGTACTAATTTTATTCAATACTCTTTACTCAAACCTGCTACAGTTACGGCCCAACCAATATAAACATTAAAGAGCTTATCCGCATAGCCCAAAATAACAGAGTCGGGAAAATTAGGGAGAACCGGTCGGGACTTAATATAAAGTCCGTCGTCGGAAAGTAAGAAATTTTCCAAAAAGACTAAAAAGGGTGAGTGAAATCCAAATCCCGTGGAGATTTTGTGCCAAATATTTATTTAAATGACGACTCCGCCGTGCCCGCCCCTCAGCCTAGAAATAAAATATCACCAGGCAAGCCTCCTTTTCAATTTTAATCTTAATCGCGCTGCGAGTAATGGTTTCTCCAGCGCATTACTGCCATCCACTGAAAGCGACGACTAATAAATATGGATATAAATGAGAGCTCTTATATTACAGCCAACAAAACTGAGAATAAGAAACACCCTTGTCGCTAATTAGATTGTTGAGAAATACCGAACGAAATTTGCGCAAATGTTTGAAAAACAAATTACCCATTTATTTTCTTCAGTCGCTGTCATGGTTATGATTAACACTTATAACATTTAACGCGAGCTTATTATAAGCTTTCAACCTAATTTTGCCAGTCGAAAGCAACGGCATAAAAGGGTAATAGGTTTGCCTTGTATCATAAGCCAAAACGGTGTTACTTTTTCAACCAAAAAAGGTTATAATGATTAGCTTATTAATTACAGCAGGTTTCTTTAAAATTTCATTGTGTAAAGTTTAAAGACCATCTTAATTCAATAAAAAATATAAGGAATAAAAATACTGCGATATAGGATATTGCTCAAGCGCGGTATTAACCACAATCAAGGCACTTTCTTGATGGTGTCCACGTAATAAAACGAAACAATACTTTTTTCGTAATTCTTATCGTCTAAACGTAATAAAATGTTTGGTATTCGCCTCCAAAAAAATCGTAGTGATCCTCATGTCACGTTTGTTTCGGCTATGTTCCAAATACCTATCATGAATCCTTTGGACAGCTGACAGGGGTCTCCATCCTGCAACATTTTACGACAACTAGCTGATAAACGTATCTTTTCCCCTTTAAATATTTACTATATAGTGGACTTTTCGTTTGTATTGTCGGCAGGATAAATAGCCAAGGATGCTTTTTGGTGTACGACTAAATGGAATTTATATATAATATAATTTTATCTAAGTAATGCTTGTTTAAGATGTTTTATATTCATATTATGTATCAAAAAGCATGAGTTTGAAAACGTACATATTTAAGGATTTGGCTTCGGGAATGATTTAAGATGATTAAAATAGTGCAGCGCTGCAATGCATACTTAATGTTGAATGTTGAGATCGTGCAAAATTTTTAATATCTTACTTTATGAAGAATGTTTAAGTATCTTGTAAAATAATACTGTTTAACGTTCATTGCGGCTGTGGGGACACAAAAGGCGATTAAGGGTAAAGGCGCGTAATAGGAGGTTCTATGGGGACAATATAAGCAAACGATCTATAATTTTTCTCTCTTATGTTTGCTCATTCTTTGGATTAGCGGTGATTATATGATTCCTTATGACTGCATTGCATACTCATGACCTTATTAAATAATAATTTTCTCGTTGATGTTATTAATTATATTGTCTAATCCAATATATCTTACCTTCCTAATTAAACAAAATGCTCGCAACTAAAGAATGATCACGAATCTGAACGTCAAGTAAACTACCAAATATTGCTATATCCCAAGACGGAAAATCGGGTGCTATTCTCTCGCGATGATAAAGGTGCTAACAGCATATCTCGAGTCCCGGTGAGGTGAAACGAGAGGGCGGAACCCCCGGCTTTGTAGTGCAGAGACCTATCTCTGCTAATGGGCTATACGTTAGGTGAATACCCCCGAAATTGTCGTAGGATGTATTTCTTCACAAATTATGCTTGTTACTAATATTTTTTTTAGTTGAAGGAAGCGTTTACAAAGTTTTGTATCGGAAGTGTAATTTGTAAAATAAATTTCTTCTTGATTTAGCATTTCTATACAATTATAAATGTTTGCAAATTGGTATGCAATTATCACTCTACTACAGTACTAAATCATATCGTAACATTTCATAAATTTAAAGTTGATAAACGTGAATAACGCCCGATTTCTGAATTGAGTATTCAAGCTGAGAACGACTTAAGTATCGTTTTGTCTCATTCAGTTGTTAAGATTTCAATGCGACAGAACGATACTTAAGTTGTTCTCAGCTGGAATACTCAATTCAGAAATCGGGCGTAATAGTACTAGGTATAGCGACATGATTGTCAAAGCGCAATTATCCGAGGTCGCACCACACCATAAGTCGTTTTATAGCCACACCATCCATCTTATACCGTTTTCTAAATCGGAATCCGATTTACCGAACTTTCCTTATTTAGCGAACATACAGGTTCCATCCAATAAATCCTACTTCCTAATGAAATTTCTATTGGCTCGCAGTTTTTACGGTCATGTTCAGAAAATTGGAAAGTTTACACATCAAAATTACTACCAGTTGGTCGTGTTAAAACACTAATGATGACCAAAAATTTCAATGCCTTCCTTTATTTTAGTACAACCCTACAACCCTAAAGCTTTTATCCCATAGTAATATAAAATATGCTATCATACACCGAAATACTTTTTCGGATCAAACCACAAATTTCCGAAATATGCGCGTACAAGCAAAAAACTTTTCAGCTTTATACTATTACTGCAGAGTATGGCCCTAAGATATTTGACAACATCCTATGATAAATTAGCGACTTAAAGCACTACACCTATTCATCACAATTTCCAAACTATTATCTGACCCTGAAGATCTTGCTGACCTCTCAATGAGTATGCAGGTATATTGACAAAGAGTAATGAGTAGTGCGGATTAGTCCAGTCCCGACCCTAATGGGTCCGGCCCGGTGATTGATCGACGGCGGCGGTGACATGTTTGCACACTATCTATTACGGAGCAGATAAGTTTGCCCATCGTGAGCTATGTGCTCTATTATACCAACATTTTCTATCGCGAGTGGCTTTTAAAGATATGACGTAAATGTACGCCGAGTTATGACTCAAATCCAGTCGGACGTCAGAGACTATTATTAATCAAATTTTTTTTATAAAAATGTAAGTGTGGTGGAGAAGAAGAGGACAATCAGTAGTAATAATAAACAGTTTATATTAACCTTTAAACGTCTATTAAAATTATACCATTGCACATAATAAGGTAAAGCTATTTCTTTGCTCTTTAGTATGTCTTTACTTAACTATTATTGAAGAGTATTCATGCCTGACTGACAATAAACTAGACAATATTTCAAAGATTGGAATGGGTAAATGCCCTGAAAAATATAAAATGAAAGAAATATGATGGCAAGAATATTTTTATTTATATGGGATCTTATGGCGTAAAACATAAGTGTAAACTAATGCAGATTATATAATTTGCAGGTTTATTAATAACGACATTTAATTTTTACGATACATTATGAAACTCTTAGCACAACTAATACTTACTGTTCCACAAGTTGACCTCTCACGATAAGGCATCCCGTATAGTGTATTGTATATACCAAATAGGGATGGGCAACGGTGTTCACGCTTTGCTTTTATAGACACTTTGACAGGATCACGAGTCATTAATAACCGTTTGGCTGTAAGTCTTGGGTTCCTTGTAGTCACTCGTAGCCCGCCCGAGAGATATTAACTGCACGAAGCTACATAATATGTATTCGCATTTTATAACTCATATTGCTGTTTTATACCGGAGTAATTGTCATTACGAGGGCTGCTATTTATGTATCCGGAATAAAAAAAAGAAACAAACATATATCAATTAATATGGTTTTATTGCTTCTCAAAATATTCGCCGCTCAGATCTATACACTTTTGCATGCGTTGAAACCAATTTTCATAGCACTTTTTCCACTCAGACTGAGGTATCTCCAAAACGTGCATTTTGAACGCATCGACTGCCTCTTCGCGGCTCGAAAAACGTTGACCACGTAATTTTTTCTTCACATTTGGAAATAAATAAAAATCATTGGGTGCCAAATCAGGGCTGTACGGCGGATGACCTGTCAATTCGATCTTTTGAGCTTCTAAAAACTGAGTTGTGACGGCCGACCTGTGACAGCTAGCATTGTCGTGATGCAGAATGATTCTACGTTGTCGGTTAGTCTTTCTTATTTGTTCAAAGACTTCCGGCAAACAAATGGTCGTATACCACTCCGAATTAACAGTTTTACGATTCTCTAAAGGCACTGTAGCTACATGGCCATTTATACCAAAAAAACAAGCGACCATTTGCTTCAATGTGCTTTTTGCACGAATAACTTTTGTTGGGTTCGGCTCATCTTGGAACACCCACACCGTGGACTGCTGCTTAGTTTCGGGGTCGTAAGCGTAGATCCAAGATTCGTCACCTGTGTAGATATTATAAACAGCTTTTGACGCACCACGGTTGTATTTTTTTAACATTTCTTTGCACCAATCGACACGAGCCTGTTTTTGATCAATACTCAAGTTGTGCGGAATCCAACGGGAGCAAATTTTTTTTACAGCTAAATGTTCATGAAGTATCTTATGTATGCTCGTCATACTAATGCCCAGAGATGCCTCTATCTCACGATATGTAACATGACGATCTTGAGTTATTAGTTCCCGGACAGCATCGATGTTTTGAGGTACAACGACCGTTTTAGGGCGACCTTCTTTAATTTCATCAGTAAGCTTAGATCGTCCACGATTAAACTCGCTAAACCAGTGATACACAGTGGTCTTTGAGGGTGCTTCATCCCCAAAAGTCGAAGTAAGCTGATCGATGCACTGTTTTTGAGTTAGACCACGCCGAAAATCGTAAAAAATCATGGCACGAAAATGTTCACGAGTTAAATCCATGGTGGTGAAGACACGCAATTTTCAAAATGACGCTACGATGTGAAAACAATTGACAGTCACATAAAAATAAATGTATTCTAAAGCTAAAGAGTTCTATTTTTAAATGATGTAATTACTTTTTAAATTATTGTTCTGTAAGTGGCCAGTTCCGGATACATAAATAGCAGCCCTCGTAATTACAATCAGAAACAATTTAAATATATGCTTACGGTTTATAGCAAAGGATAATTAAAGTTATATTTAATTTGAGTTTAGTGGAATTCTGAACTTTAAAAGAAGAAAGAAGACTTTAAAAGTTGCTATACACGGACGTAGCCAGTGATGGACATAATCGCACTGCCAAAACAGTTACTGCCAATGTCTTAAATAAATCTACCATTCTTGACTGCTTCAAGCAGTTTATAGCCCTTAAGGTTCTACCATTCTTGACTGCTTCAAGCAGTTTATAGCCCTTAAGGTTGACCGCACCTCCACCGTTTGTATGACGTTGTTACGTTATTAATACATGTATAATAAATAACATGGATTGTATTTATATATACTTGTTAACAACTAAAAATCTATAAGGCAACTGAGAAGTAACATGATTTCGAGAAAGGTTTTTGTAGAATTATTTTGATAGTTTATGAATAACTGTAAAAAAGTCAACTTGATAAACTCTTCGGAATACAATTACAAAAGAATATAAGATAATACCTAATGCTAACTGTGATAACAAACGTAGCTAAATTAAGAAAAGCGCGTTTTTTTCAGGAATAGAGGGCTAAGTACTCACAATCAGATCACGCAGATCAGTCTATACTGATTTCTTGTTTTCACAGTGTACTATTTCCAAGATAGCACTCACTCTTAAGAGATATTGGCCATGATTTATAATTTCGTACCAAAATATAACGAGGCTTTTTAGTATAACTCCCTGCCTTTGCCGCCTAAACCTTTCCGAATATAATAATGTCGTCTTTCCAATACCATTCGAGAAAGTCGTTTTTTTCTTTTGCAATCCGATTGACTGTATGACAACAAAGGCAGTTTTTTATATATTTATTCCGTACGCAATGTGAGGTCTACTCGTGTGTGAATGTGCGTGTATGATTAATAAGATGTCTATCAATTTGAAAACCCGTTGAGCTGTTTTTACAGTTTAATCTGAATACGCAAATATATATATATATGTCATAAAATTAGCAAACTTTCTGTTTAATAAATTATTATGGAGTTAGAATAAATGAATGGTCGAAGTAGCACCAACAGTTGCAAAACAATAAGGTGAGGATGTTATTAAATGGCACATAAGAAAATAACCACATCTTATGAAAAAAAATGTAACAAAATTACATTTAACATAATTGTTTTTTCTTTCTATTTAAACAACTCAGTAAATTGTTGTGCATTCAAACTTTATTCCTGCAAACATAATGAGTTTGCATACGTTAGAATAAAAAAAAACAGTTGCATAAAGTGCGAATTGTGCACGAAGGTCTCTGCACTATTATTTGTAAAAAGGGAAATAAAAGATGTTTTTTTAAAAGAACCTCGGCGTATTTTTTACTGAATTTTATTTTTAAAAGTTACCAGTTTAAACTTAATATTTCATTAACATTCTAAGCGTTTACCAATTGTCGTTATCGTTATCGAGGGTAAAGTAATAAACAATATTTTTTTGTGTAGGGAGCCCCTTTAATATTCATTTTATTCTGTTTTTCTTCATTGTTACAGAGAGGCAACAGAAATGCACTACTTTGAAAATTTCTGCCGTCGGTTTATGAGATAGAGCCTGGTACAGACGGACTGATGATATGATAAAGATCGAGGTTTGGAAAGAAACCGTAAAAACCCACGTACTTATTAAAAAACCTATGAAGGTATGTTTTAAATACTTAACTTTTAATTACTTAATTTTTTTTAAACACAAACAGACTTTGCTTGGTCATATATGCAGTCTAAATGTTCTTTGAACTGAGTAAAATTTTCTAACCAAAGAAATGCTAAGTTCTATATGACATAACATAAACGTTCACGCCGTTTATCCCCGAAGGGGTTGGCAGAGGTACCAATACTCCTGACTTCACATGGCAAGCGCCATCTAGTTTCCAGAGAAGGTACCCACGTTTTGCTTAGACAGTGTACTCACGTGATAGGGGGCAGGCCTATCGCCGTTTTGTACGAATACACTGTCACATGACTAAGTATAACTCAGCCATGTGGGTTTCCTCACGATGTTTTCCCTCACCGTTAGCAACCATGATAAATTAACCACACATATGACTTTAGAAAAGACAAATTGGTGTAGGCCCGTCCCAGGATTGGAACTCACGCCCTTCTGTTTTTCGGGCGGGTGTTCTCATGACTAGGGTGACTATCATGTCGCATTCTATATGACGTAGGATCAAAAGTATGGTTCGATACACTTTCAACATTTGAAGTTCAGAACGGACCTTTGAAGAGCATTTGGTTATGTTAACGTGCATTTGAAATGCATAAGAGATTTTTGAGCTGTTTAATTTAAGTGGCAGCGCTAAAATACATGGAAATATAATAAGGAAACTAACAGTGTAAAATTAAGATAGAGGCCAAAAATAAGAATGAAAGAGTTTGCAATTATTATTTTTATTGAAAAAAATATCAAAGACTTTCCACAAACCTCATATTTGTTTCTAACTTTAAAACACCAAGCCAGCAGCCACCTATCATATCAAACGAATTCATATTACAATTGTATTGAACACAATAAGCGAGCCATCACAAGCCACCTCTTCTGGTAGTTGCAGTGATACCCTTATCTCCGGTGTTTTAAAGGTGTTGTGTTAAGAACATAACATATAATTACGCCATTAGTTCCCATAGGGGTAAGCAGAAAAAAAAACAGTTACATTGATCATTCTATACAACATACATATGGTAAATTGAATGAAAAGTTTAAAATTAAAGTGAATTGAATGAAAAGTTTAAAATAGCCGTGTAGTGTCGGCTTAGAATAGCACTACCTCGTTTCTACCGATGGGTGTATGTAAAAGGGCGACAAACGGTATTGGGGCTTTTAAGGGATATTTGGGCGATACGGTTGGAGACCCATCACCAAAAACCTTTACTTCACCATCTTTTCCCCACTCAATTTTCCAAAAGTGGCTGAGGAATTTCTAATCCTTAGCTCTGGCTACCCCTTCTAGGGATTTATAGCCGCGAGTATATGTATATGTATGTATGAACACAATTCACAAAAAGCTGACAGATAAGGGAATAAGCATGAAAGATTGATGACTATTACAAAATAAAGAGAAGTTTTGATTACAAACAGGGGTGATAGACATTCCGACATGTGGCAAT
The DNA here is from genome assembly GCA_963576735.1 of Bedellia somnulentella. Classification (NCBI taxonomy): domain Eukaryota; kingdom Metazoa; phylum Arthropoda; class Insecta; order Lepidoptera; family Bedelliidae; genus Bedellia; species Bedellia somnulentella. Next base: position 14,177,803 of record OY755176.1, on the reverse strand, counting down.
CAATTTCAAAGTGATGCATTCAGCTGAATAGAAACAACAAACACGCTAAGAACACTTGTCTGATGTTGCCAACAGAAAATTATATATTTTTTCCAGTTCCAAAATTAAAATAATACACCACCACAGAAGATATTTTTATGCGCCGAGAAAGAGATTCTTTGTTCATTTGCCTCAATCGCTTTGATCTCGCCGAACAAAAACCCCACTCAAAGTTCTCGAATTATGCTCAAACAGACAATATATTAAGCTTTACAATTCGATTTCTTGCGTTTTATTCAATTATTCAACTACTCGACTCGATGCTTTTGATGTCGAAGTTGATCGCAAATAGTATGAACCAATTACTGTTACAATACAGACAAGACAACCAGCAGCGGCAATGCTAATTGGTGACACTCGGCATACGAAAGCTGAATTTATAAAATTTACATGACAAACAAGCGAAGCTTCTATCGCGACCGTATTGTTCTAAATAGTAGGTAGTTGACACGCTTACTTAGCTCAGTTAGTTGATTCACTTATTTATGCTGAGAGCAAACTGCTTAGCATCATCGCACTGTTCAGGATTAAGTTACGAAACTGGATTAAAAGCTTTTTATCGATTCAATCGACGTTGCTTCGTGAATAACCATTAGGGCCTTCGTACTTTCTATTCGTACTAGATAAAACTGAAATCTATTAAGTCAATCGATTTGGAGATCCGTGGTCAGTGTGAAATAAAATTGTGCTATAAATTAATTATAAAAAATATAATTTCAAATTTGATATTGGCCGTAACACTGCTTTTGTCGTCGGTCTTTCGGTCGGTAATATATATAAAACATCAAAAACCATTTCTTTCCATTTTAAAAGATTGTTTAATATCAATTATAAGTAATTATAAATTTGACGACGTCCGCATCCGAATGGATATGTGACTAGCTAGCTAGGTTCGTAGGTTGCGGGTTTGGTCCCCTCCGAGAGCAACATTTATATGATGAGCTTAAATGATTGTTTCTTAGTCTTGGATGTTACTTATTGCATTATATTATATTAAATATATCGTTGAGTTTGTATCCCATACAAAATTTACTTAGTTAGGGCTATCTTGATTTGTGTTTAATATGTCCGTATATTTATTTACTTATAAATCACTGATTAATTATAACGTTTAATCTAATGCTCCAGAATGCTAGTAATTCTAGCATATCTCATTTAAATCTAATATACAACTAATAGGGATAGAATACGCAAGATAAATGGAAGCATTGTAATATTACGAACATTTATCCTAACTCTAAATATATATTCTGCTCAGTTGTAAATTCTTCTCTTTTTATTTATGTGCAATACAAAATTTTCTATTCTATTCTATATTTAGACTATATTAAAATATGACTTTTACCCGGACCATTCGGACATAAACAAATACTAATAAAAACAGGCAAAACCTAAAACCCGATCCACTATTATGAACATCAAAAGCACAACAGTGGGGTTACGTAAAATTCTTTGAAAGGCTTTTAAAAATGACGTATAGAACGTTCAAAGTCTGTCGCAGCGAGGTTGTAAAAATCGGTGTGGAGCAGCGCTATAAAGCAAATTTTTGAGTAAACTCGAACACTGAATGACGCGAATGTGTGCGACAGGCGTGCAAGATAAAGCGCATGCATCCCGTGAACAATACATAGCCCGATTTTATCTAGACCAGCCAACGTACAATGCCTATAGATTATCTGCTAAATAGACTAGACAATGGTTTACTTTATCCATAACTATCGACTATACTCATGGTAATATTGAAAAAGTACACGCCAGAAAAAGAAAAAATTAGTAGGATGAGAGAGAAAAATTGTATGAAACAAAGGATCCTTCAGTATGGGTTTAATAATACATACATACATACATACATATACTCACGGCTATAAATTCCAAGAAGGGGTAGCCAGAGCTAAGGATTTAGAAATTCCTCAGCCACTTTTGGAAAGTTGAGTGGGGAAAAGATGGTAAAATAAAGGTTGTTGGTGATGGGTCTCCAACCGCATCGCCCAAAAATCCCTAAAAAGCCCCAATACCGTTAGTCGCCTCTTACGTACACCCACCGGAAGACATGGTAGTGCTATTCTAAGCCGACACTACACAGCAATTTGGGTTTTATAATATCCAATCTAAAGCAAAATTCGTAGAAACGGTGAAAAAGCTTCGAATCGTGTTAAGATCGCAAGTGCAGAAGTGCAAATTTTGCTTACTTTAAATGCATGAAGGAGTGCAACTGCAAGTAAAGTTTTGCATTTTATTAAATTGCGGTTTAATTTCAACCGTTGAAGAACAACACAACATCGTTTAAACTTAAGCAGAACGCTTAGGATCGTCTTTTTTCGACTTATTTATTTTAATATGCTTGTGTTTAATGTGCAAACATTTCTTCTAATAAATCTTAACTACCATTCCAATAGTCAGTTATATTGAAGAAGAACATTTTTATCGAGTCTGATTGTATAAATTCCAACATAAATGCAAGTGTGAATTTGTTTGTTTATTCACTTGTGAGTGTAAAACATCCGCACAAAAATGGCCGAATCGAAGTATTACGATGGATTAGCTGACACGATACGTTTTAGCCCCATGTGGGATATTTGTACTATAAAGTTTCAGTTAACAAAAGAAGAAAGATAAGTTATCAATATAAAGAAGCAAGGCTGTTTCATAAACTATAGTTCAGTGACAGAGAGGCACGGGTTCAATTACCAAGTCAGGCCAACACCGATGTTTCTTTTTTAAAGTCATCATGGTTGTTAACTTTGCGGGAATACATCATGAGAAAACCACATTCATACATAAATGTATTCATACATAACTGTGATAGGTTTGCCCCCTATAAATAACGTAAGTACACTGTCTAAAGAGCTTATTCCATTACACTTTGTCGTTGCTGAATTCAGACGTCCTTCGAAGTTACTGCCGCAGACGCTTGTTATTCCACTACACAAATTTCAGTTCTAGCGTTCTGAACGTTATTCCACTAGTCTGAATTCAGATTCTGTGGCTTTCAGACGTCTTCATTCAGACGAATGGTATAAGCTCTTAAGCCAAAAGTGGGTACTCTGAACACAAGGTGACAGCAATGTCACACAGTGTTCTGTAGTAGTGTGACCACAGCCGTGGCCCAGTGGATAGGTGACTAGCTTCTCGGTCCGGAGGTTGTGGATTCGATCCCTGCTGATAGCATAATTTGTGTGATGAGCACAAATGATTGTTTCTTAGTCTTGGGTTTTATTTATTACATATACTCACGGCTATAAATCCCTTGAAGGGGTAGCCAGAGCTAGGGAATTAGAAATTCCTCAGCCACTTTTGGAAGTTGCGTGGGGAAAAGATGGTGAAATAAAGGTTGTTGGTGATGGGTCTCCAACCGCATCGCCCAAAAATCCCTTAAAAGCCCCAATTAGTTTTGTTTATATGTATATTATATAATATTAAATACATAGTTGAGTGAGTATCCGATACTACAAGTCTTACTTAGTTTGGGGCTAAGTTGATCTGTGTATAATATGTCCCTATATAAAAAATGAGTACCCCTGCCACCTCTACGAGGATATACTGCGTGAACATTTGATACATGTTTGGGTGTAAATGTGTTGGAGAGATCAACTTAACTTAGTACAAATAAACACTTTTAGGTTGCCTCAATAATATATTATCTCTGCCTATCCCAAAGGGAACTAAAGGTGTGAGTACATGTATGTAATATTATATAGTATACATACAAAAAGCAAACAAAAAAAATCTAACGTTCACACCATATCACACGCTTAATACTACAGTGACCTATGTCAAAATTTTGATAATTTGAGTTTCAATACTACACAGACCTTAAAAAGCATGCTCTACAACATATGAATACGAGACGATGAAGACTTAGTGAAATTGAACCTTTTTGTGTAAATAATACGGGTGTTTTCTCGTGCCTATGTTGTAGAGCATGCTTTTTAAGGTCTGTGAAGTATTGTAACTCAATTCATCAACATTTTGAGATAGGTCACTGTAGTATTAAGCGTGCGATATATCCATGAACAGGTGGCAGAAGTACTAATACTTTTGAATATCACGGGACATTGAAACCTGGTGTTTACATTTTTTGGACTTGGACAGTGTACTCAGGTGATAGGGATCAGGCCATTGCTGTTCATTATGAATACAGTGACACATGACTAAGTACAACTTAGCCATGTGGGTTTAATTAAAATGTAATCCCTTCACATAAAAAAATTCAGCAGTTAAAACTACCATGCTTGCCGTGTAGTGTTGGCTTAGAATAACACTACCCTATACCCGTGGGTGATCGTAAGAGGCGACTAAGGGTATAGGGGCTTTTTAAGTGATTTTTGGGCGATAGGGTTGGAGACCCGTCACCAAAAACATTTATTATTACCATCTTTTCCCCAATCAACTTCCAAAAGTGGCTGAGGAATTTTTCATTCCAAAGCTTTGGCTACTCCCTTAAGGGATTTATAGCCGTCAGTATATGTATGTATGTTAAAACTACAAATAATATTCAAGAATAAGAAATTATCATACATATTCATCATGTTAATGTTATCCTCCGTGGGATTCAAACATATTTTCCAGAACCAGAAGTTATTCACTGACCAATACAGACATAGGATGCGGACTAAGGAATATAAATTATGACAGTTTGTAAAATGCTTATTTGTTGACAAGCAGTGCGGAGCAATAACAATAATGCAATGCAATGTAATTTTTTTCTTTGTGTTTGTATATATTTATTGTGCTATGCACCTTTTTTGTACATGTATAATTTAGCAGGGAATAAATATTTTTCTTTCTTTCTTTCTTCTAACATGTAACCAATCTATACTTATAATAAATCTGTAGAGAGGTCAATTCTGTACATGAAATATATTTTCAAAATAACTATCAGGGGGTGATTAGGGATCGATACTGATGCCAAAAATGCAATCAGTAAAATTTTTGTCTGTCTGTCTGTCTGTCTGTCGGTTTGTATGTGCCTTATGGAAACAAAAACTACTCGAAGGATTTTAACGAAACTTGGTACAATTATTCTTCATACTCCTGGGCAGGTTTTTGTATACTTTCCAGCAGAGTAGTAAAGGGGAAATTTGGGAAATTTTGTGAAAACGGGAGAAGTTAACGCGTGTGCAGCCTTATTGGTTAAACTTACATAGAAATCATGTATGACGGAAATATTCTTCATAAAATTATCTAAAAAAAAATCCATAACAGTTAATGTCTATCTTTTATGGTTGACTCACAATAACACGTGTAATTCCTGATAGCTTAGCAGTTCGAAACATTCTGATTATATTTGTTTTCTCTTACGTTTGTAAACCTCTCACTCATCCCTAATTTCAAAAAGGTTACATTAATACCTATTCAATAAAAAAAAGAATCATAGAAATCGGTAGAGAAACACCGAAATTATACATAAAATAAGCCATCGCGCCCGTGACCAAAACCAAATCTTTACTAATTTACATTTCACATACTACATGGCGCCAGTAGTTGCATCCTACATTACGTAATGATTTCTTTTTTAGATTGTTATAAATACTTCTTAGCGTTTTATTCCAAAATTTGCTTATTAAACGGAAATACTGAACCGTTCATAAAAGCGCATTCAAAATCACCAAACTACACTGTTTAGGGAGTGCTATAAATTTAATAAATTGAAAACATTGCGCTAAATTTCACAATGCTTGAGCAGTGACTGAAGAAAGAAACCTCAGATATTTAAAAAACAACGCTACCTGTGCAAAGCTGGGCCGATCCACTAGTTTAAAAATATGTACATAATCTTAAGTTTAGTTTGGTGACTTGAGTGTGGGTATTAGAATGTCCATATTAAAATTCTGGCTCTCCCTTTTCTTACAATTTATAGCTGTAAGTATAATATGTAATTAAAATTTGGTTACGAATTTTTTAAATAGTTGATGCTGAGTTTGTTGCCCCATACCTATCAATTGCTTAAAAGCACTAATTTCCTCAGTTGCCTTATAGAAAAACCTGCAAAAGAATACATGGCAGCACGATTTTAAGCAAATACTACACAGCATTTGCTAACACATTCCTCATCATTAAAAACTTCTTGTCTGACTTCTTTGCATTTGAAACCATGTTGATCGCTGTGATATACTAAGGTGTTTTTGAAACCGTGTTACTTTACCACATATTTGGACTACTGTTTCTGTTATGTTTCTTTAAGAAGGGCATTGAAACATACCGATTTCGGATGTTTATCTAAAAAAGTTTCAGAGGTATTTAAAAACTAAGTTGCAGATATTTATCCTATAGTTGACTCTAGAAATTAAATACAACAGTATAAAAAACACAGTGTTTATAACATTGTTGCGGTAAAATTCATATAAACTTTGAGTAAATAACGTACACGCATAACTTTTAAATAATGTCTCAAAAGTTCTAAAACACAACCAACTAGTGGAGCATATAACCTAAACAACCATTGTTTATTTCCGTATTTGCTGGACTAAGACTTTAAAATGGAATTAAAATCACGAATTTAAGAGGTATACTTTGATTATTATCTCATATTTTACTGAGCAATAAGAAGTTTTTAGTTAGCCTATAAAGTATGGTAAATAATACCTTTATACAGGAACGATTATACAGCCGAAGAAGCCTCATCAGAATTAGATATTTAATTACACTAATCACTAAGTAAGTCCACACTACTTTAAATGAATTGAAACATAAAGATTATTCAACTGATAGTTAGATATTTGTGAAATAAATTCCTTGAAAACACCAAACACTTTGAGACCACTATAATCCTTTCAACCAAACCAACCAAACTGGTTTTGGTTTTCTTTCATAGTTTTGACTGTTGCTTTGACTTGACAGAGAATAATGACATTGACATTGAGCGACACAATAACTTGTCTCATAATTAATGTCATTGTAAACCTGCGATGGTATCCTCCCTTGTATGCCTTGTGAAGCACTTGTTAGCAATCCTAACCTCTCTCTTTCTGATTTAAATTACAGGGTATTCCAAGACAGGCCGCAATAGCTAAGAATGGAAGGTGATTTTTTTTCCTACAGAGCTCTGGTCTTAGGTACAGATATCTGTATGCACGAGGCCTGATTTGAGTTTAGAAAAGATACAGAGTTGTTGTAGGGTCTGACTTCTTGTTGAGACATGTTGTTAAATATTTAAGCAAATTAAAAAGTGAGCTATGGGCTCGTCTCGCATACATATAATAAGAAGAAAAAACTAATACTATACTATTTGCAGGATACCACAATACATACGACAATATAAACGAGGTGGAAAATTCTTGGCTGAAAGGATAACAATGTTGCCTTTAGATATTTACTTCTAGATCCAGAATATTAAACCCCTAAGAAGGCATTTATTTGTATAATAAATATAGCTCTGTTTCTGGGTGGGTACTCTGAACACCAGGTGACAAAGTCACGTGATGTTCAGAAGTATTAGTACCTCTGCCAACCCCTTCGGGGATGTTCGGCGTGAACGTTTATGTTTATGTTATTATGTTATGTTATGTCTGTTTCTTAATCTTGCATGTGCAATCCCTAACATAACAACATATCAATATTTGTAAAAAAGTTGTTAGGGCAGGGGTTATTTTAACCAGTTGGCAATTTTCATATGCAATCATGTTTTACCTGGCTCGGTGCGAATGAAAGCTTTATCGCATTTAATTCAAATAACGAAAATATTGTTAAAACTTGCAATCCGAACAGAAACTTCTAAGGAAAGAAAACGCCTTTTTGTAGGCTTATTGCAAATACATATACTCACGGCTATAAATCCGTAGCAAGGGTAGCCAGAGCTAATTTTTAAAATTCCTCAGCCACTTTTGGAAAGTTCAATGAGGAAAAGATGGTAAAATAAAGGTTGTTGGTGATGGGTCTCAAACCGCATCGCCCAAAAATCCCTTAAAAATCCTAATACCGTTAGTCGCCTCTTACGTACACCCACTGTAAGAAATGGGGTAGTGCTATTCTAAGCCGGCACTACACAGCTTATTGCAAAAATGACAGAGAATACAAAAATAAGTCATTTAAAAAAATCAGTGACAAGCCATGCAGTATACAGTACAGTACTGAGCATGTGGATTTTAGGTATTTGTTTCATTTGTGAAACATTACCCTAAATATGGACAGGCGCGCACAAAATGCTACACTCTACTGAAGAAAGAATAATAACGAAGACTAGGCTGCATCGGTTATTACCTTAGCCCTTAGCTTAGTTATTTAGATATTCGACAAAAAAAAAGACTAATGATTGGGAATAACCTAAAAAAATTGTATTTTTAATTTGTATTTCAATTATATTATATTGTTAAGTTAATAAAATAAATACTTAGAAACCGAGATGAATTTGTTACGACGAGTAGTAAATATTTGTTGCCGCTCACCTATTCAAGGGCACACTAATATCCTTTATTCAAATGCCCGATCGCTTTATACAAGCAGTCCATTATATGATTTAATGGAATTTTTTGATGCCAAAAAGACATGGGGTGAGACCAATATTCGGACGGGTAGATCATGGAAACTTGATGAACTGAGGCTGAAATCTAATACTGACTTACATAAGCTTTGGTATGTACTTCTTAAAGAGAGAAATATGCTTTTTACAATGGAGCATGAATGTTACACTAAGGACAAGCTTTTTCCTAATCCTGAACGTATTGATAAAGTACAAGACTCAATGAATAACATAGAAACAGTTGTGAGAGAAAGAAATACAGCCTATTATCAGTTGGAAACTGGTGAAACAGGGGAAAGACCCGTTGAAGATGTATTAGGAATATTTGGGTTACCTGAAAAGTATAAAAAGGTAGAGCATGCAGTTCCAAGATTTATGAACAAGCGCTGGGTTAAATCATATCTTGACTATGGTCATGTTAGAGGATATGCTCTTAAAAAGTTTTTGCGCCTCTATAGAGAGAAACAGATAATATCAGAGAAAAAAGCTAAAAACCGTGATTTCAATCATGTTCAACAGCTTTTAAAGAGATTCCCAAATATGGATATGGAAAAATTAAAAGAAGCTTATCCAGGTGTTGACTTAGAAAAAGCTAAAAGAAGTAGAAAAGCAAGAGGTCATTATGATCCTGTGTATTAGTATGAAATTGTGTTATTAAATTAGTTTTACTTGCTAAGTTGTTTGCTTTATTATCTCATGTATTTGAAAGTACTACATTTGTCCAAATACTGCAGTGATAAAAAAATTGTGGATCTCATTTGTGGTGGAGTTCTATTCTTACACCTACCTATACTATACATCCATTACATAATTTGGTTGAAACTTAACATGGGGAATAAAATTTATACATACATACATACTCACGGATATAAATCCCTATATGGGTTGCCAAATTAGGAATTAGAAATTCTTCAGCCACTTTTGGAAAGTTATGTTGGGAAAAGATGGTAACATGAAGGTTGTTGATGGATCTCCAACCGCATCGTCCAAAAATCCATTATATGTCCCAATACCGATGTCGCCTCTTACGGACACCCATGGGAAGAAATTCGGGTAGTGCTATTCTAAGCCTACACCTATTATTAAATTAAAATTTATCAGCTTGTTAAAAGTTGAAAGGGGGATAATATAGTGCAATAAAAGGAGCATTGGTGTTACCTGTTATATGCATAGACTAAGAATCTGCTGTGTAGTGTCAGCTTAGAATTAGAATACCCCATTTCTTCTCATGAAGTGGGGAATAACGGTATTGGGGCTTTTAAGCAATTTTTGGGCGATGAGGTTGGAGACCCATTACCAACAACCTTTATTTTACCATCTTTTCCCCACTTAACTTTCCAACAGTGGCTGAGGAATTTCTAACTCCTTTGCTCTGGCTACCTCATCTAGGGATTTATAGCCGGGAATATATGTATGTATGTATGTTGTTGTGGAGCTCCAATATTATCAAACTCAAACATTTAGAAAGAAAGAAAGAAAAACATTTATTTGCTGCTACACACGTACAAAGGAAAACAAAAACACAGCACAAAAATAAGTATATACAAACCAAGGATACTCTACACCACAGATTAGAGGTGTAGCCGTGTGTAGGTCCGGCTCGGTGGATTCAAATGATTCGAATCCCTGCGTGAGCCTGATTGGCCTAACCGGCCCCACTCTTTCTTATCAGGTGCAGGTTCGCTTAACCGGGCCGCTCCGCACCGGCTCGGTTTTATTGTTTTCGAACAACAGGCTCAGGCATCAGGTTCAGGATCGGTTCGATTATTACCGTTACATTTGCTTTGCTTGCTGAATGTGAGAGCGAGACAAGAATGTAATACAATTTGAACTAGGGAGACAGAGACGAAAAGAGAGTTGTCCTTTTTTGTTCTTTGTTTGCCAATTTTGTTTAATAGATTTATCAATATTTTCATAAATAATGGTGTTTATAGTGATATTATAAATATGATAGTGTTTTATGTTGTGTCACTTTCTGATTTGCATATATTTATGTGTAGATATTGTTATAAGATGTTGTTAAGATGTTTCTAAATATTATTATTTTTTTTACATATGGATATTTGTATGTTAGCGAACCTAGCCTGTATACAAACAGAATCATTATACATATGAGTAAATTGATTTTTACATGTATGTCAACAGCAATCGTTACGTTCCGCGAAGTAAGCGTGGTATTTTTTGGTTGTTTGATTCAGTTCCGAATTTCTTAACCGAGCCGGATTCGATAAGCGGTCCGGCCCGGTTAAGAGGATTCAGTACCGGAACTGAGCCTGGACCTGGTGATTCGAATCCCCTCGCGGAGCTGGATCTACCCAAGCATGGATCGGCCCTAAACACTCTCAGAGCGTAGCAGGGGGCGTGGCCTATTGGCACTTAAAATGGCTGACCTAGGGTTGTATCATGCAAGAATCAGAATAGAAAAATATCGATAAATTTGCCAACATGTTTATGTAGAAATAATTTATTTCAACAGTGGGCAAATACTTTTAATTTAGATCTAGATATTTTAACACCAGTTTTAAACCTTCGTTTCGCCACTATGGATCACACATCACCATGGATTTAACTCATGAACATTTTCGAGCGATAATTTATTATGATTTTCGGTGTGGGGTAAGTTAAAAGCAGTGCATCGATCAGTGGTTCAGTGAGATTAATCATGGGTGTCATATACTCAAGGACGACTTTAAATCGGTTGTCGTACACATTACATATACTTACTTACGGCTATAAATCCCTAGATGGGGTAGCCAGAGCTAAGGAATGAAAAATTCCTCAGCCACCTTTGGGAAGTTGAGTGGGGAAAAGTTAGTAAAATAAAGGTTGTTGGTGATGGGTGTCCAACCGCATCGCCCAAAATTCCCTTAAAACGCCGTTAAAAGTCCGTTAGTCGCCTCTTACGTACACCCACCGGAAGAAATGGGGTAGTGCTATTCTAAGCCGACACTACACAGTTGTCGTACACGTACAACAAAATATTGATGCTGTGCTTGACTTATATTGCAAGATCTTACATATAAATACTAAAAAAACAACGTATTTAAATTAAAAATGTTACATTTATTCATTTTTAAATAACATCAATTTGTTATAACACGTTCTGAATGAAACCTTTTCATTCGTGATTTTTTTATGATAAACCATACCATTTTTTTACAATGCAATGCCAATTTTTATGCCGATGGTTGATGTTTTCAAAGCCAATACCATCAAGCCACTTTCTTCTCCGTGCTTCACTTGTAGGAAACCTGAAATTATTTAATTTTAGTAATCAATAACCACCTCATAAGTAACAAATGTGAAGAAAAGTGTAAACTATAAAAATTATGTTACCTACATTTTGGAAGACATTTAGATTTTTAATAGGTTAACCAACCAACCAACTTAAACCGAATCTGATAGTACTTAAACATCGATAATACTAAATGATCAGTGTTTCACATCACTAGGTAAACAATGAGAGGAAATAATTTTGAAAGAAATCATGAAAACTAAGCCTTTTATGGCGAAAATATTACAATGATCATGAAGTTTCCTCTGATCACATCGAGGAAGCATGAAATACACCAAAAAAATACTCTTGACCGAAGTGAAAACAAAGAAAATAATTACTTACTTGTGCAAAGTTAATTGAGGCTGATTTTCGCTATTACGGGCGCCACAATCTTTAACAGAGCAACAGGGCATTGTGCATTTATATTACCCATGTAATTTTATGGTCCAAAACTTGATTAATCAATGTCCAAAACACAATAAACACAATCAACACTTTTGTTTACAAAGCAACTTGACAGATCAAATGGCGACTAAGATGAAGATCTGGGTACGCGCTATCATAATTGTAACGTCTTGACGAAATTTTGCCATAAACAACAAGAAGTAAACATGTATTGTTCTCTTTTTCAAAAGATTAAACTCGGAAGGTTAGAAAGAGAAAACGGCGTATGGAATATTTCTGTTGCGATATGATTATTATTTGCATAACGTTATTTAGATATAGTACCACAGGGCCCATCCGTAGTGTAGAGTATCCTTGATACAAACACACAGAAAAATAATAATAAAAAGACAATATCATACACACTAATTTCAAGATATAAAAGAAAAAAAAACTATAGCCGTATAACCTGCGTAGTCATAGACGACTATTTTGTGCGTAGTAGCAACGAATTTGGAAGCTGCCTCAGCATTATCGTTGTGAAGTAAATGAATACCTCACAACACTGATTTTCAGTCAGCCCCAAAATAAAAATATAAAAGAAAAGACGTCACAATGTCTTAATGAAAAAAGAGAACTTATAACATACTCGTATAAATAAATAATAGCAGTAGAAAGTACCGCGTTACTAAATTTACTATATCCGTATATCCCTGAAATAGTAGCAGTACTAATTCTTCTGCACATCACGTGACATTGTCTCCTGGTGTTCAGGGTACCCATATTTTTGCCCTCACCGCTAGCGAACATGATAAATTAACCATACATATGTCTTTAGAAATCTATCTATCTCCGAAATGACCATAAAATACTCGCCCACTAGCCATCCACACTGTAAGAACCAACATTGCGAGTAACAACCCTATCCACAGAGTCTGTCAGATTTATAACTCTATTTGCTCAATAGGCGAAGAAAATGCACCTGACGTCTATCACGACTCATTACTGAATTTTAGAAAGAAATGTAGGCAATTGATTAAATCTACAAATTAATAAATATAATGCAACCATATTATTATTTTTATTTTTTTTATAATTGTTTTTTGTTCCATTTTACTTATTTTTACTTTATTGCTAATTTTATTGAATCATATTATTGTTATTTTAATTTAATTGTACTTTATTTGGTTTTATAATTATTATTAATTTGGTGTAATTCTTTGGAGTTTTACTTATATTTATATTATTTGTTATTGTTTTGAGTAGCTTTGATAATAATATTATTCAAGAAGAAGAAAATTGCTAACGATAATAACCGATAATGTTGTGTGCACTTTTTTGGCATTGTAACAGAGCCGAATCAAAATTTTTGTAAAAAGGTAATGTTTGTTATAATGCTGTTTGTGTACGTATTAATTAAATTAAATTAAATTAAATTAAAAATATCTGAAAGCACTTCTGTCCTGCTAGCCCTCAATCGAAGCGAGTAAACTTCAGGTCTAATCCTGGAATGTCATCAAGCTTTCGAGGAAGTGGCGCAGGACAACAATATCATCCTGCAATGGGTAAAAGGCCACAGTGGGTCCTCGATGAAAAAGGCAACGATGCAGCTGATGAGCTGGCAAGAGGGGGATCGGCTACGTCTCTGTACGGACCCGAACTCTTAGCAAAAATCTGACCAGATATGCCTTAGCAGACCGAATCTACAAACTCTAGTAGGTTTTGTCACAGGGTGCTATGCCTTAAACAAACATTCCCACACTTTAGGCATCACCGACAACCCTCTGTGCCGTGCGTGCGTGGAGGCTGACGAAACAGTCATTCACTCTAAGAATGCAACGGTGGAACCGATATCCGAAATAACACCATTGGATCTAGAAAAAGTCTCTACCAGAGGCAATGGCTGACCTGGATAAGCTTTTGTCCTTCTGGTCTGAATTAGGTTGGGATACGTAAACGGCCAAATTGTCCACGCCACGTACAATGGCCCACCTCGTAGCTGGGTTAAGTGCGGAAACCCGAGGCGGTTTGAACCCTTATCTTCTGCATGATAAGCGGTGTTCTATCTACAAAGCTATCACGGTTCCTACATTATGTGATAGATAAATATTGCTATTCATATAACTCACATGGCTGAGTTGTACTTAGTCATGTGACAGTGTATTCGTACAAAACGGCGATAGGTCTGCCCCGTATCACGTGATTACACTGTCCAAGCAAAACGTGGGTACTCTGGACACCAGGTAGGGTTGCCAACTTTTTTTAGCAGAAATAAAGTATATCTGATTTTAAAGGAGGTAAATAAAGAGTATGCACTTATAAAAAAGAGTATCATTTATTTTTATCTTTAAAAAAGGTATCTTTTAGCACTTCTTGCGGCATATAACAAATTTTCATTATTTTTAAAGGTATTGAATGAGTCTAAACATTCTAACTCTAACAGTAAATAGTGTACTTTTTTATTCTGATTAAGGTTTTTGCGTATTATTACAGACGTGCACTAAACATTTTGTAAAAAAGAGTATTTTAGCCTTAGACTATATAGACAGAGTCATAATGCAACGGGAGAGTACCTCTTTTAGATAGCAATATTTTTCCCTGTAATGTTGCGATCACTAGAAAACAATTACCCCAAAATACTATAATCACCATTCTAAAAGCTACTTTTTAATTTAAAATTGATTACGTCAATTTATTGTTACGTCGTTTTATTTATTGTAAAGGTTTACTGTTTACTATATTATTTCCTGCAATCATATAATTATACATACTTGCTCCTAGTATTATACAATCTTTTTTGTTTAATTTTACCATTTATACTGATGTTTAATACACCGTGAAATCTAAAGCATTGTACTAACTATCAGGGATGAATCTTCCCATGATTACGAATAAATTTATGTACGGGACTAACTTTGTTACCGGACAAAAAAAAACAGCTGTTCCATAAGTGCAAGTTATGTAAATATCATACGGGTCATCATGGTTATAGTGGGGTCTATGTTTGTATTTTGAAAAATAAAAGACAGCACTATTTTGTACATGAGTTTTATTGCATTATTTACTATTGACCTTTAAACAAAATCAGTTTCATTCGTCTATTTCAGTCACATTTTTCAAAAGATGATGTATTCGTACATCTAAGTATTTTATATTTGGTTGATTTCCAATTGCATCTTCCAGTGGCCGCAATCCATTTTTCTCGTAGATTCGGGTCTTTAGGAAAACTGTAATGAATACGAAGAAATTAAATAAATATAACAAATTTATTACTTACTAATTCCGTAGATAACAATTGGAAATCATTCAGCGTCGCTATAGCGCGACGAAATTCATAATATACTCACTCATTAACATCAGTTTACTAATTTGAAAATTTTACAGGGTAGGATGAAAACGTGAATTATGGGAACACTGAGATACTGCATATTTTTAGGTTATGCTATTAAAAAATTGCTAAAAATAACCAAAGAAAATGCTAGTAATCTAGTTCAACGTAATTAACATTTGAATCACTTTTTTTCTGATCGCGCAATATATTTATTATGTATTTATCTGTAGAAAAACCTTAAAAAACTCACTCACTTGTGGAAAGTCAATCCTTCGATGTGTTTTTCGCTGTGGCTTCCGCAGCCAAGCACGCTACACCCAACCATACCTCACTAAACAATAACTTAATTAATGGAGTCTCTTTTGTCACAATAACAATATACAAATGAATAAAATCTTGCTCAAAATCAAAAGAAAACTAAAATCGCTCACAAGTCGACTCTTTGTTTGTCACGCTTTAAAAGTGTGACATCAACAAAACGGGTTACGCGATAGAGATGACAATAAAGTTTTGTGCCTCTTTTTAACATATAAGAACTTAAATAAGGGCTTCTCTTTTTAAAATGGATGACGTAACATCGCTTTGTCTATAGTGTTCATAGTCAAAGATTTTAGCGTACTTTATTAATGTTATAGATTATAGAGTACGACCAGATGATATAGCGGACAATACTCTATTTTAGAGTACGGTTGGCAACCCTAACACCAGGTGACAATTTCGAGTAATGTTCAGAAGTATTAGTACCTCTGCCAATCCCTTCGGGGATATTCGGTGTGAACATTTGAAATGATTTTAGCTCAGTGCTGAAGTAAGCTTTAGTTGCCAGGGGTTTACATTCCATAAACGCAAATAAAAATTGCATGCCCTGACATATAAATTTAAAAAGATGCTAGTACCTATTATAATAGGTACTAGCATCTTTTTAAATGAATGATAATTATCATAAGTAAAGAGTTATGCCTTAAATCCCAAAATAATTATAAAAAAAGTATATTAATATCTTACATCATTTTATGTGCTAACACCATCTATCAGGTTTATTTAATACATACATACATATACTCACGCCATTAGTTCCCATTGGGGTAGGCAGAGACTATTGATCGCCACTTCGTACGATCCTGAAAAACCTCTCTAGCTTCGTTTACATCCATCAATCTTTTCATACATGCTCTTTTATTCTTGATACTTCGGACGCCAGCCTTATTGAGCACACTCTCAATTTGGTCCAAGTGTGTTCTCCGTGGTCGTCCTCTACTAACATTACCATCCACACTAGCTCTATAGATCCCTTTTACCAATTTTCTATCATCCATCCTCTCTATGTGCCCAAACCATCTCAACATTCCTTTTTCTATCTTTCTTACAATATCATCTTTCACACCACACTTTTCACGAATAACACTCCAGATATACAAACTCCTTCACCTGTTCCACATCCTTACCATCAATCGCAATCACGCATTCTGTCACATCTTCCTGTCTCTCAGAAACCATCGTTTTGGTCTTATCCACATTCACCCTCATTCCCTTTCTTACAAAAGACTCACATGCAAACTTCTGCCGACGATGCAAGTAGCACTTGATCGTCAGCATACAAGAGGCATTTAATGATGAATCCACTCATTCTTAGTCCATAATCACTTTCACGCAACTCTGTCAAACAGTCATCCGTGAACAAATTGAAGAGCCACGGAGAAGCTACACATCCCTGTCGGACACCCCTAGAGATTCCGAACCAGTCAGTGTTTTCCCCGTTTACTCTTAAACATGCACTAGAATCCTTATAGAGTGATACTAATGCACGTATAAGTTGACTCCCCAAACCGAACTTGGATAACACCTCTCATAAACACTTTCTTACCACCCTATCATACGCCTTCTCGAAATCAATGAAGGAGCAATACACTTTTTAGTTCTTAGCTACTACTTAGAACTTTTCGGTGATGCTCCTTAGAGAGATTTGATCCATACATCCCATTCCTTTCCTAAATCCCGCTTGCACATCCCATATTTTCTCATCAGTTTCATTCATCACTCTTTCAATCAGTACCTTAGCATACAATTTACCAACAATGCTGAGTAAGCTGATGCCGCGGTAGTTTTTAGCCTCTTGGTTTGACCCCTTTCCTTTATATAGAGGCACAATCACCGCCTTGCACCAGTCTCGTGGAGCTTTGCCACTCGACCGTTCGACATCGTTTATTTAATAAATTGTGTATTTTCAGATTAAAATTAATCATACTATCAACTTGTGACATGCAAATAAAATGAATTGAATAACACTATACTCATTTCTTCCCGCAGGTGTCGTTAATGATTGTAGGGCGATGCGGTTGGAGACTCATCACCTGTATCACACAGCACCTTTTTCTACATTCCTTTGCCTACTCAATTTCCAAAAGTGGATGAGGAATTTTTGATTCCGTAGCTCTGGATACCCCTTTCTGGGATTTATGGCCGTGAGAATATATTATATTATATAACCACTATAGGTAAAGTTAGGAAGATTGATGAATGTAGGCAAAGCTAGAGAGAATGTAGGTTTGCCAGAATAGTAAAAAGTGCCTACCCCAATGGGAACTAGGGGCTTGAGTATATGTATGTTATGAAGATCGATTTAAAACAGCTGAGAGGTAAAATAGTTTATTTCATAAAAAATATTACGAGAACTATACGGAAACGGCAGGTTGTGTAGATTTAAATAAATTGTTTTGTTAAGTATTTCATGAAAAAGTACTGCACTTTGATTAGATATCGATGCCTTTTCCGTACTTTACAAATGGGATGGCCAACTGGGCAGTCTGCTTTTCATGTTTAACTCATTGTTTTGTGTTAACCGATTTTGAAGCACTAGCCAGAATAAGCAAATCTAGCAATCAACCGTGTACTTTATCAAGAAGGTCTTATAGATAAACGCTTGCTTTTTTTGGATTTGAATTCAATAATGATAAAGCGATTTTCAGCATAAGTGGCGACCGTTTCCGTATCGTACTGGGCCCAACAAAGATACTTGAGAGACTCCCAGTTCATTGTTTTATAGCTTTGATCTTCCATAACCTTGTTAAACTAAGATTTGACAAACTGATAGGTAAGACAAAATTATCAATAGTAAGGGTGTATTACTAAATATTTTAGTTGGATGCACTGTTAAGTATTTGATAATAAACTAGGTCAACAAGGTTTTTATCTACCTACAAACTTATGTATATAAATCCCTACAACTGAGGGCCAGCTTTAGAATTTCAATTTGCTTAACCACTTCAAGAAGTTAAGAAAGAAAAGTTTCTATAATACTGGATAGTTCATGACTGTTCTACAGCCACAGCACTCGCCAATAACTTAAAAGCCTCAAACCCTTTGACGCCTCGTGCAAGGATAGAAATTGGTACTATTCTGAGCCGACACTAATTTTTTTTTCTGCTATTACAATACATCACAAGCTTATTTGATGAAGCTTATATGCTCGTTTTGTTAATTCCAAGTTCAAAATAATATATTGGAATACATAAATTGAAACAAGTAACAGATATAAAAAAATATAATATAGCAACAATCAAACATAACTACAATCATATTCCCAACAATCTTATATGTTTTAACACTCGCAACTCCTCTGGAAATCGATCTTCAGACTTCATAGTAAGAAGCTTTTGCACTAATTCCTGCAGCAATTGAAATATTGTTCTCAATTTCTTTATATAATGTTCTGTAACTGTATAATATCCTTTTATAGATATTTCTTCAGAATTATCTATTGTACCTTTTGCTTCTAATTGTTCATTCAGAGATTCTAACTCAGTTTGAATATTTGTGACATTGTATGCATCTAAGTATGAGTCTAAAGCTATGAAAAGAGTATGAATAACATGATTTTGATCGAAAGTCTTACACAGAACATCATTTGGTATATATTTATTATAGCTAAATTGGGTTTCAGAACTGTCATCGACTAGTTGTACCTGTTTTAGTAAATATGCTAGCTTATCTTTAACTTGTCTTATCTTTTTAATTGGTTTAACTTCGAGTTGTGTATCACTTTTGTTGAAATTTTTCCATTCACCATTATTGATGAATTGTAATATGATTTTGAGGATATCTTCTTCTTTGGTATCTAGAATATATCTTAGATGATGAGCTGCTATTAGTGATGTCATGTATGTGGGTGTGATGCTTTCCAGGACTTTGATTATTGATGCGTGCGGTAACACTGTAAACAAAAAGTATACTTGAAAATCAGCTCTATATTGCTTTGACAGAACAAACCAGCCAATAATTTCCTAACAAATTTGAATGAATGCATACAAACACACTTACAAAACTCACGCCATATGTTCTCATTAGGGTAGGCAGAGAGCATCAAACGCCATTATGTACGTTCCTGGATGCTATCTCGAGTTTCATTTACATTCATCAATCTCATACATGTCCTTTTAATCTTCATACTTCAGATGCCTGCCTTTTTGAATACATTTATCTATTAAATTCTAATATTGCCTATTGGGGTAGAAAGATAGACGCTATTGAAAGCAAACATTTCAGATTCCCTAAAATTATAAATATTTTCTCAATATGATTAGAAACTGGGCAACGTCTGACCATAACCCATTTAATGTTGCCATTTAAAGTAGTTGTGACAATGATTGACGTCCAGACAATAACTAAAGGAAACTGCCGAGTGCTTGATAGTGAATGCTAAAAAAGTCATTTTTACCCACCTGAAATAATCTGGTAACAATCCTTAGCAAATTTGGCACAATATTTTCCTGTATTAGGAAAATCACTATTCGAGTTTGTCTCACAAATATAGAATGTTTGAACGAGAGCATTCAGCCAATTCTGAAAATATACAAAAAGTAATTAGAAAATTAAATAAGTTGTACGATTTTATCCTCAACTAGCGGACGACCCTGGTCTCGCATGGGTATTAAGAAGCAATAAATTGCGAAGTTATTCCTTACTACCAGTAAAGGTCCCGTCAAAACCGGCCCAATAATTTAAGGGATTAGACAGACAGAAAAGAAAACGGTAAAATAGGATCCATATCTCCACAGCCCATATATGTCCCTACCGAGGGGATCGAGCCTACAATGTATTGGGGTGATATGTCCATAGTCCACTTCGCTGGCCAAGTGCTGATTGAAATGCTAACGTCTACAACCGTGATAATTGCCGAGACCGACGGTTTAAGATTCCCTCCGAAATCCTTATTTTCGGATAATCAGTTGATTCAAGTTTGAAATATACTACAAGTTTCGGTTAACTCTTACTAATTAAATTTGTATTTTTTTCCCCCGGGGATCGAACCCTCCATATTTGAGCCGACCGCTATACCGCAAGGCCACGAAAGTAGTTAAACATCCATATGCATTTCGTTAAAAGCGCTGGGATCACTTTAAACTACCCCAATGGAACGAACCCCGTGAGTATATGTATACTATAATAAAATATTGTTTACCGTCATAACATCAATATCATCTTGAGGATATCCTAAATGCACAAACTGTGTAAATATGGTAAGAATTTGTCGGCAGTTATTATTGACGGCTCCAGTGTACAAAATGTTATCAGACCATAGTATGAACGCCATTAGGGGTCTGTGAGACCTCATTATGTGACTGCCCTGGTTTGTTGTGTGCCTGGAAATTAATATAATATTTGTTCTGTCCATATGTAACATGAAGAAGAAGAAGTGGAATTTGCGAGATGCTTGGAGCATACTGCAAGCATAATATAGTAACCACGCAGATACATAAAGTAGTTTCTAAATTTCTTTCATGTTTAGTTTGTATTAGGTCTTTAATTACAGATAAGTTTTATAACTAATAAAATTTGCTAAATTTATCGAGACTTTTAATTTAATTGGAACAGTAAAATCATACATTTGTTGGCTAAAGTAATTATTCGAAATTAGTATCGCTGTTATTGCTTTAAATATTAACTTTGTCCTGTTTCTGTTAGGTCTCTTCAATATACGTTCCAGACCCAAGAAGGTAACTTTACAAAAAGGCAGTACGAAATTATAAGTTTGTCTAATAAAAACTGTACCCATGGTACAGCTTGGTAGAAAAGGCGAAACAATATTACAATCCTAAAAAATATACATACAACCATGTTGAGAAATTTAAATATATAATAATGTAGATCACCAGCTATACTAGAATTATTTCATCTGTGCCAACTCAGTCATAAATCATATGAGCAGTATGGCGATATCTTATATCTTTGTCGCACTCGTGCGCAGGATAGGAGCGCATTGTTTACGCGTAGGTATGACCATACTTTTTGTCGATATGAACTAAGTCGTGTCGCGAACGGTACGATAGATTTTCAGGATAGGCTATTTGACTGTAATAAAAATATACATTTCTTTTATTTCATTAGTCTTAATAATTTTTTTTGGAACAATATGTAATGCGAGATAAAAATATTGCATTATTTCACTAAAATCCGTCTTCTAAAATAAGTATTTTTGATGCAACTGTCACGTGACTAAAAACGACCGTGATTGGCTATTTCTATAATGACGTAGATCGCGCATAAACAGACTGTGTATCGCTTCGCTCATTGGTGTTTAATGCGGAATTGACGTCACTTGTGCTACAGCCGCCATATTACTTAAAGTCGCGTTTTCGCGGCACATTTGAATATTGCATTTTCTTTTTTGATTTTTTAATGAAATAACTAAAATGAAGACAGAATAATATTTTTTAGGGCTCCTTATAAACAAATTAACACCGTAAGATAGTTTTCAAAACTTAGTCAAATAGCCTATTATAATGAGTTTATTAGACAGGCTAATGATAATTCGATTGATTTACAATTTTTCTATTTGTATTGCATTTGTAAAACGGCAACTCGTGCTTCAATAAATAGTTGCTCTAATAAATGTAATATAGTTTATGTGAAGCCCTCCATAGTGGCACTTTAGAGATCCAAGCAATCACTGTTGCAAGTATTAATAAGACTTAGCTATCTATACATTAATTATAGTATCTCATAAGCATATAACATAACTGCACCGACAACGGGCCTGCGCGTACGTCGCTTACACCGACAAGTGTGCACCGACGGAAAAAATCTAGTACAATCAAATTTTAACTTAGGTCCAATAGAAGTTTATTAATTTTAATATAAATTTTGAGAAAGAAATATATTTGCTGCTTCTTAAAGTAAATTGTATTCATAAATTCTATTTAGATTTTTCAATTAAAATAATAAGTAGATTATATTAATGAATGCAAAATAGGCGCATAGCAGACGTGGAATTGCGAAAAAACATTCAATAGATTGAGAATTTTAGTTATATCAAACTAAAACTTTCTAGCCGTATATACCCGAACTTGCTGAGGCTGAACGGCAACTTGGCTGAGTTACTAATACTTCTGAACATCATCTGGCATTGTCACCTGGTGTAATTAATTATATCAAGAGGCCTTTTTTTAGATTTTTGTTTGATGTGAAACAAAAAAAATATCATATGCATTCATACAGAGTTAATATATTAAGTAATATTTTTAAGTTTGTTAATAATACTAATGTGCTATTGTAAGATAATGCCAAGTTCAACCAGTTTTTTTTTTTTATTTAACAGCAA
Organism: Bedellia somnulentella; assembly: GCA_963576735.1. Taxonomy (NCBI): domain Eukaryota; kingdom Metazoa; phylum Arthropoda; class Insecta; order Lepidoptera; family Bedelliidae; genus Bedellia; species Bedellia somnulentella. The sequence continues at coordinate 14,154,717 of OY755176.1, read as the reverse complement.
TCTTCCAATAGTTTGAATGTTTTTGTTCATGAAAAGCTCATGTGGGGATTATTACTAATAATTAAAGAATAAATAAAGGAAAGAAAAATTTCGTAATCTTCCAATAGACCTGAAGAAAAAAAAATTACCTGGAATGCCACAACGCCAAATCAAACTGAAGTAGCTCTAAAACACTATCCAAAACAGCTATCAATCTCTTTATGCGCTCTTGTCTGGGTAATAACTCATATATTTCAAATTTCTCTTTTTGCCAATGTAAACCTTTAACTGTTTGCTTCATATCTGCTGGTGTGTGCTCCTCTTTATTAAAGAAAGGACCATCCACACTTTCTGCACTCAACTCATATTCAAGTCTATTGAAACAGTATTTGACTAAGCCTTTGTCATAGCCATATTCCACTCTGTTGGTAAATGTATTATCTTTAAGACTCATTGGTGACGTCAGAAACTTGATGTAGCATTTTCTTAGGTTCTTGCTGATGCATGGAGGATGTGCTGTGAAGTTTTGTGCCAATGTCAGTTGACACTCATCTAAGAGCACTGACACTTCTTGGTCATCAAAGGAATCCTCATGGGCATTCTGGAATTACCAAGTTTTCAAAGTGAATAAAATAACAAAATGAAAATGCATAAAAGTGTGATTTTGTTTAATAAATTTTATATTCAAATTAAAAGTGAACCTGCAAATTATAGATCATTAAATTTCACACAGATACATACCTACATCTCTTTCTAAATGTATAAAGCCGGGGAAGTCTTTAAAATATAGCACAATATAAAATATTTATTTTCATCATTATGTTAAAGAAATACAACATAAATTTTAAGAACATACAGTGAAGATTGATTAAAATGTTTTTTATTTAAATCATAGAACTAACAATCAACTATATTTTTCCATGCTTCTACAGATTTTTTAGCTACAGGATGTTAAAATAAAGACAACAAAGTGATGCTATACATAAGGGTTCACTCAATGGTCTTTGTTTATAATATGAGAGGTATGAAAATAACACTATAAAGTAACCTCTATTTTTGGCTTATAGAAATGTATTAATATGACTACCTAACTTATATCTATTACAAACCTGATGTCAGGATAGTCATAGTGTCAGGAATGGTACTGTACTGCCTAAATGCTACATAATAATTCACCAAGTAATTGTTTAGGATCATTGTTGGATAAAGACTACACCTCACCAATAATCAAAGCTATAAAAGAAGACACGGGAAGGGAGGAACCTTCAGAATAAGTTATTTCATTGTGTCTTGGAAAGCTGGTGATGGGTTGCTAGCCCAACTTTTGAAAAGTTAAGTGCTTTATTCAGCTAGCACAGATAGTTTTAAAACCTAACCAATATTTTCAGCTAACAAAAAATACCAACCAACATTATTTCCACAATGTTCTGAAGTACTCCAGCAGACAAATACTGATCAGGTTTGATACACAGCTGACAAACTTCCAATGCTTCAAACCAAACATTTGACTTGAACTCTATATTAAAAGCCTCCTCTGCATACCCTGGTATTTGTAGAGCAACAACCTGAAACATTTAGGTAGGTCTATTAGTACCAGCTTTATAGATATATACTAAGAGATTTTGAAATTTAATCTATATGTACCCCAAGTAATTCTGGTAAGAAATATGTCTCCACACCAACCTAGTGCATATACATGCAGCTATATTTTCCAAAAAAGGGTTATTCAGATATTCAGAATTGGAAATAATTCAGCATGTTTTGAAAGTTTGGTAATAGGGCTGCAGCAACATAGCCTTTTTTGCCAAAAATCTTTTAAGAAGTCCCAAAACCCCAAATTACCTCTTACGATTTCCACAGGAACATATGGGATAGTGCTATTCTAAACCAATAATACACAGCATAGTGATGTATATAAATGTAACCCACCCCAGTTTTAATATCTAAACCAAAAACTAGTAGCATATTTTATCTAGTTCTAGTTGAATTACCTCTACATTTTTAATACATTTGTTGAGCCAAGTACTATTCATAAAAAAGGCAGTGAAGGAGGATGAACAATGGGCTCTAATTTATTTAGATTTTACAATCTTTGCTAATATTATAAATTGGAAAGTGAGTTTGTTTGTTCTGCTTTCACAACGTAAATACTGGACCAATTGCTTTGATATTTTGATTGATATGGCACTGTATGTTGTTTAAAACAAGGTAATATATTGAATATGAATATAAACATGTAAATGTAGAAGCTAAATCATATGATAATGAGTTCTCGATGAGGAATTCCTGAGGGATGACAAAACCAAATTCCATGTGGGCAAAGCCATGGGCAGAAAGCTAGTTAACCATAATTTCCATTTAAATATCACTATAATTCAAGTATAGTTCAATTGTTATCCTCACAGAAGCTTTAGCTTAGCATCACTAAATAATTTTACAAGTATGCTTTAAGTAAACAATGTGGACAGTACTGCCTTCATCCAATTAAAATTCAATATGTCATGTCTATTAATCACCCTCTTAATAATTTCTGGTACACATTGGTAATTGCCATTTTTCTTGTTCTTATAAATTTTATATACATACATATACTTGGGCTATAAATCCCTAGAAGGGGTAGCCAGAGCTAAGGAATTAGAAATTCTTCAGCCACTTTTGGAAAGTTGAGTAGGGAAAAGATGGTGAAATAAAGGTTGTTGGTGATGGCTCTTCAACCGCATCGCCCAAAAATCCCTTAAAAGCCCCAATACTGTTAGTCCCCTCTTACGTACACCCACCAGAAGAAGTGAAGTAGTGCTATTCTACACAGCTTATCATCATCATCTTCACATCTTAACCGTTGCATTGTGACATTGCTAGATTGTAATGGAGCGGAGCTGCCGCGGAACAAAATTGCATTAATATGTGTAATGTAATATTTAAATATAGCATGTTGACTTTCATCAATCATTAATATATGTGTTGAAAATACATAGAAGAATTCTGGATTATAATAGGAATTTAATTTAAATGTGGTATAAAATAATTATTGTACTCACATCATTGTTATAAGATTGATGTTTACACACTGGTTCTGATTCATTTAGACAACTGGGGACATATAATAACTGGAATCTTCTTCGAAGATCATAACACGCTTTGTGGGATACTCTCTCACAAGCAATGATAAAGTTTTTTCGTCGCAATGATTGTAACTTTTTACTTTCATCTTCTTCATTACTTTCGCTTTTAATTCTTTTCGATGGCGTAATTGGATCTTCAGATTGTCTTTTGAACTCCCGAGGTTCAAAATGTTTAGTTTTCTTTGATCTAGGGCTAGAAGCAGCACTCGCACTCATGTTAACTGGAGGTGAAATGCCAAGTTAACCATAGCAGAAAATAAGAGCCTTTTTATTTATAGTTCTGTATATCAAAATATTACAAAGCTCGAATGCAATCCACGAATTACAAATACAAATCAAAGGAAAATTACGCGCCAAATTTTTGTACCGTTTGTTTTCTGATTTGTTTTTGTTTTTATGTTTTATTTACTTTTTTGACATAATCAAATTCAATTTTTATTGAGTGGCAATTGTAGTGCTAACCGTAACGGTTTCGCCAATGTCGAGAGAAGATGCAAAATATGGTGAAAAGTAGTTAGTAAAGTTAAGAAAAGTTTTCAAGTTATGGATAATGATAACGAAATTGAGTATTAGTTTACCGGGGCACCTAAACTAAGGATAATCATATAAAATCATAATCACAAAATCAGCAACATAAATCCTTAATTTTTTTGTCATGTTATGTAGGAATTACAAACTTTGTCTATATCGTTAAGAAGTGTTTTTTTATTCACACCAGCCACCCAGTGCCCAAGTACCCATTGGGGTGGGCACAGATGATTGATCGTACGATTACTCCCACCCTTTTAGTTTTGGACGTAATTCTTTAGGTCACAAAATATTCCCACTAAGCTATAGGCTATCAAATTTTACTTTGTATTATTTTTGTCAGTTCATCAGTTGTATTTTTTTTTCACATTGAGAAGATAGTATAATTGCTTGATTCTTACAAAGATGCTAAGTTGCATTAGGCTAGTAGACATAACTTACACTAGTAGACCGCCTCAGCTTAACTCTGGTATTGGTATTTCAGCGTTTTACAGAGTTTTCTTTACATTATTTAATTTTAATGTTATAAAATACAGCATGAATGACCAAATCCAGTATATGCTTTATTAACTTCTTAATAAACTAAAATATAAAAAAATATAAATAATTGAATGTAAAAATAATAATGATTAAAGGTAATATTTTGCTTAACATATATAAAATATTGATGAAATATTTCTTAAATGAATTATCTAGCTGTGTAGTGTCGGCTTAGAATAGCACTACCCCATTTCTTCCGGTGGGTGTACGTAAGAGGCGACTAACGGTTTTGGAGTTTTTAAGGAATTTTTGGGCGATGCTGTTGGAGACCCATCACCAATAACCTTTATTTTACCATCTATTCCCCACTCAACTTCCAAAAGTGGCCGAGAAATTTCTTTTTCCTTAATTCTAGGATAGCCAGCTTCTAGGGATTTATAGCCGTGAGTATGTATGTATGTATGTAAATTATCTAATTTATGTTAAGGTAATTATATTATATTATATTAATTAATATAATTACCTTAATAATATAATTAATATATTAATACCTTAATATTATATTATTAAGGTAATTATATTAAGTTTTTCACTGGCACGGCATCGCTCCCTTCCTCTCCGGGCGTAATATACATTGTTGCGTAATCTACGATAGTGAAAAAAAAGTAACTGACTGTAGATAATAATAACAATGTGTTTGTCTGTTAATGTTAATGTGTATATTGTGTATGTTTGTCAAATAGGAGTCAGTTTTGACCGTTGTTTTGCATTTTATATTGATTAATTAAAGGTTTTTAATGACAATTATCTTTAATATCACTTGCCGCAGACACTATTTTTATTTTTAGAGTCCCATTTAATACAATAATTACAATCTCGAACAAATAAAATATATCTGTTTATTGGAAAATGACACGAATTGAAAATTGTTTAGGCGGTGACTCGGCTTTAATAAGCGCGACTGACGGTCGAGTCACCATCTTTCAAATATGATTACGATCAACTTTAAAGTGGTCGAAACGTCTTAAGTTCCCGTTAGGTCCGTCACCTTTAGGGAGTTAACTAAGTTATGTTAAATTAAGTATGATTTAAGTTTATGTTAGTCCAAAAAGTTGTCAAAAATGATAGCTGCCAGAATTCTACATTCATATATAAGCACAAACATTGCCAATATACTGCTCAAAAACCGACTCGAGCTTAATTTACATTCATTCATCTTTTCCCAAGCCCCTCTTTCCCACTGGGCACTCTGGGCAAGTGCCCAGGGCCCCGCGATCGATAGGGGCCCCCTCGTCTCTGCCAGATCACGAAACGATAATCGACATTTATTGCCAAAAAACTTTTTTTATTTGTATACATCAAACCTATTATGACTACAATACCAATTAGCTTACAACTTTTGCACCCCCGAAGCTAATCTACTCTTACCCAAAAAATAGGCTTTCCATTTCAGCATGCTCAAATAAATTCAAATATATGAAAATACAATTTAATGGTATACTAAGCGGGTACGTAAAATTTTCTAAAAGTTATATGTATCATGTCTCGATTTCTGATGCGTTGTTCTCGATATATTTAACCAACAAAATATAAAAAGAACTAATTATTTACAAACGAAAAAAATATGTACGCTTTTGTTTACAAATATTAAATAGCGGTGAATTTCTTATAAAATCGGCCAAGTGCGAATAGGCTCGCGCACTAAGGGTTCCATACTATCATTATAGAAAATCACGTTTGTGACAAATTCATGGGAGCCTCCCTTTAATATTTAGTTTTTTGTATTGAGCAAAAAATATGAAAAAAACACGGTTATTGTATGGTGACCCCCTTAATATTTTAGTCTTAGTTGTTTTAGCAGTTACGGTTCACGCAATCACGGTATATGAGATACAGCCTGGAAACAGACAGACAGACAGCGGAGGCTTAGTAATAGGGCCCCGTTTTATATTTTGGTACGAAACCCTAAAAACGATTCTACTAGCCTAATAGCTCTGCTGTAAATATACAAAAAATATTGGTTTTAGTAAATTTTCGAATTATTAATTGTTAACGGGCTGAAGTTGTCGTTTGACAACAGACATCGTTAAGATCTACACGAGAGATAGTGACCAGATCGAAAAATGAAACTGGAATCTTACTTACCTATTTTCTTTGTTTATTCTTACAAAATAGTGTTCTGACAAAGTCATAGTTGCCCCATTATCCTTATATGCCCAGAGCCCCCAATAGGTTAAAGACGGCTCAGTCTTTTCCTCCTACTTTTATTCTTCATACTTCACTTTTTATACTTAATACTTTACTTTACTTTTTGAGCACATTCTCTATTTAATCTATAAATATCTACTGACATTCCTATTCACATTGGCTCTGTATATCATTTCACCCATTTACTTGTATACTGGACATACCAACGTGATCATGTACACATGGTCACGTGACTTAGGTATATTTAGTCTGCCGGTTTTTTCACTGTTTACAACCTTGATAAATGAACCACAAATGAATTAAACACAAGTAACATTTAACCTGGCTGTTTGATGATCAACAGTAAGGACACAAATATCAAATTGTAAATCTCAAATAGATATAAACTTAGCAAAGCTGAAGAAAACAATTTCATTTACATGGTCAGCCGTTCGAGAGAGCGACCCCGCGAACCCAGCGCGATTCCGAAACGGTTCTACGCAATGTGACATTGTTCCGCGTGTCAGCTGTTATCAGAAAACTTTTCATTCCGCAACAAACCTATCTAAATCCGCTGTTGCAGTTGAGACAATGATCAGTATAAAATCAGGAGACCCTGACTGCTTGCTATTCAGTAGCGGGGTGTTATCGACTTGAACGCAGCGGATATTTCACTATGGCATTTTTTTATAAGGTAAGTTGCTGATTAGTGGAGTTAAGTAATAATTTGATTTTAATTAAATATTGATAATATCTAAGTTTTATGATAAATATAACAACTATAATAATTCCAAGGAACTTAAAGATACTGTGTATCAGAAGATAGTGAAGGAAAATCGATTCTCTTAATTCGTTGATTTTTCTGCGCATTTTACATAAAAGTATTTTCATGAAATTTTAATTTTGATTTCATCTAAGTTCAGAAAATTGCACTGATTCCTTAATGATTGACCTACATTCTGTATAAGCTCTTTTAGACCATTGCACTCAATGTAAACATTACTCCTGAAATGCTAGAGACTGTGAAAGAAAACTTTCATTAATAATCATCAGCCTACTCTAATTTTAAGATCTTTTTCCTGCAAACTTTTAGCAAGGTGCTAGTTTTTAGGTATTACTAATCCCGAAGCTCTGGCTGCCCCCTCAGAGTATCATTCATATTTATTTTTTAAGTAGTATTTCATTTAAGTTTAGTAGCTTAGTATTTTATATTAGCTTGAAATATCTCACATAACATACACACAATGTATGAGTACTCAACTCACGCCATTAGTTTCCATTGGCTAGGCAGATATCGATCGCCACTTCCTACTATACTGGCAAACCTATCTAAAAATATTACAACTTCTATTTCTTGTCTTCATCTACCTAGCATTATCATAACATATTTACTAACCTTTTCACCATCTAAAGGTTGTCTAGAATAGAGTGCTTTAAGGAATAAAACCTCTAGTTTTTATAGTGTTTATAAAATGTTTAAACCAAATGATGTACAATTTTATCAACTATCAAAGACAATTTGTTACAGTATTATATTATATACTAGGAGGTATTGTATAGTATTGTCTAAAAAATGGGTCAATTCAAAAGCACGCTGGTCCATTATATTTATTAGAGAAGACTAGTGCTTCCAATCGGCTTAAAATTCTGCGGTATAACATAATCTGCATTTGTGAGAAGATGCATGGGGGTCGATGAACCATCAGATGTGTAGTTAAGAATCGTAATCATCTCTGCATACCCTTCAAAAAGAAAAGCATGAAAAAGTACACAGAGAGTTCAATGCAATTGTGTCAACTTTCAACTGTCAACTTTCTTTATCGTAAGATATCTTCAATGCTATTTGTAAGGTAACAAATAATTTGCTCGCACCGTGAAGGTCGGCTTCACGCTTTTGACTTCACTTTTCATGGTTCCGATTGTAAATTGGATAATAAGGTGAAATTTCGTCATCAAAACAAAGTATTGATTACTTATTTTAAATCAATGAGCGATTGGTAACAACCTTCTTTGAATAATTAGAATCTGTCCATCACTTTTCTATCCAAAATATTAGAAGTGAGTGAGTCAAAGTTCCCAACGGCGTATGCAGAGTGCTACTAATGGTGGATCTTTACTTTTTGCGATCCTGGGAAACCTTTCAATCTTCGCTTACCTACATACATACACTCCTTTCTATTCTTCAAATTTCACACATTAATGTTAAAACATTGGTTTATGAAACCCATTTTTATTAAAACAAACTTTAATATTTCAGACACTCTTGCTCGTAATCGGCTCCCTAGCAGCATCATCAGCGGTCCCTCACGGTGGATACTCGTACAATAAGTTCAGTGGTCCAGTGTCCGGGCAAATCCGGGAGGTGCAGGTCCCAGCGGCTCACGGACTGCCAGCTCAGCAGCACGCCGATTATGGATATGACCATCATACCGGTCGCATCCATCCGGACACCGCTAAATACGCGCATTTAAAGACTGTTGACTATGTGGTAAGCATTATTGGTGCAATAAATACGTGATAGATCGTAGGATTTTACCAGATATAGTATAGCATGTCTGTTTTTGCAACTTTGGCCAAAAGCCTCTTGTTTGCTTAACTGCAACTTTTGCAAACACATAAATAATATTACTTGAGCAACATCTTTCATATCCAATTTATTTCTGCTCAATAGCCAAACCAAACAAATCAATAGCGTGAATGCGATTAAATACATCCAGTGAAGCTTTGCGTGTACAATTAATTTTGATTATACGATCATAAACATACATAGTTCAATAACCTGTTCGCATTTCAAATCGTTTTATTGGATGAAAATTGATAATTTTTAAATAATCTTCGTTAATTTCAGGCAAAACCAGATTATCATTATGCTTATGGAGTAGAGGACCCCCATACCGGTAATCATCAGAATCACAAAGAAAGTAGAAACGGAGATGTTGTCAAAGGAGAATATTCTTTGATGGAGCCTGATGGTTCCATAAGGCTAGTTAGGTATACAGCAGATCCCAAAAACGGATTCCAGGTAAATTAATTACTAATAACTAATAAAGGTTTCTGATGAAACAGTTTTTCATAAAGTAATACATATCGAACATTTTCAATACAGGTCATAGTGTAATTGATTAAGATTTACACGTACTCTCAGAAAGTATTTTTTAAGTTGTAGTTCTGATTTCTTTTAAATATTCATATCGTTACGGCGTTTTAAGATATTCTTCAGAACGTCGCGTAACATTTTGTTATCTGGTATTTCGAGTACCCACTGTTTACGCCTGGATAGATTTTTTACATTAGATATAAAATGTATATCTAATGTAAAAAATGTATATTATACATGACGGTGATGATCTATCATTAATAGCTCTTAAGTGTTACTAATACAAATGGATACATTGTTATCCGAATAAATAAATAAATTATTATTATTAATTTCTACGAAAATACTGTCTTAAGCACCCAGGTAGGAGAATTCCAATGCCAGGTTATATGCGACAAAAAACATCGATGCTGTAAGTTAGTATGGAGATATCCGATTAGCTTAGGTACACACATTTGCCCCTAGCCTTTTTTTTCATAAAAGTAGGTACACAATCAATTATTCGAGCATCAAGTATTGCAATGATTTTGATGACGTTCGCAAGCATATTAGCCATCCCCTTCCAGGATCTAATTTTGCATAGTCTTGTAAGAATGATGCATGATTAAATAAGTAAGTAAGCGCAAAACATAACAAAACCAGCCCTTGTTTCGGGATAAAATACCTTGTTGTTATTATAAAAGTGTTTTTTTTGTTTTATCAGGCAACAGTTCACAAGTCAAATGGCGGGAAATCTCAAGAGCCTGTTCATTATGGACATCAAAAAGAAGAGAACGAAGAAAGCAGAGATTACTAGTCTTTCCTGTTTCGAGTATCCTAGCGTAGAATAATTGAGTGTGACTAATTTATATTATTGTTTTAATATGGAAATAAAAGTAAGTTTTTGTAATCGGTTTTTTTGTTTGTGTAGTTTTATGTGTATTATAAGTATGAAAAATGCCTCATGGTTATATCACAGGGTTATTCTTGTGGTTTATGTCCTATCCTATCCACCCTATTAATTGACGGCCTGCATCACCGGTCATTCTTCACCATCACCACAGATCTGTATTTGAATAGATAACGCAAGTGTCATTTCTTGTATAGAAACCAAGCGTGCCATTATTTTTCCACCTACTGTGACGTCACATGAGCAATTTAGTGATGGGAACTCCCCGTCAGCGCGTAAACGATTCAATCGATTATATTCGAGTGCATCGACAGACGAATGATAAATTGACAGAAGAATGATAAATCTAGAATTATACCTGTTTTTTAATAACACTATTTTCTCATGGTCTCATTATTATTCTGAGCAGCTCTTCCTACATTATTTTCCTACACCACTACATCTTCTCGGAGAACCACGATCTAAATCAGTGAGTTAATGAGTCAGTTAGTCAGTGAGTAGTTCAGTAGCCTTTATTATTATAATAACTTGTCCTTATTGTTAATAGGTAGGTTATCAATAAGGACAAGTTAACTAGTTTTAATGATTTGTTCTCGGAAAGTTACAAAATGATTTAAAAAACAAAACGAAAGCCAGTAGAAGGCGCTATGACAAAATATAATACAACCCAGAACTAATTCGGATTTGAAAAAAAAACTAATAAAATAACTTGTAGAGAAGGAAAAATAATTTTCGTTTGTTTTTCTCCAGGCTGTATCTCATAAACAGTGATAACTAGAAAGCTGAAATTTTCACAAATGACGTATTTCTGTTGCCGCTATAACAACAAATACAAGTAAAAAAAGGATTTTAAGGGGGGCCCCTTACAATAAACGTGTTTTTTTTCCGTATTTGTTTGTTCAATATTAAAACGTTAATAAGTAGATACTTAAAATTTTCACAGTATATTTACTTGTATATCACCTTTCAAAATAAATAATTAAATAACAGTCAAGTATATATCAAAGGGGCTCCCATACAAAAACGTTATTTACTATTATAGATGGTAGTACGGAACTCTTCGTTTGTTCAATATTGGAAATAAAAAAAAACAAAGTAGTGTAACAAACTCTTCAACATTTGCTGAATATGTAGAACTATCAGAAGCAGTAACAGAATTAAATTTTCTCATTTGTGTAATGAATGATGTCTTTACTAAGGTTTGTAAACCAGTTAAAATCTATGAAGATAATTCAGCAGCTGCAGCTATCTCTAAGTATGGAAACTTTGCAAAGAATTCTAAGCACATTGAAGTTCACTATCATTTTGTAAATTAAAATGTTTAGCAGGGAAGTATACAAAATAGAGTCAGAAAATAAAATTGCAGATACATTTACAAAACTTGTGGGAAATGTTAAATTCACTAACTTAAAAATGCTAAATTTAAAGGAGTAGAGTTCCCTAATTGATTATAATTACTGTAGTACTTAAGAAGCTTTGAACTTATGTACGGAGGCGTGTTCGTGTATACAGTGTGTCCAGTAAATAAACGTCCAACCGTTAACCACCAATAGAGGACCCTGTGAAGTGCCCGGAAATGCATTTTTTTTTTATTTTAGAAATAAGCCAGGTTTAAGTTGTTTTTATTTTTTTAAATTCCTTTGGGCTATTTTGTTATGGTAAGAGGGCAAAAATAGGAATATTGGCATATTTTTTTTTTATTAGACTCCTAATGAAGCAAAGAACAGCTTGGTTAGCAAAAATTGAGGATTAGAGGAGAATTGGTTAGCAAGAGGAGGACAACTTAAACCTGGCTTATTTCTAAACCAGGTTTAATATAATAAAAAAAATTGCATTTCCGGGCACTTCACAGGGTCCTCTATTGGTGGTTAACGGTTGGACGTTTATTTACTGGACACCCTGTATAATATGTCCATTTATATTGGCAACACTGAGTGAAGGAAGGAAGTAAATAAAGACTGACACATACCACACGTTAAGAAATGTAGCTTAGAGAAAAACTTGTAACTAAAATTAAACTGTTCTTTTATTAAATAAAAACAAAGTTAAAACAAGAGTATTCCAATTAATTATTTAACAGAAACATTGTTGTAATAAAAATATTTTAGATACATGGAACATCCATCGCGAATATTATCATTTCTCTGTTCCCAAAATCGATTAGAATTAGAATCGAATACAACTATCTGTATAGGTACAACACATTTTGCTCAAAATGACAGAAATATGACAATAGCTACCGTACCATGTAGCTGATTGACAGGTGAAAATATCGTTCATTTTGATGTTCATTGCGTGTTTTTAATAGACAAGCCATACTAGATAGCTTTGTATTAAGCTTTGTGTTAAAGCGGCAATGTATTATAAATTAAGCGATACACACTCGTTTAAAAGTTTTTCAGTGTAAAACCACAACGAACACGAAATAATTGATTTTGCAATAAAAACCACATATTCTAATAATAAAGTGACCTACCGATGAAAGGAAATCTTTCTATTAATTAGTCCCGCTTTATTTAGATAGTTTTTGCAACTCAATACGGCACAATTAGGCATTTTTTATATTTAGCTTGACATCTGTCACCGAGAACGTTCGAGCACGGACTCAATCAAATGGCGATAAACTAAGATAATTTTACTCAGTTTTTACACGCGAAGTACATGCACTTGCGGCATCTATTCAAATACATGTCTGTGACCATCACTCAGTTACCGGCTAGACGAAAAGAGTCTTTGGAGTGAAAAGTACACAATAACTTCAACTCATACATAAATAAATTCACACACCAAGAAGCCAGTACATACTAGCTACACATACTTAGATGTTGTATGCTGCCTATTAGAATTTAATGGTAAAAAAATCTGTACTAACACTCAAATACCAGCGTAATGGAATTAGCAATAAAATTGCCAATATAATATAACTATTCGTATTTAATTATTTTTACTATTGTGTCTTTGTTAACATTTCTAAGTAAATTCGTATATTTTCTATCAAGTTTATATCTAACTTAGGCAGGTAGAGATCTTGAAGTACTAGGCTGAACATCACTCATAAAGCTCTTGAGGAAATCCAACGGAAAAGGAAATATAATCGTTGAATTCTTGTCAGCTGATATTGTGCTAAGAGACTGAAGATATCGCAGCTGAAAAAAAGAATTTTTGTTGACTTTATTAAAATATATAACAAAAACACGCGCACGTTGGCGCAAAACACGCCTTTTTTGTTGTGATTAAATTATATGTGATTTTTTTCAAACTAAAATCAATATACAAGGTTAAGTCAGATGTGAAACTTGAATACATACTTGTAAAGCCATTGGATTATCAGTCATAATCATAGAGGCTTCTCGTAGAGCCCTAGACGCTTTTATTTCTCCCTCAGCTGCTATTATTTTAGCTCTTGCTTCTCTATTTGCCTCAGCTTCTGCTGCCATTGCTTTTTGCAGCTGTACTGGAAGGCGAACATCTTTCCTGGAAGTATACTTTCCTAAGTAAACTAAAATATAATGTGCAGTACAATGTATATAATAATGCCGCCGTCTCGGAGCCTGGTGCACTCCGGGTACTAAATAACCTTACCTAGTCAAGCGGGGCTCTGGCTAGGTGGACAGTTTATTTCCCTTGCTTTTCGTGGGGACCAAATGTGTTATGGTAATAAAAATAAACACGGTGGTGGTGATGCGGCTCGCCACTTATCACGCCGTGGTCCCTACGGGGCGAAAATTGGGCTGGAGAGACCCACTTTAGTACGTTGAATGTGTGTGGAGGGATGCATCAAAAATTAGATGAAGTATGTTTGATAATAGATGAAAGAAAAAATAATTTCCTGTTTGTGAATGAAACGAAGCGAATGGAAAAAGAAGTTTCACAACTTAGCCCATTTAAAGCGATCTGGTCGGCCGTTGCTGACAGCGACAGGGCTTGCCAAGGCGTGGGACTTCTGATATCTGAAAGGATGGCTCAGTGAATAAAAGGTTACGAATGTGTGAGACCAAGGCTCCTGCGGCTAAAGGTGAAAATAGGGCTTGTCCGGATGCGCAAAATTTGTGTGTATGCTCCGGATATGTCTAAGTCACTATCCGAGAGGGAGGAGTTTTGGAATTTGTTAGATGATGTTGTGAATGGGTGTGATCAGAATGAGAGAATTTTAATGTTAGGAGATTTTAATGGCTGGGTTGGTGTGTCATGCAACGGTTGTGAAAAGGTTTTAGGAAAGTATGGTTATGAAAGGGTGAACGAAAATGGCGAGAAAATTATTGAGGTATGTTTGGCGACGAATCTTTATGTTACAAACACATTGTTTGAACACAAAGATATCCAAATGTATACAAGACATAAGGAAACGAGAGAAGTATGATTGATTTTGTGATTGTTGATGAAAGGCTGAAAGCAAAGGTTGTTGACACCGATCACTTTCATGTTATATCCCGAGTAAGGGGTCTGTGCACGCGTTGGTGTCACCAGGCCTAAGTGGTTCTCGAGATCCAGAGGTTCTCGAATGGGGCCCTGAAAATGCGGCGAAATAGTTCCAGAAAAGGATGGTACGGCAGTGTTTGCTTAGCGCTCGACTTGGCGGGGGCACTGCAGTGCCCCCAGATATTGTAAGTAAGATAGAAAAAGGAATGTTGAGATGGTTTGGGCACATCCAGAGGATGGATGTTAGGAAATTGGCAAAAGGTGTCTATAGAGCTAATGGGGAAGGTAATGTTAGTAGAGGACGCCGCGGAGGACACACTTGGACCAAATTGAGAGTGTGCTCAAAAAGGCAGGCGTCCGAAGTATGAAGAATAAAAGAGCATGTATGAAAAGATTGATGGATGTAGACGAAGCAAGAGAGGGTTGCCAGGATCGTATGAAGTGGCGATCGATAGTCTCTACCTACCCCAGTGGGAATTAGCGGCGTGAGCATATGTTATGTTATGTTATAATAACGCTTTCAAAGAGCTATAAATATAATTTAGAAAAAATATGAAAAGTTATAAATAAAAAAAAGCTAATTTACACTATTTGTTCTAACTGTCTGTGGCAGACCGACTCTCATAATTCCTATATCTGAGTGCTTTGGTAGCTTATCTACTGTTTGGTTTCCAAGACATTGGTTCGACGATATTTTAAGTGTAAATCAGAACTTCACAGTAAGTTAAACCTCTCTCGATAAAAATTTAACTGCTGGTATTGCTAATTTTATACATATCATATACAATACGAACTATAAAAGATGTAATTCTACTGTTTGCATTCTAATCCAACATGAGGCGTCTCGTATTTTTTCAAAGTAATCTGTGTTAGATAATTATTTAAAATTTTACTTACATTTCAACTCTTTCTACTTCAACCCCCCATGGGTCGGTGGCCTCATCAAGGTTACTTTGCATCATATGACTTATTGCTTCTCTATCGCTGAGTAGTTGCGCCAAATCACGCATGCCTAATACGTTCCTAAGCGTTGTTGCAGCTAAAAGTCTTGTTGATGCGCTTTAGGAAGATAATAAATATATGATTACTTTTTCAACATCAGTTAAATGTGCCATGTAGTGCCAGCTTAGAATGTCACTACCCCTTTCCATCCGCACCCTTAGTCTCCACTTACGACAGTTAGCGGAGACAAAGGGTGTGGGGATATTTTTAAGTGGTTTTTGGGCGATGCGGTTGGGGACCCGTCACGTCAACAACGATACTTTATTTCTACCATCTTGTCACCTATCAACTTCCAAATGTGAATGAGGAGCTTTTAGCTCTAAAGCTACCCCCTTTTAGGATTTATGGCCGCGAGTATATGTATAATGTATGTTAAAAAGCCATAAATTATCCCACAAAGGTCGTACGCAATGATAGATACGGTCACCGCTAGATTTCTTATGTTTTACAATATTCCAATTTGCGACATAATCGAGGCAGTACCAGATTAGCCTAGCAGCAAAAGTAGCAAAACCTACGGGCCCTGCGCATTTCGGGAGCCCCTTCTTAGTCTGAAAATTCTTACCCAATAAATATGTTAATAGATAAATATACAATTCTACCAAATCTCCTACTAATCAAAACACAATTTTGGCTGCTGCGTCTACACCTCAAATAACAGTACACTAAAAGAACTAAAAGACAAACTAATAATCGATAAAACAACATATGAACTATGATATAACTATTACTAATACTTTAACACAAAGTGTAGGCTGCAAGGTCTTAATCCATTGCCGTTATATGTGTCGAACTAAATAAAAAAACAAAAATAAAATACGCGCGAGTCTTAATATATTTATTTTGCCCGCAACTAATTTAAAAAGCGTTGATTTTACTAACAATCACTAAGGTTTGTTCGATATTTTTACGTTTGCAAGATTATAATATAATATTCTAACTTGTTTAATGACAAATTTTTGAGAAAGTCGGGTTTAAAAATGTTATGTCTGTGTTTTTTTTTTGTTCTATAAAAAAGCGTTGTTTGCAGTTATTATCTAACAAAACATACTAAACAGAAAAAATACTATCTATTATTGAAAAGAAACGAGCATCGAAGAAATATAAATGCTTAAGGTAAGCGAACAATTTTTCTTTAATAAGTTGTAAAGTTATTATCTTTTCTATTCTCGGTCTAATTCTGACTCTGGCTACCCTATTTTGGGATTTATGGCCGTGGGTAGTATGTATGTATGAGCCAACGAGCTAAGTGTCGGATTGTCTCTCCATGGGTGTTTGTAAGAGGCGACTAAGGGTATTGGGGCTTTTTAAGTGACTAGGGCGATGTGGTTTGAGATCTAACACCAACAACCTATTTTTTACAATCTTTTTTCTGTTTAACTTCAATAATAGCTGACGAATTTCTTATTGAGAAGCTCTTGCTACCCCTTGGAGGTATTTAAAGCCGTATATGTATCCATGTAGTATGTATGCAATAACATGATTTACTTTGAGAAGCAATATTTCTAAATTTAACAATATTAAAGCAAGTAAACTTTGTTAATTTTTTGATGAACGCCAGTTAAACTAATTAAGAAGAATTTCCTATAATTTAGCTCTGATAATGAATATGTGGAGAAAAGTGTCTTAAACTTAAAATCTGCTATTGTGATTGTTTGAGCTTTGTGGCTGTAGGCTCATCACCAACCTCTCTCACTTCTAAAAGTCAAAATCATAAATTTACGAATAAATTAACGTTTTGAGAAAACATCGTGAGGAAAGCCACATGGCTAAGTTGTACTTTGTCATACATACATATACTCACGGCTATAAATCCCTAAAAGGGGTAGCCAGAGCTAAGGAATCAAAAATTTCTCAGCCACTTTTGGAAAGTTGAGTGGGGAAATGATGGTAAAATAAAGGTTGTTGGTGATGGGTCTCCAACCGCATCGCCCAAAAATCCCTTAAAAGCTCCAATACCGTTAGTCACCTCTTACGTACACCCACCGGAAGAAATGGGGTAGTGCTATTCTAAGCCGACACTACACAGCACTGTCATATGACTTTATATTCGTACAAAATGGCGATAGACCTCCCTATCACGTGAGTTGTTTAAGGAAATAATCGGTACACTGAAGACCAGGTTAAAATGTCACGTAATGTTCAGAAGTATGTACCTCTGCCAACCCCTTCGGGTATATACAGCGGTAACGTTTGAGTTGAGTTGAATTGACTAATGAAAAGCATCCCACTTCGTTTCAACCATCATATTTTACACTATTGCTGAATGAATAATTAAGCAATCTACAGCTTTCCTGTCTTCGTAATACACTGATATTTATAGGTTACATTCCAGTCCGCGATTACATTCAATTTAGTATGGCCGTAACTCAATGTCAACATTATAGGTTTTCGTTAGCTCGCTGCAATTCACTGTTTATGTTGCAGATGTTCGTTTCTGCATGAGATTTAATGTTGCATTTGCGGCCGTGTGTTGATTTCACGAGAAACCACTATTAATAGGATAGTATAAGAGCACGTAAAATATAGGAAAGGAAGAATATTGTGTCTATCCTACAAATAATCTATTTACACATTCAATTTAATTCGTCTGTGTTTTCAATACCTTAAAGCTTACTATATTACCGTATCTTAATTTATATCAGAAAACTAGCAAAGGATGTTTTGCCATATAAATTATTTCTAGTTCATACAGTCTATAAAATAAAAATAAAGTGTTTGGGGTGGACAGCGACGTTCTGCCGTTTTGAAGGAGTTTGGTGACAATGACTGTGACACGTGAATTTGATATATTAGATTTTTGTTTGTATGCAGCTTGTGTTGCTGTAAAAATATATTTCACGTGACTTTTATCACCTGGTGTTCAGAGTACCCACGTTTTGCATGGATAGTGTACTCACGTGATAGGGGGCAGGTCTATCGCCGTTTTGTATGAATACACTGTCGCTGTAACAACCATGATAAATTAACCACACATATTTCTTTAGAAAAGACAAATTGGTGTAGGGCCGATCCGGGATTTGAACACTAGTCGTTTGCTCGATAACCGGTGTTCTACCCATTGAGCTATCACGGTTGCTTGTTACGGTTGGTTGGGTGTTGTATTTATATGTGTTATTCTAAATAACACCCAAGACTAAGAAACAATCAAATAAATGTTGCTCTCAGCGGGGATCGAACCCGCAACCTCCGGACCTAGAGGCTAGTCACCTATCCACTCAGCTGTCGGCAATCGTTTTATATATGCTTTTTTATCCTTCATGCTTTTGACGCCTTCCTTTTTTAGGCACACTCCCTATTGGGTCCAAATGTTTCATTCGTGTTCGCCCTCTGCTATCTCCTCATCTCCACTGCTTCCTTCTTCTTCCACAACCAATATTTGCTGCCATACATAAGCATAAGAACAAGAAGAGCCAAGCACAGCCATTCGGGGCTTTCAGACACCGATTGTCTGGTCATTGGACTTTTCATAGCTCCATTTACCGTATTACCCTTTTAACTCTTCTTTCAATGTCTCAATCATTATTATCCAAGGTGATAAACACCAATAAAACGAATTAAGACCTCCCCTAAAGGTCTCTACAACGACTGGTACTGTACTGCTGTCTATATGGTCTGCGTACGCCTAGGAGAAGTCTTAACTCAAACTCAAGCGTCTATACCGTATACCACAGAGGGGTTGGCTGAGGTACTAGTAGGTGCTAGTACTAGGTAGAGAAGTTTTCTCGATATATCATTTGTCCACTTCGTTGGAGACCTTCTCTACACGAGCTTACTTTTGAGACTTCACGTATCCCTGTTTGCTTCCTTACAAAAAGTGATTATTGAGTATTTGCGTACCTACTTGCGTACCTTATTACTTACCTACTTATACTCACGCTCGTTGATCCCATTGAGGTAGGCAGATACTATAGATCGCTACTTTGTACATACTTTCGTATACTTTATTTTGATGTAAAAAGGCCTCACCTGTAATCTGCTACTCGTATAACAGCATTCAGCGGCTCCTTTATTCTGTAATACACTACAGCGTCCACTGCTACGGTCACAGAATCTTTTGTTAACACCTGCAATATTTTAATAATAATGTTTTAATGTAATATAGACTACATAATGTAGTGTCGGCTTAGAATAGCACTACCCTATTTCTACCCCTGGGTGATCGTAAGAGGCGACTAAGGCTGTAGGGGTATTATTGGAGGATGTGGTTGGAGACCCGTCACCAACAATTACATATTATTACCACCTTTTCTTCACTCAACTTCCAAAAGTGGCTAAAGAATTTCTCATTCCAAAGCTCTGGCTACCCTGTGTAGTGATTAAGAATCGTGAGTATATATGAGTATGTATGTTTTAGTATTGTTTATATATCTTCGTTAATCACTCTACTTGTAAGATTTTAGAGAAGAAACCACATGGTTTTCCAAATAACCGAATAGTAAAATAACGCCCATTATTATATTCAACATACACCTGCGATTGCTATCAAGTAAAATTAAATTAGACCATACACAAACAAATGTAGCCGATTCAGACAGAGAATAAAATATATACCTACATACACTTATCATGACTATAAATCCCATAGAAGGGTAGCCAGAGCCTGGGAATCAACCACTACTCAACCACATTTTGATGCTGACTGAGGAAATATTGTAAAATAAAGAGTGATTGGTGATGGGCCTCCCGCCACTTCCCCAACAATCACTTAAAATACCCTTAATTGCCTCGTACGCAACCAATGGGACGAAACGGGTTAGTGCGATTCTAAGCCGATACCATCCAACTATATAAATACAATCTATCTATGCCAGTAGAAGTCGTCTCTGTGCTGTTTGTTTGCTGTTTTAGTTATTACTTACACTCATGTCACGCTACGATAACCATTGTGATAGGCAGTTTCAAATGATTACCACTTTGTACTATCCATTGTAAATATAACTTGAAAATAACTTGAGTGGGGAAATTATTGTAAGGTGAAGGGTGATAGGTCTCCACTGTCCATCTTTCTCGCCCAACAATTACTTATAATAACCCTTATAACAGAATTTCCTATTGTGTCAATGGCTGGCAAAATGATTAGTGCTATTATAAATCGCTACTGCGCAAAGAATATTTACCTTCGCCTTCCATTTTACGAGATTTTTACCCAGGGTTTTTGTTTTTTTTAATTAACTTTACTCATAATGCCATAAATTTTGTTTTATTAGTAAATGTTTAACCTAATGAGTAATTAAGGCCTCTGTTTTACGACCGAGGTTGTATATAAAATCTAACCATAACTAATATGCTAGCAGTACGTGTTGTCACCCTTCCCACGACATTTGAACTTGTCAAATGTCAGCGCACGGTTGCGCTCGCGACTCGCTTATTTATTTTGTTTGTTCAACTTTAAATACGATGAACACGATTTTGATTGACTTTAATTGCTTACATATGTCCCTTAACCAAGAAGGTATATAATTAACTAATTACATACATACAATCATATACTCATGGTTATAAATCTCAAAAGGGGTAGTCAGAGCCTCAGAAATAAACTTCGCGACCACTTTTGGAAGTTCAGTGGGAAAATAATGGTTAGATGGTTTGTGATGGGTCTTCAGCCACATCCTCAAAAAAAATTTAAAAAGCCCGAAAACCCAAAGTCTCCTCTTACGAGACATAGCTAATTAATTGTTAGTGTTTATTCAGAAGTAATATGACTCATTTGACTCATTAATATTTTAGGGTTAAAGCTGTGCTGATGCACAAGCCTTGCCGAGTAAAGTAAACAAATAGTCTGACTTGGCAATCGCACAAAACAATCTTATTAAATATAATAATGTATCGCTTGTGAGACGCCCAGTGATTTCCTTGGAAGGCATTTTCTTTAGCTTTTTACAGTACAAAAATAAACTATTCTTGGTTGCATATTTGTGGACGTTTTTAATAATCTATCTTTGAAAATAGGACGAAAATTCCCTAGACGAGTGCCTCTGTTTATCGTCCGTTCTCAGTTTCATCACAGTCAATAATTCTCACAACAAATCGTGGTGTTGTTTTATTTATTACACGATATATACTTTGCTGCTGCCAGAGATTTTGAGCTGGTTTTCGAAATGTCCAGATGTCTCATTTTGACACTAATGTTTTTAAGCTCAGTTAATTTTTGAACGGAATGAGGGGAAGTGAATGATTGACGTCTGTTTGGGAATGTTTAATCGACTTCAAATGCGTTGTGAAACTTATAAAAACGTTGAGGTTATTTTTAAACTTGTTTGGTTATTAATGTTAATTTGATGTCGTCGTTGGATAGTGATATATTTTATAGTGGGTTTTGTAAAGGTTACTAATAGTCTATTAGACCACTGATTCGTTTTGTAATTGCCTTTCTCATTTTTTAAGAGAAGAATATGACTATACATGCCGGGAAATCGTAATTTTACACCATATGAATATATACTCTGCTATTATCTTACAATATTCCGACGCTTCTCATTCAAACGACTAAGTATTAATTACTATTCGTTTTCCATACGATGTTTTTGCAACGCAATGGACTCAATATTAGCTTTAACTAATTTAAAAAACTAAATTCATATTGAAATATTTTTATAAGGATATGGAAAGTAAGTATATCTTCAGGTCAGAACCACAAATTAGAAAAATTTGCTGTTAGTAATGAAATACTCTTTTTTCACTTGTATTAAACTTACGAAATAATCGAGTATATTATTTCAGTCGCCAACTTTACTGATTATTCTAACAAGACTAAACAGTAGCGTAACCAATACGGAATCAATAAAAGCAATATTATTTCACAATTGAAATTGAAGCTATAAATAAACCGGTAACAATAGATAAAACGTGTAAGTCATTATTCTCGCTGTCATTCAAATCTTGGCGATTCTGCGTAGGCGCATCGTAAACTATCAATCAAAATTTACGATGTACACAATCTTTGATATTGCCGGTCCGAGTCTGCAATCGGGAAACACGGAACGATTTAGATTGACTACAGTCGTGGCTTAGTGGTGAGGTTGCTTGCTTCTAGAGTTTTCTAGAATGTTCAGACTTCAGATTGAGAATTAATAATTATTTAATAGAATTTTGTGATTTCACGTATGAATATGGAGAAAACATGATTAAATGAATGCCTTCGTTTCAATGTATTAGTTTCCTCGCAGGAGAAACCGGTAGAATTACAAAACCATGGTAGTTTTTTAGTGTGTAGGTAGTGACGATTCAAGTTCAAAATAGGATCCAGATAATATTTACTCATTTTATAAGATAGCTGTATAGAAAAGAAGTTGCTCTGTACTTTTACGCAGCTATGTTAATTCAAGCAGTTGGTTCGTAACTCGGTTGGTTACCCAGTACCAAAGATCGTAAACAACATTTTCTACCAGAAGAATAGGTCGTTATTTAATCTGCTCTAAATTATACATACATACATATACTCACGGCTATTGATCCCTAGAAGGGGTAGCCAGAGCTAAGGAATTAGAAATTCCTCAGCCACTTTTGGAAAATTGAATGGGGAAAAGATGGTAAAGTAAAGGCTGTTGGTGATGGGTCTCCAACCGCATCGCCCAAAAATCCGGCTTATTCCGTTTATCCACCCTAAAACAGCCACCTTACGGCGGAATATTCGGAAACGCGCGTCCTTCTAACCACCCTGAACGGGGTGGATAACCGTAATTCATATTATAAGTTTCTTCCGATTTTCTACTCTGCCCACGTACAATCATTTACAAAAACATACACAACACAAACCGGATCCAAGGTACTTTGTGAATATTAAAATACTTTAGATATACATTCCTACTTTCCAACTTACCTTCTTATTAGAGCTGAAAATTGTTTTGTTTACGATTAGTCTTTGCGTGTGATCAATAAAGAAATAATTTATCTGTTATTGTGTTTCAGTAGTGAAATGACCCAAAGTTATAATTTTGTTACTTTTTTGTTAAGGGTTTCTTTCTTATTATGGCTTCATTTGTCACAGCGGTCAATTTAAATAGTTTTCACCTAAATTCTACCTACCAACCCTACAGGTGCTTACCTGCAATGTAGATTTTAAGATTATTTTACGTTATTTGTTTTGCAATAAATATTAATTTAAAACTTCCCAGCAGGATAATTATATTTAAACTGTAACAAGGAAAATAGGTATATTTATATCTTAAGTATTTTAATGTTCACGAAGTTTCTTGGACCGGGTTCGTGCGTGTTTCTGTAAATGACTGTATTTGGGGTAAAAAATCAGAAGAAACATATTATTATGAATTACGATAATCCACCCCGTTCAGGGGGATTGAAGGACATGCTTTTCCAAGTATGCGACTTAAGGTGGCTGCTTTAAGGTGGATAAACGGAATAAGCCAAAAATCCCTTAAAAGCCCCAATACCGTTAGTCGCCTCTTACGTACAGTACATCCATCGGTAGAAACGGGGTAATGCTATTCTAAACCGACACTACACGGCTAGATATACTATATATATAAAATTATACTATAGATATTTAATGTAACAAATGAAATGTCGCTACTTACTTCTTGGGGTGGTACGTCAAACGACACAGTCCGAAGATCCACTTTTCTATATGTGTCAATGCAAGGAAGAACGAAAAACAAGCCAGGACCCCTAGCGCCACCTTTCCTTAGCCGACCCAATCGGAAAATTACCGCTCTTTCATACTCCTCGACCACCTGAAATTAGGTTTTAATTTAAGCTACTACTATTTATGCTTCTAAAAAGAACCAACGCAGTTTTTAAATAGTCTATGAAATTAATATGTTTAGTTCTAATTATATAAAACTCGAAAGATACCTTATGAATAACATTAATAAAACCCCGAAAATTAAGAAATAGCTTTTTCGTGAGATTATAATTAATGATATTAGAATTTTTTCGAACTGTATTATTTAGATTCACTGATAGGGAGGAAATTTGAATAGCGGGGAAAATACACTGTCTTTTTGTGCAAGAATGAATCTTTTTCCATTAAGAGCCACTGTATCATTCTCATGACCAACAAAGTATCATATAAAATTATAATACACCAAGTAATAATTCCAATGTAGTTCTTATTTTTAAACAAATCCTTACATTCAATACATCAATGGATTTCATTCTACATAGCTTTACCTAAGTTTTTACAGAAACGAATTGATTCATATGTAGTCTAGAATAATAATCACAATAACGAATTACCTTAAAACATTCAATTAAGGAGAAGGGAAAGGTCACGACAACCAGCAAGAAGGACAGGAAGGTTGCTAATCGCTCCACCCAACTTGCTACCTCTAAACTTGCTGGAAATAAAAACCATTAAAGATATTGAAAGAACTTTTACCACAAAAAGAGTTCGTGCACACCACGTCTCTGTCGCTCTATTCAAGCGCGGGATTATTTTCGACAAAAATGTATGGGCTGCTTCTGACTTGCTTGATTTTCGCGACAAACGCGCGTTTATGGTGCGATAAAAGTTGTGGTTTGCATAAGTTCTAATATTAATTATTGTTCGGGTATAGCATACGGAAAGAATGAATTATCGTTAATTTGCCAAATAATATGAAGAACCAAAGTGTATGGTCAAAATATGTACGTTTTATCGAAGGCTGGTTTGCATAGCGACAAGGTTCACAGGGTTTGTGCAGAAAGTTGACAACTATTTGTTATGAAGTTTGCCAGCTCTGCACAAAGTGGCAATACCTGATACACCAGTCACTACCTATCCTTTAAAAATCAAAGGATCCAAGTGTAATGTACGAGTATGTATGAAGAATATATGTTATGGATCAACTCAGCTACCCATGATTTAATAAAAACTTTAAGTCTATATCCATTACATTATGTAGTGTAGGTAATGAAATGTAACCAAACAAAGTAATACTGTTAAAATAGTATAAAAAAATCCCATAAGGTTAAAGTAATGGATGGAGCAATTATTTTATTTTATAGTGTTTTTAAGGCAAACGCAGCACTGCCTTTTGTAATATAATAAGGAGAAGAATTAAGAAAATATTAATATAATTAACATCAGTAGGCTATTTTAACTCAGCAAAATTAATTGAAAATAAAATAAGGAAAATTATGAATATGTACTCACGC
This sequence comes from Bedellia somnulentella, assembly GCA_963576735.1. Lineage (NCBI taxonomy): Eukaryota > Metazoa > Arthropoda > Insecta > Lepidoptera > Bedelliidae > Bedellia > Bedellia somnulentella. Next base: position 14,128,916 of record OY755176.1, on the reverse strand, counting down.
ATTATAATAGTTATACTACAAGATGTACCGGCATCACAATCTAGAATACGGAAATCAGAAATATTTAATTCGCTCCATCTTCGTAACTAATATTGTGTAATTTTCACATTACTCACAACTCGGTACATTATCTCGTCTCGTTGAAGCCAATCTCAGTTCCGAAGTCATTTAACCACACTTGTTTTCGCGAGTTTAGTAAAACGATTAGTTGTAGCAAATGGTATCAAATGCAGAAGACTATTCCCGACTGCGTTGTGATACAAATACAAGATGAGTTACCAGAGGGGCTGTTTACACAACCTACAAACGGATTCGCAGTAAAAATAATAATTACAACCTATCCTATTTCTCCAAAACAATCCGAGCACATAAAATGGGCCTATTAAACGTCACCATAAATACTATTGCGGAATTTGATTGAAAGTTATTTACGTATTTCGATGTAGCACTCCACCTCGCCGGAGTTCTTGTCTTGGATACCGAAGTCCATGAGGAAGTTATGGATATTGCACATCGATGTCTTATTATAGTTAGGGCATTGTTATGCGTTGCTTCTTAGTGGCAGTCTGTGTTGGACTGCTGAAATGCAGAACATGATGCGGTTAAAAATAAAAGAAATAACGCACTTTTGGAAGACATGACGATGAGCGGGCGCGCGCCTCCGACCGGCGATCCACTTTGATGGGATTTAAGAAACACCTTTTGGCTCCCATAACGTGTTGATAATTTTGGCAGGTGGTATACACTATATATAATAGTATAAAAGTTTTTATACACCATCAGTTTACTCGTATTTCAGACTAAAACTGTTCAGATAAATTCCTTTGTACAGTGTCACGTTATATTTAGCAGTATTATTTCCTGTGACTCTTTTTTCTAAATACGCAGCGTGAACTATAACGAGGTTAATAAAATATTTCATTAACAGCGACGTAATTACAGGATAATTAAAATCGCTCTAATCAACATGTCTGTCGCAGAAACGCTAGTCGTTTTACCAAACTAATGTAAGGACCTTCCTAATTAATTAATTATTCTAAGAAATTTTAATCACATCTTGAACTACTTTTTAGTGATCATGACCTGAAGTGCATGAAATAACTATTACTATTTTAAGGGATAGCCGTGTTATTTACTCTGTGGGATAGCCTAGTTACTTACTCTATTTGTTCCACATTATTTTACGATAAAATATAATATGCTTGTTAAATATAACTAAACTTGTTTTTTGCTAAGTAGACTGCATCTTTTGCAATCTCTTTCTGACTCAAATTTCAAAAGTGAGTAAATATACTATGTTTCTGAAGCTGGGCACACCTTTCTTGGATTTAAAGCCGTGAGTATAGGAAGGTACGTAGGTACAATAAGTAGTTTGCGAGCTCACCATTTGATATTTTTGATGCGGGTAATTCTCGTATTTATACTAGATGATGAAATGTGGAACAAGCGAACGATTGATCCGTTAAAGTCATCAAACTCCTAAAATATCGTATTAGTAGTATTGAATGGCTTGACTATTTCTCAACAAGCACCTTGAAGTAAATGTCTTTCTGATTTTTATTAGTTTTGGTTTTCATCCAAGATATAAACATATACAGGAAATATATAAATATTATACATACATACATATAGCTTATAGCTAAGTAGTGTCGGCTTAGAATAGCACTACCCCATTTCTTCCGGTGGGTGTACGTAAGAGGCGACTAACGGTTTTGGGGCTTCTGAGGGATTTTTGGGCGATGCGGTTGGAGACCCATCACCAACAACCTTTATTTCACCATCTTTTCCCCACACAACTTCCAAAAGTGGCTGACGAATTTCTGATTTCTTAGCTCTGGCTACCCCTTCTAGGGATTTATAGCCGTGAGTATATGTATGTATGTATGTACATACATATACTCACGCCGTTAGTTCCCATTTGGGTAGGCAGAGACTATCGACCGCCACTTTGTACAGTCATGGCAAACCCATTTAGTTTCGTTCACATCCATCTTTCTTTTCATACATGCTCTTTTATTCTTTATACTTTGGACACGTGCCTTTTTGAGCACATTCTCTATTTCTAATATTATTTTATTATTTGGTGTGATCTTAATGCACTAAAGATGAGAAGCAGGATAGATATCTCTATATGTTTTTTTACTTCCCATAGATTTGTAATTGTATAGAAATACGAATTGAACGCTATGATATTCCAGTAGCTAAAATTGTAAACTTTTGCAAGAATGACGAGCAAAGAAAATTTTTTGGTGATGCACCTTAATGAGATTTAATCAATATAATTTTAATCCCCTTCTGAAACTGCTCAAATATCTAAAATTTTATCCCCAGTTTTATTTATCGTTCTCTCTAATAAATGCCAGATAACACATTAATACAAAAATATGGCGAAATGGTTGTTGTCTGATAATGTGTGTGCCTGGAACAGGACAGGGCACAGCCCGTTCCGAGACACGCTGGTTTTCAGCCGACACCATCAAAATTAAAAATAAATCAATATCATAATTAAAACAACTATTGATTATCGGATATTTTAATCGCGTGTTGTAACATTGTTTCTAAAGCCCGACGTTTCGAAAACTTTTCAGTTATCATGGTCACGGGAAGACGTCTGAAAAATAAAAACAATGTAATAACATGCGATTAAAATATCCGAAAATCAATAGTGGTTTTAATTATAATGTGCAATCGTGCAAATCTTAGAAAATACTGAATCAATATCACATTTTTTTAATGACACAAATTTAACTCTTTATAGCATGAAACATATCACATGGAAGGCACTATGAAATAATGAATGAATTAACTTAGACAGCAACTGTTCTTGCGGTATTTGGCTTAACGTCACTCACAAAACTCTTGAGAAAATCCAAAGGAAAAGGAAATATTATGGTCGAGGTTTTGTCAGTTGCTATTGCGCCAAGAGACTGAAGGTATCGCAGCTGAAAATAAAACACTTTTTTGAACACGGTTTACCACCAATATATAAATGAAGGATTTGCTTAAAACTCAATGAACAAACATAACTCAGGATACTATTGTACCATAAATATAAATAGTAGGTCACTGTATTTATTTATTCATTAAACAATATTCAGTGTGTCAGTATTCATAAAGCTAACTTGTCATTTATGTAGATCATGAACAGGAATGGGCCAGGAATGGGGCATTATGGTAGCTTTGAAGGGCTACAATGCCTATATCTGATCCTTTCGACAAGGCTACACTTATATCAACCTTAAGTATCCTATGCTTAAGTCACGACGATTCCTTAAATTTTAGCGCTTGTTATTTGAATCTTGCTGAGACCATTGTCAGGTCATATATTCTCACAATAACATCAACCAGACTTGGAATCGATTGATTACCAACCGTAACACATTAGGGTTTTTTGATATAATATAAATGTAACGTAAAGTTTAGTTGCAAATCACCAATAATCACCTGCAAAGCCATTGGGTTATCAGTCATAATCAAGGAAGCTTCTCGCAGAGCCTGAGATGCCTTTATCTCTCCCTCAGCTGTAATAATCTTAGCTCTTGCTTCTCTATTCGCCTCAGCTTCCGCTGCCATTGCTTTCTGAAGCTGTTTTGGAAGGCGAACATCTTTTCTAGAAGTATATATGTGACATGTATCAGATCAAAGTTATTAATATAAGGCAAGGTAGAAACCCTGTGTACTTCAGTATTTGTATTCAAGTTTAGCAGGACAAGTTTTAGAGCACATTTACAATCTATGTAATATGGACACTGTAATTAGCTGATTTTTTGGTACTCTTTTACCAAAAATATATTACAGTAAAGTATATTTAAGACGAAAATATATGGCACTGTTTTTTTTTGTTTTAGTACCTTTTTAAATTTTATGATATTCAAACCAAATGTTTTTAATTTTTTTATCGTTCTTTAGGGTTCTTTAGTTGCTAATTTTGTAAATAAGTACTTCAATGACATTAAAAAAACATGCTTTTCACCTATTCCACTCACTTTGGAAAAAAAATATATATCATATTTCCGTCGGTAATTATTGATTTCGGTTCCTTAGTTTTAGAGCCTATTCTATAGTAAGATAAGAAAACGCATGCATCTTTGTAGTTTTTGTAAAACTTATGCAAAAACCTTTGTGCGCAAGTTCGACACGCACTTCACTTTCTGAAAATGTCACTTACATTTCAACTCTTTCTACTTCAACCCCCCAAGGGTCGGTCGCTTCATCAAGGTTGATTTGCATCGTATGACTTATTGCTTCTCTATCGCTTAGTAGTTGCGCCAAATCCCGCGTGCCTAATACGTTTCTCAGTGTTGTCGCTGCTAGCAGTCTTGTAGATTCACTTCAATAAGACAATAAATGTATGGTTATTTTATATAAATTGGCGCCAAAAATGTAAAATTAACATCAAACAAAGGTGAGAAACATTATATTGGCGTTTTTGTGAAGAAGCCCATATTAAAATACCGAAAAGGATGAAACTTAAATCTGACTAGTAGGTGTTTTTTTATCATAGAACTTTGTCTTTCATCAAAACTGTTATACAGTCTACGAGAATACTTGTATTCAACCAATCATACAATATAAATATTCTGTATTTCCGCTCCGGCTCAAAATTGTTACTTCTAGTTTAAAAGCAGACTTTGTGTCCGTTAAGAAAAATCTATTTCAAGAGGTTAAATATTTTTTTAATGTTGGTCTATTTACTTAGAAAAGTTCAAATATAGCTAGAATCTAAAAGAAGTATATTGAAAAAACGTTCTAGATTATATTTTCCTATTTTTTAGCAAGTTAACGAAAATGCAGAGTTAAATATTTTCCCGTCAGTACTTCCGATAACAAGCATCTAGTTTACGTAATTTTCTCATAAGAATCTCCTTCTTGTGATTTGAAACGAGAAATAATAAATCCAGCCACAGAATTTTTTTTTGGCCACGTGGTTAAACTTCTCATTTAATAACTAAGCATCGGAAATATGACATAGCCTTTAATAAACTAATTCATCATCTTCACAACGCCAACTAAAATTGGTAAAGAAAGCTTCAAGTTTAAATCAACAATTAATTTTACTTGTCTTTCTGATTTATACATTGCCTACTAATTTACTTACTCGGCCACGGAATTTGCAACTCATCACCATTTTACGTTTTACAGCTTCAATACAAGCTCCTCAAAAATTCTATATTCAAGCTTCAATAGACAACATCATATATTATAAATTAGCATGTAAAATAATACTTCATATTCTTTTATCGTGAAAATAGCCACTGTACGATTTGGCGCGAGTACGCGACATGACAGCAACCGGCGACTTGCACCAATCAGAGAGCGCCATTCGATTCTTGTACCGACGATCGAAAATCAATCTTATAGTGTTTGAAAAAAAACTCTGAACTTAAAATACCTACAAAAAGGCAGCTTTATAACTATTTAGCAGATCGCCGGCGTATCAAATATGGACCCTCCACTATTTCTTTAGGAGAATTGGAAAAATGGATAATTAAACACACTGATGTGCCAGTTAACGAGAACGAAGTTTTTGTCATAGCCTATTATATTTTGGAAAGTGATCCGCTTAGTTTTCGCATCGTATTATCTACAAATAACTTGTTGAAACAATGTAATTTCACTGATATATTGCATGCAGATGCAACATATAAGTTGATTTGGCAGGGGTTTTCGGTATTAGTGGGAACTAGTGACAAAAAACGAAAATTTCACCCCATTTGCCTGACAATCTCTACAAATGAACGTAAGGCTGATTTTAAAACGATGTTTCAAGGATTAAAAAGCAATATTTTATCAATTTTTTCAAATACTTTTGAACCAAAAATTCTAATTTGCGACGCTGCGAAAAGTATACAAAACGCATTTCGTGAAGTAATTGGAGAAGAAAAGATTGTTAAAATGTGTTGGGCTCACGCTAAGAAGAAAATTTGCACTAAATTGGACCAAACGACAAAAAATAATATTCGAAAACACATATTGGAAGATATTGATGCACTGCAATCAGCTACATCTCATGAAGTGTTTTCTGCTGCTTCGGAGAAGTTTTTGCGACATGATAGTCCAGTGGATAGAACACCCGCCCGAAAAACAGAAGGGCGTGAGTTCCAATCCTGGGACGGGCCTACACCAATTTGTCTTTTCTAAAGTCATATGTGTGGTTAATTTATTATGGTTGCTAACGGTGAGGGAAAACATCGTGAGGAAACCCAGATGGCTGAGTTGTACTTAGTCATGTGACAGTGTATTCGTACAAAACGGCGATAGGCCTGCCCCCTATCACGTGAGTACACTGTCTAAGCAAAACGTGGGTACTTTCTCTGGAAAATAGATGGCGCTTGCCATGTGAGTTCAGGAGTATTGGTACCTCTGCCAACCCCTTCGGGGATAAACGGCGTGAACGTTTATGTTTATGTTTTGAAGAAATGGAAAGACCAAAAAGTATTCATCAGATATTTTAAAAAATAATGGCTGATAAAAAACCCAAACTGGTATTTGGGTGCAGCACCAGTATCACCAACAACGCACTCGAGTCCTTTAACAGAGTTATAAAAGACCACAACACCCTCCGCGAGCGTATACCGTTGGCCCGTTTCTTAGTGGTGGCAGAGGAAATGGTTACTAGCTGGTCATGACAGGCGACAGAAGAACCCTTCGCAACACAACCTGAATTGCAGTTATGTGATTGGACAGCCGGATATCAATCGGCTAAAACTGATACCAAAATTAGAGTTGTACAATCAACACCAGACAGCAACACATATTTAATTCCAGGCAAAGACTTGCCCAGAAATAATCAAGTTGAGAAAAAATTCAAGCATTTTGACGCATATAAAAAAGTGTTTTTTTTTTATTTTGGAAAGTAACACTACCAAACAATCAGACCGACTGGATTACTGGTTGCTGTGATTGTCCTGATTTTTATCGCAAATACATCTGCAAGCATCTGATAGACCTAGCAATCAGACTGAAATTCGTAATGCCACCTTTAGAGGCAAAAGCACAGCCGCTTGGACTGAAAAGAAAGCGTGTAAGGCCAACTAAAGAGCGAGCGGCATTAATAATCCAGTAGTTTTCTTTTTATTTTAATTACGTATCTTTTTTTTATTTCAATACACAATTTTTTATAAATAAAGTGTTTTATTTTGTCTGTCCTCAATAGTAATGTGTAATAAAAGTGGCTGCTATATACCTACTGTTTGATGATATTTTTAGGTAAATTTAACGATCGCTTAATGTAGGATGACTTACATTTTAAACATACTCAATTATAAATTTAGAAGTTAATAGAATTACTATTTTGGTGTCATACATTAATATTTTAGAAGTTTGCTATTTGAATGCATGCCACAAATTTAGATGCAAAAAGATAACCACCATGCTGAGTTATATTTCCAGCGGCTTACACACAATATAACCAGTGGCTGAGTTACTATTATCCAGACGCGCGTTGGTTGTGGCCGACTTAGTAATTTAGAAGGTTACTTTTATTTTCTGAGGCGAATAATGCTATTAAAAAGAAGTTTGTTTAATTAGTACCCATTTGAAACATGTGTTACTGTTGTACGAAAAATTCATTCTTATCACATATTATGTTGAATCACTTTAGAGTAACATAACATAATATAAACGTTCACGCCGTTTATCCCCGAAGGGGTTGGCAGAGGTACCAATACTTCTGAACTCACATGGCAGCGCCATCTAGTGTTCAGAGAAGGTACCCACGTTTAACTGTTTTTGATTTTAGAGTAACTACGACAGTTTTCAAAAATAAATGGGCTAACCAGTAATTCGCTACTCGTATAACAGCATTAAGCGGCTCCTTTATTCTGTAATACACTACAGCGTCCACTGCTACCGTCACCGAATCTTTTGTCAACACCTGCAATTTTATCATTCATATAGCATTGTTAATCTTTTATTTATCAAACTGTGTGTATACTTCTCCTAATAACTATCAATACTCGATTATGCACATAGCATTAAAGACCAAGTTTTTTTTAAATATTGCTCTCGGTGAAGATTGAACCCAAGATCTCCGAACCTAGCAAATAGTCACCTACGAGCCAAACGACGACGCGGATGTTGTCTATTAATATTCATACCAACCCATAATAATTACAGAGCTTAAAATCTAAGATTCAATAAGCCAAATCATTTGTTCTAATATATTTAAATAACTCATGATATTAGTTCACATTGTATTGAGGTAGGCAGAGATTATCAATCACCACTTTGCTTTTGCTATTTTAATCTTATTCTTTATTTAATCTAATTGGTTCTTTGTGGTCATTATCTATAGAAATCAACATCTACATAGTTATACAAATATTAGGCTATTGTATTGAACAAACATTGCGGCGCTTACTTCTTGCGGAGGCACGTCGAACGATACGGTCCGAAGATCCACTTTTCTATAGGTGTCCATACAAGGTAGAACAAAGAACCACCCAGGACCTCTAGCTCCACCCGGCCTAAGCCGACCTAAACGGAATATCACAGCTCTTTCGTATTCCTCGACTACCTGAAATAAAGTTTCTTTAACTAAATAAATTCAATAATATTCTAGTGTTAAGTTAATAGCAGATCAGAAACAATAAATAACATCGGCCGGTTTATTCTGTAATTAAAAAATATACAATAAAATTTAACCGACAATTACTTTGCAGTTTTCAGTCATACAACATTTACAACTTAAATGAGATCAAGTGATTTATCACCAACTCAAATAGTGTTTAGCTTTAGTTTGAACAATATTCCTTATGTTCCCTGGCACGAAATAATGTTTAACTACCTCAAAAAAATTAATCGTATCATTTTTATCCAAATATTTATAAGAAAGAAAGAAAACTAATAAATAAAGAATAAATAAAGGAAAGAAAAATTTCGACACATACAGGCGGGAATCGAACCCGCGACCTCGGGTAAACGCCCCGACGCTCTTACCCGAGGTCGCGGGTTCGATCCCCGCCTGTGTCGAAAATTTTCTTTCCTTTATTTATTAGTAATAATCCCCACATGAGGTTTTCATGAACAAAAAGATTTAAACTAAAGAAAGAAAACGTTTATTTGCTACTGCAAAAAATCAACTTACAACTAGGTTTAAATTTAATTGATTTAGTTAAATTTTTAGCTTAATTTAAATACGACTTCCATAAGCAGTGCGTATGAGATACAACGGATGCCAACTTTTTGATGGTGACATTATATAAATTTAACACTAGCTTGCTTGATGTTTACAATGTAGTATTGGCAAATTGTTTAACTGAATTGTAAGATCAAACGCTGCAAAAATATCGATAAATTAGTCAGACGCGTAAATATATAATTATTCTTAAAGAATTATATCAAATGGTGGATTACCTTAAAACAATAAGCTAAAGACCACGGAAAGAAGATAACAGCCAAAGCGATGGACACGTAGGTTGCTACTTTCTCCACCCAACTTGCTTGATCTACATCTGTTGAAAAATAACATTAAAATTTATGATGCAACTAGACAAATACGTGGATCGCTCAATAAGTTTTGAGAAAAAAAAAACTATGATAAATATTAAAGTTACTTTAATTTTATTTTGCTGAATACTTTTCCTCATTTGCAATAAAAAGTCCCAATCACCACCAATCATCTTTGGGAAAACTTTATCCAGTCTTGACCCGACACACACAGGTCCTGCGTTCTAAGAGTGGCCGTAATAAGTAGCTGATTGATTCTAATATTGTGTTTATGCTACCTAGAGTGATTAAAAGACTTTAAAACACTTAAATATGGTTGTGTGGTAAAATAAAATACAATATTTATACAGTTATGTTTATTTTACATACATAAAAATAAAAAAATAAAAAAAAACAAACAATATCAATATGTAATGATTTTAGTATATTTTTACAATACGTTTTTCGACCCCACTGTGAATATTACATACATACATATGCTCACGGCTATAAATTCCTGGAAGTTGTAGCCAGAGCTAGGGAATTAGAAATTCTTCAGCCACTTTTGACAGTTGGGCGGGGAAAATATGGTGAATTCAAGGTTGATTGTGATGGGTCTTCAACTGCATCGCCCAAAAATCCCTTAAAAGCCCCTATACCAAATAACATTTACATACATATACTCACGGCTATATATCCCTAGAGGAGGTAGCCAGAGCTAAGGAATTAGAAACTCCTCAGCCACTTTTAGAAAGTTGAGTGGGAAAAGGATGGTTAAATAAAGTTTGTTGTACCTAAATTTCGGACAATTCTTATCAATAAAAGCTTCCCCATGTAGTGCCGGCTTAGAATGTGACCACCCATTTTTACGCACGGGTGTCGTAAGAGGCGACTATGAGTGTGGGGCTTTTAAGTGATCTTTGAATCTATGACCAACGATACTTTCTTTATACCAGCTTCTCCCCTATGAACTTCCAAATATGGCTTAGAAGTTTCTAACACTGAAGCTCTGGCTACCCCTTTTTGGAATTTATGGTTATGAGTATATTTATATGCATGTATGTGTGTTCTTATCAATTCTGCTGCATAGGTAGTTAGGGTATTGTTATGTGTCTCTTTTCAGTGTCAGTCTGTTTTGGATTGTTGAACTAAGGGAACGAAATGCAGTTAAAATATAAATATAATTACACACTTTCGGCAGGCGAGCGCGTGCCGCCAACCGGTGCAGGTGCACTTTGACGTTTTGGCTTCAATGCCAGCTTCATAATTTTAGCAGCATGCTTACACTAGATAAGTATAAAAAGATTAACCAACTTTTAAATTTTATTCAAGTTTTTTGTGCTTATATTAAGAAACGGTTCAGCTGACTCAAAATACTTCAAATGATTTTATAGAACAGTCTTACTCTTTGGGAATATTTTCTTCTTTCATGATGGCATTTTCAGTGTATGCCAATATCACGTAATAATAATTTTAAATAAGCGTAGTTGATGAAATTACATAAAATGTACTTGCTTCAAAGTAAATTTAATCCAGCTAAGATGGAGGCATCCTTATATATTAAACGAGAGAGGGTGGATTTTGTGAACCAGCCTGTGTCGCGATGCTAAGAGCTAGATAATTGGTTCAGGTATCAAATTGAAGGTCTCCATCTGAAGTTTTACCGAAAACTTATACATTTTCCATAACTGGATTAGTTAAATTGTTAGCGATTTATAAATTGTCAAAATTGGCCCATAGACTTTGCTGGAGTAAAAGCGCGCGCAAATGTGTCAGTCACGAGATTGAATTGATTGGCTCGCGAGCAATTAATTTTGGATGCAAAAAATGTAGTCCACGCGGACGTAGTCACGGGCAAAAAGCTAGTTTTACTTCATATATGCTAAATAGTCCCGCAAATGAATGAAATTACAGACAAAGAGCAAGTACATATTTAAAACTGCATAGAGAAGTCATGAGCGTTTTTTTTTTATTGTTTATCTTAATAAAAGTTGGTTCACTTTCTCCAGATAATTTGGAGGCTATATATGCACGCTTTCAACAAATGTAACCGAGGAATCGTTTTCCCTGCATATCTGAGTATGACTGGAATATTTTAAACATAATCATCATCTAATGCTAATGATTTCGATCACCACTTTCTTTGATCGATCCTGGCAAACCTCTCATACTTCCTCTTTATTCTTAAATCTTTTCATACATGCTTTTTTCTTCTACATACTTAGGACGCCTGTCTTTTAATGCACATTCTCTATTTGATCTAAATAAGTTTTCCATGGTGGTGTTCTCACAACATTACCATCAACATTGCCTCTCTAAATACCTTTCATCTTTGATTAAAACAAAATAGCGAAGATACGGCACGTACTTATAATCTTCAACTGAAAAGAGGCATATTCACAACTACACAGCACGCACAGTCACACAACTGTGTTTGTTATTTAACGTTGTACGCTACCGAACGACAGAGACAAACATATTTGATTCGAAAGTAGCGCGAGCGAAACAAGCGCATGCTGCTGTCGTGCGTCTTCGGGATACTTCGGGTCAATTTGTATCAACGACGATACCAGAATGCAAAATGGCGAACAAAGCAATAAGTGAATTTAAAAATATCATATTCTTTTGAAGTTTTTATGTACTTACGATGAGATTTGTTTTTTCTTTTGGAATAGTTTGTACAACGCATTAAAGCACACGAAGGCATTTTTGGTAACCGCTATCTCGTTTAAAATAATAAAACTGTTTCTTCGAGTCACACACCTGTTCCTGTCACTTATCGATTGCGACTGAGCGCAATTAGGCGACGTTAGCCTGATTTAAAGGATCCACGCGCTAGAGGCGAGTCACCTATCTTCGCTATTTTTTTTAATCAAAACCTTTCATAAAAGAAAATTCATCCATCTTTTATGTGAGCCCAAATCACCCTAACATGGTATTTTTTTGTATCTATCCCAATCGTTAACTAGAATTAACTTATACGTTGCGTAAATCAAAGAATAATGTGATATATGTTACCTATGAAGTATCGAACATGTTAAACCTACTCATATTATTGTTTTATGCCTACAATTTCGCTAAAGTAGGTTAATTTCGTCATTTAAAGCCACTTAATTGCAGCTATTTAGTATGTTTCATACTCAATTAAGCTTAGCACTAAAAGCAATACGATTTCATTACTAAATGCATCGTACAAAAGTAATACTAATATTAATAAATTTCTTCGCTTAATTCCGCTAAATAATACCTGCAGTCTTCATGCAACATGCACTGTGCACCGCCCGCCCTTCCACTTACAAGAAATCGAAAAGCAGACAATGCACCACACACACACCCGCAAGCGAAAACCACAGGCAACCACAAACATGCGACGCGTTTCGACTCAACACGAGTCATTGACGAGCAGTTAGTAGACAGTTCGGCAGCTGACCACCGAGTGGCACTCTCACTTGCGGGTGTGTGTGTGGTGCATTGTCTGCTTTTCGATTTCTTGTAAGTGGAAGGGCGGGCGGTGCACAGTGCATGTTGCATGAAGACTGCAGGTATTATTTAGCGGAATTAAGCGAAGAAATTTATTAATATTAGTATTGCTATGGATTTCCGCAAAGTAACGCCTGATTCAATCCAATATCGTACAAAAGTGATTATTCGTATATAAGAAAATCAAACCAGTATTGGTAGTACTCTTAGTTCCATATTTTTCCCAAATAATAATATTTTCTGTCTTCAGTTACGACACTAAAAATGATTTAAGATGCTCCAATAACCTTAGTTGCCTCATGCGCCACCCACGACAAAAAATGGGTTAGTGCTATTCTAAGCCAACACTACATATTGATATAATAAGTTAATATAAGATGTTTTTTTTTTTTTTTATCATAATAATACAATTAGTTAGATACAATCGATTTCTGATAATAATTTATACACTACTTACCAATACCATTATATGAAAACTGATAGTTTAAGCCTTTTTTGTTTATTGTTGCCTGAAATACAGGTAAATTACCTAGCTCAGGAACAGGAAAATGTTATATTTTGTACTTAAAATAATTGACTAGGTTAAGAAGAATATTATGTACTTTTGTAAACTGAATATTTTTTTTTATTTATTATTATTATTTTTATTGACATAATAGCCGAAGTATTAGAGAACAAATGGACTCATAGCTACCGTTGCGAGACCAATATTGTTTAATTACAAATGAATACGATAAACTACGGCTTATACCACATCATCTTAGAAAATAGTTTTCTACTGCTGTAAAGTAGTTGGCTTAAAGGTAGCTATGATCTTTCAACCATTGCCGCAATAAATCAGCGTAAAAAACTTCAAACTACATTTAAAATAGTCACGAATGATAGTCATACTATGATAATATACAGCTATAAATCCTGAAAAAGTGTAGACACAGGTTTAGAATTTGTAATTCCTTCGCCATTGTCAGAAGTAGAGTGTGGAATAGAATGTAAAACAATGGTTCGGTAATGGATCTCCAGCTACATCGCCCAACAATAACTTAAAGTATTAGTCAGCTTGTACAGCATCCGTGGAAAGAAGTTTATGTTATTGCTATTCTAAACCGTCAACTACACAAAATCTCAGCTATAAGGAATATTACTATGAAATATAAAAATATGTTTAAATGGCAACTCGTCTCGCAGATGAAGTTGTGCGGTCAGGTTAGTGTAATATAACACGTTTAATATTAGCCCAAGCTGTGTTGGATGCAAGATCATCCTTCTTTGCACTAAATGTGAAAACCATTACCATCCAAGTTTTTATAAAAAAATAATATAAAAAATATTTATAAAAAAATGCAATTTTTAAATTGTTGTAATTAAGAGAGGGAATATATTAATACCTCTATTTGAAACCTCAACATAATCTTACTTAAAATAATTGATCATGTCTTTTTAAATCTGACTAACTTGCAGCGAGACATAATATAGCACGTACGTAATGTATGTCAAATGCAAACCCATGCATTTGGTGGTAAAACTAGAATTGCTCTGGTGGGGCTTGCAATGAAGTTTATAAGATGGTGGAGACTGCGTGCCGCGGTTACTGATTACTAGCCTAACTCTACGGTTTATTACGTTACATTATATTGCATCTCTAGGAGGTTTATTGAATTAATATGCGGGTGAGTGCGTTTTGTTATCTTGTACATTATAGTGGTTTAGATGTCTGGTTGGTGAAGTTTAGTATTGATTTAGTTTTAGATTTATAGTTTGGTAAATTTAACAGTAGGGAATAACAGTTTTAGGTTAATTCGATGTTTGAATGTTTCTAAAATACCCTGGTGAAATCTTTAACATAATGTGAGAATAAACACAAAAATGACAAAATAATGAGCTTAAAATATAACAATCGAAATAGAAATATTCCGTGATAGGTATACGATAGGTAAATAAGATAGCTAGATAGATGAGTACTAAAATACATAATACTGATAAAAATAAAACTATAAACTAATATCATGGAAAAACAATAAAGTTGATGATATATTGCAGATATCGATTTTCTTACTTAGTTATGCCTACGCTTTCATAAAAATAAGCGAGTTGATCTTTTTATCGCCAACGGTTATTCCCAGGTTAACATGCACAAAAAACACGGCCTTAGTACAACGATTTCTAGATGGACTTATTTTAGGTTAGTTTCTTTGGGAATAATGCACAAAAATTTCAGCGTTAATCGAAAATAGTGAATCTTTTGTACAACATGCAATCACAATAAAACTTGATTAACATGCTTTTGCTTTTGCAACAAACTTTTACTTAAAGAATCCCTTAAAATAAATTAAAATAGTGTGTAAGCATCTAATGCTATTTATTTACAATATTTTTAAATTTATTTATAAACATAATATATTTAAAACTTTGAACAAATGTGAATAATTACGCTGTTTTGTCCCAAAGTGACAAGAATAAGCAAGCTAGTACCAAACTTTATATCTTACGTTCTACTACCTGAGCGATCAATAAACATCGGTTTAGTTTATTAAACTTTTAAGCAAAATTATGCAATTGCTTAAATTGCTAGAATAAAATTTATAAGTTCTATCCCAATTGGATATTGCAGGATTGAATCACCGATTGAGCTATTGGCACGGCTACTATCACGGTAGTAGTCGCAAGTCTGACTATTAGACTATGTCGTACAATGTGAGATGATGACGTGAGAAGTAGTGATGATTAAGCGATGTGGCTGGATTCCAACGCAACTTTCGAATTTGGCTAAGGAGGCGAATGCTAAAAGCTCTGGGTTTTGGCATATAAAGTTGTAAGCATAGGTAGTTAGAAATACATACATACATGTACTTACAGTAGTCCCCATCGTGTTAGGCAGAGACTATAGATTTATACCATCCTGGCGAACCTCTCGAGCTTCATTCACAGTCATCAATCTTTTCATACATGCCTTTTCATTTTTAATACTTCGGACGCCTGTCTTTTTAAATACGTATATTCTTTCAAATCACATAATAACCTACTCACATGTTCCTCCAGGGAGTCCTAGCGGTGATGCTGTTGAGTGTGGGCGCGGCGGTCAGCTTGCCGCAGTACGCCATCCCCGGGTTGCTGCACGGCCATGCGGTGCCCGTGCATGCTGAGCCGGTTGTAAGTATTCATACTGTGTTTAAAGTAGTTAGGTATTCAAAATTCAAAAATCGTTTATTTGTTTTCTTATATAAATTAGGTTACAGATTTCTAATAGGAATATAAATAACCTGTGGCAGCTATAGTTTTGTAACATCTTTTTTGTTCAAAAGACAGACTAGTTTTTATTATTTTAGTAAAAGTTTGCTAAAAATGCTAATATTTAGGATACCTGTATTGATCAAATATAAATAAATATAGAGACATATAGAAATATTACGTCAAGTTAGCTCTTAGAAACATACAATGACCATTGGTAAGGGATACATATAAATAACATCCAAAGCTAAAAAACACAAGTTCAATATAAAAATATGCTCTCAATGAGATTCAAACTCACTACCTCCGGACCCAGAAGCTAATCACTTACCAACTAGAGCACGAATGTCGTCACGTGTTACGCAATGCGTCAGATGCTCCATTTTTCTGGTAAATAAGGCAGTAAAAATTCAATTTAGTTGCCGTCATAACTGTGTGTGTCAGTTACCAAATTATCTCCCAAAAGATCTCTCTGCTCAGAAGCTGCCCAGTTATCTCAGTTTGTTGTAATACAACTCTTGTTAACATTCTAAGCCCAGCCAAAGAAATGTGTATATCTAGTAATTAAAATAAAGTTTTATAATGTGAATCTTAAGCTTAAAGATTCAACCAAGAGTTCAAATGGCTTTTGGTAATAAATGCTACCTATTTGTACGATAGCTGTGGGTGGCTATATATCTATCATTTATGTTAAAACTTAGTGTGTGTGTGTGTGTGTGAATCCAGTGTAAATACGCGCATAAAACCATCAATTAAAGTAAATACCAATGATTGCTATATTTTATCGCCGCTGTTGGTATAATCTGATGGTTCTATTTTAGTTTGACGTGGGTCAGTGACCCCCTTCAATACTAACTTATTTACGTACAATATTCAGTGTTCATATCAATCATATACTATTAAGATCCACCACTCCTTTCTAACTGTTTATTAACAAGTTGTTGTTTTAAATAAATTCTCATCTTCACTAGGCTTATCCCAAATACTCATTCAACTACGGAGTTAAGGACCCGCATACGGGAGACATAAAATCACAACAGGAAGAGCGAGACGGCGACGTTGTGAAAGGTCAGTAATCTTATTATTTTGTAACAGATCTGGCTACTGAGCTAGTAACTGGTAGTCCTAAACTGAATGTTGCAATACGCTCCATTACGGTTTGTTCTAGAACTTATTTCGAGTATCTCGGATGCCATAAATCGCTGAACTAACTCGGTTAGTGTTGCGATTATTTAACTGGATCATAAAGCACTCAAATCGATATATTAATTTTGCAGTTTCGCTAATATTAGATGGAATGGTAGCGATGATCTGATGCAATATTAATTTAGTCACCGTTGAAAATTATGTTGAAAACTAAATACATGATTATTATCAACAAAAGTCAGCATCTACAAAATGAAACTGACATAAATTACAACTTTAGTAAAAATATGAATTACAATTTTATGTCATATGTAACGATATTTTAATGAATGAATACATAGAGGTACGTTATTGTTTGTGTCATACTAACAATAGTTGGAAGTCTTAGTAACCCATATAATCAAATGTCTGAAATAATTATGGAGTAAAATAACTCCAATTTATACCTTTTTAGGAAGTTATTCCCTAGTCGAGCCCGACGGCTCCACCCGCACCGTGTCATACGCCGCTGACGACCACAACGGTTTCAACGCGGTCGTACACAAAACTGGACACGCTGTCTATGCGGTTAGTATATGCTTTTATCACCTTATACCAGTTTTTTTGGATGATAATCAGCAAAAAATTCTTATAAACTACTGTATACATTTTCGTGTGCCACTTATGAATCTTCACCAATATTCTTTCAAGTAACAACAATTGCGGAAGAAATACATATAGACATAAGTAAAAATAAAGATAAATAAATAAGTACCTGATATATTGATTAGCTTACTAACTTACATGCGCTTATGTTATATTAAAAATCAGTAGCTAGAACTATGGCTTAAAAACTAGGTACTTAGCAATATTTGAAAGCAGAGAATGCAAAAGATGTTTTTGTCAATGATGACGTTATTATGATCGGCAAAGACCAACCATTAGTTTTGATCACTTTGTACGAAGTGTCGTTGCAGTGGCAACTAGCTATTCCATTATGTTGTGCTGCTAAAGCTCAAAATCGTACATGTTCGAAAGAACAGATCGCTGGTGAAATTAATATGTGCGGTGCACCTATGAAGTGGGTAGTCTGAATGTAGAGTAACCTATCAGTAATATAATATATAATAAAATAACTGGAAGCTCACTAATATTCAGACCCAAAAAGTGAAATCCATTGTTATATAGATCATATCACTATGGTAGAACAGGGTCAGTAAGATTTTGCTTGGTTAGGAAAGCTATGTAACTATGACTTGCGTTATTCAATATGAATAGTCAATCTTTAGATTTGAAAAAAACATTTATGTCAAAATGAATAACAAAACGAGCAACGATTAAAACCATTACTCATTCAAACGAAAATCATATATTACTAAGTCATTGTCCAACCCACAGGAATAGAGTATCAGTGTCACAAAACTGGAAAGACAAGGTTCGCTTATGGCCATATTCGCAGAACCAGTATGTAACCAAACACATACGTACATATGATAGCAACAACTCTATGGAGAAACGAGAATTGCACACCCAGCTTAGTCTTAGTAATGTTGCGTAAAACAGCTTGTAAAGGAAATCTGTACAAGACCACATTTTTCACCAAATATCTAATTGCTCCTGTAATGGTTGGGTCGGTTTGCCTTGACATGGCGGTTGCCATGTGAGGCAAAAGTGTACTTAGTAATGAAACGATGTATGTTTAATTAACGATGATCAAAAACTCATTACATTCAAATGTTTGAATAAATACATAAGAGAGTTATATGAGTCTAGGCCTATAATATGCTAGTACCAGTTTTTCTATTGATTTTACACTATAATCGAAATCTTGCAATGTTTGGAATACTTGGCGATGAAATACATACAATAAAGTGGTTAGTTCACATTAGGGTAGGCAGGTATTATATCGATCGTGTCTACCCTTTCGAGTTTCGACTACATTGATAAATCTTTTCATACATAATTTTTTGTCAACATCAATCAATGTATAAGTTTACAATTTGGTTAGTTGTATTCATTTATATACTATTAAGATAATAAATATATTTACTTAATTGAAATGATGAAAGTTCTAAATCATCATTAACACACAAAACACGCTGCAATTTAGCCATCTGCATTTCATAAGGTGCCTGTATTCATATTTATATTATCTGCATCACTATTGAATATATGTTGTTTTATTTATTTAATACAATTCGGTGAAATGTGTAATATATGTGTTCTGTATTACTAACTATTAAGAATCTATCATATGATTTATCTATTTATTTCATTTTATCATATATTCATTTTATTTTATTTAAGTATGCCGTGCCTGAGTTAATTTAAAAAAGTATTTTTAAGTTAGCACTGGCTGAAAATCGGCGCTTTTGTCAATTTATGTGACAATAGCAAAATACCGAGCCAGGTACCTTTTCGCCAAATGAGGGCACTTTGTCTAAATTGTATTTAGTTTTTTTCTAGTATATAGGTTCTTTTTTGTTGTTGTATAAGTTGTTTAAGTCTATTTTTGTTGTTTTTTTATATTGTTTGTGTCCTCAAGAGGAGAATAAAGATTTTTCTTTCTTTCTTTTCATTTGTTACATTCGATTTTCATACAATATCTTAGTACGAAATATTCATTTAAGTTTTTTTTTCAGCCGGCCGCTCCTGTCCATTATGCCCCAGCACCATTAGCAGTATCACCATACTTGCATTAAAATTATTATCAAATTAATTTGCTAATCATTAACATTATTTTTTTACATAAAGTTACCACCAAGTTCTTTTAGTATTAGGTTAATCATTATTTAGTTAAGATTTATTGGAATGAACAAAGTTTGCCATATTTTATTAGTAGTATTTCGATGTTTATGAATCCATCAAATAAGTTTTATCATATGACTTGTATTTTTAATCTAAATAGTATATCATTTATAGACATATATATTTTTATGATGTTTTGTTTTAAATATTAAAGGTATTTTTAAATTTTAAATAAAGATTTGCATAAAGCAGCGTCTAAAGTACAAAATAATTTACATTTTAGACTTAATGTTTTTTAATGATTTGATGTCGTATAAATATATTCAGTAATGGAATATATATTATTTTAAATGTAATATTTTATCTAGTGTTTTATGATCTCTTCTGAAATAAAAATAAAATATTTGAAAGATGTTTTCTTTTTCGCTTATTTTTTGTTTGTTTGGTCGATAAGTTCGTCTGAAAAAAATTTTTTTTTTACTCTATTTAACTCAAAGACTCAAACGTACACAGAGGCAGTGGCAGAGGTTACTAAAACTTCTGAACATCATGTTACATTGTCACCTGGTGTTCAGAGTACCTACGTTTTGCTTGGACATTGTACTCACGTAATAGGAAGCAGGTCTATCGCCATTTTGCACGAATACACGTGTCACATGACTAAGTATAACTCAGTGTGGGTTTCTTCACGATGTATTCCCTCACCGTTAACAACCATGATAAACTAAATACACATTATGTCTTCAGAAAAGACAAATTGGTGTAGGCCCGACCCGGGATTAGAACACTAGTCGTCTGCAAGATAAGCCAGTGTTCTACCCACTGAGCTATCACGTCGTCTATACCCTGCTCGGAGTATATTAAATTTTAAAACCAATGTGAACCACTTTGTACGGATACACGGATTCGTAGAGACAAAATTTTCTATGTCCCTTATCGTTTCCCTTTTTTTCATTTATTTATTTTCTGCTTTTATTAGTCTGACGGTGATGCTTAAAGCCTTTCTCAATGAATTCACTATCTAAATCGTATTTTTTTTTTAATCCATCCAGAAAGTTCTTGACATCCATATTAATAACTTTGTCGATCGAAACCTTACCTGAATAATAAAACATGAAAAATAATGATTTTGCCTCGACAATATTTATCCGCTAAATTCGGATTGTCGAGTATTTTGTTAAATTCTAATGGTGCTGACAGACAAATTTCAGTCGCCATATTGACTGACAACCGATGACATTTAATGATCCGTTTCATAATGTTTTTCAAACGTTTCGCAAAGGACACTCTTTTAAAGGAGGTTTCGATCGAGTCTGCCGTACTTCTCGATAAAATCATTATTATAGATACTCTTTTCTTAAGTCGTTGACGTTTCTTGAAAATCCTGATTTACGGTAGTGCGTGGACTTCGAAACTACTAAAACAATCAGACTAGATCCAATAAAAAGCCCCAAACTTATATCTTATGACTGACTTATATCTATTTGATCGTACTGACTGTTTCTGCATCTCTATTTGTATTTATTTTTTCTGATTATATACATTATGCCGAAAGTACTAAATATTTCATGAAATCCTTCATTGGTCATTGTCTTTGTTCGTTGTTTGACGATACCTACTATATCTTTTTGTTAACAGCCGAATCTCCTTATATTTGGTAAACATTGTCACTATTGTAGAAAGTTGATGCAGCGAACGGCTCTTCCTAAAGATGGTAAATTTAGTAGGTAT
The DNA here is from genome assembly GCA_963576735.1 of Bedellia somnulentella. Classification (NCBI taxonomy): domain Eukaryota; kingdom Metazoa; phylum Arthropoda; class Insecta; order Lepidoptera; family Bedelliidae; genus Bedellia; species Bedellia somnulentella. Next base: position 14,107,178 of record OY755176.1, on the reverse strand, counting down.
GTAGGTAGTCAGCCACACGTTAGGATACCCCTTTTGTACGATAAGCCCACTTAGGGGGCGCGCGGTAAGAGCTACCATGGGGTATCCTAGACTGTGGCCGTCTACCTTGACAGTTTGTGTTGACTTAAGAAAAGAGTATCTATAATGACAATTGATAGATAAAAACAATAAACGAAGAAACATTTAGTGCCTACAAATACAAAAAATACAAACACTAAAATACTAAAAGGTCATTGACGTTTCATTGTTTACAAAGTTATTTTTTCTATTTGATACAGACTATAGATATGTATTATGAGCCATATTTTACCCAAACGAAGCCGGGTTTCCATCTAGTTAATGTATTAAAACAGACAAACTCTTCAGCTTTACAATTATAATATTAAGGAATGTTTAGGAATAAATTATAGGGGTATAGATTTGATTCATTGATCACAAAAGTAGTATTTTGCCATCTAACATCGTAAAAACCTATTGGTGATAAAACTGTTTATTGGATTGGTAAGCTATGAGTGGGAAATGATTAATGATTTTGGACCCACACAATAACAAGAAAAAAAAATAATGGTTCGAACAATTTCGTTCGTACCTGTTCTAAGTGTAGTTCTAATTTGAACGATTTAATGATTAGAACAATAATGTTTATGGCGCTTACTTAGTCTATCAAACCAACGAGAACTGCAGATAAATCTCGGATCGGATTCGTCGAATATCATCATGTGTTTGCAAACACTTGCCAAAATTCGAAAAGAGATACGGATAAAATTATCGTTGTCAATTCGAAGAGTAGTCATTCTGGCTACCTGGATTATAAACTTGTGAGTGTTTAATTAAAAGTGTATTCGTACAAAACGGCGATAGGCCTGCCCCCTATCACGTGATTACACTGTTCAAGCAAAATGTGGGTACCTTCTCTGGACACAAGATGGCGCTGCCATGTGAGTTCAGAAGTATTGGTATCTTTGCCAACTCCTTCGGGGATAAACGGCGTGAACGTTTATGTTTATGTTTTATTAAAAGTATAAGTCAAATCAGAGTAATCAAACCTTGCGGTACTTAAAAATGGTCGTCAGTCAGTAATCGGAATTTCAAATTTACCATTTACTTTTTGAAGTCACAAAATGATTGCTCAGTGAGAAATCCACCGCTTTTACTAGAAAAGCTTTGGACTCGAATTCCGGGTGGGGCTATATCAATGTATCTTCTGAAACGAAATGTACGATTTAAATATCAAGTATGTTCACGGTAAGGGAAAACACCGTGAGGAAACAAACGCACACATATGACTTTTTCGATTTTAGTCGTGACACACGTCTATTCGTACAAAGAAACGATTTCTACGAATACATATATTACTTCTTTGCTCTATACTAATAATACATACATACATACATATACTCACGGCTATAAATCCCGAGAAGGGGTAGCCAGAGCTAAGGAATTAGAAATTCCTCAGCCACTTTTGGAAACTTGAGTGGGGAAAAGATGGTAAAGTAAAGGTTGTTGGTGATGGGTCTCCAACCGCATCGCCCAAAAATCCCTTAAAAGCCCCAATACCGTTAGTCGCCTCTTACGTACACCCACCGGAAGAAATGGGGTAGTGCTATTCTAAACCGACACTACACAACAGCACTACTAATAATAATGTTCATGATAAACAATAATAATTTACTAGCAGACCTGAGAACCACCACTTCTCAGAATTGAGATATTTATCTGAGTAGGCTTTGACTCCCACTTTTCCAAACAACAAAACTGTTACAAACAATCAAGTAATCGTAGGCGGATGTAAGCCCATTGTTAATGTTCAGTAAACAAATTCATGCACATTTATGCAGTAGTAGGAGCAAATTTTAGACATATGCTAAAATTGGACTTTATAATTTAGTGTTCAATTATCAAAATTGATAGACTAGACTTTATTGATGTACAGACAAACAATATTTTACGTGATATTATGAAAAAAATGTTAATGTTGAAAATTCGTATATTGAGGTTTTGCAAATATTATAAAACAAAAGACTATATAGATAATATAGATAATGAACCCATTTCCTTAGATTATGAGTAAATACATTTTTGTCTCGATAACCATTTTTACGTAAATAAAAGACAAATGAAAAAAATATTAAAAGCATCATTTTAAATTAAGGAATGCTGAACAAATGAGTGCTTGGTTCTTGGGACAACTTTTATGCCTATCGCAAAAAAATATTAATGATCAGATATTTGCTGCAAATGCTATAAAGAATATATATCTACATGTTCTTTGTAACATAAATAATGTACACACATGCATATATGATCCATATATGACCAAGCCGTTAATTCCTATCGGAGAAGGCAGAAACTATCAATCACCATTTTCTTCAATTCTGACAACCGCAAATCAATCGCTCATTTATACATACTCTAACTATCTTCAACATAAAATAAAAGTAAGTAACCCAATCATTATTTAGGACTCTGCAAACGGTATAGAGATAAAATTCCGAACAGAAAGGAGCGTCCACTCTTAAATGGGCATTTCCTAACTTGTTCCGGCCAATGACATCATGGTCTTGGTGAAATGGCTCTCACCCACATCCACCAAGACTTATTCAGATATGCGAGCCCACGAGTACAGCTATACTTGCGTTTTAGCACAAACACTAAAAAGAGTTGGTGATAAAGAAAAGCTTTCAATGTTTAGACGCACTCCGGACAGAATGTTCTTTCAAGTCCAAGATTAAACAGAATAAGTTAATTTGAAGTGATAACAGTGGGATGGCGAAGAAAGCGTGTATAAAGGTAAAGTATTTTTTTAATTAATTATACAATGTAATAGATAATTGAATAATATTTATTCTATAAATCCCCAAAAACAGAAACAGAAACAGTTGTTATTAACGGTTAACTTAACATCGGGCTTTCGATTCAAATGATATAGTTCTAAAAGATTAAGTAATTATAACATAATTATGGTAGCTGGGTAGAGTTTAAAATAAAGTAGCCTATTTATCCTGTGATTACAGTACGAGGCTAAGGGGCGTATTGGGACCCTTTAAATGTCTTCTGGGCGAATTCATTCGAGACCTATCACACTTTATTTGATAATCTTTTCCACCGTGATTTTTCGCTGAGCATTTTTTATTTCTTTTGAAGGTCTGGTAACCTCCATTTGTGGTGTATAGCCGTGAGTATGCCGAATGTATGTACTCTAATATAATTAACAGTGTTTTCCAAAGTTTATTTTCGATTTTAGTGGCTGTTTTTGTATTCAATGGTGATTGAAGTAAGGTTTGCATCCGGAAGAAGGGAGGCGAGACTGAGTGTTATGGATGCTCAACCAAACTACTACTATACGAATATTGACGGTAATTATATATAAATATACTCATGCCATTAGATCCTATTGGGGTAGGCAGAGACTATCGATCGCCACTTCGTACGATCCAGCAAAAAAATCTCACTAGCTTCATTTCCATCAATTAATTATGCTTGTTCTAACAATAGTTATACAATCACATGATTTCTGACTGAGTATAGGTTAAAGTAAATCACTTTGATATCTTTCGGTGCTTGGTATTAATTACATTAATAGTACAGCCTCTCGAAGGGATTTATAGCTGTGTCTATACAACAGTACAAGTGGAACCGTCGCGTCGTCGTACTCTTAGATATAAATTATACATATGTTCTCGGGTATAAACCACAAAAGGGTTATCCAGAGCTTGAAAATTAGGAATTTATCAGCTATTTTGAGAAGTTATATAGGCAAAGAATAGTTAAATAAAGGTGGTTGGTCTAACTGCATCGCCCAACAATCTTTTAACAACAATATGAAGTAAATTCGAGTTTCAATACTATTCTTTAGCAGTAGCACTTGTGCAGAACCTGCTTGGAGGCTGACGAGACGGTAAATCATGAAATGTTCGAGTGTACATCTTGAACAATCCACGCAACACAACCTAAGAAAACACAGGTAGTATGACAAATTATGGATGGAGCTCGGGTGAATTAAATAACGGCTAAGGCCCACGTGAAACGGCCCTATAGTGGCCAATTGCGGAAACCACCTCTCTAATCTAATCTAATCTAATCAATAATATTCTTTAATTGTTATTGGACGTTGCGAGTGAAGAGATTGGTGAGATAAGAGCTTGTTAATGATGTTTTCATCCATCGCTTATGTAAGCAAGCGCTTCTCATATATTCAAGTACAGGTAATTCACGATTAATCTTCGCAATTTCTCAATTTCAGAGGTTCAGTTTTAATTGTGTTAAATAATTCCCTTATTGGAGCGAAGCTCCATTTACCCCCGACTTTTGCATTTCGTTGTGATCGTACTCCTCCATAACGGCTAAACTCAGAACCCTGAAATTTTGCATGGTGGTCAAGGACCATGTCAAGATGGTTTACGTCAATTTTGATAAAAATCGGATGTACAACGGAGGAATAATCACCATTAAAAAATTACAATGTTAGTCTATGGAAAAATTACGTAAACAATGCATACATACATATACTCACGTCTATAAATCCCTTAACGGGGTAGCCACCTATACCCTTAGTCGCCTCTTACGATCACCCACGGGTAGAAATGGGGTAGTGTTAGTCCAAGCTGACACTACACAGCAAACAATGCCAGCGCGTGAAAAAAGATTTTTTTCATATTCGATCGTCCCAAAGTCACGTCCGTTTGCGCTCCGACACTTGGTGATTTTACGAACTTTTGAACGCTAATACTCGAGTTCTAGAACATTTTTCCCAAAATTTTTATGAACGAATTTTTTTTTGAAAATACAATTTTTCAAAGAAAATAGGTATTTAGCTATTTAGACTCCGTTTTGCTCTATTATTGACTAAAAACTTTTTTGTTGGTATCAGCGGAAACACGAACTACAAGCGATGGTCAATCAACTTGGTATTCCAACAGTTTTTTTCACGCTGAGTGCTGCCGACCTGTGGTGGCCTGACTTAGTGCGTCACTTTGGTGTTGGTCTGGATGATGACTTGACAGAGCAGCAGCTGTCGAAGCTCATGCAATCAAAACTCAACGAAAACCCACTCATTGCTGATCAATACTTTTCGAAAAGAGTTGACATCTTCATGGCTATTGTCAGAAAAAAAATTAAAGTTCAGGACTTTTGGTGGCGCTACGAATAACAGCATCGCGGTATCAATTGATGACAGCAGGCGAATGATAAATTGTTTGGAGGGATAATCTTCTATCTGTTCGGTGATTTCAATCAATTACCTCCTGTTGGTGACACGTCGCTGGTCCGCCGTGTTAAAGAAAACAGCATGCCATCATTACGTGGAAAGCTACTGTATGAAAAATTTGACAAAGTTTTTACATTGACACAAGTTCAGAAACTGGTTCAGATCAAGTAATGTTCAAGGAAACTTTCCTCAACTTGGCTTCCGGTAATATAACGCAGGCGGACTATTTTTTTTTTTTTTATTATTATTTTTTTTTTTTTAGCTGTAACCGAAAGCAATTCTCACTCACAGTTGCGTATGCTATTACCATTCACAAGTCTCAGGTCATAAGTTTGGACCGCGTAGTGATTGATATTGGCACGTTTGAGTTCGGGTTGGGATTAACTTACGTTGCTTGCTCAAGAGTTCGCTCATATCAAGGGCATAAGCTCTACCATTTCCGATTACTTGAATTTTGGCAATCAACAAAAACTCAGGATTGATGGTGCGACGTGGAGAAATGGCTCGCCTCCAAAATTTATCCGATAACGCATATGTATATGTTTTTTTCAACAATAAAAATTGTTAAAAATTTAAGTTTTACAAAATCAGGACTCTAACTCCTTTACAGTTTAGTGTAGAATCAATCACGCGTTTAGGTAAACCTACAAGTATATTCAAAGAGTCATAACAAATTGCATAGCAACGCATGTTGAGATATTTGTAGAATAAATCGTTCAACGATAAGTAATATCTGAGAATCAGGCAATTGCTCGCTTCGCTCCTTTTATTGGCATCCGACGGTCCCATGCCAACCTAGTGAATAAAATATCCCAGCCACTTTAGAAAGTGATAAACTCGCATAAAGATTAGGTTAGGCAGTACTGATTTAACACAATTTTGCTATTGCTAAATAACTAGGCGTCCGTATGAAACGTTAAATTGTCTATTATGTTCATATTCTTCGCTACAAAGACAAAATTACATACATCCATATACTCACGGCTATAAATGCCTTGAAGGGGGTAGCTAGGGCTATGGAATTAGAAATTCCTCAGTCACTTTTGGAAATTGTGTGGGGAAAAGATGGCGAAATAAAGGTTGGTGAGGGGTCTCCAACCGCATCGCCCAAAAATCCCTTAAAAGCCCCGATACCGTCAGTCGCCTCCTACGTACACTCATCGAAAGAAATGGGGTAGTGCTATTCTAAGCTGACACTACAAAGCCAAACTAACAAAATTAAGATAGTCAAAATAATCTCTCTGTTTACATTACAGGACAACCAGGTACATATGCTTTCGGGTACGATGTAGAAGACCAGGCAACCGGTAATAGGCAGTTCAGATCTGAACAAAGATATTCTAATGGAACCGTTGTGGGATCATACGGGCACATGGACAGTTTTGGCAAACCCCATATATATGAGTATGTGGCCGATGAAAAAGGATATAGGTGAGTTTCATAGATGTACCATCTATGGGTGAGTTTATATTGAGTTGAAAGGAAGCTTGGTGGACAGGATACTCTTAATTTAATTCAATAATTTATTATTACCTTAGTATCCCATACTACCATATACCATCCCAGTCATTGTTGCACTTTACTAGGGACTAAATATTTATATTGTCATATCTTATGAATGGAGCCCTTGTTTTGAGAATGTGAGAAGATTATTATAGTATTTTCTAAGATTTTCACGATTGCACATTATAATTGAAACAACTTTTGATTTTCGGATATTTTAATCGCGTATTATAACATTATTATTTTTTAAAGCCCGACGTTTCGAAAACTTTTCAGTTATCATGGTCACGGGAAGACTGAGGTGTTATTTGTCATTATACAGTACTATAAAATTATTAATACTAACTACCTTCACAAAATTTTAAGTTACATTTGCGTTTAATATTTGCTATGTACAAAAAGAGCTAATGTTATCTGGAGTCTTGCTAGTGTTCTTCCCTCGCTTGGTTGTGCTAATGATCGGGTTCCAAGCAGGTGGTAATTGCCAACCATCATCTCTATTGAAGTTTGGATGTTTCTTTATTTCAATAGACTCGCGTATCATTCTAGGTATCAATCGATTCTCTTTTGCTAGAATTGTAGGTTTGTCAAAACGCATGTGGTGGTTTGGCTATAATACGCGATTAAAATATCCGAAAATCAAAAGTTGTTTCAATTATGAGAAGATTATTGATTAAATGATTGTGAATGGAACGCCGGAGGTAGCAAAGTATAAAAAGGTATTCTCTGTTTACATTTTTATGAGATAGAATACGATGTAATACAAAGATTGTATGGTTGAGGATATCGTAAGAGGTGATTTAAGAGCTTATTCCATTTGTCTGAATGAAGACGTCTGAAAGCCACAGAATCTGAATTCAGACTAGTGGAATAACGTTCAAACTGAAATTTGTGTAGTGGAATAACAAGCGTCTGCGGCAGTAACTTCGAAGGACGTCTGAATTCAGCAACGACAAAGTGTAATGGAATAAGCTCTAGGGTATTGGGGCTAAGTAGCTTCGGGAGATGTGGTCGACGACACCTCACAAACCATCTTTTATTTATAATAATAGATAAAATATTTTTCTTTCCTTACAATATTATAATTTTATTTCTAATTCTGCTTTAAATTCTGGCTATCTTTATTTTGGATTAATAGCTCTGAGTATATAAATATTATTTGTTATGTGTAATGTGCCACAGTGACAATCTAGAATATAATTATATTAAACGGTTCTCTCATTACATAGTAGTCCAAATTTTAGGTTATGGCGTCCTTTAATAATTACATAGCTTACATTACTTTAAATATTGAATGATACACTAAGAGTACCAGAAAACAATCTTATATCTAATACGAGTACTAACTATCCACCATAACATCACCATACTTTATTTCTACCATCTTTTCCCCTATCAACTTCCGAATGTGGCTGAGGGGTTTCCAGCTCTGAAGCTCTGGCTACCTCTTTTTGGGATTCATAGTCGTGAGTTTATGTGTGTATGTATGTATATATCTAATGCTAAGTGTTTTTATTTCAGAGTAAAAAGTAAAAAATCACCGAAGCCACCGCTAAGTTCCCAATACAATGGTATATTTTCAGAATTAAAGGAACCGTCGGTCACATGGTCTCGAAAGAAAAAACCTTTAAACAAGAAACAACCGACAGCAACGCAAAAAACGCAACAAAAATTGTACAAAAGTGATCGGAAATACAGTCTGAATAGCTATTTTAATTATTAGCTGCATTGTGTACACATAGTAAAAATGATCTTGGAAGATTAGAAAGACTGCGTTTAATTTACTAACACTGTTCGTTAATAAATAAATTACAAAATTTTATACATCTTTTTTAAAATTATTTTAATACTATTTTGATATAAACAAAGACCAATTAATAAAAACCACGACAGCCCAGTGGTTAGCACATGCGCTTATTATGCAGAAGGGCGCCGCGTCGGTTCGATCCCCGAGGCCTACACCTATGTGGAAACAAAGCCATATTTGTGGTTAATTTATCTGAGTTGTTAACAGTGAGGAAAATCACATGGCTGAGTTGTATTAGTGTATGTGACAGTGTATTCGTACAAAACGGCGATAGGCCTGCCCCCTATCACATGACTACACTATCCAAGCAAAACGTGGGTACTCTGAACAGCAGGTGACAATGTAACGTGATGTTCAAAAGTATAAGTACCACTGCCAACCTCTTCGGGGATATACGGCGTGAAAGTTTGAGTTGAGTTAAGTTTACCAAGGTGTAAAAAGACAATAGTTTATTACTTTTGTACTTGTGTGTGAATGGTGTACTTTGTAAGTAACCTGACATGATGGTAGTTGAATTCACAACAAGGAGCACATTAGAATAGCCAGGGTAACCTGCTGTCCAAATAACTGAAAAACTAATTGGTAGAGTACATTCCTATTGAGGACCAAAGTTTATAAATTGGTGGCCAACTACCGCACGAAGTCTGACAAGGTTGATCGACATATCGCTCTCTCAGAACGAAAGAGGCTCAAGTCAAAAATTGTGATACTGAGTTACATTCATAGAGAGGCATAAAAAGGTATGCTCAATCCGATGAATAGTAAAACAAAGGCACTAATTGTTATGGGGTCGGAAAATTCGCTATCCTGTTTTTTTAACAATTAGTGCCTTTGTTTTACTATTCATCGGATAGAGCATACCTTTTTATGTCTCTCTAAGATTGTTACTCAATATCACGATTTTTGAGTTGTGCCTCTTTCGTTCTAAGAGTGCGATATAAGCGAGACGCTGGCTGTTAAAGGGCAGTGCAGGATTGATGGTTGTGCAGAACGTTTGGGCAGATATATTTCTAGCGGTAGATGTCTGTTGGCCATAATGTTGATGTCTATTAACTAACAGCAAAACATCTTGGTACCTTCAAAGCAAAATAAATAAATATTATATTTACTCCTTGTCACAAATGCTCACAAACATATTACTAACAATTTAAACAATAAGTTTTTAAGAGAAGCTTATTTAATCTAAAAGCCTGCTCCGTGGTAGGTACATACGTACATATATAGCTAACTAGATTTCTAAAGGTTTCTGGTACAAAATATGAAAAAAACTTCGTAATGTTTATGCCTTATGTGTAGTCTATGATCAAATTACAAAAATATGTACTTCATTTTATTAACAAAATTTCATAACTTTTAATAAAAGAGCTCACTTTTGATTCAAATTATTAAAACGCGCACAAAAACGGCAAGATGCTGATTTCACACAATCATTTGATTTGGTTAACAGTATTTTTCATACTACCAATATTTGTGTTAACCGAAGGTAAGTCATAAGACTTACCATAATACCATTTCGATATAATACCATACCATAATACCATATAACCATTTCGTTGATTCTATTCTATTCATCAGTAAATTACCCTTACTTCCTAATGAATTTTCCTTTACGCGGATAAATATAATGAGCCCATATAATATATTTTTGTGTACCTTTACTTTAATATTCTAACAACTTTTAAGGTCACTCACTATATAAATATGCGGATTATGCTGGTAATTTGAATCAAACAAGGATTCTGAATAAATCTGAGATTCGCCTCAAAAACGGTACAGTTGCGGGCGAGTATTCCTACTTGAATGATGCTGGCATGCCAGTCAATGTCAAGTACAACAGCGGACCAACTGGATATGAGTAGGTTTCACTAGTTAAATATCAAACAGCACATATTTGTTCTTACTGATATACATACGTACATTTACTCAAGGCTATAAATTTCTAGAAGGGATATCCAGAGCCAAGGAATTAGGAATTCCTCACCCACTTTTGGAAAGTTGAGTGGGGAAAAGATGGTAAAATAAAAGTTGTTAGAGATGGGTCTGCAGCCGCATCGCCCAAAAATCGACTAAAAAGCCCCGATATCCTTAGTCACCATATACGTACACCCTCGGGAAAAACCGGGGTAGTGCTATTTTAGGCCGACACTACACAGCGTATATACTACTCGTATTTTTATATGATTATTTTATACGCAAATACGGTAAACATAGGCGTAGTAGTGGGCATCTGTTGGCGTTTGATGACAATGATTATTTAAAATTCAGATGTGTTCCCTTTTTTTTGCAGTTCGATACAACTTTATTTTTATATTATTACTAAAAGCATTATAACCGTGATAGCCCAGTGGGTAGAACACTCGGTTCTCGTGCAAGCGACTAGTGTTCAAATCCCGGGTCGGGCCTACACCAATTTGTCTTTTCTAAAAAGACATATGTGTGGTTAATTTATCATGGTTGTTAACGGTGAGGGAAAACATCGTGAGGAAACCCACATGGCTGAGTTGTACTTAGTCATGTGACAGTGTATTCGTACAAAACGGCGATAGGCCTGCCCCCTATCACGTGAGTACACTGTCCATGCAAAACGTGGGTGCTCTGAACACCAGGTGACAAAGTCACGTGATGTTCAGAAGTATTAGTACCTCTGCCAACCCCTTCGGGGATATTCGGCGTGAACGTTTATGTTATGTTTATGTTATGTTATGTAAAAGCATTATCTATTATATGAACATGCGAAACTAAAACTTCTAAGACTTTCAGTTCCCGATAAAATCTGTATTTTTGACAATTTTAGTATTTTATTTTATTTCGATTCGATTCAATAATTCGAAACTGAGTAACCTATTTTAAATTATATGAATATTAATATTTTTTATAGGGTGGAAATAGAAAGTGTTCAAGTTATTCAACCTGGATCAACATTTTTGGAAAAGTTCATGAAACTACCGTATAAAAATAAGCCAATAACTGCAAAGAAGAATGTTCATATTGTCAGAAAAATAGAACCTTTCCCTTATTACATAAAAAAATACTGTTTAGTTGAAGACAAAAAGTAAAATGTTTAAGAAGGCTATAAAAAATGTAGTAACGTAAAATAAGTGCTAGAAATAAAACATGTGTAAAACATTGGTGCAGAAAATGCATTTTTATTTTATAAGCATCCGATATCACTTATTTCACGAAGAAATAAGAAGAAAAGACTACTCAGTCATATCAAAACTTCATAGTTTTAAGGTACCGTACAAATAGTTTAAAATGGAACACTGTAATCGTGCGTTTGACGTTTTATAATTGACTTGGAGTAAAGGCTTTTAAAAACTTATATGTCGTTTTGTATGGACTTTGATAAGACATTGCAAGAGAACAACTTAGACTAAGCGCTGTTATTAGATACAAGAATAAGTTTAAAGCGGATATTATACGACAAAGTTATGGCAGCAAGTAAACCGATAGTATTAGTAAATAGTAGCTTAAAAGGTTAGCTTATAAGAAAGAAAGAAAACGATTAACCGCTGCCACAAAAAAACCAACTTACAGCAAGGCTTACAAATATAAACAGTTAAATGATTTTTAAAAATTTAACATTGAAATATTTAAAATATAAAAAATACATAAAAACAGATGAGTCACACAAAAAATACAAAGTTACTACGCTACTACCAACTAATATTACTTCAACTAAACAATCCAGGAAAGAAAAGTTTCGACACCAGCAGCACTTGGACCCGTGACATCCCATTCTACGCCCCAGTCGCTCTCCCAAATCAGCTTTGGTGCCAAGTAACCACTGATGCGAAATTTGTCTTTCGTTGCTTCTCAACACCTTTTTGGTGTCAGCGTCCTTTACCTCCAAATTTTCACAAATTCGGAAAGCCACTCCACTGACACCAGTTAATTCTCAAAACTATTGCAAACAATCGGCACGTACCTTCCCAATCTATAAATCTAGTTACGACTAGCGGAAACTAGATCAGTCAGCTGTGAACCGAGCCATTTACGTCGTCCATACGAACACATGTAGAATAACAATGTTTACTGTGCCGTTCATCTCTCTCATATTAAGTAACTTTATTCGGTAATTTGTTATGAACTGGTTAAATGCGATGGCAACTGTAATGCGTAGGAAAACCGCATTTAAGTGTGTATTACCTTGCATGGTGCAAAGATTACGGTAGCAACAAACATACAACCATATATATACATACTAAGCTCTAGGAATCCCAATTAGGGGTAGCTAGAGCCTCGGAATGGAAAATTCCTCAGCGACTTTTAGTTTATATATTGTGTACTTAAGATATCTATACACCTATTTAGGTAATGGAAGTACTATTTAAACAGGAATGCGCACTGGTGTCCTAAAGTGTCCTGAACAAGGATGGCTAACTAGAACCTAGATATGAGTTCCTCTAAAGGTTACAAAAACACACATATTTACATACATACATCCCCTTTTTATTATATACGGCGTAATTGGATAAATTGTGCTTAAGAGCTAGCGCGCACTGGTGACTTTTGTCTGCGTGACAATAAAATTTTGTCACGTTACAATTTTGTCACAAGTGCGCGCACCGCTATGAAAACCTAACGACTCGGTGACAGTTTCGTCACGGGCTTGTTCGCTGGTCGGCGTTCACAACTGTCACCCAGTTGTCACGTCGTAACATGCGCGCATCTCCATACACATCCCTGGACTTGATAAGAGTGACAAAACAGTCACGGTGACTAAAGTCACCAGTGCGCGCTAGCTCTAAAAAAGTACTCATGGTACGAATCAAAATTCATTGTTAACTGGCACTAAGTAAAGTAACAAAATGTACATACATACACACATATACTTACGGCTATAAATCTCAGGAAGGGGTAGCCAGAGCTAAAGAATTAGAAATTCCTCAGCCACTTTTGGAAATTTGAGTGGGGAAAAGATAGTAAAAATAAAGGTTGTTGGTGATGGGTCTCCAACCGCATCGCGCAAAAATCCCTTAATAGCCCCATACCGTTAGTCACCTCTTACGTACACCCACCGGAAGAAATGGGGTAGTGCTATTCTAAACCGACACTACACTACAAAAAAAAATATATAAAGTAGAACAAAATATTCTTCCGCTATTGTATTAAATATGTCAGTTATAAAATGCTTGATATTACAATAAACTTATTGCATAAACTGGAGCTCCAACTATATACTTAAATAAAAGTTGTCAATCACAATAATGATACTAATCAATCGTGTTGCAGTGGAGTGCTCCAATAAATCCAGCTGAAGCCGCAGTTGTCAGTGAGGTTCTACAACCAGTTCTTCTGCTTTATGAAATAATTGTTATCTGTGTGTTATGTTCAGTATTGAGCTATCTAGTCGGGTAAAATAGCGGAACGGTGAACTTACTCTGCTATGCAACGTTATGTCATCAATTACTGCACACGCTAGTGATCGATTTTGTAAATGTATCAGTTCTATTGGCCAATTTTCTCATATGCAGTAACAAACTCGGTAGATCAGGTACGCCGCATATACCCGAAGGGGTTGGCAGAGTTGCTAATACTTCTAAACACCACGTGACATTGTCCACGCCACGTTTTGCTCTCAACTCCTTATCACGTGAGTTGAGTAGTCCTATCACCGCTTCTGTACAAATACACTATCACATGACTAAGTACTTACATCTTAGCCAACTGGGTTTCCTAATGATGTGTTTTCTCTCTGTTACCCTTGTAAAGCCAAGTGTCAACCATCAGGTCAACCATGATAAAGTGAACACACATATGACTTTAGAAAAGATATTATATACATATTTGTATAGGCGCGACCCGGGATTTGATCCTTCATTATCTACGCACGATGAGTGGTGTTCTATTCAACTGAGCTATCAGGGTTCAAAATATAAGCAAACATAAATACACATGTATTTATATTTACATATATATACATTAATTTATATAATTATGTATATATATATATGTATGTATTTCATTCACAGACGGATATTACAAAACACCTTAAAGACGCCACTCTTTTATTTGCAACATTCTCAGGAGATAATACACTCACTTTTAACAAAGGGACTGAGATATTCTGATTCCAGTTTCTGTATATTGTTTATATCATTAGTACATTGGAGCGTAAGAATAGAGTTGATTTAAATGGATATTAACATAGAATAGGTAATACATATTATCTATGCTGGGTGTGGCTCCAGAATGAAGAATGTATTATTTAGAAAAAAAAAATAGTTTACGAATTTGAATTTCCGATGCGTAATAAAATAAAAACCGGACGGTTTGCATAAAGAGTTCCGTTACATTTTCTACTGTAACAAAAACACATGATATTTATGAGCCCCCTTAAACATACTAACATTAAATTTTGCATTGCTACAGAAACAAATATATATTAACAATAACTGCAAAGAAGTCATTGCTATGAAAACCTTCCTTGAACATTCAATTTTTTTTAGGTTTAAGTTTGAAGGGAACGCTGTAATTAATTACTAAGATTGCCAACAGTACTTCTATCAAAGAACATAATCTCTACTGAATAATTTTATTGTAATGTGCAATTAAGAGTATTCTATAATGTTCTTACTGTTTGTTGTATCTAAGAAACTTTAACTAGCTACTCGTAACTTGGCTCTTGAAATATAGCCTGCGGTAATAGGGTACCATTGTAGTTCGAACCCCGATAAGCCCATATTAGTGGTTTTAGCGGCCCCCTATTGGAAAATAGTTGTTGGGATGATTGAAAAGAACTTCTATTGGGTCCTTCTTATCATCTTATTAAACCCGTACTAGTCTTGCCGGTAGCAATAATCTTAGCAGAGTTATAATCTACTGCAATCGACCAATACTGAGCTGAATTAAGATCGATACAATTTGGTTGACATTAGTATCAATTGGTCAGATGTAAGGGCCGGCGCTCACTGCCGGCATGGCATGGCAAAGGATTTCGGTACAGATATAGCATTTTTAATCTTATTACCATGAGTATAGAATTCATTTTACTTTATTTTGACACAACGATGCCAACGTTCTGTCCTACCGCGGCCTCCCTCGGCATCGTTGTGTCAAAATGAATTCTATACGCATGGTAATAAGATTAAAAATGCTATATCTGTACCGAAATGCTTTGCCATGCCATGCCGGCAGTCAGCGCTGGCCCTAATTTTGCTTTGATCGTTGTGTTTCACATTTGCGCAAATCTTCTCGCGGCATGCTCGCAACTTATATCAAAAATGTATTATAAACACTTTCCACCTGGTAAGTAATACATTTTTTCTTAATTACAATATTTTGTGACCTAAGAGTAATGTTAGCTTAGATGCACTCTTTTTTTTGTTATAAATACTCTATAAATACTCTTCTCTCAGGGTTATTTATCTAGAAATTACCATGCACATTGGCTCTATGTATCCCTTTTCATAATTGGCTAAAAAATAAAATGTAGTTAAGTTCGTTTTTACACCTCTAAGCGTTGAAACAAGAAAGTGATTTTTACGCTTCTCATACATTACTCTTTAATATTTTTAAAGAAATTTGGAAGCATTTTAAATTAAGTTTTATACATTTAAACTTTTTAAATTTTTCCTGTCTACTCTTTTAGCAACACGCTCGGTAAAACGCGCCACTGCAACATTGAGGCAAGCAGGGACTACCAATGACCACGTAGTACGATTCGGGATGCTCTCGCTGCTGACATCTACGGAAATTACCATGCAATTTAGCTAACTTATCTCTCATCCATTATGATTATAACCCACATAAAACCTTTTTAATATTCCCTTTTGTTATTTTTATACAAATAAACTATGACACTTTTTAACTCAGTTGAATAAACTAGAAACTAAACCATGGCGTTCATCTTGATGAATCCTCCAATCTTTTCTTTGATGAAGTCTCCAACCGCATCGCCCAAAAACCACTAAAAAGCCCCATACCCTTAGTCGCCTCTTACGACAACCGTGAAAAGAAAGGGGAAGTGACATTCTAAGCCGGCACTACAATTTAATGCATATTCTTTGTACGTATTACATAAAGTTGTGCCTATTAATAGTGTATCTATAACGAATTAATGTTGACGAAAAACATCGTGAGGCAACCCACATGGCTGAGTTTATATTTACTACACTCTCAGATGAAAACTTCATAAGTACAAAGCGGTGTTAGGTTTATTTTTTGAATTTGTAATCATATAATAAATGTACTAGGTGGGAAATAAAGTAAGTAAACATACATCAATCGCACAACCTAACTGATGCATAGTCCAAATTTCAGATCGTGTTCAGCTGCGAGCTAAAGCTGGTGGGGACTTGATGGCGGCGGATCGAGGAAGCAGCACCCTGGACCTCAGCGTGCCCTACATGGCGCCAAAAAGATCTTTTTATTTAACATACATATACATACTCACGGCTATAAATCCCTAGAAGGGGTAGCCAGAGCCAAGGAAATAAAAATTCATCAGCCACTTTTGGAAATGTGAGTGAAGAAAAGATTGTAAAATAAAGGTTGTTGGTAATGGTTATCCAATCGCAACGCCCAAAAATACCTTAAAAGCCCCAATACCGTTAGTCGCCTCTTACGTACACCCACCGAAAGAAATGGGGTAGTGCTATTCTAAGCCGATACTACACAGCAAGCACTAGCTTTTTATTAAAATTGTCATTTATTACCTTGATAGCTCAATGGAAAGATCATCGCATTTTTTTTATTCTGGTGTCATCTGCGTCGTTAGTTTATCAATAATATTAGCGATGAAGGAAAACATTAAGGGAAAATTAATGACTACGTGTTAAATGTTTAGAAAAAATCGATACTTTTCAACTATTTTCAAAATTTATTTCGTACATGAATGATGAATGAGCTGTGGTTGAAATAGTTGTCAGATCTTCCATTTATATCACCTGATGTCCTGATAACTTGGGACTTACTAGACAGATACGTGATAAGGGTTCATATGAAAATACTGATAATAGGCGGGTGTGAACTAAGCCATGTGGATCTTATATGAACCATACTTTATTTAGGTAAGTCCTAGCGGCGTACTATCCTTTGTTTAGCATCAGAGACCTTTTCATTTCATTTCTAATTTATTTAACTTTGTTTTTATTTAATGGCATAAGTTGAGGCGGTTTCTCATTTTATATTATCGAAATTAATATTTTAGGGTTCCTGCAGCCAGTTTTGCTAATGAAACAATCTAAGTAGAATAACAAATCTGACGTATTTTTTGTTCCATCTTCAAGGTAGCGGGGCAGCCTGCACCCACCACTTAGAAGCAGCTTTCATATAAATGCACAGTGTAATTTCACTCACCACATTCAAACTACAGTCATCAAGCAGTGGTATCTTGGAAATTATTCTGTGAACGTTTCGGAATATACTTTGATATCGAAAATGGTGTTCAAGGTAAGATTTTAGTTTTTATTACAAACTTATTCAGTCACAAATATACATAAATTTTAAAGAATGATTTAAATTAAATTATCTCTATCTTTACTTAATAGAATTACCCTAAGTATATCTTATTTGAAATGAATATCATATAAATATTAATTATATTAATTTATATTAACTATGAACTTACTGAATTAATAACATTGTACTATAAAACATTCACATACACTTTCTAGTAGTACAAACATCCATCTATTAGGTTCATACATGCGTACTCACATCTGACACTGGAATTAGTAACAAATTATGGAAGTAATTTACACTCATAGTCGCAGTTATGATTTGCAAATCTTCATGCCACATGTTTTATCTTATTCTACTTTTATTGAAAGCCCGTGTTCGTTAGTATTAAAAAAGCTAATCTTTTTGATGAGATTTTTAAGTTACCACCAAAAAAGATTACACATAGTAAATCTTATGGAATTTGTATTTTGTATTTGTATTTATTTATTCATCAAACAATATTCATTGTGTCAGAATTGATACAACTAACTTAGGACTAACTTAAATCTATTTTAAATATACAATTAATAATAGTGAATAAATCAAAATAATCAAAAAATAATAATCACAAAATGCTAAATAAATGTCAAATAGTTAAATTAAAATTCGATAGTATTAAAAAAATATATTTAAATGCAATGCTCTAATTCTCTTATGTCGTATATACAATTATCTAAAAGAAAAACTTTCAGCTTTTTCTTAAAAACTAGAGGAGATTCTATTAGTCTTATTTCATTTGGAATACAATTATAAATTTTCGTTATCTGATATCTTGGGGCATGTTCAACTATTTTGTACAAGGGAACATTTTCTTGTTTGAGGTAGAAATCTTTTCTTCTTTTGGACTCTCTTATTAACTTATTCTGTTCTGTCTCAATGCAACCACATTTATCTCTAAAGTTTGTCAAGAGCACGTATACATAAAGAGCAGGAACTGTTAAAATCTTTAATCTCTTAAAAAAATCTTTGCATGATTCTCTATACGATAGTCGTAAGATAATTCTTAGGGCTCTTTTTTGTAAAACAAATGCTTTCCTTATATTATACTGATAACTATTTCCCCAGTATTTTATACTATAACGTAGTTTAGACTCAACAAGTGCGTAATATACCATTTTCAAATGATTTAAATCAATTTCGTCCCTTAAACTTCTCAAAGCATAACATGCTGAGCTGAGAGAATTTTCAATCACTGTCAGTTCCTTCTTCCAGTTCAATTGCGAATCAATATGGACGCCTAAAAACTTAATTACATCCACTGCGCAAACTTGGACATCATTTAAATAGACATTTATTGTTTATTACTAATAAATAAAGAATAAATAAAGGAAAGAAAAATTTCGACACGGGCGGGGATCGAACCGCACTGGCAGCCAACTGACACGGTAGCTCAGTTGGCAGAGCGTCCGGGGCGTTTACCCGAGGTCACGGGTTCGATCCCCGCCCGTGTCGAAAAAAAAAAAAAAAAAAAATTTTTCTTTCCTTTATTTATTCTTTATTTATTAGTAATAATCCCCACATGAGGTTTTCATGAACAAAAAGATTTGATTTATTGTTTATTTATTTCTTATTGTAGGTTTAAACAAAATTAAATTAGTTTTTACAACATTCAAAATTAAATTATTGTGTTCAAACCAATAATTAAAAGCAGCTAGGGCAGCATTTGTCTTTTATTCCAACTCTGGTAGTGTTTTCGCTGATATAACAGAATTGGTATCGTCTGCATACATGACTACACTTATATCCGGCAGAATATTTTTAATAAAATTTATGAGGTCATTTATGAATATTATGAACAATATAGGTCCCAAAATCGATCCCTGGGGAACTCCCCTAGTAATATCGATAATTTTAGATTTGTTAGTAATTTCATTATTGGCCTCCGTACCTTTTACTTCTACAATTTGTTTTCTGTTTGTCAAGTAGGAATGTAACAAAACCAAAAATATTCCATTAACTCCATAATGCTTAAGCTTATATTCTAATATTTCGTGCTCCATCGTATCAAAAGCAGATTTTAAATCTAAAACAAGCGCTCCTACTTTAAGTTTACTATTTAAATTTAATGTTACATCATCAAGAAACGTATCAATGGCGTCCTTAGTTCCTATATTATGTTGGTATCCAAATTGTCTTTTGCTAATAATGTTATGAGTGGTCAAATGGTTTAAAAGTCTATTTTTAAGAAGTTTTTCATATACTTTTGAAATGTATCAAATTATAGATTTTGAATAATTTTTTTTTCCATATTGTGCTAAATGTTAATTCTGAATATTCTTTAGAACACTCCTAGAAAACCAATAAGTATATTATGTCAGTAAATAGTAAAATTTCAAGATTTATACGAGCAGTAGAATATCATTGCAACTTTTTCTTGCAGTACCTAATTGATTGCGTGTTTAATGCAATCAATCATGATTAACATCATATTAAAGGTGACTAAAAGCAAAAGCAAAGTGATTAATTCGTCCGGTAAAAACATTCCTTAAGTGCAGATTAAGAAATATGACAAAATGAAAAACGTTTTGTAGAAAATTCATACTCCTGTTGAAAATATTTTTACTTTTATTCGAATCATATCAATTTTCACTTTTATTCGAATTATATTACAAAATATGATTCGAATAAATATATTTATTCGCTGTATTCTATTCACCCCATTTGATCCGACTGGGGTAGGCAGAAAGTGTCTATCGCCCTTTTGATAGTTCACATTTTTTTTAAATTAGCACATGTAGGAGAACACATATAAAGTTGCAATATCCATTATAATGTTTGTTCAATTTTATATTCAAATTGCATAAGAATATCAAAATAATCCACAGAAACAAAAGTCTTTCGGTAATTTTGTAAAAAAATCACATTTAAGTCCCTCAAGTCATGCGTTATGTTATACTGCAATTTAATTAATTTTTAATTTGTAATTTGTTAGTATTGCTATAGGCAGAGCTTATAGATTATCTCCATGTTTACTATCAGCAAACATTTCGCAATTCATTTAAGTTTATTATTTAGTGTAATGAGATAATAAAAAAAATAAAAATAGTTTAGATTTCATATACCTTCTCTCTATAAAGTATATTTAAAAATCTCCCAATATTAATTCAAAATATTTTCAATATTTTTTTATTTTCAGTAAACGGCTGAATAAAACTATAGGGCGTTAAGATACGGTCATTGTGGTTTATAATCAAGAAGAGAGTATGAAGCTTGTAGCTAATGTATGATTGCACACTTTTTGAACTCTCGCGGTTCGCAGACATTATACTTAATAATCGGGATTAACCCATAGAGTCAGCCCGTGACCACGGCACCAGTAGGTGTGCCGAAACGTCGGGTAAACATATTACGTAATTGATTAAAAAAAATTCGTTGGTTATTCCTGATTATTATGTATAATTTATGATTGCTTAGAAAGTAAATTACATTACACACACTAATATAGCAAAGACTGTTGAAAGACTATCGATCAACACTCTTTACGATCTTGTATTCATTCTTCGGAAGATCTAAATATGTCTTCCGTGGTCAACCTTGACTGAAACAGCCTGATTGGTTCTTTATATTTTTTTATCTATAAGTAACTGGAAAGTGTAACAAACAGTCTATGCTAGTCCTTAGATATTAGGAGTCAATTGATAAAGTAAATGATTCTACTATGTGTAAGCGGAAGTATTATAATTGTAAGCTACGGTCTAAGATAAAAACTATCTATCTTAAAAACAAAACGTATTCATTTAACAGCCTTTGTACGTAATTAATTGTACACGGCAATAAAACGTCTGTCGGTAACAGAACAAGAATATATTTCTTCTGCAATATTTAATCTCATAATGAGCATTCTGAAAGTTCGTGGGAACATCAGCAGAAAAACCAATCAGCGTCATAGCAGACGCATTGATTTTATTGTTTATTGTATGAGTTCAATACTCCATGATATGGGTAAAAACTGAAGATCACACTAAACAAAGTCACAGTCGCTTTCTGCTTACATAATGTTATCTCATGTGTAAAAGGAACAAACAACAAGCAAACATAACAAGTGCAGAGAATGAAGTGATTAAAATTTGCCGACGGTTTTCAAATTAGTTGTTTATTCGATTAGTTTATTCTTGTAACGTTTTGTCAGGTGGACTTAGATAAGATAAGTAAATTTTTATGGTGAATAAATTGTAAACATTTGTTAAATTCAGAAAAAAATAAGATTTAGGTAGTTTTTTGCTTTTTGGGGGCATGGCCTTATGTGACTATGATTAACTTGGATTACATAATGATATCAAACATTTTTGAACAGTTAAGCCTTGATGCTATGAAAAAATATTATTTATTCTACTTAAATTAAAGGCATAACAAATTATCATATAATTTACATAAACTGGTGCAGCATGCATCAGCTGACTTATCCTGCAAGATACGTGGAGTGAGGCATATATGCTCATAGAACAAATTCCTTAACTATTTGTTGTTTACCGGTTTTTGTTGTATTTGTACCATGTATTTGCCAAATAAACTTACAATTCAACAACCCAATTACAGGTGATAATCCTGGCCGCAGCCATGGTGGTATGCACCCACGCTCGCTACTTCACCCCCGCCCGACACCACGACCTGCAGGCGGCACCCTCGGAGCAGGCGCAGCGGAGGTTCGGCTATGAACACATCTCGGATGATGAGCATGTTGACTATTACGTAAGTTACTTTATTTCATAAGTAAGCAAATATTAAAAAGATATTTAAAAGTTTCTGTCGTAGAGAAACCTTATTTTGTGGGGGAAATGGACGTCAAATATTTCGGAACAATAGTAGCTTTTACATATTTTATCTTGTAGTTTGTATATCAATTGTAGCTATTACTTTACGTTAGGTGTCTATTTAGACATCATATTTATTTGTATTAAATTAAAGAAGCCCATAGGATGTATTTTCTACGGCTGTATAACAGTCTCTACCACACACAGCACAGCGAAGGCAAAAATAGTGCGAAGTTATTTGCTAGTACTCGTATAATACTGCAAAGCTACTTTGCATTAAGTTATTGCGTATAAATACGACAACTTCTAAATCTTACTACAATGCATGTATTATCGAATCAAAACGACTCCTTCTGCTGTGTTCGTTATGAAATGAAATTGTTACATTTGTTAAATGGGCCATAAAACACGTAGAAATTCCGACATTAGCTCTATAACAATCTATTATTACCAATATTAAAATTATGACAAAACAGAAACATTAAACCATAAATTGCGTGACGTAATATAATGCATATCTACAAGTATCAATTTATACTCTAGTTTGGTATTATTGTTATGTGTTAGTAGATTGAAAATAGAACTGAAATGGAAAGACTTTTCTAGAATTGCAGTAAAAATTCTTGAATAGGCAAGTAAAATTAGCAAATTCTTGTCTACGTGATAGCTCAATGGGTAGAACACCGGTTATCATGCAAACGACTAGTGCTCAAATCCCGGGTCGGGCCTACACCAATTTGTCTTTTCTAAAGACATATGTGTGGTTAATTTATCATGGTTGTTAACGGTGAGGGAAGACATCGTGAGGAAACACACATGGCTGAGTTATACTTAGTCATGTGACAATGTATTCGTACGAAACGGCGATAGGTCTGCCCTCTATCACGTGAGTACACTGTCCATACAAAACGTGGGTACTCTGAACAGGTGACAAAGTCACGTGATGTTCCTAAGTATTAGTACCTCTGCCAACCCCTTCAGGGATGTTCGGCGTGAACGTTTATGTAAATTCTTGAAAATAGTGTTTAACTGTCTACGAACAGCAGCAGAATTTTATTTTTTTTACTTAATTTGTTGGTTTTATCATTTATAAATATCGCAAAGACATATACAAAAAGAGGCCTTGTATATTTTTAAATACTGCATCATCACATAATTTCATAGTATTAGATTGGCTGTTGCAGTAATGATTATGGTAGTTTCATTTTCTAAATTATCAATTATTCCTATGAAGAAACCCAACAGCTGTTGACCTGTTCAAAGACCTGCAGTCTCCGTCTTTCAAGCATGCTGTGATATAACACCACTTTATCATAACTTGGTACATAATCGTTACGGCGATGCACTCAATCGATTTAATTCTGAACTGTAATTTGTTGCGGCTCATTTTGATTCATTATTCATGACAAATGTGGGGGAATCATGAAACGATTATACTAACACGCATTTATGTTCACTAACTTTAGTTAATAGTTAAATACTTGATTTTAAGATTTAAAAAGTTATAGAAATAATTAATTTGGTAATACTTTTATTACCTGACTTATAATCGAAATATGAAAAAACAAAGAAGATACAGTAGACATAGACCAAAATAAAGAGATCTGTACCAAATATTTTTCTATGAATTGTCGGCTTATTAAATCATTATCCCATCTTTAACTGTTATAAGTATTTCTAAGTGAAGTAAAATTTCTTATTTCTCTGCTACAGCTTCTTATTAATATTGTTCCCTAGCTCAGTGATTCAAATTCATCTTTAACATAATGCCACATTTGTGTAAACCATTATGCGACAATACTGAATTTCCAAACATATTTTGTCATTCCTCAAAGTGCGCTATGGCTCGTAAAATACGTAAGAACAAATGCTAGTTACACAATTCTCTCGTGTAAACGACTTTACGCCACTTGACTCAGTGAATGATGAATGATGAGTGATGAGTGACACTTCCTCGGGATTTGCTACTTTAAATACGAGGAAAACGGTTACGCCAGCTTTACTTAGTTCAATGGAGCAGAGCCGATATATTATTCGTATTGTACGAAAACAGAAATTATAAATCTTTCACTTTTTACGATTAATACGTCTGTAGTTTAATGATAGATTTAAGTTTGAATATGATTGACCAAGTGTAAATTCACGTTTTTTTCCTAGGCTATACTCTGAGTTTCTAACTCGCCAATTTATATAATTGATTTCTTTCTGTAGTTTAAAGACGTAATATTTTTTCTAATTTCTTTTGTGGCAGCTAACCAATTGTGTTTAAAAATTATGACGTTATTTTATTATTGACAAAAAAGGGACAGTAGAAGTGCTAGAAATCGTATTTTCTTACATGCACAAATTTATATGACAGAACCCAATGTTATCTAATAATTACTAAAATATAGCCGGACATGATCCCTATTCTGCTCAGAAGAAAATTTAAGTTACAATAAATGCATAATAATATAATTATTTAATTATAATTATTCTGTTTCCAGGCATATCCTAAATACGTTTTCAAGTACGGTGTCAATGACTTCCACACCGGCGACATCAAAACTCACCAAGAATCTCGCGACGGTGACGTCGTCAAAGGTAATTTACTATTTTACTAACATAAAAGACATGCAGAAGAACAAAATACGAGTATAATAGCATGTTTAATATAATAGATGCATGTACTACTTTACTACCAATTCATAAGTGGAGACTTATTTGAGCGTCTGAATTTGGGTATTAATTTCAAAAAAAATATGGTTGTCAATCATATCACTTAGTTGTTATCCATCACTACCTTCCTATTTTTAATGTAAATCGATTTTGAAGTCAACAAAATACGTTATGTTAGAACAACGAAGTCTCAAGTCTTATCTTATCTCGCTTAACATATTCTTACATTCTATCCTATTTTAGTCGGCTTAGAATAGCACTACCCCATTTCTTCCGGTGATGAGTGTACGTTAGAGGCGACTAACGGTATTGGGGCTTTTAAAGGATTTTTGGGCGATGCGGTTGGAGACCCATCACCAACAACCTTTATTTCCGCATCTTTTCCCCACTCAACTTTTCAAATGTGGCTGAGGAATTTTTTATTCCTTAGCTCTGGCTACCCCTTCTAGGGAATTATAGCCGTGAGTATATGTATGTATGTATTCTATTTTTATAAATCATGGCACAATACTTTGCGTCACCTATTGTATTTTTAATGGATAATATGTTTATTCCAGGCCAATACACAGTAGTAGAACCTGACGGTTCCATCCGCACTGTGGACTACACCGCCGACAAGCACAACGGTTTCAACGCAGTCGTTCACAGAACTGCCCCCATCTCGCCCCATGAGGCAGCTCACTTGTAAATACTGACACATAATGTACAATAAGGTAGCAATAGCATACTTGAACTATGAAAGCGGCACATAGTTGTAATGCAAACCAATTTAGTGTTTCCAAAGTTTATACCAACTTCATACTACGGACAGCCCATCGGAAAATTGTAAGAGAAGGTTTAGGGATGAAACTACTAGAAGAAGGAAATAACTATATCAAATAGTAGCGGCCCTGAGCATAACCTTAGAATATTGGATAGGCTTATATTACCATAATGGTTGCTCTCCATGGTCAATATTGCGATATGCTTCCCATTTGAATGAGTTGATGGTATAATTGTTTTACATCTAAGGATTAGGGGACCAAAGCTTTGACTTTAAATCGATCTCTAAGCTAATAGTTGTCTTGTTATTTATTGAGTTAACACATGTATTATTGTAAGTTTGTGTGTAATTACTAATATCCTTGAATAGTACCTGACTATGATTACTTTGTTGTTTTGTAAATATTGTTTCAAAGCATTTAACTGTTTCGTGTTGCTTGTTGAACTAATAAAGTTGTTAAAAGTTAAACTTGATTTTTATTACGATCTTTTAAGTTCCTTCTGTTCCTTCCTGTTATCGTATGACTAGTAAGGATATAAATATATAATAAATATATATTAAGCATACACTATACGGCTTTTTCAGTGATTCATTGTCAATCTTTACTTTCACATACTAGCTAATCATTAACAATAATTTATTTTATCATTTAGAGTTTCATGCTAAAATGGTAAAATCGGCCTAATTATCCACCTGCCACCAGGCTACCGTGTTTCATGAACTGTGAAAGTAGTATAGTTATTTTTTTTACAGTTTAAGGGTTCCATTATAATATACAAAATTTTGGATCGATTTTATAACAAAAAAGTTAAGCGCTTGAAATATCTACGGAATAATAAACATTATTGTTGAATTTGAATAATTAAACTAAATTTTAAGGAAGGCTTCCATACAACAGAAATGAATTTTCTTGTTTTGTTACATTAGATGCTTAAGTCTAAATGTGCGAAGATTTGTATTATCATTTACCCTGTGTGAAAGTACTTACCTGAGCAATTGTAGATTAGTCCAGCGAAGTGGAATATGGCCAATTTAACCTATTTACGGTAGGATCAAGCCCATCAATTGTGACCAAAATATGTACGTGGACTATCATGGATTATAGTACTTTATAGCTATTTTTTTTTATTCATACAGTTAATGGCACCATCCTGTGAATTAAGCATTCCAGACTAAAATCAAAGAAAGAAGAAGAAAGAAAAACATTTATTCGCTGCTACACACGTACAAAGGAAAACACAGCACAAAAATAAGTATATACAAACACACAGAAAAATAATAATAAAAAGACAATATCATACACACTAATTCCAAGATATAAAAGAAAAAAAAACTATATCTCTCTATATAAATGCTCTACATATTTATTTTTGCAATTAATTTTACGCCTTATGCTAAGGGTAAGGCTTTACGACCAACTAGATATTGCTTTTACCAATAAGAAAGGCACTACAAATTAAATAAAATATATATCAAAGAAATATTTTCATTATTACACATGGGCCGTAACAGTCGCCACTGCAATTGCAACCCTTTTGAGTTCATACACAACTTGTTTAAATTTTCTGCTTGGTTAAAGAAATTTTTTAGTCTATTTGGTTTCATTCATACACATCTAATCTTGCCATCACATTTAATATACTCATACATTATACAATACATTAATATATTTGCCGTATAGTGCCGGCTTGGAATGTCACTACCCCTTTCCACCGACGGAGGTCGTAAGAGGCGAGGTGCTTTTTTAAGTGGTTTTTGGGCGATGGGGTTGGACATCCATCACCAACGATACTTTATGTCTGCCATCTTGGCTCCTATCAACTTCCAAATGTGGCTGAAGAGTTTTCAGCTCTGAAGCTCTGGCTACCCCTTTTTGGAATTTATGGCCGTGAGTACATGTATGTATATACAATATACATTGAAATTGACGCTGAATGGTTGAGTTATAGTTATACATTAGTCATACATAACATTGTGAATACGTACAAAGTGTTGAGAGGACTTACCTCAATCACATAAGTACACTGTCCAAGCAAAAAGTGGGTATTCTGAACACTATGATACATGCCGCGTCCCCCTTGTATCGGATTTGTAATGTTGTTGATGTGTATAAAGCATTATTTTAATGTCACATTTCATAGCTTTTCACTAATTTATTTATGATGTATTATTGTAATTTTACGAATTTGTGTTATTTAATAATTTAATTTAATATACCGGGAAACGTCTTTTTTTACTGTTTTAGTGTGAGTCGGATCGCGCAAGAAAGGTTTCAGCACTATAATCGATCCTAACCATAAAACAATAAACACAACCGTACTATAAAGTACCAATGAGAAAAACATTTTTGCTAAAACGTGCGTCCTTTACCCGAACCCGAACATTTCAACAGTATAACTATAATGTACAGCCTGTTGACATACAGGCAGATGGACCTATTGGCCTATTTGATAAATGTATTGACAATCCTTAAGCGCCCAGTACACATTGGCCCACGATGGGCCACGCTTCGCAATTGGCAATTGTAGGCCACTATCAATTGGTGTTCACACAATGGACCATTGCTCATTACGGCCTGGCAATCCACTTGCGACGGACGTCGAAGTAATTATGGTTGCAGCTATTTATTTATTATTATGTATGTATTTTTTTTATTTATGGCGCTATTTATGTTACTTTACGTCATATAGTGATTATAAATACATTTTGCAATAAAATATCCCAAAAAGGTATAAGTATCTATGAGCGGCCGGTGACGAACTAAACAATGGCCCACTATGGAAACACCACCGGCCACGCTACGCCACGATTCCTTTGAAGTGTGCCCGAAAAACCGACAACTTCGCCATTGCGCGCCACGATCGGCAGTTGTCCGCCAACATGCACCATTGCCCCCTGTACACAGTGGCGATGGCGATCAGTGGGCCAACGTCGTCGGCCATTGTGTACTGGCCGCTTTAAACAGCACCCACTTATGCTTAAAATCTGTCACCTATAAAATACTTACGATAACTATATTACATTATATATTATTATAATGGAAGGTATCTACTCGTAGCCGTGTAGTGTCGGCTTAGAATAACACTACCCCATTTCTATCCGTGGGTGATCGTAAGAGGCAACTAAGGGTATAGGGGTTTATAAGTGATTTTTGGGCAACGTGGTTGGAGACCCGTCACCAAAAACATTTATTGTTACCAACTTTTTCCTAATCAACTTCCAAAAGTGGCTGAGGAATTTTTCATTCCTTAGCTTTGGCTACCCCGTTAAGGTATTTATAGCCGTGAGTATATGTATGTATGTATTTAATCGGTTTTGTCGGTCTTTTCCTAGGTTCCTAGGTCATAAAAAACTTAAAATTAAAGTATTAAAATTGTTTTTTTATTCAATAAAAGATTTTTTAAAAAGAAATAAATTTAATATGAACGGAACTGCGGACATATTACGATTACAACGATTATGCTAGCCCTAAAGTAAATACAATTTAATGA
Organism: Bedellia somnulentella; assembly: GCA_963576735.1. Classification (NCBI taxonomy): domain Eukaryota; kingdom Metazoa; phylum Arthropoda; class Insecta; order Lepidoptera; family Bedelliidae; genus Bedellia; species Bedellia somnulentella. Next base: position 14,077,552 of record OY755176.1, on the reverse strand, counting down.
CTTGCAGTGTGAGATACTAGCTCGAAGATATATTTAATACTATACAATGAACATCTAAATAACATCCAAGACTAAGAAATACTCATTCACATTCGTCATAAAATATTGCCTTCAGCGGTTGTCAACCCAGAACCCAGAACCCCTACCTATCCTCTAGGTAAGGACGTACAAGAATATTGAACTGGTGAATTAAGTATTCACTAAAAACAGACATAAGCTGTGTACTTTCGGCTTCAAATAGCACTACCCTATTTCTGTCTGCGTGTGATCTTAAAGGGCGACTAAAGGTATTGGGGCTTTTAAGTGATTTTTGGGTGATGTGGTTTGAGACCCATCACCAAAAGCCTCTACTTTGCAATATTTTCCCCACTAAGTTCCAAAATTGCCTTAGGAATTACTTACTTTAAAGCTCTGGCTACCCCTTCTAGGGATTTATAGCCATGAGTATATTTATGTATGTAAAATCAGACAGTTAACGACTTTTTCTGACACTTACATTTGACGGAACTACCATCACGGAAATTGTTTAGAGGAGAACATTAGTTTTGTTCCGTGTTTACCATTTTACTATTGTTTGAAGATAGGATGTATTACCTCGTTTGGTGATCAGATTAGTCGCGCATGATTTTGTTTACTTTTCGACTACAAGAAGCAAGCGATTTTGCATGGTTTTGGTTTGATAAAATTACACATTATAAAGAAGGTTATTTTTTTAAAGGAAGCGATTTTTAAAATGAACGATGTGTGTACCTAGATCAATTATGATATGAGAAGCAATAAACAGCAATTTATACTGGTTGTGTATATGAAAAAAAAAGATAATCGTAACTCTATGAAAATAGTAAATATATGGTTTAACTCTTATTGTAAATGTGTACATATCTAAATGCTATTTGAATGTTTGTAACTTCTCTAAACTAATAGAACATCGCGTTGAAACAAGGAGTTTGAAAACAGTAGAGTTTAATTAAAGTAAGTAAAAAAAATATAATTTCAACAAACACAATGGATAATGCCGTGTAGTGTCGTGGGTGTACGTAAGAGGCGACTAACGGTATGGGGCTATTAAGGGATTTTTGGGCGACGATGCGGTTGGAGACCCATCACCAACAACCTTTATTTTTACTATCTTTTCCCCACTCAAATTTCCAAAAGTGGCTGAGGAATTTCTAATTCTTCCCTACCCCTTCCTAGGATTTATAGCCGTGAGTATATGTATGTATGTATGTACAATGGATATCTCGTGTTATTGTTAAACCAAATCCCATGCTCTAACGTGTTGAAAATTTTCGTGTCCTAATATATTCAAGGTTTATTGTCAAACCATGCAAGTCTGAAAGTACCACTAACGTTAAACGACTAAATAAATTTAAGAGTACACAAAGTGCAAAGAGAAATAATTACCTATTGTATTCATTTCATGCCTAAGAAAATTTATTTATTCGTTTAAAGTAATAACTCAAACTCATACAATCACGTCATATATCCCCGACGGGGTTGGCAGAGTTGTCACCCGGTGTTCAGAGTACCCACGCTTTGCTTGGACAGTGTACTCACGTGATATGAGGCAGGCCTATCGCCGTTTTGTACGAATTCACTGTCACATGGCTCAGTACAATTGAGTCATGAGGGTTTTTCCCTCACCGTTATCAACCATGATAAATAAACCAATATGTCTTAAGAAAAGTGTAAAAATATTTTTATCCCCCCGTCCGCAAACTTTTCGTTAACAGGACTCCAAATATTTTACTTTACGTACAACAAATTTTCGTTGTTCACGTATTAATATATAGATGCCAAATTGTCATATTAATCTCAGCTCTGCATTAACAAATATAGTAAACGGATGATGTTACTAAAACGCAAATTTAATAAATTTTACAAATAATGTTTTAAAATACTACTTATCATCGTCATGAGTATGAACCAAACGAAGTAACATGCAAACCCCGTACGCTATTCGTATGTGTAAACATTGTCTCACGAAAAGTATCTAGAGTACATACCGACTGTGTCGTACACAAATTATTGAGTTACGACAGCTTCTGTGTTCACTGGCGTCATAATTTCGTACCTGTATGGCTTGAGACACATTCATTTAATGATACATGTTCTCTCGTTAGTAATTATGATTAATTACTTGCATCACAGTATGAGATGTGGAGATAAATTGCTTTTGGTACTTTGCATAGTTATTGTCATTTATTTAAGTACGAGTACGGTTACTTCAGACTAAATTAATTTTTTTTGATAGTTAAATTTTTATTTAAATTTCTTACGATTGTAAATCATAAACTATTTTAAATAATTTACGTTTATTTTATTTAACAGAATTATAACTTGTTGTAATATGATTTAAAAATCTATAAGGACTTGTATGTCAGTCTGAAAATATTAGAACAATTACTTGGTTCAAATATATCTTAGAAAACCTTTTGTGATTTAAACTTATTTTCCTTTTTAATCATTAACACATTTCCGTAGCAATCCAAAATTACATACGCCATAATGTATTCCAAGTCCTCACAAATATAAACTTAAACACATGTTGCAATCTAATCTACATTCGTCAGTCCATTGTACCGTGCGAAAATTTTCTCAATTAGCGGCAGCGCCGAGGCCTTTGCAGAAAACTTCATTTTCGGAAGCACCAACAGAACTGAGCACCAAGGCCAGCGTTCTATGGCAAATAGGCTACATATAAGTGTCTGTGAAATCACCATTGTATTATTAAGGGGATAGACATCACGTGAAACTGGTGTCTTATTTGTTCTTAGTTGGTTTGTTTTGTGAGTTATAATGTTTCGGTGTTTGTACTTGGTGTCCTTACTGGTTTGTTTTGTTCGCGCTGGGCCTAAGCATGGTGTACCTTATGCTCATGGAAATGGTTATTATGTAAGTATTGTGAGTTTAGAGTAAATGAGGAAAGTGATAAGAAAGATGTGACGAAAATTTTATTATTGATGGCAAACATGAAAGTAAATAAAGCGGATTAAAAGAGAATGTGTCGAACGTGGTCCGGTGGGAGGCAACTTTTGGAAAAAACGTGACTGTAAAAAGAATACAAAAATTGCCGTGTGAGTTGTTACAACGTACTTTTCACAAAGGTGTCATGAAGGGTGACTAAGGTTAAAGTGACTAAACGGATGCAAATTCTTAATGAAACATTTTGTTACTAATAAATAAAGGAAAGAAAAATTTGGACACCGCCGGAATAAAGGAAAGAAAAAAAAATCTTTCCTTTATTTATTAATAACTAGCTTTTTGCCCGCGACTACGTCCGCGTGGACTACATTTTTTGCATTCAGTTTACATCCAAAATACCAAAACACTATCTAACTACACTAACTTCTGTTTTTTGTATTTATAATCCCGTGGGCGTTGTAATAGATATAAAGAACATTGAGACTTTTTAAGTGATTATTGGGCGATGCAGTTGGACGGTTCGACGGACCCCATTCAACTTCCAAAAGTGGATAAAGACTTTGACCACCCGGGATTCGAACCTGGGTCTTTCGTACTTAGTGTTTACCAAACGGTATACCGCTACGCCACGCAGACATTAGTGTAAATCTCAAATTTGTGATATCCTATATATCTAGTAGTCATACTATTGACAAACAATTAAATGGACAATTATTTTGATGAAAATGGATGAAAACCTTATTTTTTCCAAAAAGACTATTAATGAAGAGTCCGATAAAGTCGGTCGATGAAAAAATTAATCGTGTAAATATGGGGAACCATATAAAAGTTATGTTTTTTATGCTCCTGTGGGAACCCTTGCGAAATCCGGGATAAATTATATCCTATATGTTGGCCAGGTGTATAACCTAAATTCATGCCAAATTTGATCAAGATCGGTCCGGTAGAATTAACGTGATGAACGGACATACAGACAGACAGACAGACAGACAGACATTTTTTTCAAAAATAGCATATTTGGCTTCAGTATCGAAAATAAAACATATTCCACCGGTTTTTATTTTTTTTTCTTCAATGTACAGTTTTGACCTCGTTACAGTCTTATTATAGTATAGAAGAAGATAATTCCCACATGAGGTTTTAATGTCAAAAACATTCGAATTATGTGAAAGATTTCGTTTTTGTTATTATTACATATACTCACGGCTGTCAACCCCTAAAAAGTTTGGAAATTGACTGTGGAATATATCGTAATAAAAGGATGGATGCTTATAGTTCTCCAGCCATATTGACCAAAAATCACTCAAAGTTTCATAAACTTATTTGCATTGTATGACATCCACGGAAAGTAGTGGGTAAATACTATTCTAAGCCAATACTATAGTGCAAAGTTTCACGACTGTGATGGTTTCCGATGTGGGTTGGGATTAATCATGAAGCTCTATAAAGCGGATTGCTATAGCTTTTGGTAAAACTATCCATACATACATACATACATATACTCACGCCATTAGTTCCCATTGGGGTAGGCAGAGACTATTGATCGCCACTTCGTACGATCCTGACAAACCTCTCTAGCTTAAAACCATCCCTGAGTGTATATTCGGTGTATATTGACCTCCAAAGGCATTAAGTATAGCTGTCATGTGGAATTAATTAGTACATAATTATGTTTCAATATTACCTTCGAATAAACTGATTATTTATCTACTGTTATTAAATAGTTTGGCACACAATACACAAATGGGGTGAAATACATACATTTTTGGAGCTTTGAAGTCTAACGATGATGATGATGATATTAACCAAGATGAAGAATATAATACGAATACTCCAGCCCACGTAACTAAGGCTTTTTAAAACCAGTACGTCGTGTGAGAAATGAGAAACGCGTTCTCATAAGCTTGATGCTATGCCCTACATATTTTTGTGAACCTAGAGGAACAAAATTGCATAAGTGGTTCAGATATTATAAAGAACTACATACATACATATACTCACGGCTATAATTCCCTAGAAGGGGTAGCCAGAGCCAAGGAATTATATATTCCTCAGCCACTTTTGGAAGTTGAGTGGGGAAAAGGCGGTAAAATAAAGGTTTTTGGTGATGGGACTCCAACCGCATCGCCCAAAAATCCAATAAAAAGTCCCAGTACCCTTAGTCGCCTTTTACGACACCCGTGGGTAGAAAGGGGTAGCGACTTTCTAAGCCGGCACTACACGGCTCTCTTCAACTCACTTCTTCACTTCACTAGAACTCTTTGTCAATATTGTAGTATTAACATGTCATCACTTCGAACAGCTACCATTATTCAATTATTTTGAGCTCTACATATCGCCTTTGCAACTGAACTTTCATCTATTCACTCCTTATGGTTTTATTTAACAACACCGTACTTTGTGCACACACGGCTAAAATATCAGTACGATTAGAAATTCCTCATTTTCTTTGGGAATAATTTAGGAAAATATTATTTGATAGTTGGATTTTACTTAATTATTTGATTAAATGATGGTTGGTCTCCGGCCACATCACCAACAATCAGACAAATGTCCCAATATCTTAATTCGTCTCTAAGGACATACGCGGGAAGAAATTGGTGAAGTCTATGTAATTTGAAATGACGAAGGTATAAGATATCTGTTTGAAATAAGGGGCCTCACTCTTATCTCCGCGGGTTAAATACAAGAATATGAATATCAGATCATTTTGAAGGGATTGTTGGGCAATATAGTTGAAATTCTGTCACAAATCATATACATACATACATACATATACTCACGGCTATAAATCCCTAGAAGGGGTAGCCAGAGCTAACGAATTAGAAATTCCTCAGCCACTTTTGGAAGTTGCGTGGGGAAAAACAAAAATCCCTTAAAAAGCCCCAATACCGTTATTATTATTATTTATTAATCTTTATTAATATAAATGGTTACATTTAATTATAACAAAGCCCTGCAAAACTGTTTTACAGTTTGTCTGCAGGTAGAGTCTCTTTTAATAAATTTAGTCGCCTCTTACGTACACCCACCGGAAGAAAAGGGGTAGTGCTATTCTAAGCCGACACTACACACAAATCATATATTTTTGTTTATTCTGAAGCTTGGTCTAACCTTCTTGTGACTTATAACTTATAACCTTATGAATAAGTAGGCAGATGGAATTGCGATATAAGATGATAAAAATTTATAAATACATTTTCAATTCCAGCTTTACACCAAACATATTTAGTCCGAAATTTACTATTATATCTTGATCTAAAATTGCAATATAACATATACATAAACGTTCACGCCGTTTATCCCCGAAGGGGTTGGCAGAGGTACCAATACTCCTGAACTCACATGGCAAGCGCCATCTAGTTTCCAGAGAAGGTACCCACGTTTTGCTTAGACAGTGTACTCACATGATAGGGGGCAGGCCTATCGCCGTTTTGTACGAATACACTGTCACATGACTAAGTACAACTCAGCCATGTGGGTTTCCTCACAAATTGCAATTTAATGAATAATTTATACTATTATATTGTGTTATTCACAGAACGACAATCCAAAATACTCATTCAATTACGGAGTAGCGGACCATAGCACCGGGGACGTGAAGTCACAGCATGAGACCAGGGATGGTGACGTGGTCAAGGGTATGTCTGTTTTCTGACCTTGTTGGCTTTCAGTTGGTAGCCATTAAATGTTTGTATATTTTGGCAGCTTTTTTGTTGTTGTTGCATTACATACATACATACATATACTCACGGCTATAATTCCCTAGAAGGGGTAGCCAGAGCCAAGGAATTAGAAATCCTTCAGCCACTTTTGGAAAGTTGCGTGGGTAAAAGATGCTATAATTAAGGTTGTTGGTGATGGGTCTCCAACCGCATCGCCCAAAAATCCCTTAAAAGCCCCAATACCGTTAGTCGCCTCTTACGCACACCCACCGGTAGAAACGGGGTAGCGCTATTCTAAGCCGGCGCTACACATTGTTGCATTATTGGTTGGTATATCAATAGAATGAGGAAGGCAAACATTTTTATGATGGTGTTAACTATAATAACTAACTTATATTTTTTTATCATAATTTCAATGAAAAATTTAATACTTTCTTATGAATTTATACCCATAAAGTACTAATAAAGAGAATGAGTTGTTTGTGTGTTTGTACAAATCATTCAAACGGTTTCTAAAAATATTTTCTTAATACAAACAACATAAGTACAAAGTGGCGATCGATAGTCTCTGCCTACCCCAATGGGAACTAACGGCGTGAGAATATGTATGTATGTACAAACAACATACTTGAGAAGAAGCTTAGGCTATCCATTACTACGCTAGATTTAATTTAGAATGGGCAAAGTAAGTCAAAAGTATCACTAACAGTGACGTGCCGTGCGAAACCGAGTCGGAACACTAGTTTGCTATAATGTTATAAAAACTTAGAACTGTAAGTGTCATATCATAGCTTCTAACTTCTGGTGGAGATCAGGAGGTCTACTCATCACATTCAGAACAATAATGGGCATATTTATCTTTTCTAACCCATATTAACATTTATTTCTGTCTCCCTCACACAAACGAAATATTATAATAATTAAAAAGCCAGTATTGCATTAAAATTATGCTGTACGTTGAACCACATGAAAAATGCTTCGGACTACTAAATTTGCATTTTATTTCGCACCATAATGAGCTACGTAAAGAATAGAACATTGTTTGTTTGTCAAGATCAAAGATAGTTATACAATACTTTCTTAGAATTTGCAAATGTATAGATATCATCAAAGCCTTCTTGGTACTAGAAAAGTTTCCCTATGATTATTTACATTTGAAGCGTCTGGTAATCACGTTTCTGTTACTTTGGTAAAGGATAAACCTTAAATGAATAAAATGTTGTACAAGCTTGTGTAATTTTTTTGAGGGCAACCAATAGATAAATTTAAGCTTTCCAATGATAACAACATATATTTTTGATATATGTAGGACAATAATTCAATACAAGTAAGTAACCCTGGCGCGACTACGTCGCGTCCAATAAAATGAGTTTATTTTGAAATTTTCCGACCAATCACAGCGCAGCTCTTTTGAATTTCTAGTGAATTTTTCTGATTGGCCGGTTTGAAAAAATTCCGACCAATCACAACGCATATCTGATCGACTAAAGTTTGCGCGCGCTTATGACACTCAAGCAAAGTCTATGGGCCAAAATCGAAACTTTTAAATTCTGTAACAATTAACTTAATCCAGTTACATCAGATGTCTGAATTTTGTGCACACCACGGCCGCGAACTGTACAAAACGATACCTGAACCAAATTTCTAGCCTAACTCATCGCGTCACAGGCTTCCGGGCAAGAAAGAGGCTTACAGAAATAATAATTTAATATTTGATGACCATAGCTTTTAATATTTGATGACCATAGCTGAGTAAATTTCTTAAAAAGATTAATCTCTCACATTGATCAATCATCTCATACCTTTAATCGTTTCTTTAATCTCGATAGACTGGTATTTTGTCAAACCATATAATTTTTAAGCTAGGGAACAGGACATATTATTCTATCACTGTACAACAAACTATTCATTAGTCGTCATAAAGTATATTAATAATAAAAAATCGGTGTTTTCTGATTTTGCTATTCTTTTAGATATTTACATACATAGGTATTTAAAACTACTCAACCTCCAAAAGTGACTAAGGTATTGGTTATTCCAAAGCTCTGGCTACCCCGTACACTATATTCAAGAGTCTAGAGATAACCGCCGTGAGTGTATGTATGTATGTATTTAGAAGCACAACTCTAACAATTAGAAAAATTAGCAACAAGATTGAGAATCGAACGTAAACCTATGAAGCCCATATCATTTAATCTTATTAATAAACAAGCAAATTAAGAAGGTAAAGGATATTTATCAATTTATATTAATATATGCTGGTAATAGAAGCTTCGTAATGAGTACGTAGAATTGCCAGTTTATTTGACCTTTTCGAAGCAAACTAGATCATCCTGTCACTATCAGAACTATCGGAACCTTGATATGGAAAGGATAATCTACATTGAAGGAGTCAACAACCTGGTGTTAAAAAGAAGGGCCATCATGATAAGATAAAAATTTCTTATGATTTGCGGTTAAATATTATGTTTGTGCATTTAAGGTTACTAAGGGCCAGTTTTTTGATCCGTGGTTAACTCAACAATTTGTTAAATTTCGTAACTATTAGTTAGATATCAGCAAATGCATTTTTTGACCCGTGGTTAGAGTAACTAATGTCAAATATCGAACCAAAATGGATTTACGATTTGACTACTGGTTAGACATTTAACTATAGTCAATGTAACAAATGGTTATATTTTTAACTACGGATCAAAAAACTGGCCCTAAGTTTTCATGGGGCCTGTTTACACATAAAATCAAATTAAATTTCGAAATGACAGGTATATATCAGAAAAAATACCATCTATTGTTGATAAAGCGAATGTCACACAACTTACATACATACATATACTCACGACTATAAATCCCTTAACGGGGTAGCCAGAACTTCGGAATGAGAAATTCCTCAGCCGCTTTTGGAAGTTGATTGGGGGAAAGATGGTAATTAGGAATGTTTTTGGTGACGGGTCTCGAACCACATCGCCCAAAAATCACTTAAAAAGCCCCTATACACTTAGTCGCCTCTTACGATCACCCTCGGGTAGAAATGGGGTAGTGTTATTCTAAGTCACGGCAATCATCACACAACTATTTGTTTTAAAACATTATTTTTACACCAAAAACAAAAAAGTAAGGCTAATTCATTTTATTTACGATGAAACAAATCACCTCTGGATTCATGTTCTCTGAACTCATATTGTCCGAGGCAGATGTTTTTCCCGCTTATCTAGAGAAGTTTAAATTAGGAAGTTAATTTATAACAATCATATTATTTTCAGGCCAATACTCCTTAGTAGAACCAGATGGGTCAGTGCGCACTGTAGACTATACAGCAGATTCAATACACGGTTTCAATGCTGTAGTTTCGAAGTCGGGACCATCAGTTCATTCGCCACCACCACCACCACCACAGATCCATACCATCCAGCCCCATTATCAACCCAATCATGGTATTCAGCAAATACAAGTACCTCATGGTATTCAACAAATACAAGTACCTCAAGTAAATCCAGCTATACGGTTTATTGCGAAACCGATTCCGGTTCCCGTGGAAGTGCCCAGACCGATTTATACTAAGCCTTATTATGGGCAACCTGGACCGTTTTGTAAGTATTTTTTACACATACTCACGACAATGATCCTTATAAGTGTAGCTATTCCTCAGTCCCTTTTAAAGTAAATATAGTGGAGCAAAGGAGTTGCGGGTTATGGTTTCTAACAACATCACCCACAAACTATGTAGAAAACTTCAGATTTATAAGCCACCTAGAATAACATAATGTGTAAATCATAACACAATATGAATAATAAAATGACACTAACAAAATTGTGCAAATTAAAATGTTCCGAACATTTCCCATGAACTAATTTGAAATTTTGGAAACATAAATTTTCAAGAACAAGCAATCCTTGAGTACTTGTAGTTAATGGTATTATTTTAAATATATGTACTCATACAAGACACACATACAGAACTAACATCTCAATACAAAGAAATAGCCGCCGACGAGATAAGCCATTGTCTTGTTCAATTAACCTTAGATAAAGTGCGTGTATTGTTGTGCTATTGTTAACTGATAATGTCCATGTTACAGTGATTCCCAAGGAGCTGCCACCTCAGCTGTATGACTACGACAATTTTGACTATGAGATGCACGCGTATCCGCCGCCTAATTACTTCGTTTGAAAAAGAATTTAGAATAGAATAGAATTTATTTAGTTTTTTAGTTGTAAGTTTGTAGTTTGGTTATGTCCTGATGAGTATTGTTAGAAGTAAGTCAGCGAGTGTTCTGATTGTATAAATTTGTAATTTCATTTTGTTTGTTTCATGATAAGAATATATGAAATGTTTGATATTTCTTTACCTCTTTCTAATTATACTCAGTTAAAAAAAGTTTTTTTTTTATATTTACAAATACAAATAAAAAGAAATTTTGTTAAAGTTTAAAGATTATGAAATATGTATCGCATCTATGATATGGACTGGAGTTCCCTTCTACGTAAATTACGTAATAAACGTATTTAAAGTTGTTTACTCATTGGAAACGTCTTTAAGGTTTTATTGAAATGATTTACTTATTTTCCTTATTAAAATGTGTTGATTCGATCTAAAATATATACTTATAAAATAACGTCTCAAATACCCATCCCACCGAATTTGGAGTTGAGCAAAAGGAGAGAACCGTCCAGGCTCCGGTTGCTTACATACTTGGTATTACTAATAAATAAAGGATTAAAAATTTCGACACTAGCGCAGATCGAACCCGCGACCTCCGGGTTGGAATTGATTAAAAAATAATTGATGAATCGGCAATGTATGTATTTTACTCACCGCTTAGGTTCATAACTAAGTTCTTCCCAATCCAAACGATTAAAAAAAAAGCTATTTTTCGTTCATTTTACGTCTACCTATTTCAATTTACCGCAATTGTATGTAACTTGTTTTCTTGTCCTAAACATACATGGTAATGTCCTTGGTTAGTCATCTCAAAGTAAGTTTGGCCCGGGTACAAGAAAAACCTCTTTGTTTTTGCATAACCTCTACGTGTAGTTTAGTTACTAGAGTTGGTAAGTGATAACAAAACAAGACGACAAAAGCGTGTATGACCACGTCACCCTAAAACTTTGCTGTCTTATACAAATACTACAAACAAAAAGAAAAAAAATATATGCATATTTTTAAATGTATTACAGACATAAGACATCCACTACACTGGACTCAAGATTCATACAATGATCTCAATTACAACCTATCCTGCGCTATAATATAATACGATCATATTCAAGAGATCTCAAATCCCATATGATGATGATGGTTTTACAGAATTAAACTACATACATATTCGCACCATCATTTCCTGTTGGGTACGGCTCAGACTATCGATCGCCACTTTGTACAAACCTGGCAAACCTCTCTAGTTTCGTTTAAAGAAAGAAAGAAAGAAAGAAAAACGTTTATTCGCCATTTGTAGGCACAAGAAGAACAAGTAACATAATACAAAAAATAATTTACAACTTAATCTTAACAACATTTAAAATAAATTAGTAATAAAATAAAAAATAATAAAAAACAAAAAAAGAGAATCAATAAAAAACATACAAAAAATTGTCATGCACTTCCCGTGCCACCCGAACAGCGAATTGGTGCTGTCTCAGCATTTTCTTACATCCATCAATCTATTCAAATACTCTTTTTTTTCATAATTAAGTAATTAATTTCATTTAATTTAACACTGATCAACCACATCCTGATGATTATGGTTATAGACACCAAAAAAATTTAAATTAGACATGAATTCAAGGAATGATGACCATTGAGAATTTACCATGTTAAGCCTATGGGAAAATTAAGTAAGAATACTAGCGCATTTACATACAATTTTCTTTGTGTCCTATGTAGCGAAACTCACGTCCCTCTTCCTCATTACAACTTTCTTTTTTACACCAGTTCCTCGAGTTCCCGTTCACTTAATCAACGTTTTTTTAAACTAAATAGTCTAGAAATTTTGTTAAATAAAATTGATTGAAATTCTCGCTCAGCTCCATTTTTTTGCATCATGCCTTCATGCCTCCCTAGTTCTATGTTGGAGTCGCAAAATTTTGCATCTCCTAAATAATAGGCGCATCTATTCAATTTGGCGTTTATGTTTTTTGTTCCTTTGTGAATGCTTTTTATTAAAATGAATAAATAATATAGTCCAAGAGCCCGCGACGGCCAGACCTTCCTGTAATAATAAAAGCTAAAAGTTTTTCTATGTGTGCCTATAGTAAAGGTAAGAACGATCCCCACCCGTGAAACCTGGCTAGTGGTGGCTTTGGCAGGTAACAGGTAATAAAGGTGTATACAATTTTATCTTAAATTTATTAATTTATAAAACTTATTTTTTATATATTTTACTTATAACAATATCAGAACTTACGTCACGCATTACCAGACGCTTTATACGGTTCCAACCCCTTGCCAGACACCCCTAAACTATAATATTTTGTAATTTTACTTACGTTATGTTTTAAAAGCTGAATTTTATAAATGTTAATTGGGGAACTATTAAATGATTTAAATCTTTTTGTTCATGAAAACCTCATGTGGGGATTATTACTAATAAATAAAGAATAAATAAAGGAAAGAAAAATTTCGACACTTTCCTTTATTTATTCTTTATTTATTACTATTAAATGATGTTTCTTTAATAGCCAGACACATTCAAGGGTTCTATCATTCTGCCAGACGCATTGAAATGCGTAGAAAATGTGAGAGTGCGGTGATGATGTACTAACTGGTATGTACGGGTGACGGCAATTGTTCTCGCGATGGTATTTTTGCGTAATATTTGTTCAGGCGTTAAGTCTGTACAAGTACTCTTATGTTTTCTTTCAGATCTTCCATAAAACCTTGTTCTGATAGTTTTTTCTTTATGTGGGCGTTAAAATCTACCTCTGTACCAAATTTCAGCTCTGTATCTGTAGGTCTATGGGAAGTACTAGTTCTATTTTGATGATCAGTGAGTCAGTCAGTTAACGCCCACATAAAGAAAAAACTATCAGTGAAGTTAGTAACTGGTAACTTTTTGACAATGCGAGTCATATGGGCTCGTCTTGGCAACATTTTACATGAAAACGGTTTTGGTGGGACTTCATTTCTTTTTGTAAGTTGTTTGGATTTTTTTTTAGTTTTATTTCTTTTTTTCAACAAGGAGTACCTATCCATATATATATCTGGGGGCATCAAGTTTTAGATCAGATTAGACCTCTAGCATCAGAATTGAAAGTTACAGGTCTCATACAAACTCCCATCCCCTAGTTTAAGGAGTTGAGAGATGAAAGTTACAAGTTTTATAATTTATTCGTTGTTTGTGTGCTAATAATAGCTTACATACAAAATTTCAGCTTTCTAGGATATTAGGAAATACCCTAAAAATTTGATGATCATCAGTGAGTCAGTGACGAAATCAGCGTTTTTTAGATATAAATAAAAACTGAAGTATAAAAATCTTATGTAATTAATACTTTATGTGTTCAATAAGTCTGCTATTGATAATATATCTCGAAAATTTTGTTGATCTAGCATAATCCAAACACAAGTTATGAGGGTTCAAAAAAGACGAAGCGCTTCGGGAAAAGGTAGGCAGTGCCCGTGCGCTTCCCTTGGTTCGTCTTGGCGGGGGCACTACCGTGCCTCCAGATATACTCATTTAAACTTCTGGGCCAAAAGCGATTAAATTGAATTGGATTTAAGGACTTTGGATTGTTGATATACAATTGTTTTACTTAACACGGGTACGATATCACAAATAATGTCAAGTAACTAAAGGAAATTAAAGTTATTATTTGGAATTTTGTCTCATAACTGAGCTTTAACAATGCCGTTTATGAAGATGCAATTGGATATACACACGCAGTATCGCAAAATATATCATAATCAAATCGTGAAAATAACCCCTAAAATATCAAGAAAAAGAGTATCAGGAAAGCCAGTACTTTATACGCGAGCGTACTGTAAATGCAAAGCCAAGAAGACCATAGCGTTGACTTGTTCCTTTGTTTATTTTTAGTTATTTGTAAATAGGTTTTGCGTAGTTTAAGGACTTTGACTTTGCTCCTTCAATTATAAGATAAAATGTTTTTAAATGTTTAAAAAATACTTAAATAAAATATGATATATATTTACAGTGAAATATTCCACATCGACCAACTAAATCCGTACAATTTAAAACCGACCAACTAAACTGTTCCCCACTGACCAACTAAATGGTTGGTCGGTGGGGAATGATTAAATTTAACTATTGGGTGTGACCCACGGACCAACTAACCTGTATGATGGGTTTGTAGTTATTGTTTTGTTGTTATTTTCTTGAAAATACAAAAGCAATTTCAAAATATTGGACATTTAATAAGTACATACATAATATACCCACCTCCATAAATCCCAAAAAGAGGTAGCCAGAGCTAGAGATTCCTCAGCCACATTTGGAAGTTGATAGAACGAAGATAGAAGAGTTGGAAGTTAAAGGGTGCAAGATGGTAGTGATAAAGTATTGTTGGTGATGGGTCACCAACCACATCGCCCAAAAGCCACTTAAGAAAAGCCCCATACCCTTAGGCCTCTTTTCCATTACACGGTTTCTCGCCGTGAAAATCTACGGTTAATTCGCCGCGTGTAGGCACGGTCGTCAGTGTGGTATGGATCACTATATGAGCTTGTCGACATGCACGGTGGCGCCAAGGCACGGCGCCGCGGCCGCGTGCGCCGTGACTGCCCCTCGGCGCGCCGCGTCTACGCACGGCGTGATTTTAATCAGTGTTGTATGGCAGTCTATCGGGGTGTGTCGACGGTGCCGGACGTACGCACGGATTCGTGACCGCTTATATACGCTGTTTCGCGATTTTATTATAAAATGAACATAAATCAAGAATTATTAATTACGTTGATTCAAGAAAGGCCTGTAATATGGGATAAGACCATCGACGATTATAAAAATAAGCGGCTTAAATATGATTCCTGGAAAGAAATATTTATTCATTTCCAGCCCACATTTGAAGATTTTCTTTTTCCTATATATGTAATAAGCAACTATAATCTTTTTTTTCGTAAGAAAATTCATGACGCAGCACGTCCGAGTAAAAAGCGCTACTAGCCAGTACTTACCAATGTCTCGCGCGGTGATTTTGCCGTATCATGTACAAGCTAGCACGTTTTTTCAACCGTACGGCTTACACACCGTACGTTTGAACAACCGTGTAATGGAAAAGAGGCCTTAGTCACCTCTTACGACACCCGAGGGTAGAAAGCGTTAGTGACATTCTAAGACGGCACTACACGGCATATAATAAGTAATATCTTTTTGCAATATAATTATTTATGGATTATATAGCTAAATGAAACTATGGAATAAATTTGACCTATGATAACCATGATATGATGGTAAAAGTTAAGGTTCAATCAATTTGGTTATATATAGGATTAAAAGTAAATTGGTATTGGTAGCTGTGTAGTGCCGGCTTAGAATAGCACTACCCCATTTCTTCCGGTGGGTGTACGTAAGAGGCGACTAACGGTATTGGGGCTTTTAAGGGATTTTTGGGCGATGCGGTTGGAGACCCATCACCAAAAACCTTTACTTCACCATCTTTTCCCCACGCAACTTCCAAAAGTGGCTGAGGAATTTTTAATTCCCTAGCTCTGGTTACCCCTTCATGGGATTTATAGCCGTGAGTATATGTATGTATGGTATAAATAGGTAACAGATCGTGAAATGTAAACTTTAAGCTACACTGCCACATGCACGCGTTATTTCTCATTCCTTCACCCTAGGCGTAGCACTTTGACTACCTTTGTTGCATATGTTGCATACATACATACATATACTCACGGCTGTAAATCCCTAGAAAGGGTAGCCAGAGCTAAGGAATTAGAAATACCTCAGCCACTTTTGAAAATGTGAGTGGGAAAAAGATGGTAAAAATAGAGGTTGTTGGTGATGCATCTCCAACCGCATCGCCCAACAATCCCTTTAAAGCCCCAATACCGTTAGTTGCCTCTTATGTACACCCACCGGAAGAGATGGGGTAGTGTTATTCTAAGCCGACACTACACAGCAATTATTAGCTATTTAAATACAGTAACCAAAAAACTCAACGACAAAGATTATCAATAAATGTGAATTAAGTTTTGCGTATAGTAAATATATTAACACACTACACAGCATAATACCTTTTTTTTAAATATTTTCTTAAGAGGATAACGCTATACTGATATCTCAATAATCCAATTAGTTTGACTG
Source organism: Bedellia somnulentella (assembly GCA_963576735.1). NCBI lineage: Eukaryota > Metazoa > Arthropoda > Insecta > Lepidoptera > Bedelliidae > Bedellia > Bedellia somnulentella. The sequence continues at coordinate 14,060,700 of OY755176.1, read as the reverse complement.
GGTAAATTGTTAGATATATACTCATTTCATATTGAGAAATTCCTCACCCACTTATGGAAGGGACCAGTTTGTGAAATAAAGTAAGTGATGGGCCTCCAATTGCCTCGCTCAAAAATCACTTCAAAAACTATAAGGACGTTATTATGGTTTTTTAAGTGATTTTTGAGCGACGCAATTGGAGACCCATCACTTACTTTATTTCATCATAAAAGTATGAACACCCGTGGGGAAAATGGGGTAGTGCTGTTCCAAGCCAATACTTAAATACATGTAAAATGATAACCCACTAACTAGTCAAGTATCGATGGAGCTGCTAGTTTATCTCTAGAAATGAAATCTAGACAAAATCGTGCTAAGTCTTAGGTTCCTTGCTACGATTTCTTTATATCTTCTATATGACTGGCCGTTGAACATTCGGCTTATTCCGTTTATCCACCCTAAAAAATCCTCTCTAAGGCGGATATTCGGAAACGCGTGTCCGTCTATCCACCCTGAACGGGGTGGATATCCGGAATGCATATAATATGGTTCTTCCGATTTTCTACCCTGCCTACGTACAATCATTTACAGAAAAAAGACCCTAAGTTTGTAAGATATTTTTATTCAAACTGAAAGTAGGTATGTTTATCTTAAGTATTTAATTGTTCACGATGTTCATTGGACCCATTTTGTGTTGTGTATGTTTCTGTAAATTACTGTACTTGGGGTAAAAAATCGGAAGAACCATATTATATGCATTCCGGATATCCACCCCGTTCAGGGTGGATAGACGGACACGCGTTTCCGAATATCCGCCTTAGGGAGGATTTTTTAGGGTGGATAAACGGAATAAGCCGAACATTCTGTATAAGATAGTGGGTACGAGAATTTTGGCGTTCTAGTTTTATCCTAAGTCTCAAATTGGGGCCTGAAAATACAGCGAAATAGATGTAAATAGATGTGAATGATATAGACACATTTTTCATGCTGCAACTTTTTCACCTTTCGCTCAGAGTATCCTTTTTTGCTTGGAATGACTATTCATATAAAAGAGGCTAAATTTATGCCGCTTTGTATACAAATATAATAAAGTATAGGTCGGCCATGTAGATTTTCTCAAGATCATTCTCTTTCATGTGACTTGTTTCTGAGCCCTGAGGTTGCGGATTCTAATCCTGCTGAGAGTAACAATTATGTGATGAGCATAAATTATTGTTTCTTAGTCTTGGATGACATTTATAAAGTATTAAATAAATCCCTTGACGCAAGTAATTAAATTGTGCTTAGTTTAGGGCTAACTTGATCTGCGTATTATATGACCGTTTGTATTTTTATTATTTAAGACGCTTATGATCAAGGTTTCCTAGATTGGAATAAGCTATATTTTTAAGGATTAATGCAAAAAAGTTAAATATGATGTTTTATAATACGTATCATAAAGAGTTTGAGTTTATGTAAATTCGATATAATTTTTCTCTTAAAAGATTTGTCTTAAATCTAAGGCCACTTTGTGAAACAGTTGTTTTCCGGTACTCTCAATGCCGAACGTACAAAGAATAATATTTTTTTTCCTAAAAATTATTAAAGATTTCGCGATATAACTGTCCTCAATTTGACAATTCAAAGTTTAATTTGATAATTGTAATAAGGTATGTAGGTATTTCATTAAGCAACTAGTGGATCGTCCCAGCTCCGCACGGGTAGCGTTGTTTTTTTAAATATCTGAGGTTTCTTTCTTCAGTCACTGCTCAAGCATTGTGAAATTCAGCGCAATGTTTTCAATTTATTAAATTTATAGCACTCCCTAAACAGTGTAGTTTGGTGATTTTAAATGCGATTTGATGAACGGTTCAGTTTTTCCGTTTAATAGCAAATTTTTAAATAAAACGCTATGAAGTATTTATAACAATCTAAAAAATAAATCATTACGTGTTGTAAGATGCAACTACTGGCGCCATCTAGTATGTTATATGTAAATTAGTAACGATTCGGTTTTTGTCACGGGCACAATGGCTTATTTTATTTTATGTATAATTTCGGTATTTCTCTACCAATTTCTATGATTCTTTTTTTACTGAATAGGTAATAATGTTACCTCTTTTAAATTTGGGATAAGTGAGAAGTTTACAAACGTAAGAGTAAGCAAATATAATCAGAATGATCCGAACTGCTAAGCTATCAGGAATTACACGTGTTATTGTGAGTCAACCGTAAAAGATAGACATAATCTGCTGAGGATTTTTTTTTAGATAATTTTATGAAGAATATTTCCGTCACACATGATTTCTATGTAAGTTTAACCATTGAGGCTGCACACGCGACGGAAGCTTAAAAAATGGAGTAACTTCTCTCGTTTTCCCAAAATTTCCCAAAATTCCCCTTTACTACTCTGCTGAAAAGTATACAAAAACCTGCGCAGGTGTATGAAGAATAATTGTACCAAGTTTCGTTAAAATCCGTCGAGTAGTTTTTGTTTCCATAAGGAACATACAAACCGACAGACAGACAGACAGACAGACAGACAGACAGACAGACAGACAGACGGACAGACAGACAGACAAAAATTTTACTGATTGCATTTTTGGCATCAGTATCGATCCCTAATCACCACCTGATGGTTATTTTGAAAATATATTTCATGTACAGAATTGACCTCTCTACAGATTTATTATAAGTATAGATATTCATGTTCAAATATTTAAATATATTTCTAGTTAGAATATAAATAAACTTAGATAAATATCGTACTCACTGGGGTCTCAACAATCAATTGTTAAGACCCCAGTGATAAAAGATGTATTGATAAAATTTTCGTTCAATTGTTCAAGACAGATATTGCTGATTCATGCATTATGTAACTTACGGTATTGGTTTAATAGTTACAAAGTAGGCTTCGTCATTATTTTGACAAGTACTCTTTAGTTAATTCGTGATTCGATAAGAATCTTATTTTATGGGTCTTAAAGTCGATTTTTATCTGTAAGTGTAGTCAAAATTCTGTGAGAACCAGAGGACCTTTACGCACGCCTGCGACACTCAGCGACATTTGTCTTATTCAGTTATTAGAATTGGTACATTTACATTGATTGGTAGTGTCTAGACGATGACGTAGGCTATTTCCTAAGTCGCTCGGCGTTTAGTGTCCGATTTTTGAGATTTATGTCCTCTGTTCATTACATTAACCTATTAGTATAAGTATATTTTCAAAATTGTAGTTTCAGCTTCCATTAAAAATACTTTTATACGTCAATAAAAACCTTGATTATTTGGTGCGAAGACAACCACTTCTAATGTAGACAACTTGGTCAGGCCTTTACCAATTTATCTTTATTGTAACATGGGTATTTTAAACACTTACTTACTTATACTCACGCCCATTGTTCCCATTGGGGTAGGCAGAGACTTTAGATCGCCACTTAGTACGATCTTGGCAAACCTCTCTTGCTTCTGTTACATTCATCATTCTTCTCATACATGCTCTTTTATTCTTTATACTTCGGACGCTTGATGACAAAAATACCACGTGATGTTCGGTAGTATAAGTACTCTGCTTAATTGGGATTTCCATCATTAACGTTAGGTTTATTCAATCACTTGACAAATTCCAAGACGTTAAATTTGTTGCTGTAATTACTTATTATTTCTTTTGTTTTGTAAAACGACATCGTCTAAGTGCACTGCAAATAGCACTGGTATGAACTAATACTAATTTTAATAAATGAAATACTTAATATTTTGAGCACAAATAAGATTTTAATTTCAATTTAGCAATACCCTCTACTGTTGCAACGTCTTTTTTATTTTTGATAGCTTTCGGTAGAAGAATTGGGGTCACTGACATAGCCCGAAGAGTCGCAAAACTGAAGTGGCAATGGGCAGGGCTTGATCAAGGTCGTGGGAAACCGACGGATGAGGGCAGCACAGGACCGGTCGTTGTGAAAATCTTTTAGGGATGCCTATGTCCTATTTTTTTGAAAATATCTGGGTTAGTCTGATGAAAACATTGCTACCTCGGAGTTACAAGTGGAACAATATTATGTAAATTCTAACTTCACGTATTCGTATCAATCGAATAAAATCGAACTGTGCAAAATATTTCAATTCTTTAAACCAATAAATCAATGTCATTTTATAGTTAGAAAATATAAATATGCTGAAAATTTAGGATGTTTTGTTAATCTTTATAAATATTATCGTAATTTTACGATGTGAAAGGTGAATCAAATATTTAATATTTAATTTTCGCTGTAAACCGACCTTAGTCATAATTTGAATTTTCTAATATTAACTATGAGATTTGCGTGCGTCGGCTTAGAATAGCAGTACCCTACTTATTCCCGTCGGTGTTTGTAAGAGATGTAGATAAGAGTGTTGGGGCTTTAAAGTGATTTTTGTGTGATGTGGTTGGAGATACCGTTAGTCGCCTCTTACGTACACCCACCGGAAGAAGTGGAGTATTGTTATTCTAACGGTATTGGGGCTTTTAAGTGATTTCTGAGCGATGCGGTTGGAGACCCATCACCAACAACCATTATTCCACCTTTTTTTCCCACGCAACTTCCAAAAGTGACTGAGGAATTTCTGATTCCCTATCTCTGTCTACCCCTTCAAGGGATATATAGCCGTGAGTATATGTATGTATGTATGTGCTTGGAGATCCATTACCTTGCAACATGCAAAAGTGGCTGAGAAATTTCTTATTAAGAAACTTTGGCCACACCTTGAGGGATTTATAACTGTGAGATATGTAGGTCGAATCTAATCCAGACTCAGGACTTAAACAACCTCCAAGAGTCTTATGTAAAGTCATAAATGGTGTTAATTTATCATGATAAACAACCATAAGGAAATACATCATGATGAAACATACATGCCCAAGTTGTACTTAGTCGTATGATAGTACAGTACATTCATGACTACACTATGAGTTACCTTTGTACAAATACGAGGTTGAAAGTTGAGACTGAGTGTAGAGTATGATATTTTTTTATATGTATGGTTAATTTATCATGGTTGTTAACGGTGAGGGAAAACATCGCGGGGAAACCCACATGGCTAAGTTGTACTTAGTCATGTGACAGCATATTGCATGCATGTCCAAGCAAAACGTGGATACTCTGAACACCAGGTGACAATGTCACGTTATGTTCAGAAGTAAAAGTATCTTCTCCATCCCCTTCGGGGATTTCGGCGTGAACGTTTGAGTTTGAGTTGAGATATTCGTAAAGTTCAGTAAAAATTCATATAATTGGATAGTATTGTGTTAATTCCGATATTGGAATCAAGTTTGATCGTCTGTTTGAACAGAAAATTGAACAAAAACGAACACAGTACAAATAAGATACAAACCATAAATGGCTTATCAAAAGAGAATCATAAGCATATTTCCATAAATCTCGCTTTTACCTTATATGATAGCTTTGGAAAGGTTATACACCTAACGAAGTCATATTTGCTACTGCACCTATTGGTTGGAAGGTAAGAAGAGACTTCCTAGCTTACTTCTATACTTCCTACATAAGCAAGGTTTCGAATTCCACTGTTTGTTGTTGATCACAATGGTTGATCGAACTTAGTTTGCCGACGCAATTACGATGATACCGATCGATCAAGAATTCTCGATACAACAATTACTCTTTGTTGAGATTTATCCGGACTTACATCGTTTCATAAAGCTTGTTCTGAATTGATCCAAATGTTATGGAACTTGTACTTTTAGGTAAATATTGAGTAAAGTATAATATTTACCATGCATCGAAAAAGTTCAAAATAATTATTTGCACTCAAAATGAGGTTGTTATTTTTATATTATAATAATGTTTATCGACTACTCAATAAATGCGGACATAAAAATATTGCTTTTAACGCATCGGCTAGATAACCCAAAAAGGGGTAACCAGAGTTTCTTTATTTGAAACTGTTCAGCCTTTTTTGAAAGAGGAGGAAAGATTTTAAACTAAAAGTGATTGTTATCTAAATGTAATCCTTTGAAAAGCCTCAGTGTCCTACTACAACAGAAAAATATTGGTTGGTGATTTTTTAGCCGAATTCACTCTTAAGAATCATACTGATGTGCTATATTTTTTTATAACTATAAATCTGTATTTATTTTCTCATGTAACTTGTGTAAATCTTATTCTGTATGTAAAGAAAAGAAACAGATTAGCGTGTACGAGGGGCATGCCAATAGAAGTTAGATAGTCATTTCTCATTTAATTGACACTGGGAAGCTATACACATATCTTATAGACTGATTTTTTATTGACATATTTGAATATAGAAAACACTTCTTTTATTTATTTTTTATTTGAATGAGAATCATTTTTTTGAGAATCTGGCGGGAATTCACTTGCAACAATGGAGCTCAGTCGACGTGATTTTCGCGCTATGATTTATTTATTGTTTTATGAATTATATTTATTTATTTATTTAAAAAAGGTTTAAAGCCTCCAGAGTATTTTGAACTTTTGGCTTCTACTTTTGGCAAGTCTGTTCGTTCCCAAGCAACAGTATTCAATTGGTTTTCTGAATTTAAAAGAGGACGGGGATGTCTCGAAGATGAAGCGAAGACAGGACGGCCGCCAACCGCGGTCACGCAAGAAAACGTTCGTGCAGTCAAAAAACTTATTCGCGAAAGCCGACGAATTACATACGTAGAGCTAGAGCGAGAACTAGAAATTCAAACCATAATTCACGACGACTTTTCTCTCCAACCGAAGAAAGACCGTCGGGTGGACTGGAGCCTATTCATGATAGATAAATTCAACAGAGGCGAGAAAAAAAACGTATACAATATACTGACTGGTGACAAAACATGCCTATATAACTATAACCCCGAATCATAGCGACAGTTATCTGTATGGTGCTTTGAAAACGAGCCAACTCCAACGAAATGTCGCCGCGCATGAAGCACACAGAAACAAATGGTCGCCTCGATTTTTACAAAACGGGTCATATTGCTATTGTTGTGCAAGAGAATGAAAGAACGGTGAACTCCGAATGATATGTGACAGTTTGTGCTCCAACAGTAATATCAGCTTGGTGTGACAAGCGACCGAAGTCAGGAATCCGGCACCTTCTCTGGCACCACGACAATGCGGCGCCGCACACGTCTGCCAGAACACTAGACTTTTTCAACTCGGAAAATGAGTCAATTCTCCCTCACCCGCCATATTCCCCTGACCTAGCGCCTTGTGATTTTTACTCGTTTCCAAAAATCGAAGAAAAACTAAAGGGGAAGAGGTTTGAAAGCAAAGAAGATGCGCTGGTTGCCTATAATTTAGAGATTTCTAAGGTATCTAAAGAAGAGTGGTCACAGGTATTTTCCAATTGGTTCAGACGTATGGAAAAGTGCATACGTACTCAAGGTAAATACTTTGAAAAGATCGATACTTGTAATAAAAAATAAATTTTATAATTTTTGAGTATCTAGTTTCAAAGTGCCACTTAAACAGGTCAATGCAAAAATCATTGAGCTAGTTATTTTAATATATTTAAATTATTGGTATAAAAGAACTTGATTTTTTAGTCAATGAGTATAGCCCACTGCTGAAGTGAAGGTGGCTATTCGGTCAGTCACTGAAGACGTAAATCATTGTTTGTAGCTTCCAAAGCCGTATTATATTAGCTAATTGCAGGTTTCTGATTACCTTTATAACAGACTTTAATACTGCTTTAATGGAGCCGTGGACAAAGATCTCGTTAAGATTTAGATCCTTTTGTAAGTAGGCTGTTATTAGCAAAACCATTTGTTTTTTTTATTCTGCTTTAATATTGCGGTGGTTAACCAAGAGTCTTTATTTACTAGCTACTTTATAAACGTTTTTGTCAATTTAATTAGGAAAAACGGTATTAAAACCGAAAATATAAAGAAACTAAATACTTAACTGTTCTCGAATTCAAATCAACATAAAGATAACTTAGCATAGGTATTTATTTTAATAGCTACATAATGAACCAAATTGTCGTTTAAATAATTTTGTAACGAGTATAATAATTTTTAAATATCCTAAAATGCCGATTATTTCGTAGAGTATAGCCATAACAAAGGTATTTCTAAAATTTGCAATTTATCATTAAGAATCTATGATGAAATTAAGTCAATAACAATTTGCAATTTACTTATATTAGAACTGGCTTCTATGGAAATAAATAAAATTTAATGTTTCTAACAAGAAGTATGACTTGTTAATGTTAATATATCTTTCAATTATCTCAAAGGCTCGTTAGCAATTACAGTTAAGATGCTCTGTGCTTCAATCAATTTTTACTTATTTTCAGTGTCAGTATAAAATAAAACTGACCCACTTCTTCCTTCAGTTGTTGTGCGGGGTTTTAAGTATATTTGAGCGAGAAGTGGCTTCAGAACCATCACCAAACTTCCATTATTTTACAATATTTTGTAATTCTTAAGCTCTGGCTATTTCTTTTGTGGAATTATTAACATGACTATGCCACCTTATGAGCAAATGTGTTTGTCGCTGTGTAGTGTCGGCGTAGAATAGCACTACCCCATTTCTCCCGGTGGGTGTACGTAAGAGGCGACTAACGGACTTTGGGTTTTTTAAGGGATTTTTGGGCGATGCGGTTGGAGACCCATCACCAACAACCTTTATTCTACCATCTTTTCCCCACTCAACTTCCAAAAGTGGCTGTGAAATTTCTAATTTCTCAGCTCTGGCTACCCCTTTTAGGGATTTATAGTCGTGAGTATATGTATGTATGTATGTGTTTATCAACACATTTGCTTTTACGTACGGCAACAAATTTGCTTGCACTACAAGATTTAATTAAAAAAGTAATTAACTCTTTTCACAAGTTCTAAAAATAGTTGCATATGACACGCGTTATCAATAAGTAATTACGATGCTCGCTACCTTAATGCCCTTGTCCTCAGCTTGGGCTTAGAATCTACCTCGGTTGTAATAAAATAGTTATATCATATCGCAATAACACAACTCTATGGTTACTTATACACGTCCATAATTTCGCATTGGGATAGGCAAAAGCTATTGCCATTTTGTACGATCTCACCTGTGATATACTTTTCTCTTGCATCACTAAATATTTTTAAAACAGTGAAATTATAGCTTTAATTTAAGTATTTTTGTTATTTTCCATACCAATATGGAAACTTATATAATAATATTGTTACTGTAATTTTTCTATATTTTACTTCTCCATATACTTGTTAGTAGGTATGTTATGATGAATAAGCAGAAATAAAGAATATGTATAAGTTATTAGTATTGTTAAACAGATGCATCGATAGTTGATCAAAATATCGTGCATATGAATCATTTGAGTGACACAACATGTCATGAAGACATACAAAATCTTTTGAAACAAATCAGAGTGATGTGACTGAGCTGCGTATGTCTGGTATTTAAATAACAGTAGTTTACATTGGTTCACTGTGCGGAGACCTTGACTTTTAAAATGGTTTCCTCGGGCTTTTGTTAGTGACGATTAAACCGTCCCAATTATGTGTTCAATTACATGTGCCAATGAGCTTTATTGATCATCGGAAAGAACATCTCAGGTATTATGACAGACTACTGTAAAATTGTAAGCGTAGTATACAATTAGTGGTCAATTTTGCAGTTTGGTGAAACCGTATAGAAATCGTTTATCGTCGTTTTTGGGTTCGATGAAAATGCAGAAAATGATAGTGTTTAATGCAGTACATACCAGTTATCGGAAATTATCTTAAATTGTTACGTTAATTGGGAGCATACTATGAAGAAGATACATTATAATTGAAAAAAAAATAAGTAATTCATGTAAATATGAATATTGTTCTATGTCTTTAAGAAAAAATATAGTTTTTTATTTATCTACTTATATAAATATAATATACGATCACTTTGGAAAAAAGACATTGTATTGTTTTGGTAATTGACCGTATATTATTTTAGAAAATGAAATAGTAGTTGTCAAACTAGAGCACACTCATACAAACCTACGCAAACAATTTGTATGTGACTGTGTGCGTGACTCGAATAATTCACTTGTAATAAAACAAAATTTGCTTGTTGATTTTTTTCATTTCTCATAATCTCATAATTTACTTGTTTAATAATAAGTTCAGCTCTAGCGTTTTTTTTATAATACATATTATGAGGTATGAACTAATAGGAAGGCTTAACCAACCAACAACTTTGTTTTGTAAAACAAGCTTTTGGCTTTAATCATACACCTGTATAACCAACATAAGACAACTGAACTTATTATATTAGTTTTGTGTATATTTTATAAATTTGTGTCCAATGGTTTCAGAAGACAGTTAATTAATAAAATCCAACAATGGTACATACATTGATATGTTGTTCTTATAATACTGTGGTTTTTGGGAGCCACGGCCAATTCGTCATTTCATGGAACGAAGCGGGTATATCATCGCTGTTATGAATAGCCTCTATTTTAACAGTATTTCAAGGCATACCTTTTTATAAATTCATTAAATGATATATTAATAAGCGAAAATTTAGTTCACCATTAGCTGGTATATGTTAACACATTATGTAGAACAAAACACACTTTACAATCTTACTAAAATCAAAAGACTTTCTTTTTACTACTAATTGTATTTAAAGATACTCTACAAATTTATCTTATACTGACTCTAATTCTACATACCAATAACTGCATTAAGCTCCTTACTGACTCTAATTCAATATACCAATAACTGCATTAAGCTCTGCTCCTATCACAACCAATTTCTAAACTATGTAATACAATAAAGTATCTGAATGGCATGACACGTCAAGCGCGTTGTCTCCGTTTTGCTTGATCAGTTTCTACACCGACGATACATACACCGAGTACCGAGACAGCTGATACTCCGTAATTCGAGAACATTCCGTCGAGGACAAGGTGACAAATATCAATCGAGAACGCGTTGTCGAATGAATTTTTAATAATCGAATGACATTAATTACTATCTCAGCTAGAGTTACTAAGAAATATAGTACCCAACGGGGAACACTGTCTTAATGCCAATTTAAAATATGAAATATGTAGGGTGTGTGCAGATCTGGAAGTCCATGTTATAAACATTTGCCTATAAATCGAATGTGTACTTTGCTGACACTTGAGAGCCCCATAACCTTTATAATGTACGCATAAACTCAGGTTGACTTTGATAGTGTAGTCTTCTATTAGCATTTCAAGTCTATTCAAAGTTTGTATTTATTCTTTCGTTAACAATTCAAACATATGTAAGTCGTAAATTGAGTATTTTAAATATTGATTAAATCTACATTCACAATCTTTTCTCTAAGACTAGTTTCTGCTAACACTTTCAAGATAAAATTATCCTTTTTTGCAGGTTAAAGTTTAGTTACTACTTAGCATACTGAAAAAATATGCAAAGCTTTATTTATAAGAACTTTTTAACAAACTTTACTGGTTTTTTTTCTTGATTAGAGCTTTTCTCATTGTTTCAACGCAATGTATAAATATAGATCATTATAGTGCTCGTTGATAATTTGTATTGTTTGTAAGTGGTCGTGCTATAAATCGTTCTTTTATTAGCATTTGAAGTACGCATTACGCCGCAATGAATTATTATCTAAGCTCGTGAGTGGTACCATATAAAATGTACACAAATATACTTATTTATATTTTTATATTATAATTTATAAGAATCACAATTAAAGCGGCAAAAGGTGGGCAATGTACGCAGATACATATACCCAAGACTCTAAATGCCTAGAAGGTACCCAGAGCTTCAGAACGAGAAATTAGTCAGCCAGAAAGTTGAAGGGGAAAACTTAAGTTTGAAGTTTTGCTGATGAGCCTACAATCACATCGCCCAAAAATCAGTTAAAAGGCCCCAATACCCTTTGCCGTCTCTTACGAATTTCCACGGTAACGGAATAGTCACGGCTTTATATCTGATAAAAGTGTAGATAGAGCATAAGAATTCGAAATTTACTAATTTAGGCACATATAGAGAATATATGAACTTATGGCGTGAAATAGCAGTAATCTACCGTGGCTGGAGACCTATCAGCAACTATTCTTTATAGGACAATCTTATTTATCCGACTCAACTTCTTAAGGTTACTGATTTCTTGTTCAGTTATATGGCTACCCGGTTTTGGTATAATTATGTCCATAATCTAAGTAGCTAGATTCAAGCAGAACAGCTAGAAGAGCCATTTTACGACCCCAAAACTAGATCAATGCAGCTAAGGAGCGTGCGGCATGCGACCTTGAGCAGTGTGATCGTCTTGATACTGACATCTGCCGCTGGTGTTCCTACTCATCTCAGTTCCAAGAATATCATTCTCATGGATTTGCATTAGATAAATAAATATACGGACATAATATACACAGATCAAGTTAGCCCCAAACTTAGTAGTACTTGTATTATTGGATACTTACTGAACGATATAACTGAGCTTTATGTATTATGAATGAGACTGTATGTCATTTTATTGTCAGGTGCTAACTGAAAATCAGTGTTGTGAGGTTATACTCACAACAATACGCTGAGTTAGCAACCCTTTCGTTGCAAGACTTTTTAATTTTATCTGGATTTACTGTAATTGTTGTTTGTTTTTGTGTTTAAGTGTTTTAAATTTATATATGCAACGAATAAATATTTTCTTTTCTTTTCTTTTCTTTTCTTTATATATTTCCTACTGTTCCTATTGTTTCTACTCATTACAGTTTCAAGAATATAATTTTCATGGATTTGCATTGGAAGTGAATCAAAATATCATATATGTACTTACGCCTTTGGATCATATTGGGTAGACAGATACTATCGATCGCTAGTTTTTACCATCCTGAGCTTATATATCAAAAGCTTCTCGAGCTTTATTTGAAATCATCAATATTTAAATGAATGTTCTTTTACTGTTTAAACATAACACGGAAGAGGTTATTTAGTTGAAGCGTAATTTTTTTTATCAAATGTCTTCTGTGTTTATCTACTACCGACGTAACAATCTAATTTGGCTCTATATATCTCTTTAGCTATTTTTTTTTCATATAATAAAATATTATCCAAGGATAGGTTATCATTATGAAATTATTTTGTGTTCAAAACTTTGATTAAAACAAAATAGCGAAGACTCGCTTCTAGCGCGTGGATCCTTTAAATCAGGCTAACGTCGCCTAATTGCGCTCAGTCGCAATCGACAAGTGACAGGAACAGGTGTGTGACTCGAAGAAACAGTTTTATTATTTTAAGCGAGATAGCGGTTACCAAAAATGCCTTCGTGTGCTTTTATGCGTTGTACAAACTATTCCAAAAGAAAAAACAAATCTCATGGAATCACTTTTCACTCGTAAGTACATAAAAACTTAAAAAGAATATGATATTTTTAAATTCACTTATTGCTTTGTTCGCCATTTTGCATTCTGGTCGTCGTCGTTGATACAATTTGACCCGAAGTATCCCGAAGACGCACGACAGCAGCATGCGCTTGTCTCGCTCGCGCTACTTTCGAATCAAATATGTTTGTCTCTGTCGTTCGGTAGCGTACAACGTTAAATAACACAGTTGTGTGAGTGTGCGTGCTGTGTAGTTGTGAATATGCCTCTTTTCAGTTGAAGATTATAAGTACATGCCGTATCTTCGCTATTTTGTTTTAATCAAAGATTCAAAATATTTATGTTAAAGATTTTTATTTATTTATTTATTTGAGAAACAAACGGTACACAATATTTCAAATAAGATAAAAATACAGAGAAGTTCTTGACCTATAAAGTTTCTACCAATTGTTATACAGACGATACAGAAAAACGCAAATTAAAATAACTAATGAAAACAAAACAATTGTACATCAGTTGTAATATGGGTTATAATAAGTACATATCTCTAAGTTGTCACCTGGGCGTTCCGTAAATGAGCCCAGCGATTATGGTCATAGTTAATTGAAACTACCGAATGCTTAAAAAAATTTATGAGGGCAATCGTTATAAACACTTTTCACAATAGCATCTTTCATGATCATTTACACACAAAGTTTAGTACAAAAAACCCATGAGCTAATGTTTAATTGTAAGAAAATTAAGGCTTTACTACTACGAGTACAATTGATGTACACAATTATTTAGCTATCGTGTATTTTACAGCGGTAATAAATAAATTTCCCACGTTTGTGTTATTTTGTTAAGAAGTGACGAAACAATAAAATTGTTGCAAATATGCAAACGTTACTGAAGTTTAGATTTTGTTCAGTCGATAAATCGAATGTATTCATCACGACCGAGTTTCGTCAGAAATGACGAGTAATTTAGTTGGAGTGTGAAGGCTCCAAACTTATGGTTCCTGTTGCGATTCTGACAAAAACGATTTGTTCAATACTTGAGACCTAATGTTTAGTCACTCGATTGTGTGAAAGCTATAAATGTTTGTTGGCTTTGTGTAGGCTATGTTTGTTATGTAATAATAAAATGGATATTTTGACAAATTTAAGTAGCAATGACTTTCGTTTCATGTGTTTTATGTAATTTAATTATTTGTTTATTATTATGTAAATGTCACTTTCAATTTTGAACAAGCTTCGTTGAGATTTTTCGAATATATATTTGAAATTCAAAATTCAGAGCAATACTAAATATAATAAAATAATTTTGTATAAATAAATGTTATTTTTAATTACCTTGGTAGCTTAATAGGCACAACACTGCTTCTCTTGGAGAAGACGTGAGTTTAAGACTTCGGTACACAAATGTGTCTTCTCATAAGTGATACAGCGAATGGTCACTTATAACAAAAATATTTTTCTCAGCAAAACATACGTACTCTAAACACTAGGTGTAAAAACGACAAATGATGTTCAAGTTAAGTTAGTACCTATCCAACCCCTTTTGGGATTTACGGCGCGAATATTAAGTAGAGAGTTCAGTAACTTTTCAATGAAAGATATAAAGGGCACTGGCCTACCTGGGTAAGGTTAGACCCAACAGCTTGGGTAATTTTACCATAGTCCATCACGTTGGGCTGGCCAGGGCCGATGCCAACGGTTAAATTTTCCCGCCGGGGAGCAGAAACGAGCCTTCTTTCATACGTACATATACTCACGCCAATATTTCCCATTGGGGTAGGCCGAGAATATCATAATCATTTATTCGTTGTAAATGCGGGTTACAAGGTTGTTACATCGTATTATTAATGGTGCCATACACATTTTGCTCTTCTGAGCTTACAACATCAGTCTTTACATTTTTTATATTGGAATATGTTTTTAAATTAAAATAGGTAAAATAAAATATAATTATACATTCTACAAAAACCAATAAATCCTAGAAAAGTACAACACAAGTCAAATTAATTTCCATCATTTATAAAACATTATCATCGATCGCCACTTCATACGATCCTGGCAAACCTTCGCCTACGGCTTCGTCTACATCCATCAATCTTTTCATACATACTTTTTATTCTTCATACTTCGGACGCCTGCTTATTTGAGCACACACTCAATTTGGTCCAAGTGTGTCCTCCGTGGCCGTCCTCTGCTAACATGACCTTCCACATTAGCTATATAGATGCCTTTTACCAATTTCCTATCATCCATCCTCTCGATGTGCCCAAACCATCTCAACATTCCTTTTTCTACCTTTCTTACAATATCATCTTTTACACATCTTTACACATCTTTCACGAATCACATTATTTCTCACACGATCACATAACCTTACATTACAAACTACTCTGAGGGACCTCATGTCTACTGCACTCTGCTTTCATGCTTCTTCTGCCTCACCCAATATTCACTGCTATACATGAGCGTAGGAACGAGGACAGCATCATGCACAGTCATTCGGGCCTTTTCGGGTACAGATTGACTAGACATTAGACTATCCAGTGCTCCATTAATCGCATTCCCGTTTTTCACTTTTCTGTCGATATTTTCAACACATTTTCCATCTCTAGTAAACCAACTTCCCAGATATACAAACTCATTCACTTGCTCCGCTCTCTTACAATTAATCTCAATCACGTATTCAGTCATATTCTCCTCTCTCTCAAAAACCATGGTTTTGGTTTTATCCACATTCACTCTCATTCCATACATACATATACTCACGGCTATAAATCCCTTGAAGGGGTAGCCAGAGCTAAGGAATTAGAAATTCCTCAGCCACTTTTGGAAGTTGAGTGAGGAAAAGATGGTTAAATAAAGGTTGTTGGTGATGGGAACCGCATCGCCCAAAAATCCCTTAAAAGCCCCAATACCGTTAGTCGCCTCTTACGTATACCCACCGGAAGAAATGGGGTAGTGCTATTCTAAGCCGACACTACTACACAGCAACTCTCATTCCCTTTCCTTGAAATGACGCACATGCAATATTCATCATCTCTTGCAACTCTTCCGCCGACGATGCAAGTAGCACTTGATTGTCAGCATACAAGAGACATTTAACAATGAATCCACCCATTCTTAGTCCATAATCACATTCAGGATACTCTGTCAAACAGACATCCATGAACAAATTGAGGAGCCTTCTTTCCTTACCTAATAACTCTGATGAACTACTTTAGTTAAATTATATCGAATTCAGTGATTTTTCTATGACCACTTTTCATAGTTTCATTCAATAATATCCTTAAAAAAAATCTATCTCATAACTCAAACGCTGTACATCCCTGAAGGGGTTGGCTGAGGTATTAATCCTCAGAAGCATCAAGTGATATTGTCACCTGGTGTTCAGAGTACCAACGTTTTGCTTGGACATTGTACTCACGTGACTGACATGATAAGAATTCACTCACATGACTAAGTACAACTTGCTACTTTAGTTTAAATTAAAAAATACAAGCATAAAATTCAATAGCACAATTTTTTATCCTGTCATATGTAGATTTTTGGTGGGTTTTTCAATGAGCTGGACTAGCTTACTACTTCTAGCAGAACTAAAATTGATAATAATGGAAATATTAGATGCAAGTGATTTAATAATCAATTTTGTCTACCTTTTCTGAATTGAAAATAATACTATACTAGTATCATCTATAATCAGTAATTTAATTTATACTTAGTAGTTAAACATGGTAGTTAGATTTCATAGCTATACCATTTTTAATTAGTTTCTTTCTAATTTACAAATGATTGCATAATCATGGATAATAATGTAACACATTCCAAATTATTTTATTAATATCATAAGCCGCGTTTATACTTATACAAGTGGATGAGTTCGACGTTTAAGATGCTGCAAAATACAAACTGTAAATTGCATAAAAATCAAATAGGTTGCCGTGTAGTGCCGGCTTAGAAGTGCCGTGTAGTGCCGGCTTAGAATGTCGCTACCCCTTTCTACCCACGGGTGTCGTAAGAGGCGACTAAGGGTATTGGGGCTTTTTATTTGATTTTTGGGCGATGCGGTTGGAGACCCATCACCAAAAACCTTTATTTTTACCATCTTTTCCCCACTCAACTTCCAAAAGTGGCTGAGGAATTTCTAATTCCTTAGCTCTGGCTACCCCTTTTAGGGAAATATAGCCGTGAGTATATGTATGTATCAAATAGGTTGTACTCAATATGATAGCAGCCGTGACAGCTTAGTGGGAAGAACACCGCTTATCGTGCAGACGATGAGTGTTCAAATTCTGGGTCGGGCCTACACCAATTTGTATTTTCTAGTCATAAGTGTGGTTAATTTATCATCGTTGTGAACGGTGAGAAAACACCTTGAGGAAACCCATATGGCTAAGTTGAACTTTGTCATGTGACAGTGTATTTGTACAAAACCGCGATAGGCCTGCCCCCTATTACGTAAATAAACTGTCGAAACAAAACGTGGGTACTCTGAACACCGGGTTACTATGTGAGAAGTATTAGTATCTCTGCCAACCCCTTCGAGAATAAACGGCGTGAACGTTTAAGTTTGAGTTGAGTTGAGTCCATATGAATCGCTTTAAAGGGAAACCACAAAATTACTCGGTCATATTTACTCAGATAATGAAAACCCGGTATTCAGTATATTATTTCTCGAAGTACAAGAACAGTTCAAACATGGCATTTTCAAAGGCAGCGTTAATGCACTCTAAATGGCTTTGTACTATCGTACAGCCGACCATTAGCCAGGTTAATGTTTTCATTCTGCTGTGACAGACTGTATGCAGCGTTTGAACTACTTAATGACTATATTGCTTGAGTACGTGTCAACTGATTTATGTGATGACAAAAAGGATGTATACAGTATTATATACTTAAATTCCTCAATTTAAATAATTATGATTTGATTTAATGTAAAATTTATATTACGACATTTCCAGCGTATGGCCAAAATTTTTGTATTAACAACTATTTTCATGGACACCATGTTTTATTTATTTTTGGGTTTTATAGTATCTAGCAACTCATTATTTTATTATTTATTTTATTGTATTATCTTTGGGGGGCTTACAGCTAAATTGACAATACAAAATAATAACATAGGCAGAAATAGGCCAATAACAAGCTCCCACATATAATTACATTTCCATAGTAGTAACCGACTAAATTATATATTATTCTAACCGTTACGAAAATAAAAGTTGTAGTAAGTCCCCATGTAAGACTCCGAAGAAAAAATAGTAAACTACATATGATAAAAAAAATAGTCTCTGTCTACCCTAATGAAGATTAATATCGTGAGTATAAGTAAGCTTGTATGTTGAAATCCTCAGAGATTGTTCTTTCAGCAACGTTGCAAGAGAACGATGAAATTCAAGTAGTAGGTCTTCGGTTAACACCTGATAACTATAATCATCTTAATGTCACGCCATTAAACAAGCTCGTTGGAAATTTACTAGATTGAATAATGACAGTGTGTTGCTTCGCTATCCGCCGATGTTTAGTACGTGATAGAGTTTTCGAAACTTGCTTAAAGAAATACTTGTAAGCTACAATAGTATTTATCATAAATTAATGTTTGGTTTCTTAACGCTCTATTTGTATGTTTTTCAATTTTGATTTATAATATGTTGTGTTTTACACATTTATTAAATAGAAACATCAACACAAGTAACTACATAAAAAAAACCTGAAAAAATAATAATAGCAAAAAACATGTAAAACACAACATATTATAAATCAAAATCGAAAAACATACAAATGGAGCGCTTAGAAAGAAAGCAAATCGGTGCTAACTCAACATTACGTTCTGAACTTTTGGAGCTCACAACACTGATTTTTAGTCAGCACCAATATATAGTTAACATTCATAGTATTATTTATATTGTATAATCACATACATAAATTTCCTTTGAAATTAGAGCAAAATAGCATTAACAATAATAATGCATTTTATTATGTAAGTGAAGTAGCAGATAATATACATAATAATTGTTGAATTATTATGAAAATGTGTCTTGATTGACAGCATAATAGTATTATTGAAGTAATTTGTTTTGGTTATTAGTGAATTAGTCTTTTACACTTTAGAATGACTAAATATATTTGAATATTTAAAAATCTAAATTGTATTGGCAAGATTATATCATAGCTTGTGTATGTAGGAGTAAAATCTAGTGGTGTTTTGTAACATTTGATTTACGTGTATATTAGACATAAATTTAATGAATCAAACTCTAAAATGTAGCAGCTAGGCTTAAAACGAATAAATAATTATACATAAATACTAATATGCTAATATTATTGACAGATCAACATTCTCTGTGTTTTTGTTTGTTGTTAAACGAAAATAAAAAATATAATGAAAATTAACTAATCCACGAAAAACGACAACTTTCAGAAAAATCACAGGTTAAACGTAACGCTAACTATCACAGGGAGAAAGGCAGGCAGTGATCGAATATGTTAGTGAAAACAAGGCAACATGTGAGAAACTGGGATGGACAGCTAACATATTATAAGAATTTTCAGCATTGTTAAAAGATTGCCTAGATTTTCTTAACCTTCTGATCAGATTTTGTATGAATAGCTTTCATCATAGCCTATATATACCCTACCGTAAGGCTCGAGCCAATCCCGTATTAGATATTAGACCTTATACGACCACGCTAGACAAGTGCGGGTTGACAAACCGTGATGGTAGCCGAACCGAGGGCTTGACTTGCACTCCGAAGGAAGGAATCATCTTAATTTTTGAATAATTATGTGGTTCAAACTCGCATCTATAAAAATTATCTCTATAAAATCTTTTTTTGGTGTTCGTAAATCAATATATGTATAGTTGTTTTTGGGCGATGCGATTGGGAACCCATCACCAACAATATTTAAATTCTTCCATCTTGTCCCCCTATCAACTTCCAATTGTGGCTGAAGAGTTTATAGTTCTTAAGCTCTGGCTACCCCTTTTTGGGATTTATGACCGTATATATAGTATATTAAAACACATACAACAATTAAAGTAAAGTAAAATAACATACACACATATACTCACGGCTATAAATCTCTTGAAGGGGTAGCCAGAGCTAGGGAATGAGACATTCCTCAGCCACCTTTGGAAGTCGCGTGGGGGAAAGATGGTGAAATAAAGGTTGTTGGTGATGGGTCTCAAACCGCATCGCCCAAAAATCCCTTAAAAGCCCCAATACCGTTAGTCGCCTCTTACGTACACCCACCGGAAGAAATGGGGTAGTGCTATTCTAAGCCGACACTACACAGCAAAGTAAAATAAAGTAAAATAAGAAAATCAAAATTTACGAAAAGTAAAGATGCGCAAGAAATGTGCGCTATGGTAAAACAAACTAGGCCATAACTCAGCGCTTATAAATGTTATATAGCAAAAACACCGTAAAAAGTAGGTTTTAGTATTAGTTCCTAAGTACTAAACCTGTCAAAAACTTTGGTGTAATTGTAATGCACGCATACTTATAAAACAGGCGTAAACTACAAAATACGTTCCTTATAAATTAGTGCTCTATTTTATCTTAAATTTATTTCAAAGAAACATGAAAAATTATGATTAGAAATAGACCTGTAAGGTAAGTATATCAAGCTTAACACACTCGTACGCATTACAACCCGAAAGGCTAGTAATTTTCCAAACTCTGCATGATATTTTGTTCAGGATTTTAACTTTTGTATACATACAGTATTGTTTTAATTATGTCTCCCCATTGGTTAGAAATAGCTCAAACTTTACAACACTGGGAATTGAACCACATTTGTAGTTCTCTCGAAAGTCGAGATACTGACTACCAAACTTTCATTATTGACACAATCGCAACAAAAAGATCATTAGAATCGTCTCAAAATACATAAAAGTAGAAAGATAGATAGATAAAAACTTTTGTTAAAGACACTTGGGTCCAAGTGCTTTAACGGGCTCAAAACACAAACAATCCAGAGGCGCGTCAGTCACGTCAAGCGCCATCAGAAAGGAGACAAACAGCTTCGCGTATAAAACAACTGATGCCGGCTGCACTTTTCTTTTTCATCACAATTTTTCAAGTAAGAAGACACGGAGAAGACGAGAAGACGTTTTAGAGTCATTTCACATTATATAGTTTAATTTCTAATACAGATGTAAAAGCTCAATAAACCCAAGTAAAACAAGTAAATATCTTATCATTTACTTCTTCAATCCAAACAACAACGGTTCCACGAGGCGGAACCAACTCCGTGAACGAGCAGCAGGCGCACAACAGCCTGCTATCCTTCATTTGGCGCCCGAACAGGGACTTCAGTCAGCCTACGCAGCAGAGGCACCACCAGCAGCACGAGAGAAAAGGAGGACCACGCCACGCCACGCCAAGCCGCCGGTGAAGAAGCCAGGTCCAAGGGTTGGACACAGCAGCCATCCCACCTGCCAGCATCTTACCGAGGAGAGTGTCGTGAGCCAATCATTCCTTTCTTTTCCTCACCTTAAAACCCCTCACCACGGGCAAATTAGTCAAGATAATCAATAGATAATCAATTTACATCCATTAATATCTCAGCAATCCCTTTGTATTTTACATCAATCTTATCATAAATCTATTTAATTACCTAGAAAGCACATTACTTCCCATTTATTTCTTAAAAATTTTGAGGTTAGAATAGATTCTCAACGGCATGGTCCACATGATGAAATTAAAGTTGAACTGATTGCACAAGGCAATCACCACTCAGCTATTTCTGAGCCACAGCCGCTGGTTTCTGTGATCCAGTGTATGACATAGGCCTCCCATGTGCTACAGAGTTAGCGCATAACATTTACAAAGATAATTGCAACTTAACCTTACAGCAATTCATCTAACAGGCTCCAACGCCTCACCAAGTGGAATCAGCGCACTCTATTAAGGACATCCAGGTTATGTTTCATACCACATGCCAACTTAAATAGTTTCTTAATCATATCAATATCAGAATTTCAGCCTTGTCTTGCATTAATTACTTAGTTTTCAATATTTAACTTCACTTTGGCATTTTAGTGTTTTTGTAAAACTAGTGAGCAACATAACTAATTTTACAAAACCACATGCTCTTCACTTAGGTTAATCAACCATATATTTTCTACAGCCATCAAGTGCACATGTGAATCATTGACTCACTTTGCTTATATACATTCACTCAATTAAGTAAAGGCAGCAGTTAAGGTACTCATACCTCACATGTGCCGGCAACTCTAGCAGCATATCAATCAACTCTTCACTTAATTCAATTAATTTCAATATACAAACTTAATATTGGTTAGTTTCATGCCAGTTTCCGCTCTACCAAACGATTCAGGGATATATACTTACTACTGTTTCAAACAATTTCAGTGAACGTGAACTTCACCGAGGAACGCAGGCCTGCATCATTCAGCTGCTGCCTGTTGTCTCCAGCGGCGTCACCTTCACAAGGAGCGTAAACCGGTTTACAATTTACTTTAATTTTACATTCTTGCCACACCCTTTACTATAACAATTAACTCCAGAAATTTATCTATATACAGAACCTTTCACTTAACTAGTTACTTATTAATTATTAATTATTAATTTCCTTTTCAATATGACTGACAGTGAATTATCAGTAAAAACAAACACTGCTCATGCCAGTCGAAGCTCAAGCCCTGCCAAAATGGCAAGCGATGAATATACTGTGCTTAAGTACAAACGCACTTCAATCAAAGGGCAAGTGACTAAATATAAATAATAACCTTTTAATTAACCTCATGGAACATGGAGGTGTTAAGCCATTAAGCTCTATTCAAGTAGCCGAATTAACATTCAAATTAGACAAGTTTTTGGAGTTAAACTCTCAATTTGAACACCTGCAATCTCAAATGGAGACTATTAATTTTAACAATCTGGAGTATGAATTAAATGAAAGGGAAGTCATCTCCAATGATTTTTGTTCAGCAATTATTAAGGCACGAAATTTAATCAGTGTCAACAAACCTATTGATGGATTTGAAGATGCCACTAGTAGATCAGAGGCCTCCCTCCCGCATGCTTGTTGCACCAATCAAGGCACGATGGGATTTAGGCTACCTCAAATTATTATACCCAAGTTTGATGGTTCTTACTTCAAATGGCTTGAATTCAGAGATACATTTGAATCATTAATTCACAATAATAATCATATTAAACCTATTCATAAATTTCATTACCTCTGCTCATACCTACAAGGTGAAGCAGCCAGGGTTATAGCAAACCTCGAGGTATCTGATTTCAATTATGTAGAAGCATGGAATATATTATGTGAAAGGTATAACAATAAAAGGCAATTAGTTAATAATCATCTTAGTGCACTTTTTAATCTCAAGAGTATGCAGGGTGAATCTGACAGAGCCCTAAGGTTCTTAAGCGATACTATTACCAAAAATGTTAGGGCCCTGCAGACATTAGGTCAACCAGTACAACATTGGGACTCTATTTTAATTTACTTAACTTCCACCAAGTTTGATTCCAACACTAATGTCAAATGGGAAGAATACAAAGGCAATCTTCACACAGAGCTTCCCACTTTTAGTGATTTAAGGGATTTCCTGCGGAATAGGGCTGATGTTCTAGAGGCGCTATCTCAGAAGCGAAATACTAATAGTAAACCTTTAAGTAAACCTGAATCATACAGAGGTCAAGGCATTAACCAACATAAGGTACAGGCGTTTGCAGCAACAGTAAAGCGAGACGAACAAAAATGTGTTGTGTGTAATAACGGGCATCGAATATATAGTTGTCCTACCTTTAGAGCTTTAGACAATAAGGATAGATGGGCTCTCGTAAACAAGTTAGAGCTTTGTCATAATTGTTTAACTGTTGATCACCCAACATCAAGGTGTAAATTAAGCAATTGTCGGACTTGTGGTAAACGCCATAATACTTTGCTTCATGATTTTTCTGGAGCTGATCATACGAAGCCAGCGCCTTCTTGTCTGCATCTCACTGCAAACACAGCTGATCCCGAAACGGTTTCTTCTGTCGCCATGTCCGCTGTGTCTTCATCTGGAACCATCCTCTCCACAGCATTAATAGATGTTACTAATCCACAGAACAATAAAGTTGAAACAGTAAGGTGTCTTCTGGACAGTGGTTCTGACTCATCCTTCATTTCAGCTGAACTTCAATCCAAGTTACAATTGAAAGGCCAACCATCCATGGTCAAGAACATATTAGGGATCGGTGACACATCACTTCATCTTATTCCTGAAAGATGCTCTGCTTTGCTTAAATCCAGAACGGGTGCATATAGCCGTACACATAGTTTCTTAGTTTTGCCATATTTGGCAGGAAAGGTTCCCCAACAAAACATTAATATTTCCAATTTAAACTTACCTCCCCCCTCAGAGCTTGCTGACCCTTTCTTTTATAAATCATCTCCAATTCATGTCCTTCTAGGAGCGGATCTCTTCTGGGACATTCTAAGTTCGGAACGTCAACTATTAGGCCCAGGTATGCCAATATTGCAGGCTTCCCTTCTAGGTTGGATAGTGGCAGGCACAACTACCCCTTCGGTAGATTCATTTCATCCAGTTAACTGCAATTTCATAACTACTGAAGAGATTCAACATGATCTTAAAGCTTTTTGGGAGTGCGAAGACTTTCCCAGTGATGTAAGCCCGAAGCCAATAGTTTCGGAAGCTGAAACTCATTTTATTCAGAACACTCAACGCCTGAGTGATGGTCGTTTCTGTGTCAGGTTGCCTCTCAAGCAACCATCAACCTGTTTAGGTGAATCTTATCTGATGGCTCGAAAACGTTTTTTTGCATTAGAAAATCGTCTCAATACCAATCAAGATTTAAAGGAGAGGTACTCCAATTTTATTAAAGAATATGGTGACTTGGGTCACTTATCCCCGTCGTCAGTCAATAGAGCTAGTAACTCTTACTTTCTGCCTCATCACGCTGTGCTTAAGGAAAGCAGCGAATCAACTAAGCTAAGGGTAGTGTTCGATGCATCTGCTCGCACTACTTCCGGATTTTCTGTTAACGACATTCAAATGATTGGTCCCAACATTCAAGATTCTCTCTTTAACATTCTTTTAAGGTTTCGTTTCCACAAATACGTTTTGTCAGGAGATATAGAAAAACAGTATCGACAAATCTTAGTCAACGATCAGGATAGAGATTTGCAAACAATTCTTTGGCGTGAAGACGCTGCTCATCCTTTAAAATCTTTCAGACTTAACACTGTCACTTATGGATTTGCTAGTGCAAGTTTTCTAGCTGCTAGGTGTCTACATTATTTGGCAGACCACACTGCTGACATCAGAAGGGGTCTAGGAAATGATATAGCTCAATATATTTCCAACAAACAAATAGAAACCATAATAAAGTCAGATTTTTACTGTGATGACTTATTGACCGGGTCTGACTCAGAGTCAGAGCTTCTAAGTATTAAAAATATAGTTTCAAAAATACTCCTCACTGGAAAATTTAATTTACGTAAATATAGGAGTAATTCAACTTTAGTTTTAGATTCGGAATTGAACGAAGGAGAGAATGACAGCTTAACCATTAGCCAATCATTTCATACATTAGGATTAGGATGGAAACCACAGGAAGATTCACTTCATTTCAATGTTAACCATACCCCCCCTATCTTAGTCACGAAACGTTCCATACTTTCGACAACCTTCAAGGTTTTTGACCCCCTGGGTCTCCTTACTTTATGTACAGTGAAACCAAAAATACTACTTCAAAGTTTGTGGTCGCTACATCTGGATTGGGATCAACCAGTTCCTCCCAAAATTCTGAATAAATGGTCATCATTCATAAACAATCTTCATAATTTAAAAAACTTCTCTGTTCCTAGAAATGTTCTGATTGACTTTCCTGTTTCTATAGAGCTGCATAGCTTCAGTGATGCTTCGAAGTTGGCGTATGGTGCTTGTGTCTACATTAAGAGTACATCGTCATCAGGCCTCCAGGTCTGCAATCTGCTCTGCGCCAAGTCGCGCGTTGCTCCATTAAGGCAATCTACCATACCTAGGTTAGAGCTGTGTGCGGCTTTGCTATCCGCCAAATTAGTTAAGACTGTATCATCCACGATGCGTAAACCCATCGATAGGCTAGTATATTGGTCAGACTCTACGGTAGTCCTGGCATGGATTAAAGCATGTCCCTCCAAATTAAAAACCTATGTGGCTAATAGGATTTCTTCTATTCAAGAGCTCACCAAGGATTCTTCCTGGCTCTATGTGCCCACTCATTTAAATCCAGCTGATCTTGCTTCCAGAGGAGTAGACCCCATAAACTTGTATTCCCATTCTTCATGGTGGCATGGCCCTTCTTACTTGCTACGTCCTGAGAGTGAATGGCCCACTCTCAATAAGGACGATATGGATACTCAGATTATTCCAGAATTAAAGCCTCATTTATCTCTTTTGGCATCTGTTGAAGTTTCAAGTCCATCAGTCATAGATTTCAAAAGATTTTCCAATTTTTCCAGACTTACTCGCGTTGTTGCATATGTTCAAAGATTTATTAACATTAAATGCAAAGGGGAATTTATATCAGGCCCCATAAGCCTCGCAGAACTTGAAGCCTCTCTACATATTCTTGTTAAGCTTTCACAAGCGGAAAGTTTTGGTAAGGATATCATGTCCTTAAAGTGTCATAGGCCACTTGAATCCAAGAGCAATTTACTATCTTTGTCCCCTTTTGTAGATGATAAGGGCATCTTAAGAGTAGGTGGAAGATTGAGGGAAGCTGCGCTTGGCTATAACGCACAGCATCCACAGTTGCTCTGTGCTAAGCATCATCTCACAAAATTAATTTTTACATATGAACACATATCTCTCTTACATGCTGGGCCATCCCTCTTATTATCTAAGGTTAGAGAAAGATTCTGGCCTATAGGTGGTAGGAATCTTGCCAAACGCATTTATCGCTCCTGCATTACTTGTAGGCGTTTTACGATTAAGCCAATGGAGAATATAATGGGTGATTTGCCTGAGCAGCGTGTTACACCTGATTTTCCATTCATAAGTGTTGCAATTGATTTTGGTGGTCCATTTTTTATCACTGATCGTAGGGGTAGAGGGTGTAAAATTACTAAATGTTATCTTTGCCTTTTTATCTGCCTTAGATACAGATGTATGCACTTAGAAGCAGTTAGTTCTCTTTCAAAGGATTCATTTATTTTAACCTTAAAACGTTTTATAGCCCGCAGGGGGAAGCCCAGGGAAATATTTTGTGACAATGGGCGAAATTTCGTTGCCGCAGCTAAGGAAATAAATTCATTTTTTAACGACAATAAAGACTCATTTGTGCAGTTTGCTAATGTTCAAAATATTAACTTTAGATTTTGCCCGGTTTACGCCCCTAATTTCAACGGAAGCGCGGAAGCTGGCATTAAGCTTGCTAAGTTTCACATTAAACGCATCATGGGTAACACCCACCTCACATTCGAGGAATTATCTTCTCTTTTTGCCCAGGTTGAGGCTATCCTCAACAGTAGACCCATCGCTCCCCTTTCCTCCTCCCCAAATGATTTGGCAGTTCTCACACCGGGACACTTTCTCCTCGGCAGGTCACTCACGGCTCTTCCATCACCGGATCTGGCAGACTTACCGACGAAGAGATTGGATCGCTTTCAACTGTTGGAGCAGCTACGGCAAACATTTTGGAGGAGATGGCACAGGGAATATTTATCAGAGCTACAACAGCGAACTCAATGGCGAGTAAGATGTAGAGACTTGCGCATGGGTGATCTTGTCCTAATAAGCGAAGATAACTCTCCACCTCTGTTATGGCGAAGAGGGCGAGTCACTAAACTATATCCAGGAGCAGATGGTGTCCCGAGAGTGGCCGATATCAAGACCATGCAATCGACAGTAAGGCGAGCCATAAATCGCTTGTGCCTACTTGTAGAAGAAGATTGAAGACTCGTCTTTAATGGCCCCCCAGTATGTTAAAGACACTTGGGTCCAAGTGCTTTAACGGGCTCAAAACACAAACAATCCAGAGGCGCGTCAGTCACGTCAAGCGCCATCAGAAAGGAGACAAACAGCTTCGCGTATAAAACAACTGATGCCGGCTGCACTTTTCTTTTTCATCACAATTTTTCAAGTAAGAAGACACGGAGAAGACGAGAAGACGTTTTAGAGTCATTTCACATTATATAGTTTAATTTCTAATACAGATGTAAAAGCTCAATAAACCCAAGTAAAACAAGTAAATATCTTATCATTTACTTCTTCAATCCAAACAACAACGGTTCCACGAGGCGGAACCAACTCCGTGAACGAGCAGCAGGCGCACAACAGCCTGCTATCCTTCAACTTTATTTATGTTATCAATATAATCACATACAATACACTAATACACATACACACATACACTTACGCTGTTAGTTCCCATCGGGGAGACTATCGACCGCTACTTTGTACTATCCTGGCAAACCTCTTATTAAAACACATAGTACACATTAAAACACATACAACACTAAAAGTAAAATAAAATAAAAAAAGTAAAAATATGCGAAAAATAAACAAACAATGTAAAGATATGCTAGGTATGTGCTCTATGGTAACACAAACTAGGTCATAACTAAGCGCTTGTAAATGCTATATAGCAAAAACACTGTAAAAAGTAGAGTAGTTTTAATATTATTGCCGTAGTACTAAAACTGTCAAAAACTTTTGTGTAATAAAAGTACGGAAAACGTAAGTGTATGTGTTTGCGGAAAAGTGGTTAACCGTACAAAATCAGTAAACATGTTATACATAATTAAACACGCAATGTATAATTTGAGTGACGCAGAATGCACTGCAATATAATATACAAATATGCGCTAGCAATTTTAGTAAAAGGGTGAATGTGAGACTTTTATTTGTATTAACAGCCTTGAATTAACGTCTTTTGTGGCTCTACTAGTGTTATTGATATATTGACGATTTGTCTTAATGTTAATAAAGCGATTGTTTCGCCAATACCCGTATCAGATTACCGATTGCGAGGTGAAGTAACTCCGCTTATACCTTTTTTGGATTCATCACGAAAAAGTGTTTGAAATTTTATTGCAAACGATGATACAGTCTAGATAGCTTTGAATTTTAGTTACACAAGATTATGCTCGATGCATTATGAAGATGTAAAATAATACTCTTAAAATGTTTTACCCATACATAATGAAACAAAACTTCTGGAAAAGTAATATCAATCAGGAAAGAATTAATCAAATAAGAGACTCTTCGCATAACTGCCTGTATTTGATTTAAATATATACTTCTAAACTTTCGATTTTCTTAAAACTTTTGAGCTGATAAAAAATATCCAAATATATCTAGTAGAAACACGAAAGTTTAATCTAGTTTAGTAATATTTTATATGAACGCTGATATTAACATTGACATAGACCACCATGGTAGCTCAATGGATTAGAACTTCTGACCGTCATGCAGACATGCGTGGGTTCAAATCCCGGGCTTACACAAATTTAAATCTTTTTGTTCATGAAAACCTCATGTGGGGATTATTAGCGTCGGGGCGTATACCCGAGGTCGCGGGTTCGATTCCCGCCTGTGTCGAAATTTTTCTTTCCTTTATTTATTCTTTATTTACTTACACAAATTTGTCTTTTTGTAAGCCATACGTGTGGTTAATTTATCTTAGTTGTTAACGGTGAGGGAAAACACGTGAGGAGACAGTGTATTCGTATAAGACAGCGATAGGCCTGCCCCGCGTCACGTGAGTACACTGTCCAAGCAAAATGTGGGTTCTCTGGTTCTGTTCTCTTCAAAATTCTGGTCACCAGGTGACAATGTCTCGTGATGTTCAGAAGTATCAGTACTTCTGCTTATCCCTAAGGGAATTCCCGGCGAAAACGATTGAGTTTATGAGTTTAAGTTGAGCCTGAAATTAAATAATTAGGAACTAAAATAATAAAATAAATAAAGCTGTGTAGTGTCTGCTTAGAATAGCACTACTCCATTTCTTCCGGTGGGTGTACGTAAGAGGCGACTAACGGACTTGGGGTTTTTTAAGGGATATTTGGGCGATGCGGTTGGAGACCCATCACCAACAACCTTTATGGTTCACATCTTTTCCCCACTCAACTTCCAATAGTGGCTGAGGAATTTCTAATTTCTCAGCTCTGGCTACCCCTTTTAGGGATTTATAGCCGTGAGTATATGTATGTATGTATGTAAATAATAAAATATAAGTTTTTAGAAATATGACTTGGTTTGTCAACAAACCCACAGACAAAATATATCAGCGTGGTGGACTATGGCAGAATCATTCTAATCGGGGTAGCCTTGAGCCCTTCCATGAGGCCGATAATGGTTGTCATTTATATGACAACTAGGAAAAGTATGAGTTCAGCAGTTTTACAACATTTATTCCCTGACTGAATGGCAGGCCGTAGGAACATACCAATTTTTGCGTTTACACTCTCATTTATCAACCCATTTTGGTAACACATTTCATTCATATATAAAGGCACTTTTTATAATTATATATCATTGACCATTAAACTACGATCGTATCATATTATAACTTGTGGATCGGACCAGCTTCGCACGGTTATTTTTTTAAATATCTGAGGTTTCTTCAATCACTGCTCAAGCTTTGTGAAATTTAGAGCAATGATTGCGCTTTATAAGCGCTCCTGAACAGTGTAGCTTTGTGATTTTGAATGCATTTTATTTAATGTACAGTTCAATTCAATACCTCCGTTATTAAGTAAATTTTAAGGTTGAGTTGAAGTTGAGTAAAACGCTATGAAGTATTTATAACTAGGTACTGTAAATTAGTAAGGATTTGGTTTTGGTCACGGGCGCGATGGCTTATTTTATGTATAATTTCGGTGTGTCTCTACCGATTTCTTTGTTTTTTTTATTGAATAGGTAATAATCTTAACTTTTTTAAATCAGGGATGAGTGAGAGTAATATAAACGTAAGAGTAAACAAATATAATCAGAATGCTCCAAACTGCTAAGCTATCAGGAGTTACACTTGTTATTGTAAGTCAACCGTAAAAGATAGACTGAAAGATATGCTGTTGCGGGATATTTTTTAGCCAATTTTATGAAGAGCATTTCCGTCACACATGATTACTATGTAAGTATTAAGGCTGTACCCACGACGGAAGCTTAAAAAATGGAGTAACTTCTCCCGTTTTCCCTATATTTCCCAAAATTTCCCTTCACTACTCTACTGAAAACCAGAAAGAAACTGCTCAGGAGTATGAAAAATAGTTGTGTTAAGTTTCGTTAAAATCCATCGAGTAGTTTTTGTTTCCATAAGGAACACACAAACCGACAGACAGACAAAAATTTTACTGATTGTATTTTTGGCATCAGTATCAGTCACTTATCACTCCCTTATAGTTATTTTGAAAATATATTGCATGTACAGAATTGACCTCTCGACAGATTTATTATAAGTACAGATACATTTTTTTAACAACAATGTAAACGCTATTAAAATGTACCTAGAAGTCAACACTTCAACACAAATCGATAAATTAATTGGAATGACTAACAAAGGGCTTAAAATACATTCAGTAACAACCATGCTTACTATCTGCCATTGTTTGCTAATACTTTAGAAGGGAAACAATGCTCTTCCTACATTACACTGGTGGTTTAAACATTTACCATCGAGAGATTGGCCTGTAATTTATTTTAAATAAGACAAAGTACCATATTTACTAGTGTGTGTTGCGTGAAAGGGATAATGATAGTGCGGTAGTATTCACTACTTTCTAGAAATTATCTTATGAATTTAAACTGACGTATATCGATCTTATTTGTTAAGTTAGTCGAGTGGTGGTGGCTGAGACTAGATTTTTTCGTTACAATTATACGGCAGTTTTTCGGGAACTTTGATTGCAGCAATATTGAGTTTGAAAATCAAACATTTTGTTGTTTTTAGTTCTTTGTAAGTAAAAATATAAACTACATATCTGTTTTGCTTTTTATGATGATATCGTAATAATAAGTATAATCCTGTATTGTACATTATTGGCCATCTTTATTGGCATTATTAGCATATCTGTTTAGGGTAGCTACCTAAACAGATAAGTCTCTAACCCTTTTGGTGGCACATATATGATCTGTAAATCATTATCAGATGAATCTTGAATATACAGGTTGGGCCATTTAAATCAACCAGTACGGAAAAAACCTGAAACGAAAAAACCGACCGACTACTAGACAAAGAACTGTTTCAACAATTTTAGTAATAAGAAGAATATGCATTACTCGTCTCAGTTTATTTTGTCTTAAATAAATAGAACGCATGGCTCTTATATTACTTATATGACCTCATTAACATCCCTTTCTGATAACATGTCTCTTACATATTAAGGAATCCAAAGAATAATTTAACGTCAAGTTGAT
This sequence comes from Bedellia somnulentella, assembly GCA_963576735.1. Classification (NCBI taxonomy): domain Eukaryota; kingdom Metazoa; phylum Arthropoda; class Insecta; order Lepidoptera; family Bedelliidae; genus Bedellia; species Bedellia somnulentella. The sequence continues at coordinate 14,028,048 of OY755176.1, read as the reverse complement.
TTGAAATAACTATTTATATATTTTTTTACGTTGGAAAATTATTTCTGGTTTCTAAACTTGAAGGTATAATGTCAAATATACGTAATCATTTTTGAGCTGTGAAGTGTTGGCTTAGAATAGCATTCTACCCCATTTCTACCCGTGGGTGTCGTAAGAGGCGACCAAGGGTATTAAGGTTTTTTAAGGAATTTTTGAAAAGGAAAACCTTTATTTTACCACTTTTCCCCCCTCAACTTCCAAAAGTGGCTAAACATTTCTTATTCCTCTTAGCTCTGGCTATTCCTTTTAGGGATTTATAGCTCTGAGTATATGTATGTATGTATTTTCGAGGTTTTCTTATGAAGTATTCTTATAAGGTTAAGGGCAAGAACTTGAGTAGCTTAAAAGGCTAAGGCTTAAAGGCTTAAAATGTTATGTGTCTCAAATATAATTAAATGAACTTGGTACATGTACCTTCGGTTGAAGCCAAATCTCATGAGAAATATTTAAACAAGTTTGCAGTGTGTCAAATAATCAACTAAATAGCACCAAATTACTCGTTCTAGGTTAAAATTGACCCCTTACGAGTGTTCACTTAGATAAGCGTTCTAGCCCAACCAGTATCTTATGTAATCCGAGGCATATGGAAAGTATATTTTAAGATAAGAAGGTAGTAATCACATGTAGGTTTTGCTCTAGGAAATTTTGCTGATAAACTGCTTATTACATCAGACATTAAGTATCTATAATTCAATATTGCTGACCCTAATGCGGTATTACGGTGATTACAAATTTTGCCAATTGCGTATTGTATTGTACATATAAACACTAAAAGAAATGAAATGCCAGTGGCTTAAGTTTTATTATACTGTTTTCATAATGGGTTTCAATAAATTGGGTACTGCTCGAGTGAATGGTATATAGTGACGGCCACAAAAATGTCTAAAACGATAGGTAATGCAAATGTTTAATAGAATCGTATTTTTATCTCTTGGCTTCTGTAAGAGCTTTTTTTGTACTAAAATTAAAATTCGAGTGGTTTTAGTTGATTAAATTTTTTATGTGGCTGGCTAGAAATATAATTGGAATACACACACACACACATGGTATCGTAAAATCTCAAAGCGCTCATAGGTTTGGGTACTAAATAAATTCTCAGATCACTCTTTGAGTCTGGGTTAAAATCAAAACACACTATGTTATTGAGGCTTGGTTTAACAAAAATTCGTTAAACCTCATAAAGAAAAATATAGTAATGCAAAATTCTACACTAGATTTTATTGAAAATTGGGGTTTATTGGGGTTTGCCAACATTTCACTCGTTTCTTAGTTGTTTATATCTGCAAGCCAAACCTATCTTTTTTCGTATCGAATGCATGTATGAAACAGTGACCGTCACACACGCTTAATTTCCACACATTTCCTTGTGGTATTAATATTTTCTATTATATTACTAGCTCCGAAGTCTGCCAGCCCGCACTTGGCCAGCGTGGTAGGCTGAGGCCAAATCATCACGTCATGACATAACGCTACCCTTAAATGTCAGAAATTTCAAGAAAAAAGTACGTTATATTTAAATACATACACTCATATAAGGGCTAGCCAGAGCTTCCTCCAGAATTAACAATTCTTCTGCCAGTTTTGGAAGTTGAGTGGGGGGTTCTCATTCCAAAGCTCTGGCTACCCCGTTTAGGGATTTATAGCCGTGCGTATTTGTATGTATGTAAAATTTATAATGAGATACTTGAAAAGTCTATAAGACACCCTGTAAGAGCATGGCAAACATCGGATAGGCATAAAGAAGAATTATTGAAGTATTTACACATGTTATTTATCGGCCAAGAACTCGTTGATATTATTCATTTATTGTTTAGATTTGCTTCGAAATTATTTGTAAAGAAAATAAGTAAAGAAAATAAAACAACATACATACATACATATACTCACGGCTATAAATCCCTTAAAGGGGTAGCTATGGAATGAAAAAATTCTCAGCCACTTTTGGAAATTGATTGGGGAAAAGATGGTAATAATAAATGTTTTTGGTGACGGGTCTCCAACCACATTGCCCAAAAATCACTTAGTAAGCCCTTAGTCACCTCTTACGATCACGAGTGGAATTGGGGCAGTGTTATTCCAAGCCGACACTACACGGCAAAATAATATACTTTTCCATAGAATTATAATGTTTGTGAGAATATGTTAATAAAAATTACAATTATTTATTTTATAGTATAACCCTATATCATGTGTATTTTTAATAATCAAACATTGGCCGATTACAAATTTATTAATGAACCATAAGCGTATCGGGCCATGCGCAACGTAGTATAGGATTTTGGTTACTAAATGAATTTAGCAAATGAATAGGTTTTTTCAGACTACTTAATTATTTATAGCAATGTTTAGTTTATTTCCTTTCAACTAATTATATCGGACTATCAGCGACCAGACAGTATCGTGCCGACCACTTTTTAAAAAATTAAAAATTCTCCCTTTGGCCTGTATTTACATTTACGAAGCAACATTATACGTTATAAAGAATTTTCAGACTTTCGAACCAGCTCATATGGGTTATCATTCGCAACGGTTACAGATGAAAAACGAAAATAAACTTACAGTACCTAATTTTAAACTATCATCAAGCAGAAAATCATTTCGTGTAGTCTCTGTTAGGGTATATAATTCTGTACCTGATGAAATAAAGTTTTTACCCATAAATAAATTAAAAAGACGTTTATTTAATTGGTTGCTGGAAAATTGTTTTTACTCCATAAATGAATTTTTTGATAGGAATAAGAATATTAATATAATGTAATTAATGATATTTGACATGTATTTCATATTTTTTTCTATTGTGCTGTTATTATGTGTTTGTTGATATGCATGACATAGTATTTTAAAATTGTTTCAATTTATAATTAATTTTTTATTGATATTAGTTTTTTTTAAGAGTATCTTTTGACATCACAGTTTCTTTTTTATAATACATTTTAATTAATTTGGATAAAAATTTTTTTTTTAAATAATGCTTATCTGTAGATATCATATAATTGTCAAAAATGTTTTTAAATATAGTCCTATTTTCAATATTTAAAGTTGTATACCCGCAAGGGTCAAATGTGTATGGATACAATTGTACAATAGAAGATCTATGTAAACTGCACCCACATTTACGACTAAATAAATGGTTTTAATGGTTTTAATGGTTTTAATGGTTTTAATCAGGTTAGGCTTATATTAAAACTATCCAACAATTAAGTAGTTAATCATTTTTAGTTATTTCAGTCGGCTTCTTATGAATAACCTTGTTCATTAACCAAGGACATGAACTAACCAAAATTCTATAGAGATTACTTCTAATATAATACGATTTGCTACAGTATGTGAAAACTAGAATATCATGGTAAAAGGTATTAAAATTTGTTTTCACGTCATATCAAAGTATAGTTTTCAAACAATTCGTCACCTTATCGGTACATGAATCGATAAATTTAGTCGCATACCATTATGTGTAGCTATTAAGATTAAAATGATTGAAGCTTGAATCACTGATCTATCCTTGTAATACATACATGCATATACTCACGGCAATATATATATTCGTAAACTAAACTATGTTTTTAAAAAACTTGGTCTTCAGCCGATTCAAAAACCCTCCAATTTGGTCTACGATTCTCTACGTAAATCAATTATTTTTTATTGTATTCCGGTCTGGGGAGGCGCGGCTAAAACTTTGTTATTAAAATAAGAAAGGGCTTAGAGAACCTGAAAGTGATGAGCTTTACCAAGAGTGTAGGGTCCTTACTGTCAGACAACTATATCTGCTTAATACAATTCTACGACAGCATTCAAATACTGGCTTACAACCTGAAATTACCCTCAACCAACGAAGACGACAACAGGCTTGTGAAACAGTTAGACCTAGAACAGTATTTGGCTCTCGACATTTTGTCTGTAGGTGTTCATCCATATACTACAAAATAGATCAAAAATTACAAATCCTGGAATGCAACAAGTACGAAGTTAAAAATAAGGTTACAAACTGTTTAATTGCACTCAATTACATTCATTTTATAAACAATCATGATCGTATTACATTATTTTTATTGCATACCCTTTACAACACACTAATTCTCATTGACTCTGACACACTCAACACACATACACACACACACACACACACACACACACACACACACACACACACACACACACACACTGACACAAACACCACACACATACTATTAATTGTAAATGGTTAAGTTAGTTTTAATGCCTTCAATAATATATTCAATAATACCTGTAAAGATTTACATACATACATATACTCACGGCTATAAATCCAGGGGTAGCCAGAGCTAAGAAACTAGAAGTTCCTCAGCCACTTTTAGAAAGTTGAGTGGGGAAAAGATGGCAAAATAAAGGTTGTTGGTGATGGGTCTCCAACCGCATCGCCCAAAAATCCCTTAAAAGCCCCAATATCGTTAGTCGCCTCTTACGTACACCCACCGGCAGCAATGGGGTAGTGTTATTCTTAGCCGACACTACACAGCAAGCAATACACTGTAAAGATTTACTCTATTCAAAATTGTCTCCCATAGTACAGTTAAATCTAGTTTGGGAGACACGACAGAATGATTGTATAAAGTCGCCAATTTCCAAAAACTAAATAGTGTTGCCGTGTAGTGTCGGCTTAGAATAGCACTACCCCATTTCTACCCGTGGGTGATCGTAAGAGGCGACTTAGAGTATAGGGGCTTTTTAAGTGATTTTTGGGCGATGTGGTTGGAGACCCATCACCAAAAACGTTTATTATTATCATCTTTTCCCCAATCAACTTTCAAAAGTGGCTGAGAAATTTATCATTCCAAAGCTCTGGCTACCTCGTTAAGGGATTTATAGTCGTGAGTATATTCATGTATGTATGTATGTATGCAAATAGTGTTGTATATGATTTATATACCCAGTTGGTCCTTAAATTCTGACACAAACAAAATTGGCTATAAAATGAAAGTTACTCATGATATTCAAAAAAAGATTTTTTTAAATAAAAGTTAATTTAATTAGCTTACATTAAACACAAAATTTATTCAAAACGATTGCCACTATTTTTTACAAAAGCCTTCAATCTTCGCGGCCAGTCTTCAATAGCAGCACGGCCCATATTCATGTCAATATCGGTCACTGCTTTAATCAATAATGACTTTAGGCTGCTCAAATTTTTGTGAGGTTTAGAACAAACCTGCTTCTCCAATTCCTGCTAAATTTTGTAAACCAGTAGATTGAGGTCATGGGTTAGATGAGGGCCAATCTTGATGCCTTAATAGCTCGACGTTCTGGCGCTCAAACCACTCCTGAGTTGTGTTGGCCTTATGAGCAGATGCAGAGTCCTGTTGAAACACAAAGGCCGTCCTCCAAAGAGTGTCTGGGGCAGATTTTTTACTATGCAATCTAAAACCGTGTCTCCGTACACTTTTGAACTATTTGACACCTTTTCACAAAAATGTATTTCAGTAGGGCCATAGTAGGACACTCGCAACTAAATCATGATTGATGATGGATGATGACCGTGCTGTACTCGAGGAATGTCATTTCCAGCGGCCGCAGAGCTAGCAGCAGAGGTACACCCTGACAATTTTTTGTTGTATCTCACCCAAATATTAAATAATCTCGTCTGTAAACAGGATATCGCGGTGCCTTACATACATACAGCAATACATTTTTTTAATGTAATTGTGATTTGGCAGATTAGTATTTAAAAAATAATTGAAAATCGAACACCATTTCATATTTTTGTCTAGTTGTTCTATTTTTAAAATAAATCGCCAGTGACAGTATTTAAGAACCGACTAGGTATATGTCAAATGCATGAACTTAAGGCAAAATAAATAAAAATATTATTATTAAAAAAATATATATCCCAAATAGGGGAAGCCAGAGCTTTAGAGCTAAAATCTCCTCTGTCACTTTTTGAACTTAATAGGGGAGAAGATGGTAGAAATAACGGTATGGGGCTATTAAGGAATTTTTGGGCGATGCGGTTGGAGACCCATCACCAACAACCTTTATTTTTACTATCTTGTGCCCACTCAAATTTCCAAAAGTGGCTGAGGAATTTCTAATTCTTTAGCTCTGGCTACCCCTTCCTGGGATTTATAGCCGTGAGTATATATATGGTAGAAATAAAGTATCGTTGGTTATAGATCACCAACCGCATCGCTCAAAAACCACTTTAAAAAGGCCCATACCATGAATTGCCTCTTACGATACCCGTGGGTAGAAAGGGGTAGTCGCACTCCAAGCCGGCACTACACGACAAATATTCCTTGTATTAATCTTGTTATAATCGTAGCTTCTTCTTCTATTAATGTATATTTCTGTAATTGTTATGCATTTATATGTGATCATGTAGTTGTACTTTGTGTGTCTTAGTAGTGGAAATAAATGTTTTGTATGTCTATCTATTTAGTTTTAAACATATTTGTTTGTAATAGAGCTATATACCTACACAAAAAAACAAATATGATCATATTGATAGTTGCTAGATATAGTAAGTAATATTGTTGAAAGTATAAGTTTTACAATCTTATTAATTGTTGTCGGATTTGTTGTAGAAACTCAAAGTAAAAATCATTGCGAGACCATCCGGGTCAGCATCGCTATAATTACTTTGGGTAGGAATCGGTACAAGTACGGTTATTTAAACTACTACTGTACTACCAAAAACCAAAAGTATTCAGATACATTATTATACAATCATAAAAATAAACGTTGAGTTTTCATATAAAAACGGAACCAAATCTTAGGATGTTGGGCAGGATGAGCCGTTTGTAGGAAATAACACTCGTCATTATGTATACAACACTGATGTATGAGATTAAAGTAATCTGCAAATAGTCATTAATATTATGAGGTTATAACATCCTGGCCTCGATGAGGTTGTCCTACAGTGTCGTGATTACCGATGCATGGAGGAATCCACTGTGTTTCATTCTATAAAATATTAATGTGGGAATTTTCAAATTTTACATACATACATACATATACTCACGGCTATAGATCCCTAGAAGGGGTAGCCAGGAATTAAAAATTTCTCAGCCACTTTTGGAAATTTTAGTGGGGAAAAATGGTAAAATAAAGGCTGTCGGTGATGGGTCTCCAAACGCATTGCCTAAAAATCTTTTGAAAACCCAATACCGTTAGTCGCCTCTTAGGGCCAGCGCTGACTGCCGGCATGGCATGGCATGGCATGGCAAAGGATTTCGGTACAGATATAGCATTTTTAATTTTATTACCATGAGTATAGAATTCATTTTACTTCATTTTGACACAACGATGCCGACGTTCTGTCCTACCGCGGTCTCCCTCGGCATCGTTGTGTCAAAATGAATTCTATACGCATGGCAATAAGATTAAAAATGCTGTATCGACATCCTTTGCCATGCCATGCCGGCAGTCAGCGCCGGCCCTTACGTAGGTACACCCACCGGAAGAAATGGGGTAGTGCTATTCTAAACCGTCACTACAGGGCAAATTTTCAAATTTTGTTGGTGTTTTTATTGCTTCATTATGTAATGCAATACATCCTCGTAATACGACTCAAATATGTCCCATCCCAACCAAAGAATATAAACATTTGGTAGTTAATATGGTCTTAATCCTAGTTCAACCCGCTGGATTAGGGTAATTTTGGCAACTTAAATGACTACCAATGTTGATAGAAGCCGGATCGGTCTGACGGATTAATCTAATTTTTCAACAACATTGATACCTCATTGGAAATGCTTAGACCCGATCTTAATTTGCATTTAACAGTCGTAGGTATGCGTGGATAAAAAATATGGTGGTACTAACATCTTAGGACACCCACGGGAAGAAATCGGTCAGTGCTATTCTTCGCCGACACTACGCAGCAGTGTAGTATGTGTATGTGTACAATGGTAAAATAATATTCGGAAGTCATCTCATATTATCATTATTTTTTTTAGGTTAGCTTTATGACTGACATACCTGGCAGAGTTGGCAGAGACATCTATAAAACCCTACATATTAGGTGCCAGCTTTAACACCTTGTTCTTCATTTTCTTATGGCACATTAAAATACTATTGTTTATTTTGGTTTCATAGCATTTGATCAACGCCTATGTACATATAAATTAATATTATACATGCAAGCTTCAGAGATTTACCAGGATCGCACAAGGTGCTAATCGAGTCTCTGCCCATCCTAATTGGAACTAGTAGGATTGCAAAAAAAAAGCTATTTACGGAAAGTACATTATTTTATAAGTTATTTTTTCATCGATAAAATTGACATTATGTTAACTTTCAATGTCCTTTAAAACAAAGAGATATAAAAAAGTTATCAGTATTTTTCATTAATAACTCTACCAAGAATTTTCTTTCTCACTCAACTTCTCTCTAATCTAATCTAATTCTGAGATTAAATATCATTGATTGTCTGTGCAAAGGAAGCAAACGATCTAAGTAGATGAAAAGTGGCATGTATGTATAAAACAACATAATATAATCAGAACAAAAGTGAACTGCACATAAAAGTGAATGCAGGTACCTAAGATATAAAAATAAAGCAATAAAACTCATTATTTCCGTAAACAAAGGGCGGCCAGCGTCGAAGAATCCCACTTAAATGGTTAGTAAAGTATACGCGGTATGCTTCTCTCGATAAATGGCGTTATTACATTCTTGTTTGCAGTACAATAATTCTTTTGTTGCAACTTTTTTGTTCCGTATAACTCTCGATCCTAGTTACTGTAAAAAGTCGCAGAAACTTATATTTCATATTGCCTATCGAAATTGAATCGCATCATTATTATCATTAGCTACTATTAGCTAATTAATTAATAACTAGTTAATTAATTATTAGTGAACGTCTATACGTTCACTGCTGATCATAGGTCTCCTCTCAAGATCTTCATTCATCAGCCATGATCTAGTCGACTTTCCATTTGTGGGGGACTTAGAGCTACCACCCCAGAACTTACAAGACCCAATATATGTTTTAGCATTCTTTGAGTTATTTCAGTTAGCCCGGTTCATCACCTCATTATGTCTCTATTGCCCTTAGGTGCCTCTGAGCCTTCTTATGGACCTCACATCAAAAGGAGACATGTCTTAGTCCCGTAAGTAATGGTAATGGAAAATAACATTGATTACAACTACTTACTTTTATTACAATCATTTGGATCGGTTCCTAGTTACTTTGATCTCACAAACTTGACCCTATGAATAATAAAGTGAATAAAAAAACAAATATGAAAAAAATAAGGTATCAAACTTTAATTTATTAATCAAATATTTGAAAAAGTATCGTGGCGTGTGAACACACAATTTGAGAGTCTAGTCAAGTGTGTAATTAAATAATTTTTCATATGTCACTTACGAATACATTGGAAACATATTTCACCAAGGCCAACTGCTTCAGGGCAGGGTTTTGAAACTGATGCTATAGCCACTCTTAGTTTTAGCGTGGTATCTTTTATCAGGGGCGAGGCGTAGTACACACCGCTTTGATACAGCAGAGACGCACAGTTGATGCCCGAGCGCTGAGGTTAAGACACATCTGCCTAAAATCATTGCCGCGCGATTCTGTGATTTTTTAATCAGTGGTGCTTTTTGTGTGTGGAACTCAAACTCTTTGGATTCAGGCTGCGTTGTGGTCAGTGTTTTTATTTTTATTTATGGCGCGTTTTGTTATGTTTATGGTTTTAGGTTACATGGATTTATAGATGTGTTTACATCTAAGTTGAATTAAAAGTTTAAGGTTTTGATTGATTTAGGTCTGCTTTTTAAACCATTGCATAAAATAATGAAATCTCAACTTGTTTCAAAATATTTCAACCGTATGTAAAAATAATGCCCTAATGTTTAACTAAGTTAATGAACTGTCGCAGTTATGTGTTGAATTTAGTACTTTGAAAATTTAATTAAAGTGTCGCTAACTGGTTCACCTTATAATAAACTTGCTTTAATTACTACGTTATGAACGCATTTTGTGATGAGTTCTTAGTTAGAGATCATTGATTTTAATTACTGTAATTATATTGTATGGTATGATTTAATATAATTGGTATCTTGAATTATATTTTACTACAGTAATAAACATATTAAAAATTAAAATTTCTCTGTTACATAAAATAAATGATTGAATCACTCAAGTCCATGTTTGTACGTATAGTTGAAGGGTACCTTAAAAAATCTATGCAGACAACTAAAACAATTTCGGTAAATATTTGCTTACACAAATTTATGATAGATGTGAATGTTTTAACGTATTTGCTACTTTCATAAATTATTTATACACTGTATTGTTCTGCAGTATTCTAAGCCGGCACTTAGAATAGTATTTTTCCTCCAAAAGTACCAAAAGTGGCCAGAGCTCCAAAGCATCCCTATTTACACAATATACAGTAATAAAGCTGACAATATACAGGAAGCCCCGCTGAATTTAACTAGCTTACTACAATTTTGAGGTTAATATTATATTTATGATGAAAACTTTTGTAACTTCTATGAAGATGATAAACCTAAAGTCTGCGAACTTGCTTTACGATTGGTGGACTTTGTCCAACTTTTTCTATCTTAGGGTAGGCTCTGTGCAGAGCTAAGATATAATATGCATGTTTTTTTTTATATTTCTGTAAGCTTTATTTATTCTTTTTACAGCAATGAAGGGCTTTATAACTTTTTGTGAATTAACGATGATTGAAAAAAAGTGTGACGTATAATGCATTTATTATTCTTATAGTTGCGTTTTAAGTCAATGAAAAATCATGGTCGTTGTTTGTAAAGTTATGTTTTTGATTTATGTGTTTTGATTTGAGTTTAAATTAATCATCCTGCTTTGAAACGTCCAGGTAGAGTGGAAAAATTTTTTTACCTGCTTAACATTGTCAAAATGTTGTTTTATGTACGAAGATAATTTTGTTTATTTCCACACATAAAACTAAATTTGTACTATTTGGGATATGCAGGGACGGAAATTACGATATGCACGATTACGATTTGGGATATGCACAGAAAGGCACCAAAACGCCACAAAAAACTCAAAAAAGTTTTTAACTCTTTAGAATAGAATAAAAAACTCTGTATTGCACATCAAAAAAGTAGAAACATTTACAAATATACAGGATTAAATAATAAAAGTACAATTGGCGGTCTTATCACTTAAAGCGATTAAAACTCTTTAGTCAGTAAGATACATAAAATAAGCTTACCTAGCTTTATATATGTATTCTCAGCTATACATTCCAAAAAGGGGTAATATATAAAGAATTAGAAATTCCTCCGCTGTTTTAGAAGTTGAACCGCATCGTTCAAGAACGTTTATTATTATGTTATTATGATTTGTGTTTGAAAACCTCATTGACGACGTCCGTGGTCGAGTGGTTAGGTGACTAGCTTCTGGGTCCGGAGTTCGCGGGTTCGAATGCAGCTGAGGGTAACATTTATGTGATTAACATAACATGTGTAAAATTAAAAGCCCCAAACCCCTAATTCGTTTCTGACTAAGCACACGGGAAGAAATGAATTAAAAATGGTAAATCTTTACTTGCACCTCTCAAAATATTATGAAAACTGAATTTCATGCATGCATTGCATATACTATGTGCATAACTATTAAATGATTGCACTACAAAAATACCGCTTATCTATCACTCAATACAACCGTGACTAAAAATATTATTCTTATCAAGTGTAGAATACCTGACTGAGAGTATACCAAAAATTCATCTGATAACACTTAGATTCTGCCATTCAAACCAAAAATCTCATAGCATACTTATATATAGCATAGTTTGTTGTGTAGTGTCGGCTTAGAATAGCACTACCCCTTTTCTTCCGGTGGGTGTACGTAAGAGGCGACTAACTATGCGGCGATGCGGTTGGAGACCCATCACCAACAATTTTTATTTTACCATCTTTTCCCCACACAACTTCCAAAAGTTGCTGAGGAATTTCTAATTTCTTTGCTCTGGCTACCTCTTCTAGGAATTTATAGCCGTGAGTATATGTCTGTATGTATGTAGTTATATAATAACTTGCACACTAATTATTACAAGTTGCTACTAAAACATAATATTCATCACATGAATCAGCATCACCATTTTTTTAATTACTTAATTTTTAGTTTTAAATTATAAGTAAAAATATTTAGGTTAATTTAGTTGGCATCGCTGAGTACAAGCTACTTAGTAGGATTTTTTACAATCATGCATACATTTAGCTAATACCATAGGATTCCCTTGGGGTAAGCAGAGCCTTTCGACCACCGATATCAATCAATTTTGTAGGACACAAATCGAAAAGTACTAAGAGTACTACTCTAAGCTGACATTACATAATAATATAATTATTCATTATTTAATTCAATTCTTAAATGACCCAAAGACATTATGTACTTGTCATGACCTTTACTCATGTTTCCGTGAAGCGAGTAATAGCTAATCATCGTCAACTTATGTGCAAGGCCGATTATTATAGACGTTTTATGAATAAAATACGTATCTATCTAAACTTCTGTAAATTCGTGTAGCTAAGAATATAACGACTTCTGCCCGGCTTGTACCAGCGGTGTTTAAACTAGTTATCGCGTGGGATAAAGCAGCCATCTCTTACGCACTTACTTAGTATCGTATACTGCCGACTCATTCCAACCGTTATCGTGTCGATAAAATAGCGCTCGTGCTTGCCCTTCTGCTCATCACGGAACATTTTGTTTCTGGTGTTCAGTACAATTTTTTGGCTTAAACAAGTCATTCATGTAATAGGGGGCTCTATCTCAAGACTAAGTATAAGTCAGCCATGTAGGTTTTCTCGCAATGTTTTCCTTAACGTTTATTGCCTTGGTAAATGAACTAAAAATATGATTTAAAAAAGCTTATTGGTGTAGACTCGACTCAGGTTTTGAACTCACGTCTCTTCTATGAGAAGCGGAGATTCTCTGTGCACTGGATTTATCACAGCAAGTTCAGGAACAAAAAGAAAGAAAGAAAATATTCCGACATTACAATGGTTTATGAATTAATAGTCGCTGCCGATCTTCTTATTGAGACACGGTAGCATAAATATAACCATGTAGATTAACTTTTGTCATTTCCTCAAAATTACACTGTAATGTTACTCCTTTACATGATTAAATATTGAAAATGAAAAAACTTTCTTTACTAGAAACTATTATAATGAATTGCCCCATTTTATATTAGGTTTCAGTTTGCAACAGCCTTAAACAAGCCCAAAATAAAAGCACACAGTATCGGCGCTATCAAATTATAACGTATTGCAAAATCGATAAAGTATAGTTTTTTATTAGTACTTAAATTGCTTCAAATAATAGATAACAAAGTGGTAATTGAAATTTCAATAATGAATGGGGTGTGAAGCAATTTTTAACACTGTGTTTCTTAAACTTCATGTCCATACTGTCACTCTTTCATTACACCTTATAATTGAATCAAGATATTCTGTTACGAAAATAAAAGAGGAAAGTAATTTACTCTATAAATATTATAAAAAAATAAAAAGCAGAGTAGTATTGATTTGCTCTTTAATAATTTATTGCAATCTTCAGTTTATATTTATTTTGTTTATATTAACAAAATAATATTGACATACATTGAATTTCATTTGGGTAATGTCTTTGTTTAGAGTTGTTATCAATTAGAAGGTATATTTTTTAAAGTGGTCAAATGTGTTCGTCCGCCGAAGTTGTTATGGCGTTTTTTTCGTCAACCTAAATCGAAACTTTAGCTTTAATTCATATTTTGATTAGACCTTGGCTAATGTGATGTGATGTGACACGATTGACAGAAGATATCAAATATTTAGGTTAATAGCTAGCAAATTACTGAGTTTCCGATTAAGTAAACTTGATGTCTTATTCTTTACGCTTCTAATGCTTGCCTTATTTTAATCATTATCTATTTGATCTACGTGCGTATTATGTGGTCATCCTCTACTAAAATTACTATTCAAATTGGCACATATATCTTTTTCACCACTGTCATCATCATCAGCGAATAGATGTCCACTGCCAGACATAGGCCTCCCCTAAAGATCACTATTATACCGTCATCTAACACACATATCCTCACGCCGTTAATTCCCATTGGGGTAGGCAGAGACTATCGATCACCACTTTGTACGTTCCTCGCAAACCTCTCAAGGTTCATCTACATTCATATGCTAGTCTTTTTACATAATGTTCTTTTGAATATTTTAGACTTAGCGACTACGATACACTTTTTGGCGTCGCGATAAAAAAAAAAGTTTAGACATGGGTAATGCATAAAATTTCAATGAGTTTACAATCATCCATCCTCTCTACGTGCTTTATAAACTAACTTAATGCTAAAACTATCTTAACCTCGGCTATTTCATCATTTTGAACACATCATCTTTCATACCGGATTCCCACAATTTTAGTTATTAGAACATATCATATGGGCTATGCCTATGCCGCAATGATTGGTGTAAAATCCGACGACATTTAAACCAATTAAACATTATCTATTTGATCTACGTGTTCTGTGATCATCCTCTTCTAAAATTACTATTTACATACTCTATACTGCTCTATATATCTCTTTCACTACTTAGCTATGATGAGAGATACACTTTTTTGCTAAAACTATCTTCACCTTGTAATTGAAACAACTATTGAGTTTCGGATATTTTAATCGCGTGTTATTACATTATTTTTAAAGCCCGACGTTTCGAAAACTTTTCAGTTATCATGGTCACGGGAAGACTGAGGTGTTATTTGTCATTATACAGTACTATAAAATTATTAATACTAACTACCTTCACAAAATTTTAAGTTACCTTTGCGTTACAAAAGAAAAAATTTTTTTTTTTTTGTGACGGTAGTTAGTATTAATAATTTTATAGTACTGTATAATGACAAATAACACCTCATTCTTCCCGTGACCATGATAACTGAAAAGTTTTCGAAACGTCAGGCTTTAAAAATAATGTAAAAACACGCGATTAAAATATCCGAAAATCAATAGTTGTTTCAATTTTAATGTGCAATCGTGAAAATCTTAGAAAATACTATATATTCACCTTGACTGTTCCATCATTTTCAACGTGTCATCTTTGATACCGGATTTCCACAATTTTAGCTATTAGAACATATAATATGGGCTATGCCGCAATGATTGGTGTAAACTCCGATGACATCTAAACCAATTTGTATGAAATCATCGTACTGGCGCACGGTCCCAATTTGAAGTTTCAACACTACGTGAGAGACATTTTTATACAGCGAGTGCTTAATAATGTTACCTGTCCTAATGTTGTAAGAGAAACAAAATAGAATATCTTATATTTGTGGAGTTATGAAACGGTCGGTATCCAATGTCAGAAAGTGTTTTTGAGGAAATTTATTTATTTATTTCTTTAGATGTCGTTGTAGTTTGTTGATCTATTTAATTTATCGGTATTTTTTTCATAAATTGCTTTATAGCCAGAGACCAGACAAGTACCAAGATTACAAAACCAATAAAAAGCAATTGCAAAGGGTAACCCCGTTAGTTGGCTTTCCCACTTATACGATTAAACTAATTGAAAGGGAAAGCCTAAAAAAAATAATGTTTTTTTTATAACGATGAGCATTTTATTTTATATTTTATATATTAGTAAAAGATTTAAATTATTTGAAAACTAGTATTTCTATTTGGGGTAGGTAACACTACCGATGGCAACTTTGAACGAATAATAATTCAAAATACCATGAACAATATCATAAAAACATTGTAACCTGGATGATCTGCGGTTCAAAGCAATAATTTGGCCGTAATAAATAAAGTTCATGTTATTTAGGAAACAACCTATACCTATTCCATAAAAAAACTTAATTCAAACTTTTTATGTATTTAGGCATGTCGGTTTTTAATGTGATTGTTACTAATTATTAGTAGCTTACAAACAGAATTACTATATTGCAAAGTACATAGAGTCTCTCGTTGGCCCGGGAGCATCCTTATTTAATTAAGTGTATGTTCAAGAGTTGCAAAAACCCTTACAGTAAATTCACCTTCAATTTATAATTTTGTTAATTATATTTTATATAAAAATTTAATCGATTGCATTTCAGCATAATTACATACATACATATACTCACGGCTATAAATCCCTTGAAGGGGTAGCCAGAGCTAAAAATTCCTCTGCCACTTTTGGAAAGTTAAGTGGGGAAAAGACGGTAAAATAAAGGTTTTTGGTGATGGGTCTCCAACCGCATCACCCAAAAATCCCATAAAAGCCCCAATACCGTTAGTTGCCTCTTACGTACACTCACCGGAAGAATTGGGGTAGTGCTATTCTAAGCTGACACTACACAGCACTGCATTACTGAATATTTAATACAAACTAATGCATCAATTTAATTAATCGCAAAAAAACATAAGCTGGCACGATTTCCCGCCCGTTAGTAAGGTCAACCAATAAATCTTCAGATCATATATTAAAGTATCGATTTAAAATATACTACTTCTTCGAAAATGGCAAAAAACAGACACTTCCTTTATATTATATTTAAAAACAAACAAGACTATTAGTGAACCACTTTAATTTTATAACCTTGATAGATATGGTGCAATAAAATGATTGGGTTCGATTCCGGAGACAGGCCTGCATTACAGATAGATTTATGTTAAATAAATACCAGATCAGTGTGAGAATGTTTGATACAAAAAGGAATAGGTAAAAATCCTGATTTGAACCTATATCTGTGACTGTTAAATCAGGTTCATAACTGATGATAAATATAACTAAGCAGGTCACAGAACATGTTTTCCAAAAAGGCATGTATTTGCAATTTTCTATAATATAGAGGGTACTGTGAAAATCCAAGTATTAAAAATCACATGATCCTCGAGGAAATAGTTCAATTATACCACCCCTTCGGATTTATACGGCGTACATGTACGGGTATGACACTTTTTTTTACATACATACATACATATCTTGGCTATAAATCCCTAGAAGGGGTAGCCAGAGCTACGGAAGAAGAAATTCCTCAGCCGCTTTTGGAAGTTGAGTGCAGAAAAGATTGTAAAGTAAAGGTTTTTGGTGATGGGTATCCAACTTATAAATCACTTATAAAGCCCCAACACCCTTAGCCGCCTCTTACGAACACCTATGGGAAAAATGGGGTAGTGCTATTCTAAACCGACACTAATCAGAATATTTTTTTATTCATATGTATTAAGTCGTATAAAGATTGCATAAATATATTTAAAAAACCACACTTAGGTCATTTCTAGTATCTACTAATGCATCATCATTTCCAAGTAAAAGCTCTTAGGAAGGTAACTATAGAATGAAGTAGGAAATACCCACAGAACTCATGTGCTACTTTCAATCGTGATTCATATTTAAGTAGTTGTACTTGCTATCAGAACACTGAATCTACTTTTAGTCTATTATTTTTATATGTTTCATTCCTATTATTTGCCGTGTAGTGCCGGCTTAGAATGTCGTTACCCCTTTCTACCCACGGGTGTCGTAAGAGGCGACTAAGGGTATTGGGGCTTTTTATTGGATTTTTGGGCGATGCGGTTGGAGACCCATCACCAAAAACCTTTATTCTTACCATCTTTTCCCCACTCAAATTCCAAAAGTGGCTGAGGAATTTATAATTCCTTAGCTCTGGATACCCCTTCTAGGGAAATATAGCCGTGAGTATATGTATGTATGTATGTATTCCTATTAGTAAATGGACCAGAGATACTTATGTTTGTTCTTCTGCAACTTCTTTTAATATCAATCATCACGTATAAAAAAATGCAGCAATAATAGCACTACCCCGTTTCTTCCCATCGGTGTTCCTAAGAGGCGAATAAGTTTATTTTTTCGGAGATGCGAATGGATGAGACTCACCACCAAAACCATTTTCTTTACAGTCTTTTCTCCACTCAATTGCTAAAAGTGGTTGAAGTTTTTTTTATTCTGTTGCTCTGACTACGCCTTATAGGAATTTATAGCCGTAAGTATATGTATGAGTATGTACGTACGTATGTTTTACGAAATTTCAATATTAATTGATGTTATGTTTAAACCAGCAGAATTGCAGTTTAATATTTATAACAGCAACCAATAAGCGTTAAACGTACTATCAATTAATTATAATCAAAACTATTGTAGCAATTGTGAGTGCCTTGTTGTATTGAAATTATAAGACGCTTTACAAATTTAATTCAAAGCATGTGTTTTTTTACTCCGATAATTAAAGTTATTTAAATATTTCCAATATTTTAATATCAATATTTAAGTAAATTAACAAATTACTTTTAAAATAGGTTCATACGACCGCATTTATGTTATTAAATAAGCAGTCCCACTCTCTTTAGGTTATAAAAAAGTTAAAATTTTTACTTAATAAATATCAGATTTTATATTTCTGTGACCGCTATGACATAAAGTAATAAAATGTGAACAAAATGAATATTTTAAGGACCACTCAAAATCAGTTCCAGTACTCCAGTAGATATACCTCCGAACCTCATCATGCATCATCGATATCAACTTTACACACTTTATTTTAGAAGTTTTGAGTTATGACCACAAGCGCCCATAGCCCACAGCCTTACTTGTTTCACAACTGCATTCACTCTGCTCTTGTGCTCTAATGCTTCTTCTGCCACACCCAACATTCGCTTCCATACATAAGCGTAGGAACAAGAACAGCATAATGCACAGCCATTCGGACCTTTTCAGATACCGATTGACTGGTCATTAGGATATTCATTGCACCATTTATCGCATTACCCTTTTTCACTCTTCTTTCAATGTCTTCATCACATTTTCCATCCCTGAAATATTATATGTAATATTAAATATTTTTGTGATACTCGTATTTAAGTTGATAATTTATTTACCACAACAATTTTAAGAACTTGGTTCTTAGTTTGTAATGAGGAGATTTTTTTAAATGAAAATAATAATACATATTAAGTATAATCAGACGAGTAGGTTCGTCTCGGAAATTGCTTTGTAAGTATGCAAGTCGAATTTTTCCTTGTTATTGTATGATTGCCTATTATTTATCATATTACGTTGACTATGTCATCTTCATCATGTAAGGTGAATATGTTTTTGCGAAGACGCAGATTTTACCTTAGACAATTTTATGCATAATCAATTTTCAATAAAAATTAGACTCAGCCGAGATATTACATTTTAATAATTTGATTACTGTGGTTGAAGTAGGTATACTTATTGTAATACAACTATACACGGGCCAACTAAAACAAGTATAATCGGAGCACGGTGAGCAGGTGAAAATGACACGTGATGTTTAAAAGTATTCTATGCGTTAATCTGCATAAACAATACAACAATCCAGTCATACTTAAATCTAGTTATAAAATAATAAACTATTAACAAACATATAAATACTATGATACAATAAATTAAAACTACATACAAATATTATGATACATATTTTTATTTATATACTTTAATTATATATAATTTAATTTGCAACAGTATTATAGCGTTTCAGTGAGGTAGTGCTTTTTTACCATATCCTTGAAAATAGATTGGGATTTAGCCTGACGAATCTCTACCGGAAGTGCGTTCCACAATTGAACAGCCTGCACAGTGAAGGAGGAGCCATAGTAATTGGTTGAATGGGAGGGAATGCTTAATAGAAGATTATGTTCAGAACGTAGATTAAGATCGTGGGAAGAGGAGAGAAATTGAAAACGTTCTTTTAGATAGAAAGGGGTGGCAGGATTGAACAAAATAGAGTAAAGGAGAGAAAGTGTATGTGCATTCCGGCGGAGACGAATAGGAAGCCATTTCAGTTGAGTGCGATATACAGATACATGATCATATTTCCTCAATCCAAAAATAAACCTAATGCAAAAGATGTTATTAAAGGAAAGAAAAATTTTCGACACTGGCGGGGTTCGAACCCGCGACCTTCGGGTATACGCCCCCGTCGCTCTTTTATTTATGAGTAATAATCCCCACATGAGGAATTCATGTCAAAAAACATTAAACTAATGCAAAAGTTTTGGAAGCGCTCAAGTTTATTAAGTTGCTCTTCAGTTATATCAAGGTAGCAGGTATCAGCATAGTCAAGAAGGGGCAAGAGAAGTGATTGAGCTAACGCAGTTTTAGTAGCAGTAGGAAGAAAATTACGCAACCTTCTGAGGGATCCCGCTGAAGCGAACATCTTTCGGCTAACCATTTCTAATTGTGGCACCCAAGATAAGGTGCTGTCTATCATTATCCCTAGGTTTTTTACTGTAGGGCTAAAAGGAATTGATGTTCCGTCAAATACTATAGGCGGTAGTGACTTATAGTCGATCCTAGAAATAATTCGAGAACTACCGACTATAATTATCTTATATGCAAGAGCCAAATATTTTTTACATTAAAACATTTAGAAAACTGCTGGGGCACTACTAAAAGAATTGTCAATACATGTACTTTTAGTACCATTTGTACTTGTAGCACTTGTAGTTCAAGTGCTTACTGCTGAGAAAAATGATTTTTATTCTAATCATGTTTAGTTACAAGACAATCAGATGGTATTACTTATTTTTACAACAATAACCTTTTTGCTTTTCGAATAGTACTCATTGGTTCAAATTCGTCTGAAAGCGGATACATTATTATTTTGACTGTCGTTTTTTTCTTCTTATTTAGAAGTGAGCTTTTTACTATAATGTGTGTAAAGGATGCCTATAATGAATATTTTTAATCATAAATATATATCGATTCTAAACCTTTGGCTAATATTTCTCCACAGTATAAGGTTTTTTGAGAATATGCAGATAAGTTGCTTAAGACTTTTCATCTCATTAAGGTCGAGTAATGTCGAACTTAATCCGATTAAGATTGCTCATATGTGTATTGAATTACTTAGAAGTTACATTAAGTAGGTATAGCGTTTCGCTTCATGTTAACTAATGATAGACTTATTCTGTGATACAAATATGGCAAATAGGTTTTAATATTGAAAATGAATCACAATCACGATTGGTGAATGAGATATTTTATATTATATTTTTTTTTTAATATATTTATATGCATAAATTTGCAATTTAAAGTGTAAATTTTTAGTTTAACATGATATGACTAGAATATTTACATGCCTAATGGCAGCATACATTTTCATTGTTTATTTATTTATTTAGTATATTACAATTCTAACCAAGTATGATAAGATTAAGTTAGTTGACTTATTTTATGCCAAATAGATATTAAAAATTAAGATCAAATAAAAAGGTAGTCTAGTCTTGTCGAGTTGAGAGCGGATATTGTGGGAACTTAGTTTTGCATAATTACGGATATATATTGATTGATTTATCATATGCTTTATGTCAATGAAACATATATAGTTTCCTATTTATTTCCAACTGTTGCATTGACTAAGTTTCCAAAAAGTATCCCACGTGCAGAGTTTGTATGAGAATATGGCTTAAAACCTGCACGGCTAAATATTCCGCATGAGATTAATTGTTTCAAGATCTAAGCCTTTGCTGTAATTTGATCAAATACAGTTCAATAACACGCTAACTCTTACAAAATATGTTTCAATATAAACATTGCATGTATTCAATTGAATAAAAAAAAACTGTCATCTATACTTATAATAAATCTGTAGAGAGGTCAATTCTGTACATGAAATATATTTTCAAAATAACTATCAGGTGGTGATTAGGGATCAATACTGATGCCAAAAATGCAATCAGTAAAAGTTTTGTCTGTCTGTCTGTCTGTCTGTCTGTGTGTGGGTTTGTATGTTCCTTATGGAAACAAAAACTACTCGACGGATTTTAACGAAACTTGGTACAATTATTTTCCATACTCCTGGGCAGGTTTTTATATACTTTCCAGCAGAGTAGTAAAGGGGAATTTTGGGAAATTTTGGGAAAACGGGAGAAGTTACTACATTTTTTAAGCTTCCGTCGCGTGTGCAGCCTTAATGGTTAAACTTACATAGAAATCATGTATGACGGAAATATTCTTCATAAAATTATCTAAAAAAAATCCTCAACAGTTTATGTCTATCTTTTACGGTTGACTCACAATAACACGTGTAATTCCTGATAGCTTAGCAGTTCGGAACATTCTGATTATATTTGTTTACTCTTACGTTTGTAAACCTCTCACTCACCCCTCATTTAAAAAAGGTAACATTATTACCTATTCAATAAAAAAAGAATCATAGAAATCGGTAGAGAAACACCGAAATTATACATAAAATAAGCCATCGCGCCCGTGACCAAAACCGAATCGTTACTAATTTACATATAACATACTAGATGGCGCCAGTTGTTGCATCCTACAACACGTAATGATTTATTTTTTAGATTGTTATAAATACTTCATAGCGTTTTACTCCAAAATTTGCTATTAAACGGAAATACTGAACCGTTCATTAAAGCGCATTAAAAATCACCAAACTACACTGTTTAGGGGATGCTATAAATTTAATAAATTGAAAACATTGCGCTGAATTTCACAATGCTTGAGCAGTGACTAAAGAAAGAAACCTCAGATATTTAAAAAACAACGCTACCCGTGCGAAGTTGGGACGATCCACTAGTCTAAAATAAATAACATCTGTACAGGATCTGCCATCTAGATATAAGTAATACAACTGACTATTTCAGAAATAATACACAATACATTACAAAACGTATTTTCTATTGTTGGATATCATTATTATTTGACTACAATAGTAGAAAAAATATTACGTATCAAAATTCCATTAGTTATCTCGCGACAGGCCGGTAACGATATGTGATTTGTTGGAATTGGGATGAGCCACTTTCGCTCCGCATTGTCATGGCGTATTATTACGTCTTCGCATTAGATCCTATTGATTTGTTTGAAAGACACACTCGGGACTAAATTGGAGTGTCTTGCAAAAGTCAATGGTTTACGTAAGAGCATTGCAACAGTAAAATGAAGGATGGACGCACGCTGCATATGAAGAGGACCCGAGTACGTGAACGAGTCTGCTTATTAGTAATTGGCGCGTTCACGTTTGACCCCACACTCACTTGTTTCTACCTCTGTGAAATATATAATATACGCTTATACGGCTAGTGAAAGGGGCTTCTTGCGTATATTTTAATAGGAATTCCCTGCGGAATTATATTTTGTGGTTTCTATTACGAATGTTGCAATTCTACCTTCAGCTTTTGTAGAATGATAGTTAGAAACAATCCATTTTGTACTAGGTGCATCAACAATATACTAATAATAATTCTAGAAACTAGTTTACCCACTTATACTCACAGCCTATATATATAACTCAAACCCAACCTATATAGGGTGATTAGGACATAGTACATTATGCTGGCTAAGTGGAAGATACCGGGATAACACCGACGGCGGACCGATGGCTGACCATCTTAATTTCAGAACAATCGGGTGATTAAAGCCATCAATATTTAAAATTTGTTCTTTACCAGGTTAAATGTCAACGATTAATTTATTTTTTCTCAAATGCCTCATGGTTTTTAACCGCTGTATTTCACAAAATGTATATCAGCGTCAATAATTCGTGACTTTATTTTTTGGCAATTCGTGATTGGTAATTTGCTATTCTTAAAGAAGTTTAGACAATATTTAAACTTTATACTAGCAGTACTTTATAGCGCTCGTGCTTGCCCTTCTGATATTCAGAAGTTTTAGTACCTCTGGGGCCCTTGCGGGGATTCTCGGCGAAACCATTGAGTTTGAGAGAACTTATAGATGTCATAGGACAAGAGTGTCAACTACTGAAATTTCTAGAATAAAAGTAGAAAATTTGGTAGATAATGAAAAAATGGGAGATGAATATATTGAGAAACTGGATGAACGACTAAGTTGCGTAGAAACGACGGATGATATGGAAATAGAAGATGCTTGGAATGTGCTCAAATCTGCGATAATTGAATGTGCGACGGACGTTTGTGGATTGAGCAAGAGGAAAAATCGACCAACATCAAGTTGGTGGGATAAAAGTGTGAAAGATGCTGTGAATGAAAAGAAGAAAGCCTGGCTCGATTTACTAGCAATCAAAGCTAGTAAACGGATGAATGTGTGTATAAATGACGACAAAGTTGAGAGATTTGAAGTTGAATATAAGAGAATAAAGAGAGTGGTTAAGAATAAAATAGAGAAGATAAAGCGAGATCTGAAAGAATGGAGTGAAAAGAAACTCTCCGATAATTTCCAAAGTAATCAAAAATTATTTTGGAAATATATTAGACGTGAAAGGGGAGTTTCTCAAAACACGAGTACAAGTGTGATGAAGGATGAAAAAGGGGAACTTATGACTGATGGAACAAGAATAAAAAGAGTATGGAAGGAATATTTTGAGGGTCTCTTTGAAAAAGAGGATGATCCCATTACTTCAGCAATTGATAGCGATGTTAATTGTGACGAGGTAATGGGTGACGTGTCTGAAAGTATGATAAGTATGGAAGAAATTGTAAAAGCGATGAAAAGTATGAAACTAGGAAAAGCGGCAGGATATGATAGGATATGTGTCGAAATGCTGAGGGCTGGTAAAGGGTTAGTGGCTTCTTGGCTGTTCTTCCTTTTTCAGAAGTGTTGGGCACTTGGAAAAGTACCAAAAGATTAGTGTAGAGCCGTGATTGTGCCCCTATATAAAGGGAAAGGGTCACGCCAAGAAGCAAAAAACTACCGTGGTATCAGCCTACTCAGTGTTGTCGGCAAATTGTATGCGAAAGTTTTGATCGAAAGGGTGATGAAAGAAACGGATGAAAACATTTGGGATGTACAAGCAGGATTTAGGAAGGGAATGGTATGTATGAATCAAGTCTTCTCCTTAAAGTATTTGTGGAAGGTGTTGTCTAAGTTCGGTTTGGGGAGCCAACTTATACGTGCATTGGAGTCACTCTATGAGGATTCCAATGCATGTGTGAGAGTAAACGGAGAAGACACGGACTGGTTTGAGATCTTTAGGGGTGTTCGACAGGGTTGTGTGGCTTCTCCGTGGCTCTTCAATTTGTTCATGGACGACTGTTTGAAAGAACTGCGCGAAAGTGATTATGGACTGAAAATGAGAGGGTTCATCATTAAATGCCTCTTATACGCTGACGATCAAGTGTTACTTGCATCAACGGTAAATGAGTTGCAGGAGATGGTGAACATTGCGTGTAAGTCTTTCGAAAGAAAGGGAATGAGAGTGAATGTGGACAAAACCAAAACAATGGTTTTTGAAAGAGAGGAAAGTATGACAGAATGTGACATTGTTATAAATGGTAAGAAAGTGGAACAAGTGAAAGAATTTGTATATCTGGGGAGTTTGTTTACTAGGGATGGAAAATGTGAGGAAGATATTGAAAGGAGAGTTAAAAAGGGAAACGCGGTGAATGGAGCCATGAACAGTCTGATGTTGAGCCAGTCGTTGTCAGAAAAGGCTCGAATGGCTGTGCATAATGCTGTTCTGGTTCCCACGCTGATGTATGGTAGTGAATGTTGGGCATGGCAGAAGAAGCATGAAAGTAGAGTTAATGCAGTGGAAATGAGATCCCTCAGAAGTATATGTAAAGTAAGGCTGTGTGATGGGGTGAGAAATACTGTGATCCGTGAACGAGTAGGTTTGAAAGATGACGTAGTATGCAAGATAGAAAAAGGAATGTTGAGGTGGTTTGGGCACATAGAGAGGATGGATGAAAATAAAGTAGCGAAAGAGATATATAGAGCCAATGTGGATGGGAATAAATAATAAAAAAAAAAAATATAATAAAAATTTTATTCAGTTTTCAAAAGTACATAATATTCGTCTTAACCTAGTTAATTATTTAAAGTACAAAATATAACATTTTCCTGTTCCTGAGCTAGGTAATTTACCTGTATTGCAGGCAACAATAAACAAAAAAGGCTTAAACTATCAGTTTTCATATAATGGTATTGGTAAGTAGTGTATAAATTATTATCAGAAATCGATTGTATCTAACTAAGTGTATTATTATGATAAAAAAAATAAATAAAAACATCTTATATTGTGTTAGTAGAGGACGGCCTCGTAAAACGTTTCTGGACCAGATAGAAAACGTTCTTATAAAGGCGGGGGTCCGAAGTGAGAAGAATAAAAGAGCATGTATGAGAAGGATAATGAATGTAAGGGAAGCGAGAGAGGTTTGTCAAGATAAGAAGAGTACTAAGTGGCGATCGATAGTCTCTGCCTACCCCAATGGGAATAATGGGCGTGAGTATAAGTATAAGTAAGTTATAGATGCTAGATACAGTATACTCTTATTACTTCAACTAAAAAACGTCACGGGCACGTCAGCTTCAGCGTGAATATTTCAAAGACATTGCCAAAACTGCCATAGTAAAAAAGATTGCAGATGATAAACATTGCGTGATCATACCATCACATTGGTCAATGCTCGATCTTTCGACCTCTGCTGTTGAATAATTATGTAACGTGGACATTACTGTGAATAGATTCATTTAAGCGAGCTAGAATCTCAGGCTACCTTCTATGCACAATGGATCTAATATTTGTTTAAGTATTTTATTACTAAATATTTCTTAAGAATGCTATTTCGTTGTTTTGAGCTACGCAACTATCCATTTGTATCATTTCTGACAATTATCTGCTTGCAGAGGCACTAATTCTTGTGAACATTATTTACTATTCGTTCTTGTCGTTGAGAATGTGTGGTGGAATGTGGGCTTAGATAAGCACTTACCCATTTCTTCCCGCGAGCGTATTAGAAGAAGATAGAAGATAAAAGAAGATAGAAAGACATTTATTCGCTGCATAAAAGGCACAAAAACTAACAATATGCAATAAGACAATATGAAATAATAAAAAAGTAAAAGTATACAGCAAATAAAAATAATATAACACTAAAATAATTAAAAACACAAAACAATAAATTAAATAGAAAATATCAAAGAGATTAAAAACAAAAGTTAAAAAAAGACAAAAAAACACTATTAAAAGAACACATCAAAAAAATATAACTTATGTAGTTTTGTGCCGTGTGTGTACGAAGCGTCTTAAGGTTGTCGGGCTTATACAACTATTTAATTGTTTTGGTGATGAGGCCGGAGACTCATCACCAGCCCTCCGTTGTTATACAAATATTTTCCCGCTCAATTTTCACATGTAACTCTACAATGTCTTATTTTAATTACGCTGAAAAAACCACAAACAATATTTGCTTTACTTACGTATGGTTATTTTTTAAATCTTAAAGGTCTACTTATACCATAAAAAGTGGCTGAGGAATTTCTAATTCCTTAGCTCTGGCTACCCCGTTTAGGGATTTATAGCCGTGAGTATATGTATGTATGTATGTTATACCATAAAGCGTTAAATATACTGTAATTATCTAACACTGTTTTTCTAACATATAAATCCATATTATACTAAAAAGACTGAAATTTTAATACAGTAACCAAGAAACTTAACGACAAAGATTATCAATAATGTAAATTAAGTTTTGCGTATAGTGAATATATTACTTGCAAATGTTGCAATGCAATAAAATCATAGCGTTATGTAACACGTTTTACGTTACGTGGCCTTGAACTCGGCCACCGCGCAGGCGCACCGCGTGTATGTTCTTGGTTCTTGACTAATAGGAGCGCTTGTTTAATTACAAACTTCCTTCTATTGTGTGTTCCTCATATATACGTCGTATTCTTGTTATATATTGTGTAGAATTTTTCTAATTTTTCATCTTGTAGAATATGACACCACAAAGCAAAAAATACTAGGCATTCATTTGATTTATTACTATCAACACTAATTATTTATAATAGCAGGAAGTCTGTTATAAGTATCTGCGTTTGTCAGGCTGTTATAACACGTAACGTGTTCTAACTCCTACGTAAATTGAACTGAATATTATAAACACTCAAGAGCATTATAAACACTCTCAAAATGTTCTAAAAATATGCTTGTGCTTGCTATGGCTACTACAAGTGGTAAGAAAGAAGAAGTTCAATTTGATATCAATAAGGATGAGCTGTAACCAGGAAATTGTAATGGACCTATTTGGAAAAAAAGTGATTATGCAGCTAGCAAGATATAGGAAAGTAATGTTAGCAGAGGACAACCACGGAGGACACATTTGGTTGGACCAAAGATGATGATCACCATTTGAGATTTTTTATCCAAAAGTTTAAATACTATAAGCTCTGATATGATTTTGTATCATATTTTAATCCTAAGTAAATTGTATACGGTTTAGTACATAAATACATGTAGATGAAACCCCATAGACAAAGGCAGAATTTCCATAATTACTCATCCACAAAAGGTAATAGCTAAATCTTTATAATCATAATAATTTATTACCATATTCGAACAAGAACTTGTCACTTCTATACCACTCATAGATCACTATTTGTATCTGTTTCAATATCTAAACACATTGTATGTGTGACCTCGATCTTTCAAGAGGATTACATCTTTTTTACACACTATGTATCACTATTAATTAGAAGTAGTGTAAAAAATAAACAAGGTACGAGGCTAGTAAGTATCTGGCATTGAGAATCGTCAGTCCCAACGCATTTATTAGTCGGTTGGATGACCACAAACACCATGACTAAATATTGTTTACGGCTTCTTGTATTTTCGGGGTCTTTGTTCTCGCGTGACTCTGAAGCTGTGAACCTGTACATTGATGTCTATTCAACTTGAAATTGCAGTTTTTGCTTCCTCTATCAGAGTATAAATAATTCTTATTATTTTATTTGGTTGAGGTGCTGTGTGGTGTCGGCTTAGAATAGCACTACCCCATTTCTTCCGGTGGGTGTACGTAAAAGGCGACTAACGGTATTGGGGCTTTTAAGGGATTTTTGGGCGATGCGGTTGGAAACCCATCACCGACAACCTTTATCTTACCTTCATTTCCCCACTCAACTTTCCAAAATTCCTTAGCTCTGGCTACCCCTTTTAGAGATTTATAGCCGTGAGTATATGTATGTATGTATGTATGTTTATAACCTTTCAGTATTATTCTTATTTGTATATCTATAATCTGTTGTATCCATAAAGCAAAAACTATAGACTTCTTCTAACGAAATACGTAAATAAAGATGGATGAATAATGCATTTTTCAAGATTACATTAAGCTATTAAAACAAACATTACACACATTATTTAATAATATTTAATACACACGCCTGTTTATTGTTAAGTCTGTAGACGAGTTGCGGATAAAATTAATACTTAGGCATAAACTATGAACCCTATTAAGGAAAAATATCGCGACTGGAGATAAATCTAAAACATAGCACACTTAATTTATATCCATATCGCAATTTATAAAAGTCATTATTTTACGTTAACTTTAATACGATGGTTGTAAGTATAGTTAAACTCAATTACTTATAAAGATAGCTGTGTAGTGTCGGCTTAGAATAGCACTACCCCATTTCTTCCGGTGGGTGTACGTAAGAGGCGACTAACGGACTTGGGGCTTTTTAAGGGATTTTTGGGCGATGCGGTTGGAGACCCATCACCAACAACCTTTATTCTACCATCTTTTCCCCACTCAACTTCCAAAAGTGGCTGAGAAATTTCTAATTTCTCAGCTCTGGCTACCCCTCTTAGGGATTTATAGCCGTGAGTATATGTATGTATTTATGTATTACGATGGTTATAAATATAGTTAAACTCAATTACTTATAAAGAATCAGTTCTTACAATCCAACTCATCTTTTTAAATGACTGAAATACCCTGCGTCCTCCGTAAATAGCATTAAGCTTATGAATACAAGGTATAAAAATAAGTTAATGAGGTTCATGCAAAGTTTCTTACTGTATAAAGGCAGATTGCATACTTTTGATTCAGTTGTACCATTTGCAACCTCACCATAATCATGTTGGAACGTTGGAGCCATCAATTAAGTTGACCATCTGGTCCTACTCACCTTGGATGTAACTTCTTTGTGGTTTTATAAAGACGCCTCCGACATTTATTAATCTTAAAGACTGAGTAACAAAAAATAATGATCCATTTTTTGTTGCCTAACGAGACTTGAATATGATTGAATTGCTTCCGTATTTATTTGTTACGACTCATCAGACTGTGGTAATAGTTTTACGAGTATGGTAATAAAATTTGGGTCGGTGGGTCTGTCGCAAATATTTTTGATTGTATCTCCTAGCTCAGTCTAGCCTAGATTCAGGTTGACGTTTATGACAAAAGGTGATTACTTAATTTAATGAGTTCGTCTTAAAAGTTCTTTTCCTCGTTGTGGCATTCAACTTAAATGCAAAATTATAAATAATTTTACGAAGATTCTTTTTGGCAGGGAAATGATGATTTAAAATATTTAATTTTATTATCAATTTGAAAATCATTTGTATGTTTTAAATTGAGATACACTTTTTAATAATAATGTTTTTGTTCATGAAAAACTAATGTGGGGATTGTGACTTTTTAAGTTTAACATAAGATTTGACAAGCATTTCTTGCTTCATAATTAATTTTAAATATAATTAAAGATAGTCATTGCCCCAGAGCATACATAACACAGGAATATATTAATTTGAGTTGCAAAATGAAGCAAAAGAAACATATATGAAGAAAAGGTAATAAAAAAACATTGCAAATTAACTTAAAATAATAAAATTAAAAGTACAAAAACACCAAAACATAAGATAATTAGAATGAAAGATTATGAAAATATCTCCATGAGATTGTAATTATTTCGGCATTTTCATAATATCGCCATTTCGTGACATAACCATTTTTCTTATAATTTTGGTATAATAGTAATGGAAGAAATAATATTTTATTTAGTGCTAGTTATAAGTTTAATCTTCTAATAAAAGTTTATTTATTTTGTTAGTAATCAAGCTGAAAGATTAAGTCGGAGTCCACCTGCACCGAGTACTAGCCATGTTCTATACCCTATGCATGAGACATTCTTATCTACCTACTGCGCTCATGCAAACAATTGTCGTTCCCATTATAAAAAACAGAACGGGGGACGTAACTGATAAGAACAATTATCGTCCTATATCCTTTGCTACAGTCCTGGCGAAGGTGCTTGACGGTCTTCTAGACTCCCTTCTTGATAAATATCTCCACCTCCATGATGCACAGTTTGGGTTCCGCCGGGGTCTATCAACTGAGAGTGCTATACTGAACCTGAAGCACACAGTACAATATTACACGCAGCGTAGGACGCCCGTGTATGCGTGTTTCCTAGACCTATCACGAGCGTTCGACACTGTGTCCTACGATGTGCTTTGGGACAAGCTGCGGGGGAGGGATGTGCCGGCGGAACTGTTATGCATTTTCCAGTTTTGGTATGGAAATCAAGATAACCGGGTTAGGTGGGACAATAAAGTTTCTGAGTCTTTCAGGCTGGGGTGTGGAGTAAGACAAGGTGGACTTACGTCCCCCAAACTGTTTAACCTGTATATAAATGACCTGATCGTTGGGAGACCTGTATGTCGCGTGGATGATGTTACTATAAATAACATCAGTTACGCTGACGATATGGTCTTGCTGACACCATCAGTCAGAGCTCTGAATGATCTGCTTCATATGTGTGAAGAGTACGCTCTGAAGCACGGTTTGGCGTATAATCATAAGAAGAGCGAGTACATGGTCTTTAGGGCTGTCGGTGGAAAGATTCCTGATCATGTTCCAACAATTAAATTAATTGGTGTTGAGCTTAAGCGAGTGTACCAATTTAAATATCTTGGACACTTTATTACCGGCAACCTTAAGGACCATGCAGATATAGAGAGGGAACGTAGGGCGATGGCAGTCAGGTGTAATATGCTGGTACGCAGGTTTGCGCGTTGTAGTCAGTCTGTTAAAAAAACACTGTTTAAATCTTACTGTCAAGTCTTCTACACGTGCAGCCTGTGGGCCAGCTTTACACAAAAGGCTGTCAACGCTCTACGCGTTCAGTACAATAATGGATTCAGAATGTTGTTGGGGCTGCCTCGATTCTGCAGCGCATCTGGCATGTTTGCCGCGGCGCGCACTGATGACTTTTACGCGATAATGCGCAAAAAGGCAGCGTCATTGCTCTGCAGAGTTCGGGCCAGCTCTAACTCCATTCTGAAAACCATCGCTGGAAGGTACGACTCGCCAATCTTTCGTCATCTCTCCAATGTATTGGTTAGGGGGAATGGGGGGCAAATTTATAGAAACTTATTTTATCAATAATTGAGTTTTAGGATTGATTTAATTTAATTTTTAATGTGATCTATATTGTAATTTATTTTCATTTTGTTTTGATTTAAATCGTAATTTTTATTTTTTTATTTTAATTTGATGTAATTGTTAATTAAATTTCATTTTAATTTTTAATACTAATATAGCTCTTAAGTGTTACTAATACAAATGGATCCATTGTTATCTGAAATAAATAAATAATTATTATTTTGGGCATGACTTTTAGTTCCTCGCCTCTCCCATGGCCGAAAAAGAAAATATAAATTTTAAATGGGAGAGGCGGTACTCCCCGACAAAAGCACAGTCGGTCGGGGTCAGGGAGTCAGGTTCAAGAACCGACGGACGATCCGAGCCGTATCGAGCAGCACCGCTTTCTGCATTTGTGCTGGAACCGACACGCCACAGAAATCCAACCGCCTCAAGTTGGTCGCGAGGCTGGTTGGAATTAACCCGTTCGCAGACAAAACAATTGGGATTATTTCTGTCGAAGTCACACCCCACATTTCGGTGATCTCGTGAGCCAGATCGAGATATTTCCGACGCTTCTCGGTGTCGGCTTTCACGAGACCCTCGTCATGAGGGATAGTGACATCCACTAGAAATACCCTCGACTGCGACCGATCCCATACCACGATATCAGGCTTATTAGCTAGAATAGTCCTGTCCGTGATAACGGATCGGTCCCAATAGATTTTGGCTCGGTCGTTTTCTAGGATTGGCTCCGGCAGATACTTGTAATACGGCAGCCTCTGTTGCAAGAGTCCGTATTTCAGAGCGAGCTCCTGATGCAGGATTTTGGCTGCTTGGTTGTGTCTGTGCAAGTACTCAGTGTTAGCAAGAGCCGAACAACCGGAAATAACATGCCTAAGTGACTCTCCGGGACGGCCACATGCTCGACAGGTGTCTGTGGTACCGTCCTTTAGGATGTATTTCCGATAGTTCCGCGTCTTGATAACCTGGTCTTGTATTGCACAGACAAAACCTTCGGTTTCCCCAAAGAGGTCCCCGAAACGCAGCCAATGCAGGGAGGCTTTACGGTCCACGAAAGGTTCGTGAAGTACCTTGTAAAACCTCCCATGCAGCTCCTTCTCTTTCCATACGGACTCCCGATCAGAGGTGCTAAGTACCTCCGGGGTTCGCCAATCCTGTGAGGCCAACGATAAGGGAGTCAGTCCTTTATCACTAGCGACCACCTCTCCCCGAATACTATCATCCGTCATCGTCAAAAAATAGTTTCTGAGGTTGCATACCTCGCGGTTGTGCATGGTTTTGGCACTCAAGAGGCCTCGACCACCACACTTCCGCGGGATATACAATCTCATAACCGACGACCTCGGATGATGCATTCGATGAGAGGTCATCGTCGTGCGGACTCGTCTGTCCAGAGCGTCTAGTTCGGACTGAGTCCATCTGAGCACGCCAAACGTGTACATCAGTACAGGCATGACCCAGGAGTTAATGGCTCGGATCTTATTAACGCCTGACAAGTAGCTATTAAGCACACTTTTCAGGCGTTCATAAAACTCCTCGCAAACACCCTGTTTCACGTCTGCCACCTTCACACCGATGGTTTGTGACATGCCCAGATACCGGTATGTTTCAGCCTCGGAGAGTGCCCTCAAATGATTGGTGCCGACATCGACACCATCAGAGTGCACGACATGCCCCTTCTCAACATGGATGACCGCACACTTATCGACCCCGAGCTCCATCTTGACGGAACCACTGAAATCGTTAGTGATCGTCAGTAGCTCCGCCAATCTGTCAGCCGTGGGGGCGTAAAGCTTCAGGTCATCCATGTAAGGGAGATGAGGCAAGCGTGGTCCGCCTCTCCGAAACTGAAAGCCTGTCCCCGAATCCTCCAAGAGTGTACTTAGAGGATTCAGGGCCAAGCAAAACCAAACTGGACTCAGGCAATCGCCCTGGAAAATCCCTCTCCTTATATCAATTTGGTCATCCGCATCCGTCATCCGCTGACCGTCTAAACTCAGGATCGTTCTCCAGCACTCCATACACTGCCCGAGGAAGTGTCGAACTGCACTATCAATTTTGTACAGCTCGAGGACCCTCATGAGCCATGTATGAGGTATCGAATCGAACGCCTTCCTGTAGTCTATCCAGCCAGCGGAGAAGTTCCGACGGTTTATTTATTTATTATTATTATTATTAATCTATTACCTTATTTTTATTTAAATCTTAAATCATATCTAATCCTTTAAAAATCAGTCATACTCAGGGAGTTTTCAAACTCAAAACTCCAAAACCATTTCTAGCTATGTTGCCTACCAGTCCTACCACCAAACA
The DNA here is from genome assembly GCA_963576735.1 of Bedellia somnulentella. Taxonomy (NCBI): domain Eukaryota; kingdom Metazoa; phylum Arthropoda; class Insecta; order Lepidoptera; family Bedelliidae; genus Bedellia; species Bedellia somnulentella. The sequence continues at coordinate 13,993,588 of OY755176.1, read as the reverse complement.
CCAGTAATATGATAGTTTAACCCATGTTTGACCATTTTCATTTTTGGGCTATGAGGTTAGAGACTCATCACGAACAACCTTTATTTTACCACCTTCTCCCTACTAAATTTTCAAAGTGACCGAGACATTCCTTTTATCTGAAGCTCTGGCTACCCTCATTTGGTATGTATAACCGTGATAATATGTATGTATTATATGTATAATCCCTATTTGGGATTTATAGCTGTAAATATAAATATGAATATTATTATGTGATATGAATAATATTAGAAATATGTGTGTACTTCACTTATATATCCACTTCGAAAAGTGGCTAAGAATGTCGTTATTCTGCAGCTCTGTCTCCCCTTAAATGGTACGAAGAGCCATGAGTATATTTATGAACCTTTTATAATCCATTCTTCATTCTGATCACACGTAAAAACCACAAAAGTAAATGTCACTTATTACATAGATAGCCGTACTGATACGATCGAGGCTAAACGATAAAAGTGACTTCCTCAGTTCTCTTGGTTAGTTGACAGAAGTGAACATGGACAATCACACCGAAAGGGCATTGTTGGAGAAAGGAGGTATTACAAAGTACGAAAAATATTATTGAGCTCTATCAAAGTTCGTTGACTTCAACTTGTTTATTATACAAGCATGTTATACCTGGTTTTATCTGATTGGTTGACTTCTAGTTTATATTGATTTATTACGATTCAAATTCTTACTCTAAATGTTTTTGAATCATAAGTTTGGCTGTTCGGAATTTTTGAACCCTTTTTTGAGGTTTGCTTGTGATTAAAAGAAAGAGCATGTATGAAAAGATTGATGAATGGGAACGAAACAAGAGAGGTTTGCGATCGAAAGTGGCGATCAATAGTCTCTGCCTACCCCTATCTGCCTGCATAATTGTACTTATTATAAAACTAGCTTGATCTGATTTGCCATGTAGTGTCGGCTTAGAATAACACTACCCCATTTCTACCCGTGGGTGATCGTAAGAGGCGACTAAGGGTATAGGGGCTTATTAAGTGATTTTTGGGCGATATGGTTGGAGACCCGTCACCAAAGACATTTATTCTTACCATCTTTTCCCCAATCAACTTCCAAAAGTGGCTGAGGAATTTTTCACTCCAAAGCTCTGGCTACCCCGTGAATGGATTTATAGCCGTGAGTATATTATGTATGTAGCTTGATCTGTCTGTATTTGACAATAGCCGTGGCCGGGTGGATAGGTGACTAGCTTCTCAGTGGGGAGTTTGCGGGTTCGATCCCCACTGAGAGCAACATTTATGTGATGAGCATAAATGATTGTTTCTTACAACCAGTAGGCAACCGTGATAGCCCAGTGGGTAGAACACTCGCTTATCGTGCAAACGACTAGTGTTCAAATACTGGCTCGGGCCTACACCAATTTGTCTTTTCTAAAGACATATGTGTGGTTAATTTATCATGGTTGTTAACGGTGAGGGAAAACATCGTGAGGAAACCCACATGGCTGAGTTGTACTCAGTCATGTGACAGTGTATTCGTACAAAACGGCGATAGGCCTGCCCCTTATCACGTGAGTACACTGTCCATGCAAAACGTGGGTACTCTGAACACCAGGTGACAAAGTCACGTGATGTTCAGAAGTATTTGTACCTCTGCCAACCCCTTCGGGGATATTCGGCGTGAACGTTTATGGTATGGTTATGTTATGTTATGTTTATGATTGTTTCTTACTCTTGGATATTATTTATACGTACATACATACATATACATACGTAAAATAACGGTTACCAATCGCATCGCCCAAATATCCCTTAATAGCCACAATACCGTTAGTAGCCTTTATTAGCCCACCGGAAAAAATGGGGTAGTGTTATTCTAGGCCAACACTACACAGTAAATAATATGTGTAATATATAATATTAAATATATCTTTGAGATAGTATCTCATAATACAAGTCTTACTTAGTTTGGGGTTAGCTTGATCTGTGTATAATATGTCCGTATATATTTAATTTACTTTGTATAAAGTATCTCCCAGGAATCAAACCCGAATCCTCCCGATTCTGAGCAAAACAGTTAATATATCATTGAACCTAATTAAAAAGTAAATGGTAGTAACAATGAATATTAAAATTGTCAATTTTTTTATTTGAAAACATTTAAAAAAAAAGAAACAGTAGTTTTAATAAAATCTGAAAACTTTTTTTCAATACTTGTTCTATCAGATTAAAAGCGAAAGGCTTTGCAATAACGCTTCCTATAACAGCCTTAGCATACTATTGGAACTTATAAAATAATATTTCTCCAATGAAAGCCTTTGGTAGGTGATAACTCGGTCATTTATGTAAGCATGGAGTGGAAATGTAATTTGGTTTATTTATTACACAGCTGCTAAAGGGCATGTTCTTGCATGCAGTACTTCATAACATATTTTCACTTAAGAAATTATAAGCGTAATTTTAGGTGTTGGGCATAGCACCTTTCGGCATCGGCTACCACTATTATTACTGAGTTGCTTTCTGACCATAGGGCTTGTTGATTACTGGCGCAATATGGTGCCCTTAAGTCTAGTAAGAGAAGATATTTGTGTGTGATAAGATTATACTCGTACTTAGTGGAAGTACTTTTACATACTGTATAAAAGTTAAGTTATTTTTTTTTTCGAAATCCCGAATACTTAATTGTATTGCATTCTAAAGCAGAACCATTGGTTTCACACATCAGATTCCTTGAATATGAAACCCAGTAATAACACTTGTTAAATGGATGCCTCTTTTAAAACCATTAGGTAAAAAAATGATAACTTAAATTATTAAACCAATCGACCCATAAAAAATAAACCAAGGATTTTGTTAGCCTTGACTACTTGACTTCTAATGACTAAGATGTCATTACATATTCAAAATTCAAACAAACACACTAGAATAAGTAATGTTCTACTCAGCAGTTCATTCATCACTAATGCGATAAAAACGCACTTACGACATTCCATGTTGACAAAACTGGTCGGCCTACTGATGACATTCAACAAGTTTTTCAAAGAGCTGCTCTGATCGTGTGTATCAGGAATCCTCATTGTGTGTTGCAAAAACCTTTGTTTGCCATCTTGTTTTAGTGGTTTCCCTTGATGCGAATGGCTGACCGTTAAGAAATCTTGTGTAGTTGGACAAATTATACAAATATACAAGGCAGATTCACATTTGGAAAGCGCGCGCAGAGGCAGTAATCCTTTTTCTTCTAATTCTTATCACCAGTCAAAGTGTATGAGATATACATATCTTCAAAGTTATTAATCCCTAAAAGGGACATAATTATATTATTTAATGAGTATGTATACCTTTTTATAAATATTTTGGTTAAACTTTATAAAAACTGCTTTAAGTCGTATTACAGATAATGATAGGGGGCAGGCCTATCGCCGGCGAGCTGCCCCCTATCACGTGAGTCGGCGATAGGCCTGCCCCCTATCACGTGAGTACACTGTCTAAGCAAAACGTGGGTACCTTCTCTGGAAACTAGATGGCGCTTGCCATGTGAGTTCAGGAGTATTGGTACCTCTGCCAACCCCTTCGGGGATAAACGGCGTGAACGTTTATGTTATGTTATGTTTATTACAGATAATGAGTATTGATTTGTCATTTAGCCAATATTGTTTTGTACTGTCTTGAAATATATGAATTAGACATTTATAATCGGTTCTGTGATCAAAGCGTGCGATGGCACAATTCGCAATTTCGCAGACATTATCTTGATAGTATTAAGAATATCACATAACTTATTACCCTATAGCATATAAATCGCACAAAGAGTTTAAGAAAACAATGATAGGCCAATGAGTAATAAGCAAAAGTTTTTAAACAATTAGATTACTGTAAATCGTGAGAAGTGTTCCTCTTTACCAAAACTTCATTATTTGGAAATACGTTATACGAGAGAAGAAGATTAGACATTCGTAAATTCCCACAGCAATCTCATATTTTGTAATATGCTAATAACATATTACATTACATTACTCGGCTAAAGCTCACCAAATATTACAAAAGTGTTGCGAATCATCTATGGAAGAGGTATGGAAAGAGACTGTGATGTTAACGAAATTAAGTGAACTATAACCTGAATGTGAAATAGTTGATGTAATTTTAAGGTTGATTTTAGATCAATTTGCTTGGGTACTTAATACTGCAACGTAAATCATCGATGAAGGGCCAAGACTCGAATATATTTGTTATTAATATTGAAGAGTAACGTGAATTTTCTAATCATATAAATAAGTACCAAGATACTGTTTAATATCAGATATAAGTCAGTGGATCTAAAACCTTTAAAAGTTTTATTATTATTATTTTATTATAGCCTAATTCACTTCCCACTGCTGGGCAAATTGTGAGGCCTTTAAAAGTTTATTGTTCATTTATTATGGTTGTCATATTTATCGAAAATATCGTGAGTAAATAACATTACGGAGTTAATACTTAGTCGAGTTTCATATCTTCAATGTTGTAGGTATCTACCACTTTCTTAATTTAATAAATAATTGAGACACAAGTATGTTAGAAAATGGTACAGTTAATTAAAATAACTTAGGAAATAATTATTTGTACAGAATAACCTTAATCTATGAGTTTTAAATATATATACAAAAGATTTTCAAAATCACTGCCGCTAGGGGGAAGGGTTCCCAAAAGGCCGGCTGCATTTCCCCTTTGTACGGCAATAGTTATTCTTTGGGCAAAGTATGTGCCAGCCTTAGGACATTAGACGTTCCCGGTCATATTAATATTTACATGGGAAATAAACAGACTTTTTGGAAGTTTTCTTGACGATGATAATACGTACGTGATTAATATTTGCTAATTTCTTTTAGATGCAAATTTATGACAATTTATTGATCCCATTAGCAATCAGCGTCCAAACATGTCAGTCGAGTATCAATAAACTCACATATGTGATGAAATGAGCTCTAATTAGCGGAGTTTTCTGAGTTGACATCTAAATAAGGGTTGGGATATTTGTCATAAACTACAAGTGTACTTGATGTTTTAAGTTAGTAGAAAAAGTTCCATGTTGGTTATTAACGTAGCAAAATTATATCTATTTTTTTAATCTTTTCTTGTAAATATGTTCCTTTCAAGAAAGAGAGATGAATTTTCAAGTTTCTTAATTAAAATTTTGTCTTATAAAGATTATCTAATTGAAAGTCAGCATGTACTTGCTCTATATATTTTTTTTAATTATCTTAAAGAGAATGCTAATAAAATGCACAAGTCTCCTGTTATTTTTAATACTGAACCAAACATAATTCATACATTCATAAATAAAGATACTTAACAATAATTAACACTCACTTCTTCTTTATTGGCAAACTGGCTTAAAGTGTTGAAAAATAAAATCGTCCACCATAACTAAAAAAATGATGAATGTCGGTAGTATCAAACCTCTTTTTTTCGAAAAGCCGGTTGGAAAGTTAGGTTTTTCACGTAAAAGTTTGGCTCTATTTAAAACACAGTTATCGGTTTGTTATATTTTTTCCCCATTAAGGAGTTAAGAGAAAGTAGAAATAAAATGAAACAATAGCATTAATTGTTACGATTTTTGTTAGTCTTTTAACAAAATACGTACTGAAAGCTTACGATTGATTTCGAGAATAATCTCGGCAATAAATCAGAAACATGCCGGTAGCCGTATAAGCCGGTGAATATTGAGAAATTGGTTTTTACTATCGATAACTATTAAAATAAATAACATAACAAAACGAACACTTGGAATATTTTACACTTGAAATTGGAATGTTTTTATTATTAAGTGCATTGAATAAGTGGTGTTGATTTTATTTCTTTATATTGTTCCATATCATTAAAATCTCTAAAAAAAAATAAGTACTATGATAAAGATTCAAAATGAGTTCTTTTGTAATACGATGCGTAAAAAAACTTAGAATTAACCTATCCATGAATATTACAAAAACATTTTCTAAAGGGGTCTTTTGTTTGTGCCCCAATTAACACAGGTTAATATTTTAAGGTTAACTAAGGTTCATATTTTTTTATACACCCTCCAATTTATATAGCGCTCCGAGCTTAATTGAAATATGTCCTTAAAATAAAATGATATTTCAAATAGCACGATTTCATTTATTATAAAGATAATTTGTTTTCATACGCAAGTGTTGTCAGCAAAACAGAATTGTAATTATCAAGATGCTCATATATGTCACAGGGGTTCACTCGCCATTCAAAAATTAAGAGCACCATTGAAATTTCTTGACAATAAATTAAAGTAAATTTACAAGTATTTAGGGTACTTGGAGTTATCCAACCCAGATTACCACAATAGTGAACCCGGCGTTACTTATCATCATCATCATTCAGCCAATAGACGTCCACTGCTGGACATAGGCCTCCCCTAAAGATTTCCACAACGACCGGTCCTGCGCTACCCTCATCCATCGGCGTCCTGCGATTTTCACCAAATCGTCGGTCCACCTTGTGGTAGGTGGCCTACTCACATTTGTAAAAATGGCAACACAAATCCAAATATGTGCACTTTGAATACGTCACTGTTATAAATATTTAAGAGCACCTAATCAGTAGTCATAACATTTATAACATCTCATGAATAGTGACAAATATTAACTGCATTCTTATGATAAACGTCTTTCTTCAATGCGCCACTTAAGTCCTCACGTATTCCTATATGATATTGGGGTCTTTGACTACTTGACATAAGGGTCAGTTTTGCTTGATGATCGTTAATAGTGTTGTGGTTTCCTTGGCCCGTGCCTTGACAATGTGTCAAATGACAAAGAGGTTGTATTAGCCTAGACTTGTAATGGTAATTAGACCTACCCACTCGATGTAACTATATCCATTGTGTAGAGATCGCATTCGTCATAATTTCTATGTGTAATTTATTGATATTTGTTTTCTTTTTTACAGAAGGGCGAATGCGAAGGCTGTAAAATATAAAGGAATAAGGATGTGGAACACGATGAGATTTCAGGTAAGGCCGACATATATGTCGTTTAAAACTTTTAATTATTGTTTAGGCATGCAAATATTAGGTTTTTTATAAATATTAGTACTTTAATATAAAGTATATAGTACAAACCTGGAATAGTGCATTATCTACACTGATATTACAAGTAGGAAAACTTTGTTTGATTGCAATGAATAGGCTTAAGAACTACTAAAACAATTTTAAAAATTCATTCACCAATGGAAAGCTAAGACTTTCAGAAGCAGCATGGGCTATACATCATCACGCTAAATATCGTAGGGGGTAAAGTGAAAAATACTTAACACCATCCGTGCGAAGCCAGGGCGGATTACTAGTTGTAAATAAAAGCTTTATAGCAATTTCTTCCTGCAGGTTTTGTAAGAGGTGACTAATGATTCAGGGGCTTTTCAAATTATGGTTGAGTAATGGTGTGTAGTGCCGGCTTAGAATGTCGCTACCCCTTTCTACCCACGGGTGTCGTAAGAGGCGACTAAGGGTATTGGGGCTTTTTATTGGATTTTTGGGCGATGCGGTTGGAGACCCATCACCAAAAACCTTAATTTTTACCATCTTTTCCCCACTGAACTTCCAAAAGTGGCTGAGGAATTTATAATTCCTTAGCTCTGGTTACCCCTTCTAGGGAAATATAGCCGTGAGTATATGTATGTATGTAATGGTGCTGGACACCCATTACCAAACATTTTTTATTATTGCAACTTTTCCCCCAGCTCTGTAAACGTCTTTTTAGGATCTGTTGCCTTGAGTATATGCATGTATTAAAGTATTTTTGTATTCCGAAATATTATGCAGGGGAGGAAAAATACGTAACACATTTCATTGATTGAAATGACGATGGCAGCATGCATAAGATAATTTAGTTATATTTATATGATAACTTATTTCTCACATACATCCCTTAGCCCTTATTTCTTATATATATCCATTGAGTTATCTAAAATGATTATGGTTATAAATAAAAAAGGATGTCTGTTAGTAATAATAAAAGACCCGTTTAAAGATTGAAGTAAATTTATGAGCTTTACAGCATGCTTTTGGGCAATGGAGGAACTTCTTAAATCAATATGGCACTGCAATCAATGGCTCAAACTTTCAAGCTTTATGTTCTCGAAGGGGTGAGAGAGGTAGTTACTTTTATCTACGGTACTAATACTCACGCGATAGAGTGAAAGTCCGTTTTGTGCGAATACACTCTCACATGACTTATTAATGTGGGCTTCCTCACTAAGTTTTCCCTCACTGCACAAATATAACAAAAGCCACATTAGTCTAGGTTTGACTCGGGATTTGATAATACAACACAAATCTATCGAATTATAGTATACTCATTCTATTTTCTAGATGTATGTATTTTTCACCTTTTTTAGCTTCAAATGACACCGCGTAAGGCGTCTAACATATACGTATCACCAAATTGACATTCCATATCTTTCCCGATGTAAAATTGCTCAAAACAGCTAGTTATTATATAATATGTATGTAAATAAATAAGCTTAAATGTAAATAACATACAATTTTAAAAGTCTCTATAAAGATGTTAATAAGTCTGCTATCAATCTTTATATATTATTTCTGTAAGCCTCTTTCTTGCCCGGAAGCCAGTGACGCGATGAGTTAAGCTAGAAATTTGGTTCAGGTATCGTTTTGTACAGTTCGCGGCCGTGGTGTGCACAAAATTCAGACATCTGATGTAACTGGATTAAGTTAATTGTTACAGAATGTCAAAGTTTCGATTTTGGCCCATAGACTTTGCTTGAGTGTCATAAGCGCGCGCAAACTTTAGTCGATCAGAGATGCGCTGTGATTGGTCGGAATTTTTTCAAACCGGCCAATCAGAAAAAATCTTTAGAAATTCAAAAGAGATGCGCTGTGATTGGTCGGAAAATTTCAAAATAAACTCATTTTATAGGACGCGACGTAGTCGCGCCAGGGTTACCCACTAGTTATATATAACATATTTTTCGACACCAACAATAGACAAAGAGTTGCCCATTTTTATAAAAGTCATCTGTTTTCCCTTTTATGGAGGAAATCGTAATTTTATGCGCATAATCTGAGTGCCAGCCCACTTGAAACTGCACACATACTTGAAGGTCAAGCAACTTTTTAATTGACTATTGTTACTAGACTGTTCAAACATGCTATGTGCCATCAATTGCGCATAATATCGATATGAAAATTCCAAATATAGACTCTGCTATCTGTATGTGTCCAAGTTATTGTATGCAATCACCATAAGATTCAAAAAGTTATACTTATATACTGTTAAATGAAAATAATAATGATCAGTACGTTATTTCTGGCATCTAAAATATTTAAGGGCATAATTTTGCGGATGAACTAGCCAATACGTTATTTGTATCATTGCCTAAATAAGGCAATGCCGGCTCAATACGTGTCTTAATGTTATCAACCATAAAAACAAAATTATGACAAAATGAATATAAACTCACGCCGCATAAGTCCCAGAGACTAGGCTGCAAATTACGATTACCAACTTGTATGGTCCGGGTAAACTCAGCTGTTTTATTAAGGGTAAGCCCTTTTATTCTTCGCATACCTGATGCCTGTCTTTGCGTTACAGGAAAATAAAGAATCATAAATCATTTACGTAAGATATAAGACGTAAATATAAACCTCTTTGTGTCCGTCTCATTCAAGGCTCACGTACTAAACGAGTACCTTCATTAACACGTTGTCTTAATACGGAGTAATGGCCAAGTTTTATCTTTGGAGTGTGTCTTATCATAACGATCTTTGTAAATATATCTCCAAGGAGAATCGAGTTAGCCAACACTAACAATAGGAGAAGCAACTCAAACAAAGAGTTATTACAAAAGCGATGGTTTTAATAAAAAGACGAAAAAAAGATTAGAAAGATATATTTTCGTAAGAGTATCAAGGTTGTTCGTACTTCCCAAACCGTGTAACGTTAGTTCCGTATGTATCGTTTGTTTGAGATTTATTTTGGGTGTAGGTAAATTCGTTTTTGAATATTGGGTAGAAACTTACTTTTAAATTGAATAAGTATTCTATTTATTGGGTACAGATGAATAATTTTGGTGTCCGCTTGTTTATTCCGGCCAATCTCGGCATAGTTAGTACGAGCGAGCTATCAACTAGAAATCGCATGGTAAAAAAATAAGCCATCTCTTTTGCACTTACTTCCTATCGTATACTATCATCTCATTCTAACCGATATAGTGACGCCACAATAGCGCTCGTGCTAGGCCTCCTGAAATAGATCGGCCAATTTGAATTAATCTCTAACTGGAAGATAGTTGATGTGGTCAGGAGTTATTAACATTAATTTGTTAAGTCTATTAAGATATGTATGCGAATTTCATCCCAAACCAAATTCTTTGTTATTTTTACAGTTTTCTCATTGCTCTTACGACTTGATACATCGCCAACGTCCAGCATTTTTTTTTATAAGAGCACGCCTTGTATACTATTTTTGAATATAATACATGAGTCAATATTTGAAATATGATTCAAATACCACTTCAATTGAGTTTAAATTTACTGTTTCATTGTTTTTAAGCAATTCCGAAAATTGCATCTTACCTCAACATCGGAAATAAAAATTCATACTTCCTCTTTTATTCACTCTAAATTGCACTTGTTTCTGATAAGAGGAAACAGTTAGCTATAAAATTTTATTCGCCAAATATATCTATAAATCTTAAAAAACAAGGTGAAGGTAAACATTGAATTAAAATGTTTTAATTTTAAAATCATCTGTATGCAGTATATGCCGACAAATAATTGCGACAAACATACTCTCAATATTTATTTATCCATTTATGTGTCAGCTCAACTAAATTAACTACATCAACGCCAATAAAATTTTTAAATAATTGAATAAAAATCTGTGCCCATTAAAAAATTACACCTCTAGAATCTAAACCTTCTTAGCTATTCTCACGGCTTTAAATCTCTCTCTCTACCAAAAAGGATAGCCTTAGCTTCCAGCCACTCTTATCCACCTTGTAGGACAACTGGGGGCCGATATGGGGTACAACTATTACAAGCCAACACTACGCGTCAATAGATTTTTTTTTATAATTACTATATAGTATTAACTACGTTGATAAAGATCCTGTAGTTAAGAATTTGAAGATTTAATTATGAGTGTTAACTTTGCATAACTGAAATTCTATTTGAAATACTTCCTCGTTAAGTTCCATGAAAGGGTTTTTTATGTAACTAACAATAAGTTCTGTTCATTTGTCATTTTGTGGTTTAAGCTGGGTAGAAGTCATATATAAATAGTAATAGCCAGAATCTTTCTATAGGAGTCATGTTGTTATAGATAGGGGTTTGGGGGCTTCTTAATGGATTTATGGGCGAGATCGCCAAAGACCCAATACCAAACCAAACGATCTTTATTTAACTAACTTTTCCTTTTCAATGTGTTGCTATCCATTTTGTTGGGTTATCTATATACTTTACAGATTGAACTAAAAATATCTACTTAAACATGACTCTAAATAGATATCCTTATCCCAGGTACTAACATGCATGTTAGTCTTCACCTCGAGTGCAGAGAGCATCATGGTGAAGTTTGGCACCAACGATGGTCCGATAGCATAGTCCAAATAGGTTCACGGTATTATCCCTTTGCAGAGCTAAGTGTGTAGTAGCACTGTGGGCAAAATATGCACCAGCCCTTGGATCCCTGCATGTCTCGATCAAGAGCATCAAATTTGCTTTAAAAAAACTTCTCGTGTATGGGCCTCACGGCCTAAGGGTCTCAACAGCAAAAGTTGTAAAGTTGGTTTTTTGTTAAGTTAGAATACTTGCGTTGCGCGTCTTGAGATCACAGACTACCAGTTAAACTGGCAGCTCCGTTATGTTTAGAAAAAAATTGGTTCGTGATGACAAAAAATTGGTTCGTGATGACAAATAATAATTGTTACAAAGTTAACATTATTAAAACTACACATTTGTATCCAGGTACTAACATGTATGTTAGTCTTCACGTCGTGTGCTGACAGCATCATGGTGAAGTTCGGCACTAACGACGGTCCGATAGTTCCGCCGACGCCGACGCCGCCTCCCCCGCCCCCCGCGCTGCCCTACCGCGACCCCGCCCCCGTCTGGGAAAGCAGGGATGATGATACTCCGGATCCTAATGCTCAATGGTAAAATTATGGTTTATTATCCAGCTTAATAAGGTTATTATTGTAATTATAACATGGGTTTAGCGTTGATTGATTTAATTTGGTTAATGCAGTGGTATGTCGTGTAAATAATGTTGATCGCAGGAGATTTCAGCTACGTAGCATCGGGCGCGTAAGAGTGAGTCTGTCACACCTTTTGTGGGAATCTAACATGTTTTGTATCCGCCGCACACTCCCGATAGTGTTTTATTAGTTAATAAAAAGTAAAGCATAAAGCAATTTAAGTTTAATATTTGTGATACTTAAACCCATAACACACTCCATAAGTATGGAGAATATAGTACCCATTTCTTTCATTTCATCTAACATTTCATTCATCCGCAGGCGTCCGCAACTCTTCATTCCTCAACCAAGATACACACAAGTAGTGTACAAACAGGAGCAACCTAGCATAAATAACGCTAAACAGTTTGTCAACGCATATTCACCACAATACAAACCAGTCAAAGCCAAGCCAATAGGCCAATACTTCACTCCGACCCAAATGATTGCCCAACTTAGCTCACAAAGTGTACCAGGCTTTGGAATAAGATACTTTGTTCCTGCTTTCGTTGATCAAACCCAGAAACAAAAGGAAGAAAAGAGGAAAGAGGAAGAAACGAAGATAAATGAGATAGAAACAAATGAAATAGATACGGCACGAGATGCTTCCAGTGATTTGCAGTGGAAGAGTGAAAAGGTTGCCGCCCAATCACAAAGGATCGCTAGAAGAACATTTGAGGTAAAAATTGTAAAATATAGAAATTTATAAGAATAATTTAATAAACCTAACGCCCTATTATTCTAACGGACATCTATCGAACTATGCAGGAGGTTAACTCTCTAAATCAACAAAGATAATATCTTCCGTATCTCTTTTTACCCATAATATTTCGAAAATTTCGATTTTGGTATGTATACAAACATGGCATATATACCTAATGTGGAAGTGTGTGGTGATCCCAGAGCTGGCAGCTACCTCGGCCAAAACGCATTAGCTTGGCTATCCAAAGAGGAAATGCTGCTAGCATATTTGGCACGTTACCCTACACCGACAACGATGAATTTCACGAATTTTTTCGTTTGTAATGTATATATTTAGTTTTAGTTTATTTTTTATACCATGATTGTAAATATTTGTATTATAACGTTAATAAATAAATATTGGATACCTAATGTGTATTTCACAATATACATGGTAATATTTCACGAATCCTATTCCTCCCTAGCTGTTGTTGGTTTTATCGATAACTAAGAGCCAAATTTATTATTGTTAATATTTGTGATACAAAACTTCGTTGACTGTAATGTAATCCTAATCGGCTTTAACAGTAGACCTCCAGTAAATAAGCTATCCATCCACCAACGAATTATTGTGCAGATCGTTACTGAAGGCATATGACTGAGATATAAAAAAATCTTCTAAATTTAAAATAAGCTATGTAGTGCCGGCTATGCCGTGTAGTGCTGGCTTAGAATGTCAATACCTCTTTCACCCCACGGGTGTCGTAAGAGGCGACTGAGGGTATAGGGCTTTTTAAGTGGTTTTGGGCGATGCGGTTGGAGACCCATAACGAACGATACTTTATTTCTACCATCGTGTCCCTTATCAACTTCCAAATGTGGCTGAGGAGTTACCAGGTCTTAAGATCCGGCTGCCCCTTTTTATGTTAAAATAAAATGTTAAAATAAAACTAAAATATATAATATGACACCACTAGATGATGCATTACAAATTATGAAGCTAAAATTATATTGCCATTCGGATAAAATTCAGATTTATAAGTGTGTATTTATATTTCGAAATTAATATATTTTTTTACAGGGTAACTACAATCTACCATACGTGTACCAGTGGCCAGAGTTTGTTCCGCGACGGCATTGATAACATCATAATTAAATAAATTAGGATTTCAATATCATCACAAAAAACAAGTAAAAACTATAAATTTAAAACTTTTTGTATCATAAAATTTTATTCCGCACATATTATTTATTACAAGTGTAGTATCGAAACAAAAGTAAAAATGTGATGTCATTAAGTGATAACTAATTAATGTTAGTTGTATAAGTCCAATGTGCCAGATAAAGAATGCCTTATCGGAACGTCATGAATTTCAACCACATATCGATGCCAGAATAAGGAATGTCCAGAAGCTGATACAAACGGCTATATAAAGTGGACTATTAAGAAATACCGATGAATAAAGCATATAGTAAATTATTCATAGTGTTTAAATTAAATAGTCGAATAGGACTAAAACGGTAAGCGATAACATATTTGTCTACACCTGTTAATCTAACATAGTCTTTAAAAAGTTGAAGTATGGTCGAGATACTATTTATGTACTTAACAAATGTCATACTTATTAGGGTTGTTTGATTTATTACGTAGTTCTTATGTTAAGATTCTTTTACATTACGGCGCGCGCCGATTATTTGTAAACTGAATAGATATTTCTTCACTAGTCTAGTTATTAAAAATGTTCGAGTACAAAGCGATCGAAACATTCATCAAGTGTTATCAATTACTTTTATCTATTGTATAAGAGCTGTTTTTAAATTGCTTGTAAATATGTATAAATATAGTTTTACGAGAAAAATATTGTATTTTATTTCTTTATTTTTTATTTAGGTGGCAAAATATTTTATGCATGTCATATCAAGTTCTTTTCATCAGACATGCAAGGTCCAGGCACTGGATAAAAATTGTTTTAAATATTATATAACCCACCTTATATTTATCAAATTAAATAAACCATATTATATGATACGAAAGATGTCACAATCTCCGCATGAAGTTTTAATGGAATCAGCAATGAAAAAGACAAAAACCTGATTTTTTGTGGGTGTAATCTTAAATGGTTATAGAGTATAAAAATAAGAAAACAGGGAAAGCACCTTTTCAAACAGATCTCATTTTTCAAATTTATACTAATATCACGAATGTTACGACCTCCTGAACCGATTGGACAGAAGCTACATTTACCCTGAACTTTTGTATTTCGCTTGTGAAATCACTATCACTTTTCCTGGCGGCTGGACTAATATTACAATGAGAAAGGGTAGTGCTATTCAAAAGCATTAATTCAGTAAGATGTAGCAGTAACACAATTCGAACTCAAAACCTAATGAAAAGCAAAGCATATTTGTTTTTCAAACTAATTTAAAAGCACTCAGTTTAGAAGCACAGAGGAATGCTAAGCTCATTGTTAGATAATTACATGAAACATGATTGGAACAACCTAGTTAGAGCTTAATTGGATGATAGTTTACTAGCTTGGGCTAATAACATCTAGGTTCGCAATCACATACTAAAGTTTAACTTAAACCTATCTGCTATTGTTTTTTGAAGCCTAATTCACTGCTCTTTACTTTGCAAGGACAAAAGAATAAACTGTTTTTTTTAATCCTTATTCACGTTTATTTTAAGAACTGGGACTTCAATGCAAGATGTGATTGAAAAGAATTGAGCTGCGCGAGTTAGGTATGCGGTTTTCTATTATTGTTCCTCAATGGTAAGTTCGATAACGAAATGCGTTCACTTGATCACTGCTCCAAATTTGGTTGAAATTCGTCGAGCCGTTCCGGAGGAGTTCGATCCAAGAAGTGGCTTAAAAGACAGACTATCATTGTTTGCCGTGGGGTTGTAGATATTAATTAAATGCTTTTAATTGGTATGGGTTTTTTTTTAATTTGGTTTAAGATTATATGCAAATAACTGCAATAACTATGACTACTTAGAGTTTAATTTATAGACGTTTGTATAACCAACAACAGAGTGATTATAATGATAAGAAATAACATCCAAACGGCATCATATTTAAATATACATACATACATAATATTATACTCACGCCATTAGTTCCCATTGGGGTCGTAAACAACTATCCATCGCCATTAAATACAATCTTGGCAAACCTCTCGAGGTTCATCTATATTCATTATGAAATACATACATACATATACTCACGGCTATAAATCCCTAAAAGGGGTAGCCAGATCTGAGAAATTAGAAATTCCACAGCCACTTTTGGAAGTTAAGTGGGGAAAAGATAGTAGAATAAAGGTTGTTGGTGATGGGTCTCCAACCGCATCGCCCAAAAATCCCTTAAAAAGCCCCAAGTCCGTTAGTCGCCTCTTATATTAATATAATTTATGAAATATTTTTTTATACATACACACATACATACATATTCTCACGCCGTTAGTTCCCATTGGGGTAGGCAGAGACTATCGATCGCCACTTTGTACGATCCTGGCAAACCTCTCTAGCTTCATTCACATCCATCAATCTTTTCATACATGCTCTTTTATTTTTTGTACTTCGGACACCTGCCTTTTTGAGCACATTTTCTATTTGATCTAAATGTGTCCTCCGAGGTCGTCCTCTACTAACATTACCTTCCACATCGGCTCTATAGATCCCTTTCACCACTTTACTGTCATCCATCCTCTCTATGTGCCCAAACCATCTCAACATTCCTTTTTCTATCTTTCTTACAATATCATCTTTTACACCACACCTTTCACGAATCACATCATTCCTCACACGATCACATAACCTTACATTACAAACTTTTCTGAGGGATCTCATTTCTACTGCATTCACTCTGCTTTCATGCTTCTTCTGCCACACCCAACATTCACTGCCATACATAAGCGTAGGAACGAGGACAGCATCATGCACAGCCAATCGGGCCTTTTCGGACACCGATTGACTAGACATGAGACTATCCAGTGCTCCATTTACCGCATTACCCTTTTTTACTCTTCTTTCAATGTCTTCATCACACTTTCCATCCCTAGTAAACAAACTTCCCAGATATACGAACTCTTTCACTTGTTCCACTTTCTTACCATTGATCTCAATCACGCATTCAGTCATATTCTCCTCTCTCTCGAAAACCATTTTTTTGGTTTTATCCACATTCACTCTCATTCCTTTTCTTTCAAACGACGCACATGCAATATTCATCATCTCTTGCAACTCTTCAACCGACGATGCAAGTAACACTTGATCATCAGCATATAAGAGGCATTTGATGACGAATCCACCCATTCTCAGTCCATAATCACTTTCACGCAACTCTGTCAGACAGTCATCCATGAACAAGTTGAAGAGCCACGGAGAAGCTACACATCCCTGTCGGACACCCCTAGAGATACCGAACCAGTCTGTGTTTTCCCCGTTTATTCTTACACATGCACTAGAATCCTCATAGAGTGATACCAATGCACGTATAAGTTGGCTCCCCAAGCCGAACTTGGATAACACCTCCCACAAATACTTCCTTACCACCCTATCATACGCCTTCTCTAAATCTATGAAGGAGCAATACACCTTTCGATTCTTGGCTATTTTTTTATAAAATTATGAAATATTAATATAATACGTATCAACAGTCAATAGACGTCCACAGGTGGACATTGGCCTCCCGCCCTCAGAAAGCTCCAGACAGCTTTGTCATTGACTACATCTATCAGCTTCCCAAGTCAATTGTGATGTTAGAAGTAATTATATTTTGTAGCCGATTGCATTTTCCGTTTTCATTGATGAATGTTTCATGTAACTAATCTGGGTTACCTGACTCAACTCAAATTGAAACATTCACGCCGCCGTTTATCCCTGAAGGGGTTGGCAGAAGTACTTATACTTCTGAATATCACGTGACATTGTCACCTAGTGTTCAGAGTCAGAGTACCAACGTTTTGCTTGGACTGTGTACTCACGTGATAGGGGGTAGGCCTATCGCCGTTTTTTTGTACGAGTACACTGTCACATGACTTAGTACAAATCAGCCATGTGGGTTTTCTCACAATGTTTTTCCATGATAAATCAACCTCATGTATGACTTTAGAAAAGACAAATTTGTGTAGGCCTGTCCCGGGATTTGAACCTTCACCGTCTGCACGATAAGCGGTGATACCCACTGACTATCAAGGTCACATTGGGTTACCTAACTGCAATTGTATTAATATGGGAGTTTTGCTTTGGACAGTTAGCACTTTGCATTTACATTTTCACAAAATAATTTTAATAAACGCAGTTGCATGAATATGTTCTTACTTAATTTGCCCCGTAACTAGGTGATAATAATTTCTCGAATATAATTCTGCGAGTTATTATACGATCTTTTTGAACAAGCGTGTGTGTCGTATGATTCCCTCAGGGAATGCGATTTACCTTATGGTAATGTATTTTTTATCATAAGGTCTTGGAAATAGTTTGAAAATACTCGTAAAATTACTCCTCAGCCACGTGTAGAAGATGATTTGGGAGAAGATATAGTACCTAATCATTATGTTAGCCAATAATTTGTTGAGAATTGGTTGAGGCCGAAAATTATTGTTTAACTATAGAGCATTACATAGACGCTGAGTTATGGCCTAGATTTCGGTAGCGTAGTGCGCAAAACCATATACCGACAATTTATTTTCGTAACTTTAATATTTTTTTTAGGGATTATTTAATTTTATAGTGTGTGTTGGGGAATACAACTAAATAATTAGATAATATTCATACGTAGAGTACTTAATTAATTTGTCGTTGATACTAAGAAAACACTATCGATCAACACTTTGCACAACCCTAGCAAACGGTACACGCTGAATTTGAATCTATTGCTACTCTCATATACTCTGCTGGACATAGGCCTCCCCCAAAGGCATCCTTTGCTACTCTGTAACACATTTAAATCTTTGTACAGCTACCATATCATAATCATCGGTGCAATATGTGGGAGGTGATGCGGAATGACCCACACTACACTGTTTTGTTTCAATACCCCCGTCGTTCCGGGAACTAGGAGCCGCAGCCTTCATTAGTTATACGTTGAATGTGGTGGGCGTAGGTATTCACAACTATATTTTTCTGAAAGTACTATTGGAATAAATTTATGGAAAAAATACATACATACATACATACATACATATACTCACGGCTATAAATCCCTAGAAGGGGTAGCCAGAGCTAAGGAATTAGAAATTCCTCAGCCACTTTTGGAATGTTGAGTGGGGAAAAGATGGTAAAATAAAGGTTGGTGATGGGTTTATGAAAAAAATGACACTAAAAAGCTTAATATAAAAATTTCTGGATATCTGGCGAAGCTCTGTGAGTGCGTATACATTTTAAGATTCATATCTCGGTTTTTCCGGTTAAAGCGCGTATTAAAAACAGTAGGCATTTATTCTTAAGCTAAACTTAATATATAAAGAGCATTTCCTAGTTCTGCTTAAAATTCGAAAATCCACATTCTTACACTAAGTAACTAAAACTATAGCAACATAAATGAACAATGAATACCAAGCATAATTATCACGCTCTTCCTCAACTTTTAAGTCTATTCAAGTCATTATGTTTAAAGCTGCGGCCGTCCTAGAAAGCACGACTTCCATCATCAACAATGACTTCATGTCTAGGAAGTCAGCAAAGAAATTGCTCCACTCAGAACCTATTCAATGAGCATTTTCATAATTTGGAACTGCAGTGAGCACGACCCTCGCAATTGCGACATACATTGCAAACCTCTTATTTCTTAAGCTGGAATAATTGCTGGACCTAATGATCTTAAGCTTTTGAAATTAAGCCCTGACTTTCTAAAGGCAGAAATTTATGAAGTTCGTAAAAAATACAGATGGTTTTCGATACGCATATGACGTTAATCTGTTTGCTATGTACCAACAGTGAGTTCATGAAGAGGAGTTAACATAGGTCTCCTCAAAAGATCTCTACAACTAGTTAATTTATCAAGTTTGTTAACGATGCCGATGGAGGAAAACATCATGGTTGAGTTATACTTAGTCATGTGATAGTGTATTTGTAGCTCACGGCGACATGCCTTTCACGTGGTTAACTGTCCCAGCAAAACCTAGTGACAATAATGACAACCGATGTAAAGAGGTATTAGTACCTCTGCCATCCCTTCGGGAATTGATTATTTATATATTTATTACAAATTAGCAAAACTATGCTTTAGCTATGATGATTGGTAAATGTTTCTCTTGAATTAAAATTATACATACATACATATTCTCACGCCGTTAGTTCCCATTGGGGTAGGCAGAGACTACCGCCACTTCGTACGTTCCTGGCAAACCTCTCTGGCTTCGTTCACATCTATCAATATTTCCACACCTGCCTTTTGAGCACATTTTCTATTTGATCTAAATGTGTCCTCCGAGGTCGACCTCTACTAACATTACCTTGCACATTGGCTCTATAGATCTCTTTCGCCAATTTACTGTCATCCATCCACTCTATATGCCCCAGATCATCTTAACATTCCTTTTTCTATCTTTCTTACAACATCATCTTTTACATTACACCACACCTTTCACGAATCACATAACCTTACATTTAAAACTTTTTTGAGGGATCTCATTTCTAGTGCATTTTCTCTGCTTTTATGCTTCTTCTGCCACACCCACGTGTGTACAAATACTTCTAAAAGTATAAAATCCCGCTGCTAAATCTCTACGTTCATTACGTATTGAGTCAAACACACATTTTAAAATAAGTTTATGAACAGGAGAAGACACTGACAAGACGCAGCCAGGCAAAAGTGGCCGCAAGTAATTTTAATTTAATTAATTTTATTTTTTATTCGAAGAAAAATTTCGTTCACTTGTTTTTGAAATATAATATCATCCCCATCATAGCAATGTATACAAAGAATATAAAAATCCATAGGTGCCGCCGTTGCAAATTCGGCCGCGACTACCTCGCAGCCAGGTGTAATTAGGTTATATTATTTTGGTGTGTTTTATACGTTCATAAGTTACACGCATATTTCTTATATGACATTAAAGCTATTTTTTTTCCTAATATGATAAAACATAGCTGCCTGTGAAAAAGTGGCCGCAATTCAGGGTAGCCAATTGTTTAAAACGCGAGATATCCAAATATATTTCACAAACTATGCTATTGTTTCTGTTTATATTTTATGACTTATATAATAACTATACTTAAATAATATATATATTTTTTAAATACTAATTTACTTACCTATACTCACGCCCATTATTCCCATTGGGGTAGGCAGAGACTATCGATCGCCACTTAGTACCATCTTGGCAAACTTCTCTTGCTACCCTTACATTAATAATTCTTCTCATACATGCTCTTTTATTCTTCTCACTTCTGACCCCCGCCTTTATAAGAACGCTTTCTATCTGATCTGATCGTGTAACTTATGATCGTGTAAAATACACGAAAATATAACCAATTACACCTGGCGGCGAGATAGTTGCGGCCGAAATTGCAATTAAAATTACTTGCTGCCACTTTTGCCTGGCTGCGTCTTGTCAGTGTATTCTCCTATTCATAAACTTATGTTAAAATGTGTGTTTGACTCAACACGTAATGAACGTAGAGATTTAGCAGCGGGATCTTATACTATAAGTCAATATTTGCAATTGTTTTAAAAGTTGAAAATAAGCACCAATATGTATTTACTCTTAAATAAAGAATAAATAAAGGAAAGAAAAATTTCGACACAGGCGGGGATCGAACCCGCGACCTCGGGTGAACGCCCCGACGCTCTGCCACGGTAGCTCAGTTGGCACATGAGGTTTTCATGAACAAAAAGATTTAAATTATGTATTTACTCTTTATGTCAATAAATCTTACGATCAAATCATGTGTTCTTTTGATACTTTTGATTAATACTTAAGATATTTTTACAAACGGGAATTTAAAGTGATATGCATTTAGTAAAAAGCGGTTGTTTCAATATTTCAAACAAACACGCTTATTACAATGAAAGATAACTCATTGATCTTTAAGTATGGCATTATGAAATATGGTCTAAATTATTCATTGCAATAACAAATCATTACTTCTTGTTTGAATTTATGATACACGAGAATCTATGATTTAGAATTCCATCATTTAAGTAAAATCATTGACCCCTATATTTTTGTGTTTTTAAATACATTTTATTATAGAATAAGAACTATATTATTCATTAGGTTTCTATACTTATTTTTTAACTTAAATTATAAAATCATATTATATTTTTTAGTATTATATTGCACCGTTTAAGTTTTACTGAAATTACCATATAATATAAAATATCTCTAATTCAACGTTTATGCAATAAATGTATAATATAAAATGTTTTATTTTTATTTAGGCTTAAAATAGCACTAACTCCTCTTTTTCGTCGTTTTCGTACGAATGACTAACGCCCGATTTCTGAATTGAGTATTCAAGCTGAGAACGACCTAAGTATCGTTTTGTCTCATTCAGTTGTTAAGATTTCAATGCGACAGAACGATACTTAAGTTGTTCTCAGCTGGAATACTGAATTCACAAATCGGGCGTTAGTATATTGGGACATTTTAAGTTGTTGTTAGTGGGTGATCGTAAGAGGCGACTAACGGTATTTGGGGCATAAGTGATTTTGGGCGATGCGGCTGGAATCCTATCACACACCATCCTTTATTTTGAAATCTTTTTTTTCTACTCTACTTCCAAATATGACTGAAGGTTTTAATTATGAATCTCTGTTTACCTATTTTTGGGATCTATAGCAGTGAGTTTAGTTTTTTTACCTAATGGGCAGTAAACTCATTTGGTGCTGGAAAATAAAAATATGCACCAATTAAACATACATACATATACTCATGGCTATTAATCCCAAGAAGGGGTAGCCAGAGCTAAGGAATTAAAAATTCCTAAGCCACTTTTGGAAAGTTGAGTGGGGAAAAGATGGTGAGATAAAGGTTGTTGGTGATGGGTCTCCAACCGCATCGCCCAAAAGTCCCTTAAAAGCCCCGATACCGTTAGTCGCCTTTTACGTACACCCACCGGAAGAAATGGGGTAGTGCTATTCTAAGCCGACACTACACAGCAGCAATTAAACATCTTGTGATTAAACGCTTTTTTATTTTGTATTACAATGTCACAACGTTTATTGTAATACATTTACATGCCAATAGCAATACAATAGTGTTTGCGACAGTATATAGACCGCGGCAGTAATTTGAAAGTATTCATATTAATGATGCAATCAGATCAGGTAATGTATTCAATTTTCGTTCTTACTCGTACTATCTCATCTGTTGTTGCTTCAGTGACCAATCGTATGATTGTTTAATAAAATACGCTAAATTTATTAAATTTATGATTGCATTGCCTAATTTAAGTTACTGCATACACATACTCACGGCTATAAACCCCTAAAAGGGGCAGCCAGAGCTTCAGACAAAATTTGGAAGATAGTAAAATATAGGTTCTTCGTGATGGAATCCCACCGCATCCGCCAGAAATCACTTAAAAAGCCCCAATACCCTTAGTCGTCTCTTAAGAACACCCATGGGCAGCAAAAGGGTAGCGCTATTCTAAGCCGACACTACAAATCTAATTAAAAATTCATCAGATTAATAAAATCTTAGTTATATCCGATATGATACATGGAAAAAAGATAATTTTAGTTGACTTTTCCTGTCGTTGATGTTGTAAGATCTATTCTTACGTGGTTGTTGAAGTATTTTCAGTAGCAAGGTTGCTTTGCAAGTTAAAAATATTTTCTACGTCGTTATAACCATGACTATGTCACACATAGTAGCTGTGTAGCGGGTGTGGAAAGGAATGTCTCACAGTATAAGGATTTTAAAATGACTGGTGGATGATGTGGTTGGAAACCTTTCACCATACCAGCCATCCTTTATTTTACGATACCTCTAATATTTTACATTACCCACTGAACTACTTTAAAAAGTATCTGTCTGTGAGCATATCTCACCTATTTGATTTCCTCATGATATTATGAAAAAGATACATTGGTGTAGGAGAAAAAAAACAGTAACACTCTTTTCTTCCCTCGTGTAACCGATAAAAAAATATTGGTGAAAACAAATTAAACTTGATATTAACCTATCTTTGACTCCATTATAATGAAATCCGTTACATGAGGGCAGAACCACTAAAGAGTGTTATTGTCCTTTTTTTCGCTCCTACACCGATGTGTCTTTTTTCAAGTCGTATAAGTCATATGTGCCTTTACTCTATCAAAATTGTTACCTTTATAGGTAACTCTCATTTTGCTTGGACATTCTACTCACATGATAGTGAGTAGGCTTTATTGTACGAATACACTGTTATATGTAAACTTAATCATGTGGGTTTCCTCACAATATTTTCCCTCACCGTAAACAACCAAGATAAATTAACCACACGTGAATGACTTTAGAAAAGACAAATTGGTTTAGGCCCAACCCGGGGTTTGAAACCTAATCGTCTAAACGACAAGTGGTGTTCTACTTACTGAGCTATAACGGTTGTCAACTTTATCTATATACAAAAAGATTTGAATAATTATTAAGATCAGAAGAGGCATTTTTATAATCAAATTACTAATAGCAAAAATATTGACCCATATTGGGTTAAGAAACTTAATTACCATACTCTAAACGGTAATAATATTCATAGATATCTTATAAAACTAGATCTATATAAGAACTAGATGTTACAAAATACAGAACAAATTAATAGACTTAATGTCTTCATTGCAAGTCGAATATCATAAACCAAAAACACGATACATTAGAGTCATGACAAGGATATTAAGAATTGCACTTGTTACGCGAAATTCGGTCATACAAGTGAGGCACTTAGTTTTGAACGTTGAAGAACATATCAATTAGTAAATCATAGTAGTAGACTCTTCCGCTTCCCATTTTGAGCTACCTTCAAGATAAACGATGTGATGAACATAAATTTAAATACTATCGAATAAAAATATTTAATAAATACCAAAAAAAACTTTGCATACCGAATTGTACTAGAGATCTTAAATTAAAAGAATCATCCAAAATTTCAAAGAACATGTTATATTATAAATCAATAGATATATAACATTATGCAGTGGTTAAATATGGATAAAGACATTCCTCAATCCATACAGTTAGGAAAGACGTAGATTATATCAATCCAAATACGCAATACTTGACTTGTCTTTAGTAATATAAGAATTTAATAAACGTTTCTCTCATTACTTCGCTTTTCTTAGCATATTGTTGAACTCAAAAGGATTACAAGTTATAGCTGAGTTTCTTCACTTATCGAACGAAGTCCATTTGACTATTCAAAATAACAGTGTTGAGCATTTATTATCGTGTTTATTGTCAGATCTCAAGTACGCAGACAGGCTTCAATACATATATCACTCAAACTGTCTCTCGACTTTCACATTGAATACCTTCCAGTACCTATATTATATTTGCATGTAATTATCTAGCACTTGGTTACAGAATACAATGTCTATTATGATCTTATATAAGAAATAGACAGCTTGATAACTTATTGACTTTTGACATAAGAAAAATAAGTGTCATCTTAAGGTCAGAAATATTGTAGCAATCTAGATAGACTAATTAGATTAAAATTATATTTTTTCTGTCCTGATGTATATAACACGTCGCTATATGTTATGGTAACATATCTTTAATTAGAAGTTATGGTAACGGCATTTTGATATTTTATGGAAATTAGAGATTTGGTGAAAGAGATCTAAAGAGCCAATGTGGAAGGTATTGTTTGACAATTGGGGAAAACACATTTTGAAATAGAGAATGTGCTCAAAAAGGCAGCGGTCCGAAGTATGAAAATAAAAATGAGTGTATCTAAAGATTGATGGCGATCGATAAACTCTGCCTACCCTAAAGTGAAATAACGGCGTGATTATCAAGGAAAAAAGTCATAACATCTATATATACCTGTCTGTATGCAATCTAATTGCAAATGCATCTAATTTCCTTTATATTGTACACAACCAAAATTTTAATTAAGAATTTCGTATTTCGAACCATTTTGCTGCCCATTGCTCTAAAGGCTTGAAAGAAGTATAAACAATGACGTAGTACTATAAAAGCAAGAGTGAATAGCGGCATAATACTACGTCATCATGCCAAATTTCTCATTTCACTTTCATTCATTCACTTCTTATAAAAAGTGCAAGTGTTCTACTTACCATGACCCACTGACGCACATGATGACGGTAATGACGTCAAAATTAGCTTTCACGTTGTTCGCATAAGTTAAATGAAGAGATGCACTAAAATGTTTAGATAATCATGTTTTGGGTATCGGTGACGTTATAAAAATAATTTATGCTTGTGCTATAGTTTGATTCGAAACTTAAAAATCAATATTTACGTTTCATTTCATGGGCCAAATAAAAAAATTTTATAAATTTTGAGATACTCGTATATAAAAAACCTATTAAAAATTTGCTTCGATTTCATAATTGAAATTATTCAAAATGATTCTTTTAAGTTGGAGTAATTATAACGTAAGTTTCCCATTTCCCACAAGCATAATATAAATAAGATTAAATCATTCAGTAGTCCAAAGTTATTTTAAACTACTTATATGACACATCTATAATAGCGAAGTAGTTTTGTATTTTAAGTGACCCACGCAAAGCATTATATCTTAAAGTAAGGACATCTTATGGAGGCGGACATGGAATGATAGCGTTTTTATTATATGTTTTGGCTAATAAATGACATTGTTAATATTTTCTCACGTCCACAATTAATTTTAGTGACACACAAACTAGTATGGATGCGAGATAGTTTATGTGCATAAATAAACTTGAATAATAAATTATTGTCTATTGTTGTCTTAGAGAAATAAGGTTCGTCTATGAAATAAGCATAATTGGCGTGATTAGATGTAAATAATTGAAAATTTTGACGTCCCCTTGGTCACGAAATCCTCGTTTGGATTGATGTAGTGTTAGCTATAAACATGTACTCGAAAGAAAAGAGTACAAGGCCTGCACGGCAGTCAAAGAACCATATTTTATTGTCAGGTATATTCCTAAATCAACTAACCACAGTGATAATTATAAATGTAATGAAAATTATGCAAATGTTTGGTAAATAACAATTTACAAAATAAAATACCTAAACGAGAAAATTAAACCACAACCACATCGCCCAAAATCACTTCAAAAGCCCCTATACCCTAAGTGGCCTCTTATGATCACCCACGGGTAGAAATGGGGTAGTGTTATTCTAAGCCGACACTACACGGCAAATTACAATAACGGAATTAAAACTCATCTAAAAATATATCATTGATGGATAATTGCAATGTTACTATGTAGCTGTATAGTCTCGGATTCAAATAGTTGTATTCATATATGTTTTATGATATATTATTTTTCTTTTTTCCCAAAACTGTTGTGTTGGCAACACAATGTAAAGTCCACGTAAAATACATAATATTTGCGGTCTATGGGTGGTCCAAGGGCCCGTCGCACCTAAACCTATTTTTTTTTTAAATATTTGTTATTAAAGTTATATATTACCTTTAAACTGCTATCCTAAATAAATTCAATGTATTTAAATAAAACAGAAGTTATGTTTGGAACATTACCCAAAATCTTATATGCAATTGTATCGTTATGAAATAAAATTTGTGTCATATTTGCATAATTCCTTCCGGTGGGTGTACGTAAGAGGTGGCTAACGGTATTGGGGCCTTTGAGGAATTTTTGGGCGATGCAGTTGGAGACCCATCACCAACAACCTTTATTTTACCAATTTTTCCCCACGCAACTTCCAAAAGTGGCTGAGAACTTTCTAATTCCTTAGCTCTGGCTTCCCCTTTTAGGGATTTATAGCCATGAGTATATGTATGTATGTATGTATTTGCTATGCTATATCAGTTGTGCGGCTAAAGTGTTTTGAAATAAAAAAGATGTAGTCGAATTACGTACCCCTTTTAGAGGTCGGTCGTAGGTAGAGGAGAAAATGGTCCTACTTTCGAGATGTAAACGGCTTTTACAACCGTTGGCTCAAATGTAAAATGGTTCATAAAATTAAGTGTGATAAGAATAGCCCAGTGTTTTCGTCTTGGACAATTTATAACGTGCATAATGAGGTGATGATCACATAAAAGGTATGAGTGGCCTACTGCCTTAGGTAGAGCACTATATAACGTTCAAAAAGCGATAATCGTCCTAGAAATCACGGCAATTTGATCAAGTCCTGGGCTAATATGGACGGATAAAATTTATAATTATAAATGTTTGTTATGTTAGGAAATGCATGAATATTTGACTATAATGTAATATACACGTGAAGTTATTGTTATTAGCACCAAACTAATAAAACATTATTTAGATTATTTTATTATTTCTATTAATTATCTTAACGATACAAAATATCATATTTAATAAAACAAATAATAATCTGCTCAAATCAGACAATAATAATATTGAAGAAAATGTACAACAAAAACGCATCTTAATTTCACCTGCGCATATTCCTGGTCACCATATCGTAGGCTTTAAATGGATGTGCATATCTTGATGCGGGTGTGAGGTCGTTTTACGAATCAGCTCAGGGACAGTAACAATGATATCAACGCACTTACCAATGTGACAATTTGTTACAAGCTTTACTTTTGTATGAAAACATACATACATAAAATAAAATCACGACGTTAGTTCCCACTGGGGTTGGCAGATTTTTATACCCATTCAAACTTCAATTTAAAATTCAAATTTCATTTTGCTGTGTAGTTTCGGCTTAGAATAGCACTACCCCTTTTCTTCCGGTGGGTGTACGTAAGAGGTGACTAACGGTATTGGGGCTTTTTAAGGGATTTTTGGGCGATGTGGTTGGAGACCCATCACCAACAACCTTTATTTTACCATCTTTTCCTCACGCAACTTCCAAAAGTGGCTGAGGAATTTCTAATTCCTTAGCTCTGGCTACTTCTTCTAGGGATTTATAGCCGTGAGTATATATATGTATGTATGTATGTGTCAAATTTTAAAGTGGCTGACAAATTTCTTGTTCTGAAGCTCTATCTACCCCTTTTAGGGTTTTATAGCTGTGAGTATGTATTGTCCGACAAACAATTAATTTGAAAACCTCAAACATGTTACAAATTCAAAACAAAGTTCTTAATCGTTTCGTTTGTTGAAACATAATCCAAAATTTATCAAAGTTATTTCATTAACTTTTTCTTATGATTGAAAATAATAAATAAACACCATCAGTCAAGCAGATGATTAATTCTCAGTGTTGAATCCGCACAAAAACATGTGCCGCACTTAGTAATGTTGTAAAAAGTTATAAGTTTATTTTCGTCTTATCATGGTCATCTCCGATTCACTTTTGATAATGTTAAACCCCGGTACCATTTAAAACAAGCAATTGGAAAGGCGGTGAAGATGCATTACTGGTCAAGGATGAGACTTTTAAAAACATGACTTGGGCACTATGAATTTATGAGATAACTGAAGTAAGTCACACATTATGCTTATCTTAATATGCAATTATAGCATTTATTCCACACGATATAAATGCTACAGGTTTTTTGGCATATCAACGAATTCCATTTGGTTAATCGTGATCGTAAAAATACATATACCAGCATTTTTTCACGTTGAATACCAGACGAGTCAATATCATAACCTTATACGCTATTTGGCTGTCAACACAATGATGAGATTGTATTCATTTGAATCATCGCACGTGAATGTTTTTGTGTATTGAATTCATGTTTCTGCGTTGTCGACCGTGAGGATGATATTGGCTTCGCATTCCTCATTTCTTGGTGTGAACTTGTTATTTGTTTAACTGAATAGTCGTGTTAATTTTTCTATTTGCCACGTTTGTTAATATGTTGTGAATGAAGCCATGAGTGGATACATATCTGATTTCGAGTGAGTCGTTGTTTAATAAGGCCTAAGGTTTGAATGACAGTGTATAATATTTTGTTATGGTTCCTACAGTGATGAGTTGCATGTAGTTAATATTGCGTTATTGATTATTGAAATTATTATTATTTAGCATGTTTATTTGCATTTACCTGAAAAAACCTTAATTTTTTTACCTTCCTAACCGCCCAAAATACTTCTTTGTAAAACTGTCTTATTATTTATAAAACATAGGTTGGAAGTAAAAAAACGTACTAACTCTATAAGGTGAGGGTCTTTAGATATAAATAACTAGTTATGTTTAATAAGTCCGCTATCAACAGTAAACCTCGAAAGTTTAGTTGATCTTGCATAATCCAAACCCAAGTTAAAAGGGTTCAAAGTATCGACGAAATGCTTCGAGATAAGGTTCGAGGTAGTGCCCTTGCGTTTCGCTTGGCTCGTCTTAGGATAAACGTGAGAGAAGCAAAAAAGAATTGTCAGGAGCGTTCAAAGCCGAAATTGCTAGTCTCTACCCACCCAAGTTTGAATAAAGAGAGTGAGTTTCAAATATAAATTTTCGATAAACGTATGCGCCAGATAGGCCAAAAATTTGTAACACGTAAATAGAGAAGTGAGAATGTTTCTATCGATGACTTCAGCTTTTACCACCATTTAGTAAAAGTGCTATTATTCGTTATAGTTTTTCATTGTATAACATTTGGTGATAGCTTGTCACGGGGTACTGCATCCGTTCAATTGTTCTTACTATAAAAGAAAGTGCGTTTAAACTAGCTTGGGTAAATAGATCTCAATTCAATGAATAAAAAGTCATTGAAACAAAGAAACGGTTTGTTTAAAACAGTAAAAAGTATGTCTTTAAAGTAGAAAGTAAATTTCAATAGTTAACATGATGGTAGGCGTGACGTTTATTATCAGTTGCGAGACAGTACAAATACAGCACCTAAGTACTGGAACTTGGTTCTAAGCGCCCAACAATTTTCTAGTTCAACCGTAAGACTCCATAGATATCATCCCTCAATGGCAACAATGCTCGCATTTCATTACCTATCGATATTCTTTATGTCACAGGCAATACTCTCGAGAGGAGTAGGTAAGGCTAAGAGATTAGAAATTCTTTCAACTTCAAAACAGAGGAGTTACTGAAGGGCAAGCACGAGCGCTATTTTATCGACACGATAACGGTTAGAATGAGATGTCAGTATACGATACTAAGTAAGTGCGTAAGAGATGGCTGCTTTATCCCACGCGATAACTAGTTTAAACACGGCTCATGCTTGCCATGCTGGAACTGATAGATATATACAGAGATAATGGGTAACAATCCAAAGCTGGAAGTAGCACCTATGAGGATGCAGGTTTCTTGGAGAGTTTAAGAGAAGAACAGGAAATTTAAAGAGAAAAGGTATTATATTATTTTTCATTTGAGTGTGTAATGTCGAAATAAAATAGCACTTACTGATTTCTCCGAGCATGTGACATAAGAGGCGACTTAGGGTATTGTAGCTCTTTAAGTGATAGTTTTATGATGCGGTTGAAGAGCCATCACCAGCAACCTTTATTTTACAATATCTTCTCCTATTCTTTTGTAACATCTCTTTAATTCTCAAAAGACTTGAAATACCTACAAGGTACAATTAGTTTTGATACCATTTTGTTATGACAGTGCGCATTGAAGTACCTTTATAATAAGTGAGCCTGCTATAACTAATCCATCTCGTTGCTCGAATAGACAATTTAATTATAAGATATAGATTACAGATGTATCGCAGTAAATTGCTTGTAATTAGGATCAATAAATATAGATGAGGTCAAACGTAGTCGACCCAGCTTATAGAAGCGCTAATGACCCTTTATAAATTTGCAGTTAACAGTTTTAAGTAGCCACAAGCCTATCATTACATTAATTTTCTTATCGGTCGTGAAATTATACGTGAAGTTATAATACTATGGTATTTTTGAACTAGTAATGTGAGTTATTAAATTATGTGTATTTGCATAAATTTATATAGACTTCTAAGTATTGAGTCTTAGCTTTGCGTCTGAAACCTTTATGCTTTTTCTTATAATATTCATTTTATCATCTTTTTCGTGAAACCTTTAGAACTCCTCCTCTTCTTGCCCATATACGTCCCCACCAAGGGGCTCGAGCCTACCCTGTATAGGGTGATTTAGAAATAGTCCACCACGCTGGCCAATTGCGGGTTGGCAGACTTACGTCTACTACCGTAATAGTAGCCGGGACCGACGGCTTAACGTGCCCTCCGAAGCACGGAATCATCTTAATTTTCGGATAATCAGGTGATTCCTGCAATATCCTTCCAGATTGGGTAAAATCTTACAAATCAAATTTGTGAGTTTAACCCCCGGGGATCGAACCCGAGACCTCCGTACTTCAAGCCAAGCGCTTAACCAGAAGACCACGGAGTCAGTAAAACTCACGAACTTATATTTAAAAGCACTTCTTTTAAAGAAGTCAAGTAGTTTCGGGCGCTATATTTACCACCGTTGTATTCCCCACATCAACTTTTATACTCTTGTTGGATTAGTAACGTTTTAAAGTCCTCAGTAACAATGGTCTAAGATGCACTTCGTTTGAAGCTGATGCAGGGCTTGGGATAAATTCTAAAAAATATTATTCGCATGTTAGCAGAGTTGTAACAACCTTTGTTTACTATCTTTTCCCTCTCAACTTCTAAAAGTGGCTGAATTTATGAGTAATAATCCCCACATGAGGAATTCATGTCAAAAAACATTAAATTAAGTGGCTGAAGAATTTCTTAATCTGAAGCTCTGGCTACCTCTTCTAGGGATTCATAAGAGTATATGTATGTATTTTTATCCGCCTTATTGACAAAATGTGTTGGAATCGGTGCGCAAACGTACTTATCGTAATTCAAGTAGAAGAACAAAAATGCATTAGTCGCTTTATGGAAACTGAAACATAAATTAGCTCTTTAATTTCTGAATATTAGTAATGCTTTTTTATCGACACACTGTTGATTTTAGAATGAATAATAAGTCGAAAATCACTCTTCTCTTCTATCACAGGTTCAGCAAAGATTTTTAATATGAGTTCTCTGTCGGGGATTTCTCCACTTCTTTTCCATTGATACCATATTCAGTTCTTTTATCGAATTTGAAATTGAACGACGTGATAGCTCAATGGGTAGAACACCGGTTGACGTGCAAGCGACTAGTGTTCAAATCCCGGGTCGGGCCTACACCAATTTGTCTTTTCTAAAGACATATGTGTGGTTAATTTATCATGGTTGTTAACGGTGAGGGAAAACATCGTGAGGAAACCCACATGGCTGAGTTGTACTTAGTCATGTGACAGTGTATTCGTACAAAACGGCAATAGGCCTGCCCCCTATCACGTGAGTACACTGTCCATGCAAAACGTGGGTACTCTGAACACCAGGTGACAAAGTCACGTGATGTTCAGAAGTATTAGTACCTCTGCCAACCCCCTCGGGGATATTCGGCGTGAACGTTTATGTTATGTTATGAAATTGAAAACTGAGACAAAGATTAGCTCGTTTAACATAAAAAATTACAATCATAATTTATGATACAGTGTAGACAAAAAACAGACACACATAAAACTTATATTGTTATCAACAATATGAGATATTTTTCTATGTCAACTTCTAGCAATATCGAAACATATAATATGAATATTTATCAATGGGAATTTAAAAAGTCAACTAGTTTTTAAATTTTTGACCGCTTATACCAACCCTGCCTAGGAGCGTCACACTTTTTCGTGCCAGGAGCTCATAGATTTAGATAATGTTATAATTCCAATGAATATGATAATTTAAAATGAGTTTTAGTTTACTTACTTGTATACTTTTTATAATTATCATTTCCATTTCTATAAGTACTGTGCATCTGCCTATTATAACCATACCTTTACTGACCTTTCCATTTACTTAAAGCAATAAGACCGCTAATGATACTTCAATTCATAAATCAAATTCAGAAATCAGCATCATCGAAATTAAAACCATCCATCTGCCCACGCAGTGCCAGTCGCTGATACTTTCTGCAAGAGTATGACATGGAATCCATTTCCAAGAAATCAAGTATTTCCAACTCGTTCGACATATTCTATAAAAATAAATTTACTTAAAACACTGGCAAATATTTTCGCGAAGAATTTCTTTAACACAGAAAATACTTACTTTATTCACATAAATTATTTTAAAACCTTGATTTAACACAATAGCGATTCAGTTTTGGTCTTCAAATAGTAACTTTTATTGAATCGCTATATTTGACGTTTGAACTGAGCAATTCAGTCGTAAAAAGCACGTCATAGTACCAAAAGTGGGCGTTTCTATGGCCGCTGAATCGCATTTGAAACTGAATCGCTGTCAAAAAGTTGAGCGTCAAGTGAATCGTTATTCTAACGTCATAGTACGAAATAGCGAAGCAGTTCAGTTTAGGTCGTAAATTGAATCGCAATAAGCGGTTGTGGTAAACCTCCTGTTTAAATTATGAAGTGCAATAAGAGTTTTCTGTTCAATTCAACATCACAATACTCTGTATACTTATCCACAAGCACAACGTCACATTTCACAGACTGTGTCGTCAGCCAAGTCCAGTATTTATGAGACAAGATACAAAAAGACCTACAAAAGCCGTCATTGATATCAGAAAGCCTAATAAATCAGTGTACAATCGCGTAACAAACAAACGCTCAATTGGATTCATTTACATTTTGTTTCTTAATCTTAACTCCGTAGGTTACATCGAAATCGTATGTGGTAACAAGAGAAGCGGCAGCTGTAGATTCAAAGAGATATAAAAAGGTTGATTCTGCTCAAACATTCAAAATTTCAAAATTTAATTTTATAATATATATTTTTATTTAAATATTTTATAATTAATTAATTGTAGGGGTAACAATATGCCTATGATTGATTTCACAAAATAATTCAATATAAAAAAGCTATCGTAAAATGATTTTTCTCTACGCCTCTTTGACTAGACTCTAGAACAGCTTCATTGAGAGCCACATATATACCTGAAAGTTAATCGCAAACTCTGATTAATAGTATTTCCTTTTTTAGAGATTGCAAATAAAAAAACTCAATGCAATGAAACACACACATTTCGAATTTTAAAAATATAAATATGATGATACCTAATATAGATTTTACAATAATGCAAAACAGCGCAATTAGTTTAAGTCAAAACATAGCAGAATCGGTCGCCAGTAAAGTTCATACGTTGCGTAACGCACTTGTATGAGATGACCGACGAGGCGGCATCATGGTCTAGATGAAGGTCGTCGTTCAGATGTCAGTTGAGATGCAATATTGGAATCGACAATGCTTTATTATCTTTAATACATATGGACTTACGCATCAATTACCAATACCAATACCAATTATAGAATTTAATTCAAATTAAATTAATACTTGGAGTTAAATTTATATTTTACAAATTTTACTCTTTCAAGCTTACATTTTATTGTTTTAAACTTTTTGTACAAAAAAAACATTCTTTAATAGAAAAACTTAAGGTATGATGTCAACTATGTTACTGATACTAGTCAAACATTTATGTTTTTCCAGTCAAGGCACACCCTTTATGAAAACTGCCGTGTTCGTCTCAATGTTTTAAGCGAATAAATGTTTTTCTTTCTTTCTTTCTTCTTTCTTTCAAACTTGAAATCGTGATATCACCTGAAATCACCGTGATAGCCCAGTGGGTAGAACACTTGGTTATCGTGCAAGCGACTAGTGTTCGAATCCTGGGTCGGGCCTACACCAATTTGTCTTTTCTAAAAAAGACATATGTGTGGTTAATTTATCATGGTTGTTAACGGTGAGGGAAAACATCGTGAGGAAACCCACATGGCTGAGTTGTACTTAGTCATGTGACAGTGTATTCGTACAAAACGGCGATAGGCCTGCCCCCTATCACGTGAGTACACTGTCCATGCAAAACGTGGGTACTCTGAACACCAGGTGACAAAGTCACGTGATGTTCAGAAGTATTAGTACCTCTGCCAACCCCTTTGGGGATATTCGGCGTGAACGTTTATGTTATGTTATGTTGAAATCGAAATATCAAAAAGAAATTCAAAATCGGTGAAACTGTTTCGAAACCAATTTAAAACAGAAAAACTCTCACACAAATCTTTATAATAAGTCTAGCGTCTTGTTATAGGGAAAGAAAAACATAATCATTGTCAGCGTACTAAACCTTAAAAACCATGCTTAAACTACATTCATGCATACAGATGTTCTCATGAGCGAGCGCTCAGCGTAATAACTTTAATTGGTAGGCATTTCAACCTTGTATTTTAAATATGGTTCATTGAATTCACATCAATATTTATGTTCAATATTATTGAACACAAATATTGTGAAATGTTTGAAGCCGATAATTGTGGCGGTAAATTGATTTCTGAGCATCTTTGAGACAAAGAAATACAAATACAAAATAGTTTTGCTCTTCTTTGAAGCCAATAACGCAACAGAATGAATATCGCGGATAAGTTAAACATTTGCTGTTAAAAGATCGATATACGACCCTTTATGGAATTTATAGCCGATGGTATAGTTTAACGACAGTAAAGGAAGGTAATTCCTTACAAATTATTCTTGTGCTCAAATAAACTATAAGAGAAATATCGAAAACGTAAAGGCGGATACTTAAACCAAAAAATATTTTTCAACACATGATATTTTTCCTAATTTATATATAATTCATTTGTATTTATTATAACATAATATAACATAAAATGTCACAAAGCCCTAACGGCGAGAGGGCAAATCAATGATACTACCAATCAATGGATTAAAGGACACAGCGGATCACGCGGCATTGACGCAGCAGACTAATTGGCCAGAAGAGGATCGGATACCCCGTTCACAGGTCCAGAACCATATCTGCCTCTACCAAACGATCAGTTAAAAGAGTGGCTGTAAACAAGCCAACATCAGGATCAATAATCATCTATTTAAACTTAACAAAAAACAAATTAGCTGGACCACAGCTACCCTAACGGGGCATGGCCCTTTTAACAAACACTTGTTTACCTTGGGTGTTACAGATAGCCCCCTGTGCTGAGCATGCATGGAAAAGGAAGAAACAGCTGCGCTCGCGCTCCTCGAGTTTACAGGTGTAGCGGATTACAGGGTAACACACCTGGGTGACGCCAGGTCGCTCCCTGAGGTGTTCAAGGACATTGGGGGGTCCTGAACTTTCTTAGTGAGCTGGGATGGCTACAGTAGTGCCATTCCCTTGTCACGCAAAATAGGCGCTTAGCAGACGTCGATTTGCGGAAAAGATACCCGTTCACAAATACAAATACAAAAAACATAGCATAAACGTTCACACCGAATATCCCCGAAGGGGTTGGGCAGAGGTACTACTTTGTCACCTGGTATTCAGAGTACCCACGTTTCGCATGGACAGTGTACTCATGTAATAGGGGGCAGGCCTATCTCCCTTTTTACGAATACACTATTACATGACTAAGTACAACTCAGCCATGTGGGTTTCCTCACGATGTTTTCCCTCACCGTTAACAACCATGATAAATTAACCACATATATGTCTTTTGAAAAAAAAGGTGTAGGCCTGACATGGGATTTGAACACTAGTCGTTTGCACGATAACCGGTGTTCTACCCGTTGAGCTATCACAGTTGCTTTGTTTGCCATATATTGGTATTTGAAATACCAGGGTTTTAGTTTTACGGTTATTCAAAGGTAGCGCTGTAGTTAAGATTTTTCTAAGTTAAATGAAATTATTATTCTCCACTGGATATGTCCACATTATCCAATTATTTTAAGGGTCACATTATTTTTTCATGAGGGTTTAGTGTTTAGTTTAGTATTTTAGTTAATAAATATACTTAAGTTAAAGAGTATTAAACTTAAGTATATTTATTAACCTTTTCTTATTAGGTACAGAAATTATGATAGATAGTTTAGGTAATATCGCCTTGCCTAATTTGGTTTCGAGATGTCATTTGTATTTTGAGCTTCATTCCATATTTAACCAGTCAGTACCTTTAAAAAATAACTCCATATAGTTACTTACATATACTCACACCCGTTGTTCGCATTGGGGCAGGCAGATAATATTGATTGCCACTTTGTATGGTTCTGACAAATCTCTCTTATCTCTTATATGTATAAAATCCCTTACGGTCTTAATTGAGTCTTAGTGTATTTTTAAACCAATACCAGAATATGTAAAAATATGATAGTCCAAATAACGTGAAATACGCTTTTTGTTTGTGGTATCCCTATCTTTATATTCGTAATTATAGACTTAAGATTTTATAAATATTAATTACACTTTTCATCCAAGTTGACTTATTAATTTGTTTTTTAATGAATGCAGATAAACACCTCTGAGCTGTTTGCGAATAGCCAGGTCAAGGGCTTACGCATCTCCATTTTGAGAACAGCTGTTGCAAATATGCAAAACATGTTATTTTTATCAAAATTTCAAAATGCTAAAACAATAAACTTCTCGCGCAATGAACATTTATTAAAATATAATAAAAAAAATAACATGTGGGGATTATTGCTAGTAAATAACGAATAAATAAAGGAAAGAAAAATTTCCCGCCTGTGTCGAAATTTTTCTTTCCTTTATTTATTCTTTATTTATTAGTTATAATAAAAAAATGTATTCAAATATCTACGAATAATCTATTACGAAATATATTATATCTCATAGCATCCTCCAGTTGATATTAATTTATTATTTTATTTTATTTTCTATTATACAAACAATATAATACTAATTATGAATACACAATCCATTTAATAATAATTTAATATCACGTGATGTTCATCTTTGCCACCCCTTCGGCGATATACGGCATCGATGTTTGAGTTTTGAATTTTTTACTAATGCATGTCAAGCCTCCTTTGGCTTAAATAACGATTCCACCAAAATCATTTTCATGTAGAGTGTTATCGAGACGTGGCCATTTGGCTCGCACTATCAAAAAGTTATCAGATATCATTCTAACTCTACGCGGTGTATCTTCCGTAACTCTACACCTTCGTAAAAACATGTGGTATCTCAGTGTGAATGATGATAAATAAATTTTTGAATTTTAATAAAGTCTGAGGAATGAATTACGCCCGATATCTGAATTGAGTATTCAAGCTGAGAACGACTTAATTATCGTTTTGTCTCATTCAGTTGTTAAGATTTCAATGCGACAGAACGATACTTAAGTTGTTCTCAGCTAGAATACTCAATTCAGAAATCGGGTGTCACTCTGAAGCCTTGGCTACTATTTTAGGCGTCATGGCGGGTAGGTTAAATTTATTATGATATTATTATGGTCAGTAGGTTACAATTTAAAGTGGAGCCTCTTTTGCAAGGAATCCATATGACTATTTTTATTATATCTACGATAAAGTGTAAATTGTATAAAGAATAGTGAACTCTTGCTAGGAAGTCACTCTCATTTGTTTATATTAGTACGATACGATACTTGTACTTAAAAAATGACAACGTCACGAGTTAATAATATTTCGTGGCTATAATTAGAAAAGTTGGATAATTTTATTTAAAACCGACATAACATAGAGTCTTTTTCTTACTTCTTTGATGGGAGTCTTTGCTTGAAAGTTAAAAGTGGTGGGGTAAAAATTGAGAAAAAATCAACTTGACGGAGTGCTAAAAAAACACATCCAATAACAAGAAAACAATTCTCGCTTTCCAAGTGATAATTGTTATTTAAGAAGTAAAATTTTTAACTGTGGAACTACACAGAATAAAACAAACCCATGTCTTCTTGGTGATATTAAGTGTCTTTTAGCCTTTATTTATGTGGCAAAGTGGCTTAAGACCCATCACCAATCATCTTTAATTCATTCATCATTATTTTTCCTGCTCAACCCCCAGAAGCAGCTAAAGCATTTTAATTCTAATTCTGTCGCTACTTCTTGTTGGGATAACATCCGTGAGAATAAGTAGGTAATAAGATTACAAAGGATAATAACCACAGAAACATTCGCCTTACATTCACGATTCTCTCGTCTAATCTGGTTTTTGCATGTACTGTAAGTTGTTTTCATATACTTATTATTTATGACTACGCTCGGCAGCTCGAAATTACATTTTGAATGTGTTGTGTGAAGTTACGAAAATCAATGCGTTTTACCATTTACTCGGTTTCACAATCACTAATATATATAAAATATGCTTGCGAGAAGTACACTCTACGTGCATTCGTAAATTGAAAATTTTTACAATTATTGATTTTTGATGCTGATGTGCATTGATGAGAATTTAACGCAATTTGCTAGCGACAAAATATGCAATTTAATTCTTTTCTTAAAATATAAATACATACATACATACATATACTCACGGCTTTAAATTCCTAAAAAAGGTAGCCAGAGCTAGGGAATTAGAAATTCCTTAGCCACTTTTGGAAGTTAAGTGTGGAAAAGATGTTGAAATAAAGGTTGTTGGTGATGGGTCTCCAACCGCATCGCCCAAAAATCCCTCAAAAGCCCCAGTACCGTTAGTCTCTCTTATATCCTACGGAAGAAATGGGGTAGTGCTATTCTAAGCAGTCACTACACAGCAAATATAAATTATAAATTTAGATACAAAAGTAGAGTTTTTCATGCACCTAAATCCATGGCAACAATATGAAGAGTACAGGGAAAGAATGATCAGAGTCACTTTTAATTGATTTCAAATAAATCGAGTTTTTAAGACTTATTTTTTATTTAAAAAAGTAATATAATCTAATCCTATGTAACTCAAACTAAACTTCAGACATTTTACCAACAGTTTTTAATAAAAACATATAAAAAAAATGTGATAAGACACTTGTGTAAGTTAATTTTCACGACATCTCCAACTTACAGTTTATAAATGATCAAAGTCTAATAGAAACTAAACAAAATGATCAACAAACAACATCACAAAACGTCACTGTCAAAACTTTTATTATTGACTAGTGGATCGTCCCAGCTTCGCACGGGTAGCGTTGTTTTTCTAAATATCTGAGGTTTCTTTCTTCAGTCCCTGCTTAAGCATTGTAAAATTTAGCACAATGTTTTCAATTTATTAAATTTATAGCACTCCCTGAACAGTGTAGTGGTGATTTTGAATGCGCTTTTATGAACGATTCAGTATTTCCGTTTAATAGAAAATTTTAGAATAAAACGCTATGAAGTATTCATAACAATCTAAAAAGAAATCATTACATGATGTAGGATGCAAATACTGGCGCCATCTAGTAAGTTATATATAAATTAGTAAAGATTTGGTTTTGGTCACGGGCGCGCTGGCTTATTTTATGTATAATTTCGGTGTTTGTCTACCGATTTCTATGATTCTTTTTTATTGAATAGGTAATGATGTTAACTTATTTAAATTAGGGATGAGTGAGAGGTTTACAAACGTAAGAGTAAACAAATATAATCAGAATGTTCCGAACTGCTAAGCTATCAGGAATTACACGTGTTATTGTGAGTCAACCGTAGAAGATAGACATAGACTGTTAAAGATTTTTTTTAGAAAATTTTATGCAGAATTTTTCCGTCATACATGATTTCTATGTAAGTTTAACCATTAAGGCTGCACACGCGACGGAAGCTTAAAAAATGGAGTAACTTCTCCCGTTTTCCCAAAATATCCCAAAATTCCCCTTTACTACTCTGCTGGAAAGTATACAAAAACCTGCGCAGGAGTATGAAGAATAATTGTACCAAGTTTCGTTAGAATCCGTGGAGTAGTTTTTGTTTCCATAAGGAACATACAAACCGACAGACAGACAGACAGACAGACAGACAGACAGACAGACAGACAGACAGACAAAAATTTTACTGATTACATTTTTGGCATCAGTATCGATCCCTAATCATCACCTGATAGTTATTTTGAAAATATATTTCATGTACAGAATTGACCTCTCTACAGATTTATTATAAGTATAGATCAAAGTCCCAAGACTATGATCTATTATGTTTTTTTGTTGAGACTTCGATCACTCTTAAACTTTATGCCAAAAAATGTTCTTGTAATTTTAGCGACTGTGATCAATTATATCGTGTTTGTAAAATAGACATGATTAATATAACATTTCAGTGACTAGATGGCAGTCTTAACTAAAAATATGTTTTTGGTTGACTTTGATCATTCTTTCCCTGTACTCTTCATATATATTATACTACTTTTAGTAGATGCCTTACAATTATCTTAACGTTCACGCCGTATACTATCGGCGGCAGAGGTACCAATACTTTTTATCACCCGTATCACAATTGACACTGGTGTTCAGATTACCCGCGATTTGCTTAAGCCATGCTTTTAATTGAGAGGGGGCGGGCGGTCTATCACCGTTTTGGTATTTGTTTAAAACCGTAATATCTGGTGATGGTGACTGTCACTCGACTAAGTTCATCTGAAGCATTTGGGTTTACGCACGATGTTTTCTCTCACCATTAACAACCTTGATAAATTTGAATAGAAATATGAAAAAAAAATGTATGAAAAGACAATCAATGCCGTCGCGGAACAAACTCTGGCCACTGGTACACGTATGGTAGATTGTAGTTACCCTGTAAAAAAATATATTAATTTCATAGTTTTCATATAATTCGAAGATCACTAATCAGCAAAATACACACTTATAAATCTGAATTTTATCCGAATGGCAATTTAATCTTAGCTTCATAATTTGTAATGCATCATCTAGTGGTATCATATTATATATTTTAGCTTTATTTTAGCATTTATTTTAACATAAAAAGGGGCAGCCGGAGCTTTAGACCTGGTAACTCCTCAGCCACATTTGGAAGTTGATAAGGGACACGATGGTAGAACTAAAGTATCGTTCGTTATGGGTCTCCAACCGCATCGCCCAAAACCCACTTAAAAAGCCATATACCCTTAGTCGCCTCTTACGACACCCGTGGGGTGAAAGGGGAATTGACATTCTAAGCCAGCACTACACGGCATAGCCGGCACTACATAGCTTATTTTAAATTTAGTAGATTTTTTTATATCTCAGTCACGTACATACGAGTATGCCTTCAGTAATGATCTTCACAATAATCATTGGTGGTTGGATAGCTTATTTACTGGAGGTCTACTGTTTAAGCCGATTACGATTACATTACAGTCAACGAAGTTTTGTATCACAAATATATAACAATAATAATTTTGGCTCTTAGTTATCGATAAAACCAACAACAGCTAGGGAGGAATAGGATTCGTGAAATATTACCTTGTACATACATACATACATACATATACTCACGGCTATAAATCCCTTAACGGGGTAGCCAGAGCTTTGGAATGAAAAATTCCTCAGACACTTTTGGAAGTTGATTGGGAAAAGATAGTTATAATAAAGGTTGTTGGTGATGGGTCTCCAACCGCATCGCCCAAAAATCCCTTAAAAGCCCCAATACCGTTAGTCGCCTCTTACGTACACCCCCGGAAGAAATGGGGTAGTGCTATTCTAAGCCGACACTACACAGCAATTACTAACTACACAGCATTAATAACAAAATAATCTATTCTCTAGGACTGTAAAGAGAAAAATGGGTTTCAAAATAAACCAACAACTTTTACTTGTTATTTATGAATACACTATTAATAAGTCTGGTGTTAATGGCCAAGACACCACAAATGG
This sequence comes from Bedellia somnulentella, assembly GCA_963576735.1. Classification (NCBI taxonomy): domain Eukaryota; kingdom Metazoa; phylum Arthropoda; class Insecta; order Lepidoptera; family Bedelliidae; genus Bedellia; species Bedellia somnulentella. The sequence continues at coordinate 13,950,083 of OY755176.1, read as the reverse complement.
AAAATCAAGATCAAGATACCTGAGGAAATCCAGTATGCACATTGCATCATTTAAAGATTGTTGAAGTAATTATAATAATTGTTAATAATCGTGCGTTTAAATATCCTAAACACCTTCTTGTATTTCATTTAAACTTAATCCATTGTTTTTGTATTAGTTGTATAATGATGAAATTCACGATACTAGTATACATCACTCTCAGAACGAAAGAGGCTCAAGACCAAAAATAGTGATATTGAGTTACAATCATAGAGAAACATAAAAAAGTATGCTCTAAAACAAAGGCACTTATTGTTATAGGGACGGAAAATTCGCTATCCTGTTTTTTAACAATAAGTGGGTAACATTTCGAAAATTCGAATATCTCAAATTCGAAATTCACTATTCAGAAAACTGTTCACATAATTTACGTATCACAGATGCTTTATTTTCCACAACTTCATTAGTACATAAATACATTTTCTAGAAGTATCACTTCCCAGAAAAACTAAAACCAGATTATTTAAATGAATTTTTTGCTTTTACCAACTATATCTTTTACTATAATCTCGTTATTCCAAAGGTTTAAAAGACCGAAGTAACTTTATCTATAGTCTTACATATCGTAAATCTCTTTAACCAGATATTTTTATGTTAGAAAAATTGTATAAATAGAACGTTAGGCATGCCTGTTTGTATGTATACTTGCTTGCATGCTTGGTTGCATATAGGGGGGGTGCAGGGGGGCAGAGCCCCCCTGCTTGGGGGGGTCGGGGGGCGAAAGCCCCCTGCAGACAAAGAAAAGTTAGGTTACATTCAGTTAGGTTAGGTTAGGTTAGATTATGTATAAAACGAGCGAGCGTAGCGCAGCGGAGCGAGCACCAAAAAAGTCTGATGCATGGTATACTACTAAGCGGGGTATACTACTTACTTAAAATATGCCTGCAAAATTATTCATAGCAGTAGGTATCATTCAATACATCTGTATTTCAAATATATGGAAAATGATTTTTTGGAATAGTGATTATTCGGAAAAGCAATATTGCGGAATTAAGGTATATCTGGTTTTCGATTCTTCGGAAATCCGTTCTAGTGGTTAATCAAAATGATAGTAAACAAAAACAAGAACCAAACGATAATCTGAAATGTAAGAATATGGTATATGAAATTTCGATGAAACAATATTATGGCAATTAAAAAAAAAGCGATTAGTTTTCGGTAAAATAATATTCGGGTTTAAAAGTTTCGGATATACAGTATGTAACCCAATAAGTGCCTTTGTTTTACTATTCATCGGATAGAGCATACTTTTTTATGTTTCTCTATGATTGTAACTAAATATTACTATTTTTGGACTTGAGCCTCTTTCGTTCTGAGAGTGATGTATACTAGTATCGTGAATTTCATCAATTTTTGGGCGATGCGGTTGGAGTGGAGACCCATCACCAAAAACCTTTATTTTTACCATCTTTTCCCCACTCAACTTCCAAAAGTGCCTGAGGAATTTATAATTCCTTAGCTCTGGCTACCCTTTCTAGGGAAATATAGCCGTGAGTATATGTATGTATGTATGATTGTAACTCAATATCACTATTTTTGGACTCTTTCGTTCTCAGAGTGTCTTGCTTTCCTCACAATTCATTAAGTGGTGATCGATAGTCTCAGATTTTACTCAAACTCAAACGTTCACGCCGTATATCCCCGAATGGATAGGCAGAGGTACTAATACTTCTGGACATCACGTGACATTGACACATGGTGTTTAGAGTACCCACGTTTGGGTATTGTCTTTTTGTACGAATACCTTTTACATGACAAAGTACAGCTCAGTCATGTGGGTTTCCTGACGATGTTTTCCTTCACCGTTAACAATCATGGTACATTAACCCCACGAAGAAAAACTGTTATAAGCCTGACTCGAGATTTGAAACCTCATCTTCTATCGTCCTGTTAGAAATGAAAAAATGAGACCCTTTTTAAAAAGAAAACTTTTATTGTATTTTTAAATAACTAGGTACATGAACACACTGGATTTTGAATATAGTTAGAATTTGATGTTGACCGTAGGATGATTGGATTGGGACTGAACGGAGCGGATAGGAATCGGTAAGGGAAAAGGAGCTGAGTCAGGATTATGTTGAGTTCAGTTGGTTATTGCTGTTAAGGAATGAAAGGAGTATAGGTCAGCAATACAGGGTGCATAGGGTGGATATAACAGCCCCCCGGATAAGAGGAAACTACGAGGAAAAAGAAACATCTCGGAGTTTCTAAAAGCGGCATCTAATGCGAGGTGAGTTAGAGTCAGGAAGATCAGAAGCTGGTTCTCCATCAACTGGAGGAAGGTGTGAACGACGAGGAGTAGGTATGGGAGTAGAGCAGTGTGGAATGACAGGAACAGGATCTAGATTGGAGATAGGAACAGGAGCTGTTGTATGGATTGGTCTTACAGAGATTGGTAAATTGAATTTAAATGTACGTAATATTATATAAATGATTATCATTATTACTATTAAACATATGATCCAAATGAAAATAGAATAATGTGTCCCGTATTTTAAAATATGAGGTTTGTTTATGATTTTATTCAAAGATTTAATTACATTTTGATTATTTCTATTATAGTCTTGAACCTTATCAAGATTAGTAGCAACAAGTGAAATACGAGGTACACTGTTCTTTAACAAATACGTCTTATCAATATTACAGCATGGTTCATTAATTAAATTAAAGTTAATTATAGGACGTTGAATTAAAATTTTATTTATAAAAGATTTTGGAATGAGTTTAGTATACTTACAATAGGCTTCACATTGACTTGGAAGTTCAAGTATACCTAAACCTTGTATATTTCTATCTAAGGTTTCATTTATACAATTGATAGACAATTTTACAGAGTCGGATTGAACAAATATCCATTTATTATTTATCAAAGGTTGCCATACATCTAATTCACCAAATAGTATTTTTTAATTACATTGTTTAGGCATGGTAGTTAAACTTTTGGATAACATCTCACTTTCACAGATGGGATTATCATTAGAGGAGTATATAATCGAAGCTTCACAAATATAATACATTAAATTTATAGATTTACATTCTTTGTGAATGTCATCATAAACAGTATATACGGATTTATCTATTGATATGGCAACATATTTATTTGTAGGTATTATCGTTACAAATGAATCGGATTTTGATAAATTATGAGGTACAGGTAAAGGAATGGCATGATACATATTATATTCTATAGAGTTAACAAGTGGAACCTTCAGTACAAAATTAATCTTATTATTATAATAGTAGCTTACTATATCAGATACATCAATTAATTTATTAACATTACTTAAATCTAGAACAATTGGTAAATATTTGGAATCAGGTAAATGTAAGTAATTATTAACTAATTCGTAGTATAATTCTTTAGGACTCAACATAGCAGGGTAAATCACATTGTTTCTGCCTAAAATAATACTATTAATTAAATCATTAATTTTAAAAGATAATCATAACAGTGCACTATCGAGAATGTTAAAAACATGATTAAACATAGTTCTTAAAACTAACTTATTCGAAACTAAACTTACATTATTCACATTATCCGTGATAGAGTTAATAGCATTTCTTAATCTTAATTCATTTATTTTAATTTTATTCAAAGTATTGTTAAAATCATTTATGGAAGATTGAGTAACTAAAATATTTTCTTTAACTAGAGAGGCTAATTTTATTTCATCTCTCTGTAAGGATGATATAGCTTTATCGTATCGAATAGCATCATTTTCATCAAGTGTTCCAATTATATGTTTGAAAACAGTTCCAACACCACCAAACCAAGCTGAGCGTTTATCTCTATTGTTTGTTAAATAATTAATTGCGTCAAAGTCTCGGATTATATCATGGTATCTGGTAGTAAGGGGAGCTAATATATTATGACATTCAGAATCGTTAAAAGCATTATATGATTTACAAAGAAATCTAGTGGTACCTATTATTTCATTAATAGCATTAATATGGGGTTGTAAATATCCAATATCAGAAGAGATTATAATATTAAGATGACCGTTTACTGTCTTCATGGGACCTAAGGGTTCAAAATATATTCCGGAACTATTATGAATGTATTTGACAGGATCTGGAAGGGCTTGAGTCATGGATATGCTGAAATAAAATTAAATGAAATAAATTTTAATAGAGTAAAATTAGTTAGAATGAGAATGGGCTAGTTTGACTTCGTCATAATGATGTGTTACATGTCGTCTATTAATGAGAAGGGATAATGTGTTATTACCAAGGATTTTTATAATTTTGTATGGTCCTTTCCAAATGGGTAATAAAGATTTTCTTAGACGTAGGTGATTTTTAAGGTAGACACAATCTCCTGCTTTATATTGAACAGGTCTGGTCTTTCTATCATAATAGGTCTTAGATAGTTCTTTCGACTTTTGAATATTTTCTATAGCTTTGTTTCTAGAATATTCAAGACGATGTTGAAGCACTTTAACATAGTCAGGGTAAGTGACATCAGAAGTTTGGGTAAATAGGGAATTGGGTATAAATGGTTTATGTCCATATAGAAGTTCATAAGGAGTATAATTAGTCGTAGAATGAACAGTTGTATTATAAGCTAACATTGCTGTGTAAATATAAATATGCCAATTATCTTGATTATCATTAATATACGATTTAAGATACTCTTTTAGAGTTGAATGAGATCGTTCAAGAGCACCTTGAGTCTGAGGATGATAAGGTGAGGACCATAATTGTTTGATTTTTAGAAATTGACAGGTTTTCTTAAAGAGATCTGCTGTAAAATTAGTTCCCTGATCGGTGAGGATCATTTTTGGGATACCGAACAATGAAATAAAGTGTATAAGACATTCTGAGGTTTCTTCAGCTGTTGTTGACGAAATAGGGTAAGCGGTAGAAAATTTTGTTAAGTCGTCCTGAAGGGTAAGGATAAAGCGAAGTTTACTTTTATTGGTTTCAGGAAGGGGACCTACTATGTCAAGACTAATTCTTTCAAAAGGCTGAGTTGAAGTGGAAGTGATTTGCATGGGAGCACGATTTATTCGGCGTAAAGCTTTCTTGGTTTGGCAAGATTCACAGTTCTTTACTTAATTTTCAATATCATTTCTCATATATTTCCAGTAAAATTGATCTTGGACTCTCTTTAGCATTCTATTTGCACCTAAATGACCAGCGACAGGTATATCGTGATTCTCTTTAAGGATTTTTGGGATTTCACTTAATGTGGGATAAATCAAGTTGTTATGATAAATATTAATTTCAATTTTGGTTTTGTTAAACACATATAAAAGCATGTTATATAATTTCAAAGGTAAATATTTGTCAAAAGGATTTTTAAAGTCAGTGATAGCAATTCGTAAGTCAGAAAGTTCGAGTTGTAGAATAAGTTCATTCCTTAGGTTTTTCAGTGATTTATATATATCATCATAAGAGCCTTGATCAAAGTGATGTACTTTAATAAATATAAGGTAAACATTTTTATTTTGATGCTTAATTTTAAGAGATGAATATAGCGTTCTTTCGCAGTTTATGATTTCATCTGTATTTTCGATATTTCCCAAAATTTGTTCGATATAAGGATTAGCTTCATCAAGGTCAATTGAAACGGGAATAACTAAATTTTTACAATCACTTTCAAATATACTCTTGTTGTGTTCAATAATGGTCACATCAGTTTCAAAGTTTTTGCCATTAGTGTTTTTGAGAAAATCAGAATAAGAGTCGTCAGTAAAATCTATATCTACAAGAGGATCAATTGCTGTTTGGGTATTTGTACTTTCAGCGCTAGAGTCGGTGAATGGAATTGGTGTCGGTAAGTCATTTACGCTAACAAATTCATTGTTTGTTGCAGGTAAACTTTCATTAGAGGGGTTTGGACTAGAAAGATTGAGATTTAATTGATCATCGACTAAGATTGGATTAACAGGGTGTCTCGATAGAGCATCAGCATTGCAATTAATTTTTCCTTTTTTATATTCAATGTCATAGTCAAACTCTTCCAATTGTAAGCGCCATCTAACTAAACGAGAGCCTGTTTTGAACAGTTGAAAAGCCATTTAAGTGGCTTGTGGTCAGTTATTATAGTAAAACGATGACCGAAAAGGTAAGGTCTGAATTGTTGAGTGCCAAAGATAATGGCCAAGCATTCTTTTTCCGTTGTTGAATAATTGATTTCTGCTTTATTTAAAGTGCGAGATGCGAATGCTATAGGACGATCTTGACCGATAGGACCTTGGGATAATATAGCAGAAATAGCAAACTGAGAAGCATCACATGTGAGAAGAAAAGGTTTAGTAAAGTCGGGATAAATAAGGACTGGAGCAGAAACAAGTTTTTCCTTAAGTTTTTCAAAATTAAGCTGCTGTTCGTTTTTCCATTCAAAGGCGACTCCTTTCTTGCAGAGGTTAGTAAGTGGTTTGGAAAATTTCGCAAATTCAGGGATGAATCTTCTATAATAGGACATTAAACCTAAGAAAGATTTTATATCTGTTTGAGTTTTTGGAATGGGATATTCTACCACTGCTTTAATTTTTTCTGGGTTTGGTTTGACTCCATTTTCATTTATTACGTGACCAAGGTATGCGACTTCTTTATGTAAGAATTCACATTTGTCCGGTTGCAGTTTAAGGTTAAATTCTCTGAGTCTAGCAAAAATAAGTGAAAGATTGTTTATATGGGATGTTAAATCATGGCTATATATCACGATATCGTCCAAATATACGAAGCAACGAGAGCCTTGGAGACCGGCGAGACAAGAATTCATGAGGCGTTGAAAAGTGGCTGGGGCATTTTTGAGCCCAAAAAGCATTCTGTTGAATTGAAAATGACCCTGAGGTACCGAGAAAGCAGTTTTTTCAGGATCTTCTACAGGGATTTGGTGAAAACCAGAGGCTAAATCTAATGTAGAGAAGTATTTGCTATGTCCGAGTTGATCTAATATTTCAGTTATCTGAGAAATTGGATAAACTTCACCTATAGTTATATCGTTAAGTTTTCTGTAAACTATAACTACACGCCATTTCTTTTCTCCTGAGGCATCTAATTTCTTGGGTACAACCCATATGGGTGATGACCAAGGTGATTTGGAAGGTGCTATTATTTCGTCATCTAACATTTTATTTATTTGTTTCTCAACTTCCCTTTTATGGACCTCTGGAAATCGATAAGTTTTGGTATGAATTGGTACTTCGGTGGTAGTCCTAATTTTATGAGTGAGAGCTGTTGTGTGTGTGAGTTTGTCATTTGGTAAATGGAAAATATCTGAATAAGTCGAACATAAGTCAATGAGGGATTCCCTTTCTTCGTTATTAAGGTGATTTAATCTTAGAAGGTTAATTACATCATTAGTTCTTTTGGAAATACCATTTGTGGGTAAAGCATAGGAATTAGTAAGAACTGAATAATCAATAGGTTCAAGATGAAGTTTCAAATCGGAATTTATGGATATTGTTTCATTTGTAGTATTAGCAATCGTAATATTAACTCTATTATTTGGTTTAACTTTAACTATGGAATTCGATACAAAGATTTGATCTGAAATGTGTTGATCGAAGACAATCCCTTCCTTTAATTCAGGGTTAGAAACAGAACATTCTATAACAAACTCAGATCGAGGGGGTATAGTATAAAGAGGTTCTGAGAAATTTAAATTTATTTAATTGTTTCCAATTTTTAGGACCTTTTTACCATAATCTATTTGACACTCAAAACTATCTAGAAGATCATTACCGACTATGCCATCATGTGATAAACTTATATCTCCCACAACGTGAAACTCGTGTGTATCAGAGGAATTGGGAAAAATGGGCATTTTAAAATTTCCAAGTGTAGAAGTAACATTATCTCCGGAGTCAATACCTTTTAAAGTAATTATATTTTTATTCAGCTTGGGTGGTTTAGATATCGAATTGAGTTTTATGAGGCTTACACATGAACCAGTGTCTATAAGGAATGAAAGGGGTCTATCTGATACAACAGTTTGTATGATAATGTGGGGTAAGTACCTCTTATCAGAGTTTTTTAAAATTTCGTATATCCTACTAGGTTTTCCTAGTGAGAGGGCATCTTTCGATGGGGACAAAGGGAATTCACAAGTTTTTTCAGAAGAGCAGAGATCAAGCGTTTGAGGATTCAGAGGATTCAGTGGATTCAGAGGATTCAGTGGATTCAGAGGATTCAGTGGATTCAGTGATGAGTCTTTTTTTGACGTTGGAGTAGGTAAAATAAGATCGTTAGATGCAGAGGGAATGAGTCCTTTAGTATCAATCATTTTATCGAATTTGGGAGGACTATGATTCAGCGGATTCAGTGATGGATTATTAAATGTACTAAAGGACTTTGTTATACTTGAGGTACCATTTTTAACAATGTGGATTTTGTTTCCCGGGCGGTACTTCTCGGGAAAACTTATTCGTTTAAATTACTGTCCGTTTGACTTTCCTCAGTGTCGTTATTCTCGCATTGATTAATTGTATATGTTCTGCGAGGAGGGCTTTGACCTGGACGATTTTGGAACCCACTTGTTTGAAATCGGGAATTGTTGTACTGTCGTTTGCGACAGTTTTCGATAGAATAACCAATTGCTTTGCAATATCTACATGTCATTTGGCTACTCGGTCTCGGGTTATTTTGATTGCCTCCATTGTAATAATTATTTGAGCGAGAAGGGTTAGAGACAAAAGGACGATGATTATTGAAGTTGTTAGATGATCTTATATTAGAAAATGTATTGTTTGTTCGGGTTCGGGGGGTAGGAGATGGTCGCTTATTCTTAATAGATTGTAATATTTTCTCTTCCGATATTGCAATATTTATAGCCTCATTTAAAGTTTTGGGAGATCGCGCTCGAACTATATTAGAAAGGTGGGGGTATAAACCCATCAGGAAATGATGGAGAGCTAACTCTTCCATTGCTGTGGTTTTACCGGGTATATCGCCCTTTCTTGATGAAGAAAGGACAACTTCGGTTAAAAGTTGGGATAAACAGGTTTCTATTTTTGAGGAAAATTGAGTAACGCTTTCACCATTTTCTTGAATCGTTTCTTGGAGTTCTGTTAACAAATGTGTATAGTGCTTTTTCTCAGCAAACTGATTCACTAAAAACTGTTTTAATTGTTCCCAATTAATGAATTCCTTAATGGAGCATGCTATTTCGGCCTTACCTTGCAGTTGGCTTAAAATATATTTAAATATAATAATTTTCTGGCTGTTTGATGCTAATTCATAAGCATTATTACAATTATTTATAAAAGCATTTAGGGTTTCACGAGACCCATCAAAAGGTTTAATAAATTTGAGTAAAACGCTCAACTCAATATCAAGTGTTGGTATAGGTTTTGATGATGCAGATGTTTCACCCTTACTAGGGGTTGGTGGAGGATCAATGGTCGAAGCTAAATCAGTTAGGCTTAAAGATGACATTTTTTTATCGGTTTCCGTCATAATTATCCTTTTGTTTTAAATAATAATAGTTAAAATAATTCAAAAATCAAATATCAGATACGAAATAAACCAGAATATTATGAAAAACAATAAAAAATAATAAAATATAATATAGTATTGTAGAATCGAGAATAAAAACAAACGAACAAAATAAAGTCAATGAATATTCCAATTAACACTTAAAAACTTTCGTACTTGACTAGGGATTGCAATCCGGTCCGGCGGATCCGGTAATCCGGCGGATCCGGCGTGTTTTTGGACCTACCGGATCCGGTGGGTCGGCGCCGGATCCGGTGGCGGATCCGGTAAAGCAAAAAATATGTACGCGAAAAACTGTAGGTATGTAAAACTGTAGTACAATCAACACTATATGTTTTCTTTGATCGTTTTTTCAGGCACAGAAGTAGGTAATATTAACTCGCATTTTTCCATTGCAAAAATAAATGTTTCCTGTTTTTTTTGTTTCTTCGGATTATGAAAGTTGATTTTATAAGTACTGATTTAAAACTCTGTTTTGTTAATTAAAAAGTAGTTAAAAGTCTGTGTAGATTATTAAAAATAGTTTAATAGTATTATTATTTAAGTACTTAGTAGTTAGAGCAATAAGTGAGAGTCAGACTGATTACTTAGGTACTTTATTATTTAGCAACCGTGATAGCCCAGTGGATAGAACACTCGGTTATCGTGCAAACGACTAGTGTTCAAATCCTGGGTCGGGCCTACACCAATTTGTCTTTTCTAAAGACATATGTGTGGTTAATTTATCATGGTTGTTAACGGTGAGAGAAAACATCGTGAGGAAACCCACATGGCTGAGTTGTACTTAGTCATGTGACAGTGTATTCGTACAAAACGGCGATAGGCCTGCCCCCTATCACGTGAGTACATTGTCCATGCAAAAGGTGGGTACTCTGAACACCAGGTGACAAAGTCACGTGATGTTCAGAAGTATTAGTACCTCTGCCAACCCCTTCGGGGATATTCGGCGTGAACGTTAATGTTATGTTATGTTTATTATTTAGAAAAGTTTCATAATTTCATTCAGTTCAAATAGTACCAAAAATTACATTACCAAAAAATATAATTTAAAGTGAAATAAATTATTTTTATATATTATATATTTTTATATTTAGTATTTTATTTTACTTTATACGTATTATTATCAAAACTAAAAATCACTAATACTAGGCCCTAAGTAACTTTAAAATCCGACCGGATCCGGCCGGATCCGGCCGGATTGGAGCCAATCCGGTGAAATCCGGCCGGATTGAAAATTATACCGGATTGCAATCCCTATACTTGACCGTCTAGCTACACTGATAAGGCGCTGTGTAATTCGTAGAACTGTCGCCTAGACGCTGTGGAATGCGTGGCGTATCCGTTGAGCTCGCTGATAATCGAAGTATTCAGATTGTATTGAGAGAGACAGGAACAAAGTGATAAAGTTTGGAAAAAACTTACAGGATGATGATGATTAAGAGCATGGCGTTGCTTGGATGCATAAATGATTCCCTGGTTTATTGAGTAGAAACCAGAACGGAGCACTTGGATTATTTCACTGTTACACTCCACTTTGCACTTATTTTGTAAATTGAAAAAGGTATTGAATATAGCACGAAAACTTTGAATTAATTTCTTGAATATTAGGAACACTATTCTTTATAAATTTGCAACTGATTTGAGGCACTTGATACACTTTTGAGTTCTATTCAATTAAAATAGGGACCCGTAATTTTGCCGGATCCCACCGCTGCCACCAATGTTAGAAATGAAAAAATGAGACCCTTTTTAAAAAGAAAACTTATATTGAATTTTTAAATAACTAGGTACATGAACACACTGGATTTTGAATATAGTTAGAATTTGATGTTGACCGTAGGATGATTGGATTGGGACTGAACGGAGCGGATAGGAATCGGTAAGGGAAAAGGAGCTGAGTCAGGATTATGTTGAGTTCAGTTGGTTATTGCTGTTAAGGAATGAAAGGAGTATAGGTCAGCAATACAGGGTGCATAGGGTGGATATAACAGTCCGCACTATAAGCGGTGTTCTACCTACTGAGATGGTCTGTTTTAATTATGAATAAATAGCGAGAGTATAACTGGGTAAGATATTAAGGGGTCGTTATCTATGGCTGTGTAGTGTCGGCTTAGAATAGCACTACCCCATTTCATCCGGTGGGTGTACGTAAGAGGCGACTAACGGACTTGGGGCTTTTTAATGGATTTTTGGGCGATGCGGTTGGAGACCCATCACCAACAACTTTTATTCTACAGTCTTTTCCCCACTCAACTTCCAAAAGTGGCTGAGGAATTTCTATTTTTTCAGCTCTGGCTACCCTGTTTTAGGGATTTATAGCCGTGAGTATATGTATGTATGTCATCTATGGTCGTGGTTGAAACTATGATATAAAATATATATATATATATAACATATGAGCGAGGTTTCTTGCGCAGTAAGAATATGGATGTGGATATAATAGTTTCGACTACGACTATACCGTGACTATTATTGTACTTATGCATAAATTAATTTATTTCTTTTAGACCCCTTTTAACGGTGATAGACATGCTCCCTGTCTCGTGAGTATATTGTTCAAACCATCATCGGAATATAATATACTATACGAGTAGAACACGCATTTGGGAGACTCCCGCTTGTACACAGTGTCGGCGGATGGTTTAAACAAAATGAGGGTACTCTGTGCAATGGACAATGTCTCGTGATGTACTGAAGTATTGGTACCTACGTAGAGTAAAACAAATGTATTACAGGTTTGGTAGAATTTCATTTATTAATTAAAACATCTCACTATGAGAAAGATGGATTTTCATCCATTTTAGGAAGTTGATTGGGGAAAATATTGTAAATTATAGGTTGTTCTCGATGGGTGTCCAACCGCATCGCCCAAAATTCTCTAAAGAAGCCCCTTTTACCCTAGTCGCCTCTTCCAAAACCCATGGGAAGAAATGGTTTAGTGCTATTTTAAACCGGTACTACACAGCTTTTTATACATCAATAGTTTCTTCCCATCACTGTAATAATTTTCTCGAGAATAAATAATGTGTAATATTTTCTTTAATCTATTTTTTAATCGATTTGTGTAATTATTCCTTTTTTTGGTGTCATAAAAGGCAACTTTAATTTTACCTCTTTTCATAACTCTTGTTTTCAAACATTTATTCCGCCACGTATGCCCTTAGTCCTTCGCTTAATATGGTTGGGAAATTATTGCTTCTAACGCTTTGGGTTATATTATATTATAGTTTTTTTTTTTTTTTACGAACCTATTGTGTCCCACTGCTGGGCAAAGGTCTCCGCCTGGATTTTCCATTCATCCCTGCTTTGGGCCCGCTCTCTCCAATCTTTTCGGAATGAGTCCAGGTCATCTCGCCATCTCCTTCTTGGTCTGCCTCTGCGCCGGCGGCCATTGCTAGGAACCCATTGGGTTACATTTTTAGCCCACCTGTCCGGCGGACATACGGCCACATACGGCAGACATGCCCCGCCCAGTCCTACTTCAATTTGGCTGTCTTAGCACCCACGTCGGCTATTTGAGTTTTGGAGCGCAGGTCGGTGTTGCGAATGCGGTCTGTTCGCTTCACACCCAAAATACTGCGCTCAATCGCTCTCTGGCACACCTTGAGTTTGGACTTCTGAGACTCAGTCAGTGACCATGTCTGTGCACCGTAAGTTAGGACAGGCAGGATACACATATCAATGAGTTTACGCTTCAGGGACAAAGTTAAGTCGCCCTTCATTAGCGACTTCATGGACCAGAAGCTCTTCCAGGCGTTTTCAATCCTTCGATCGATTTCCTTGTCCTGTCTGAATTCGAAGGACGCTATCTGGCCCAAGTAAATGTATTCATCGACGTATTGCATTTCCTGCCCATCTACCTCAACCCTACGTTTTGTGCTATTGGTCATAACTTTCGTCTTCGACCTGTTCATCAACAGTCCAACCTCAAGGCTTGCCATGGATAGCTCTCGCAACATTCGTTGGAGCTCGGGTGCTGAGTGGGAGACAAGGACTATATCGTCAGCGAACCGGAGGTTTGTCAATTTGTGGCCTCCGATATCGATGCCCTTATTCTCCCATGACTGCGTCAACTTCTTGAAGACTTCTTCAAGGCAACTTGTAAACAAGTTAGGAGACAGTGGGTCGCCCTGTTTGACTCCCTTCTCAATTGGAAACGTTGGACCTAGCCTTTCCAATTTCACGTTAGCTGTGCTGTTTCTGTAGATAGCACTAACGAGTTCAATATAGGTCGGTTCTATTTTTTGATTCGCAAGGGCGGAAAATATTGCTTGGTGGTGGAGACTGTCAAAAGCTTTGGTATAATCAATGAATGCAAGGTAAAGGGGTATGTTGAACTCGTTGGTCTTTTCTATTATTTGGTTGAGCGTATGTAGATGGTCATTGGTGGAATAACCAGGTTGGAAACCGGCTTGTTCTAGTGGTTGATGCTGGTTCAGTATAGATTGAATTCGGTTGTGAATTATTTTTATAAACATAACATAACATAACATTGGCAGAGGTACTAATACTTCTGAACATCACGTGACTTTGTCACCTGGTGTTCAGAGTACCCACGTTTTGCATGGACAGTGTACTCACGTGATAGGGGGCAGGCCTATCGCCGTTTTTGTACGAATACACTGTCACACGACTAAGTACAACTCAGCCATGTGGGTTTCCTCACGATGTTTTCCCTCACCGTTAACAACCATGATAAATTAACCACACATATGTCTTTAGAAAAGACAAATTGGTGTAGGCCCGACCCAGGATTCGAACACTAGTCGCTTGCACGATAACCAAGTGTTCTACCCACTGGGCTATCACGGTTGTTATTATTTTTATACATAATTTATAAACGTGGGATGTTAAGCTAACGGGTCTGTAATTTCCAATGTCTGATTTTTTGCCTTTCTTATGAAGTAATATGATATTGGAATGTCAAAATTTGTGCGGAAATTTTCCTGAAACTAATATTTCATTACAAAGGTTGGCAAGGTGGGGTAATAATGTGGGCTCTCCTAATTTTAGTGATTCCGTTGTGACGCCGTCTTCTCCAGGGCTTTTTTCATAATGCATACCTTTTAGGGTGAATTTCAACATGTCAATTTTTTTTTTCATTTCGGTGAACTTTTTTATTTTCCTTCTTTTTATATTTATTATTTAAGTTTGCTGTTCTTTATAATGTTTTATGACGATTATGAATAATTTCATCAAAAAACAATGAATAACAAATGAATGACAGGCATTTCAATATTCGAGGTCACCAAAATGAAACAGTTAATCACCGAAATGAAAGAAGAATTCACCGAAATGAAAATTCACCGAAAAAGTATACAGCATGATTACAACGTATTCAACATTAACTGCCACATTCCTCACGTTGCCTAAGAGGAAGTAGTGTAGAAGTAGTAAATAAATTTGTGCAATGATATTAAGTTAAACAAGGTAGATAGAAAAACGTATGTATCTTTATTGTTGACGATCTGCCAATTATACATAGTAAAAAAGTGGTAAATAATAACAAATAGGTATTTGGTAAGTACTTATAGTTTTTGATTTTCGTTGAAGAATTTTACTATTGCTTGACGACTTCTGTCCTGTTTAGATTTCTAAGCAACCGTGATAGCCCAGTGGGTAGAACACTCGGTTATCGAATAAGCGACTAGTGTTCAAATCCTGGGTCGGGCCTACACCAATTTGTCTTTTCTAAAGACATATTTGTGGTTAATGTATCATGGTTGTTAACGGTGAGGGAAAAACATCGTGAGGAAACCCACATGGCTGAGTTGTACTTCGTCATGTGACAGTGTATTCGTACAAAACGGCGATAGGCCTGCCCCCTATCACGTGAGAACACTGTCCATGCAAAACGTGGGTACTCTGAACACCAGGTGACAAAGTCACGTGATGTTCAGAAGTATTAGTACCTCTGCCAACCCCTTCGGGGATATTCGGCGTGAACGTTTATGTTATGTTATGTTATTAGATTTCTTCTGTACCGGTAGAGATACCTTTGAAACTTTGGAAATTTTCTCTTTTGATTTTTGGATCAGTCTTTGTAGTCGCTTTTTGTACATTTCTCTTTCTTTGGTTACTTCGTTTTTAGAGCACTTATTTGACTTATTTTACATTTCTGATATTTTCAAAATTTGTGATTCAACTCTCGTTTAAATTGAATCGTTGCTACGGAAAAATCCGATGCAGGACTATCTGGAACGTGACTCGGGTGAGTGTATACTGCTTACACTTGGTACAGGTTGAGGTGACCCCGGTGGTGTTTCTTGAGGACTACTTGTGACAAAGTTCGAATTTGCAACTAACGCTTCAATTCGAAGACTACACGATTTTGTCCTATCTAAAGATGCAACCCTTCTTGGTCTGAGAACTAGCCTTCTTTCCTCGAGAGTTACAGGGCATTCAGGATCGTTTGGTGCATTAGGAATATGTGATACTCGAGGATCTTCGAGTGTTTTGGGAACATGTAGTACTTCATGAACATCTGGTATTACAGGATCATCTGGTACAGCGGGAGCCTCAACAAGTGCATGTGAAGATTCCACATCATTCATTAAATTTCTAGACTGCGATGCTCTTGCTTTTTTTCTGTTGTAGTATGAAATGGCACTAATAAGATTTTTCTTTCGTAGCATTCGGCGCCTATGAGGTGTCATTTCTTGTCTTGAAACTATCAATCCAGCGGCCTTTTTTCTTGCATATCTTTCTCCGTCTTTTCTAAGGAACTCTCCTCGCAAGACGGGATCTGTTTTGATTCTACTTTTTCTTTTTTGTTCACATAATCTGTGTATCTTCTTTCTCTCCTCTTCGTTCAATATTGGCCTAGGAGGCATCCTATAATAAAAAATACAAGATTGAACTCAAAAGAAGAATGTCTAAGTTATTTTTGCAAGCCCATGAAATAAACCAACAAGCCAGCGAGTTTCTCCGCGTTAAAGGGCAGCAATACGACCGCGCTAAAGCAATACGATGATTTATACTGTATCTGTTCAATATATACCTAGCTTAAAAAGCTCTGACCATCATTTTAGGTACCTAACTGAATAGCCTTAATGTATAACAGATACAATAGAAATACATCAGTCTACAACCCTGAACTAGACCAAAACATGTGATTCTAACACGGAGAGCAACAGTTTATAAGAGTTTTGACCAATAAACCTAAGGTTCTTGATCCAACACCAGCGTAAATGATAAAATGCTGAGCAATTTTTAATATCCCTAGGTAAAGGATTTTAGTGAGAACATAATATAAGACAAACTTTTATGTCACTCAGTTTGGTGAAATTATTCAAGTGTCAAGCGGAGTAGTCTTGCCCTAATACAACAAAACGTTAAGGCTATTTTTGCATTTCTTTTCCTTGCACATTTTCAAAGAAACTCTAAAATAACAAAATACTTTTTGAAAAAAAAGTTCATCCTGTATAAAAAAATCTTTAAAATCACCGAAATGAAAGAAGTGTTCACCGATATGAAACAGTTTGTCACTGAATTTATTTGAAATCACCGATATTAAAACTTTCTTCATTTCGGTGACTTTTTTCTTCATTTCGGTGACTTTTTTTCATTTCGGTGATTTTTTCAGGTCACCGAATTCACCGAAATGAAATCACCAAAATTAATAAACAACTATTTTTTTAAAATTATTTGGCAAATAAATAACCTGGGATAAGATCTTATTTACGAACTTAAAGTTATGATAACAAGCTTTAGATGCATATAAAATGAAAATATTTAATCAATTTATTTAGTGAGATAAGTTCATTCATGGAAATGAAATAAAAAATGACCAGAGTCACCGAAATGCAATACTTACTTTTTTGGCGGGAACACGCAGCGACGCAGAAGACCATTTCTATCTCCGACTGCTTGTGCGTGACTAGCGCTTGAGTTTGAGCAATGAGATAACGTTCAAAAGTTCTTCTATTCGCGTCAGTACAGGTTTCTATTTCAATCACCGAAATGAATTTTTTTTTTGGGACAGTCGTATTTGCCCTCCTATTGCATTGAATATTTAGCTTAATATCATGAAACGTGTATACAAATGTACCTCAACTCTTTATTAATCGAATAAAATAATTCCCACATGATACGATGCGTGGTTTTTCTTTAACTAATAAAATAAGAAGTAAAAACAGTGTTGGGACAGTCACCGAAGATGAAAAAATCTACGTTTAGGATTTTTTTTTATTTGTTACACTAATCCAAATAAACATATTTTTGTTTCCTCTTATAGGTAATTGCACATAGTATACGGCAAAAAATATTTTCACTGCATTAAACCGGTTAACACTGCGGTTTTCACCCCAGCCGTGTAAAAAATGCGTCTGGGAAAATCACCCTTTAGAGCTATATATACTTCATAGCCTGTGATAAACGGAATATCATCGCAGAATGAATATTCATCATGTGAGTTTGCAACTCTGGTTGTATCGGCGTATAAATCCTTATAAAAGCTGGTACAAATTTCCATAATCTTTTGCCTGTTAGTATGTTTCCGACCATTTTTATCCTTCAAACTTGTTATCCAAGACTTCCCTGTACAATTATAGTTACTTTAGTTTAGTTTAATTTAGTTTACTTTAGTTAATCCCTGTACAATTATAGTTAATTATATTATATTAATTAATTGGTAATTATATAATATTTATATGTTAATTAATTATTATTTATTACATTTATGACAAATTAAATAAGTTAATAATTCAAAATACTTAGTGCAATTAGTTGCAAGGCTTTCATAGTTATTTAAAACAACCTACTAGATGTCCTTTGGATTGGAATCTGCAATACATTAGCAACTGTATGATCTAATCTTGTTTACAAATAGTCTTGTATATTAAAATGGAATTTATGAAAATTTTAATCTGAGCTAAGGTTTGGTATCACAAATCGACTACTAATGGTCATATTGCGCAGTGTCAAAACAATATTCACTGTCATAATAACAATTAAATCTAAATCTGCGCTAAATATTGTTAGTTTCTTTTATACAAGACAACTAAGAGATATTAAAATAAGGAAGGGATTACTTATTTTTGATATTAATGCCAACCCACATAACTAAGTAAAACAAAAAAATAAAGAATAAATAAAGGAAAGAAAAATTTCGACACAGGCGGGATTCGAACCCGCGACCTCGGGTATACGCCCCCGTCGCTCTTGCCAATTGAGCTACCGTGTCAATGGCTGCCAGCGCGAAATTCTTCTATCCTTTATTTCTTTTACACGTTTTAGTAGTGTTTGCGTTTCCTACCTCCGAATTTTTTTTTACTAATTCGGAAGGCCACTTGTCTATCTTTTCAGATAGAATGCAAATGTTGAAAACGCCTAACTATCACATAATTTAAATATTTTTGTTCATGAAAACCTCATGTGGGGATTATTACTAATAAATAAAGAATCCCCACATGAGGTTTTCATGAACAAAAATATTTAAATTAAGTAAAACTAAAGTTAAGTAATATCAGGAGAGGACAACCAGGGAGGACACATTAACTACTAAATTTATTTCATTCTCTAATGTGAAGTACTGCCACTGATTTTCATACATTTATATTCGAAGTGTTAAAAGAAACACCTTTATATCTGCATAAATATATTTATTTTATAATACGGAAGGATAAGTAAATCTGAATGCTCGTACTGAATTTTGCGAATATAACGCACGCTTGGCATTTATAAATCCCACCAATGTCAACAGCAATTTTAATATTTCCATATTTTATTTTATATCAAAGTACAATTTCTGAACTCTTTAATAATACTTGTAGTATTGAGTTTATTAGTTATTCTTAAAAGAATATACTGAATATGCTTTTAAAATCGATATAAATAAATACATATAAAGTAGGATATATTAACTTACTTTAAAACATAATTTAAATGTTATTGACATGAAAACCTCAGATGGGGATTAATACTAATAAGTAAAAGATAAATAAAGGAAAGATAAATTTTGACACCGACGGGGTTAAATATTAGTTACTATAAAACATTTTTGAAAAGCTAAAAATATTTATGGATTCCTTACAGCCAATATATGTACCCTGCCTGAGCCTACCCTGTATTGGCTATAGTCCATTACGCTGGCGAATCATGGGATACCATGACAGTAGCCGAGGCCAACAACGGCTTAACATACCCTCCGAAGTATGGAGTTATACAAATTTTCAGATAACTAAGAGATTGTACTACATAACATTTTAAAAATTTATTAATGGATGAAACTACTAGATTGCGTCGGCAGTTGTTATTTCGGGTTGACAATTAAAACATAATTTTAAAGTAAATACCAGGGTACAACTTTGTGTACCTCTCCACATGCATTCTTAAAATATAAATACTTTTAAATGGTATTAATATCATTATTTACTACGCCCGTGTTGAATCTATCGGCTACTTCAGAGAAATTGGGAAATTAACGAGAGTGGTGGATTGGACATTTGTTACTTCTATATTTACCATTACGTAAGTATGTTTAAATACATACATATACTCACGGCTATAAATCCCTAGAAGGGGTAGCCAGAACTAAGGAATTAGAAATTCCTCAGCCACTTTTGGAAAGTTGAGTGGGGAAAAGATGGTATAATAAAGGTTGTTGGTGACGGGTCTCCAACCGCATCGCCCAATGTTCCCTTCAAAGCCCCAATACCGTTAGTCGCCTCTTACGTACACCCATCGGTAGAAATGGGGTAGCGCTATTCTAAGCCGGCACTATACAGCTATAAAAAGCTATGTTTAAATCTACATCTAAAATTGAACTGCTATTTAGAATAATGTCAAGATTAAAGTTTGGATTACGTTTACGTCGATTAGTAAATTATTGTAACCTTATATATAATTTTCAGGTTAATGAATCGAATAGCGGCAAAAATATCAACTTAAGATTTATTAGACGTAGATATTTTTTGTAATTATCAAGTTGTCACTGCTAGTGGCTCAAGGCGAGACAATATCATCGGTAATGTGTCTGAGCTTATAACATCGTAGTTTAAAAGATGCCGCTCCGATCAATAATAAAATGATTGATAAGGTTGTTTAAACAAAATGATTTCCTTTTTTTTAAAAGAGCATTAAGTTGTGATTCTAATATTCGAAGTTTTTAAATAGTTACATATAGGGCTGCATACCCAAAAAGGGGTAAGGAGCGCTTCCTTATTAGGAATTAGCCAGCCGCTTTCGGAGGTTGATTGGGAAAACGTTTGAATGTGGATGATTGGTGATGGGTACCCCACCTCATCGCCCAACAATCAGTAAGATACATATAAATATATCCTGAACCGCCTCGTATAGCAAACACGGAAAGCAACGGGTTAGTGCTATTCAAAACTGACACTCCGAATAAGTTAATACTTTTTACAAAACACAGATACTTAGGCTATCATTACCGAGACTATTCGCGTAGTTTTTAACCAGCTGCCCACCCTTGGAATCAGTTCAACAGGATGTAGCGGTTCCTATACATGGAAACGTAGAAAACTGGAATATATCATGCAGCCCCAGCAAAATTCATTCATATACTAATAGCACGAGACTTGTGAGAGCGCATATGTCAAATGAGAAGTGAAAAAGTGAAAGATTGCCCATACAAAATCTATCAGTATATCTCGTCTAATATGACATACTCGCTCTCACACGCCTTATGCTACAGCGGTACATTGGCTGATTTTAACATTCAAAAAGTATTTAAGTTACTTTTTTACATACATACATACATATACTCACGGCTATAAATCCCTTAACGGGGTAGCCAGAGCTTTGGAATGATAAATTCCTCAGCCACTTTTGGAAGTTGATTGTTTTTAGTCAATTATTAAAATAAACAATCAATTAAGGATAATAAGTATTAATTTGTCATTACATTGCAGTTAGCCTATATGTCAATTACTAATTTTAAATTAATTATATGATTATTGATTGTGTTAAAATTTTGATCTATTTTTATAAGATAGTAAGTGATAATTCGAGCCAAAATGGGATCGTTAACCCTTTTCTGGAATTTATAGCCGTGAGTATATTTTTGTATGAAAACATAAAAATTTAGTTATTCCTGAACCATTACGAATTGGTACTAATATCCATACATACATGCATACATATACTCAAGACTATAAATGCCTAGCAGGGTTAACCAGAGCTTCAGAGAGCCACTCTTGGAAGTTTTGTGGAGATAACATTGTAAAACAAAGGTTTTTGCTGATGGGTCTCCTACCGCATTGCCCAAAAATCACTTAGTAAGCTCGAATACCCTTAGCTGCCTCTTATTAACACCCGCGAGAAGAAATGAGGTAGTGCTATTTTAAACCGACACTACACAGCCTACAATTTGTTGACATGATTACCTATATTATTCCAGTCCCTTTCGTTCAAAGCCTTTTACGTGCGTTTATAAAAAAAGTAGCATCATCCATTAAAAATTAGTAAGACGTAATTTTTCTTCTGAGCTAACTATACATATTTTCTTACTTGTAGCAGTAAGAGTCATCTAGAGGATTTTCTAGAAACTACAATCACGAATTAAAGAAAAATTAACGATCTTTAGTTACGTAGAGCAAATAATCTAAGATTTTTGAACAAAACTATTGTTTGTTTTAGTTTGTGATGTGTTTCACAGAGGGCGCCATACAACTGTAATATTTTTTTACAAATAAAATTACTGCAAAGTGTAAGCAGGGACCACCGGACCGGATTAAATTGTTGACCCATTTCAAACCTAAATCTCTAAGTTAGGTTTTCCATTTGTACGGGTAAACCAATCAAAACGGAAAACTTATAAAAATTTAGTGGTCTTATAACTCTTACCCTTCAAATAAGAGGGCTTCTTTTATAACCTTAATTTATTTTTATATTTTGAAAGGATATCCTTTGCAAGCTGCAAAAGTTCAATAACTTCAAAAATTGCTCCGTCTTTTCTTGCAAAGCATATGAAAATGTTGGGTCGCACGAAAAAATGGATAAGTTTCGAGAAAATTTTCGCACTTTGATTTTCTATTAAGACGAAGAACCTTTGTGGCAACCTGTGTACCGCTACTATCGCTGGGTTAGTGAATTTAGGCGAATTCTTAAATGTTTGAATGATATGATTTCCAAAAGTGGCTGAGGAATTTCTATTCCTTAGCTCTGGCTACCCCTTCTAGGGATTTACAGCCGTGAGTATATATGTTGAATGATAAATAAAGATGTAGTCACTACTTGACGGTCTCTTAGGAAGAAAACTTGTTAGCTTTTCAAAAACTTAATTGAAGAGAACAATCCAATTATATATGAAAAGAGTTGATCGATCGATGCGATAATAAAATTTTACATTCACACCTTCGGTTGAAGACAATAGTTTTGTGCTGAATATCATACAACCTCTTCGATAGTCACGCGTACATTATAGTGCTATGATATGATAGCTAAGTTTGACGCAGGCTCGTCTTGACGCGTATACGATATAGTGACAGATGTCGAATCTTGGATTTATCGATATGACCCAGAGAAAATGTTCCAGTCGACAGTTGACTGTTTCAAAAATGAACCAATTCCGACAAGTGCAGCCTGTGAGCAGCGGTAATATTTGCTGAAAGTATTCATCGCAGTGAGTAGCAAGCAATCAAATACGGGAATCTGCGGGTTCATCACGATAAGGCGTTCATGCTCTCGGAGTTTGAAACGAAAGACTTCCCGGCAATCTGGTAGGACACCTTCAAAGAGATTCGAGAAGAGGAGTTATCTACGGATAATTGGAAAAAACCACTCGTAAATAAATTGAGAGGTTTTAAAATGTCTGTGGGTGAATATTCCGAAATGTTCAAATAAAAATATAGCAGGAAGAGTATTATTTTTTTTAGTTTTGCATAATTTTCTGAGTTTTTATTTATACATGTCAGAAATCAGAACCGAGCAAAGCGAAGTGAAACAAAATGCTATCGGTTGTAACGTATGGCTTCAAATATTCAAAAATACATGTCAACTAACTAAGCTATGCCGTGTAGTGACGGCTTAGAATGTCACAACCCCTTTCTAGCTACGGGTGTCGCAACAGGCGACTAAGGACATGGGGCTTTTTTTAAGTGGTTTTTGGGCGATACGGTTGGAGACCCATCACCAACGATACTTTATTTGAACCATCTTGTCCCCTATCAAATGTGCTGAGATAGTTTAGAGTTTCCAGCTCTGAAGCTCCGGCTACCCCTTTTTGGTATCAATTTCTTTACGTGCGTGTATGTATATATGTATGTATGTAGTTAACTGTAATGCTTATATGGAAACAGTATTTGTGTTGACTGTTATTTATTTGTTAGCATTCATTACAAAGACAGTTTCATAACATCGAATCCCGAAAGGGTATTTCCTTCTGAATATGATTAGATATTTCTAATAAATTCCATCGTTTTTTGTCAACTAATATCTTTACCCCATTTCTTGTCAAGAGTATTTTACAAGGCGACTTAATGATTTCCGTATCTTTAAATTATTGTCAAGCCAAGATGTGGCTAACTGAGTAAATTCATTAACAGATAATGCTTTGTTTGACCATATTTCGTCACTTTCTAAATCCCAAAAAGGTTTAGCCAAAGAGAATACTTTTACGAATTTAAGAGCCAATATTTTTATTTTAAGCCCGCAGTATAATTCTTTGGTTCTTTACTTAAAGTTAAGACAGTTGAGTTTTGCCGTTTATATTATTTAATTGCATATTACTTTACTGCTGTGCAGGCTTAGAATAGCACTACCCAATTTCTTCCGGTGGGTGTACGTAGGAGGCGACTATCGGTATTGGGGGTTGTAAGGGATTTTTGGGCGATGCGGTTGGAGACCCATCACCAAAAACCTTTGTTTTACCATATTTTCCTTACTCAACTTTCCAAAAGTGGCTGAGGAATTTCTAATTCCTTAGCTCTGGCTACCCCTTCTAGGAATTTATAGCCGTGAGTATATGTATGTATGTATATCCAGAGTTGAAATAACTGCAATAACTTCAAAACCCTTATTTTACTTTTAAGATACTACATACAGAAATTTAATAAGGTTTGTTTCAAGTAAATTAAGTAAGATATATTAAAACAGAGCAGCAATGAATTTTTTAAAACTTTTAATTGAGACATCAATAAACACTTTGCATGTTGGAAATTACTTAATATATAATTGTTTCTCCTAAATGAGGTTAATTAAACGCGAATTTAATAGTAGATTAATTAATTACTAAGGATACATGTTGATAATACTGCATCGTTATACGTTGATTTATTTAAAAATATTAGTCTACGAGTAGTTAACGTTATTAATTTGTATGGTTATTTTATTGCTGTGTAGTGTCGGCTTAGAATAGCACTACCCCATTTCTTCCGGTGGGTGTACGTAAGAGGCGACTAACGGTATTGGAGCTTTTATGGTATTTTTGGGCGATGCGGTTGGAGACCCATCACCAACAGCCTTTATTTTACCATCTTTTCCTCACTCAACTTTCCAAAAGTGGCTGAGAAATGTCTAATTCCTTAGCTCTGGCTACCCCTTCTAGGGATTTATAGCCGTGAGTATATGTATGTATGTTATCTTTTTTAATTCATATTTCTCATTTAATAAACATTTGTGACTAAAATAAATCGAAACAAGACAAACATTTATCAAAAACCCTTATCAACCATTTGCCGAACCGTCGTGAGAAAACCCACATGGCTAAGTTGTACTTAGTCATGAGATAGTGTATTCGTACAAAACGACGATAGGCCTGGCCCCTATCACGTGAGTGAGTACACTGTCCAAGCTAAACGTGGGTACTTTTAACACCAGGTGACAATGTCACATGATATTTAGAAGTATTATTACCTCTCCGAAAGCTTTTGGGCATCTACGGTTTGAACGTTTGAGTTTGAATATAATGAGAAACATATTCGATCGAATAAATTGCCATTTCTTTATCAGCTAGTAGACGTCCACTGCTGGACATAGGGATCTCCCCAAGACCTCCACAACGACGGGTCCTATAATGCTCTCATTCATTAGCTTCCTACTAAATCGTCGGCGCACCTTGTTACAGGCCTACCCACACTGCGCCGTCCGGTACGTGGCTGCCATTCCAGAACCTTCGAGCCCCAACGGCCATCGGTCTGCGTACAATATCTTAATATAACATACTTACTTTACGACATAACTTTACTTTAAATATTGTCTATTTGCAAATGTGACACAGAACAATAGCAAAATAAATACTCTTAATTGTTGTATGATTATTTCTGAATCATATTAATTGAGGCATTCTAATGTAAACTGTGGGTTGTGCTTGTGACCCTGATTTATCATTGGCCTAGCGGCTATAAGTTGGCCGATCGAAATTATTCCCTGTCCTGTAAATTATACTTTATTGTAATTATTTTTGTCACTAAGTATCCAATAACTTTAATTCAGAACTATTCTAAACTTATTTCAATTTCTTACTTAACTCGAACTAAGATTTGGAATATCCCCGAAGGGGTTGGTAGTTACTAATACTTCTGAACATCACGTGACATGTCACCTGTCGCCTATCCCCGCTTTGTACGAATACTCTGTCACATTACTAAGTACAACTCAGAAACATGATTTTCCTCACCATGTTTTCCCTCACCGTTAACAACCATGATATTAGTTATTAACTACTCATATGACTTTAGAAATAGGAAATTGGTGTAGACCCTGACGGCGCGGGATTTGAACCTACTTGTCCTACCCACTGAGCTATCACGGTTGCTGAGAGTAGACAGTAGAGTAAATAAAGGAAATACTATTTGTGGATGGTAATGTTAGTAGAGGACGACCACGGAGAACACACTTGGACCAAATTGAGAGTGTGCTCAAAAAGGTAGGCGTCCGAAGTATGAAGAATAAAAGAGCATGTATGAAAAGATTGATGGATGTAAACGAAGCTAGAGAAGTTTGTCAGGGTCGTACGAAGTGGCGATCGATAGTCTCTGCCTACTCCCATTGGGGTAGTACTAATGGCGTGAGTATTTGTATGTATGTATGTATGTATTTGATAAACGTTTTCTCATGAATATTATGATTGATACTTGAAGGCCAGGGGTCCATGGCCGTGTGAAATTGACTGTTAATAATATGCCCCAGTTTTAACAGCGCTAATATTCGCATACATCACGTAACAAAACGTTTGCTGTTAAACTTGCTTACACTTGGTTTAATTCAAATGGTTTGTTTAATTCCGTGTATTAGTTATCTAGAGGACGAAGAGGCAGGACTTTCAACTCCCGGATCGGCGCTTCACCAATTAGTGTTTTCTCAAGACATATGTGTGGTTTAGTTATCATGGTTGTTAACGGTGAGGGAAAACATCGTGAAGGAACCCACATGGCTAAGTTGTATTGAGTCATCATCATTCTCCTGCCCTTATCCCACTAGGTGGGGTCGGCACAACATGTGTTTCTCTTCCATTCGTCTCTGTCATACGCCATTTCGGAGCTTACACCTTTTATTCCCATATCATCGTTCACACAGTTCATCCACACTTTCACAAAATTGAGTTGTATTGAGTCATGTGACAGTGAATTCGTACAAAACGGCGATAGGTCTAGCAATTAAAATGTTTTCTATTTAATTAATTAAGTGGAAAGTAACAAATTGATTGATAGTTCCTACATTTGAAAAATATTAAACTGACTTTAGTTTGCAAGTTTGCACTTACAATCGTTTTATTTCTAAACTCAAAACTAACGGCCACAAATCCCAAAAAAAGTCGTGGGCACAACTTAATTATGAATTTGAAATCTTTCAGAAACCTTTTAATATACCTTAAAAAACCAAAAATCTATGTGCACATTTGCGTATTTCACTTACATATAATTTATAGTTCTAAATCGCATTGATCATCATATTGAGTTTATTAACACCATGCGCAATCTCGAACTTATATCTTTCTCTGCAAATTCTTGCATTGCGCTTAAATGTAACAGATTTCTGAATACGTATGTTACATACGTAGATCGAAATATTATACGTGATTTATACCAAACAAATGCACAAAAAGCAATGTTATATATTATTTTCTTACAATAATTAAAGACTTGTAATGCGAGTACTACATACATACAGTCACGGTTAAAAATACCAAGAGATAACCAGATCTTCAGAATTAAAAAAATCCTCAAGACTGTTTTGGAAGTTGAGCGGGGAAAAACTAATAAAATAAAGATTGTATTGTAGGTAATGAGTCTCTAAATACATCGCTTAAAAAACACTTCACAAGCACGGCTACCCTAACTCACCTCTTATAAACACCCCACGGGTATTAATGAGGAATTACTATTCTATGCCGACACCTCACTACTAGACTACTTGCAAGTACTAGTCATAAAATACAACATAATTTTGTAAATAAATAACTTTTTTTAATACTCCTAAATTTACTCAATACAAACCTGATTGTGTAAAAACAACGTATTTTTTATTCATTCAAGTTATATGTAAATCACGTAACATGTGAATGAATTGATATCTTTCAACTTCATTGAAACCATAGACGCGTGTCTATTTCGCTGAATGAGAAAATAATCTACTTCGTGAGAATTATAGCTTATCGGGTTCCGTTGTATATCCGTCTGTTTTTTTAATAAGTTTTTTTTCTTTACTATAAAAATATATTTTAATGTAAATTGTTGTAATATTATTTGTTTTTGAATACTAAGTACAAGTGATGAAAGATATCCTATTAATAATATAAATGTGAATGTGTTTCGATGTTTGTGTGTTTGAGGCAAAAAGGGTCCTCAAGTACATAATGTATATGAATGCAATTTGGCAGAATGCTAGAAAAAGACCCAAATTATAACATAGGATACTTTTTATCCCGGAAAAAATTGATCAATAAAATATTCACGCCTGATTGAACTAAGAGTACTGGAAAAAACACCATAAGCTTTGTCATAAGCAAATTTGTCAGTGCGAAGTCTCTTGGTTCAGCTAGTATCTTACATTTACAAAATGGAAAAATATTAATATATTTGTACATTGGATTAGTTTTGTTTCACTTTTCAGCAACCACCGATGTTTACGCCTTTTAATTATATCTTTTTTTTACGTTTTGTCAATATATATGTTCGTAGATGATTATACAACACAGTTTTAGCTTGAAGAGGTAACCGTACAGCAAATCTTTGTCACCGATTAATATCTTATGCTGCTCTTAAGTGAAAAAAACTCTAACA
The DNA here is from genome assembly GCA_963576735.1 of Bedellia somnulentella. Lineage (NCBI taxonomy): Eukaryota > Metazoa > Arthropoda > Insecta > Lepidoptera > Bedelliidae > Bedellia > Bedellia somnulentella. The sequence continues at coordinate 13,921,413 of OY755176.1, read as the reverse complement.
TACTATATATTAATAATCATTACAATAATTATCAACGTATTTACACTTATTTTATTCTTATTTTATTTTATAGCAAAATTGTATGCATGTCATCATTATGATAAAATAAGTTATTCACAAAAACTTTGATACAAACCATTTCACAAAATATTGTAATCACCAAAGAATTATGTGCTTTGATATCATAAAATAACTTAAAAATTATTCACAAACACACTTAGAAGCATTTGTATTCATTTTTTTATAGCATATCTCCGGAACTAAAAGTACAATATATTAAATTGAAAATCAAACAATGACTACTAAAAGTTCACATAGTTATATGTGAAATATATTAACTACTGATCTCTAAAACCAATTAGCGGTTGAATGCAGCTTGGCGGTCAAATAGCCACTTTGCTATTTTGTTTTATTTCCTTGGCCAATTGACACATTTAACTGTTTTGCTTTTTATCTAATTTCACTTTGTTGATTAAAAAACTAGAATAGTCACAAACATATTCATTTATTTCAGAAAACTTTGCTGAAGAACTGTCTCACTTCTTCCCGTGCGCGCAAGATGCGACTAACGCCCGATTTCTGAATTGAGTATTCAAGCTGAGAACGACTTAAGTATCGTTTTGTCTCATTCAGTTGTTAAGATTTCAATGCGACAGAACGTTACTTAAGTCGTTCTCAGCTTGAATACTCAATTTAGAAATCGGGCGTAAGGGTATTTGGCTTTTCAAAAACATTTGGGCGATGTGGTAGGAGACACATCATCAAAAACCTTTGCTTTATTCCGAAACTCAGGCTACCCCTCCTAGGGAGGCCGTGAATATATGTATGTACAAAACTTTTATAGTTGAAATGTATGACCATAGTTCAAACATTCGAAAAGAAGAAATAGCATATTGTACATGAAGAAACTATTTATTAAGTTTCATCAGATGAAAAGCTATTTAACTGCAAGGTTCTGAAGTCATCATCAATTAAATTAAGATCGTTATAACATATTTGGATTTTCGTGCAACAAAAAAGGATTATTAATGAATCAATGAACAATTCGTTTAATTGACGAATTAAGACTTAACACATATTAAACTAAAATAATCTATACCGGTGTTTCTAGTTCCTCCACTTTAGCAATAATGCAGTTTGATATTGCACTAAATTTCGTGTTTTATTCATTACTACTCATTCTAGACGTTTTTTCCCGGTATTAGCACTAAAACATATCCGTTTAGGATCCGGAAAAGATAGTAACACAATTCATTATACAGTAAAATTTAAGTTTACAGGCCTTATTTATATTTTTATGGGTGTCCTTATACTAGATATATATGGAGAATATTGAAATAATAGATATATAGAATATATACATATACTCATACATATACTCACGGCTATATTTCCCTAGAAGGGGTAGCCAGAGCTAAGGAATTATAAATTCCTCAGCCACTTTTGGAGGTTGAGTGGGGAAAAGATGGTAAAAATAAAGATTTTTGGTGATGGGTCTCCAACCGCATCGCCCAAAAATCCAATAAAATGCCACAATAGAATATATATCATGATAAATGCCAAACATTTTTTTCAGATACAAGTAGTTTGCAGCTGGTTGGAGCTGATAAGTAATAACATTTTCTAATACTATTCAGTTATCTTTTTTTATTACATAAACCTATATATGTAGTTTATATAGAGTAAATCGCGAATCTACAACCATTTGATGTTCATCGAGATATTACTTTTATATAACGTAGTAAAACCATATTAAGTTATAATTTTCTTAAATTTCTCTTACATCTCATAAACTCTTGACAAACCCTATATTCCTAATGTTGTGATCTTATATAATTCTAATGCCTATATAGATTATGATCTGCGTAGAATGATCTAGTTTCTGGTTAGTATAATTACTAGAAATAGTTTCATAACAAAACACAACTGTCGCGACCAATACAGTTCAACTCTTAACTACCTTTAGTAAAAGCTAAGTATTGCGTTAAATTGATTTCACACTCAGACTATATCACAAATTATATTACAAACATTAATGTTTAATTGAATATTATTCGCCATTTATGTCAGTCTCGGTACTAGAAAATGCACGATTTAGATATATTTTCAGCAGCAAGGATTTCTAATTATACAACATATGTACATACATATACTCACGCCTTTAGTTCCCATTAGGGTACGCAAAGACTATTGATCCCCACTTTGTAAGTGTACAATTAAATGTATCTGTACCTTTATAAAATCATTGTATCTGTATGCAATAAAGTGTTTAAATAAAAAAAAAACAGTGAATGTGCTTTGTGTATATGGCGTCAAATGTAGGCTTGGGTTGTAATAAATGAATATCGACTCCCTCTTCCTCCCTGTCCACTCTAATTGGTACTTTTATTTTCATACCACACCAATGCAAAAAACATGTATGTGTTATGGGTATTATAAGGAGAGGGGTATTTTTTATGTAAATAGTAAAAGGTACATTTTGTAGATATTTTAAACAGTTTGAAGTACATTACACATTTGAATCAGTTTTCCGTCATCAATTTGGATTAAACTGTATCAAATTATGACGTTTGTTATATTGGTCATATGATAGCTTATTGACTGACTCGCAAACGCCAAAGCCTCAGTAATAGGGACCCAATTTCTTTTTTGGGCTGCACTCTAAACATTTTCATAAACTAATTTTTTATTGAATGTCTAGTCCATCGTTATAATTATTTAAGTCATAGTTAAACTACAAACAGTTGAAGAGGTTGTCATGACATTGTAATGTAACTTATATAATGAACTTATGTATATATATATAATAAATTAACTTATAGTGCCGTGTAGCGCCGGCTTAGAATATCGCTACCCCATTTCTATCGGTGGGTGTACGTAAGAGGCGACTAACGGTATTGGGGCTTTTTAAGTGATTTTTGGGCGATGAGGTTGGAGACCCATCACCAACAACCTTTATTATACCATCTTTTCATTACTCAACTTTCCAAAAGTGGCCGAGGTATTTCTAATTCCTTAGCACTGGCTACCCCTTCTAGGGAATTATAGCCGTGAGTATATGTTTGTTGTATGTAAACTAACTTATACTCATGGATATAAATTCCAAAAAGGGGTCAAAATTAACTTCACAATCAGATAATTTTCAGCCACTTTTGGTTGTTAAACTCAACTTGGTTGAGAATAATGGATGATTGGTGATAGATTCCCACTCACATGGTCCAACAATCACTTAGAAACCTCAGTACCCTTAGACTAAGGGTGTGGCTTTTCAAGGTGTTCTTGGGCGATGCGGTGGGAGACCCATCTCCAACGATACTTTATTTCTACCGAATGAAGCTCTGGCTACCTCTTTTTGGGATTTATGGCCGTGAGTATATGTATATAAGTAAATATTGGTTGGATAAGTTGTCGCCTGTTACGACATCCGCGAGAAAATTATAGTGCACTTGCAAACATTACTCAGAGTATTAATATTAAGGCACGAATACCATTCTTCGTATTGATACCAATGAATCATGGCTCTAAAGTAAATATAATAGGCATATCAAACTACCTGTACTCTCGAAACACTTAACAAGCATTCCTATCAGTTACCCAACTCTCGTTTAATAGCTAATCACAAATATAGAACTATACATTGCACATATTAATTTCTTTGATACAATCTAAACGTTGCATTTGTCAATGTTACAAAAGAAAAAATGTAACAACAAAACATAACAATAGAAATTTGGTTATTGAAATTTTCTCAAATCAATGTTACAATGTGAGTGAGCAACCAAAAATCATGTCAGGTTTTTTAAACTTTTTTTCGGCTATAGTAGAATGGTAGACAAGATGCACTATGTTTTTGCTGTACCAAGTTTTGAAGTTTCTTTGTATTTTTAAATTAAATTACAAGTTATTATTTTATTTGGAGTTTTGAAGTTATTATAGTGCGATATGGATGGAGACCCATCGTAAACCATCATTTATTTGACAATCTGTTTCCGAAAGTGGCAGAATAACTTTTAATAATGATACTCGAGCTACCCCTTTTTGGATAAATGGGGATGACCGTTTATGTAGATGTATTTTTTTAAACATGTTTGCAGAATAATAAATATTACAAAATATAATTTAAATCTTTTTGTTCATGAAAACCTCATGTGGGGATTATTACTAATAATAAAGAATAAATAAAGGAAAGAAAAATTTCGACACCGGCGGGATTCGAACCCGCGACCAACAAAAAATATTTCATTAAGACTTTGGCTTGAAGAATGCGCATGGTGTATTAATAATCCCACCACTATCATTCACCGATTTATATATATATATATATATATATATATATATATATATATATATAGATATATAAATCGGTATATATAGGTCAGAACTTAAAACGATTATAGTTCAATGTCAAACAGAAAAAACCAAAGCATCCTACTAAAATCGTTTTGCACTGAAGCCAACATCCGACTCGACACACGCAAGGTAAAGTATCGGAGGCAGTGCGCATGCGCCAGCAAGGGTGCAATACCACGTTTTGTTATAAATACGGCGTACAGAGGTGTTGTTAGCATAGTATCAGTTCTACTCCTGTCAGCGACGTCTGAAGAGGAAGAAAGTGATTGCAAATAGTAACAAATACAGTTGAAAATGAGGGCTTTCCAAGTAAGTTGTCTTGTTTGTAATACAATCGTGTGGTTGTATAAAGTTCACATACGATCTTATTAGAAATATTTTTTCAAAATATTGTCGATAAATTTTGGGATGTTTATGATGCATTAATAACAATATCAGCTGTAAGACTTACTGATAAAATTTTATGCGCATTTATGTCAAATAATTTATTTTTAATCAGTGATTTTTTTTTTCTAATATCTTATTTTGCCAAAAGCACTGTAAAAACTGTGTACAACAAAAGTAGTTTTTTGAAATTGAGAGCGCATAAACAAAATATGAACCAAAACTTTATTATTATGCTTCTTTATTTAATTACACTGTTTTTTTAATATAAACTATATTCAAAACATTGTAAGTAGTCATGAATTTTATACTGTTGTATTATATTAACAATAAAAATAAAATAAGTAACATAATACAACATTTAATACATACATATAATTTATTACTTTAAAAATATCATGTCACATAATTTTACAATGTGAAATATAAAAGATAATCATCCTCCAAGTGCCTATTCATTAAATCAATCAATTAAATTAAATTCATGCTTATTCACATATTCGGTTCAGTCACATATTATTTATTTTTCACTATCATATCTTCACATATATACATACATACATATACTCACGGCTATAAACCCCTTAACGGGGTAGTCAGAGCTTCGGAATGAGAAACTCCTCAGCCACTCTTGGAAGTTGATTGGGGAAAAGATGGTCATAATAAATGTTTCTAGTGACGGGTCTCATACCATAACGCCCAAAAATGACTTAAAAAGCCCCTATACCCTTAGTCGCCTCTTACGGTCACCCACGGGTAGAAATGGGGTAGTGTTATTCTAAGCCAACACTACACGGCAAATTTCAATCTTCACCTTCCATAATAACCAATTTCCACATCAATAATACAACCATTCCATGTGTTAAATAGTCACACAATTAGAACAAGTGATACTCTACAAGAACAAACACACTTTTTTCGTCAGAGAAGAACATTGCAAAGTTATGTCTGCTTAGTGTTAAGTAGATCAAGCAAACAATGACACGTAACTTCATAGTTTTTCACTGTGTAAGTAAGTAACGATTTCCGTATTCGTTTCCGCCTATTCGATCTTGTTTCCACAAATATTAAGTTCTAACTTGGCGGTTCATTGTAGTTGACATAACGTTATGGTGGGAAGCTTATTGTAAGGATGTATTCACTTTGTTAGTATGTAAATTTATAGCAAGGTTTCTTTATGGATTCTAAAAATTTAGGACTTACAATAATAAGTTTTACAATTGACGCCATGCAAATCTTGTTTAGTAATTATTATCTTTTTTTTTTTTTTGTAACTGTCGTAAGTATTAACTGCCTCCGTGGTCTAGCGGTTAAGCGCTTGGTTTCAAGTACGGAGGTCTCGGGTTCGATTCCCGAGGGGTGGTAACCTTACAAATTTAATTTGTAAGATTCAACCCAGTTTGGAAGGGTATTGCAGGCTTGAATCACCTGATTATCCGAAAATTAAGATGATTCCGTGCTTCGGAGGGCACGTTAAGCCGTCGGTCCCGGCTACTATAACGGTAGTAGTCGTTAGTCTGCCAACCCGCAATTGGCCAGCGTGGTGGACTATGGCCAAATCGCCCTATATAGGGTAGGCTCGAGCCCCTTGGTGGGGACATATGTGGGCTGTGAGAGTCGTAAGTATTGTGTTAACTTTTATCTAAAACAATGTACTTAGTATTAAAGTATACATTCAACAAAGAAAGGTTTTGACGCAATACCAAAAACTAGTGCAGTTAAAAGAATTTCTGTATGTGTTTGGTAGGTCAATTAGCTGAGTTTTGTTATTTAGCGGTAGGTTTGTACACAATATACCGATTGATGTTCTTTACCAAACTACCTATATGAGGTCCACAGATGAATTTCATGTAAGTTTGCAACTGTTATGAAATAAACAGATTAAATTTACTTGCTAGTAACAAACAAAAGAGTTCAAATATACTCACTATATTTTTTTACAATATTTCGATCTTACTATTAATGCCTGCTGTGTAATATTGATGAAAATAAAACTTAATTTATAATACTTACAAAAAACTTGAGGTTTCTAAGGTTTTCAATTCGAAATTGAAAGTTAAAATCATCATTATTTGCCCATCTTTAGAAGGAACCATCCAATTCTCCATTTACCCCGATTTCACTTGTGACATCACTCCTCTTAAACGGCTGGACCTATCTCTACCAAACTTTGCATGATGATCATAAGCATTAAGTACGAGGTCATGACGGAGTATCTCTTTGGATAAAATGATATTATTGAGGAATAATCACCCTTAAAAGTTTCCCATGTAAGTCTAACCTGCTCGCCCTAGCGAGTACTCGACAATCACTCGCCATTTAGCTCCAATTTGGCATCGTGAAGCATTCATGCCCACCTAGTATAAAGATATTATATGTAACGTCAAAGGACAAATATGCTTATAAATTATAAGCCATTATCTTCAAGATAATTTATTCTGTACTATGTGATACGGTGTCAGTGGACACAGGTTAACATCCGTTTGAAGAGATTAAGACATTATTTACATAGCGCACGTTCTTTTGTTGTGTCACATTAAAAGAATTATTAGCATATTATACTTATTTAGTTTGACCTTCTTGTTTGCAAACTGTTGCAGTGGATAAAAAATATTTATGATAGCAAGTATGTTGTGGTTGAGCGAACAAATAAATTAAGAAAATGAGTTGATTTCATGATGCTGTAACTTGATTCAATGGTGACATGTTGGTTTTTCTGTCCTTCTATTTGCATATATTTATTTTATGACATTAATGCTGCTGTTTATCTTATTTCATCATTGACTGTCTCGGCATTACTATAAACTTATATACTTACGCCATTATTTGCCATTGGAGTAGGCAGAGACTATTGATCGCCACTGTACGATCCTGGCAAACCTCTCTAACTTCGTTTACATCCATCAATCTTTTCATATATACTCTTTTATTTTTCATACTTCGGACACATTAGTAACCATTAAAATGTGTGTTTTTACTAATTCTAATAACAAGAGTAAAAGTTAAAAAAATATTTCTTGTAACCATTTATTTGAAAAATTACATACATTCAATATGGGAGTAAAAACCCATAATAAGTTATATAAAACTGAACAATCATCTCATATTTGTAAAACAACATCTAGTTACCAGAAACCCACACGTAGATGGCAAGATAAATATTGCCTAAGAATTATGATGACAAGTAAATTTCCTTTTGATGGTCAGTTATATTAACTTCAGAAGGAGCCGTAATCACTTCTCGTTACTTCAAAGCAGAACATGGATAATTTAAATTCGATTTGAGGCAATATATCTATAGCACTTAATATGATGTCTTCATGCCTCTCTGATTACTGTAATGACTTGAAATTAATAGCGTTTATGTTAATATCATTATGCGCTGAAATTATGTTATAAGCCGATTCAGTTCTTTAGTATTTACTCATTACTGTATCATATAAATTATATAACTTAGAAAAACCTCAATTAAATATAACAGGACATAAACATTAGTAGAAGTAAACAAAAAACATTAGTAGAAGTCTCATTAAAAAAATATATTTATTCATAGGTTACAGTTATTTATATTGGGGGAATATAGTTTACCCAATTTCGTCCAATATGTTTTGAATGCACTTTTTTTCTAGTTCCCGAAAATAAATAAATAATTTTAAATATCCGGATATAACTTAACGACTATTTCTTTTGATTTTTTAGTTCAATATAATGTTGTATTTATAATAATACAAGAATGATAGTGATACACTTTTGAGTTATTTTAAATATTGAATATTTATTTTACGTTTCCAGGTTTTATTGTTCGTAGCTGTGTGCGCCGCCGCTAATGCTGGCTACATTGGATACCCTGGCTACGGAGGTTCGGAAATCAACCACGGAGATTACTATGTAAGTTTTATATTCATTATAAAAAGGAGAGTTATACATATACAGGCTTTATTTCCGCCTCATCGACTTTTAAACTTCTATCAATAATGAAAGAGATATATAGAGCCAATGTGGATGGGATTGTTAGTAGAGGACATCCTCGTAAAACGTTTCTTGACCAGATAGAAAACGTTCTTATAAAGGCGGGGTCCGAAGTGAGAAGAATAAAAGAGCATGTATGAGAAGAATAATGAATGTAAGGGAAGCAAGAGAGGTTTGTCAAGATCGTACTAAGTGGCGATCGATAGTCTCTGCCTGCCCCAATGGGAATAATGGGCGTGAGTATAAGTAAGTAAGTATCAATTATGAAATGCTAGAACATTCAGAAGAAACATAAGTGAGGCAATATCTACATAAATAAGAATTCCTTATAATATTCAATCATATATTTTTTAAAAAGGGTAACAAGAAATATATGATTGGGACTATTTTATTTATGTAGGTTAGGTACTTGAGTTGAAATGTAATAATGTAACCTATCGTTGCGTGGTTAACCTCATACATTCAGTCACAGAACAAAAAGAAAACAAACTTCCTTCTCCAATGATGCAGACATATTACATGACGTAGTTATTTTATATCAATCGCTTGTTACACATTGTAATTATGTAATTAGCAAAACATTCCTTACAGCAATTAATACTGAATATACTTAATATTCTTTCGGTTCGATAAATGTTCTTTGTTACATATCTAATAGTTTTAGAAAGCTATAAATGTTACCTCAAAATATTATCTAAGTCCTACACCGTGCGAAATAACATACATAAACTCACGGCCATAAATCTTAAAAAGGGGTAGACACAGCTTCAGAGCTAGAAACTCCTCAACCAATTTGGAAGATGATAGGGGACAAGATGGTAGAAATAATGTATGGTGCAAAAAAAAATTACTTAAAAAGTAACACTTTCATTTTTTATCCTGTAAAGAGTTTACACATAATATTGTACGTGGACCACTTTAAAACTAAAAATACATCTTTGCAACTCTTTCATACATACACACCTAATTATATACCTTTTTACTATCAACACATAATGTAACTTGTCCTATTTGAACCACAAATTTATTGGACATAACTTCCAGTACAAAAATCTACTTTGTCAAATGAGTATATGTCACAGATCTATAATTTTATTATTACACAAACGAAATCGGTGGTCAAACACCGTGCTATTCCTGCCTTGCATCACGAGTCAACTGCATAGTCATAAGTCGAATACTCAACTTTGGAAATCAGTAATGATGACGTGATGACACACATTCATGATCGGTAGTGTACTAAATTGACGTGTCAAGGTTATACAAGTTCATTTAGCGAGTACGAGACTGGAATACTTTAGGTGTTTTTGTGAAATATGCTTTGACAATCTAGTTATTGTTGTTGTTGCAGTATTATTAGTAGTTTGAAGATACGGGAGTATAAACTTTCATTATTTTACGTCTAAAAAAACTTATTAACGATTGGATAGGATATAAAATTTATAATCCAATGAATAATACAAAAAAATATTTTTTTAATGGTGATCTTGCCGTCATAGACTGAAGGAATACCTAAAACCTGAAATAATTAAAATATTCTTAAATGTGTTTCTAGGTTTTTTGAGTTAAATTGATAAATGGTAAAATATATGTAATTCTGTTTTAAGGTAGAGATAGTTATGATGATGTTTCATATTGTTTTCATAAAAGGAAAACAATATATCCCTTTTTTTAAACTTAAACATTATGTTTTTATTGATAAACAAGAATATTAATGCAATTGTAATACTTAAATCAATTCTGATATATTTATTTTTTCTTATAAAATTTAAGTTCAGAATCAACTCAACTCAAACGTACACGTCACATATCCCCGAAGGGTTTGACAGAGGTATTAACACTTCTGAACATCACGTGAAATTGTCACCTGGTGTTCAGAATACTCACATTCACATTAAGGGGACGTGCCTATCTCCGTCTTGTACGAATACACTATGAATATGAATATGAATATAATACACAATGTACAACTTAGCCATTTGGGTTTTCTCACAATGTTTTCCCTCACCGTTAACAACCATGATAAATTAACCACACAAGTGTCTTTAGCAAAGAGAAATTGATGTAGGCCCGACTCGGGATTCGATCCATCATCGTCTGCACGATAAGCGACCAAATGTATAATTTTAAATAATTTAAACCATTATTCTAGCTATTCAATTTAGATAATTTCCTAATTCATTAGATGTTGCGAACAACAATATAAAATTATCACTAATAAATAAAGAATAAATAAAGGAAAGAAAAATTTTGACACAGACGGGAATCGAACCCGCGACCTCGGGTATACGCCTCGCGGGATCGATTCCCGCCTGTGTCGAAATTTTTCTTTCTTTTATTTATTCTTTATTTATTAGTAATAATCCCCACATGAGATTTTCATGAACAAAAAGATTTAAATAATATCAAATATCGTTGAAGTCTTATTTATAAAAAGACATAAATGGGATGCAATAGTGAAGTGTCTTCTAAAATATGATTATATTTTTACCTTGTTTGTTTCAGGCTTACCCCAAATATGCATTCGATTACGCTGTGAAGGACCCTCACACCGGAGATCACAAATCACAATGGGAGACCAGGGATGGTGATGTTGTGAAAGGTAAATTGAAAAAATATACATAGTTAGTTTTAGATTATTGTTGTCGAATCAATGATGTTAGTATAGTGTTACCTCAGAATAGCTATAATTTCACGGATGTGACGAAAAACTCATCAACCACTCGACTCCCAAAAGTGTTTGAAAAAGTTCTGACTACCTATTTAGGATTACTAGACGTAAATAAAAGCAAGAGGCTTTAACTGCAACTTGTGAAATAAGTCAATATATCCAAATTGTCCTCACTATAATGTAAATGTCTCAATAAAAAAAGAAATTGGTATCCTATCATGATATTCATACAGCCAATTAGTCAGCCAATTGTTTTTATAAAGAGCACTTGTACACTTATATTTAAAAAGCACTTCATCAAATCATGGTAACAAAACAGTATGTAATTTCTTTAAAATTTTCAATTGCAGGTGCATACTCTCTTGCGGAACCTGACGGTACTACCAGGATTGTAGAGTACACTGCCGACAAACACCACGGTTTCAACGCAGTAGTCAAGCGCATCGGCCACGCTCACCACCCGCAAGTGTATGGTCACTACAACAACGGTTACTACGGCTACCACTAGATGGAGACACTGTTGCACCAAATAATTTATTGAACACCCCAAAGATGGCGCTGACTATGACATAACTTTCTTCTACTTTCTTCGTTAGGCAACTGTGATAATACTATTATATCAAACTGTCGAAAATGTAAATACGAAATTGTTTTACATATTTTGTAATCGAATTATATTTAAAATGGAATTAACGTTTAGTTCTTGGAATAAAACTTAAAACGTTACATGTTTTTTTTTATTGCTTTGTTAATTCCTATCGGAGTAACTAGCGAACTTAAGTATCAATACTATCTATCGCCATTTAGTGTAATCCTGACAAGGCTTTCTTACGGTCATCACATTCATCAGCTTTCATAAAATTGAAGAGCCGCAGTGAAGCTACACAACCTCGTCAAATTTCAAAGACATTCCGACCCAATCCGTCATTTTTTGATTTGGAGCAACTCCGCCACGTGAGTCTTTCTAATATTTCCTCTTACCATTAACAACCTCAATGAAATATAATCAAAAATTAATAAAATACAGATAGGATAAACTCTTATCACCTATCCTATCCTATCACCAATAAATTTGGTCGAGGTAACTTTATCAACAATGCGTATTTCAAGGGGCAGCGTTCGGAAAATTGCACCGTAACTTCTTGGCCGAAATTTTGCAATGCCTGCAGATACTAGTTATAAAACTAAAGGTGACTTCTCACAAAGGGCCTCAAGAGAAAACTCAAAGCATTCCAAAGAGCAGTGGAAGTTCATATCACCATGACGTCACTGTTGGACCTCCTTTGGCTGAAATGATAGTGAGTAGCTTCGTGATGGTAATAAGGCTAATAAAGGCATGTCATATATTTGTTAAAAACGATGACATTTAATACGATAGTCATAACATAAACAAGGTTGACAGACAATACTTGATACTTTTTTTGCTTAGAAACATATAATGACGTATATACAAGTAGTACAAAACTCACGTGACGTCAAAGTACAGTGACGTTTTAATTGAAATGGCAAATTTACAATATGGAATGCATTATTTTGGCAATCGAACTCAATCGTTTTTTTTCAGCTTTCCTCATGCATGTCGCTTATAATGAAAGTGCGATAGGGTCAGAGATAAGTATTTGTAAGATACCCTTAGAAAGTAAGTAAGTAAGTAAAGCAGATTAGCTAGATCTTAAGAATTAGAAATTACTCATTCATCAACTATTGGAAAGATTGTAAAATATTTTGCTGTGTAGTGTCGGCTTAGAATAGCAATACCCCATTTCTTCCGGTGGGTGTACGTAAAAGGCGACTAACGGTATTGGGGATATTAAGGAATTTTTGGGCGATGCGGTTGGAGACCCATCATCAACAACCTTTATTTTACCATCTTTTCCTTACTCAACTTTCCAAAAGTGGTTGAGGAATTTCTAATTCCTTAGCTCTAGCTACCCCTGCTAGGGATTTATAGCCGTGAGTATATGTATGTATGTATGTATATATTGTAAAATGAAAAATGATTGGAAATGGATCTCTAGCCACATTGCCCAATAATCACTTCAAAGGGTAAAAAACCCTGAACTCCTCTTGTGACACCTATGTTAAACGGATACAAAAAATGGATCTTATAATTTAGAGTGACTAAAACATTACTGTTTGTTTGATCTTAATCATAATCGAAGAGAGGCTTTGCTTATATCAGTCTGTATTATAACATTTAATAGATGTGGCTGGCTCATACTTCTAAACATGACATTTCATTTGTTTTTTTGTACCGTGTCATTTTGTCACCGTGCTTTAAGTACCCACGTTTAATTTGGACAGTAACATCGCGTGATAGAAGGCAAACCTATCGCTAATTTGAACAAATACACTAGCCCATAACAATGTATAGTAAAAATAAAAAATAAGTATCACTTAGCCATGTGAGTTTCCTCATGTTTTCCCTCACCACTAATAACCTTGACAAAAGAACAACATATATAACTTTAGAAAAGACAAATTGGTGTAGGTCTCGACACGTGATTTGAGACCGAGTCTGTCGTGTATGATAGGAGAGTATTATTCCCACTGATCCAGCACAGTTATTTGTATGTACGTACAAGGTACTCTCACAAGGTGGAGCCAGGACTTGGTGAAAGTCACGGGAATTCAACGGATGAGGACAGCACAAGAACGGTCGTTGAGGAAATCTTTGAGAGTGGCCGATGTCCAGCGGTGGTTATAATGATGATACAACAGAGGACGAAATCAAAAGGAAAGAAAATATATATGAGCAAAAATAATAAGAATAGTAAGGCAAGACTTTCCTCAAAGAGAGCTAATGTTAAATACAAGTGGTATATAAATAAGTAGGTTTTTAATTAGTATTAATGCTAATTTATTGTTATTGTATTATTATATCAAAAAATACTGTTATTAATTTAAGTCCGCGACACCCTTCAAATTCTGGTGCTGACTGAAAACCAGTGTTGTGAGGTTTCACTCACAACAATAATGCTGAGGCAGTCACCACTTCATTGCTACGCAGGCATTTAAGTACGAGAAACTTTTAATGGATGTCTCATTTAAGGACAAGTAATATTATTTTATATCTGTGTTTGATGTGCTGTATTCCATTGTTGATCTGCTTTTCTTTTGAAATATTTTTATTATTTTATATGAAATTTACGTTTATTTTCTTAATGTTGATTGTTAAGTGTTTCTAAGAGTATGTGAGTGTAACTATGTTTTTCTTTGCATGTAGCAATGAATAAATGTTTTCTTTATTTCTTTCTTTAAGTGAATTCACCGAAATATGAAAATTTGCAACTAGTTAGCCACGATGGCGCTGCAGAATTCATTAAGTTTGTCAGCCAAAACCATATAAATATTAACTAACCACGCAAAAATTAATATTAATCTAATATAATGAAAGGAAATTAGTTGTTAATGTTTCAAGTGATTAATATCAATAGCTAGAAATTGATCGTAAATAAAATTGTACAAGAATATTAATAGCCAACTTTGCTGCTTCAGAGTGTATTATAGTTTCCACATCAATGAATACAATTATGTATTGCCTTTACGTCTTGAACTCGGAAACATTAAACTGAATAGCATTCAGTGAATATGGACGATGAATTTCATTAAATGTTTTTGCATTTTTCCTTCTGGTTGAGCTGACATACTGACACTTCTTGAAATGTATCGCGAATATGCTCAGTTAATACCAACTTTATGTGTTTTAATGGATGCAAAACGGAAGTCCTTTTTTATGAATGTAAATTAAAAAGTATATGCAAAGCAACTTAATGATATGTAGAATAAAATTATTAATGAAATGTCTCATATATATGGGGCCTAGCGAGTAACTTAAGCCTACACCTGAAAGGGCGATTTTGCCGTTTTGCGTGTGAAAAAGAAAGAATGACAGTAGACCTTGTCGGGGTGATTAATGCCTGCATAAAAACATTATCTACTTTGAATAAAAAACATTAAAATTTCACTAAGCTCTAATATCTACCTCATTCTAACCGATATCGTGACTTTAAAATAGCGCTCGTGCTAGGCCTCCTCACCATTTTAAGGTATTATTACCAACTAGCATTTATTTGACTATAGTTATCCCTTTTGACTTCCTAACATGGCTAGCTCTTTGTTATAGGTAAATAAAAAAATTAGACCGTATTGAACCATACATATATAATGAACATTTTATTCTCATTGGTGTAGGCAGAGACTATCAATCGCTACTTTCACACTATACACCATTGTTGTGTTTATTAACATTTAGCCTTTTTAAATTCGGCTCATTAGTATTCTAAATCATGTTGGATGGTGATGCAAAGTAAAACACAAACATACTATATTTAGAAAAATGCTGGAATGATATACTACGCAATAGATTTAATGGTATAATTTTAAATTAAATTGACAATATCTTTCAAAGTGACTCTAATAATTATGTAAAATACGAGTGACGTGTGTAGCATAATAAACTAAGGCCGCTCGCATTTCTAAACGCTGTAGACTTTCGTTAAATAATACCGTGTAATAATTCACAAAGTCCGTCATTGTTTCTTTATCCATCCGCATTGTGTCTTGATAGATATCTCTTTTTTCCATGTTATCGTAAGAACTTTCAGTTACATTGTCCGCATGTTCGTATGTCTGCTATCTGCTCGTCCGATCTAAATAACTCATTTCAGAAAATTGTTTTATTGGACCTATGTTTCCTTGTTATTTTGTAGATTAGTGAAAACATACTTATATAACTTATATATACTCACGGCTATAAATCCATAAAAGGGGTTGTCGGAGATTTGGAATAAGAAATTACTAAGCTACTTTTGAAAGTTGAGTGGGCAAAAGAATGTCAAGTAAATACTTCTGTCGCCCAAACTTAAAAAGCCCCTATTCCCTTAGCCGCCTCTTACGAACACCCACGGAAAAAAATGGGGCAGTACTATTCTAAGCCAACACCATACAGCTTAGCCGACACTACACAGCATAGTATAGTATACACATACAGTGAACACATTTCTATAACTATTACTTTCTCCATAAGCCTATCGGCATAAAAAAACCCACCAACAATGAAAACTTTAATTGACTAATACAATATTAATATCCTTTATATATACATTTTTTGAATTTGAACTTATGTTTGTATGATATAATTTGATTGATATTTGGTGTGGCATATGAATAGACAGGCAGATATAAAGAAAGAAATGACGAAACTAATAAACGAAACTTAGCTCGAAATGCATTAGTCCAATGACTAGGGATCAAAAGAACCTAAAAGAATGACCTGAATTATTACCTATAAGACATACATACAACTCACGGCTATAAATCCCTTAACGGAGCAGCTAGAATTTTGGAATGAGAAATTCCTCAGCCACTTTTAGAAGCTAATTGGGGAAAAGATGGTAATAATTAATATTTTTGGTGACGAGTCTCCATTCACATCGCCCAAAATTCACTTAAAAAGCCCCTATACCCTTAGTCGCCTCTTACGTACACCCACCGGAAGAAATGGGGTAGTGTTATTTTAAGCCGATACTACACAGCAAAATGAAATAAAGACAACAATATTTAATATTATCAATATCCTCGATAAATAGGCTATAAAACAGTGAAATATTTCTACAAATCGTTGGAGTTGTTAGTGAGATAATTACATTTATAATAATAAATTTAAGATCTGAATAATATAAGTATAGATTTATTTTACATAACACTAGTAGAATACCCCAGCTTCACACAAGTTGTGTTTGTGTTCTATTCTCTGAATATTGTAGATTTATATTTATTGAAATATTTATTAAAATTGTTGAAATACTTTTGGAGTCTACTCATTACAAACCAGCACACACACAAATCTTTCCTTGCACACAATTTTTCGCCGTGTAGTGCTAGCTTAGAATGTTAAGCTGCGTAAGTAAAGCGGCGCGTCGGATTTCCTTGCGCTTTAATTTGCCTCTACTTATGTACTCGTGTAAGATTGAGCACACTAGCCTTTCATGTTATTGTTAATATGAAATAAAAATAAATGGTTTAGATTTTCGTCTATTAGGTACATAGAGAGGATGGATGATAGTAAATTGGTGAAAGGGATCTATAGACCCAATGTGCAGGGTAATGTTAGAAGAGGACGACCTCGGAGGACTCATTTATTCCAAATCGACAATGTGCTCTAAAAGGCAGGTAACCGAAGTATGAAGAATAAAAGTGCATGTATGAAAAGATTGATAAATGTGAACGAAGCAAGTGAAATTTGTTAGGATCGTACAAAGTGACGATCGATTATATCTGCCTACCCCAATGATATCATAACCTAACCTAACGTCGTGAGTATATGTAGTACATTATTTCTAGGAGGCATTTGATTAGCTAGCTTGGAAGTATTAATTGCTAGAAGAGTGTCTTTGTTTTCAACATATCAATCTAGGCCTCATCAAAAATCTTAAGTATACAAAATATCAAAAAATAAATTAAATATAAACATACATTCATACATATACTCACGGCTATAAATCCCTAGAAGGGGTAGCCAGAGCGAAGGAATGGGAAATTCCTCAGCCACTTTTGGAAGTTAAGTGGGGAAAAGATGGTAAAATAAAGGTTGTTGGTGATGGGTCTCCAACCACATCGCCCAATGGTCCATTAAAAATATAAAGTGAAGCTTATAATTAAATACAAGTGAATTTCTTCACACATACATACATATACTCACGGCAATTAATCCCAAACAGGGATTGTCAGGGCTTAAGAGCTAGAAACTCCTCAGCCACATTTGAAAGCTGATAGGGAACAAGGTGGTAGAAATAAAGTATGTTGGGGATGGGTCTCCAACCGCACCGCCCAAAAACTACTAAAAAAGACCCATGCCCTTACTCGCCTATAATGACACCCGTGGGTAGAAAGGGGTAGTCACATTCTAAGCCGGGCACTACTCGGCCATATGAATTTTATCTGCTTTTATTTTGTTTCTTATTGTATCCCTTTGAAACGCATAGCTTTTGATATAATAATAACAATTAAAAACAAAAACGAAACCTTTCAATTGTCCTATTCTCCGGTGACGTTCAGGCCTTGTATGGGGACTTTTGACACATTTAGAATAGAATAGAATAGAATAACTCTTTATTGTACATCAAACACAAATTTACAAAAGAAATTATCATATAGTTTACAGTGAGGTAAAATCGGCGGTCTTATCGCTAAAAGCGATCTCTTCCAGACAACCTTTGGAAGGTGAGATCGGTAAACTAGTTATCTGGGTAGATGCACAAAACAAGCTTACTTTAAAACTAACTTATTTAAAACATCGCTGCCGCTGTGGCGTATTAGTAGATCAGTTGGGACACCATGGTTTGTCATGTCGCCGTAGCGCTGGGCGTATACCTCGCCATGCTGCAATCAATGACATCATCAGACGGGCTCTTACCACTGTCAACATTCCAGCTATCCTGGAACCGTCAGGTTTGCTGCGCGATGATGGTAAGAGGCCAGATGGTATGTCGTTGATTCCATGGAAAAATGGGAAGACACTAGTGTGGGACGCAACTTGCGTCGACACACTAGTGCCATTCCATTTATCGGGGTCTGCGTCTAGGGCTGGTTCTGCGGCTAATGATGCTGAGGGTCTCAAGAAGCGGAAATACAGTAATATAGGTGAAGACCATATTTTTACTGCTTTCGCTGTTGAGACCCTCGGTCCATGGGGTCCAAGTGCCCGTCGATTTTTTAAGGAAATTTCGGCGCGCTTGGTGGAGACATGTGGTGATCCAAGGGCTGGTGTGTATTTTGCCCAACGTATTAGTTTGGCTATACAAAGGGGCAATGCCGCCAGCCTCCTTGGTACCTTACCACCAAGCGGCAGCGATTTAGATGATATATTTTTTTTATAATATAGTACATATTTTTTAAGTAATTAAAATGTATTAGTTTATTATTTTAATTAATTAAGTTTGTTTTAATTACAATTATAATAACTTGTAATTTAACTTTTAGTATAGATATGGACTATAAAACCTACAAGCACAATAAACTTATTTAACTGAAATAATAAATAATAACATAAATATTAATTACACAAAATAATATACATATTACACACATATGAACACACATACATACATACTTACATACTTTTATATATACAAGTAATACAAATACCTAAATAAAATACACAAATACGTTTTAGAAATATAATTACATACATACATACATATTCTCACGCCGTTAGTTCCCATTGGGGTAGGCAGAGACTATCGATCGCCACTTTGTACGATCCTGGCAAACCTCTCTGGCTTCGTTTACATCCATCAATCTTTTCATACATGCTCTTTTATTCTTCATACTGCGGACACCTGCCTTTTTGAGCACATGTTCTATTTGATCCAAATGTGTCCTCCGAGGTCGTCCTCTACTAACATTACCTTCCACATTGGCTCTATATATCTCTTTCACCATTTTACTGTCATCCATCCTCTCTATGTGCCCAAACCATCTCAACATTCCTTTTTCTATCTTTCTTACAATATCATCTTTTACACCACACCTTTCACGAATCACATCATTCCTCACACGATCACATAACCTTACATTACACACTTTTCTGAGGGATCTCATTTCTACTGCATTCACTCTACTTTCATGCTTCTTCTGCCACACCCAACATTCACTGCCATACATAAGCGTAGGAACGAGGACAGCATCATGCACAGCCATTCGGGCCTTTGCAGACACCGACTGACTAGACATTAGACTATCCAGTGCTCCATTTACCGCATTACCCTTTTTCACTCTTCTCTCGATATCTTCATCACACTTTCCATCCCTAGTAAACAAACTTCCCAAATATACAAACTCTTTCACTTGTTCCACTTTCTTACCATTAATCTCAATCACGCATTCGGTCATATTCACCTCTCTCTCAAAAACCATAGTTTTTGTTTTATCCACATTCACCCTCATTCCCTTTTTTTCAAAAGACGCACATGCAATATTCATCATCTCTTGCAGCTCTTCCACCGATGATGCAAGTAGCACTTGATCGTCGGCATATAAGAGGCATTTAATGATGAATCCACCCATTCTCAATCCATAATCACTTTCACGCAACTCTGTTAAACAGTCATCCATGAACAAATTGAAGAGCCACGGGGAAGCTACACAACCCTGTCGGACACCCCGAGAGATCCCGAACCAGTCAGTATTTTCCCCGTTTACTCTCACACATGCACTGGAATCCTCATAGAGTGATACCAGTGCACGTATAAGTCGACTCCCCAAACCGAACTTGGATAACACCTCCCATAAACACTTTCTTACCACCCTATCATACGCCTTCTCTAAATCAATGAAGGAGCAATACACCTTTCGGTTCTTAGCTAAGAACTTTTCGGTGATGCTCCTTAAAGAGAAGATTTGGTCCATACATCCCATTCCCTTTCTAAATCCTGCTTGCACATCCCAAATTTTATCATCCGTTTCATTCATCACTCTTTCAATCAAAACCTTTGCATACAATTTACCGACAATGCTGAGTAGGCTAATTCCACGGTAGTTTCTAGCCTCCTGGTGTGACCCCTTTCCTTTATATAAAGGCACAATTACCGCTTTGCACCAGTCTTGTGGCACTTTGCCACTCGACCAGCATTTTTGGAAAAGGAAGTACAACCAGGAAGCCACCACCCCTTTACCAGCCCTCAGCATTTCAGTGTTTATCCTGTCATACCCTGCCGCTTTCCCTAGTTTCATACTTTTCATTGCTTTCATTATTTCTTCCATGCTGATCTCACTGTCACTAAAGTCACCCATAACGTCGTTCCAATCAACATTACTGCCGATTGGCGAAGAAATGGATGTATCCTCTTTTTCAAAGAGTCCCTCAAAATAGTTCTTCCATACTCGTCTTATGCTACTTTCATCCGTCGCCAATTCACCCTGTTCATCTCTCACAACATTCACTCTCGTGTTTTGGGAAACTCCCTTTTCTTTCCGGATATATTTCCAGAACAACTTTTGGTTATTCCGGAAATTATCAGAGAGTTTCCTCTCACACCATTCTATCAGATCACGCTTTTTCTTTTCTATTTTCTTCTTAACCTCATTCTTAACTCTCTTATATTCATCTTCACTATTCTTCACTACATCATCTGTTACTCTCGCATCCATTCGTTTACTAGCTTTAATCGCTAGTAAATCTAACCAAGCTTTCTTCTTATCTCCAACTGCCTCTTTCACATCTTTATCCCACCAACTTGTTGGTGGTCTATTTGTTCTTTTACTCAATCCACATACTTCCGTCGCACATTCAACCATTGACGATTTGAGCACATCCCATACTTCTTCTATTTCCAATTCATCCTTCATCTCCACGCAACTTAGCCTGTCGTCCAATTTCTTCATATATTCATGTCTAATATTTTCATCCTCTTCCAATTTCTCCACTTTTATTCTCGCAAAATCCGTTGTTGACACTTTAGGCCTGTGACGCCAACGCGTGCACAGACCCTTAAATCGTGATATAACGAGAAAGTGATCTGTGCCAACGTTAATGCCCCTATGGACTCTGGTGTCAACAACCTTTGCTCTTAGCCTTTCATCCACTATCACAAAATCTATCATACTTCTCTCGCTTCCTCTCTGTCTAGTATACATATGGATATCTTTGTGTTCAAACAACGTGTTCGTCACACAAAGATTCCTCTCCAAACATACATCAATCACTTTCTCACCATTCTCGTTCACTCTTTTATCACCAAACTTTCCTAAAACTCTTTCACAACCGTTGCGTGACACACCAACCCAACCATTAAAATCTCCTAACATAACAATTTTCTCATTTTCATCACACCCATTCGCAACATCGTCTAACAAATTCCAAAACTCCTCCCTCTCGGATAGTGATCTAGACATGTCCGGAGCATACACGCAAATTATGCGCATCCGGACAAGCCCTACCTTCACCTTTATCCATAGGAGCCTTGGACTCACACACGCATAATCTTTCATGCACTTAGCCATCCTTTCAGATAACAGAAGTCCCACGCCTTGGCAAGCTCTGTCACTCTCGGCAACTCCTGACCAGATAGCTGTAAATGGGCCAAGTTGTGAAACCTCTTTTCCCTTGCGCTTCGTTTCATTTACACAAAGAAAATCTAGTTTTCTTTCTTCCATAATCAAACATACTTCATCTCATTTTTCATGCATCCCTCCACACACATTCATCGTACTAAAGCGGGTCTCTTTAGCCCACTTTTCGCCCCGTGAGGAACCACGGCGTGATGAGTGGCGAGCCACATCGCCGCCACCGCGTTTAATTGTTTGTAAACACATACGGTTCCCACGAAAAGCAAGGGAAATATACTGTCCGCCTAGCCAGAGCCCCGCTTGACTAGGTAAGGTTATTTAGTACCCGGAGTTCACCAGGCTCCGGGACGGCGGCACGCTAACGACCAGGCTCACCCCTGGCCACGCATCCCTCGGCACGGCAGACCTTGGATTGGTGTGGGGGCTAAGATGAAAAAGCCCTTTTCCCTTAGTCGACTTCTACGACACCCACGGGACGAGATGGGGTAGTGCTATTCTATGCCGACACTACACAGCAATATAATAAATACATATAATTATAATTAATACATATAATTTAAAAGCAACAGTATTACAGCGCTTCAGTGAGATAGTGTTGTTTCACCAGATCCTTGAACACATTAAGTGATTTAGCCAATCGCACCTCCACAGGAAGTGCGTTCCACAATTGCACAGCGTGTACAGAAAAAGAGGAGCCATAGAAATTGGTTGAATGAGAGGGAATGGTTAATTGAAGATTATGGTCTATACGTAAATTAAGGTTATGGGAGGAAGATAGAAATTGAAAACGTTCTTTTAGATAGAAAGGGGTGGCAGGATTGAAAGATAGAGTAAAGAAGAGACAAAGTATGCGCATTTACTGCTGTCTTAATAAGTATTATCAAAGTTGCAAAATGAAAAAAACGTGAAAACAACCGTGATAGCTCAATGGGTAGAACAGCGGTTATCGTGCAAACGACTAGTATTCAAATCCCAGGTCGGGCCTACACCAATTTGTCATTTCTGAAGACATATGTGTGGTTAATTTATCATGGTTGTTAACAGTGAGGAAAATATCGTGAGGAAACCCACATGGCTGAGAAGTACTTAGTCATGTGACAGTGTATTCGTACAAAGCGGCGATAGGCCTGCCCCCTATCACGTAAGTACACTGTCTAAGCAAAGCGTGAGTATTCTGAACTCCAGGTGACAATGTCACGTGATGTTCAGAAGTATTAATAGCTCTGCCAACCCTTTCGGGGATATACGGCATGAACGTTTGTGTTGAGTTCTCATACCAGTATCTAAAAGTTTTCAATGATCATCACATATAATATTGATTTCCTACAACTATTGGTAACTAGACGATCATATGAAGAACTTTATTCTTAGCCATGTAAAAAAATGCGATTTATATTTAACTACTTCTATGAGTTAGAAAAAGGTACAGCATTGTTGGCAGAGTTAGTGTATTGGTACGGGAGGTCTTGCATTTAGGATCATTTTCATTTTCATATATGTAACGGATGCATGACTTAATATCTAGCTACCTTTACTCACTACTATGTATAAAACAAGAATTTTTTAAAAGTAGAAAATTCGTCATTTATTGCTTTATGCTGAGTTGGGAAAAGATAGTAAAATTTAGGATGCTTTGCTATAGGGCGCCGCATTGCCAAAACCCTAATTCACCTCATGCGACACCCACGGAAAGAATTGGATTATTGCTATTTTAAGCATATTAAAAGCCAAAATTAAATATCTTTTGTATTTAATACTAAAACACATCAAAAAGGTTTATTTAATTATCGTCATAAGATATTTAAGTTGAAAGAACCAACCTAAGGGGACGTTTGTGGAATAAATTCGTGAGGTTTTGAAGGTGGGGCAGAGCACATGCTGTCAGAGGATTCGATGAGAGTATTGGAAACAGAGGAAATCTTATTCGGGTAATGTGGTTATGGAGAATGCACTCTTATTGTTGGGATAGAAAATAATAATAACGCTATTCGATTGTATGAAATTAAATATTAAATTTGTCCATTCCTAATCCTTTGTAATTTCGTTATGAAAATTGACATGCAATTTTGAGAAAGCTACCCTTCCGACTTCCGTCGGCAATTTATCTTAATTCTTTCACTATTTTCATCGCGCAACTGCATTAGTGTGAGTGCGTTTAACTAGTTAGTATGAGTAATGTGCATGCAATTATGCACTTCAGTCTAGTTTATAAATATGCAACTGCCGTTTATGCGGCGTCTGCTCATTGCCTTGGCAATGAACAGTTGTGTCGGTGTCCTTCGGATTAATTTGAACTAGCTGACCAATTATAAGTTGAAGAGTTTTAAAAGTGAAGAACTCGTCTTCATGAATGGTGTGTTCGTTCCAATATAAATTTAGAAGAAAATATGGCTTTCCTTATTAATGTTCTGGTATGTTTTTAACCTTTTTTTTTGTTTTTTGGGTTCACTTGTTTTCATTTTGGAAATTTATTAATATAATATTCATAAATTTCTTTATTATATCCTTACTGATATTTGGATGAAATTACATTTATGTAATGCATCTTCGATTAGATTTCATTGTTCAATTACAGAAATAGAATCAATATCGTCGAAATTATTAATCAGTGGCAGTATACTTTTACCTGTTTATTAAATTTTGTTAGCCAAAACATAAATACATACATATACTCATGGCTATAAATCGCTTGAAGGGGTAGCTAGAACTAGGGAATTAAAAATTTCTTTAGCCACTAATCAAAACTATTTTAAACGGTTTTAATTTACATCACCGTTTTTTTTAAATATACCAATTAGCATGACGTTATAATGGTGGCTATTTATAAATTAAAAATAAGCAAAATATATTTTAGGATTGTGCGGATGGATAGATCTTAATTATTTATTTTTCTTAATTTAAGATAAAAGAGTATTACTATGTTAGATGTTAATACATATAACTATTATTCGGATATTTAAATTTATTTATTTCGTGAAATACTGCTTAAACTAGAAACTGATATAGTATCATCAAATAAATTTAACTTACTATAACGTTGTAATGCCTGGCCTGTGCAACTTTAATTGTCGAAGTAAAATGTACTCACAATTTCCAAATAACTCAAAATTTTGTGGATGAGCACTTTAGGGATGTGTTCGATTTTATCGTGAAGGCTTAAGACGTAGTGTTTTTTATAGATTGAGAGAGAGAAATTATAATATTTTTTTGTTGCCGAGGATACTATACAAAGATTTAAATTATGCGATTTTATTATCACCCACTTTTATTCTTATCGACTACTACTTCGTTTAGGATATATTATTTAAAAGTGAAAAAGCGCAAAAATTAGTAAGAATAAATGAATATTGTCTTACACCTATAGGTATATTGCATTAAAGGTTAAGTTAAGTGTAACAGTGTGAGCTTTTACTGTTTTTCCAAACTTGGCTAGTAAATACTTTACTAGCACAAATCTTTTTGAAGTTTGCTTGTAGCTCTATTTGTAGTCACCCACTTTTTGTAGGTTGACATTTTTAAAATACATAAGAAGAAGAAAAGGCTTTATTATAGGAAAACGTCTTTTTTTGCATAATTGTGTGAAAAATACTTATTAGATTTGGCTAAGAAATGAGATCTCAAGAAAAAAAAGATACGAAACGTGACAGAGAGAACAGTAGTCTGAAAGAGGTAATTATAAAAAGATGGAAAAAGGAGCAAACAGAGGATGGGTGAAAGTAAATTAAAATATATAGAGTCTACATGATATATATGGATAGCAATGTGAAATATCGATAGCAGACAAACTCTGCCCAAAATTATAGCTATCATTAGTGTGAAGAATAAAAATTGTATCAAATGATTGAGGAATATTAGTGAAGCTCGAGAGATTCACCGGGATTTAGCAATCGGTGGTCTCTGGGTACCCTAATGAAATCTAAATGGCTATATTCACTATTCCAATCCTTCAAGCTAGCTGCTTAAATGTTTTTCAGATAAAATAATCGTCGTGGGTTTATGTATGTATGTATGTATTATAGTGACGTCGTTCGTGGCTGAGTGGATAGCTGACTAGCTCCTCGGTCCGGAGGTTGTGGGTTCGATTCCCGCTGAGAGCAACATTATTGATGAGCATAAATGATTGTTTCGTAATCTCGGATGTTATTTATATGTGCATTATATAAATATGAAATATATCGTTGAGTTAGTATCCCATAAGTCTAACTTAGGAGGCTATCTTGATCTGTGTATATTTCCGTATAATTATTTACTTATTATTACATTAGTATATACTTTCATCTACTTGAAGCATTAGGTCAGTGTAAAAATAAATTTTTAAAAACAAATTTATTTAAACAAAACTAATATTAATTAGAATGTTTTTGTTCATGAAAACATCATGTGGGGATTAGTACTAATAAATAAAGGATAAATAATTCATTTATCAGTAATAATCCTCACATGAGGTTCTCTTGAACACAAACATTCTAATAATGTGATGGTTAAGCGTTCTCAACATTTGCATTTTATCTGTAAAGGTAGACAAGGGGCCTTCCGAATTTGTAAAACATTCGGAGGTAGGGAAAGGTAACTCTACTTAAAAAGTGTTAAAGAAACAAAGGAATAAAGAATTTTGCACTAGTAGCCACTTGACATTATAACTTAATTGGCAGAGCGACAGGGGCGTATACCCGGAGGTCGCGGGTTCGATCCCCACTGGTGTCGAATTTTTTATATCCTTTATTTATCTTTTATTTATTAGCAAAACTTAAATTGTGAATTCAGGTATCCAAATTTTTGCAATTGACTCAACTATATGGTATCACTTTCATGTAGATATTATTAGTTCATGTAGAAAACCTATACCAAGACTTGGTTTATTTTTTTAAATAATTATTCAATATTTTTTGTTACACATAGGTGCTGTCATCTATTCTCATGGCTTGCCACTGTCACGAGAATACCTTTACAGGATCAAATGAGGAAGTTTCTTCTCCAAGGGTCAAGAAATTTGTCAACAATAGAGTAAGTGAAATAATTTAGCTTCATTATTATCAAATTAAATGTACTAAGGAGCTATCACATCACGTGCTTGGTGTACGTTAAACAGCCACAATGTTTATCACTACCGACACTTTTAACAAAATTAGTCTTTCGTGCTTTCTTTCTCGCGGAATGTATGTTTTTTGGTGATTCAACAAGCGCTGACGTATTTATAATATGTTATCAAGACAATATTTTTGCAACAACATAATTTTGTTAAAAACTGCTATTGGTATTTTTTATACATAAGTACATATCCTCACAGCTAATCCTCAAAATATCCTCAAAAGCATTTGAAAGTTGATGGTCACAAGATAGTAGAAATAAGATATTTTTGATAAAAGATTCGGAATGCTCGTAATTTTTATAGTAATTGAAATTAGTTGAGTTACCTGTGTTTGAATGTCAATTTTTATCCCGCGGGAGTCGTCAAATGCGACTTAGGTTAAACATCTTCTTTAATGGTTCTAAATCCCTAGATTCCCCTTTCTAGGATTTAACCTGTGAGTATAAGCATGTATGTATGAGAATCTATTGTTTTTGCTTAAAATACACCTGTTCAATCAACAAAATCATACGTAAGACACGTATCGCGTTAGCGTGTCAGTGTTATTATTATGACATTGCATTGCTTTCCGTCATATTTAAACAATAATTTGTTTACATCACAAAGTTGAATGTTTTTCTATTCTGTCATATTTATCATCAAATTTATGTTTATCTGTATATTTGTGGACATCATGGATTACATAACACTTTGTCTGAATTATAAAAAAACATGCAAGCAAAAATTATATTAAGTGGTATTATAATTAATATCAGTTTCGCTTCATGTAACTTAGTATCCTTTTTAAGGAGTATTTTTTAATTATCATATTTGAATGAATGAAGTTTTTCAAAGAAAACTGTTAGGGCTGCTAACTATCGCTCTTTACTGGTTATTCGCGAGATAAAACGAATAACCAGTAAAGAGATGCGGTCACCCTATTAGGCATCAAGCGACCTTTACGCAATCTAGATGGCGATGTTAATATTTTTTTTTAGGTTGTGTAGATGTTCCTAGTAATTATGAAATAACAAAGAGAACGAAACTCAATTGAATGGAAACCAATCTTAGTTCTAATAAATAAAGGAAAGAAAAATTTCGACACAGGCGCTGGCAGCCATTGACACGGTGGCTCAATTGGCAGAGCGTCGGGGCGTATACCCGAGGTCGCGGGTTCGATTCCCGCCTGTGTCGAAATTTTTCTTTCCTTTATTTATTCTTTATTTATTAGTAATAATCCCCACATAAGGTTTTCATGAACAAAAAGGTTTCAATCATAGTTCTGTACAAAATAAATCGTCCCTACACCATTTTTGGCTGATTCAATCCGTAAATGAGTCAGTGGAAATGCACTGAATTAAATAGTTTTTGATACTACGTTTCTTCTCTATTTAGTTAAGTACTTTATATGTAATAAAGTTATCATCGGATAACTGACTTTCCGGTTGTCCAATTTTCGATTAATTGCACTTGCTAGTAGCAAATTAAATAATATCAAACATAATAAAACAACTACTTATGAACTTTATTGAACTTTTTTATGTGCAATGATAATTTCACTTACAATATTAATATCAAATCCGTATTGGTGATTGCTAATTAAAAAGAATGAGTCGGTCTTAATAAAGCCTAAATGATCTGTTTCTGATGTTATTTTGATCCAAAATAAAGTGTGAATGAAAGAAGGAAGGCGTTTTTTAATTTGCATTCGAATTTATAAACATATTTTTTATGCGTGAGAGTATGCATCTATATTTACATTTAACAATGGAAATGAAAGGAAATGCATTACATGCAAAAGTTGTATGATTACAATATCATTTGCATGTCATTGCATTAGAAAAACTTTGTGCGGAAGTATATACATACAGACATACACATACTCACGGCTATAAATCCTAAAAAGTGTATGCCTGAGCTTCAGAGCTAGAAACGAAACTCATCACCCACATTTGGAAGTTGATAGGGGAGAAGATGGTAGGAATAAAATATCGTTGGTGATGGGTCTCCAACCGCAGTGCGAAAGTATTGTGATAAGAACCAATTGGAAGCTGTGGAATTTTTATATAATTTTGTTCGATTTAAGAACGATTTACGCCACGTAAACCTAAGGATTTGGGAGATTCTACTACAATAATATAATGTTTGTTACTTGATGAAATAACTATGTTTAATCTAAGGATGAAAAATTACAGTCAACTTCAACAGTATAAGGTTCAAAAAATAAGTCCAAAATAACTCAAATCAAAGGAAATAAAAGTGAAGATAAATAAAGTCGGAAAACCTCAAGTTCGTTTAACATAATGAATGGTTGACATAAAATCAAAAAATATAATTCTATAATGTATGTTTACGTTTATCCATTACTTTGAATGGCATAGATGAGTATAATATTAATTGACCCTTATTCTTTTTTATAATTCCAAACATGGCAATTGGCATTTTCTGATTCGGCTTAAGTATTATTTAATACAGAATCAAGAATTTCTTATAATTCTATTGCCGTGTAGTGTCGGCTTAGAATATCACTACCCCATTTCTACCGATGGGTGTACGTAAGAGGCGACTAAGGGTATTGGGGATTTTAAGGGATTTTTGGGCGATGCGGTTGGAGACCCATCACCAACAACCTTTATTTTTACCATCTTTTCCCCACTCACATTTCCAAAAGTGGCTGAGGAATTTCTAATTCCTTAGCTCTGGCTACCCCTTCTAGAGATTTACAGCCGTGAGTATATGTATGTATGTAATTTCTTATAGTCAGACAACCTATTAACCCAGAAATGCTATGGTCCGGTAAGGTTAGAAGAGGTAGAAGTCTAATGCGCATATGACTTTGATAGATATTTTTTTAATAACTTAGGTAGTTATTAAAAAAATAAGCTGATGCATTAGTTATACTTTTAAAAATTTAGGTGATGTTTTGTCTGACCGTTATGTATTTTATAATCTTAGGCATTAAAATCATTTAGCGTTTTAACTTTATGACACTTAAACATTTCAAGATTATATGTTTTGAACTTATGTCCAACGAGTTTATATTTTTTATTTGTTATATATTTTGAATAAAGGTATTGTATTATATAATAATTTGAAATATTTGGAATGTTTTGGTTTATTTAACATGTGTTTATTATTTATTGGTTTCGCGCATAATATAATAATATAATGTAATATGATTATCCCGGAGAGAGTATAATATATATGATATCAATTTGTGTATTATATGCATTATGCAGGATATTGTGTATGTGTGTTATATGGATGTGATATTTTTATCTAGTAATATGTTTATACATAATTATATATATAGTATAGTAACACATTATTATTTTATCAGATAGGCCGTGGCGTGACACATTATGGTTCTGGCTGAAAATCAGTTTTACAGGCATATGCCTTTAAATAATGCTGAGCCAGAAGCCAATTCTTTGCCTTCGTGTGCTTTTATTCCTTTTTAATGGTATTTTTAATTTTGATATTTTTTTGTTGTTGTTTGGTTTCGATTATTTTACGATGTTTGTATTGTGTGATAGTTGTGCCCTTAGGCAATGAATAAATGCTATCTTGTTTTTCTTTCTATTTTGACTTTTGTTTCACGTATTCAAATTCTTTGTTTTCAACAAAATAATTATTTGCAAGTGAAACATCTATTTGCTTAAGCCTAGTAGAATATTTTTTAAGTAGAATGGTGGATAGACGTACAAAAATTTATTTGATTTATTTAGGATATACTATGTGCTAATGTTGCTATTGGAAGTTAAAGGTCATCATAGTATATTTTTTGCAATGCTTCCCATTATGCTTAATATGCCAAACATGAAATCAACTAAGCAATAAGTTTACAAAAGATAAAAGAGTGTGAGAATTAAAAAAAACGTATGAAAATATTGGTTTTATATTTGATTATTTACTGTGTACTCAGTTAATAGTCCAAGCGTATTAATACATTCATTTCTGTACCGAAAAAAACAACTTCCAATATTGGTTTAATCGTAACTTTGCATAATACAGCGATACACAATGAAAGTGAAATGCAACGGGCGGAATGGAACTCACAAACAAAAGTAAAAGTGGATCCACTGGCATTGACACTGAAAGTAAAGCGATTATACTCGTAATACCAGTTGTAGACGCACGCACGCGTCTGACTCATCTTGAACTTGTGTGATGTGATGACCCTCTTCGGATTTCCTTCTAAACTAGTTTGAGTAACATTGACTGAGAATCGTAGATAGAGTTAATGCATATTTTTAATCCATTCCTGTTTTTTGTTTGTTATGCAATAATAATGTATTCTATGTCACGTCACAACTGTACTCTTTACATATGGTATAGTTTCCTGAAAAAATAGATGAAAATAAATTTACTAGTCTCTGCATGGGTATTAAGAATTCGAACAAAGACGCCTTACATACTACATAATAGATAACTTCATTGAATATAGGCCAGTGAAAGTACCCATATAATTAAATCAGCCAGTTTAAAGGAAACCTGAACAGGCTGTCACAATATTTGACATGTGCCATGTGTTGGGTTTTTCACCATGAATAAATCCGTACTCAATTTATATATTAAAAAAATACCCTCTTATTTTAATTATATGTGTAGTTGCCGTGTAGTGTCGGTTTAGAATAACACTACCCCATTTCTTCCGGTGGGTGTACGTTAGAGGCGACTAAAGGTATTGGGGCTTTTAAGGGGTTTTTGGGCGATGCGGTTAGAGACCCATCACCAACAACCTTTATTCCACCAACTTTTCCTCACGCAACTTCCAAAAGTGGCTGAGGAATTTCTGATTTCCTAGCTCTGGCTACCCCCTTCAAGGGATTCATAGCCCTGAGTATATGTATGTATGTATGTATAAAATAATGGTTAAATAAGATTTATGTATGAATAGCACTTTTCGTCATGTCATAAACTCATTATATGAAACAAATTAATTAATTCAATTCACATACATACATACATTAAATCGCTCGAGACGTTTGCCATGATCGTACAAAGTGGCGATCAACAGTCTCTGCCTGTCGTAATAGGAAATAATGGCATGCGTAATATGCGTATATGTAAATGTGAATGCAGCCTCAGAATAAAAGTTTAGTTTTGTCTATAGATACCTCCAATAGATTCATCTTATTACCAGCATAAGGGCAAGCACGAGCCGTGTTTAAACTAGTTATCGCGTGGGATAAAGCAGCCCTGCCAGGCAAGCACAAGCACTTTTTTATCGACACGATAACGGTTAGAATGAGATGGCAGTATAAGATACTAAATAAGTGCGTACGAGATGGCTGCTTTATCCCACGCGATAACTATTTTAAACACGGCTCGTGCTTGCCCTACCACTAATCTATGTACAAGAGTATTTAAAGATTACGTGGGGAATATGGTTCTTTGGAGTTCAAAATAATATAATTACTAGAAACTTTCTGATTTTTCACAAATGTGATTAACAAACTATTTAATTTTATAGCCTATTACTCTATAACACAAAAAACCCGTTTCTCAGTTAATTTATTATATTATTGCATTAAAATATTGCTTATAAAAAGCTTATAAAATATTCTTCTACATTAAATAAGTATAGATATGAAATATTCACATGTTATTTACATCGTTTTTGTGTTCTAAGTTGATAACAACAATTATAGAAAAAAATAAAGTGCTTACAAAAACGTCTAGTAAATTCTTTTTCAATTAAAGTTTCATTTCAACCTAGTTGAATGCGTTGACTGCCCATTAACTAAATTGTATTTGAATACCAAAAAAGTGCTAAAATTATCGCTTAATTATCCATTCATTGAATTTAATACTAGGGAAGTGTTGTCGCGTGTATATTCACACCTCACAATGATAGATTGATCGACACTTGATTGTTGATTACTTCTGTCACGGAACGATCCCTCGGTGATTGATTTATATGATTGTATGTTGCTGCTGTGAAATACAACTTTTAATTTTTTAACACTGTTACATATTTATAGTTAACTGTCTCGTAAATTATTGTAAGGAAAATGTTTATTACAAAATTAAGCAGAAAGCTGCTGTTTAAATTCGTGACAGCATTAATAAGACAGTAAAGATATAACAACGACGTCCGTGGCCGAGTGCATAGTTGACTAGCTTCTCGGTCCGGAGGTAGCGGGTTCGGTCCCCGCTGAGAGAAATGATGATTGTTTCCTAGTCGTGGGTGTTATTTATGTGTATTATAATAGTATTAATTATATCGCTAAGCTAGTATATACACGTTTTACTTTGTTTGGGGTACAATCTGCGTACTATCTGTCCGCATATTATTATTTATCTATTTATTTATAACTGTCTACTGTATATTAAATTTTCTTTGATTTTAACTCAGTAACACAAAGTCTACCTCTAAATACTTTAATCATATATTTTTTACAGAAACAACCCCGATACGCGTACGGGTATGGTGTGACCGACGCCAAAACTGGAGACGTGAAATCTGCCTGGGAATCAAAAGATGGTGACACCGTTAAAGGTATAAAAAAATCAAGAAACAAATATAATTTATCACGTGATTTAACTAATTTCTGATAATCAATACATAGTATAAAACAAAGTCGCTTTCGCTGTATGTCCGTATGTATGCTTAGATCTTTAAAACTACGCAACGGATTTTGATGCGGTTTTTTTCAATAGATAGAGTGATTCTTAAGGAAGGTTTGTATGTATAATAAATGCATAATATAGTAGAGAAACACTGATAAATTTAAAGGTTTCTAATGTGATGTCGTAAATAAGCACGTTTTTTTGCGCTTATATTGCAAACGCTGGCTGAACCCTACGAGATAGACCAAAATAATGTACTACAGTATTGTTCACCTTAAAAAGTTCAACAAAAAAGTCCGCGATGGTATATGTCTATCTCTTAGGGATAACCCAGCATAACCATTTTTATTCTTTACTAAAAAATGGTTATTTACGAAGTGATTTTAAACAATACAGCATTAATCCTTATCCAATGAAGTACCTTAAATAAATTGTGCATTTATTATAGATCAATATGCTTTTTACAGCATGTAATTAAAGTGAATATTACCGAAGATATTACAAATTTAAAATGCAGGGTCGTAGTTGTTTGCGCCGGGCGGCGCGTGCCTATAAATAGTCTAAGCAAAACATGTTTGTATTGGCTAATTAAGGGCCTCCCCGCATTTTGCAGCTATTGCGCTCACTCTTACGTCAAATTTACTGAGAGTGACAGGGACGGAAAAAACGCGCGCGCAGGATAAATGTAGTTTATTTAGTTTTATTGAATAACTATAATGTTTAAATGTAAAGTTAAACATCAAAGTTACAGATCTTAAAGCTACGCGTATATAGACACATAATGAGTTCACATGTATGTTATGCCAGTGGAGCCTATACGGTTTTTATGAAAACAAAGCATGTTCCAATTCAATTTTTTTCATCATATTTTTCAACAAATTATTAAAATGTTAAACATCAAATTTTAACACCATGAACTAATCACCAACATATATTTTATTCATGTCATATCATTATCATTAAATCAGATTTTATAGAATTTCCAAACAATCAATATCAACCTATTTTTCCGGGGACGCCCTTAATGACAAAAAAGCTGTGAACGTTGTGTATAAGGACATTCTGTAGTAGGTATATTTTGCATTGCACCCGTGCGAAGCCGGGGCGGGTCGCTAGTTTAAGATAAAACTAGATTCATGATAATAATATCCAAAACTTTTAATTTTATTTTTTTAAGTTTACACAGCTTGAAGTAGAGTGTAGCTTTGAATATCACTAATCTAATGCTCTTCACTCAATTTTAGAAGTTGAGTGGGAATAACATGGTAAAACAAAGGAGGAAAAGAGGAGGACACCGTCCAAACATCACTTGAACAGCCTCCATAGCCCATAATAACCTCTTACGGACACTTATGGGAAAGAATGTGTTTGTTGATTTTCTAAGCTGAGACTGCGCAGTTTATTTTCTCTTTAAATAAATTCCTAAAATAGTGTGTGTAAAAAAAATCTTGCATATAATAAAACATAACATATATTACGTGACAAATACGACTTAGCCATGTGGGTTTTCTCACGATGTTTGCCCTCAGCGTTAATTACCATAATAAATTAACCACACACATTATTATGACAAATCTGTATAGGCCGGACCCGGGGTCTGAAACCATCTGTTGGCATCAAAGGCGGATACACCCATATATATGGGCCAAATAGGATTTGTGTTGAAAAAAATGGTGTTTAAAATATATAAAACTGCTTGTACATACATACACTCACGGCTATGAATTCCAAAAAGGGGTAGCCAGAGTTTCAGAGCTAGAAACTCCTTAGCCACATTTGGAAGTTGATAGGGGAGAAAATGGTAGAAATAAAGTCTCATCGGTGATGGGTCTCCAACCGCATCGAGAAAAAACCAATTTAAAAAGCTCCATGCTCTTATTCGCCTCTTACGACACCCGTGGGTAGAAAGGGGTAGTGACATTCTAAGCCGGCACTACACGTCAATTCGAATATACTAAAGAACGTAGGTTAAGAAAGAGGGGTTTACCAGGATCCTTCAAAGTAGAAAGTGATGGCTACTGTATGCTACAATAATAAAATAAAACTAAGAGCGTGAGAATAATGTATATAGTAAATAGTTTTCTAACTTGTTGTCAGCTAAAACAACTGACATAAATCTTTCAAATGAGAGCTAAATTCTACATGGTATTTAATATTAAGGGATCTTTTTCAAATAGATAAAATTATACAAATTAAAATATTAAATATTTTTCAGGTCACTACAGTGTACTAGAACCCAATGGTTCGGTCAGAACAGTGGAATATACAGCGGATGCTACAAGTGGGTTTAAGGCGGTAGTCAAGAAGGAAACATCTGATGTTCCAACCTCAACGGCAACAAATGATATTCAGAAAAAATCCACAAGAGACTATATGCATTCTGAATCAGATTTGGATATATCAAGATTTAAAATGTATGAAGAGTCTGTCAATCCAAAAAAGAAGCAGTCAAAAACTCATTACACTAGTGAGCTTCCAATGCTATCATATAAACAATATCTAA
Source organism: Bedellia somnulentella (assembly GCA_963576735.1). NCBI lineage: Eukaryota > Metazoa > Arthropoda > Insecta > Lepidoptera > Bedelliidae > Bedellia > Bedellia somnulentella. The sequence goes on along the minus strand of OY755176.1, from coordinate 13,884,822 downwards.
AAGCAATAAAATCAGAATCTAAATATGACGAACCTCCAACAAATACGAGGTCTAAGAAATACAACAAACCTTACGGAAAGAAATCTGGCCCGAAACATGAACTTAGCAGTGAGTTAGAAAATAACTATGGAGAAAAAATTCAAAACAAATATATAGAAGATTTTTATAAAAACTTTGGTCAATTCAAAGACCCCAAATTCTTTTATGACAACTCAGAAGTAGGTCATAAAATTAAACATGATGGAGATCCATTCATGAAGTTCTATGAAACAATGGCGGCTTCTGAATTGATGAACAATTACAAAGATTTAGATTTTATGAAATCACAAGTAATTAAGACACCACAAATGAAAAAGGTCCACAAAGCCCAGCTGTATAATAATGCATTTAATCTAGATGATGATCTCTTTATGGCATCGAGAAAACGAAAAAATAAAATTTCGAAAGCAAAGTTACCTTTAGCTAATGAGTTTGAACCAACAGCATTTAGTAATCCTGAAGAAGAGGACTATTTCCCGCACCATCACCATTCTGATGATTGCAAAGATAAGAAAAAAGATATGGTAGTGCGAAAATACGTTAAGAAGAACAAAAATATGGCAACCAGTTTCTTAGATATATTTGATATATAGATTTAACTAGTTTACATTACAAATTAAGATTTGCTTGTAGGAATAACTTGTTTTTAAGTTATACTTTGTTTAAATAAATATTAAATTAATTTACGATGTTTTCTTTTGTCTGTCCCTTTCAAAGAGCTTCTGATTTCATTTCTATGAATTTCATTTAAGCTGTGCTTAAGGATAATCACTATGTTAATGTCCACATACGTAACAACTCAAAAGAAAAACTAGTCGCTTAAAATATTTGTGATTATCCGGTAGAAGTAACTGATTTAAGTTTAGCAAAGCAAGGTCGTTACAGTCCAATAATTTGCATAAATTATACCAAGCTATACGAGACAATAATGGTTTATGATAAAAAATATCCGGCCAATGTGTATGATATTGCTCAAGCCAAAAGCAATCGCCGATAGTGAAAGTAGTTGGTGTGACAACGCGAAACTGGAGCGACTAGGAGCGGTCCGAATTACCTCACAAGGACGGCCGATATAACATTACTTACTTTTAACTTATATGAACATAATAAATTATATGTTGCTATATTTTATTCAAGGGGCCCTAAAAGTTATTTGATTAATATTATTTACATAATTATTACGCTGCGTGGGGAGATTTCGCTCAAGGTGCACTGATGCGGATTCAGTGCAGTGGTGGAGTTTTTTAGCTTTGTCACATTCATATTCTTACGGGTATGGCTAGAAGCGGTAGGAAATATTAAAAACTAGAAATTCTTCAGTCACTTTTGGAAATTAAACACAGAAGAACATTTTAAAATTAAGAGTTCATTGAGTTTGTCATTGGTATCCAACGGTATCTTTAAAAATCACTTAAAAGCCCAATTTCCCAAGTCACCTCCTACAAAAACTCACGGAAAGAAATGAGGTAGTGTTATGCTAAGCGAAAACTACATATGTGGCTTTGATATCATGACATAATAAAGATATTTAATACCTTATACATACTTCAATATGTTGATGTATTTAGTTACTAGAATAGCACTATCTTATATCTATCTTATGATTTGTTCATGAAAACCTGATGTGGGGATTATTTCTAATAAATAAAGGAAATAAAAATTTCGACACCAGCGTTGCAAGCAAGTTGACTTCCAAATTTGTAAAAAAAAACAGGGGTAGGAAATGCTAAAACTACTTAAAAAGTGTAAAAGAAACAAAGAACGAACAATTTCGCACTAGAAGCCACTTGACACTATAGCTCAATTGGCAGAGTATCGGGGGCGTATACCCAGATCAGATTTGAGGGTCATTTATTATTTATTTATTATATCTATCTTACGTTATAGGGGGACTAAGGGTAAAAAGCTGATTGGCGATGTGATAAGGTATCTTAATCACCAAGATACTATTAACTGACTTTATTTCTCCAAGCAACAAAAGTGGTTTGTTGATCGTAAAACGATGGTAGGATAAATCGCTAGATAATAAATCCTTAAATAATAAATCAATCGATATGTGTGCTGCAATCCTACAACCTACAACCAACAGGAAACTTATTAAAAAGTATTGCTTAAATCTACTGTTTAGAGAATACGCTGAGTTTAGATACTTGCCATATGTTTGCAAGGTGCGAGGTTTTCATGTATTATAAATAATAAAGGTATCAAGTTATTCTGATTTCCGAATAAATTTCCGAAAAAAAAGTCAGTCCTAAAAAGCAACTTATATTAACATACTATGGCGTCTAAAAGTATAATTTTGAACAGCCTCTTTGGTAGCAAAGTATGTATGTAGCCACATTTATAATTAATACGATTTAATCTTGCAAACCCATTAAAACTGTTTATATGCAAGTTACTATTTTTATAGCAGTGGCTTTGTACATTCACTAAGTTTGGTGAACAGCCCCACCACTGGCGTACGTTCATGTCACGGCCAGTTAACTGTCGCAATTGTAACCATAGTTACCGCGGTGTAGGCACCAGACATGAACATAAATATTAATCAAGCCTTTGTCTTAACTTACAATCTTTTACGTTAATTGAAAACTTTATTTATTGATATTGAAAATAACACATATCGATGTAAAAGGCTTGTTTAAGTAATCTGACGTTCATGGGGTTCTCGTGGTGAAAAAATCACATTTCTTTATTTTATAATGTTAAGGAAACAATTCATGTAATATTTGATGCTAAATGCAAAATGAATGTAATAAATTTACCTAAAATAATAAGCATAAGCATAAAACATAAAGCATAAGCATAAACGTTCACGCCGAATATCCCCGAAGGGGTTGGCAGAGGTACTAATACTTCTGAACATCACGTGACTTTGTCACCTGGTGATCAGAGTACCCACGTTTTGCATGGACAGTGTACTCACGTGATAGGGGGCAAGCCTAAAATATATAATTGTAAAAGTTTACAATTACCGTGCCAGAATGTTGATCACTTATTCATTTTGTTTAATACGTTTGGGCTTACAAATAAAAGTCTTGTAAAGGCAATGGTAAAATTTTGACCCGGATTATGACAACGGAATCAGTTCAAGCTTGCTATTTTAAACAGCTATAACTGAATTAGCATTCTTGCTGTAGCTAATAATAGATCTTGTTAGTCCATTCGATACTATTAAACTTTAAGCGGGTCATATCAATTAATTTTCTGAGTGATTTATCTAAAGTAGAATCATGTAATTTTTTTATGTGACATTGTTATTCTTATATTAAATAAAAATTGCAGTAGATTTGGCAGAAGCTTTTATTCTTAATAATAAATTGTCCACTGCTGAATATCTGCCTACCTTAAAAGTTTCCAACACGACCTGTCCTGTGCTGCCATCGCTCGTCAGCTTCCCGCAACCGGTCCATCTCGCAAGTGGCCTACGCACAGTACTCACACTGAGTCCTCCGGTACGTGGCCGCCACTCCATAACCATCAAACCCTTAAAGACGTTGGCTTTTCGATTAAAAAGTGATCATTTCGGATTTTGTAACTCTTTGAGATGTGCCAGTTACTCCGATTCTTCTAGGGATCTCCTCTTTGCATAACAAAATAACACAATTGAATGCCTACTATGTCATAATTTCAAGAGATATAAAATACGTTAATAAATGTGTATACATATAATCATAGCTATTCACCTCAAAAAGTGTAGCCAGCAGTACGCATTGTTTGTCAAAAAGTGTGATATCCAAGAATAATACTTATTCAATTAAAACCATTCTGCTGGACATTCAACATTTTAAAATAAATAAATTAACGACCACATCTAAACATGTAAAAAATTGTTGTCCACTATGGCCACATCGAGTGAATATTTATGGACAGAAACCCTTGAAAACAGTAGGTCAATTATACATGATTACATGTTTGATACAATAATTACCGATTTATATTAACAATATTGATCTAGTTGTTGTAAGCGTGAGAATATTTTGCCAACTCCGATAAAAAATCATTTTTGCACTGTTTATAAAGGACATGTTTTAGATATCGGCAATGTACTTGTGCTTATTGTTTTTGAATGTCTTAGAAGTATTTTTTACTAAGTTTTGATGTTATTAATGAATAACATGTGACACTTTGCACAGATAAATTAATTAATTATGCTTCTCAAAATGTCTGCTATACCTTTGCCAAGTCAACAATTTTGATGATTGAACCAGATAAATGGAAATGGAGAATGTCAAGACCTCTATCACGTCTCTCCAAGTAAAATGTAGTCACTCTAAACACTGGGTGACAATGTCACGTGATGTCTAGAAATATTAGTACCTCAGCCTACACATTCGGGAAAACAATAATAAGATCTACATCTCATACATCTTTAAATCAGAGGCGATGATTAGTTACTCAGGTCGATAGTCTCTCATTATGAATCTTGCGTGAGCAGAAATTATGTGCGGACTATTCAACAAAATTGTATTTTTTAGTAAATGTAAAGTAATCAAATCGTTTAATTACTCCTAATTATCATTGAGCTAATAGCATGTGAAGTGTAGGCTTTCCTTCTTCGTATTTAACATTGAAAGAAGCATGCAAATAAATAAACATGTTTAATTTGGCATGCAATAGGTTTTCTAATTATCAAATTTACATATCATTATAAAGATATTCCGATTGAAACAGGAAAAAAACTATTGCAGTTTTTTTAATAGCATCACCGTATCTATCTTATCTATTATATTCATGTTTTATGGAAAAGTTAATGTAACGTTACACTGTGGACTATGATGCTGTCATAGCTTTATTTTAAAGGATTTAATAAGGGAATAACCAGCAAAGCATTTCACTAAATGTTCATTATTATTCATAATATGCATGTCAATCAACGTGATTGCTAGGTTCACCGTACCTGTATAAAGTGTCATTGTCTTTAACAAGATTGTGCAAGTATTCAAATCAGCTTTGATTATTACAGACGAAAGAGAAGATAGATATATGATTAACATACAAACATACATATACGCACGCCATTAGTCCCCATTGAGGTAGGGAGATACTATCGTTCGCCACTTTGTACGATCCTGACAATTCCTCGGCTTCATTACGACCATCAATCATACCAGTATATGATTAAAAACGTTAATATTATTACACTTAATGGAGGCGATCTAATATAAGAGAAAAAAATTGATTATTGCTTACAAATAGTATATTTTATCCAGTTAATAAAACGTTCAATTAACATGTCAATAAAATAATTAGTTTACAATCACTATTATATAACTTAAATATGTAATAATTTTTAAGATAAACTTTTATAATTAGTTTTATTTTAAACGCGGAACTGACCTCGATAAAAGCAATGAAATTAGTTGAGAACAATCGTTGTCTAAGAAAGGCGTTCGAATTATACGGCTGATAAAATATTGTTAGACCTAATGCTCTACTTCTATTTGTCTCGACTTTGAACGTAAAGCGCTGTAAATAAGTTTGCCATTCTTAATATTGGACTTACTAATAGGTTGTACGAAAACATAATATGGATATAACTTTCATATTGTAAAGATATTTATATTTTCTGTCTAGTTTCGGTTTCTAGCACAACCACATTTACGTTGCAATACCCTTAGTGGCCCCTTACAGACATACACAGGAAGATATTGGGTATTGCTATTCTAAGCCGAGACTACATGGTTTGATTGAGTTGATGTCCAAAATAATATGTACCAAGTCAATGTTTTAGTATTTCTGATGGTTAGTTAAGCAAAGTTCGTGTATCAATCATAGTAGTGCTAAAGTCTATCAATCCAAAATAGGCCAGTGTGTAAGATTAAAGGTTAGAAACCGTTTCCAAGGTAGTCTTGAGCACCTCGGTGGGGCAGGGAGGCATAAATTTGCAATTTGACGTATCATAACCTAGAATTTTCGTAACCAGTTTTGCGCTATCTGCTTTTTATCATCTTGTCCTCTATCACTCTCAAATGTGGCTGAGGAGTTTCTAGCTCTAAAGCTCCGGCTACCCCTTGCTGGAATTTAGAGCCGTGAGTATATGTGTGTATGAACGCTTGAAGGATAGCAGGCTGTTGTGCGCCTGCTGCTCGATCACAAAGTTGACCCACGTTGTAAGGGCCTTGAAGAATGTGGCGTAGAAGAAATAACACGGCAACTTGTTCGATTTGCGTTTATTACGAATTTATTTGAAACTGTTACAGCTGTATTAGGGTTTATGCTATATAAACTTTAATTGTACAATGACTTCGCGTCTTCTGTGTCTTCTTGCTTGAAATAATGTGATGAAAGGAAAAGAAAAATGCAGCCGTCATCCGGGTTTTATAGACGAAACTGTTTGTCTCTTTTTTGATGGCGCTTGACGTGACTGACGCGCCTCTGGATTGTTATGTTTTGAGCCCGTTAAAGCACTTGGATTGGAAGTGTCTTTAACATACTGGGGGGCCATTGAAGACGAGTCTTCAATCTTCATCTACAAGTAGGCACAAGCGATTTATGGCTCGCCTTACTGTCGATTGCATGGTCTTGATATCGGCCACTCTCGGGACACCATCTGCCCCTGGATATAGTTTAGTGACTCGCCCTCTTCGCCATAACAGAGGTGGAGAGTTATCTTCGCTTATTAGGACAAGATCACCCATGCGCAAGTCTCTACATCTTACTCGCCATTGAGTTCGCTGTTGTAGCTCTGATAAATATTCCCTGTGCCATCTCCTCCAAAATGTTTGCCGTAGCTGCTCCAACAGTTGAAAGCGGTCCAATCTCTTCGTCGGTAAGTCTGCCAGATCCGGTGATGGAAGAGCCGTGAGTGACCTGCCGAGGAGAAAGTGTCCCGGTGTGAGAACTGCCAAATCATTTGGGGAGGAGGAAAGGGGAGCGATGGGTCTACTGTTGAGGATAGCCTCAACCTGGGCAAAAAGAGAAGATAATTCCTCGAATGTGAGGTGGGTGTTACCCATGATGCGTTTAATGTGAAACTTAGCAAGCTTAATGCCAGCTTCCGCGCTTCCGTTGAAATTAGGGGCGTAAACCGGGCAAAATTTAAAGTTAATATTTTGAACATTAGCAAACTGCACAAATGAGTCTTTATTGTCGTTAAAAAATGAATTTATTTCCTTAGCTGCGGCAACGAAATTTCGCCCATTGTCACAAAATATTTCCGTGGGTTTTCCCCTGGCGAAAATAAAAGCATAAAGAAATTATGATGATGACCACCGTTGATGATGATGATAATCATGGTGATTGATCATCGCACTGATTCAAATACATCTGATAAATGAATCCAAAAAAAAATATATATGCTAAAGTTCAAAGTCGATGAACTTGTAAGGTCAACTACCTCGATGTCAATGACCTTTAGGTAGTCAGCTGCTTACTGTATCTAGAAGGAAAGACATAATAAAATAGCAAATAATGATTGATCCATGTGTAGGATGATGTAAAGTGTATAAGTATTGTATAAAGTAAAATATTTGTATATAAATGTAAATTAAAAGTAAACCATAAACAATTGTTGAATGTTTGTTGTGTATGAATTCATTCAACTTAGGTTATTAATAACCAATTGGTTTTGGTAAGGTGTAAGTATCACCAAGACGGTAATCTGCTGCCTTGAGTGGGCTGAGAGGACAGAAACGTCTAGTTTTTAGTCTATGAGTTCCAGTTAACTTGGTAAAAGAACTGCTATTAACAAAATTACAAGTTTGTGAATTTTGTGGTAATGAATGGGAAATCTTGCCAGCTATAATCCAGCCTAGCTGTGAATGATGCAGCATGGGTAGGCCTGGACCTAAAGTGAGCCTTTCGGAGCCAAGTAGATCCCAGAATAGATCGCCTCCAATCATAATGTCAACCTTTAGTGGTTGATTGAATTGAGGATCAGCTAATGTGATAGCTGAGGGAAGAGTGATATTTGAAACATCAATGGCTTCATTAGAATGCCTTTTTGCTATGGAAGGCAACACCAAAAAGGTGTGAAGATGTGAGTATGTGCCAGTGCGGGCACGAATTAACGCTGAGCACTGATGTGGTCTCAGGTTAAGAGAGGTGTTTCCAACGCCTGCAACACTGTTGTGTATTGAGGGTGTGGAAGCTAACTTAAGGCGATTCCTTAAGTCAGCGGAAAGAAAAGAGTAGTCAGAGCCGCTATCTAGCAAGCATCTGACTGTCTCCACCTTACCATTTTGGGGATTGATGATGTCAATCATGGCGGTGGAGCGAATGATCCCTGAAGGGGAAACTGGAGGACTGAGAGAAAGCGACTGAGGCATTGAAGGGACAGGATGTGATGATGGAGCAACATCATTTTGAAGAAGGGGAGAGCTGTGTAGCAGAGTGTGATGGCGTCCACCACACTTACGACAGTCTCCATAGGGACACTTGGCAACCATATGGTCAGACCGAAGGCAATTTGTGCAAACCTTAAGCCCAGTGACCCTACTCCGTCTGTCAGCCAATGTGAGCTTTCTGAAACGTAAGCATCGGAACAGTAAATGTTTACCCTTGCAAAGGGGGCACTTGAAATTAGTATTAGTTGTAACTGTTGATGCTAGAGTGGCATTGGGTAAACGTGAGGGCAATTGAGGATTGCTAGCCTCACCGCTTACATTACCTGAAGTTGAAACAATAAATGCTTGAGGTGGATTTATTGTTTGTTTAATATGATTGTTACTATGATAGTGTTTTAAATCATGGCTATTATTATTATTATTATGACTGTTGTTTGAACCCTGTGATGTGTTAATCCTTACCTTACTTTGAGGTAATGTCTCTAAAATGTCAGCTCTTATCTTTAAAAATTCCTTTAAATCATTGAAGGTTGGCAACTCTGAATGAAGATTACCTTTGTATTCTTCCCATTTGACATTAGTATTTAAATCAAACTTTGAGGAAGCTAAATAAATTAAAATAGAATCCCAGTGTTGAACTGGTTGACCTAAAGTCTGTAAAGCCCTAACATTCTTGGTGATGTGATCACTTAAAAACCTAAGAGACTTGTCTGATTCACTCTGCATAACCTTGAGATTAAAAAGTGCACTAAGGTGATTATTAACTAATTGTTTTGTATTGTTATACCTTTCACATAATATATTCCATGCTTCTACATAATTGAAATCAGATACCTCAAGATTTGCTATAACCCTGGCTGCTTCACCTTGTAGGTATGAGCAGAGGTAATGAAATTTATGAATAGGTTTAATATGATTATTATTGTGAATTAATGATTCAAATGTATCTCTGAATTCAAGCCATTTGAAGTATGAACCATCAAATTTAGGTATAGTGATTTCAGGTAGCCTAAACCCCATTGTGCCTTGACCATTACAGTGGCATGGATGGGAGGCCTTTGACCCTTCAGTGGCATCTTGGAATTGGTCTGCAGGTTTGTTGACACCGAGCAGATTTCGAGCCTTCACAATACAAGAACAGAATTCATTTGATATGAGTTCTCTTTCATCTAATTCATAATCTAAGTTACTAAAATTAAGAGCTTCCATTTGTGATTGCAGGTGTTCAAATTGAGAGTTTAACTCCAAGAACTTATCTAGCTTTAATGATAACATCTGTTCATCCCTTGATGACAATGGATGGGATTCACAGTGCTCTAGTAATTTAAATAAATATTTCTTAAAGTGGGTTATTTGCCCTTTGATGGAACTGCGTTTATACTTAAGCACAGTATATTCATCGCTTGCCATTTTGGCAGGGCTTGAGCTTCGACTGGCATGAGCAGTGTTTGTTTTTACTGATAATTCACTGTCAGTCATATTGAAAAGGAAATTAATAATTAATAATTAATAAGTAACTAGTTAAGTGAAAGGTTCTGGTATATAGATAAATTTCTGGAGTTAATTGTTATAGTAAATGGTGTGGCAAGAATGTAAAATTAAAGTAAATTGTAAACCGGTTTACGCTCCTTGTGAAGGTGACGCCGCTGGAGACAACAGGCAGCAGCTGAATGATGCAGGCCTGCGTTCCTCGGTGAAGTTCACGTTCACTGAAATTGTTTGAAACAGTAGTAAGTATATATCCCTGAATCGTTTGGTAGAGCGGAAACTGGCATGAAACTAACCAATATTAAGTTTGTATATTGAAATTAATTGAATTAAGTGAAGAGTTGATTGATATGCTGCTAGAGTTGCCGGCACATGTGAGGTATGAGTACCTTAACTGCTGCCTTTACTTAATTGAGTGAATGTATATAAGCAAAGTGAGTCAATGATTCACATGTGCACTTGATGGCTGTAGAAAATATATGGTTGATTAACCTAAGTGAAGAGCATGTGGTTTTGTAAAATTAGTTATGTTGCTCACTAGTTTTACAAAAACACTAAAATGCCAAAGTGAAGTTAAAATATTGAAAACTAAGTAATTAATGCAAGACAAGGCTGAAATTCTGATATTGATATGATTAAGAAACTATTTAAGTTGACATGTGGTATGAAACATAACCTGGATGTCCTTAATAGAGTGCGCTGATTCCACTTGGTGAGGCGTTGGAGCCTGTTAGATGAATTGCTGTAAGGTTAAGTTGCAATTATCTTTGTAAATGTTATGCGCTAACTCTGTAGCACATGGGAGGCCTATGTCATACACTGGATCACAGAAACCAGCGGCTGTGGCTCAGAAATAGCTGAGTGGTGATTGCCATGTGCAATCAGTTCAACTTTAATTTCATCATGTGGACCATGCCGTTGAGAATCTATTCTAACCTCAAAATTTTAAGAAAATAAATGGGAAGTAATGTGCTTTCTAGGTAATTAAATAGATTTATGATAAGATTGATGTAAAATACAAAGGGATTGCTGAGATATTAATGGATGTAAATTGATTATCTATTGATTATCTTGACTAATTTGCCCGTGGTGAGGGGTTTTAAGGTGAGGAAAAGAAAGGAATGATTGGCTCACGATACTCTCCTCGGTAAGATGCTGGCAGGTGGGATGGCTGCTGTGTCCAACCCTTGGACCTGGCTTCTTCACCGGCGGCTTGGCGTGGCGTGGCGTGGTCCTCCTTTTCTCTCGTTCTTCGTCGTGGTGCCTCTGCTGCGTAGGCTGAAGTTTCTGTTCGGGCGCCAAATGAAGGATAGCAGGCTGTTGTGCGCCTGCTGCTCGATCACAAAGTTGACCCACGTTGTAAGGGCCTTGAAGAATGTGGCGTAGAAGAAATAACACGGCAACTTGTTCGATTTGCGTTTATTACGAATTTATTTGAAACTGTTACAGCTGTATTAGGGTTTATGCTATATAAACTTTAATTGTACAATGACTTCGCGTCTTCTGTGTCTTCTTGCTTGAAATAATGTGATGAAAGGAAAAGAAAAATGCAGCCGTCATCCGGGTTTTATAGACGAAACTGTTTGTCTCTTTTTTGATGGCGCTTGACGTGACTGACGCGCCTCTGGATTGTTATGTTTTGAGCCCGTTAAAGCACTTGGATTGGAAGTGTCTTTAACAACGCTTTTCGGCTTTTCTGGTCGGTACTCCGTCCATTTTGTGCATTTTGATCACTCTAAGCTTAAGAACATAAAAAATTGAAAATTGAGTTGATACAATAAAGTTAATTGGGGATTAATAAATGGATCATTCAATATTCTGTGCCCGCTTATCTAATTATCTATAAATTTAGCTACAGAATTGGAATAACATACATACATACATATACTCACGGCTATAAATCCCTTGAAGGGGTAGCCAGAGCTAGGGAATTAATAATTCCTCAGCCACTTTTGGAAGTTGCGTGGGGAATAGATGGTGGAATAAAGGTTGTTGGTGATGGGTCTCCAACCGCATCGCCCAAAAATCCCTTAAAAGCCCCAATACCGTTAGTCGCCTCTTACGTACACCCACCGGAAGAAATGGGGTAGTGCTATTCTAAGCCGGCACTACACAGCAATTGGAATAAGACATTCCTTAGCCACTATTGGAAGTAAAGAAGGGAAAATATGACATTATGAAATTGGTGATGCCTTTGCAGCCACACCACCTTGAATCATTACCAACATATTTACTTACAACATCCACGAATAAAAATAGGGTGATGATATTCTTAAATATGACTACATCTTTACGCTGCTACCATTAGTACATTCTAAAGGAATGGGTGCTTCAATGGGAAACAGTATGTCAGATACTATTTAAAAAAACCTTGCCTGTGTTCTTAAAAAAAAATTATCCATATCTTTTAATGCCTCCATGGTCCCGCGGTTAAGCGCTTGGCTTCAAGTACGGAGGTTCCGGGTTCGATCCCCGGGGGGTAATCTAAATTTAATTTGTAAGATTTAACCCAAGTAAGCCGTCGGTCCCGGCTACTATTACGATAGTAGTCGATAGTCTGCCAACACGTAATTGGTCAGCGTAGTAGACTAAGGCCAAATCACCCTTTATAGGGTAGGCTCGAGCCCCTTGGTGGGGACATATATGAGCTGTGAGTTGAGGTATATCTTTTACACAAAACTAATCCTGAAAATTAATTTTGACTCTAGTAAAAGGTAAGTATTGAAACAATCAAAATCTTATCCATATTACTCTGTCTAGTATGCAAGCTCGAAGGCAGCGCCCACTTTATATATCTAAGTACATACAACCTAGCTACAATCAAACCGGGATACAAACCTATACTAGTACCTATAGGACAGGCCCAGTATATAAGGTGCAGTTACTAAGATTATTGACACTAACACTATTCAGTTTAACCAGTGCACTGTCCTAGTAAAATTAACTGCTAAAATGTTCGCAAAGGTAAAGTGTTAAAGTGATATTGAAAGAGCTTTTAGTTTTTTACCAAATAGTGAAATAATATGTGGATCAAGATAACCGGTTTTTATTTTGAATTCAAAGGCGTGGTTGGCATATAATGTTGATATAATGGAAAAATACGCGTTCATAGTTACTAACAAATGTTTGTTATTTCAACATTTACATTAAAGCAAACGCTTCACAAAACAAGACATCAAAATATTTTAAAGTGTTGTGTAAATAAATTTTCATGTATTTGGTACACAACGTGATACTCTCTCTCATAATAATTTAAGTATTTTGTTATTGCGCAAACATATGTATGTCAAATGTAGGCGACACAATAATAATCTACAACTTAATTACATTAACATACGAGTACCCGTGTAAGCTTATAAGCCAGTTTTTGACAAAAACTGTCAATGAAATCTGTGTAAATGTAATGTTAATCCTTTATCTGTTATGCAAATGTTCTTTTTAACTTTTACCTTTACATCAGTTTCATTATCTCTGTAAAAAGAGATTACAGTTTAAATTTGAAATAATGATTGAGTTTTCAGTATTTCTTCGACCGAAATCACAGCGTTGTGTCGGTTTAAAATAGTACTAACCTATTTTTTTCTGCTTTTTTCGTAAGATGTGACTTGGGGTATTGAGCAATATGAGTGATTATTGGGCTTTGTACAGTCGCCATCAGATATATCGGAGCGGCCGAGGTACTCAAATATATCTGAGCAGCAATAAATTTCAATAAATTCTTTACGGTAAATAAGGTCAAAAAGATCTGAACATCCAATTCGCCACAAATATATGAGCAGTGGGTTTTCAATTAAATCTGAACACCCAAAGAGACAATAATATGTGAAAGCGCAACTCGTCAAAGTTATCTGCTCAGACAGGGTGATCATAAATATCTGAACATTTAAGGGAAATATACCTTAAAGCACTAAGCATACAGTTTAAAATTCTTAATCATACTACGCTAGAATACATTTTCTACACAACCACCATTTGGTTTTATCAATGTCAAAACTAAAAAGAGTCTTGCTGGGAGGTATGCCCCACTGGTTGTACGGTCCCAACTAGTTGTACGGTTAGTATATTATTAGAAAAAAAATACTAAGTCGTTTCTCACTGACCAACTCCATTTTTTGACAGAAACAGGTAAGAACATGGTGTTAATAGAGGAATGGGTTTGTAGTTGTATAATTTTCACCGGTAAAAAAACATCAAGATGTAAAACAACTTAGAATTTTTGAAACATGTATGCCATTTTTTACATTGTATGTACCAGGGTAGCATAAATGTAAATGCAGCTTTAATAAAATAAAAGGATAAACTAGTTTTCACAAAATTGTACTTTTTCCTGCTGTTTTCTGTAACGTATTATACGCATTCATATATATAATTATAACGTAATATATAGCATTATATTAAATGAGATCAATAAATCTAAAGGTTTAATAAATAAAATAGAAAAAAAAGAACATGAATTCTTGATAAAAATAAACACAAGTTAGGATTTGAACCCTGACGCAACGGATTACCATTATGATTTCTATTCACTAAACCGCTAGGCCATGGTGACTGACACGAAAGTGGATGAAATATTGCAAAGCATTCGTACTTATTTTAATTTGGCAGCTTTTATATTACCATAGATATAGAAGCACATGGATTAGCAGTAAGTGACAAACGTCATAGCATAAACGTCAACGAAGGCTGGACCTCTCAGAGACGATAACAGCCTACAACGATTTTGACATAAAACATGAAAGAAAATAATTTACTTATTTTAACCTTAATGATTTTTTTATTAAGTTATTAATATTTAATAACTTAATAAAAGTGAAAAAAATAAATCTAAATCGAATACATATTCTTTGGCAAACACAAAATTATTAGCCATTTATGTCCAAACTAAGACTGTAATAAATAATTACACTGGTCTATATGATCTTAAACCAAAGTTTTCAATGCAAATATATGATGAAAAATATCTTGTGTCATCATATCATCATCAATGTCATCATAGTACTTTTTCTTGGTATTTATTAAAGATTTTCATTTGATAGTAAACACGAAAATAAAAGACTAATTTGAATATTTTCCATTTAAAATGAGTAATTGTAAAGTTATGATTTTTTAAAGATTGTTCAACTTTTGTACTTAATGACGTCATCGATCGATAAAATCACGTCAAATGTTTTATAAAAATGTTGCTGATTGCAAAACATATCACGAATTTGTGATCTCAAATGAAATTATTACGATATTATACTAAACAAACCTATGATTTTCGATATTTTATTAATAAACTGCAAAACCGTATGTCTTTGAAACAACATTGAAGGTCAAACACTGTTACAGTTTTTTTTATATAATAACAGTCATCTTAGCTTCAATTGATATAATTTCAAGAAAATATGGTTATATATCTCGAAATGGTTTTGTAATCAGCATCACTTTAGTAAAACTTTGCATACCGAATTAGGCAAAAATAACAAATACGTGAATTTTTATCAATTTTAATAGGGCTAGTATGGGATCCGCCATACTAATGTCACGCACACACATTCATTTACGCACACCGTTGTACTTTTTTTTGGTCTCGCCTGTCGTATTTTTATTGCCAATCTATATACGTAATTATAGCATAATAAATCTGCGAATCTATATATATAAAAGAAAGTGGTGTTAGTAATACTATTTATAACTCAAGAACGGATGAACCGATTTGGCTGAAAATTGTTAGAAAGGTAGCTTAGAACCAGGAAAAGGACATAGGATATATATCATCATGCTAAATATCGTAGGGGGTAAGCAGTATAAAAACTTTACATCATCCGTGCGAAGCCGGGGCGGACCACTAGTATTTGATAAAATACATGAAGTGAATTATATGCTATGACAGTTATGTTATCTTTTTTTGTAAATTGGCAAATATTTTATTCAAATGTGTTTCTTGTTACAAGACTGTAAAGCTGCTTTACGCAGATTTCTATTTTGTATACCTACTCATTTTGATACGATTACATTTAAACTGTATGCCTAGTGCTTTAAGGTATATTTTCCCTAAATGTTCAGATATTTATGATCACCCTGTCTGAGCAGATAACTTTGACGAGTTGTGCTTTCACATATTATTGTCTCTTTGGGTGTTCAGATTTAATTGAAAAACCACTGCTCATATATTTGTGGCGAATTGGATGTTCAGAGCTTTTTGACCTTATTTACCGTAAAGAATTTATTGAAATTTATTGCTGCTCAGATATATTTGAGTACCTCGGCCGCTCCGATATATCTGATGGCGACTGTACCTATAACAAACCATTGTTTACTTGTTTTTTTTTCATAACTATAAAAGTCGCTGATGCATTTATAATTGAACCTCTCGCTACCCCTACCAGGGATTTCATGGAAGTATACACACTTATGCCTAGAAATCCCTGTATGGCAACTCTTTTATAATCATATTGTTATACCAAACGACTTAACTCATACAATTAAAAATCTGAACTGGTAATTTTGAAACCTTTATAATTTCTTTCGTAGCTTATATTATAACCGTTCTATATAATATAATCGTAATGATTTTGTGTTCCAGATAATCCTTGCTTGCGCCCTAGTGTGCGTCGCCCGCGGTGGAATCCTGACTGGCCATGGGCTGGCCGCCCCTGGTCTTCTCTTGGGACATGGATTAGCCCCAGGTTACGCTGGACACGCCTATGGTGGATACCCCCTGGGACTGGGTAATTATGTGTTTATTTCCGTTGTTTTACTACTTTGTTTTATGGAAAATTGTAGAAGTATTGCGTTTGAGTTATAATGAAGTTATATTATGTTTTTAAAGATATTAAAAATTATATACTTAAAATCTAAGCGAAGTGAAACAATGCCCAGCGCCGCGTTTTTAATTCTCTCCTTTTGAAATATTGTAAAAATCATCCGTGGTCATCTACTACTGACATTACCACCCACACATAACTCTTTCACCAATTTACTTTTATTTTCCCTCTCTATGTCCTTTACTATGTTATCATTCATTTTTCTGTTTTTATTATAATACCATCTTTTGAACCCCACCTTTCAGGAATCCCTCTATTTCCCTCTTGATCACTTTACGTAACATAACAACTTTTTCTAAGAGACCTAAGAAGTTTAAGTGAGCCAATTTAGCCTTTAATTTAATTTAGTACCTGTTCTTATCCTGACTATATCTGTGCTTGCTCGTGACATGTGATTGTGAAAGAGTATAATAATGAAGATCAGAACAATTCCAGGTCACGGAGCCGTTGTTGCGCACGCACCGATCGCACACGCCGCTGCCCCTGTTGAGGTTTATGTAAGTTTTCATTAAATATTTGTCCTATTTTAACAACATACCCACATTTTTAAAGGCAATAGTGATAAAGTTTTATAACTGCATCAGCACTGGCTGCGTACACGGTAAAAAGTCACGTTTCGATTGAGAGTGGGCGGAACAAGCGATGTAGAGGCACTATTGTCTAAGCGTCACCGATTGTTGAATACTAGATAAGAGAGGTTGTTGAAAGAATAGCTTATTAGATAGATAGCAATTATTAAATTTGATAAGAATATTAAAAGTTATTGTGTAAGATTGATGACATATAATAATGTAAGAATATTGAATTTTCCAAAAATGAACTCAATTTTCCAAAAGTGGCTGAGGATTTTCAAATTCCTTAGCTCTGGCTACCCCTTCTAGGGATTTATAGCCGTGAGTATATGTATGTGTGTAAGAGTATTTAAAAAAATCTACATAACCAGGAGTGAGTAAAGATATTGTACGATTTCACCAATACATTTTGCCTACCCACTACTACCTCCTAACGATGGGATTTCTCAGCTACAGTAGCTTAATCAGAAATACCTAATAAACATTTCAACTTCCCAGGCGCACCCCCGCTACCAGTTCAACTACGGAGTCGCTGACGGCCACACCGGCGATCAGAAGAGCCAATGGGAAGCGCGCGACGGTGACGTCGTGAAAGGTCAATACTCCCTGGTCGAGCCTGACGGTACCGTGCGCACTGTCAACTACTCCGCTGATGACCACAATGGGTGAGTTTCATATATTTATGTATGTTGTAGTCCAAATTCATTGCTGGATTCCAACACTGGTCAAAACGATTACTGCCTGATTTTGCAGCCACCTGATTTTGTCTGGTTTTAACTATGTACTAACAGTAACAATGTTTATTTCCTATTGTGTAGTGATTGCTCCGCATATCAATTCTTCATCTAGGAGAAGACTAAGGGATTTGAGGATTCACATTACAGTGATTGTGAAACGTGGTTGGACATCTATCACCATAGATCCTTTATTTAACCATCTTTTATCCACCCGAGCAAAAATTCGAACTCATGTCTCTTACGAACTCATGTCTCTTGATCCTAACCATAATGTTCTCGCAAAGTTTTGTGTGTCATAAATGGTGACTTTAATTATTGGAAACGATGATTTCATAAGCAAATTTATTGCAATCTAAATAAAAAACTTACCATCTTCTCATTATCCACAGCAAAGCTTTCAATGTTGATTGAAGAGAATCCAAAAGAAATATGAACGTTTGTCTAATAGTCCTAGCTTTAATCTATTATTTGTTAATATTTTAATTTTTAATATAATATTTTTAAAACACAGTAACTATCATGAAAATTTAAAACATATATTTTCCTCAGTTTCAACGCTGTCGTGAGCAGAGCCGGTCACGCCGCACACCCCGCTCCCGCTGCCCACGTGATCGCCGCCCCCGCCCACGGATACGCCCACGCCCCATACTACGGTTAAACCCTGCACTAACAACCCCCTACAACGCCTATTTATTACTCATAGCACTATAACGGACGGAAGCACAACGAAACGGCTAAAGAAAACTCCTCACATTTCATAAGATGTATTTATAAATTTTCAGGGACTGTGGCCCAATAATAAGTTAGTACTCATTAGATACCTTTTGTATTATATTTTCAAATAGTTTGTAAGTCTTTTGTGTGATTTTCTCACTTTTTTACTTTGCAACCTTTTGTTTTAAAATTATTGAATACATTTTATGAAATGTTGTCGTAAGGAGGTTAACGCTTTTGATTTTGTGACTGAACATGATTTTAGGTAATAATATAATTTCATACAAAATATTTGTTTTATTTTTCAACTTATTTGTGTAGACTACTTAAGACTCCTTAAAATCTATTATTCTTGGACCTTAACACAAAATTATTCGGGACGTTTTACAAAACAAATGCTTTTGTAGGTTAATAAATAACATACCAGCCTAACTGTAAAGGTGGTTATATGCCTTAGTTACTTTTGAAAGTCGGGAGGACCTAAATTATTGCACTATGTGATTGTCACCTTATGTTGAATGAGTTTTTTCTTTCCGGGGCATTTTAACTCACTAATAATTTGCTGATTAAGCTGTGTAGTGTCGGCTTAGAATAGAACTACCCCATTTCTATCCGTGGGTGTACGTAAGAGGCGACTAAGGATATTGGGGCTTTTTGAGGGATTTTGGGCGATGCGGTTGGAGACCCATCACCAAAAACCTTTATTTTACCATCTTTTCCCCACTCAACTTCCAAAAGTAGCCGAGGAATTTCAAATTCCGAAGCTCTGACTACCCCTTCTAGGAAATTATAGCCGTGAGTATATGTAATAATAGATTAAATAAATCGTTTTAAATCACTGTCCTCCAGTTATGTTCCACGTAACTTATTATCAAAGGTTCCGTACCAAAAGGTAAAGTTTTTATGGTCTTTCAGTACGTTAGTGACTGCACAACATACATGCATATACTCATGGCTAATTAACTAAAAAATAGTTATTGCTAAAATTTTAGAGTTAGACAAACCAAATCTATTTTAGAAAATTCAGTGAGAAAAATTGTAAATTAAACAGTGTTTATGATGGATCTCCAGCCACACCACTCAAATTCACTTAAAACAGCCCAAAATCCTTAATTGCCTCTGAAAACAACCGCTGAAAGAAATGGGTTATTACAATTCTAATCAGACACTTGTCAGCACTACACAGTAAAAAGTATTTTGACACTAAAACAAAACATTGTTATTTTAAGGTTTATTAAATATTTATAGAAAAGTTCAACTTCAGTCTTTTTTAATTTTATATGATTTAGTGATGATGTTGGCTCTCAACGTGAACATGTTGACCGGGAGCTGAATGCTTCACAACTGCGTTGAATCTGCGAAAAAAAAGTTACTATTAGAAAGTTTTACAGGTACTTTCAGTATATCAACGTGTTTTTTCAAACTAATAACGATTTTTACTAGAATTAGTTTAAGATTCTAGAAATCTTGGCTAAAATTATTTGTTTATTTTATTTACACCCAACAACCCAGTAAGTTCAAAAAAATTGAAACCAGTTATACCGAATTCAAAAAACCAATAATGCTTTTTTAAAACTCATTTCACTTTCGAATAAAAAAAACATTATGTCTTAAATTGTAAAAAAATACCAAATTACGGCCTCATTTTTAAAATTTGTGAGTGGTTATATACCTCAAAGAGTTTCGGTGCCAAGTGAAAGGAAACGTGATACAAATTCGGTACTTATATTCGTTTAACTGCAAAAGCATTACTCTAGAGATTATTTAGCAATATCGAAAATACACTGAATATAATTTCATCTCTTATTATGGCAAAATAATTGGGTTATGCATCATTAATAAGGCAATAACAAATATTGAATACATGTAAAAGTATTAAATTACGTAAAGATCTCCTCATACATACCCATTGTGTTTGTCAGCGGTGTATTCCACGGTCCTTATTGAACCATCGGCCTCGTGCAATGAGTAGACTCCCTTGACGGTATCACCATCTCGGCTCTCGTGCTGGAACTTGTTGTCTCCGGTGTGAGGGTCTTCTATTTTGTACTCATACTGGTATTTTGGGTACGCCTGTAATATATTATTAATGCTAAGTAACGAAGTAGACTAACTAAGTAACTTAATTTCAACCAAAATGTACCATTATAAAAAAAAAGATTTTAATAATAGTCCATTTTTAATATTGTGTACCATAAAAACATCAAGTTCAATTGAGAGTCCATTGCACTCAGAACTGATTGCCTTCGGTAGTGTTCTGGAGTGGCGGCCACATACCGAACAACGCAGTGTTGGTCGGACTATTACAAAATAGACCAAAGAAAGCCGAAGAAAGCAGATGGATGAGAGCAGCGCAGGACTATTCGTTGTAGAGATCTTTAGAAAAGGCTTATAACCGGCATTGGTCGTATGTTCACTGAATATGATGATGAATGTAGGTGCGATCTACGTACAAACATTAACATACAAACTTAAACTAACAATGTTGGAGTAGGCAGATACAATCGGTCCCCACTTTGTACGATACTGACCAACCTCTTTGACTTTATTTACATTCATCAATCTTTTCATATTTGATTATATTATATGAAAAGTGAAAGAATTACTGAAAAGCTTTAAGTTATTAAAACTAAAATTATTATTTCTCTTACGTAATAGTCTACAATTTTATCTTCTCCGTGGGAGTCACCATGTTTATATTCTTGATGAGGTGTGCTTTGGATGTTGGAATATCTGCTGGAGGTAGCATGGCTGAAAGCTGGACTAGAATGAGCTTCAGTTGATTGCGACTGGTGTTGGCTTTGAGCCTCGTAATGGTTGTGTTGTTGTTCTGTAGCAGGAGCGGAGTGCTGAGCAGGTACAAAATGATGCAGGGGTTCTTGTTCTGGAATTTGCTGATATTGTTCGTGAGTTTCCACTTGCTGATACTGTTGGTGTTGTTCTTCTTGTTGATGATTTTCTGGAGCTTCCTGATATTGATGGTTTTCAACTTGTTGATAATGTTCTGGAGCTTGATGATATTGTTGATGATGTACCACCTGCTGGTATTGTTGGTGACCTTCACCAGATTCTTGCGTTTGATGATATCCTTGATTACCCTGGGAGTATTGGGGATGTTGCTGGACTTGTTCATAGTGGTATTGATTGTCTAATGAGTTGCCTTGAACTTCATGGCTTTGCTCTTGTGGTGCGGCTTCCTCCTTCGTGTATTGAGGGTGAAACAACTGTGGTTGGTGTTCATGATGCACTACTGAGTTGACTGCATAGTGTTTTTGTTCACACAGACATGTTGTCACAGCTATGGCAAATACTAGAATCTGAAATAATGAAATTTAGTTGATTACTTTAAAACAATGGGGTTGAACCAAAAACTTCTTAATTGTATCAAAAAACTGTAACGCACTTTTGAGATCATTTTCGGTGTTTCTCTTTCGAGATGTGAAGTTGAACTGATAATTAACATAATGATTATCTCAATATATAGCTGAGATGTTACGAGAGGTGAAATGTAACGCTTGCTGCGAGCCAGGGAGTCTTGCATGTAAGCCGGTCGCCGCAAAATCATTGTCTGACATAATTTACGTAATCAACTATGTGAAGGTTGTCTTTCCATTGAGCAAATTATTGCGAATCAGGAACACCGTATTTGGGAAACTTTATTATTATCGCACCAAAATATCAAATTATATAGATCACGACTAAATTAGCTTTTGGAATAGTTAAACTTAAATCAAGAATAACATATTGTTCCATTTTTTTAACTTGGACATTTAAGAAATATTGTTGGTGAAAAATGAAGATTTTTGCCAATAACTAAAAAATTATAATTTCTCGATCCCTCAATGGTAAACTTAATCGATATTAAACAACATAAGAAATGAAATGAAAGTCATAAAAGTTTTCATAATCAAAATAGCCAATAATGTTGAAAATTTCAAAAATATTTACATTTAAAAACTACCTAGTTATATACATCTGATACAAAAAGAAATGTTTATTTTTATAGTTACAGTCCTTAATATTATAATCAAAACACACATCAATGGTCCCGCACCATTATCTATCAATACGGGGAATTATACATGCAGTATCGGAGCCCTCTGTTATACGGTCAATATGTCTATATTTGTATATTTGATCGTATTTTAATTGAATTAAATTGACATAAACTAAGTTTGATTTAATTCAGTGACTACTTTTTAGACTTGTAAAACCCACTATAATGTTATGTTCAGTTATTACTCGTAGAATGCTTATTTAACACAACTATTTAATAGAAACGTGCAGGTTACACCGAAACCCATTTATCAAAAGCATTGCAAATATTTTATCAATCAATGGACCAAATACATCACTGATATTACAAATAAGGACAAAAAAAACATTTATTTTCATTAATGACATGCGAGGTCTACTTGCAGTTAGTTAGGTATTACATAGTAAATTCGTGAGTGTTTATATTTTGAACATTTAATATAATTTATAAAATAAAACTTAACTTAATTGACTTACATCATTTTAAATAATGTACAAGGGAACATGAGTTTTAAAAGTTGTTGTAATTTTAGAAAGGAGACGCTGATATGGTCGGTATGGGTTGAAACTAAAATACGAGCAAGTAACAAAAGATTTTCAATAGTTAAATAAAGGGCGTTCATCGCGTTCTTTTCATAAAATATTTGGGTGGACCTCTATGGTTTAACTCTGTAACATTTTTTTATAACAGTAATTCTCATAGCATAATCACCAAAAATGATTGGAAAAATGTATGTATGTATGTATGTATATATGCTATCTGTATATAGTAAATATGCTAGAGCTAAGCAACGTCGCTAGTCTATGAGCGAAGACATCTGTCTTTTAAATATTTTTTCTGAGGGTTATAGTAGATTAGATATATCAAATTAGTTATATTGGTCAGTGGTATGTTATTTTATTATGATTTATCATGGTTGTTAACAATGAGGGAAAATATCGTGAGGAAACCTTCATGACCAAGTTATACTTATACTAAGTTATAGTTATAAGTTATTCTTAGTCGTGTGATAGAGATATTGTAGGAAAACGGCGATAGGCCTGCCCCCTTTCGCGTGAGCACACTGTCCAGCAAAACGTGCCATCGTTCTCCTCTGCCATCACCTCCGGGAAAAGAGGCGTGAACGTTTGTTTCAGTTGATACTTTAAAGTATTCACTTCATATTTTCAAGTCAAGTCTACCATAGCATCTTGAGGCAAATTAAACATTAGACTTACTTACTTCACCTTATCACATTGAAAAGCCGGAGGAGAAGATGCTATTCTGTAAGGGTAGGTATATTATTAATTAATTTTTATTTTGATTTTAAAATGAAGAACTGTTTACTTGTTTCTCCAAATCTTATGTAACATTCATAAAAGTTTCTCGTGCTTCTTAAAAAAATAGATATATTCCCACCACCAAACCTTTAGTAGAGAGCCATAATATATCTACCAATCTCAATACCTAAATTACAAGTAAATGAAGAACCGACAGAGTTCACAAATGATCGACCCATAATCATGTATATATAAAGAAATAAACATATGCGTACATATTGCTCAGATCAAGTTAGCCTCTGGAAAAGAATAACTAAATATGCTTAGTGATACTAACTCAATGATTTTTTTAATACAACTTACACTCATTTACTTATGGTCACAAATCCCTAGAAAGGGTAGCCAGAGCTCCAGAAAAAATCTCAGCTTGCTTTGGAAATTGAGTGGAGAAAAGGCAATAAAAGAAAGTTTGATATGTGATGTTGATATAATTGGCGATAGGTCCCCAACTGCATCTCCCGAATGTCACTTTAAACACCCAAAACTATAAGTAGACTGTTACGAACACCCATAAGAAGAAATGGGCAGTGCTGTTCTATGTCATCACTATATACACATATAAAGAGAAAGAAAGAACGAAAAAAAAAGGTGTGAAAGATGACGTAGCGTGCAAGATAGAGAAATGAATGTTAAGGTGGTTTGGGCACACAGAGAGGATGGGTGACAGTAAATTGGTGAAAGAGATCTATAGAGCCAACGTGGAAGGTAATGTGAGTAGAGGACGACCACGGAGGACACACTTGGACCAAATGGAGTGTGTGCTCAAAAAGGCCGGCGTCCAAAGTATGAAGAATAAAAGAGCATGTATGAGAAGAATGCTGAATGTAACAGAAGCAAAAGAGATTTGCCTGGATCGTACAAAGTGGCGATCGATAGTCTCTGCCTACCCCAATGGGAACAATGGGCGTGAGTATAAGTAAATAAGTAAAGAAAGAAAGAGAGACATTTATTCACTGTACAGAACATGGAAAAATAACATTAATAGTGAAAAAAACCAACACATTATTCAATTCTCAAAGCTAGAAAACAAAAGTAAACAAGAAAAAAACATACAAATATAAACGTATACATGACTTCCAAGAATAAGAATCAGACATTCAAAATGTGCAACGCGCTGAGAATCACAAAGTAATCGGAGTAGCGAGGTCGCTCTGAAATTCAAAACGATCGATTAATTCGATACCCTTACACTTTTCCTTCCAACGGGATGAAATCAATATTACTAGTTTACAAACTAAAATTACATGTACAAGTACGTAAAGCGTTCTTTGTTCAATTCTATTTATTTTCATAGAGGGATTAGTGACCAGCCAACTTTGTAGTAGATACCCTTAGTTCAACCAATTTAAAGTAATTTAATTAAACATACTTACATATATACATACGTATACTTACGGCTATAATTCCCAAAAAGGGGTAGCCAGAGCTTCAGAACTTGAAACTTGTCATCCATATTTCGAAGTTGGTAAAAGGACAAGATGGTAAAAATTAAACTACATAACATATAAACATAAACGTTCACGCCGTTTATCCCCGAAGGGGTTGGCAGAGGTACCAATACTCCTGAACTCACATGGCAAGCGCCATCTAGTTTCCAGAGAAGGTACCCACGTTTTGCTTAGACAGTGTACTCACGTGATAGGGGGCAGGCCTATCGCCGTTTTGTACGAATACACTGTCACATGACTAAGTATAACTCAGCCATGTGGGTTTCCTCACGATGTTTTCCCTCACCGTTAGCAACCATGATAAATTAACCACACATATGACTTTAGAAAAGACAAATCGGTGTAGGCCCGTCCCAGGATTGGAACTCACGCCCTTCTGTTTTTCGGGCGGATGTTCTACCCACTGGACTATCATGTAGCTAAAAATTAAACTACTCGTAATTAAATTGAGTAGACTGTTGCCACGAAACAAATTTAAATATGTTTCTATTACGGACATTGCTGATAAATCTTAGGTTTCAGCGGCACATGTGCATAGGATACATTATAGTACAGTAGTACAAAAACTTTAAAGCATAACAATAACTTAACAGCGAAAAGAATGTTATGGAAACATTTTACTCTTACAAATTACCAAAGTACAGACTTTGATAAAATCTGTGAGTAGCAAAGGCCATGGTTGACTGGGCACAGAAAATATAACATGTGAAATATTTTACGGGTGATAAAATTTACTGGGTGCAATATTATTCATCCACGCCTACTGGATCCAAATAGGAATGTCGAAGTTTATAAATTTGCGATATTTCAGTAAGTTATAGCTGTTTAGTGTCGGCTTAGAATAGCACTACCCCATTTCTTCCGGTGGGTGTTCGTAAAAGGCGACTAACGGTATTGGGGCTTTTTAGGGGATTTTTGGGCGATGCGGTTGGAGACCCAACCAACAAGCTTTATTGTACCATCTTTTCCCCACTTAACTTTCCAAAAGTGGCTGAGGAATTTCTGATTCCTTAGCTCTGGCTACCCCATCTAGGGATTTATAGCCGTGAGTATATGTATGTATGTATGTCAGTAAGTTAATCATACGAGTCACCTGATAAGGATATCTACTCCTTGTTAGTTTTTTGGCTGTGTAGTGTCGGCTTAGAATAGCACTACCGCATGTTTATCTGTAAGTGATCGTAAGAGGCGACCTAGGGTATATGGATTATTTTAAAGTGATTATTAGGCGATGTGGTTTGAGACCCGTCACCAACAAATACTTTCTCTTCCCCACTCAACTTCCAAAAGTGGCTGTGGAATTACCATTCCAAAGCTTTTGCTACCCTGTTTGAGAATTAATTATTTATTTTCTACAATTATTGACCTTTTAAGACCAAATTCTATTTTGAAATATGTAATCTAAATTGTCTAACACAAAAATCAATCACAAAGCTTAGGCAGAAAATTCCTTACCAGACAATCATTCCAAGAAATAACGAGAGAATATTTAATGAGAAGAAGATTTATACGTCTATCGTTACCTATACTACGTTTTAAAATCTTGAATACTAAAGTGGTTTTTTTAAATATTATTTTAAAAGCCTATTTGAACGATGCCACGGGTAATTCCAAGATATCAGTTGGAAGTTTGTTAGACCTACAAATAGTCCTATAAAGAAGTAACTTATACTTTTATATTTCTGCACTTCTTAATCTTTATTGGCCGTGTAGTGCCGGCTTAGAATAGCACTACCCCTTTTCTTTCGGAGGGTGTACGTAAGAGGCGACTAACGGTATTGGGGCTTTTAAGGGATTTTTGGGCGATGCGGTTGGAGACCAATCACCAAAAACCTTTGTTTTACCATCTTTTCCCCAATCAACTTTCGAAAAGTGGCTGAGGAATTTCTAATTCCTTAGCTCTGGCTACCCCTTATAGGGATTTATAGCCGTGAGTATATGTATGTATTTATGTTAATCTTTATTTGTAGTGTTAACAGTATGCCTATCATTTAATCCACTAAATTGACTTACGTTCTATTTGGCATTTATCAAATACTCAAAAATGAATTGGCAGGAAACAGTTGAAATGCCGACATCTTTAAATTATTCGGGCATAATACACTATTTTACTAACATATTTATGATCGAAGGATAACATATTTAATCGAACAAATAGACTTGTGACTGCTTCGAAAAGAAGAGAAGTTTTCAAAAATAATAATTTATATAGTTTTGTTGTAACTGTATTACTTATGAAAATTATCTAAACGACCAAACCAAACGCTGTTTTGACATAAATAATCTAAATTATCTAACACAAAAATCAATCACAAAGCTTAGGCATAAAATTATAGAAGATGATATAATACACATATAAATAACATCCAAGACTAAGAAATCGTTTATGCTTATCACATAAATGTTGCTCTCAGCGGGGATCGAACCCGCAAACTCTGGACCGAATAACAAGCCACCTATCCACTTGACCATGAACGTCGTAATATCAAATATTGATTTCATCCTGTGGAAGGAAAAGTGTAAGGGTATCGAATTAATCAGTCGTATTTGTACGGCAATAGACCAGATCTTGTCCCGTATAACTTGAATAAACTATTCAAGCAAAACGTGACAATGTTGCGTGATATTTAGTAAAATTAGGTACCTCTTCCAACCCCTTCTTGGATATATGGCGCGATTTTTTGAGTTTGAGTAGAAATGGATTTGCGGAAGTATAATGGGGCAAAATTCTTGAACAAGGGATTGTTGGTGATCGGTTCTCAACCACATTGCCCAAAAACACTAAAAAAGCCACAAAAACCCGAGTCATCTCTTATAACAACCACAGGAAAAATGAGTCTAATATTGCGTCTATGCAAAACTTAAGCTTGAGATTGATGTTGTAATTCAAATACTTATCAGTATAAGCTAATCAATAAGTCAACAATAGTATGCTATATAATAATCAATGATGTTGCATAAAAATATTGCAGAATAATTGTTCTGAATGAACGTAGATAAAAGTACTGCATATCATATTTTAGCTAACAAATGGTATGTTACAAGTTTGACCTAGTAGTATCTTAAGATAAACGAATCTTAAAGTGTGTCGAATACGAATCTAAAGAATAAAAAAAAATACAAGACAACCTTTAGCCTGCTTATACTTCAATTATATGCCTTCCTATACTAGCTCACTGAAACGGTAGTGATTCATTAGGTAAGTTTCTATGATGGTTTCGCAATACAATTTGCTAGGTTTCAATCGTCGCGACCATTTCAGTAATATATGCATAAATACATATACTCACGCCATTAGTTTCCATTGGGGTAGGCAAGTATACCGCCAAATTTGTCGAGCTTCATCTATAAAAATTAAACAGGTGGTAATGAAGAACTTGAACTTGAACGAGCGATAAAGAATATTAATGAGTTATTTTAGTTTATGTATCGTACCTATATTTTGACTATTGCACCTAGTTTAAGTGTACTACTTTTGTTTACAACAACATACAAAGTGCGTGCGGCTGTGCCGACGCTTTCCAAGCAAATGGACGATTATATGTACATACATACATACATACACACATATACTCACGGCTATAAATCCCTTGATGGGGTAGCCAGAGCTAGGGAATTTAAAAATCCTTAGCCACTTTTGGAAGTTGCGTGGGGAAACGATAGTGTAATAAAGGTTGTTGGTGATGGGTTTCCAGCCGCATCGTCCAAAAATCCCTTAAAAGCCCCTTTACCTTTAGTCACCTCTTACGTACACCCACCAGAAGAAATGGGGTAGTGCTTTTCTAAGCCGACTCTACACAGCTAAATATATATATATATATTTATTTATATACATATACATATATATATTTATATACATATACATATACATATACGCCGGTTTTTCTTAAATGTATGTTCTATTTGTTTTCAAATGTGGAGTCGGTTGTCGTTCTCTACTGATTTTGCCGTCCACATTGGTGCACCATTTTCCACCACATATTTTTCACCAATTTGCTTGCATCCATATTTTTTTTGTGCCCAAACCACATTGATAGTCCTTTTTCAATCTCATTGAAAATTTCATATTAATAAAGCAATATAGGCCATTAGGATCAAATAAGCCCGTATTTTATGATACAGATTGTAACCAGTCACTATTTTACTTAATTTCTCTATAAAAATCGTACGTATGTATGAGTAGTATGATTTGGCCAAATGTTTGATTGAACTGGTTTATTCAAATTATTTATTCCCATTGACGAATTCAGAAATTATTGATCGCCACTTTGAAAAACCAGTGTC
The DNA here is from genome assembly GCA_963576735.1 of Bedellia somnulentella. Classification (NCBI taxonomy): domain Eukaryota; kingdom Metazoa; phylum Arthropoda; class Insecta; order Lepidoptera; family Bedelliidae; genus Bedellia; species Bedellia somnulentella. Next base: position 13,855,091 of record OY755176.1, on the reverse strand, counting down.
TCTACAAAACCACTACGATTTTGTTCAAAATATTGCAATAATACTAAGTAAATTTTTAATTCGAATTCAATCGTTTACTGAGAGCAATTTTAAATAATTATGATAGTAAAATGTAGATCACGATGTCAAAACTCATTGATAATACAGTAGAAATCAGCGACAATGTCACACAGCTAGCGTACACTGCCTTGCATATCTAACGACATTATTGCAACTCTGCACACTTTATTCAGTACGTTTTTTCAATTATATTTGCTTAGGTGAAACTTATGTTGCCTTGGTACCCTTAACAATATAAAAGCCGTTAGTATTACTTATTATTCATCAGTTTCTGGTTTGACTTATTTGCAATAGGACTTCAGTAACATTTGACAAATCAAAATGTGCTCAAAGGTAACCATTATTTTATATTAAAAAAACTGTGTAGTGTTATTAAAAAAACGGGCTTAGAAAAGAAATATACTATTTCTACCCATGGGTGTTCGTAAGAATTGACTAAGGGAATCGGGACTTTAAAGATGTTGTTAGGCGTTGCGGCTGGAGACCCATCTCCAATAATTTTTATTTAACATTCTTTTCTCCACTCAAGATCCAAAAGTGGCTGAAGAATTTCATATTCTGAACCTCTGGCTACCCCTTCTAGAGATTTATAGCCGTGAGTATATGTATGTATCTATTAAAAAAATCGTAGTTTTGTGTAATGCCAAAAACTGATGTTCTTTTCTTGTATCATATTATATGGGCGGTAAATTTATTAGTTTCATCAATGGGAACAATAAACATTGTCAAGAAATCAACACGGCTGAATAGCTAAAAAATGCACATAGCGGATTAGGTTCATACGAAAAATTAATGGGCTTAGCTATAATTAAAAGATTTAATACCCCTTTCAACCCTAAGGGATTATAACTATAGCGAGCTTTTGGGCTTGTTTTAGATTTCACTTTAGTGATATAATTATTTCACAATGATATGAATTCTAAAGGAAAATCTAGGGGTTGTTTGTAAAAAAATAATATATCTCATTTACTTACTTATTCCTACCATCGGGTCCCCTATCAACTTCCAAATGTAGCTGCCGATTTTCTAGCTCTGAAATTTTGGCTACCCTTTTTAGGATTTGTAGCCTTAGTATATGTTTGCATATATATGTCTTTTCCTCTAGGTATTGTTGTTCACGGTGCTAGCAGCTGTGGTAGCTGTCGTCTCGAGCAATCACCACGGGTTCTCATCGCAGCACATATATCGCCACGACGGACCAGCCCACGTTGTCCATCTACCAGGTCATCATGGTCATCATGATGTTGACTATTATGTAAGTTTAATTGAACAGTTGATTGTAAAGTAAATTTAATATCTCTTGGTTGATGTTAAAGTGTTAATCGCTTCAAAACTTATCGATTAAACACTTCAAACATTTAATGAATCTAAGATAATCTTATCACGTCTGTAGGTATTGAAAACAAGAATAATAAATATATATATTCATTCATTGGCGACTCCAAACTATAACATAGGAGCATCGTTATAAAAAAAAAGACGAAAAAGACAACATAAAGCAATTAAAAGGCAAAACACAAATAATTATAAAATAATTACTAAGTTTGAATCAGCAAAAACTGAGCAAGTAATCTAAAATTTTGATAATGAGACTCGATGATTGAGTGAGCAGGTTTTGTTTTCAAACTCAGAAGAACTATGTCTATAAGGATTAAAAATCAAATAATTGCATGCATATACTCACGGCTATAATTCCCTAGAAGGGGTAGCCAGAGCTAAGGAATTAGAAATTCCTCAGCCACTTTTGGAAAGTTGAGTGGGGAAAAGATGGTATAATAAAGGTTGTTGGTGATGAGTCTCCAACCGCGTCGCCCAATGTTCCCTTAAAAGCCCCAACACCGTTAGTCGCCTCTTTCGTACACCCACCGGTAGAAATGGGGTAGCGCTATTCTAAGCCGGCGCTACACAGCATAAATAATTTCATCAAATAATTTATAAAATCAAATAATTTAGATACTGTAATAGAGATAGATAGGTGACAATGTTTTAACTTAAATATATCACTTTTAAAATGTATAGTTATAGTCTACTTATTTATTTGCTGTGTAGTGTCGGCATAGAATAGCACTACCCCATTTCTTCCGGTGGGTGTACGTAAGAGGCGACTAACGGTATTGGGGCTTTTAAGGGATTTTTGGGCGATGCGGTTGGAGACTCATCACCAACAACCTTTATTCTACCATCTTTTCCCTACTCAACTTCCAAAAGTGGCTGAAGAGTTTGTAATTCCTTAGCTCTGGCTACCCCATCTAGGGATTTATAGCCATGAGTATATGTATGTATGTAGTTATAGTGTAGCATTATTTATGTTCCAGCAACTTTCCTAATACGAAAACATTAGTCATAGATCGGTAAAGCATTCTCTGTTAATGAGCCATTGTTTATAACTTACTTTTATCTATCCATCAATCTTTGTTCAAATATGGGCCAAAATATTTTGCAAATTTTACACACACATACAAACATACATATACTCACGCCGTTAGTTTTCAGTTGGAGTAGATAGTGATATTTAACTGTTTGTATCTCTTTTACTGATTTAATGCTTTTGTAAATAATCTTAATATAGGAAATTGGTTGATCGCGACTATTATTTTGGAATAAACTACATTTGGGATATGTTTGGTAGTTTAAAGAGACTTTCTTTATATTCAAATAAAGAATAATAAAATTCATGATTAGTTCCAAACCACTTTTCTGAAAAAACCCCGTAATCTAAGTAATCTTATAACATACATACATATACACACGGCTATATTTCCCTAGAAGGGATAACCAGAGCTAAGGAATTATAAATTTCTCAGCCACTTTTGGAAGTTGAGTGGGGAAATGATGAGAAAAATAAAGGTTTTTGGTAAGGGTCTCCAACCACATCGCCCAAAAATCCAATAAAAGGCCTCAATACACCCGAGGGTAGAAAGGGGTAGCGACATTCTAAGCCGGCACTACACGGCATTATCTTATAAATACCCATGAAATGAGATAGAAGAAATAACATAGTGATAATCTACACTTACACTATGTGGATACCAAATTATAAATAACTATAACTAACATAAGCCTAAGCTTTCTATTTCAAACAATCAGTGTAATAACATTTATCTAATTTGCAATATAAAGCGCCTACGGTCAGCTAATACCACTTCACAAAACTCCAATACAACATTACGAAATTTGCTTGCACTTGATTTTCAGGCGTACCCTAAGTATGACTTCGCTTATGAAGTGTCTGACCCTCATACCGGAGACCACAAGTCCCAGCATGAAAGCCGTGATGGAGACCATGTCACAGGATATTACTCCTTGCAGGAACCTGACGGTTCAGTGCGTCATGTCAAATACCATGGCGACAAACATACCGGGTAAGACTTATTACTAGAATTTCTCAGTAGAAATAGAACTCAAACCATCACATCGCATATTCACCAAGAGATGACAGAAATGCTAGTACTTTGAAATATCACATGATATTTTAACCAATTGGTGTTCAGAGTAATACTTTGTTACTTGACTCGGTTCAACTTAGTCAAACCGTAGTTAGTTAGTTCAACAGTACGATTACACAAGTAGCAAATTGGTTTAGGCCTTCTTTTCAAATTCAAATTCATTTTATTTGCTATTTGCTTTCAATTCTTGTCTTTCAAATAATGTCTTTCTACTTAACTTGCTCTGATGTAACGGTAGAAAAACGAATTTAAATGTTAACAGTATTGAAGCTACTGTCCCTGAGTTAACCCTTTACAAGGCAGAGGTAACATCAAAAATTCATTGTATTTCACATCTATTTGAAGGTAGGTAAGGTTAAAATTATGGTGGCAATATAGTTGCTACTGCCTTTTGGTAACAATAGGAAGTTATTATAGTCGTGGAAACAAAATTCAGTAAGAATTTATGAAAAATTAACTAAATTCCGTAAATAACCCTTACTGTTGTTTAAAAGCAAGTCGCTTAACTAGACAGAAGAAATATATCAGCTAGTTTTTAAAGTTTATAAATAAAGTATCATCGAGCTTTATACAAGATGAAAACAATAAACCTATGAATATCTCTTAATCTTTAATTTAATTTGGCTTCAAGTATCTGATAAAAAGAATAAACTACTGTAGACTTTATATTCTGTCAGCACAGTCGATACATAATGACGCGTAATAGACAGAACTACTGACAGTGCACAGAGAATCAAATTACATTGTGCAATACGACACATGATGAAATTTACTCCTATTTGTTATCAATCAAACCATATCTGACCTTTCTCAACAAAGACACATAACTCTCGCCGTAAGTAACCATTGGGGTAGGTAGACGAGTATTGGAATTGCATAATTGTATGAAAGATAGGTATTTTTATGTATTATTAAGAAAAACCTGCTAATATTCCGACTTAATGTGGAAACCAATACAAAAAATAGGATTAAATGCTTGTTTTAATTTATTCAGTTATTAGCAACCGTAATAGCTCAGTGGGTAGATCACCGCTTATCGCGCAGACAATTAGGGTTCATACATCATGGTTGTTAACGGTGAGGAAAAACTTTGTGATTAAACCCACATGGCTGAGTTGTACTTTGTCATGTGACAAGTGTATTAGTACAAAAATAGCGGTAGATCTGCTGAATGGTAGAACAGCGGTAGGCTGTCTGTATGAAAGGTGGGTGTTCTACCCATTGACCTATCACGGTACCTATTAATATGTACATACATGCATACATATACCTCAGTCATTTGCGTAGGAATATGTTAACCGTATTTAATGTTTTATTTGTAAGTATTGTTATGTTTGTGGCAGGTGCTCAATTGATTTTTGTTTACCATAAAATGCTCTTAGGCTATACCTGAAAATCAGTGTTTTTGCTTTATAGCATTTATAAACGCTGAGTTATGGACTAGTTTGTGTTACCATAGCGCACATACCTTTAAATTATAATTTGTTTTATTCTTTTATTATCACACATTTTTTCTTTTTACTTTTATTTTTGTGTGTGTTTATGTGTTTTAATGTGTTTAATGTATTCTATGTGATTGTTATGATAACATAAATAAAGTTTTTATCTATCTATCTATCTATATACCTACGGCAATAAACCTCAAGAAGGGGTAACCAGAGCTAAAAACTCCTTAGCCACATTCGGAAGTTGACATGGGATAAGATGGTAAAATTAAGTAAGGTTGGTGATGAGTCTCCAACCGAATCGCCCAAAAACCAGTTAGAAAAACGCCATACCCTTAGTCGCCTCTTACAAACCCGGGGTAGTGATATTTTAAGCTGGCGCTACACGGCAAAACGTGGCAAACTATTAATATGTGTTTTTTTTTCAGATTCCATGCTGATGTCAAACATAGTATCCACCACCACGTGCCACACCACTATCACCACTAAACTAAACAACCAATAAATATTATACGGTATAATGTGAAACATTTTGTTAATTTTGTACTTTGCTAATTTGTATTGAGATTTTGTTAATAAAAGCATATTAGAATTTGAATGTTCCTATTAAACATCTTTATCTGACGAACCAAACGAAGCGCACGGGCACTACCTACCTTTTCTCGAAGCGCTTCGTTGTTTTTTTGAACCCTCATAACTTGGGTTTGGATTATGCTAGATCATCAAATTTTTCGGGGTATATTGTCAAAAGCGTACTTATTGAACTTATAAAGTTTAAATTACATTAGCTTTTATACTTCCGATTTTACTTATATCTAAAAATCGCTGATTTCGTCACTGACTTACTGAGAAACATCAAAATTCTTAGGGTATTTCCTAAAGTCCTAGAAAGCTAACATTTTGTATGTAAGCTAGTATTAGCACACAAACAAAAATAAACCCGTAATCAAGTATAAGAAATATGGCGGCCGCTCCAGAAAAATCTGTGATTACATTTATTTTGTAAAGCTTATTATATAAGCTATCAAATGATGGTAAATTTGTATCCCATTTTGCCGTGTGAATAAGGGAATTTCAACGGAAAAGATTGCAACGTATACAAATATGAGAAATATGGCGGCCGCTCCAGAAAATCCTCACCTCTCCCAAACTAAGATCCGTAACACTTCGTGATTACATTTATTAAAAAGTTAATTACATAACATATCAAATAATGGTAAAGTGATATCCCGTTTTGCCGTGTGAGTAAGGGAATTTCAACGGAAAAGATGGCAGTGTATACAAGTATAACATATATGGCGGCTGGTCCAGAAAAATCACATCATCAAAAACAACATCAAAATCTGCCAGTTTTGGCTGCAATCTTCACACTGGTCAAATATGGATATAGTTTTTTGGGAATTTGTTACCATATGGATCAATTTTAACATCTTCTGACACCCGTAAAAATAAATTATTCTAAAAGTGGCAGTTAAAAGCGAAATATTCGTTTATTTATGCTGTTGCTCAGAACTGGATATTTTGTTAAGCCCGATTAAAACGTGTTGATTATTCAAAAAACATATGAAATCAATTATAATATATTAACAAGTATTGCTTTTATAATATTTTGGCGTTCGTTGCAAAATGTACTTTTATTATCAGACACATTTCCTTTGTTTATAGCAATCTGTAATCAATATGTTATGACAAATAATTCAATAAGTTTTGAAATACTACGCATTTTCCACAAATGTGCTTTATTATACGTTTATTAATCTAATTTGATTAGATGAAACTAATGTTGTTTTGGATACCCTGACTATATAAGCCATTTTTTTTATTGTTATTTATCAGTCTCAGTTACAACTTTCTATGCAAGCAAGTTGACAACAATAAAAATGAAGTCAAAGGTAACAAATATTTATTATTAACTATTCGTTTTTATTGTTCTTGTCTCAATTTTATATTCGCTTTGTAAAAACTAACAAATGTGTAAATCAGTATTTACCATTAGATATTACTATCCGATTATTTGGTGAAATATCAATCAGTCGAAATAAGGTCAAAATATAACCCGACTTCGCAAGGAGGTGTTCCGAAAGGGTGAAATAAGATCGCTATTACGCAAGGCCTAAAAATGGCTAGTTTTAAAGAGTTTGATTATGTAATTTAGGTAGATTTCTCCCTTTTTGAATTTGCAATACTATTTTTATAAAATGTGGTAACAAATCAGTTTGAGGAACACGAAGTAATAATACTAGAATATCACTATCCATCTTAACTGGACTTGGCAGGTTTTATATCATATTTTCACTGAAAAGTGAAATACTTTGAATTTACCTCTAACAAATACTAGTACTCTCTAAGAGTACTCTAAACACATTATTACTTTAAGTCTCGTGATTTTTGCCCTTTTGGGGATTTGTCTTTTGTCAATTAAGACTGTTATTTTAAATAATATATTTTATTTATTCTTTTCAAGGTTTTTTCCTTGATTGTGCTAGCAGCTGTCATAGCTGCTGTTAACAGCCAGTCTTATACATCACCACCCAATCAAAATTACCAAGGATACCAAGGGAACCCAGGTTTCCAAGAAAACGCACCGAACCAAGGATCTCAAGGTAGCCCAGGTTACGAAGTAAACCAAGGAACCTTAGGAAACCAATATAACCAAGGAAACCCAAACCAAGGAAATTTAAACCAAGGATACCCATACCAAGGAAACTCAAACCAAGGAAACTCAAACCAAGGATACCCAAACCAAGGATACCCAAACCAAGGAAACTCATACCAAGGAAACCCAAACCAAGGACCCTCAAACCAAGTAAATCCAAACCAAGGATACCCATACCAAGGAAACTCGAACCAAGGAAACCCAAACCAAGGACCCTCAGTATACCAAGGATATCAAGGTAACCCATACGTCCAAGGAGGCGCAGGGAACTCAGGAAACCTATATAACCAAGGAAACCAAAACCAAGGAAACCCAAACCAAGGAAACACAAACCAAGGAAACTCAAACCAAGGAAATCCAAACCAAGGATACCCATACCAAGGAAACTCAAACCAAGGAAATCCAAACCAAGGATACCCATACCAAGGAAACTCAAACCAAGGAAATCCAAACCAAGGATACCCATACCAAGGAAACTCAAACCAAGGAAACTCAAACCAAGGAAACTCAAACCAAGGAAATCCAAACCAAGGATACCCATACCAAGGAAACTCAAACCAAGGAAACACGAACCAAGGATATCCATACCAAGGAAACTCAAACCAAGGAAATCCAAACCAAGGATACCCATACCAAGGAAACTCGAACCAAGGAAACCCTAACCAAGGACCCTCAGTATACCAAGGATATCAAGGTAACCCATTTAACCAAGGAGGCGCAGGGAACTCAGGAAACCTTTATAACCAAGGAAACCAAAACCAAGGAAACCCAAACCAAGGACCCTCACGTTACCAAGGATATCCAGGTAACCAAGGAAACCCAAGTAACCAAGGAAACCCAGGTAACCAAGGAAACCCGGGAAGCCAAGGTATCACAGGTAGCCAGGGAAGTTCCTACACGTGTTATTACCTTTTACAATAAACACATCACAAAGGCAAATCAATAAAAATAATATTTAAGTATTAACAACAAGCCATAACCATACAATTCTCTGGCCGATCCCATTCAATGATATAGAACCAATGTCAATGCTCTTTTATTGATAATAAGATGTTGTTTTTTTTATATATATTGTCATCTACGCTTGTTTCAATGACAAATGTAACATACTTTTTTTCGTAGTTCTGAAAATATTGGGAGTTAATGTGAATATAATTAAAATATATATTTTAAAATGTATTTGTCCTTTTATTTTATTATAAACACCTATCTTTATATTATAAAAGGCATACGGATAATTACAATGAAATTTATTACGTAAAAAAATATATTAACGTTTTACCATATGTATAATTTGCCGTAACATTACAAAAATAGACAGTAATAACGGTCAACAGGGTGCTCAGTAAAGTTATTTTAACCTTTGACTACCGACCTATACGTCTTACAGAAGACGTAATAAATTTTATTTTTAAAATATTTCAAAAATTATGCCACCTTCGTCGCTGCCCCTCCTGCTACCTTCCTCCCTCCGCGTCGCAAGCCATAAGTCGACGCGTCCGCAGCGAGTGTACACATCTCCGTATCGAAACTATCGACGTCTCACAGACGTAAGTACGGTGTTCATGTACAAAATTTCTTACGTCTCTTGATCGTCATCTCGGTTGTCGTGTGTGTTAGCTCATAGTGTCTGATTGACGTCACATTGGTTTTCTAAAATGTAATTTCAATTGCCGAATGCGTCAAGTTAGCAGAAAACCCTTCCAAATGGTGACAGTTTAGATTTCGAGAAACGTCCAAACCTCTGCAAACAGGGTAGTCGTTTAAAAGATAAAGAGTTATTTGAAAATGTCATGCAAGAGAGTAATGACAACTGAAGCGATGTTGAAGACGATGTAGGCGATCCTGATTTATTTTAGAAAGCGATCATAACGCAGAAGACGAACAATCAGATGAGGATGATGTTGAGGTCACCTGTATCCATTTTGAGGAAGATTACCACGGAGAAATCGATCTTAATCACGACAATGAGAAGTATGAGGTGATAGAAGCCAAGAAATTAGAGGTCAGATCAAGATTGTGGATTTTCTTACAGGGGCACTATAAAGCAAAACAAAAAGGAGATCCCACCAGAATTTTAGTCTCAGAAAGATAGAGTGGTTGGTTCTTTTGTATGGATTCACCAAAGACAATACTATTTTGTCTTATGTTCCTAAGCCTAAAAAAGCTGTTTTAATAGTGTCCTGTGTGTACTATTCACCATATCAGATACTGATTCCGCAACTAATAAGCCTGTTATGATAACTGCCTAAAACAAGACAAATAGAGGATCGGATGAGGTGGAAAATAAATTAGGCTTACTCTCGAAGAACTCAACGTTCACCTATTACTTTGTTTTACAGGCTGATACATATAAGCGGTGTTTATGCTTTTGTATTGTACAACAAGTGCACAAACAAGGGTGATTTTCACTCCCACTGTCAGAGAATTAGTCCTCCCGGAAATTAAATCACAAGTTTACAATAAATTAGAATCCCATAAGAATTTCAGCTAAATATTGAGCGAGTTAAGGCACCGTTGGTTCAGCGAAAAATATCATCTCAGGGGGTGCGGCCCCCGCGGGCGCGGGGAAGCGCCTGCGCGCCGATCGAGCGGCCGTCTCCTCGAGACGCGACGCAGGGCGCGCGTTTTAACCCTACAGCGCATACTGTTCCATATGTGGTACAACAAAATAAACAAGTTTCCTGATTGTTTTGAGATACATAGCGACATCTATTGACCGACGGAATGTTCTTTAAGCCCTTAGCAACGGCTTACAAATAACAAATGTATGTACTAGATGGCGTAAGCTATCGATTGACATTGATTCGTACAGAAGTTGGACGATCGGTTTGAATTCATTGTTTACGTAAATTGAAAAATCTGAATAAAATAGTTTGAACAATATTACAAAGTGGAAATAATAAGTTAACATTAGAAATAGTGTACACTAAACGAAGGTAAGTTATTTTTTTAAATTATTACTGTTTTATGTACTAATATACCTACTTATTTAAACGTTCCAGATATGGCACACCATGCATTAGTTCACTTCTAATATGTTGTTTTTGTTTGATTTGATTACAGATAATGGCGAAGAAGGTACTATCTAATGAGATGATTGAGCAGTATTTAGATATACCCTCGGGAAGCGAAGACGGTCAAGACTTTTCGAGTACCGAAAGTGATGATGACATGGCGAAAATCAGAGAAAATTTGGACCAAATGACTGGAGATAGTGACTCTGAAAATGAAACTGAGCCTACTAGGTATGCACCATCATCTTCCACTTACTATAGCACGCCCTTTTTTTGAAAACAACTCCTCCACCGAAACAAATCCTCAAGCCCGCATTTCCGAGGCGAGATTACGTCATCACGCCAAAGTAGAAGTTCATACACTTTGCCAGTTACCGGAAATCGGATTTCAAATAATAATACCGCTGCTAAAAGAAAGAAAAGAAATCTAATTTGGAAAAAGAAGTCTTTACAGGCCAACTATCCCCAATTTTCTGGAAATACAGTTTTAGAGCCGCCGATCACAACTATCGATACTCCATTGCAATATTTTTTATATTTTTTTGATGATGACCTACTAACCCACATAGTTGAAGAAATGCATCAGTTCAGCATCCAAAAAGACCCATCTAAACCGTTCTGTATCACCACATACGAATTAATTTTTTTTTTAGGAATATGTTTGCTTATGAGCATTGCTCCATTGCCTAATATACGGATGTACTGGGAATCTGAGTTAGGTATACCTTTAGTAAGAGAAACTATGACCGTGAATCATTTTGAGAAGATAAGGCAGTTCCTGCACTTCAACGGCAATTCCTTACAAGCACCATCATGCCATCCAGGACATGATCGCCTCCATAAAATAACCAAAATTCTAGAAAGTCTAAGAAGGAAATACCAGAGTATACCTAAGAGGGAGTCTTTATCAGTGGACGAACAGATGTGCGCAACGAAAGCTGCAAATTTCCTACGTCACTATCTTCCGAACAAACCACACAAATGGGGATATAAGCTTCTCCTGCTATGTGACGATAGAGGCATGGCATACGACTTCGAAATATGCTCTGGAATGGAAAATAATTCTGACTTGAGATATGCTGATGAGCCTCTGAGACATATTTGATCATCTTCCTGTAAATATCCACAATGCAAGGGTAAAACTTATATATTATGCGAAAAGTGTCGTGTTGAGTTTTGTTTGAACAAAGACAACAATTGTTTTCATAAATTTCATCAATAAGTAGAGCTATTGCTTTTATGAAACTGAATATATAATTATTTTCAATGTTTCTAATTAAGAGCCAAATATTAATGTTAATGCATACTGTTCCACATATGGAACCGAATTTAAAAAATAAATATCTTCAAAATTAATAAAGTATAATTTTTATTATTATTTTTTATTATCTCTAGACACTATATTAAACCACATATATTTTATTGACAACATTAAAAAAAATCATGCATTGTAGGGTTAAAAACATACAGTAGGGTTAGCAATACAGTTATGGTCAACTCGTCAGTTTTAGCCACTCGCAAATATTTTCTATGGTATGGGTTCGGACATTTGTTTATGATTATTTACATTTTCTTTCTAAAATATTTACGAGTGGTTATAACAGTCAGGGTGACGAAAACTGGATCGCTTACCCTAGGTTATCAATTTCAAAAATAGTTTCTACCACGGCCGTTTACAATATAGAATGTAATGATACGATAGATTTGTCTACCCCTGTCAGTCTATACAAAGTTATTACAGTGATAATTTCATAACTTTTGCCGTGTCGTGTCGGCTTAGAATAACTCTACCCCATTTCTACCCGTGATCGTAAGAGGCGACTTAGGGTATAGGGGCTTTTTAAGTGATTTTTGGGCGATGTGGTTGGAGAACCGTTACCGAAATCATATATTATTACCATCTTTTCCCAAATCAACTTCCAAAAGTGGCTGAGGAATTTCTCATTCCAAAGCTCTGCTTATCCCGTTAAGGGATTTATAGCCGTGAGTATATGTATGTATATAATTTTCAGTTTACACCTGTAACTATTTAATATTATTAATTGAAATTACAAGTTACTTTAACGGTTTTGTTCCCCATTCCTAATAAATTAAACAATAAAATATAAAAATGAGTGATTCTATGAATTGAATGAATTCTTTTATATTTGCTAATGCTAACCGTACGCACGGTCACTCTTACGCCTACATTGACGCACATCGTATACAGATAGGTCACTCGCACACTAACGGCGCCGCACGCGCGTAAATTGTAAGATCTGTAACACAAGGCGCGCGCGACATAGGTCCATCCCCTAAAGCAGCTCGCCGAGCACTGAGCGGGCGGCGGGCGGCGCTCGGGCACGAGTAGGACTGCGAATATCGATGTTTTTAAAATATTTGTTTTATTGAATTTATCAAAAAAGAAAACTAATCGCCAATTATTATTAGAAATACAAATGCTCAAATTATGATGCAAGTTATATGTAAGTAGGTAAAATAAATAAAATATAAAACCAGTTTAAAGAATGTAATTAGAGGTATGTTGGAGATTTTTTTCTATCGAGCGAAAATGTATTAATCATGTTTCGAATCGCCAATTTCACAGCAGATAGGCCTCAAGATTTTGATGTATTTTTTTCAAACCCATATTGTTATAAACATACGCATTATAATGTTTCAAAAACTCTGTTCGTTGGACTAACGGCACCTTAAAGGACTTGCCGATATGCTCGAGCCTCCACCACCAAAAACATATCTGGATCCAGATCTAGGTATAAAAAAGATATGTGCAATCTTTCCCAGTCGTTTGAAAAGAAGAAGTGCTGTTGCTGCGAATTCAAGAAACCGATGTGCCTTACTTGGTGCCTACAAATATGCATTGACAGCAAACGTACGTAGGGAATGTACCAAATATTCAAGTGCTGTCATTTTTTTATATTTTTTAGTAAGGAATAAGATTGATGTTTTGTTTTGATCCCTTTATTTTTTTTAGTAAGGAATAAGATTGATGTTTTGTTTTGATCATTGTTTACAGGAGATAACATATTTGATTTCATTTCGTTATTGATTACTTAACTTTAGGACAAAGAAGACCAAAGTAAGTCTTTAAAATTTTGTGTCAAATAATTTTGATCTCGCGAATAAATGTTGATTTTACCTGAAAAAAGACGTGATGTTTTTTGAATTCCTGTGGTATATATGTGTGGTAGTATAGGAACAAACAACAATCTTATTTATGTTTAAAAAAAAATATTGTATGCAAATACGCCTTATATTTCACAAATAAAAATTATGACGTCTCTGAGTCGTCACGCCGGCGCAAGTGCTACGTTTAGACCAGGTTGTTGGTAGCTAAAGTATTAGGTAGTATTGTCATTTAACTTAAAATAAACTAAACATTAAACGACTTGAAATCAGACTCATTATTTGGATTAATGACGAAGGACTTTTACACCACAAGTTTTGGCATTTTAAACTTAATTAAATATAATTAAATTTAAAACAAAACCGTGTCAACCGTGATAGCTCAAATGGGTAGAACACTGGTTATCGTGTTAACGACTAGTGTTCAAATCCCGGGTCAGGCCCTCACCAATTTGTCTTTTCTAAAGACATAAGTGTGGTTAATTTATCATGGTTGTTAACGGTGAGGGAAAAAAATGTGAGGAAACCCACATGGCTGAGTTGTACTTAGTCATGTGACAGTGTATTCGTGCAAAACGGCGATAGGCCTGCCCTCTATCACGAGAGTACACTGTCCATGCAAAACGTGGGTACTCTGAACTTTCGGATATTTTAATCGCGTGTTATTACATGGTTTTTTTAAAGCCCGACGTTTCGAAAACTTTTCAGTTATCATGGTCACGGGAAGACTGAGGTGTTATTTCCCGTTATTGTTCCCGTGACCATGATAACTGGAAAGTTTTCGAAACGTCGGACTATAAAAAACACGCGATTAAAATATCCGAAAGTCAATAGTTGTTTTAATTATTTATGTTATGTACGTTTATGATAAAACAAAAATTTCACAACGTATCTTTGATTTATAGAAATGACGTATTATTGTAAAACATAAAATAAACTAAAGTGTAAGAAATCAGAAGAAATACTCATCATTTGGCACATTAACATCTTGTTTTAATAAAAGTCAAATTAAAAGAAGTAAAATAGAACATACAATTGAAAACAATCATTACTCAATATGTAGCAAGTAGTAGGTTTATTTATTAGCACAACTGCCACAGTGATGGCATTTTTTGGCTTTGCTACAACTTTATTTTTTTTATTTATTTATTTTGACTACAAACATATAAATTTGGATATAACACGGTATTACAAAAACAAAATAGTTTTACTGAATACCGCGTATTCGACGTACATCAATAATGAAACAAATAAAAAATTTACAAAACTACTCACAGTAACAATTCGTCATACTATACAGTATGATGATAATTTCATTCAAAAGACTTATAACCTCATCTACTATAACCTTGCCATCCGCATATAGAGGCCATTCTAGAACACTCTCTTAGCGAAATCTCTATCTCTTCACACTCCAGGCCAAATTAATATTCCTTTGCAGACAGTAAATTGGTTTCTTCAATATAGTTGATTTAAAACACCTTAGTATTGTACAGCTGTGTGTGCCGGTTTAGAGTAACACTACCCCATTTCTACCCTTGGATGTACGTAAGAAGCGACTAAGGGTATTGGGGCTTTTTAAGGGATTTTTTAACGATGCGGTTGGAGACCCATCACCAACAACCTTTATTTCACCATCATTTCCCCGCGCAACTTCCAAAAGTGGCTGAGGAATTTTACTTCTGTGGCTACCCCGTTTAGGGAATTATAGCCGTGAGTATTGTATGTATGTATGTATGTATGACGCCATTAGTTGTCATCGGGGTTGGCAGAAATTATTTATCGTCACTTGGCAAACGGCTCGAGCTTGTTTATTTAAATATTTAATAGTTGTATGAAATAATGTTTCTGTTTTATTATCAAAAAGTACTGAGCCGGCTTGGGAATTGCCTTTTTAGAACATGTGACGTGTTAATATTTGTGTATAATGTAATTATAAATACTTCTTAGGTTATTTGACAATTCAGGGCTCGCAACTCTTCAGCCACATTTGGAAGTTGTTAGGCGACAAGGAAGTAGAAATAAAACATCGTTGGTGGTTTACCCGCTCAGCTTCCTTAAGTACCTCTTTTTGAATTTTGAATCCATTACTATACATTATGTATGAACGTATCTATTGTTTGAAACCGGTATTTCTATAGTTGTTTTAAATCTGGTATAAAAAGTGAACGTAAAATTGTGACAAATCTTTGTTTATATTTATTTGGATTTATTGTTATATGAATCAACAAATTAGTATTTCAAAACTCATCGATAAATTAACAACACGCGCTATCATTTCGAGTTATTTATTTCAATGCAATGTCATTTACTTTGTATTCTTTATCTTGGTGCATTTCGTTATAATTAATAGACACTTTCGAATTAATAAAAATCGTGAGCTCCCATTGGTTGGTCATCAGTTCTAGTTTTGAATTAATGAAATGAAGACTGAAATACAATCAAGACAACTATAAAATGTGTTCAAAGGTATAAAAACATAGTTTTATTATGTAAACATATAATTAAAGAGCATTTGAACCTTGGTGGGATTACATTACCGAATAAAACCTAACTTTTCTTCACCTGCAGAGGGCTTTAAAACCCCTAACCCCCCCAACGGATAAACTTGTCGGAGGTTCAGTATTTCATTCGGAAGTTTAGTTTTATTATTCGAAGTTAAATATATTTGTAAGTAAAAATGTGTAATTTGATCCTGTTCATAGGTGTTTGTTAAGTTTATTTAATTTTTTCGGTATGTTTTTGGTTTTTTGTCGGTAATTTATTAAAGCGCTGGTTTATTAGAATAATAGTCGGACAGATGTAGTTGGAGATTCATTTATTTTTTGGAACCATTATTTATTTCCCATTATTTTTTTGAATAAAAAATACATTGTTTGAAGATCTTACGGTTTTGTTTTGATTTATACGTTAGCTGTGTAGTGTCGGCTTAGAATAGCACTACCCCATTTCTTCCGGTGGGTGTACGTAAGAGGCGACTAACGGACTTGGGGCTTTTTAATGGATTTTTGGGCGATGCGGTTGGAGACCCATCACCAACAACCTTTATTCTACCGTCTTTTCCCCACTCAACTTCCAAAAGTGGCTGAGGAATTTCTTATTTCTCAGCTCTGGCTACCCCTTTTAGGGATTTATAGCCGTGAGTATATGTATGTATGAGTATATGTTATACGTAATCAAAGTGCAAAAAAAATAAAAGTTTCTTAAATAAAAAACACCAGACACTTTTAGGTTGAAATATAGTTCAATAAATATATTTTCCATTTGTTCAAGGTATTGGTCTTCATAATACTAGCTGCTGCTGTTGCTAATATTAACGGCAATGAATATGCATCACCATCGAAATATGGCTACCGATATGATAGGTCATACGAGATTCGACATCCAAATTCTGAGTCTTACGCACAACATGATAACCATGATAATTTATCAGACCTCGAGAAATTATTAAAGAAGTTGCTCGAAGAACTATCACGGCAATAAGCTATGTTTTCTGGGAAATAAACAATTGAAATCCTTTATTTGTTTCAAACAAAAAAAGTACTATACTGGGTGAAAGATTTAAGTTCTAAGTATATTCTTAAGAACCATGTCATTGAATTTAGCAATAAAATAAAAACTTGCCAAGTGCCAGTCGTGGAGGGTTTTGTGGTAGCAAGTTAAAGTAAGATAAACGAGATATATCAAGAAAAAATTATGAATTTTTTGAGCTGGAATCAAAACGCTTATATTTGTTTTTCATAGTAGTTGTATGAAATTTAAAGTTACATTTGCATTTGTACAAAATACATTTTGTTCATACCATTTTTTTAGATTTACTTTATGTATATATTTTATTTATATTAGTTGCTTTCTTATTTTAAAATTACGAGGTCTGACACTTATTTTATTAAACAGTTTTATTTAGCTTACCCAGTTTGTTTTATTGTTGGGTCAAATTTAGTAATATAAATTTCACCCTCTTCCTGCCAGCAGATTAATATGCCCTAATTGCCACGCGTCTATCGTTGCCGGTGGGACATCAAACTTATTATAAACGATTGTAGACAATTGATGTGCCCCACGGTTTTCTTTTAGTCTAGTCCATGCCTATGTTTATAATTATAATACCCACAACTGTATCTATTCTTTAATTTTTTAGCTTTTAGTGAAATCTTAAACATTAAAATGCATGTTTTACATTAACAACTTAAATAGGTTTTTTTACCATTTTTTACTTTGGGAGTTTATATTTTTCGAGATTGATTCGAATAACCCCAATGTAATTTTTAAAGACTTATTTAATGATACCTACGATTTACAAACTGACAGACAGACAAGACGAATTTATAAGGGTTTTTTGTATAAGGGGTATGCCTTTCGACTACAAAACCCTAAAAACCGTATTCATTTGAACAAATGAGCTTAGTACTCTGTTATTAGCGTTATAATGTCAATATAGCCTTTAATTATACTGCCCTGCCGCCTTATAAAAAAGGGGCGTATCTACATTTTTAACTTAAATGAGTTACCTATATAAATTGCCGTAATCAGCAAAATAAAGGCACATATTTTATTAAACACGTAATAAAATGGCAGTAGACTACTACTTTGTAAAAAAAAATGTGCCTTTTTCAATTCATTTACTACTGAATTAATGATTTGGGCCTTTTTAAGTGATGATTGGATAGCTAAATTCTGGTGCTGGCTTAGAATACCACTCAATTATTCAGGGATACATAAAAAGCGCTCAAAGAATAGGCTCATTAATAGTGATTTTTGAGCAATGTGGCGGGGACCCAAATTCACCAAAATCCTTTTTACAACATTTTCCTCACTCAAATTCCTAGTAATGCTGTGTAGTGTCGGCTTAGAATAACACTACCCCATTTCTTCCGGTGGGTGTACGTAAGAGGCGACTAACGGTATTGGGGCTATTAAGGGATTTTTGGGCGATGCGGTTGGAGACCCATCACCAACAACCTTTATTTCACCATCTTTACCCCACTGAACTTTCCAAAAGTGGCTGGGGAATTTATAATTCCTTAGCTCTGGCTACCCCTTTTAGGGATTTATAGCCGTGAGTATATGTATGTATGTATGTAAATTCCTAGTCTCTGATCAATACAATTCATTAAAATTTCTGCAACTGTAACTGCTCTTTTATGAGATTTAAGACCGCAAGTAAAATATATGTATGTATATTATTATTAAAGCCGTGTAGTGTCGGCTTAGAATAGCACTACCCCGTTTCTACCGATGGGTGTACGTAAGAGGCAACTAACGGTATTGGGGCTTTTAAGGGATTCACCAACAACTTTACTTTACCATCTTTACCCCACTGAACTTTCCAAAAGTGGCTGAGGAATTACTAATTATTTAGCTCTGGCTACCCATATATATATAGTCCATTTATTGAGGAAGGCTGTAGGCTATATATCACCACACTGCAACCAATAGGAGCAAAGAATCAGCGAAAAATGTTGCGAAAACGGGGATTATTATCTGGGGGCACGGTATTGCCCCCGCCAAGACGAGCCAAGCGAAGCGCACGGGCACTACCTACCTTTTCTCGAAGCGCTTCGTCGTTTTTTTGAACCCTCATAACTTGGGTTTGGGTTATGCTAGATCAACAAAACTTTTGGGATATATTGTCAATAGCAGACTTATTAAACATATTAAGTTTTAATTACATTAGCTTTTATACTTCAGATTTCATTTATATCTAAAAAACGCTGATTTCGTCACTGACTCACTGATGATCATCAAAATTATTAAGGTATTTCCTAATGTCCTAGAAAGCTGAAATTTTGTATGTAAGCTAGTATTAGCACACAAACAACAAAAAAATTATAAAACTTGTAACTTTCATCCTCCAACCCCTTAAACTAGGGGATGGGAGTTTGTATGAGACCTGTAATTTTAAGAGATTAAATTTTGATGACGCTAGAGGTCTAATCTAATAATAATCTAAAACTTGGTGCCCTCAGATATATATATGTATAGGTACTCCTTGTTATAAAAAAAATAAAATTAATCGACATATATTGAGACATATCGACAGTATCTGATCAATTACTTATTATAAACAGTAAATCAACAAAGAAAAAAGGCAAAGATAGAGAGTGGGCTATAAAAAAAGGCGTCTCTGATGTGCAAGAAATACACCCCAAAAAAAGAAGAAAAAAATAAAAAAAAATTTTGTTACAAACAACTTTCAAAAAGAAATGAAATTCCACCAAAACCATTTTCATGTAAAATGTTGCCAAGACGAGCCCATATGACTCGCACTGTCAAAAATTTATCAGATCTCATGTAGAGCCAAGCTTCTAACACTACACGCCCTAACTCTACAAGGCCTAACTTCACAAACTCTACACCTTAGTCAAAATATGTGGCTTGGCCGTTCGATACTACAAGAACTATTGTATAACACAAAAGTAATGAACAGTGAATTGATTTTTCACCTTACGCCGATGTGAATGTACGAAATGGCCAAGCCACATATTTTGATTAAGGTGTAGAGTTTGTGAAGTTAGGCCTTGTAGAGTTAGGGCGTGTAGTGTTAGAAGCTTGGCTCTACATGAGATCTGATAACTTTTTGACAGTGCGAGTCATATGGGCTCGTCTTGGCAACATTTTACATGAAAATGTTTTTGGTGGATTCATATTTTAAGGCTTCCGTTATGTGCGCTAAGTAAACGGTTTAAGTTACCCAAAAACTAGGTAAATACAAAGAATAAAAATAAAACAATTATTCCTCTTTAATGGTCCTCATGATGATCCCTCAGTATATGTCTATCTTTTAAAATTGACTCACTATAACCATTTTTATGGTAATCAAATTTGTTCTAAATTAATGCATTATTGCCAATAATTTGTCATAATGTTTAATCAACATAATATTAATCCTTATCCAAATAAATGTGTTTTTGGTTAAGAAATATTTCGTTGTGAAAAAAAATTAACCTTCAAATCACTTAATTTAAATTAAAATCTAAGAAGATAAATCAATTTTTAAATTACTCCACAACAAAATAACAAATGACACGCGTGTATGAAGCGCAAGACAGGACGGACGGACTGATTCAGAATCAATGCTCAGCCGAAACTACTATACTTATAAACTTAGAATTATTATTTATTACTTATCTAGTGGCTGAGGAATTTCTAATTCCTTAGCTCTGGCTACCCCATCTAGGGATTGATAGCCGTGAGTATATGTATTTAATGAATGTATAATCATTTGCTATGGATTAGTCATATTTTTTTTACTGGCTTATATTAGCTTCACCTGTTTGTTTGTATGTATGTAACCGACTCCTCTAAGCTTGAATTTGACCTCGACCGGACTGACTTCATTCAAAGATTATACACTTATTGAGAATTAGGGTCAATATAATAATTTCATGGGTGTAAACCAATATGTTTGTTTAGTACCAAAACACTTTTGTAGCACATTTTATAAAAAACATAACATAACATATATTGAAGCCATTAGTTCCCCTGGGGGGTACGCAAAGACTATCGTTCGCCACTCCGTAGGACTCTGACAAACCAATTCTTTCATACATTCTCTTTTATTTTTCCTATTTCGGTTTTTTTGAGCGCACACTCGATTTGGTCCAAGTGTGTCCTCCGTGATCGTCCTCTAATCACATTACCTTCCACATTGGCTCAATAGATCTCTTTCACCAATTTACTGTCATCCATCCTCTCTATGTGCCCAAACTATCTCAACATTCCTTTTTCTATCTCTTCTACAATATCATCTTTCACGCCCATCTTTCATAAATCACGTCATTTCTCACACGATCACATAACCTTACATTACAAACTCTTCTAAAGGACCTCATCTCTACTGCATTCACTCCGCTCTCATGCTTCTTCTGCCACACCCAACATTCACTGCCATACATAAGCGTAGGAACCAGAACAGCATGATTCGCTGCCATTCGGGACTTTTCGAACACCGACTGACTAGGCATGAGACTATTCAAAGCTCCATTAATCGCATTACCCTTTTTCAATCTTCTCTCGATATTTTTTTCACGCTTTCCATCCCTAGTAAACAAACTTCCCAGATATACGAACTTCTTTACTTGTTCCACTTTCTTACTTAATTTCAATCACGCATTCGGTCATATTCTCCACTCTCTCAAAAACCAATTTTCTATCATCTATCCTCTCTATTATATAAAAATTTAATAATAATCTGCAATATAAGCTGAAAAAACCTTTGAAGCTCTAAGATACCCACCTAGAATCCGCTTGTTAGTTAATTTACCTCGGTAGCATTATCACGTGCCAAGGAGGTGCAGACAAGGATGTTGAAAGCAGGATACGAAAGGCAAAAGCGGCCTTTGCCCAACCGAGGTCTGTCTGGGAGTCGCATGTCCTTATCCGTAGCGTAAAGAGCTCCCTCTTCAAATCCTTGTTAAATCTGTTCTGCTGTTTGGCTGCAAAACGTGGAGAGTGACTAAGAGACTGTCAAATAAGCTACAAGTCTTCGTCAACAAGTCCCTGACGTCGATCCTCCGCATTTATTGGCCAATGACAATCCGGAACGTTGACTGAATGCCAGCAGACTCCAATTGTAACTGACATCGAACTTAAAAAATCAAGGTGGATAGGACACACATTTTGAAGAGAGAGACCACAAACGCCGGAATTGCTTTCAAGTGGAGACCACGGGATGACAAACGAGCCCGCGGCCGTCCCGTACACACTTGGCGCCGGAGTGTGGAGAGCGAACTGCGAGCGGCGGGACTGAGCTAGAATACGGCCAGGGAAGTCGTGGCAGATAGAATGACGTGGCGGCAGCTTGTGCAGGCTTTGTGCACCAGTGGGGTGCCATAGGGCAACACCAACAAGATAAGCTGAAAATCATGAAAAAGCGTGGGGAGCTCTGTGCCATATTGTTCGCCTATCCAGCAACCCACGCTTTTGTATGATTTTTTAGCTTATATTGGGGATTATTTTTCACTTTTTAGTTAAATATGCTTCAAAACGACAGCTCATGATTACCAAATTAGTCAGTTTTATGTTTTCGTTTACGCGTTATATATAGGTGATTCATTTATGATCCCTGGCAGTGCCTATACCCAGTGTGTCTTAACAAAACATTTGATTTAAATTCAATAATAATGAAGAAGAAGAAGAAAAAAAATATTCTAATAGGAAGGACACACTTATAATGTACCTACTTATAACCTAATCATGATATAAATTAAAAAAAAAAACATAACACTTACAATGCACTTATCTATAATATATAGGTATAATAACCAGTCGGTGCCAGTCAAACAAAATTGAAGTCACCTTTACGTTTTAAATGTAATTTACGTTTGAAATTAATTGCATGAACTATGAATTTAAATTGCAATTTTATTAAAACATCAAACTCTCAACGAGTTCAACAGTTCTATAAAGCAAGTTACGAAATTATTCGACAAAAATTGATGATGTAGATTGGGATCAATTACTATCATTCCCAACAGTTATTCAAGCTACAGATAAATTTTATGAAATTTTGGATGAACTAATAAATTAATATGTACCAGTATAAAATGATAAGTCTAAAAACTACGCCCCATTGGTACTCGGGTACTCGCCGTCTCTGCGTAAAGTTATTAAGGAAAAAACTAAGTATCATAGGTTGTACAAATTAAATAAAAATCCACTTGATTATGACACGTTTTCTTAATTACGAAATAGAAAGAAAACGATGGTACGACAGGATTACACTAAGTTTATTATAAAAACGGAATGTAATATAATCGAAAATCCAAATACCGAACAAGATAGCGTAAATACCGACAACAGCCTTTATAATAACGATCTCTTCGTAAATACTATAGATGCCACTGCGAGTACTGTTTTGAAGTATATTAAAAACTTAAACATAAACAAGGGCAGTGGGTTAGAATACATCCCGTCTTTATTATCCGTTTTCAAAACGAGCTGGTTTACCTTTGAGTATTTTATTTTAGAGATCTCTCAAAGAAGGAGTCGTTCCGGATATATGGAAAACCGCAAAGATCACCCCGATCTTCAAAGGTGGATCAAAATCAAACGCCGCGGGCTATCGGCCCGTCTCTGTGTTGCCTTGTTTTAGTAAACTCCTTGAACAAATAGTATATGATGAATATCAGCATGGTTTTACCAAACATCGATCAGTCAAATCGAATCTTGTGCAGTCAACTCATTATATTATTAGACAAATGGATGCAGGGGGCCAAGCGGATGCTATTTACACCGATTTCTGTAAAGCATTAGACAAGGTTTCCCATAAATTGCTCTTGCGAAAATTGAAAATTGTTCAGGCATTCATGGTGATTTACTGAGATGGGTTGAATCATATTTGGTGAATAGGAAGCAATGTGTTGTAGTTGGAGGAAAGAAATTGGATTATATAACTGTAACCTCTGGAGTTCCCCAAACCCATGTGACCTACATTTGGGACCGCTATTCTTTAATGCTTTTATTTTTGACATAGATAAATGTTTTCAGTTTGCAAACTGTAATCTTTTCGCAGATGATCGAAAAATTTTTGCTAGAATCAACACTATTGATGACTTTTTTTTATTACAAGCTGATATGTCAAGATTAGAAAAGTACTGTTCAGATAATAAATTAATGTTAAATTCTAGAAAATGTTTCAAAATTAGTTTCACACGCAAAAGCAATAAAGTAAACTACGATTACCAAATTGCGAATACAGTCCTGAATGAGGTTGCAAATATACGTGATTTAGGCGTTCAACTAGATAGCAAAATGCTATTTGAGGCCCATATAAATTCAATTGTTGATAAAGCAAATAGAATGCTAGGCTTCATAAACAGAATCTGTAAGTCATTCTCATCAAATCATTCACTTAAAGTATTGTACATGTCACACGTCAGATCCATACTTGAGTACAATTTTGTAAAATATACTGTTAACTTATATTAAACAACAAACGGCAAAAAGGAACAGTCTCAGCATTTGCTGCGAACAGTACCATTGATTGGTGCTAGCTTCCAGCGCTGGTTTACAGACTGTCCCTGACTAAAATAATGAAAAAAATAAATAACAAACTAACTTATACAACTAACAACACTTAAAACTATTAAAACATACATATACATACATATACTCATTAAAACAATAACAAAATATACTGATACTTAAGCAAATATGAAAACAATATAATAGAATACAATAAATATAATGCAACGTAGTAGAATAAAATGTAAAATAACAAATATTTATTATGAATTATAAAAATGCAATATAAATATAAAAGGACTTGTTACAAAAAAAAAACATAATCACTACATACAAAACACAAAAATCCATTAACCTTACCATGTAGAGGCAGCACCGCCTCAAAATATTTTTTATTACTAGCTTTTTGCCCGCGACTTCGATCGCGTGGACTACATTTTTAGCATTCGGTTTACATCCAAAATACCAAAGCGCTATCTTAACTTTTGTTTTTGTAATTACGACGACGACGTGATAGCTCAATGGGTAGAACACCGGTTAAGGTGTAAGCGACTAGTGTTCAAATCCCAGGTCGGGCCTACACCAATTTGTCTTTTTTAAATACATAAGTGTGGTTAATTTATCATGGTTGTTAACGTTGAGGGAAAACATTGTGAGGAAACCCACATGGCTGAGTTAACTTGTCATGTGACAGTGTATTTGTACCAAACGTCGATAGGCCTGCCCCCTATCACGTGAGTACACTGTCCATGCAAAACGTGGGTACTCTGAACACCAGGTGACGAAGTCACGTGATGTCCAGAAGTATTAGTACCTCTGCCAACCCCCTCGGGGATATTCGGCGTGAACGTTTATGTTATTATTTTTTATTTATTTAAACACTTTATTGCATACTGAATAGTTATAATTCTTACAAAAGTACAGAACATTGAAATTGAGTACACAAAGGTGGACTTATCGTCAACCTTTGTGTTGAGGAAAACCAAGTACACAACTCTTAACTAGAAATAAATGATAATCAATATGCAAAACCAAACTTAACTAAACACAACCTATTTACAACCCTAACCTAAATATTAATGCCAGTAATGTTATGTTTGTTTTTATAATTATATTCCCGCGGGCGCCAGTGTCTTAAAGAACCTGTTATTGTGTCAACACGTTTTTTTTTCATACAATACAAATTCTTATAGACAAATTTATGTACTTTTAAGAAATGAATATTATTTTAATTATTTAAATTAATATTATTATTATCATGAATATTTTTTTATTATTTATTTCTGTCCATCTTTTAGATTCTCGCCTCTCCCATGGCCGAAAACGATAATTAGGATTTTAAATGGGAAAGTCGGTACTTCCCGACAAGAGCACAGTAGAGGAGTACCGTAGTTATTTTTTTTTACTATTATTATATATTCCTTTTTGTAGTGGTTATAACAGTAAATCGCATCAAGTTTCAAATTTCTAGATACATAAATGTCAAAAATATCTATACTAATATATATGTACTTGATATTTCAACCCCATATATGTTTTATACCACGTTTTTATGATCAAAAATGAGAATATCTTTAGAAAGTATGGATAGCAGTTCGGCGCTGCGTTGGCGTCCCGGTGCTGCCCCTACACTGACTGATGGTATAGTTGTGAGAGTTTGCAGCCGATAAGTCATAGATGGCAGTACTTAATTGAATTTTTGTTATGATAATACATTTACTATACATGATAGTTTATCGATGGGAATATTTGTTTAAATAAATATTTTATATAAAAAAAGTTTTAAACATATTTTCAGACCTACCAAATGTGTACGCAAAATTCATACAATATACGTTCAATTATCTATATTCATACATATTAGCATAGTTGAATGGGAAAAAGAAGGGATAGTGCTTCCTAATGTTCTAAACTTACACAAAAACAAACAAAAAATCACAAAAAGATGGGTTTCCCGAGATTCGAAACTGGGTCGTTCATTCGATTAGTATTAGCCCGAATAGGACGAAGACGTTAACCTCACCTCACAGCCCATATATGTCCCCACCAAGGGGCTCGAGCCTACCGTATATAGGGCGATTTAGCCATAGTCCAGCACGCTGGCCAATTGCGGGGTGGCAAACTAACGACTACTACCGTAATAGTAGCCGAGACCGACGGCTTAACGTGCCCTCCGAAGCACGGAATCATCTTCATTTCGGATAATCAGGTGATCCAAAAGACAATAACATTTATTTCAAAAGACGTTAAAATTTGCATCAAATTTTTGATAACCTTTATTTTCTAATAGTCTTACTACTGACAAACAATTAAATGTACAACTATTTTGATGAAAATGGATGAAATCCTGAATTTTTCCAAAATGACCATTAATGAAGAGTTTGATAAAGTTGTTCAATGAAAAAATGAATCGTTAAAGTATGTGGAGCCATATAAAAGTTAAGTTTTTTTGAAGCTCCTGTAGAAACCCTTGCGTAATCCGAAATAAATGATATCCTTGTAGCGACGCGCTGTCAGTACACAATGACGCGCACTACATAGAAACGCTGACAGTGCAAGAAGTATCACATTCCACAGCAACACGTAACCAAGCGATATACGTCACACGCGTCATCAAGATTCGCCATACAAATCGTACATCGCGCAATCGAAGTTTCTAAAAATGTTTACTATATATACAAGTTCCAACTTAATACAGTCGGACCGCGGTCCCCAGGCATACCACCGCCTGGTGGAAGATCTTCCCTTTTCCTCCACATTGGTGACCACCGACTACAGAACACGATGGCGTCCTTCAAAGCACAAGGAGTCATTTGGATTGGCCAGACAAGTACGAGCAGCAAAAGGATATCAAAGGACAGCAGACAAAAAAAAAGCGCTTCGAATCCACGGCTCAAGAGACGCGACTCGCAGCACGGCAGCAATGGGACACGCAACGGGGCACCCACACCGTGGCTGTTGGAGTCAGCATTGAGGTTCCGGCACACATGGCCGTCGAGCATACACACTTTTCCTCCACATCCTATATGTTGCCCAGCGGTATAAGCTCCATTCATGCCAAATTTGATCAAGATCCGTCCGTAAAATTAACGTGATGAACGGACATACAGAAAGACAGACAGACAGGCATTTTTTTCAAAACTAGTAAATCTGGCTTTAGAATCAAAAATAAGACACATTCCGGTTTAATATAATTTTTTTTCTATGTACAGTTTTGACTTGGGTACAGTCTTATTATAGTATAGTAAACTGTTAAAAAATATTGTGTTTTTCTAAATTTTGTTAGTCCTTTCCTTAGTACCTAATTGTTTCAAGTTATGGTAAATATTGGAATCTCTTAATTTTGTCACACAGCCTCAAAGACGCGGAGGTGAAATAATATCCTTTTGTAATATCTAAAGTGGGAGAGGTTTAATTTAAAAAAAAAACTATGAAGAATGAATCAAACAATTTATGAAGTTAAAAAAGGCAAAGTTAGTAAGTTTTTTTTGCCTATAATCAAATTAACAAACGACATTTCTTAATTTAAGATAAGAAGAGGCCGTACTAAAAAGTTTAATAAAAAAAACACATAGCATACGAAATTATTTCTTATTTTTTTAAATTCTACAGTAATCTATTTCCTGCAACTATTATTGTAAGTAGTTTATGTTGTTTTCTTTTCATTAATGGTAATAAATATATATATATAATAAATATAAATATACTGATTCATATTATAAGTTTTATTTTTTGTGTACAGATATATAACGAACGTATTTGTTATTTAAGTTATTATTGATTATAGCAAATATATGATTTGTATTCTTATTCAGTATGTAAGTACTAAAATATCTTATTTTTATACTTTTGTATTATTTTTCATTTTTTTGTTATGTTTTAAAATCAATTGGTGATCAAGTGATTTAAATTCATGTATGGTCCGTGTGTCACTACAAGTCTGGCGCTGACTGAAAATCAGTGTTGTGAGGTAAAACTCACAACGACAACGCTGAGTCAGACGCCATTTTGTTGTTTTCGCGCATTATGTGAGATCAACACTGTTTTTATTGTTGAATGTTTTTTTCCTTCATTATTTTGTAAAAATATTTACATGTTCATGTGTGACTGGCAACAAATAAACTTTTTTTCTTCTTCTTCTTCTTAATCTACAAATATTATAAAATCTAGGTTTCAATCAAATAACAAAAGCTTCAACAAAATTGCAGCCGATCAATTTTATAGTTTTTCACGAATGTTGAATGCACATTTTGTTAGGGCATTCAGAGTAAATTGGGTTTTTACATTTAAAACACATGTTGTGTTTTGCATACATATTTTTTGGAGCCAAATGTGGATCAACTTTTACGGACTTCCAGTCTTGTTTCAGCTCTGCTTCTTACTTCTGCTCCGAATTCTGAAGCTTTGCCTACCCTTTTCTGGGATTTATAGCCGTGAGTATATGTATTTATATATGTTGCTTTCAACTCTTTGTTCTTGGGCTTGAGTACGACGGCTTGGGCTCGGACGATGTAACTATTCGAAGCCAAAATAACGACAATCCTGTAAAACACAGCTAATGGCTATAACTGTGAGCGAACTGTATTATAATGTGAGCATCTTTGGTCTAGCAGATCCACTCCAATTTTCGTCTGATTGTAGAAAAATATAATTTACGGTTCCTCTTCAACTTCTGGCATGTGATTTTACTCGACACTGTGATGAGATGACTTTTTTATTTGGTTTAGGAACATAAGATGTTATAGTTATTATCGTACGTAAAGCCAAAAACCAAAACTACATTATTCGTTTGGTATGTTTTCCTCATCCGAATTGTCTTCCTTCAACCAACGGTCCATAATTCTGTCACTAAGTGTCATTTTTGACTAAAATAATATAAAGGAAAAATCATACAACCACCTACCATCTCTCAGACGTAAGACTATAATGAGAGGTTTTCTTTTTGAGAAATAAAAAAACAACATAGTTTCCTAGAGCTCTGTAGATGGCGTTGATGTAACTACGTTACTAACTTAAAATTTTTCTTCGTGGCCTCAATCGTGTTGCCACAATAATTTCGCCAATGTCAACTTTAAAAACATGTGTCACATCACGATAGAGTAACTTTTTGGCGAGTAAAAACAACAAAAAGAATGGTAAATATAAATACCGTCTTTGTTAATTTACTTTTAAGCTATCTTGGCTTAAACTAATATTTATTTAGACTTTCAAATCAGAACGTTTTTATGTACGTTCCGTTTTACGATATCATTACATCAGAGTGTGAAAAACGGTGTGACGTTCCGTTCCTACCAGTAACATAGCAAGTCTGGCGCCATCTATCCTGAGAAGAGAACGAAAGAAGAGAAAAAAACGAAAAAAACGAAAACCTCTCATTTATCATTTATCAGAGACAAACGCACGCACCTGCAACTTCGACGAGAGATAGCGGGTTACTCATACTCACAGACGCGGGGAAACACGAACATAAAGGCACGGATCTGTAAATGTTTCGCCCGCCAAAATATGAGCGGTTTTAACTTTGCTGCCGTCTGTAAGAGGAATCGGTAATAAGTAGACCCTTAAAATTTTCATCAAATAATAGTACGGAACCCTTCGTTTTGTTTTGCTGCAAATTAGTTTATTATATCTAGTGTGTGGCTATTTCATAATACATATTTTAATTTTATCAATCACGTTTCCTTTCTTGACAGCAGTTTTTAATTGCTGAATTTCTATTTTTAAAGCTGATAATAATAAAACTGTGTCGAAATTCAACACACGTATACGTGGAACTGAAATATCTCAAATATCTTGAATAATATAAAAGCTATCCAAGTTACCCGAAACTCATCAGTTTTTACTGAAACTATCTGGTGGTCGTTGGTATTGCTTGTTATATTTTATTTTTATTTGGCATCTATCAAAATGGAAATAAAGGTAAGAAAGCTTTAAAATTTCTCAGTCTCTATGTATGCTTAAAACTTTAAAACTACGGTATGCATTTTTATGCAGTTTTATAAATATAGTGATTTAAGGGGAAGGTTTTTTATGTATAATTTTATAAATTGAATAGTGGTAAATATTGAGGATTTTTCCGTTTGTAATACAAACGCAGACTCAACTCTACAAGATTATTAAGATGTCGTAAGTATTCATGATAGCCCAATAGGTAGAACACCCGCCCGAAAACAGAGGGGCGTGAGTACAAATCCCGGTCGGGCCTACACCAATTTGTTTTTTCAAGAAATTCATATGTGCGGTTAATTTATCATGGTTGTTAACGGTTAAGGAAAACATCGTGAGGAAACCTAGACCTGCCCCCTATCACGTGGGTACTCTGAACTCCAGCTGACAATGTCACGTGATGTTCAGAAGTATTAGCACCTCTGCCAACTCCATCGGGGATATACAACGTGAACGTTGAGTTGAGTTTTTATTAATAGCTTATATACGCTAACTGCGGGAAACATTATTTAGATTTTTTTATGCATTTCAGTTTTCAAAATAGCGAAACACTACCTAACCTATTCTCACAGCTGTATATAAAACCGTAATTTCTTTTTAACCCTTTAGCGGTTGAGAGGCACCCGGGCACGTCTGTCGCAGCGCGCCACTTAAAACGTTGTTAGTGATAGTCATAAAGACTTGTTTTGCATGCTGTATTGTATTCGCCGGGATCGATGAATTATTTTAGCGGAAAGGCTAATTTATACTTTTACCGGTGATCCTCTGAGGGGTTAAGAAGCTTATTTCAGTCATAATTACTATAATTTTAGAATACTATATTTATATGTATGTAAAAATATCTTTATTTTCTCTTTTAGGTCATCTTTGTAGCGTTAGCAGCTCTTTTTGCAGTAGTCTCCAGTAATGCTCATGATGTACCACCTTATTATTCGAGCCGTGATGGACACCCAAGCCCTTCAGATTACCAAGGTTATACAGGATCTCATGAATACGTAGAACAAAATTCAGATTACCAAAGAAACCAATACTATAGAGGTCCAGGCTATGAAAACCCTTCCGAAGATTACCCAGAAAACTTACCAACTTCATACTACCCAGGAGACCAAGAATACCCATACCAATATAAATAATAATGAGGATAAAAAGGATACCAAGTACAAAAACAATCGCCTTCCATTAGAAATCTCACTATGAAAAACATTGATAGAATCCTTTATAAATAATTCATAATTATTATATGTATATTGGTAAGGAGTTTCTTGTCGTTTCTTCTCCTTATAAACACATTGCGAAACGATACAATTAAAATGAAAGAAAATAATAAAACAAAATATTCTATTTAACTTCAATTAGTCTGGCTTTCAATAAAATTTTAAATCACAATGGTGATAACTTAATGGGTAGAACATCGCCAAGCGTGCATGCGTGCGTGCAAATCTTGAGTCGGGCCTACACCAATTTGCCGTTATATTATTATTCAACGGTTTTATTTAATTTGAATATTTTTGTTCATGAAAACCTCATGTGGGGATTATTACTAATAAATAAAGGATAAATAATGGATGAAAAGGTTTTATTTAGCTTACCCTGTTTGTTTTATTCTTTGTTGGGTCAAACTTAGTAATTCAAATTCCACCCCCTTCCTGCCAACCGATAAACATGAAATTTTGTACAAAATTTGGATTTTGTTGACAATACATTTATGTTTATCCAATATCACTGTAAATTTAAGATGGCCACCCCACCTAATATTTTTCAATCCTATCAATATTGGTATTAAATAAAAGGGCTTCACAAGTAAAATACAATGTATCACCGGTGTGAAGTTAGCAACCGATTTCAGTGGCCGATTATAACCCGACCAGATTGAGAAGTTTTTTTTAACCTTTAACTTCTAACCTATACGTCTCACAGACGTAACAACTTTTAATTTTAAAGTATTTCAAAAATTACGCCACCTTCGGCGCCAAAACCCCCGCTACCTCCCTCCCTCCGCGTCACAAACCATCAGTCAACACCGCGTCCGTGGCAATAGCAAACATGCTCGTATCGAAGCAATCGACGTCTCACAAACGTAAGTACGTGTTAATGTATACAAATTTGTACGTCTCTTGATCGTCACCTCTGTGTAAATGTGAGTTAGCTTATAGTGTCCGATTGACGTCACATCGGTTTTAAAAGTGTACTATCAATCGATGAATGCTTAAAAGAAGAAACATCACGTCTAGTGAGCAGAAAAACCCTGCAAATGATGACGGTTCAGATTCCGCTAAGTGTACGAAACTCCAAAAAAAGAATAAATGTTTAAAAGGTACCTAAAGAGATATTTAATAATCTCATAGACGAGGGTGATGACAACTGTTGCGATTTTGGAACGATGTAGGCAATCCTGATTTTACTTTAGAAAGCAATCACAACATGTAATCCAAATAATCCGATGAGGCTGACGTTAAGGTCACCTGTGCCCATGTTGAAGGAGTTTACCACGGATAAATCAACCTTAATTACGAAGATATGGAACACGAAAGAGAAGTGCCAGATGATACTCGCTTAGACATTAGAGAACAGAACAAGATCGTGGATTTACTTACTTGGCCACTATAAAGAGGGAGTTCCCACCAGAATTTTAGCCTCATAAAGGTAAAGTGGTTGGTTCTTCGTTGCATGGATTCACTTAAGACGATAGTTTGTTGTTAAACCATTTTGTCTTATGTGTCTAAGCCTAAAAAAAGCTTCATTACTATTATTTTCTGTGCAGCATATCAATATTACTGATTATTCATTTAAAAAGCCTTTGGTGAAGTGGATGAGCTGGACAAAAAGGGTTCGAATTATTCATGCTTCCGAAGAAAGTACGTAGTGAATGTACCAAATATGCAAGTGCTGACATTTTTTTTATTTTCGTATTTAGAAGACAGATTTATGATTTCGTCCGATGATTGATTATAGAAAAAAACATATCTTAAGTTCAATTTGTTGTTAAATACTTAATTTTAAAAAAAAATGACAGAAGAAAGTCCTTAAAATTTTGTGCCAAATAATTGTGATCTCACGAATAAAAGTTCATTTAACCTCAAAAATTACGTGAATATTTTTAGAATCCCGTAGCTTAGATACCTTAAAAAAATTCTTTGCAATGAATAAAAAAAGAAAAATGTAGCATGCAAAGACACTGTTTTTTTATTACTTGAATTTTAACGTCTCTCAGTCGTCACGTCGGCGTAAGTGCTATGTTTAGACTAGGTCGGCAGCTAAAGGTTAATTAACTAAAAATGATAATAAAAGTCCTAAAATCCATGCTTTTGAATTATTAACTAAATCTGATGCTTTCAGTCACCAGAAAAATGCTTTTCCGCAAGAAGAAAGATGTGAGGGCGGATTCTAATGTAATTATTTAAAAGAAAAAATTGCTTCATTTACCACTTCAAGATTCTTAACTAGATGCGATAACATTCTTAAACTAGGTTTTTTGATGGTTTTTTAAAATAGGCTTTTCAGAAAAACTATACTGATCAATTGTATTGCCGTTCTTCATATAGCCAAAGAGAGTATGCAGTAGAGCGGAAAATTGACCAAACTTCTTTTACCAACGATTTTCGATCGCCTCTAACAATTAAACAAGATCCGATAACACTTTGACACTAAGTTAATTAGATGGTCTAGATTAAAGGCTTTAAAGAAAGACTCTGCTCATCAATGGTATTGCCGATCTTCATAATTATAAACCATCAAAGAAACCTAGTTTTAAACTGTTATAGCATCTAGTTGAGAATCTTGAAGTGGTAAATGGAGCAAGTTTTTCTTTTTAATAAATTACATTGGAATCCGCCGTTACGTCTTTCTTCTTGCGAAAAAGCATTTTCCTGGAAAGCATCAGATTTAGTTAATATTTCAAAAGCATGGATTTTAGGACATTTATTACCATTTTTAAGTTAATTAAAAAAAACTTCTAAATCTGGTCGGGTTATAATTGGCCGCTGAAATCGGCCGCTAACTTCACAACCGGTCCCTTAGAAGATTTAGTATCATAAAAAAAAACTTGGTAGCCTTTAAAGTTTCATGATTATTTCATTTTTTATTATTATTATTTATTTATTAATTAAACACTTTATTGCATACAAATACAAAACACACAAACATTATTTAAAAAAAAGGGGACAAGTGCGAGTGAACTCGCGTGAAGAGGGTTCCGTACGATGTTACTTTAATATCATGGACTTCTTATAGGTTTTCCTATAATCTATAAGAAGAAAACTAATTTCTCTTTTTTTTTTTAATTTTAGGTTCAGTAGTTTCGGAGATAAGGGGGGAGAATGGTCAATTTTCGTCTGTTTTCTTGAATAACTTGAAAACTATTTTAAAATTACAAAAAAAATACATTTAAGATCTTATTCTCAACAAGACCTTTTATTTGATATGCCACACGATGTAGTTTTCAGATTTTTTTTTTAATTTTCCCCTTCCCCTCCAAAAATGACCCCCCATATACAGATTTCATCTGCTCACGTCACACTTCTGTGTTTGGGTCACAGGAATTGATATGTGTACCAAATTTTAACTTAATCGGTCTAATAGATTCGGAGATAATTGACTGTAAGCGACGGAAGGACAGACACACGAGTGATCCTATAAGGATTCCATTTTTGTATTCAGACGTACGGAACCCTAATAATTACAAAACATTCAATGTACACAAAGGCGGACTTATCGCCTTAACGAAATTTTTTCCAGTCTACCTTTATGGTGAGGAACAAATGAATAACTCTTTAGTTTAAATTACGGTCAAATATAAATGCAATTTAAACGGAACTTAATTAAACACAACTTATTTACAACCTATATATTAATTTATATACCTAATAATAATTATATCAACTATACCATACAATATCTTAATACATACATATACTCACGGCTATAAATCCCTTAATGGGGTAGCCAGAGCTTTGGAATGAGAAAGCCCCCATACCCTTAATCACCTCTTACGATCACCCACGGGTAGAAATGGGGTAGTGTTATTCTAAGCTGACACTACACGGCAAATACTTACATACTTACTTACTTAATACATACTTATATAATAAAATAAATACAAATATATACATATACCTAACTTTATAAAATCTACCAACCTAAGGTTTTAAAAAATGGGATTTAAGTTTATTTTTAAATATATTTAATGAAGGTGACAGACGTATGTCAACTGGTAGTGAGTTCCACAAATTAACTGCTCTGGCTGCAAAGGAATCACTATATGTAGCACTGTCATGAGGAGGTACACTCAACATCTTATTCTCCTGCGATCGCAAGGCAAGGCCGTGGGAGCACAAGTATGTGAACTTACAACGAAGACAGTGGGGGCAGCAGGATTATTAAGGGCATTATATAAAATACAAAGAATATGAGTGTTCCTCCGAAGTCGAATCGTTAGTTACTTTAGTTGAGCGCGGTACTCAGAAATATGATCGTATTTACGTAATCCAAAAATAAATCGGATACATAAATTCTGGAGACGTTCGAGTTTGTTAAATAGCTCCTCTGTGCAGTCAAGATAGTTTACGTCTGCGTAATCAAGAATCGGAAGCAGTAGAAACTGAACCAGCGTAATCTTAGTGTGGTGAGGAAGGAAAAATTGCAAGCCCTAAGTGAGTGACAAGATGCAAAGACTTTTTTACTTACGGCTTCCACTTGGGGCAATCACGAAAATGTACTGTCCATTATAACTCCTAGATTTTTGACAGAATGGACAAAGTTAATATCGATGCCATCGTAGCACAGCTTTCTATCAAGAGCCATATTTGCCTTATTCAGCAAACTCGAACTGCCAAAAATAATTGCCTGTGACTTATCAGGATTTAGTAGTCATTAAAGTACTAATATTGTCAGTAGCTGTTGCTTTGCTGGTTATATTAAGTAAGTAACACTGATAAATCATTAAAGTACTAACATTGTCAGTAGCTGTTGCTTTGCTGGTTATATTAGAAACACATTTTGTAACGTCACAACCAGAGACCAATTTGAAAGTGAATTGTAAGCAATCAGGGGTAGGTGTTGAAACAAGATTGTTCAGAGCCTCAGCTTTACATTGATCACTAATGGTCAAAGGAGGAGAGGAAAAATGCTTATTAAGTGCATTTAGGTCTGTATCTATAGGAGAATTGGCCCGAGATTTTCCTATGCCCAGTGTTTTAAGGAATGACCATAGCTGTGAGGTGTCACAATCGTCAATGGAAGTATCGATATATTGGCGTTTTGAATCTCTACACACTCCATTACAGCGATTCCTCAGCTCCTTGTATTGATGCAAGTGCTCATCCGTCGGTTGTTTTTTATAGCAATAGTGAGCACGATTCCGTTTACTCATTAGATTTTTAATTTTGTCAGTTAGCCATGGAGCAGGTAACTGTTTCACACGGACTGAACGACGGGGAGCGTGTTTGTCATAAAGGTCGGTCAGGAGAGTATTAAACCGTTTAACCCTTTCATCAATCTCGTCAATGCTGTCTAATTGTGCCCAATCAACAGCTTTTGCATCTTCACATAGCTGCTGCAAGTCCATTCTCTTAAAATTACGCTGGAGAATAGTACGCTTTTTCGGTTTGGGAGTACGGATTTTATAAGAGAGATAAAAAAGATCATGGTAGGAGAAATAGTCAGCAGATAGTTGCCCATGATTAAGGACGAGGTCAGGAGGAGAAACAGTTATTAGATCTAGAAGTATAGGATTGGAGTGAGGTGGATGGTGAGTAGCATCAAGAGGCAAAATGTGGAGATTTTTTGCTGTTGTGATAGATTATGCTCCATGCTCCATGCTTTTGAGCGGTGATCGTTTCTTAAAAGACATGTATTAAAGTCACCCATAACTATGGTGTTATCAAAATCAGAAATAATTTTGGTCATCAACCATGTATTGAAATGAGTATGTTTATCCTTTGTAATTTTTTTAATAAATAAAATATTTTTTTCTTAGCCATGTCGTGTCGGCTTAGCACAGCACAACTCATTCCTTTTTATGTACGATCATCGTAAAGGGTGACTAAGGGGCATTGGGGATTATTAAGTACATACATACATACATACATATACTCACGCCATTAATTCCCATTGGGGTAGGCAGAGACTATCGATCGCCACTTCGTACAATCCTGACCAACCTCTCTAGCTTCGTTTACATTCATCAATCTTTTCATACATGCTCTTTTATTCTTCATACTTCGGACGCCAGCCTTTTTGAGCACACTCTCAATTTGGTCCAAGTGTGTTCTCCGTGGTCGTCCTCTACTAACATTACCATCCACACTAGCTTTATAGATCCAATTTTCTATCATCCATCCTCTCTATGTGCCCAAACCATCTCGACATTCCTTTTTCTCTCTTTCTTACAACATCATCTTTAACACCACATTTTTCACGAATAACACTATTTCTCACTCGGTCACACAATCTAACATTACAAATTTTTCTGAGGGACCTCATCTCTACTGCATTCACTCTGCTCTCATGCTTCTTCTGCCACACCCAACATTCGCTTCCATACATAAGCGTAGGAACAAGAACAGCATCATGCACAGCCATTTGGGCCTTTTCAGACACCGATTGCCTGATCATTAGGCTATTCATTGCTCCATTTACCGCATTACCCTTTTTCACTCTTCTTTCAATGTCTTCATCACATTTTCCATCTCTTGTAAACAAACTTCCCAGATATACAAACTCCTTCACCTGTTCCACATCCTTACCATCAATCGCAATCACGCATTCTGTCACATCTTCCTGTCTCTCAAAAACCATCGTTTTGGTCTTATCCACATTCACCCTCATTCCCTTTCTTACAAAAGACTCACATGCAATATTCATCATCTCTTGCAACTCTTCTGCCGATGATGCAAGTATCACTTGATCGTCAGCATACAAGAGGCATTTAATGATGAATCCACCCATTCTTAGTCCATAATCACTTTCACGCAACTCTGTCAAACAGTCATCCATGAACAAATTGAAGAGCCACGGAGAAGCTACACATCCCTGTCGGACACCCCTAGAGATTCCGAACCAGTCATTGTTTTCCCCGTTTACTCTTACACATGCACTAGAATCCTCATAGAGTGATACCAATGCACGTATAAGTTGACTCCCCAAACCGAACTTGGATTGTTATCCAAGTTCGGTTTGGTAAGAAAGTGTTTATGGGAGGTGTTCCTCCCATAAACACTTTCTTACCACCCTATCATACGCCTTCTCTAAATCAATGAAGCAGCAATACACCTTTTGGTTCTTAGCTAAGAACTTTTCAGTGATGCTCCTTAGAGAGAAGATTTGATCCATACATCCCATTCCTTTCCTAAATCCCGCTTGCACATCCCATCATTCCCAATTTTCTCATCAGTTTCATTCATCACTCTTTCAATCAGTACCTTAGCATACAATTTACCAACAATGCTGAGTAAGCTGATGCCGCGTTAGTTTTTAGCCTCTTGGTGTGACCCCTTTCCTTTATATAGAGGCACAATCACCGCCTTGCACCAGTCTCGTGGAACTTTGCCACTCGACCAGCATTTTTGGAAAAGGAAGTACAACCAAGAAGCCACCAACCCTTTACCAGCCCTCAGCATTTCGATAGTAATCCTATCATACCCTGCCGCCTTCGCTACTTTCATACTTTTCATTGCTTTCATTATTTCTTCCATACTAATCTCACTGTCACTGAAATCACCCATCTCTTCGTTCCAATCAACATTACTATTAAGTGATTTATTTTATAATATTTTCCTTCTTCAACTTCCAAAAGTGGCTAAGTTATTTCTTATTCCGAAGCTCTGGCTACTTGCCTTTTAGGGATTTTAGCCTTGATTATATGTATTTATCTTCTTTCTTTCTTTCATATTAGTAAATAATGTAACAAAATATTGGTTTTTCTAAATATTTGTTATCCTTTCACCCTAAATTCAATGCATCATCTCGGTTACGTATTGTACTTGAAAAGAAATATGCAAAAAATACACTAAACGTGTTAAAATACTATTTTAAACGCACTTCAGAGACGAATAATAATGGCAACACGGATCAAATCTACGACACCATGATGCTGTGTAAATAAGTTAAAACTATTTAATATATAATTTTTTATTGAAGGTCTAAAATATCGATTTTCCTTGTACATTTTATATAACAATTATAATTGGATTTCAGTCTCTTCGCAATTCATAAATCTAACTTTGGTATCCTTGGGGAGCTTGAATAACTTGAGGTCGTTGAAAACTTTGAATGCCTTGAGATCCTTGATACCCTTGGGGTCCTAGGTTTCCTGGGAAAACCTGGGTTCCTTGGTTACCTTGGAGTCCTTGGTATCCTTGATAGATTTGGTTCCCTTGAGGTCCTGGATTACCTAGTGGATCCTGGTTTTCTAGGCATATTAGTATTTCAAGCTTTCTTTGGGTTCCTTGGTACCCTGAAGATCCTTGAGGTCTTTGGCTGCCTTCGTTTACTTGGGGCCCTGGGTATCCTGAATTGTCTTGAGGTATTTGGTTTCCTTGGGTTCCTGGGTAAACTTGAGTTCCTGGGTATCCTTCGATCACTGGATATCCTTGAAAGCCTTGGTTCCCTTGAGGTCCTTGGTTTCTTTGGGGTCCTGAATTTCCTTGGGGTCTTTGATTCCCTTGGTATATTTGATTCCCTTGGGGTCCTTGATAAACTTGGGTTCCAGGGTATCCTTGGACTACTGGGTATCCTTGAAAGCCTTGGATTCCTTGAGGCCCTTGGTTACCTTGGGGTTCTTGATTTACTTGGTATATTTGATTTCCTAGGGGTCCTTTGTTTCCTCGAGGTCCTGCATTTCCTTGAACGCCTTGGGGTCCTTTGTTTTCATGGCATATTAATACTCCTAGCTTTCCTTGGGGTATTTGGTTACCTTGGTATACTTGGAGTCCTTGATATCCTGAATTATTTTGAGGCCCTTGTGAACCTTGGCTCCCTTGGTAACTTTGGGGTCCCTGAGAAACCGAATTTACTTGTGGTCTCTGGTTCACTTGAAATCCTTGGTATCCTTGGGGTCCTTGGTATCCTACGTTGCTTTGGGACCCTTGGTATCCAGGAATTTGTTGGGGACCTTGGTATCCTTGAGGAATTGAATAATTCGGTGGTAATTGACTTGCAACTACAGCAAAAAAAGCCGCTAGCGCAGCTAAGACAAATACCTTTAAGCAAAGAGAAAAACAAAACATTATGTTTAATCAGCGAACGGGATATAAACATCATCGAAAACACATATTAAATTAGCAAACATAGTTCTCCTGAATAAACCACCACGAATGGGTGAGCCAAAACGCAAGCGTTCTTTTTAGAGTAATAATAACATTAAAATGAAAGGAGTAAAAGAGATAAACATATCTATTATCTGTACAAGCCTAGCACGACCGCTATTTCATCGTCACGATATCGGTTAAAAGTACTAAGATCGATGTTTTATACCACGCGATATCTAGTTAAAAGGTCGGTTTTACTAGCTATGGATGCTCTGATGATGTTAGGAACCATACTCAAACGTTCACGCCGTATGTCCCCGAAGGGTTGGCAAAGGTACAACTACTTCTGAACATCACGTGTTAGGGTGTAGGCCTATTGGCGCGAATAATAACAGGAAATTAAAATAAAGAGTATTTTTTGTTGTTTTACTTAGTATTAACTGTCACCACCTAGCCCCGTAAAAAATCAATTAA
Source organism: Bedellia somnulentella (assembly GCA_963576735.1). Taxonomy (NCBI): domain Eukaryota; kingdom Metazoa; phylum Arthropoda; class Insecta; order Lepidoptera; family Bedelliidae; genus Bedellia; species Bedellia somnulentella. The sequence continues at coordinate 13,813,709 of OY755176.1, read as the reverse complement.
TTAATGAAATATATGGGCGCGGATTTATTCAAGATGCATATTTTGTAACTGTAACTTTTCCAAACGTCTTATACAAAAACTAATGTTAAAATACGAAATTATATGTGAAGATACACTATAGAATTTGAAAACTCCTTTACAATAAGTTGCCGAGGTTGTGTGCTAAATAAACGTTATTTTATATTAAATACAAAAAAATACCGAACTAATAACATTAAGTGTTTTTACAATAAGGAAAGAGACTTTGTTTTTTGGTTTGCACGAACTTATTTATTTTCAATAATAAGAGTTTGTTACCTTCATATCCGTATTAATAGTTTTTGAATATTAAAGAAGTCTTAGCGCAATAGAGTTTTAAAAGCGACTGATGAGTCGAAAGAAATTCGAACAACTTTTATATTATTGAAGGTATTCAAGCCATCATTACCCCAGCTAATCGAAATGATAAATATATTTAAACAATATACTGTCATGCATCTGAGGAAAAACAATTTAAAAACCTACTGAAAATGTGTTTAGTTTCGACACAAATTGCAGCAATCAGCCAATTTTACTATTATCAGTTTTTTATTACATTTACAGTTATTCGAAATTTTAAAGGAAACGTGTTTGATAAAATTAAAAATGCACTTAAGGATTTTGCAATGACCATACATTTTATAAAATATATGTATATAAGCAGTGTACTATCGTGGAATTAATAATTCTTAAATTCTTCAGACAATTATTGGTCATCGGTTTTATATTTAATACGTTATTAGAAACTCTCTTAAAAATTCATGAGTTAAAGAGATTATCCACGTACCTATGAATATAAGCGTGTTAGGGCAGAAAATTAATTCTGAAAGTGTCTTAGTGACCTTAAAACCCATCTTCTCTTCATCTCGCTGTTTTTGTGGAGGTATAGAAAATATATTTCTAGGGTGATGCTTTTGGGTACATATTACGTACGTAATGTACACTTAAGGAAAGATACTCTGGACAACATGACTTAGGGTCAACACTGTTACTTTGCTACTTAAGCGTCACATGAATCCTAGCTAGCATCTCGGTCCGGAGGTAGCGGGTTCGATTCTCACAGAGAGCAGTTACAGTTACAGCACATTTATGTGATGAGCATAAATTATTGTTTCTTCATCTTCGATGTTATATTTGTAATATATAACATTAAATTAAATATATCGTTGAGTAGTATGCCATAATACTAGTTCTATTTAGTTTGGGACTTACTTGATCAGTTTATCATTTGTCCATATATATTTATGGATTGTTGTAGCATTAGTATAGCAGACGAGCGACGCTCTCAATAGCCAAATCAGTCAGGCAGGATCGATACATACTCATATTTTGTAAGAAATGCGTTTGTAAGCTACTAGCAGGGTAGAGATGTCTCTAGTCACCTGAGATGTTTCAGCATATTAAAAATAGTCATCATTATTTGTTACATACATACATATACTCACGGCTATAAATCCCTAGAAGGGGTAGCCAGAGCTAAGGAATTAGAAATTCCTCAGCCACTTTTGGAAAGTTGGGAGGGGAAAAGATGGTAAAATAAAGGTTGTTGGTGATGGGTCTCCAACCGCATCGCCCAAAAATCCCATAATAGGCCTAATACCGTTAGTCACCACCGGAAGAAATGGGGTAGTGCTATTCTAAGCCGACACTACACAGCGTTCTAAGCCGACACTACTCAGCGTACATTATTTTTTATTCTAGGTTTCATTATATTATTAGACAAATGGATGCAGGGGGCCAAGTGGATGCTATTTACACCGATTTCTGTAAAGCATTCGACAAGGTTTCCCATAAACTGCTCTTGAGAAAATTACGTTGCTCAGGCATTCATGGTGATTTACTGAGATGGGTTGAGTCATATTTGATGAATAGGATGCAATGTGTTGTAGTCGGAGGAAAAAAATCGGATTATATCACTGTAACCTCTGGAGTTCCCCAAGGATCACATTTGGGACCGCTATTCTTTAATGCTTTTATTTTTGACATAGGTAAATGTTTTCAATTTGCAAACTTTAATCTTTTCGCAGATGATCTAAAACTTTTTGCTAGGATCAACACTACTGATGACTGTCTTTTATTACAAGCTGATATATCAAAATTGGAAAAGTACTGTTCAGACAATAAATTAATGTTAAATTCTAAAAAATGTTTCTAAATTACTTTCAGACGCAAAACGAATAAAGTAAAATATGATTACCAAATTGCGAATACGGTCCTGAATGAGGTTTCAAATATACGTGATTTAGGCGTTCAACTAGATAGCAAAATGCTTTTCGAGGCCCACATAAATTTAATCGTTGATAAAGCAAATAGAATTTGTAGTCTTTTTATTTAATGCTACCAGCAAAGCCGATCTGTCTATGGAATCAAAATATACCCGACATCCACCTTCAACTGTACATGAATAGGACAGTGCTGCAGAAAAGCACGGGCGCTGTGAACAGCAACTTCACACTTGCTTCTGCAACCGAAACCGCTACGGACCCACCACCCCACTGCCCATTGAAATCGGCACCCATTTAGATCTCATTTCTTTTGTCGTTGAAGACAACTACCAAGGCATTTATCATAATATTGAACTCGGCTCTCATTACGATTGATGATTTATTGATGGGATATCATAACTTTTTGTAGCTAAGTACATAATTCTCGTAACGTTCACGGCCTTTTAAAAAGACAAATTTTAAAACTAACAGTAGACACATGTTTGAACTTGCTTACCTACTGTCACAGTACTTGTCGAATGTGGCATCAAAGCAAATAGGCTTGAATAAATGTTATGTTATATAATAAAAATAAATCTTAATTTAAAGCTACAGGGCTCATATTGTTAGTAACAAGACATATCAACCCAACTGTGAAGTGACTCTTAATATATTAAGTTTTAGATATTTTAATTTGATATTTGTATATTGTATGCCTATGTCTATTAATATTTTGTAATCAAATACAGTATGTACGTATCTATTTTTTTATATATAATTATAAATTTTTAAGGTTCTGGCAGAAAATCGGTGGTAGAGGTTTTATTTTTTTGTCTATGCTATATTGCTGAGTCAGATTCACTATTTATTTTTAAACTAGATTTGAATATGTTGTTTTATTTAATTTCTTGTTATACTTTGTTTTATTGTTATACTTATTTTAAAAAAAATGTTTTATTTTAACTGTAAGTAGGAAAGTAGGTAACTATGTATATCTAAAGTATTTTAATGTTCACGAAGTTTCTCGGACCAGGTTTGTGTTGTGTATGTTTCTGTAAATGACTGTGCTTGGGAAAAAAATCGGAAGAAATACGAATTGTGATAAGAGGCTTCGAATAATTAACTTCTATTCTTTTTTCTTTCAACTATGTTACACTCATTTCTTGATAAGTGAACCGCTTACGGCGTTACCCGATGTTTCCTTGCTCGACGATAACCCTGACAGACTTACGCGTTGGCGGTAAGTTCAGCAATCCGTCCAACATTTCTGGAAGCGATGGAGTAGGGAATATCTTCACGCAATTCAACAATGTCAAAAGTGGCTTCAGGACCGTGGCTCTCCTAATCGTGAAGGCACTGTTGTTATTGTGCGCGACGACCACCTGCCGCCGCTGCAGTGCAAGCTGGCTCGCGTGCACGCGCTCCATCCCGGGACGGACAACGTCACCCGTGCGGTTACGTTCAAAATGCACTATTTTTTTTTAAGCGGCCTATTGTAAAACTGTGTTCACTACCTATTGATTAGGGTATTTTACACATATTTAGAAGTCATAGGTTAGGTTAAATATTTTCTTTTATTTAGTTAAAAGTAATATACTTTTTAAGTGAGCGGGTTTGTGTTTCGTACTGGAACAAATTAGTTTATAATTTTATTCATTAGGTTTGTGCACAAGACAGAAAAACATATTTTTAATTCGCATTAGTGATAGATTTATTCCCTGTTACTTATTTTTTTCTCCTCTAGCACTAACTCGTTGATCCGGGGAACTGGCAACATTGACGTCTGACGTCTTTGAACTGCATTCGTTTCCGCGAGAAAAATATGAATTTTTCTTTAGACACTTACGTGACTGCGCACGCTAGTGTATAAATTACCACATAAATTACGAATCAAGTCTATTTCTCCAACAAAGTGATGAAAAAGGACTGAGAATAAAAGTCGGACAGATGTAGTAGGAGATTCATTTATTTTTTGGAACGATTTATTATTTCCAGATTAAAAAGTATAATATACTTCTGTGTACTAAGTACCGGGAATTTGTCAATAAAACAAAAAATACAAATTATTTATCTAAATTTATTTTATCGCCTTCAAAGTAGGCCCCATCGCTTGCAATACAACATATCCACCGCTTCACCCAGTCTTCCAAACATTTTTCATAGGCTATTTGCGGTATGGCCTTTAGCTCATTCAGCAAATTTTCTTTTATGGCTTCTAGCGACTCAAAACGTTTTCCTCGAAGTGGTAATTTTAACTTGGGAAATAAAAAAAAGTCAGACAGAGCCATATCAGGTGAATACGGTGCTTGGTCGAGAACTTTTGTTGAATTTTTCGCTAAAAACTCTTTCACTATAATGGCTGTGTGTGATGGTGCATTATCAATCATGGTGCAGCATCCATGAGTTGTGTTGCCACAAATCTGGACGTTTTCGGCGGATACTCTCACGCAAACGCTTCATGACGCCTAAATAATATTCTTTATTCACTGTTTCTCCCTCTGGAAGGAATTCGAAGTGAACCACACCACGGTAGTCAAAAAAAACTGTCAGCATCGCCTTGATTTTGGATCGACTTTGTTGCGGTTTTTTGGGTTTCGGCTCGTTTTTGAGACGCCATTCTGAAGACTGTTGGCTTGTTTGCATGTCGTACTCATAAACCCATGTCTCGTAGCCAGTTATTATACGTTTCATAAAGGTCGGATCCGTAGAAGCGCGGGAAACCATGTCTTCAGCGACATGCTTTCGCTGCGCTTTTTGAACAAAATTGAGCTCTTTTGGAACTAGTCGAGCGGCGACGCGCTTCATGCCTAAAATGTCAATGAGAATGTTGTGGACGGACTTCAAAGATATGTTCACCTCACAAGCCAACTCTCTCAGACTCATACGTCGATTTTCGAGCACTAGCTTCTTGATTCTAACGATGTTTTCTTTGGTCGTAGCGGTTGAAGGTCTACCAGAACGAGGCAAGTCTACTACTACTTCTCGGCCTTCTTTAAAAGCCTTATACCATTCATAAGCCCTTGTTTTTGATATACACGATTCGCTGTAGGTATTTCGCAACATTTTTAGTGATTCACCACATGAAATATCATTCGAAACACAAAATTTAAGGCACACTCTTTGTTCACCAATATTTGCCATTGTAAAAATCGCCGAGGACTCAAAACTATGTCCAACAAAAAATTTAGTTTAAAACAAATTAAATGACAGATCCCGCTCAAACTTTGCGCGCTAAATCAGTACAGTGCTACGTTGGTAGCACTGTACTGTACTGTAGGTTGGTATGTTGATACACGACCTCTTATACGCGGGTCTTTTTATTGACATATTCCCGATACTTTTTACACAGAGTAGTATCTGTTAAGTTAATCCAAATACCTACCACATAAAGACCGGCTGTCAAGAGTTTTGATTACTTACTGATTCTTACATTTTTAGTTAGGTACAGGAACTTATTAGATATTTATGTAAAGCGTTCATAATATAATCTAATTATTTATAAATTGCCAGTTTTTTATTTATTCCTTTGAGTTCATCTAATTCCCTATCTGCATACCAAATTTTGACTCTCTTGGTTATCTGGAACTGGATTAGAGTTTTGATCTATAAGGTCGTCAGTCAGTCATAATAAAAATGAGGATTTTTTAACATCAATATCAACCGTACGAGACAAGCTTATGAAATTTAGAAGACATCTGTATCTCACGAGTCTCAATATATGAGCCAAACTTGATGCGTTTATGTAAAATAGTTTTTGATTTATGAGTGAGTCACAACTTTGACTTTGCTTGACACGCTACCGCGTTTATTAATTTTCATAAAATGATAGAAGATATAGCCTGATGACAGACGGTCATATAAACAGACTAACAGGCGGACAGCAAAGAATAAGTTATTGGACGTATTTAATTTTTGGTGCTAAATAAATTTTAAACTTAACTGAAATTTAAAAAAATATACATTTTTGTTTAAACATTTATTTATATTTATCTTCATAACTTTTATTCTATCTTCGTTTTGCAATAATACAACACACTCCCAGACAAAGTTTAAAAATACTTCATGCATTTTTAAATAAACTTATACATTTTCGATAGGCAGGAAGGTAACAACAAAGGTAACAAGCTAACGCGTATTTTACCAGAAACACAAAAAGCTAGATTGCTAGTCAGTATCACTGCATTTCGTTAAGTAGAAAAAAATATTATGTTTTTTATGATTATTGTATCGTAAAATATTATTTGCATATAATGCAATTACAATTTATAGTATTTTACCCGTTATTCTGTCTACTAAACGTGCAATCTCTGATAGAAGGCTTCTATGATACGGCGTATAGATAATGATTTCTTTATTTTCTTGCGGTCCTTGAGGTCCTTGAGGTCCTGGGTTTCCTTGAGGTCCTTTATTTCCCGGAGGCCCTTTGTTTCCTCGGGGTCCTTTGTCTCCTCGAGGTCCTTTGCTTCCTTGAGGTCCTTGGTTGTCATTGTTGCCTTGGGATCCTCGGTACCCTTGGTTTTGTTGGGTTCCTTGGCTGCCTTGATTGATTTGGTTTCTTGGATTTTCTTGGTAGCCTTGGTTGTCTTGGTATCCTTGGCCACCTTGATTTCCTGCATTATTTTGGTTTCTTGGATTTCCTTGATAGCCTTGGTTGTCTTGGTATCCTTGGCCACCTTGATTTCCTGGGTTATTTTGGTTTCTTGGATTTCCTTGATAGCCTTGGTTGTCTTGGTATCCTTGGCCACCTTGATTTCCTGGGTTATTTTGGTTTCTTGGATTTCCTTGATAGCCTTGGTTGTCTTGGTATCCTTGGCCACCTTGATTTCCTGGGTTATTTTGGTTTCTTGGATTTCCTTGATAGCCTTGGTTGTCTTGGTATCCTTGGCCACCTTGATTTCCTGGGTTATTTTGGTTTCTTGGATTTCCTTGATAGCCTTGGTTGTCTTGGTATCCTTGGCCACCTTGATTTCCTGGGTTATTTTGGTTTCTTGGATTTCCTTGATAGCCTTGGTTGTCTTGGTATCCTTGGCCACCTTGATTTCCTGGGTAATTTTGGTTTCTTGGATTTCCTTGATAGCCTTGGTTATCTTGGTATCCTTGGCCACCTTGATTTCTTGGGTTATTTTGGTTTCTTGGATTTCCTTGATAGCCTTGGTTGTCTTGGTATCCTTGGCCACCTTGATTTCCTGGGTTATTTTGGTTTCTTGGATTTCCTTGATAGCCTTGGTTATCTTGGTATCCTTGGCCACCTTGTTTTCCAGGGTTATTTTGGTTTCTTGGGTTTCCTTGGCTACCTTGATTTCCTTGGTTATTTTGGTTTCTTTGGTTTTCTTGGCCACCTTGACTTCCTTTGTAATTTGGTTTTCTTGGATAATCTTGGTTTCTTGAATTTTCTTTGTATCCTTCACCACCTTGATTGAATTGCTTTACTCTGTAACCTTGGTTTTCTGGGTTTTCAAAGTTTTCTTGGTTCACTTGAAATTCGTCGTTTTTTGAGTCCCATTCATCATATTGCCAATTGTATTTTGGGGATAATCTAATAGTGCCGGAAACTACTGCAAAAAAAGCTGCTGACACAATTAAGACGATTACCTACAAAAAACGAAAATAAATGTTTAATTACTATAATATATCACAAAAGAAATAATTTACCTGTTTCCCCTATTTAATCCTTTTGGGGGCAATTTTTTTTCCTTTTCCTTACACAAATCAATAAAAAATGGATTCGGTAATATAAAAATGTACAGTGTCGGCTTAGAATAGCACTACCCCATTTCTTCCGGTGGGTGTACGTAAGAGGCGACTAACGGTATTGGGGCTTTTAAGGGATTTTTGGGCGATGCGGTTGGAGACCCATCACCAACAACCTTTATTTTACTATCTTTTCCCCACTCAAATTTCCAAACGTGGCTGAGGAATTTCGAATTCCTTAGCTCTGGATACCTCTTCTAGGGATTTATAGCCGTGAGTATATGTATGTTTGTATAAAAAAAAAAAATTCACTCTTGTAAATATTTTATGTAAATTAATTGTAAATTGTATATTAAATTATTTAAATTATATTTGATATTTTAAGTCCACTATAGGACCTCTAGAGGTTTCTTTCGGTCAATAAGTAGGCAAGTTGGTTTCAAATAGTTAACTTCAGGATAAAAAATACCATAACCATCCCATGAATATAATGTTAAAATTTGAGAAGATTATTTATATTTTGGTTATTAAATAACTCATCTAATTTCTGCATAATTAGCTGTTTACCTTCGTATCCATGTTGAGTTGAAATAGAAACTGATGATATACGACTATTTATTTTGCCTTTTATATTATTCAGGATTTTCAAAACAACATACGTTCTAGCTAATCGAATATGATAAATATAAAATATATTATCCTTTTGACAACAAAATTTTGTAGGTACAAAACATGTGTGTGAAATTTCGACATAGATGGCACATATCAGCGTTTTTTTTTCGTTATCATACTTATTTGAAATGGTTGTAAACAAAATAAACGTGTTTGATAAAATAAAAATATTCACAAAATTATTTTGCAATATTCACTAATCTATTATTTCTCAATTGTCACGTTTTTGTCAATGTATTTGTGGCAAACATCATTATTCAATTGACTTATTTTTTTTAAATTTCCAATGCAAAAACCTATATTATACAAGTAACTACTATTTTCGTCTTAAGACGACGACTTAAGGTAAGCAACTTTTTTTAAAATTTACATAGGTACTGATCGTAGAGGTACTGGTCAAACATTCACGCCGTATAACCCCTAATAGAAGGCAGACTACCCACGATTAGCTTGATCAATGTACTAGATAGGGACAAGATCAATAGAACGGCTTATCGCCGTCATCTACGATTATACTGTCATATGATTAAGTACAAATTGCTGAGCTGTGTTTTCTAACGATGTTTTCCTTTAACGTTAAAAACCATGGTACATTGACCACGCATATAACTAGAAAAAAATATTTAGTGTACGCTCGACTCTAGATTTGCAGCTATACCTCTCTGCATGATATGCGGGTGTTCTTCCAACTGAGCTTTCGTGGTTCCAAAAGTGTAATGTACTAGTAATTTTGATTTTGAAACCAATTAAAGGTACTGTTTCGTAAACGCAATGGGTAAATCTGCATTTTGGTTCACCGAAAAGTGTGTTGAAGATGCTTTAGACTTAACAAGGAGCTAATCCGGCTCACATCTTTGGAAAAAAGATATCAACTGATATTCGGAAGAAGCGAGATCATTTACTAGCCTAAGGAATATATAATAAGTGTGTGTGAGAGAAATTCATATTGATTAACTTGCTGAGGTTAAAAAATTGCAAAATTGCTAGAGATAATTTGAATGTTTTGTTCATGAAAACCGCATGTGGGGATTATTACTAATACCCACATGAGGTTGACACGGTAGCTCAGTTGCCAGAGCGACGGGGGCGTATACCCGAGGTCGCGGGTTCGATTCTCGCCTGTGTCGAAATTTTTCTTTTCTTTATTTATCCTTTATTTATTAGTCACTTCAAGAGATTTATAGTCGTGAGTATGAATGTTTATGTATGAATGTATGTATGTCTGTATGTTAGTAATGTTTTGATTGCAGCTAAATAACAACAATAAAGTTATCATTAGTAGGAGTTGAAGATATTAATTGGGTATGTATTTTTTTTTTGATAGCGAACACGAAAATAAACCAACTGATTTAAATATTTTTCATTTAAAATGAGTAATTGTAAAGTTTTGATTTTTAAAGGTAGTTCCACTTTGTTCTTAACAACGTCATTGATCAACATACGTAGCGACATGCAGATGAAGCGAAATGTTTAATAAAAATAATGCTGATTGCAAAACATATCACGAAATTGTGATACATACATACATATACTCACGGCTGTAATTCCCTAGAAGGGGTAGCCAGAGCCAAGGAATTATAAATTCCTCAGCCACTTTTGGAAGTTGCGTGGGGAAAAGATGGTGAAATAAAGGCTTTTTGTGATGGGTCTCCAACCGCATCGCCCTAAAAGCCCCAATACCTTTTTGATTTTCGGATATTTTAATCGCAAAGTCAAATTTTAATCGAAAATCAAAAAGTTGTTTCAATTATAATGTGCAATCGTGAAAATCTTAGAAAATACTAAGCCCCAATACCGTTAGTCGCCTCTTACGATCGCCCACGGGTAGAAATGGGGTAGGGTTATTCCAAGCCGACACTTTACGGCAAATTGTGATTTCAAATGAAATTATCACGATAATATACTTAAAAAAACCTACACTTTTCGATATTATATATTGATAATCTGCAAAAACTAATGTCTTTGAAATAACATTGAAGGTAAACACTGTTACAGTTTTTTGAAAAAATAAGTCTCCTTAGCTTAATTTGATTTAATTTCAAGTAAATATATTTTTTTATTTTTTTTTTATTTGGGACATCAACAGCATATAACTTAAAATAACATAATGGTTAACAAATTACAAACATAAGGCCAGTGACAGACATCCGCAGAAAATTCCGACAAAACTTACAAAGAATAAAAACTTAGCAGTTAAAACTAGCTAAACTTAGACTTAAACTTAACTTAGTAACAGACATAACCCATAAATAGGAAATAAAATATGATCTACCTGTATATGAGATCTATAATTCAGGTGTTTCAAGAATTTGGACTGAATACGCTCAATACGCTGGATATAGTAATGTAGTTCGGAGACCAGATACATGATGCAGATTCTAAAATACTCCTAACACACGCATAATAGATATTTTTTACGCACCCTCTGTCGCTGAAAGGCTTGCAGATCCGAATGACAAAGCCGAGATTACGAAAGGCTCGGCCAATGATGTTCTTAATATGCTTTTGGAATGTCAATTTGCTGTCGAGAATGACACCTAGATCTCGGATAGATTCAACGCGAGTGATTGGATGATTATTAATTGCGTATTGATATACAACAGGCTTGGGGCATTTGAACACATTTACTTGCGTTTACAGAGATTCTGTTCTGTTCATAGTATATGCCAAGGCGATCGAGGTCGGCCTGCATCTTATCGCAGTCAATGCTACTGGTAACGCCCAGAAATATCTTTTTATCATCAGCATATAGCAAAAACTTACATTCATGGAATACTGTGTATATGTCGTAAAGATAGGCGTTATAGAGTAGAGGACCCAAATGAGAGCCTTGTGGCACCCCGATGGCATGTCAATAAAGTCAGAATTATGTCCACCAACAACCACAGCCTGTTCTGGTCACATCCACCGGTGGAGGTCACTGTGTATTCCTAGATGAACTAATTTGCGCAACAGGATGACGTGGTCAACTCGATCGAAAGCTTTTTCGAAATCTGTGTACACCACGTCAATCTGTCTGCGCTTATCCATCATGCGTAGCACAATGTTCAAAAATTCTGTCAGATTACTAACTGTAGAGCGCCTCTTAAGGAATCCATGTTGCTGCGGTGGTATTCCGCGGGAAAGAATTGGATAAATACAATTATACACAGTTTTTTCAAATTATTTTCCAAATACATTGAGGATGGATATTGGCCTATAATGTGCAATATTATTTTTAGTACCCTTTTTGTGGATTGGGAGGATATGAGCTTTTTTCCAGACATTCGGATACGCACCTTCTTTTAGGGATCTGTTGAAAAGGATGCTCAACGGATAACACAACTGTTTCGCGCACCATACAGCAAAATATGGTGGGATCTTATCACTACCTGCCCCACCATTTAGATCGAACGCGTTTAGTAATTTAAGTATAGAGTCTGGCTGAAACTGAGTTGTACTTATAATATTGTTGTCATCACAGAACGGTGGGGCCAGCGGTAGGTCTGGATAGGTTGTAGCTGGCTGTCTAAATACTGAGCAGAAAAAATCGTTAAAACCCTTGCAGATGCTTGGACCGTCTGAATCTTGTATGCCATTGTATTGCAGTGTTTGCGGGTAAGCTGAATTACGCCTATGTGATTTAACAAACGACCACAATTGTTTAGGGTTAATTTTAATGTTTTCTTGCATTGATTTAACGTACCGTTCAAAGCATTCATTTTGAAGTACCTTTTGCCTTTTGCGCAACAATGAGAATTCTAAATAATGCAACGGGTTATTATACTGTTTCCATTTTTGTGACATTTGGCTTTGTCTCTATTTACCTTAATTAGTGCCTTACTAAACCAAATAGGATGTGACATATTTTTCCTTCGGGTGTCTAAGGGTAAATGCTCGCTGACGGATTGATTAATAATGGCATAAAAGTGTTCAATCGCATTTTCTACTGTACCTACTTTAAGACATGTAGACCAGTCGATCTTGCTGAGGAAACTACAGATTGAGTCATAGTCGCCCTTATAGAATCGGTACCTGGGATAGTTAGCTTCAGTAAGAGGTTTAGATGTTAAGTCGTCAGCCAGAATTTCTAGAGATGGGTGAGCTATATCTTCCTTAATAAGAGGGACTGGGGAACGTAAAATTTCAAGTGCAATATTGCTGAAAACCAAGTCTAGAGTGTGTCCACTATCGTTAGTTATAGTATTGAACTGATTAAATTCAAGTGCCTGAAATTCATCGACTAAATTAGTAGCTTCTTCTTGGACTGCTATAAGTTCCCTACGGAGATGTTCAGCTCCGGTAGACGACCAGCGCAAGCAACGCAAGTTCAAATCACCGGCGACAATGTAGTTGCAATCGGGGTATACATTTTTCACTGAGTTGACGGATGAAATTAAGTTATTGACATGGAGGTGGAGGACCGAAGTGCGACCATTTTTTTCGGGAAGATATGCAGCGCATACGTGCAATGCGAAATTAATCAATCAATCGATTGGTCAATGCGCCCCAACCGCGCACCGCGTTTAATGAAGCTTTATTATCAAATTGCCCAATTGTCATGTAGCAATATAATAATGACCATGCAATGTGATTAATAATGACGTAAAGATAGTAACTGATCACTTAGCCCGATAAAGCTAGACATTCTGCATAATGCTCGGGCATTATAAATAATTAATAAATAAAGAATAAATAAAGGAAAGAAAAATTTCGACACAGGCGGGATTTTTCTTCTCTTTATTTATTCTTTATTCCCCACATGAGGTTTTCATGAACAAAAAGATTTAAATCATTATAAATAATTCCCGCATTAATCACCTGGTCCATAACATTTATATCGAACGGGAAAAGATTAACTAAAACAAAGGTTTTTATAACGCTTTCCTATCATATGAGATGGTGTCCCTTTTAAAACTCCTTGTGAAAGTGTTTTATGAAATGGCTTTTCTTTCAAGCTGTAAAGGGTGAAACATTCCTTCAATAAGGTTTTCTGAAGGGAATCTCTATCTAAAGAGAAAAGGAAAGCACTTAGAGCCTCTGTTTGATTTTTTTTTTACATAATAGAAAAATATTGAATAGAAACCCTCTTTAATGCACATCAAACACAAATTCATTGCAATAAAAAAAATGAGATTCTCTACGTAGTAAAATTACTCGCTTTTGATCTGTGTAATGAGTAAATTTTTATTAATCTATCTAATCCTTACTTAAAAATGAATTGTGTCTTGCCTATTACATGATGCTTTAAAATTCACGTGATGTTCAGAAGTATTGGTACCTCTGCCAACCCCTTCCGGTATATACGGCGTGAATGCTTGAGATTGAGTTTTACAATAAGTTTTGTTTAGAATTTTCATTTATCTTTTGTTATTCTATCACAACCATTAGTTCATTAATCTACCATCCAAGGGTTGTCTGAAAGATAAGGTTAAGTGATTTATCGCTTTAAGTGATAAAATCGCCAGTTTTACTTCCATTCAATTATATTACTTTTGGGTTATGTTTTAATTTTTTTTTTATTTATATCATCGTTATTTTGAATTATTTATATTTTTAGTATTGTAAATCAGTTCAACTAAATAGGAAATGCTGTGAATGCTGTTCTGGTACTGCATCTGACGTAAACGTTTCATACTTATATTATAAATTGGAAAGTGAGTTTGTTTGTTTGTTTATTTGTGCCGCTTTCACGCTGTAACTACTGAACCGATTGCTTTGAAATTTTGCAGACGTATAGTTAGAAGTCCAGATTAAATAATAGGATACTTTTATCTCGGAAAAAATATATTTCCGAGCGAAAACTAAAATATTGTTTGCTTGCTGAATGGATTGGAAATGGTGCTGTGTGTCGTTTAAAACAAGGTAATATATTGCAAACGAATATAAACAAGTAAATTTAGAAGCTAAATGATACGATAATTTATCCTTGAAAATGAGGAATCCCTGAGGGATGACGTACAATTTGTTTTATCGTCTAAACTGTTTTTTCACATCTACTTATCCTGAAATAACTACTTAAATAAACGAATTACTAATAATTAGTAAATACTTATACCAATTATTGGTATAAGTATTTACGTTACGTTATAAAAATAAATAAAATAAATAAAAAATAAAAAGCGTTTATTTACGAGAAACAAGAGTTAAATAAGGTGGTAGGTTTTTTAAATAGTTCATCTTGTTCTACCTTGCGGCGTGTAAATACTTATTACATTGGTTTAAAATTGTTAGTTCTTGAGGTATGCAAAAGATGGCGCTTGGGTGTTTTTCAGCCATTTTTTGACTTTTTGACTTTTGATTATGGTATCGATGTTTTTTAAGATACGTAAGAAGTGGAATATCTTGCGCTTTAACCTTTAGCTCTAAAATTACTCGGTGCACTTTTCGAATCATTTACTTACTTGCTGTTTTATCTTTATTTACTATTTTTCATTTGTCACGCTTGAATTGTGGATTTTAGCTCTCGACATCGGTAGGGTATAAAAATGCGGGATTATACAGCGGGAGCGGAAGTAAATTTAATTGTTTGTCATTAGTAAAACTATAAGAAAATAACGGATTTTTGGGCGATGCGGTTGGAGACCCATCACCAACAACCTTTACTTTACCATCTTTTCCCCACTCAATTTTCCAAAAGTGGCTGAGGAATTTCTAATTCCTTAGCTCTGGCTACCCTTCTAGGGATTTATAGTCGTGAGTATATGCATGTATGTAAGAAAATAATGGGTATTCAAAATTTGCCGTCAAAGATAGCGTCTCTGTGGCGTAGCGGTAAATGTAACCTCTATGAACATTCGAGAGACCCAGGATCAAAACTCAAAGGACACAAGCTTTTAGTAAAAAAAAAATTGTTGTGTTAGCTTAGAATAATAGCAAAAACTATCGCAACATGACATAGGATATCATTTATCTCGGACAATCCCCATATTCCCGAGCAATCTCTGCTGCAATCTCTGCTGAAAACTCACCCACCATCACCAACGGCCAGTGTAGGGGACAACACCCACCGGGCCTCCGCCCCTCAGCGCCATACTACTATCCGTACTTAGTATTTTCAAAGACTTTCGCGATTGAATGTTACAATTAAAACAACTATTAGTTTTATAGTTATATTTACCTAAATCTTTTAGTTCTGTAAGTATTATGTAATTTTTCTATAGGTGAAGATTTGTAAATGGCATTGTGTATTCATAATTAGTATTATATTGTTTGTATTGGTCTGTTAATCTTCCAAACAAAATAAAATAAATTAAAATAAATAATAAAACTAAACCCATGTTACACCATACGAACATAATAACTCGAACATAGAAACTTGGTACAAAATGTTTGGTTTCATGATTCTTATCATATATATTTTATGGCACTAAGGCGTTGAAATAGCAAATGAAAGTTAGTATAGAGATTTTTGACATTTCTGTATTTAGAAACTTGAAAATTGGTGTGATTGACTGTTATAACCACTACAAAAAGGAATTTATGAAATTCATCCATCAATCATTATAAATCCCAAAAAGGGTAGACATAGCTTCGGAGATAGTAATTCTTTATCCACTTTTGGAAGTTGAATGGGAAAAATGTAGTCAAATAAAGGATTTTAGTGATGGGTCTCCAACTGCATCGCTGAACAATCACTTAAAAATCCTCAATGGCCTTTATATTTTTTATATAAATTTTATTCATTTTTTTTAATATAATTTGGATTAAAAAAATGTAGTCGACGCGGACGTAGTCGCGGGCAAAAAGCTAGTGATTTAATATGATGTTTTAATGTGTGCATGCCTAATAATTAAATAAATAAAGAAAATAAAAAAGATAAGATAAGAAGAAAAAGAGTAAGAGTAATGTAAAATTAAAAGTTTTTTTATTCAATTCGATTCTACATGTTGGCATTTTGAAATATATAATATTCAAAATGTTTACTTTTACTGCCTTGTTTATTTATATGTCGAAATGATAATCTTAGTTTATTTCATAAAATTTATTTGTTTAAATCATTTTTTAAAATAAAAATAATAATAAAAGAAATCCTCACGGATTGGCCGTTACCCGGCGGGGTGACGAAGGTATATCGGACTCTTACCGACTTAAACGCCACGGTGGCCATCTCTAGTGCTTTGATGTGGGATTAGAGGGAACACCCCTGGCAATCTATAACTAATCCCGCGCACCAAGCCTCTCGGTATCCATTTTGGGGGACTTGAAGTCCCCCACTCCCCCTTGTGCTTCAGAAGCCAAAAGTTCAAAACATTCTTGAGGCTTTAAACCTTCTCTGAAGTCATAATAAATCATAGCGCAAAATCACGTCGGCTGAGCTCCATTGTTGCAAGTGAATTCCCGCCAGATTCTCGCAAAAATGATGCTCATAAATAAAAGATGTTATTAAAGGAAAGAAAAATTTCGACACTGGCGGGGTTTTTGGCGAAATTTTTCTTTCCTTTAATAACATCTTTTATTTATGAGTAATAATCCCCACATGAGGAATTCATGTCAAAAAAAAAACATTAAAAAATGATGCTCATTCAAATAAAAAGTAAATAAAAGAAGTATGTTCTATATTCGAATATGTCAATAAAAACTAGCATATAAGATGGTGTATAGCTTGCCAGTGTCAATTAAATGAGAAAAGAGTATCTAACTTCAATTGGCACGCCCCTCGTAAATCAAATAGTATTTTTCTAGATTTATATATGCCTGGTGTTGCCGACTCACTAAATTTAAATTTATTACATATTGTTTCATCCTTAATAGTGAATATTTTATTAAATACGTCTATCAGCACTTTAAAGAAAGTATTAAGTAACTATCATTTGGATTTTTATTTACTGAAGATGTAGACAGTTTATAACTGATTAAATTTATATATTTTTCTACTTTGAAAGCAGCGACACTTCTTTTTTTAACTATAATTTTTCAGTCTTGGGCCTTATGTGGAAAACTTACAAAAAGACCACTGTGATCAGATTTTAGTTTATTAATAAGAGATATACTTTTGAATTCAGCATTTGTTAATACATTATCTAAACATGTTCTGGTTCTAGTAGGTTCTAAAAATAAATTTTCTTAGTTAAACGATTAGAATAAACTCATCAATCGTGTTTTCTGAATACTTTATTTAAGAGATCTGTATTGAAGTCTCCACAAATAATTAGTAGTTTTCTACTCTTGAAAATTTTACTCAATATATCTTCCATTACATTTCCAAATCTTTCATATATTTGACTATGAGGGGCTCGATATACGCTTATTATAATGTAGTTTAGTATCTCTATGCAGGATATATCCACGACTCGCTCAAAGCTCAGTTTTACAAAGCTTAGTTGTACTACAAGCAAACTCAGCGAACTCCGTTTCGCCACCAGATGGCTTGTTTTCGTGAGAAACACCCACGCACCACGTACTGGCGTCGTTTTAGTACATACATCAGAGATGGCGCTGCTCCCTATTTTTATGCTTTTTCCCGAATTTCGGCCTTTTATTTGCTACCAACCTCACGGAGCCTAAGCCTTTCCAACGAATGCAAAACCGTGCAAATCGGTTCGCGCGCTCTGGAGTTCAATCATGAGGAAGGAAAACCCGACTTATTTTGATGCATTAGATAGATTTTATCTATGGTACCCACTATTAAACTAATTTTGTGTTCTCTTTTTTGGGATTCCTATTAATGAATGCATATGTTAACACATCGTTACATAAATATAGGTCCCAAAGTAAACAAATTATGAACTTGTTAAACAAGGTTTGAAAATATTGACCTACATAATGTTTTTTACTGTGACTACATCTCAATTCTGTGACTAAATCTATAATGAAATTAATTATTTTGTATGTTTATATTCATTTCTTCATTATTTGTTTGCAATGTAGAATAATGTTGTATATACAATACACTGTTATTTTTAATTAATTTAAAGTCTCTCGTATTCCAATGGGAACAAACACCGTTTAAAACAACATACAAACATACAATTTATGTGTGTATGTTGTTTTAAATTGATAGTAGTTGTGTGTTTAGTTAAATGAAACAAAAATATTAAATTAATATTTTTTTGCAATCTGGCGTGAACAGGTAATTTTTTCTAGTTTATCGTAGTTGGAAACATTCCAAAACTTTTCAAATATTTCGGTTACTTTCCGAAGGATTCGATTTGTATGATTTGGAATATTTCCTGCCAGCCTCTATAATCATGATAACTGAATTTATATTAAATTAAAAAATATTCATGATAAATAGGTTGAAATAAACATAAATGAATGAGAATATAGCCATTTATTTCACATCGAATAAAATATATTAAAATTGTCTTTACCGTCGTTTAACCAAGTGTATGTAAGAATAAGGTCTTATCTCTTCTACCCATATTAATTTATTGGAGCGAAGGAAGGAATAATCACCCTTGAAAGTTTGCCTTGTTAGTCTATGGAAAAAGAGTATAAATACAACTCTCACATGCTTGAATAATTTTTCATTGTTCCAATGCATCAAAGCTGCGAAATATTTTTAAATCACCATTTTTTATCGCTATTCTTCCGTGTCTAGAGCTTTGTTTTCATTTTTTATATTTAAAAATTATAGAGCTATTTCTGAACTTCAGTTGAATAAAATAGTTTAAAACAACACATGTTTGATTTTGTCCGGCTTCGCTCCCAATTTCGGCACGCGAAGCATTCATGCCCACCTAGTTTCTTACTCCCTCGCACGATCAAATATTCGGATTTTGACATTTTGATATTTGTATATTTTGATATTATCTTAATATTGGCTCTTTCTATTCGATGAAACCAACTACAACTATCAGGGTACCGTTTGATTCGTCAAATATCACCTACGAATATTCGATCCTACGAGGAAGAAAGAAATAAATTTTTGCTTTCATTGATTGCCCTAGTAACCCTGGTAACCATTGTTCCACTGATTGCCCAGATATTCTTGGTTTCTTTGACCCCCTTCGTTGTTTTGGTCGCCTTGGTTTCGTGGTTTCCCTTGGTTCCCTTGGCCCCCTTGGTAACCTTTATTACCTTGGTTATTTAAGCCTTTTTGGTTTCCTTGACTCCCTTGGTTTCCTTTATTCTTTTTGCCCCCTGGTAAACCTTGATTCCCTTTGCCCCATTGGTTACCTTGATTTACTTTGCCTCCTTGATTTTCCTTATTGCCCGGGTATCCTTGGTTTCTTGAATTACATGAGTAGTCTTGGTTTCCTTGATCTCCTTGATATTCTTGATTTCCGGGGTATCCTTGATTCTCATTTCCCCATTGGCCCCCTTGATTTCGGTATTCTTGATTGCCTTGGCCTTGGTTACCTTGGTTTTTTTTGCCTCCTGGGTTTTCTGTATTGCCCGGGTAGCCTTGGTGGCCTCCTTGATTTACCCGATTTCTTGGGTTTTCTTGATATTCGTTGCCCCATTCGCCTCCTTGAGTTCTTGGGTATTCTTGGTTGCCTTGGCCCCATTGGTTACCTTGATTTCTTTTGCCTCCTTGGTTTTCTGTGTTGCCCTGGTAGCCTTGGTTTCCTTGACTCCCTTGGCCTCCTTGATATTCACGATTTCCTGGGTATCCTTGATTGCCTTGGCCCCATTGGTTTCCTTGATTTCTTTTGCCTCCTGGGTTTTCTGTGTTGCCCTGGTAGCCTTGGTTTCCTTGACTCTCTTGGCCTCCTTGATTTCCACGATTTCCTGGGTATCCTTGATTTCCGTTGCCCCATTTGCTTCCTTGAGTTCTTGGGTATTCTTGGTTGCCTTGGCCCCATTGGTTACCTTGATTTCTTTTGCCTCCTTGGTTTTCTGTGTTGCCCTGGTAGCCTTGGTTTCCTTGACTCCCTTGGCCTCCTTGATATTCACGATTTCCTGGGTATCCTTGATTGCCTTGGCCCCATTGGTTTCCTTGATTTCTTTTGCCTCCTGGGTTTTCTGTGTTGCCCTGGTAGCCTTGGTTTCCTTGACTCTCTTGGCCTCCTTGATTTCCACGATTTCCTGGGTATCCTTGATTTCCGTTGCCCCATTGGCTTCCTTGAGTTCTTGGGTATTCTTGATTACCTGGGCTCCATTGGTCACCTTGATTTCTTTTGCCTCCTGGGTTTTCTGTGTTACCCTGGTAGCCTTGGTTTCCTTGATTTCCTCGGCCTCTTTGATATTCACGATTTCCTGGGTATTCTTGATTGCCTTGGCCCCATTGGTTTTCTTGATTTCTTTTGCCTCCTGGGTTTTCTGTGTTGCCCTGGTAGCCTTGGTTTCCTTGACTACCTTGGCTTCCTTGATTTCCACGATTTCCTGGGTATCCTTGATTTCCGTTGCCCCATTGGCCTCCTTGAGTTCTTGGGTATTCTTGGGTGCCTTGACCCCATTGGTAACCTTGATTTTTTCTGCCTCCTGGGTTATCTTTGTTGCCCTGGTAGCCTTGGTCTCCTTGACTCCCTTGGTCTCCTTGATTTCCACGATTTCCTGGGTATCCTTGATTTCCGTTGCCCCATTGGCCTCCTTGAGTTTTTGGGTATTCTTGATTACCTTGGCCCCATTGGCTTCCTTGATTCCCTTTGGTATTTTGGTTTCCGATGTTTCCTTGGCCTTCTTGGTTACTTTGATTTCCTTGGCCTTCTTGGTTGCTTTTATTTCCTTGACCCGCTTGGTTGCTTTGATTTTCTTGACCACCTGGGTTGCTGTGATTATCTTGATTGGCTTGATTTCCTTTGCCTCCTGGATTTCTAGTTTTTCCTTGGCCTCCTTGATTTTCCGGATCTCTTGGGTTTTCTGGATTGCCCGGGTAGCCTTGGTTTCCTTGACTTCCTTGATTTCCTTTACTTCCGATGTTTCCTTGGCCTGTTTGGGTGCTTTGATTTCCTTGGCCTTCTTGGTTGCTTTGATTTTCTCTGCCTCCTTGGTTTCCTTGACTATTTTGGTTCCATTGAATTAATGGATTTTCTATATTTAGAGAGAATTCCTTATTTGGTTGGTGTCCCTGATTCCTTTTGTGCCATTTATCAAGTCGCCAGTGATGCTTTGGTGATATTATATTATGAGTGCTGGAAACTATAGTAAATAGAGCTGCTAACAGAATGAAGACAAATACCTTTAAGAAAAGAAAAAAATATGAATTAAATTAAATAGTCAAATGAGAAAATTTGCGATTTGCTTGGACAGTGTAGTGATAGGAGGCTTGTCGCAGTTTTGTACTTATGCACTGCCACAAAACTAAGTACGGCTTAGCTATGTGGGTTTCCTCATGATGTTTTCACTCACCGTTAAAAACCATGATAAATAAATTACACATGACTTTAAAAAAGACAAATTGGTGTAAGCCCGGCTTGTGATTTGAACTCATGCCTATCTGTATTGACGGGCGGTTGTTCTACCCATCGGAATATCATGGCTTATGATCAAAAGTCAAAATTTATATCTAGCAGTTAATTAAAAATACATGAAAAATATATAAACATCACGCCATATCTCTCAGAATATATATATTCTTTAAAACACTTGTTTGGTTGATGTACTGATAGTCATGTTAAACCTCATATTACCATGCCATGCGACTATGGCATTTTGCCTCTTATTAATTTTTTATTCCAACTTTCCTCCATCAAAAAAGTGTGTGAAAAAATATACAAATAGTTATTTGTTCCATGTGGTTATAATTACTTGTTGCATGCATAAATTTGACGTTTCATAAGTACAGGGAGCTTATGTCGGGTATAAAACTTGCATATTTTATATCATTGGGTTTTCAAATTTAACCCTCGGCATGCCTGGTTGGGTCTGTGAGACCCACCGCAGCCGTTTAACCGTTATAATTAATTGTAATTTGAAATTCGCGCGCAACCGCTCTCAGTAGCTGACCGTAGTGAACTGATTGTCGCCCTCCGCCCGCTACCTCAGTCCGGGGCCTGCTCTAGTAGTGAAAGGACGTGCCCAAAGTGTGCCTAGATCATGCAATTTTCCAGTGTGGAAATTGCTATGTTCCTGAAAATGATGTCGGAAATGAAGAAGACTAATTATTTTAGCTTAGAATATAAGATAACCTATGTGCATTATGACCCCCAAAGTCTGATTGTGATTTCTTTAATTTTAGTTGATTTTCATGTTTATGAACAAAAGATGTTTAATTCTACATTAAAAAACAAGGTAAAAGTTTAATTAAAAATTCTTTTGAAAATATTATTAATTCGAACACGTATTTTATTTAAAACCCTAAAAAACATGTTTAAATTTATTATAAAATCAAAAAATATACTACATTGATATCAATTTGTAGGAGAAAAAAAATATTAAAATTTAGGGTCTCACCGACCCACCAGGCACGCCATGTAACTTTTTTATACCAGGCACGCCGAGGGTTAAACGTGTACCATAGGAGACCAGGCGCAACCCTAGCCATGCATAAAATTATCGAAATATCAATAAGAAAATTATCGGAATGTTTTTGTACAAGTTTACTTTGCTATGTAGTGAAGTAATGGCGAAAATTATGGTTGTGTAGTGTTGATCACTATGGTTAAAAACGAAACATCTATTGAAATTAGCAATCCACCTAAAGACTAACAAACTGATATTCCATAATTAATAGCTTTTCCAAGTAAAATAATTAAAAAAAACAACAAAAATAATTTACAGTGTAGTTCTTTTAAATTAAGTAACCAAAGTTTTATTTATAAAATGAATGACATCGAATCTTGTCACATTTTTTTGTAGTTAAAGTGTCGTTTTTTGTCGTTCATAAACACATTTATTCTAATTAATAAATTGTTAGTACCTTCAAATCCATTTTGGTTATTATCAAATGTTTGCGAAGTCCTAGTTCAAGAGAGTTGTCATATGAACTGATGAATAATAAATAATACGAACGGTTTTTATACAATCGGTATATCCAAGACGACAAAATTTATCATATTATGATAATTTCAAAGCATTATACCATGCGTCTGTTTCGTTTTAAAATGTACAACGAATGTATGTTCGCTTTTCACAAAGCTATCTTTGTTTTTAGGTTACAATCATAAACATTGAACATTTTTATAAACAAAGGAAACGTGATTCATAAAATAATGTGGTAATACCTACAAAAAATATAGCCAACCTGCTGATTAACTTGATATATGTTACGTTACTAATATGTTGATGTTATATTTACATACGTACATTAGCCACGCCATTAGTTTCCATTGGGGTAGACAGATAATATTGATCTCCATTTTATACGATCCTAGAAATCTTTCGAGCTTCGCCTACATTCATAAACTTTTTCATACATGCACTAATAAAATATAAATTTCATCATCATCATCATGTGTGTGTTTTTTCATGAGGTTTGTTAACGGTGACTAAAAACATTGTTGGGAAACTCAGATGGCAAAAACTACCTTAGTCATAGTCGACTGACTCAGAGTTTGTTATAAGCGATGATAGAACCTCACTACAACATACATCGATTGGTTTGCATTTATCAATCTTTGAATACATACATTTTACTCTTATTCTTCAGACTACTGACGGACTCATCATTCAATTTAATTTTCAATTATCTAAAATTTTAATATCATATTTACGCTATGTAAATGTCGCAAAAAAGCATGAATTTAATGTTATGAAATAAATGATGTGAATTATCAAATCTAAATGAGGAACTGGCCTAAAAACGTTTGGAAGAAGGGTTTCCTAGCCGTTAATATTACGTAATGATGAACGAAAACTAAGAATAATTGATTAAGATAACGTAATTTGCATTTGTTAATCAAGCAACCTTCTGACTTGCTTTTCACTCACTCATCTCACAGTAGCAAATCACAATAAGACGTATCTTTAAAATAAATTTTAACCACCAATAATTTTTTTACCTCGAGTCATATAAATATTTTACAGTGTTCAATAAATAAGCCGTGTAGTGTCGGCTTAGAATAGCACTACCTCGTTTCTACCGATGGGTGTACGTAAAAGGCGACTAACGGTATTGGGGCTGTTAAGGGATTTTTGGGCGATGCGGTTGGAGACCCATCATCAACAACCTTTATTTTCACCATCTTTTCCCCCCTCACATTTCCAAAAGTGGCTGAGGAATTTCTAATTCCTTTGCTCTGGCTACTCCTTCTAGGGATTTACAGCCGTGAGTATATGTATGTATGTATGCGGATGCCGTGTAGTGCCGGCTTAGAATGTCGCTACCCCTTTCTACCCACGGGTGTCGTAAGAGGCGACTAAGGGTATCGGGGCTTTTTATTGGATTTTTGGGCGATGCGGTTGGAGACCCATCACCAAAATCCTTTATTTTACCGCCTTTTCCCCACTCAACTTCCAAAAGTGGCTGAGGAATTTATAATTCCTTGGCTCTGGATACCCCTTCTAGGAAATTATAGCCGTGAGTAAATGTATGTATGTATGTAAATAAATAAAATTATTAAAATGGCGGGAGTTAGAACTATAAAAAATCAAAAGGATAAGTTTTTTTAAAAATAAAATGTCTTAAAAGATCATGGGTAAGTGTTAGTGGAACTAATAGCATGAGTTTATGCATTGAATGAGTGCGTAACTAATTCCATTTGTCTGAATGAAGACGTCTGAAAGCCACAGAATCTCAATTCAGACTAGTGGAATAACGTTCAGAACGCTAGAACTGAAATTTGTGTAGTGGAATAACAAGCGTCTGCGGCAGTCACTTCGAAGGACGTCTGAATTCAGCAACGACAAAGTGTAATGGAATAAGCTCTTTAGCTGTATCTTGTAGTTCAACAGTATGGTATAGATGCGAATATAGACTGATTTACTTTACTCTAATTACCTGGCAACGACAAAGTGTCAAGGTTTATCATTTTTTGAGTACATATTTAGTATTAAATTATTTTTATGTTTTAATATGAGCTTTGATAGGAGGCTAACATATGATGACATCTTACACTGTTTTAAAACAAAACGCTGTAACTATTTATTTGATGCAAATAATAATTTAGTAGTGGCTATAAAACCTCTAATATATAAATAAAAAATAATAACCTCATTTTTTAATATCAGATTGTATGTCATGTGAACCAGGTGATAAATTGGGCAGTATGCATAATGTCCGGTCATTATGCGAAAAGTTCAATGTGAGAGTGCAATTTGATAATTATTCATATTGTCGGTCACCTTCGGGGCGGAGTAATACAAACATATTTAATTACATATTTTAATTGTTATTGACGTTTAACTTACAATTTCACAACGTATCTTTGTTTTACGACGTGATAGCTCAATGGGTAGAACACCGGTTAACGTGCAAGCGACTAGTGTTCAAATCCCGGGTCGGGCCTACACCAATTTGTCTTTTCTAAAGACATATGTGTGGTTAATTTATCATGGTTGTTAACGGTGAGGGAAAACATCGTGAGGAAACCCACATGGCTGAGTTGTACTTAGTCATGTGACAGTGTATTCGTACAAAACGGCGATAGGCCTGCCCCCTATCACGTGATTACACTGTCCATGCAAAACGTGGGTACTCTGAACACCAAGTGACAAAGTCACGTGATGTTCAGAAGTATTAGTACCTCTGCCAACCCCTTCGGGGATATTCGGCGTGAACGTTTATGTTTATCTTTGTTTTGTAGAAATGACTAATTATTGTAAAACATAACATAAACTAAAGAGTAAGCAATTAGACTCATCATTTGGCAAAATTAGCATCTTAAAAAAAGTAAAGTGAAATAGAACATAAAATTGAAAACAATAATTACACAGGGTCTCCCAAGAAATAGTGTCAAGCGGAAGTCCAAGGACAGAATACCCCTAGGAGTACCCGAAAGTACAGATATGCTACTATTAAGCCATTAAAAAAATGTTGAATCCTAAATTTGTTAAAATGTTGAAATTAAAGATCTCTTTTGAAACGATGAAAAAAAAACTTATCCCAAATATGTCTCCGAAATTATTTTTAAAAACTTGCCAATTTTGTCAGTTATTTGCCATGTAAATTTGATTGAGCTATCTCCACGACTTCATACTTGAAAAAATGTTTGAAGTCGAAAAACTTTAATTAAAAGATTGGGCCAAATTAAACTAATAAAATGTTATTATTGATTGTTTATTATTAAATCACAAAAAGTTTTCAAAATTTCGCCCTTCCTGCTCGATTCAAATTCTACATCGCCTTAAAAAAAAATCTTTTAGTCGTAAGAACGCTACCCTGTTGCTTATTGTTTCTTCTGCTTGTCTTAGTTTTGTTCGTAGTTCCGCTATGTTTCTGATATCCTTGGCGTAAACTAATTCTTTATAATACCTTTATAATACCCCCAATCGCGAGGATTGTCAGACAACATTTAACCGAAAGGTTTGGAGACAAGTGGATCGGCCGTGGGGGGCCCATTGCCTGGCCGCCACAGTCTCCCGACTTAAACCCCATCGATTTCTTCGTTTGGGGGTATTATAAAGAATAAGTTTACGCCAAGGATATCAGAAACATAGCATAATAAACAAACAATAATATATTTTTTTAGTTTTATTCGGCCCAATCTTTTAATTAAGTTTTTTCGACTTACTGTGTTTCAAACATTTCTTCAAGTATGAAGTCGTAGAGATAGCTCAATCAAATTTACAAGGCAAATAGCTGACAAAATTGGCAAGTTTTTAAAAATAATTTTGGAGACATTTTTGGGATAAGTTTTTTTTTTAAATCGTTTCAAAAGAGATCTTTAATTTAAACATTTTAACAAACTAGGTTTCAACATTTTTTTAATGGCTTAATAGTAGCATATCGGCTCACAATTGCTTTTGTTTTTGCAAGTGCTACTGTTCAACTATTTCAGAAAAAATCAAGCTTGTATCTCAACAATTGATGTCTCTGTGACCAATAATGTCAAATAAGCCAAGGTTTAACAAAAAAAATATGAAAAAAATCATATCTCGAAAACTACAAAAAGTCGCAGAACGTACTTGGGGGTAATTCGGGTACCCCTAGAGGTATTCTGTCCTTGGACTTTCGCTTGACACTATTTTTTGGGGACCCTGTATAATAATGTAACAAGTAGCAGATTAGAACAACTGCCACTGTGATGTCATTTTGAGGTACACCAGTTTTTCCGACAACTAAATTTATAAGACTTTCAACCACATCTGCAACAAACCTGACCTCCGCATTTAGAAGACATTCTAGAACACTCGTGAAATCTCTGACTCTGGATCATCTTCAGGCAAAATAAATATTTCCTTTCAGGCAGTAATTTTTCTAACTAAATTAAATTTCAATAAATAAGGTAAAAAAGTTGCCTCCGTGGCCTCGCAGTTAAGCGTTTAGTTTCAAGTACCGAGGTCTCAGGTTCGCAAGATCATATGCATGCCCGCATTAATCACCTGGTCCATAACAGATATAAATTGTCTATGAAATTGTAAATTGTGTAAAATTATAAAGGTGAACATTTGTAAATGGCATTGTGTATTCATAATTAGTATCATATTGTTTGTATTGGTCTAATCTTCCAATGGTGTCAATAATGAACTAAATACAATGTCTATTGTGATTAAAATGCATGTTTTATTCAGCAGGTGTTACAACATATTTATTTATCATAGATGTAAAGCAAATCATGACAATGAACTTCATGTTAACTGAGATAACCTGAACTGCATAAAAACCGTACAAATTTCCTGTTGTTTATTATTTCTTGTTTAGACATTAGTGCATTTAGACGTTTAATACCACTGGTATTTGGCTAGTATCAAAATGTGCTCAAAGGTAGGTATTTTTAATTTTCTGTATTGTTTATTATTATTGAGTGCTATTTAAGGATACATTTATTTCCGTTTGCTATTTATTTGCCAAAAGAGGTTTGATTATAAATAACTATATCATTTTTAAAATATTTTAAACGTATAAATAAGAAGCCTCACTTATACCAGACAATTTTTTTTTTTTTATAAAAATTTTATTTTTATAAGATTACCGTTAATTAATTTAGCACAACAAACGTAACTAAATGAGCCTTGTTTTAATGCAGCATGTACAAGATATTTATAAGTCCAAATAATATTATTAACTAGTAGACAGTCTTAGGCATAATTATTGTTATTCAACTTATGATAAAATATGTTTCATAAAGGTTTCGTCCATCATTGTGCTTGCGGTTTTTATAGCTATTGTTTCTTTCAATCCAATTTTTGGACAAGTACTACCTGGAACTGGTCCCACGGGTCAAAATCAATATGGACAAAGTTACAACGGTCAAAATCAGTATGGGCTAGACATCAATGTACAAAGAAACAATGTACTAGGAAACAATGGACAAGGACAAGGAAACTATGGACAAGGACAAGGAAACTATGGTCAAAGACAAGGACAAGGAAACCTTGGACAAGGACAAGGAAACTATGGCCAAGGACAAGGAAATGGTGGACAAGGACAAGGAATCAGTGGGCAAGGACAAGGAAGCAGTGGACAAGGACAAGGAAACTATGGACAAGGACAAGGAAACTATGGACAAAGACAAGGAAACTATGGACAAGGCCAAGGAAACTATGGACAAGGAAAAGGAATCAGTGGGCAAGGATAAGGAAACAGTGGACAAGGACAAGGAAACTATGGACAAGGACAAGGAAACTATGGACAAGGACAAGGAAACTATGGACAAGGACAAGGAATCAGTGGGCAAGGACAAGGAAACTATGGACAAGGACAAGGAAACTATGGACAAGGACAAGGAAACTATGGACAAGGACAAGGAAACTATGGACAAGGACAAGGAAACTATGGACAAGGACAAGGAATCAGTGGGCAAGGACAAGGAAGCAGTGGACAAGGACAAGGAAACTATGGACAAGGACAAGGAAACTATGGACAAGGACAAGGAAACTATGGGCAAGGACAAGGAAACAGTGGGCAAGGACCAGCATACTATGGACAAAGACCATATATATGTGATCAGAAGAAAGGTCTTTTATCAGAAATATTGTATATTTTGAACAGATTGGGCAATTAATAAAAAGATTAAGTGCCCCTTTACGGCTCTTGTCTAACTCTATTTTGATGAATAAATATTGTCGTTTCTTTTAATAAAAATATAACAACAGTTTTTTTTTATTAAAGTAATGCAAAGATTATGTTTCTGATCTTTTTGAGCGCAATTTTACTCCTAATCTTAAAAATTATTTCTCCTTAAAATAGTTAAAGCCAAAAGATTCCTTAAGAGCCGTATTACCGTTTGGCGGAATCGAAAAATGCGCGTACATATATTAATTATTATTATTTACCGACTTGAAAACAGCATTAGCAGCATATTTTGCCTATGCATACGCATGGTTTAATTACGGCATAATTCTCTGGGGAAATAGCGTCGACGCACCTACATTACTTATACTGCAAAAAAGACTCATACGAATTTTAGTAAATATAAAACAAACGGACAGCTGTAGACCCCATTTCAAAGAACTCAAATTGCTAACACTACCTTCCATCTACATATTTGAGATCTGCAAACATGTAAAAAATAACACTAATCTATTTCATACATACATACATACATATTCTCACGCCGTTAGTTCCCATTGGGGTAGGCAGAGACTATCGATCGCCACTTTGTACGATCCTGGCAAACCTCTCTGGCTTCGTTTACATCCATCAATCTTTTCATACATGCTCTTTTATTCTTCATACTGCGGACTCCTGCCTTTTTGAGCACATGTTCTATTTGATCCAAATGTGTCCTCCGAGGTCGTCCTCTACTAACATTACCTTCCACATTGGCTCTATATATCTCTTTCACCAATTTACTGTCATCCATCCTCTCTATGTGCCCAAACCATCTCAACATTCCTTTTTCTATCTTTCTTACAATATCATCTTTTACACCACACCTTTCACGAATCACATCATTCCTCACACGATCACATAACCTTACATTACACACTTTTCTGAGGGATCTCATTTCTACTGCATTCACTCTACTTTCATGCTTCTTCTGCCACACCCAACATTCACTGCCATACATAAGCGTAGGAACGAGGACAGCATCATGCACAGCCATTCGGGCCTTTGCAGACACCGACTGACTAGACATTAGACTATCCAGTGCTCCATTTACCGCATTACCCTTTTTCACTCTTCTCTCGATATCTTCATCACACTTTCCATCCCTAGTAAACAAACTTCCCAAATATACAAACTCTTTCACTTGTTCCACTTTCTTACCATTAATCTCAATCACGCATTCGGTCATATTCACCTCTCTCTCAAAAACCATAGTTTTTGTTTTATCCACATTCACCCTCATTCCCTTTTTCTCAAAAGACGCACATGCAATATTCATCATCTCTTGCAGCTCTTCCACCGATGATGCAAGTAGCACTTGATCGTCGGCATATAAGAGGCATTTAATGATGAATCCACCCATTCTCAATCCATAATTACTTTCACGCAACTCTGTTAAACAGTCATCCATGAACAAATTGAAGAGCCACGGGGAAGCCACACAACCCTGTCGGACACCCCGAGAGATCCCGAACCAGTCAGTATTTTCCCCGTTTACTCTTACACATGCACTGGAATCCTCATAGAGTGATACCAGTGCACGTATAAGTCGACTCCCCAAACCGAACTTGGATAACACCTCCCATAAACACTTTCTTACCACCCTATCATACGCCTTCTCTAAATCAATGAAGGAGCAATACACCTTTCGGTTCTTAGCTAAGAACTTTTCGGTGATGCTCCTTAAAGAGAAGATTTGGTCCATACATCCCATTCCCTTTCTAAATCCTGCTTGCACATCCCAAATTTTATCTTCCGTTTCATTCATCACTCTTTCAATCAAAACCTTTGCATACAATTTACCGACAATTCTGAGTAGGCTAATTCCACGGTAGTTTCTAGCCTCCTGGTGTGACCCCTTTCCTTTATATAAAGGCACAATTACCGCTTTGCACCAGTCTTGTGGCACTTTGCCACTCGACCAGCATTTTTGGAAAAGGAAGTACAACCAGGAAGCCACCACCCCTTTACCAGCCCTCAGCATTTCAGTGTTTATCCTGTCATACCCTGCCGCTTTCCCTAGTTTCATACTTTTCATTGCTTTCATTATTTCTTCCATACTGATCTCACTGTCACTAAAGTCACCCATAACGTCGTTCCAATCAACATTACTGCCGATTGGCGAAGAAATGGAAGTATCCTCTTTTTCAAAGAGTCCCTCAAAATAGTTCTTCCATACTCGTCTTATGCTACTTTCATCCGTCGCCAATTCACCCTGTTCATCTCTCACAACATTCACTCTCGTGTTTTGGGAAACTCCCTTTTCTTTCCGGATATATTTCCAGAACATCTTTTGGTTATTCCGGAAATTATCGGAGAGTTTCCTCTCACACCATTCTATCAGATCACGCTTTTTCTTTTCTATTTTCTTCTTAACCTCATTCTTAACTCTCTTATATTCATCTTCACTATTCTTCACTACATCATCTGTTACTCTCGCATTCATTCGTTTACTAGCTTTAATCGCTAGTAAATCTAACCAAGCTTTCTTCTTATCTCCAACTGCCTCTTTCACATCTTTATCCCACCAACTTGTTGGTGGTCTATTTGTCCTTTTACTCAATCCACATACTTCCGTCGCACATTCAACCATTGACGATTTGAGCACATCCCATACTTCTTCTATTTCCAATTCATCCTTCATCTCCACGCAACTTAGCCTGTCGTCCAATTTCTTCATATATTCATCTCTAATATTTTCATCCTCTTCCAATTTCTCCACTTTTATTCTCGCAAAATCCGTTGTTGACACTTTAGGCCTGTGACGCCAACGCGTGCACAGACCCCTAAATCGTGATATAACGAGAAAGTGATCTGTGCCAACGTTAATGCCCCTATGGACTCTGGTGTCAACAACCTTTGCTCTTAGCCTTTCATCCACTATCACAAAATCTATCATACTTCTCTCGCTTCCTCTCTGTCTAGTATACATATGGATATCTTTGTGTTCAAACAACGTGTTCGTAACACAAAGATTCCTCTCCAAACATACATCAATCACTTTCTCACCATTCTCGTTCACTCTTTTATCACCAAACTTTCCTAAAACTCTTTCACACCCGTTGCGTGACACACCAACCCAACCATTAAAATCTCCTAACATAACAATTTTCTCATTTTCATCACACCCATTCGCAACATCGTCTAACAGATTCCAAAACTCCTCCCTCTCGGATAGTGATCTAGACATGTCCGGAGCATACACGCAAATTATGCGCATCCGGACAAGCCCTACCTTCACCTTTATCCATAGGAGCCTTGGACTCACACACGCATAATCTTTCATGCTCTTAGCCATCCTTTCAGATATCAGAAGTCCCACGCCTTGGCAAGCTCTGTCACTCTCGGCAACTCCTGACCAGATAGCTGTAAATGGGCCAAGTTGTGAAACCTCTTTTCCCTTGCGCTTCGTTTCATTTACACAAAGAAAATCTAGTTTTCTTTCTTCCATAATCAAACATACTTCATCTAATTTTTCATGCATCCCTCCACACACATTCATCGTACTAAAGCGGGTCTCTTTAGCCCACTTTTCGCCCCGTGAGGAACCACGGCGTGATGAGTGGCGAGCCACATCGCCGCCACCGCGTTTAATTGTTTGTAAACACATTCGGTTCCCACGGAAAGCAAGGGAAATATACTGTCCGCCTAGCCAGAGCCCCGCTTGACTAGGTAAGGTTATTTAGTACCCGGAGTTCACCAGGCTCCGGGACGGCGGCACGCTAACGACCAGGCTCACCCCTGGCCACGCATCCCTCGGCACGGCAGACCTTGGATTGGTGTGGGGGGCTAAGATGAAAAAGCCCTTTTCCCTTAGTCGACTTCTACGACACCCACGGGAAGAGATGGGGTAGTGCTATTCTATGCCGACACTACACAGCAAATAATCTATTTCCTACCAAGCATAATGTACCTATTAGCATTACACTTCGTAACAGAGACAAGTTGACTCTGCCTACCTCTAACCTTGCAATGCACGCATCTAGTCCACATTCTATGACAATAAAAATTTATAATAAACTGCCAAAACCTCTAAGAGAGGAAGCCACTATAGCTAATTTCTCAAAAAATCTTAAGGAGCTACTAATAAATAAATGCTATTATAGTCTAAGTGATAAATTATAATTACTTCGTCCTCTCCTCTAATTGCTGTGCCCAACAGGGTCCACAATGCTGTAACATAATTAAATACTTACCACCTAAGAAAACCATTGTGGAACGCAATAAATCTATTGAGTATTGAGTATTAATTAAAAATAAAACGCTAACAGCAAAGTTCAATACTACTTTCATTCAATAGAAACATTATTTTTTACTCGCTCTCAAATTGTTTGTTTTACAGTTGTTCCAAAAATTTGACTTGCACTTATAACATAAACCAAAAATAATTTTTGAAAATGTTAAAAATTTATTATTGAAAATTTTGCCACTCTATTTACACAAAGTCTTAATATATAAGCCACCAACTAGACCAAATAAAAATAATAGTAAGGGTTCTTGTGTAGACTGTTTGAGCGCATCGATGATCTGAAGCAGAAGATCGCTGCTCGGGATAGGCGAATAAGGCAATATTCTGGAAGGGCAAATAGGTACCAACAAAATCGTCCCTCAATGAGTGACCAGAAGAAGTTCTACATAATTTTGGAGCGTCCAAACGTGGTTTCGACGGGTCTGCGACCAGAAAAAGCCGATGTAGTTGCCTTTTTGCGTGGGTTTTGGTCGCTGCCTGTCAACCACGATGAGGGTGTGGTGGCTGCAGTCCGTAAGACTCCGAACTGGCAAAAATCGGTAGAAAGGGTCGGTAGTTATGGTAGCAAGGAGCTGCTCCTCATCGATGCAGTCGTAGGCTAACTGGTCAAACGCAACCATCAAAACTTCTTCACTAGTTGGATAGACTACAGGAAAGCGTTCGATTCGGCACCTCATTCATGGCTCTTGAGGGTTCTCGAACTGTACAAAGTTGATAGTACAGTTTGACACTTCGACACAAGAACGATCTGCCTCTGTACCAAATTTCAGCTCTCAGTCAGCAGTCAGTCAGTGTCGAAAATGCGAAACTTTGCATAATCGTGTAATAACTAATACTTTATGGTTAATAGAACTTACCTAAGTGAATTTCTACCATAATTATATAAAATGCTACATCCGAAGAGATTTAAGAATACCATGTAGTCCGATTCAGGATACACTGCATTGTCACACCATTTTAGAGTGAAGAATTGTGATTTTCATGATTGTTCCGTTTAAAATTCGGTATCTCGTGCTCCAGTCCCGTTCCTCTGCTCGGTACTTCATTTATTTAAGAAATATCTAAGCTGTGAATTGAGGGGTTAGATAAGTTTACCTTTCTACGGGTTAGGGTGGGTATTAAATCTTTTCGGATGTAACATTTCATATAATTACGGTAGAAATTCACTTAGATAAGTTCTTTTAACCATAAATTATATTTCAATGTTACATCCTCAAGATTTAAGTATACCAAGTAGATGTTTAGCGTTCTATTTGCAAATGATAACATGTTTTTGGTTTAATAAATTATTGCAAACAATAACATTACTACAATTAGAAGTATTAGTGAAAGTCCATCTCCACGTTAAATTTCAAAATATTTGAAATGATCATTTACTACTAAAACTAGTATAATACCTACAGTCAAAATGCGTATTTTGTTTATTACATATAGGCTGATAAAAAAAAATGATACCAAACAGGTCGACCAGCTAGTCTATCTACTTGCTTTCTTAAACTGCCATTGGGCATCCCTGATCAGTACGCAGCTAAAAAGTATTTATGTCAATATAAATATAAAATGAGTAATAAAAATTTCTTTTAAAAGAAAAAGATAAATCTTTGTAGCCAAAGTATTTGAAAGAATATAATAGTACTTACTATTGCAAACCATATATATATGACAATACCATAGTTAACAATATTTTTGACGATTTCAGTAGAAACTGCTTAACTTATTTGACTGGAAAAACAATCAGAACAAGGCGGAATTAACAATGCTTTCTTTTTGTTAAACTTTAGGATAGAGACATTACTATAACATCTTTAAATTAGTTGAATTAATTGGGTCATTTATAAGATTT
This sequence comes from Bedellia somnulentella, assembly GCA_963576735.1. NCBI lineage: Eukaryota > Metazoa > Arthropoda > Insecta > Lepidoptera > Bedelliidae > Bedellia > Bedellia somnulentella. Next base: position 13,778,076 of record OY755176.1, on the reverse strand, counting down.
TCGTATATTATTGCGTTTGGCTGGGTGAGGATTAAGATACTTGAAGGAAAGTTATTTTCTGACTATACAAATCAAAAAGAAGGCCTTTGAATTTGTTTAGGCCATAAAAGTCTGTATTTTACAACACCTTTATTTAATACTAGCTTTTTGCCCGCGACTACGTCCGCGTGGACTACATTTTTTGCATCCAGTTTACATCCAAATCCAAAATACCAAAACACTATCTAACTACACTAACTTCTGTTTTTTTTTTGTATTTATATTCCCGTGGGCGTTGTAATAGATATAAAGAACATTGAGACTTTTTAAGTGATTATTGGGCGATGCAGTTGGACGGTTGGACGGACCCCATTCAACTTCCAAAAGTGGATAAAGAATTACCATCTCTGGAGCTGTGGCTACCCTTTTTTGGGATTTATAGCCGTTAGTATATTCTCATGATTGATTGATGGATGAATTTCATACATTCCTTTTTGTAGTAGTTATATCAGTCAATCGCATCAAGATTCAAATTTCTAGATACATTGTATTTATAGATCAAAAATCTGTATAATGATTTCAATTTCTATGTTCAGAAATGAAAATATCTTGAGTTTATCTTGAGTTTGAGAAGATACCTTGATAAGTTTGGGGTTATAATATAATACCGTTAGTCGCCTCTTACGTACACCCACCGGAAGAAATGAGGTAGCGTTATTCTAAGCCGACACTACACAGCAATTCATTAAATGGACATTTATTTTGATGAAAATGGATAAAACCCTTATTTTTTTCAAAAACACTATTAATGAAGAGTCTGATAAAGTCGGTCGATGAAAAAATTAATCGTGTAAATATGGGGAGCAATAAGTTGGTGATGTGAAAGAGATTGCAATCATCGGCCAATAGATGGTGGTACTGAATTAAAATTGAGATATTTACTATTATTTACAAACTATGAATTCTGAGGCTTAAACAGAATATTAATTTATGCGTAAGTAAAGTAATATATATTTATGAGAATATTAGTTAAAAATAGTTAAATAAACAAAAGCTATAAACATATTCTCAAACCTACCAAATGAATACGCAAAATTCATACAATATACTTTCAATTATCTTTATTCATACATATTCGCATAGTTGAATGTGAAAAAAAAGGATTAGTGCATCCTATTATTCTAACCTAACACAAAAGCAAAAAAAATACGCAAAAGTGTTTACCAAACGGTATACCGCTACGCCACGCAGACATTTGTGTAAGCATTAAATTTGTGATATCCTATATATCTAGTAGTCATACTATTGACAAACAATTAAATGGACAATTACTTTGATGAAAATGGATGAAACCCTTATTTTTTCCAAAAAGAATATTAATGAAGAGTCCGATAAAGTCGGTCGATGAAAAAATTAATCGTGTAAATATGGGGAACCATATAAAAGTTATATTTTTTTATGCTCCTGTGGAAACCCTTGCGAATTCCGGGATAAATTATATCCTATATGTTGGCCAGGTGTATAACCTACATTCATGCCAAATTTGATCAAGATCGGTCCGGTAGAATTAACGTGATGAACGGACATACAGACAGACAGACAGACAGACATTTTTTTCAAAAATAGCAAATTTGGCTTCAGTATCGAAAATAAAACATATTCCACCGGTTTTTATTTTTTTTTCTTCAATGTACAGTTTTGACCTCGTTACAGTCTTATTATAGTATAGATATAGTATAGATAGATAGAAGATAGATAGATAGATCAAATATTCAAAAAAGAAAACATTGAGAATTCGGTGTGCAAAGTTTTACTAAAGTGATGCTGATTACAAAACCATTTCGAGATAAAACGGTTATAAACAATATTTTTTTGAAATTATATCAATTGAAGCTAAGATGACTGTTATTTTATCAAAAAACTGTAACAGTGTTTGCCCTTCAATGTTGTTTCAAAGACTACGGTTTTGCAGTTTATTAATAAAATATCGAAAATCATAGGTTTGTTTAGTATAATATCGTAATAATTTCATTTGAAATCACAAATTCGTGATATGTTTTGCAATCAGCAACATTTTTATAAAACATTTCGCTTCATTTGCATGTCGCTACGTGATTTCATCGATCGATGACGTCATTAAGTACAAAAGTTGAACAATCTTTAAAAAATCATAACTTTAGAATTACTCATTTTAAATGGAAAATATTCAAATTAGTCTTTTATTTTCGTGTTTACTATGGAATAAACATATTTAATAAATAGCAAAAAAAAACTTTGCATATCGAATTGGAATATAGTACAAATGGAATAAACAAATATTATAAGCATTAAGATCAAGTTGCAATGAAGAATATTAATGTAATAAAATTAAATGTAATATATATAAGAATTATCTATTCCCTCTCATACAACCAATTTCTATGGCTCTTCTTTTTCTGTACACGCTGTGCAATTGTGGAACGCACTTCCTGCGGAGGTGCGATTGGCTAAATCACTGAATGTGTTCAAAGATCTGGTGAAACAACACTATCTCACTGAAGCGCTGTAATACTGTTACTTTTTAAACTAATATTAATTATATTTCTAAAACGTATATGTGTATTTTATTTAGGTATTTGTATTGCTTGTATATGTAAAAGTGTGTAGTTATATATGTATGTGTTCATATTCGTTAAATATCTATATTATTTTGTATGATTAATATTTATATTGTTATTTAAATTAAATAAGTTAGTTTTAAGTGGGCTTAATAGATTATTATGTTTTTTTTGCCTTGTTTTGTGCATCTACCTAAATGATTAATTTATCGATCTCACCTTCCAAAGGTTGTCTGGAAGAGATCGCTTTTAGCGATAAGACCGCCAATTGTACCTCACTGTAAACTGTTTGATCATATTATTATTTTTGTAAATTTGTGTTTGATGTGCAATAAAGAGTTATTCTGTTCTATTTTATTTTATAATATGTTTTGCTTGTGATGTAAATAGGTATATTTATGGCTCGCCTTGACAGAAAAGATGTTTAAACCATAGCTTGGCCTGTATCAGTACTTTTCTTTAATTATACATAGGTTTACGAAAATATTGATGGATGTAAACGAAGCTAGAGAGATTTGCCAGGATCGTACAAAGTGGCGATCGATAGTCACTGCATACTCAAACGGGAAGTAATAGCGTGAGACATGAATCTATGTATACATACAAAACAAAAAACGATAGCATGTTCTTGATTACTATCCAATTAAATCCAAGCAAATTATTACTGGCTGGTTACGAAACCATTTCGAGATATTATGTTTTTAAAACATATTTTCTTGAAATTAGATCAAACAAAGATAAGATGACCGTTATTTTAACAAAAAACTGTAACAGTTTTGACCTTCAGCGTTATTTCAAAGACATTCGTTTTTGCAGTATAATAATAAAAGGGTTATGTTTAAGCGCCACCCAAAAATGTACCCATTTTACTACCAATAAAATTCTTAACGGTTACCAAAATGGATAAATGGTCACCAAATTACTTTTCCTAAAATATTGTTAAATAAATCCATTTTTTGTATTATTGACTACTATAAAAATATATGGACGACTTTAAAATACTCTTTAGATTAAATTTTACATGTTTTCACTAAATTGATGTTACCAATATTTTATACCATGAGTTCTAATTTGGTAATTTTCGCTTGGCTAAAAAAGCCAACGATCGCTAGAATATTTCATAAATTCCAATTAATATACTGGTGTTCCCAAACATATGTCACTTATTAATTGCTATATGAAATTAACTAAATAAACTCGGGTTCCCAAACATACGCCATTTGTTTAATGTTGTATAAAATTGAACAAAACATACATACAAACATAAACATATACTCACGCCATTAGTTCCCATTGGGGTAGGCAGAGACTATTGATCGCCACTTCGCACGATCCTGACAAACCTCTCTAGCTTCGTTTACATCCATCAATCTTTTCATACATGCTCTTTTATTCTTCATACTTCGGACGCCAGCCTTTTTGAGCACACTCTCAATTTGGTCCAAGTGTGTTCTCCGTGGTCGTCCTCTACTAACATTACCATCCACACTAGCTCTATAGATCCCTTTTACCAATTTTCTATCATCCATCCTCTCTATGTGCCCAAACCATCTCAACATTCCTTTTTCTATCTTTCTTACAATATCATCTTTCACACCACACTTTTCACGAATAACACTATTTCTCACTCGGTCACATAATCTAACATTACAAATTTTTCTGAGGGACCTCATCTCTACTGCATTCACTCTGCTCTCATGCTTCTTCTGCCACACCCAACATTCGCTTCCATACATAAGCGTAGGAACAAGAACAGCATCATGCACAGCCATTCGGGCCTTTTCAGACACCGTTTGACTGATCATTAGGCTATTCATTGCTCCATTTACCGCATTACCCTTTTTCACTCTTCTTTCAATGTCTTCATCACATTTCCCATCCCTTGTAAACAAACTTCCCAGATATACAAACTCCTTCACCTGTTCCACATCCTTACCATCAATCGCAATCACGCATTCTGTCACATCTTCCTGTCTCTCAAAAACCATCGTTTTGGTCTTATCCACATTCACCCTCATTCCCTTTCTTACAAAAGACTCACATGCAATATTCATCATCTCTTGCAACTCTTCTGCCGATGATGCAAGTAGCACTTGATCGTCAGCATACAAGAGGCATTTAATGATGAATCCACCCATCCTTAGTCCATAATCACTTTCACGCAACTCTGTCAAACAGTCATCCATGAACAAATTGAAGAGCCACGGAGAAGCTACACATCCCTGTCGGACACCCCTAGAGATTCCGAACCAGTCAGTGTTTTCCCCGTTTACTCTTACACATGCACTAGAATCCTCATAAAGTGATACCAATGCACGTATAAGTTGACTCCCCAAACCGAACTTGGATAACACCTCCCATAAACACTTTCTTACCACCCTATCATACGCCTTCTCTAAATCAATGAAGGAGCAATACACCTTTTGGTTCTTAGCTAAAAACTTTTCGGTGATGCTCCTTAGAGAGAAGATTTGATCCATACATCCCATTCCTTTCCTAAATCCCGCTTGCACATCCCATATTTTCTCATCAGTTTCATTCATCACTCTTTCAATCAGTACCTTAGCATACAATTTACCAACAATGCTGAGTAAGCTGATGCCGCGGTAGTTTTTAGCCTCTTGGTGTGACCCCTTTCCTTTATATAGAGGCACAATCACCGCCTTGCACCAGTCTCGTGGAACTTTGCCACTCGACCAGCATTTTTGGAAAAAGAAGTGCAACCAAGAAGCCACCAACCCTTTACCAGCCCTCAGCATTTCGATAGTAATCCTATCATACCCTGCCGCCTTCCCTAATTTCATACTTTTCATTGCTTTCATTATTTCTTCCATACTAATCTCGCTGTCACTAAATTCACCCATCTCCCCGTTCCAATCAACATTACTGTCGATTGGCGAAGAAATGGATGCATCCTCTTTCTCAAACAGTCCCTCAAAATAATTCTTCCATACCCGTTTCATGCTACTTTCATCCGTCGCCAATTCACCTTGTTCATCTCTTATTACACTTACTCTCGTGTTTTGGGAAACTCCCTTTTCTTTCCGGATATACTTCCAGAATAACTTTTGGTTATTCCGGAAATTATCAGAAAGTTTCCTCTCACACCACTCTTGCAAATCCCGCTTTTTCTTTTCTATTTTCTTCTTTACCTCATTCTTAACTCTCTTATATTCATCTTCACTTTTCTGCACTACATCGTCAGTTACACTCGCATCCATCCGTTTACTAGCTTTAATCGCTAGTAAATCTAACCACGCTTTCTTCTTATCTCCAACCGCCTCTTTCACAACTTTATCCCTATTAGACCTTTTACACACTCCACATACTTCCGTCGCACATTCAACCATCGTCGATTTGAGCACATCCCATACTTCTTCTATTTCCATTTCATCCCTCATCTCCACGCAACTTAGTCTATCATCCAATTTCCTCAAGTATTCATCTCTGATATTTTCATCTTCTTGCAGTTTTTCTACTTTTATTCTCGCAAAATCCGTTGTTGACACTTTAGGCCTGTGACGCCAACGCGTGCACAGACCCCTTAATCGTGATATAACGAGAAAGTGATCTGTGCCAACGTTCGTGCCCCTATAGACCCTGGTGTCAACAACTTTTGCTCTCAGCCTTTCATCAACTATCACAAAATCAATCATACTTCTCTCGCTTCCCCTCTGTCTTGTATACATATGGATATCTTTGTGCTTAAACAACGTGTTTGTAACACAAAGATTCCTCTCCAAACATACCTCAATCAATTTCTCACCATTCTCATTTACCCTTTGATCACCAAACTTTCCTAAAACTCTTTCGCAACCGTTGCGTGACACACCAACCCAGCCATTAAAATCTCCTAACATTACAAGTCTCTCATTCTGATCACACCCATTCACAACATCGTCTAACAGATTCCAGAACTCCTCCCTCTCGGATAGGGATTTAGACATGTCCGGAGCGTATACGCAAATTATGCGCATCCGGACTAGTCCCAATTTCACCTTAATCCACAGGAGCCTTGGACTCACACATTCGTAATCTTTCATACACTGAGCCATCCTTTCAGATATCAGAAGTCCCACTCCTTGGCAAGCTCGGTCACTGTCAGCGACTCCAGACCAGATTGCTGTAATGTTGCCAAGTTGTGAAACTTCCTTTCCCTTACGCTTCGTCTCATTTACACAAAGAAAATCCAGTTTTCTTTCATTCATAATCATACATACTTCATCTAATTTTTCAAACATTCCTCCACATACATTCATCGTACTGAAGCGGGTCTCTTTAGCCCACTTTTCGCCCCGTGAGCAACCATGGCGTGATGAATGGCGAGCTACATCGCCGCCTCCGTGTTTACTAAAATTTGAACACATATTGGACCCACGAGAAGCAAGGGAAGTAAACTGTCCACCTAGCCAGAGCCCCGCTTGACTAGGTAAGGTTATTTAGTACCCGGAGTGCACCAAGCTCCGGGACGGCGGCACGCTAGCGACCAGGCTCACCCCTGGCCATGCATCCCTCGGCGCGGCAGACCTTGGATTGGTGTAAGAGCGAAGATGGAAAAGCCCTAGTCCCTTAGTCGACTTCTACGACACCCACGGGAAGAGATGGGGTAGTGCTATTCTAAGCCGGCACTACACAGCACAAAACAATTAAACAAAAATGTTAAAAAAAATAATTAATTCAAATTAAATAGGTTTATTACAGTTGTAGGCACTTAAAGGTATAACATTAATTTGTTTTTGAGATCTAGAATAAGAAAAAATAGAAATCATTGAATAAATAAAACTTTTTTGGATTTAGCTGGCCGCCCTCTCTTTCTCTTTTCGCCAATAGGTATATTTCTGGCTTCATGAAGTGGATCCACGTACTTCAGCCTTATTGCTAAACCCAATAAATGTTATCACCGGCTGGAATACGGTAGTACGTCGCTGAGTCGGTTGTCTGTTTAACGGGTAGTCGTTTAGGCAGTTTTGCCCATTGATACGCTTCGGTCCATTGTTTGAGAGAAATGGTGGGTTGTTGAGAAACGGACTTACTATTCATATCATAAATGTTAGACCACTCGGTCACCATATCTTTTGCTACCACTAGGAATCGCGACAATGAGTGACGCTCACGTAAGGTACTCGTATGACGCAACGATGACGACTGGGCTAGGAGCGCGGGGATGCGCCCGCGGCCGGTGTGCCGTTGGCTGTTGTGCGGGGTTCAGAAATAAAGGGAAGCAATTGTAATTTTAGTCTTACATTAAAGTAGACTGGGTTCAAATCATGTATTTTGGATGACGTCAAACTAATTTGGAGTAAGGTTTTTGGTAGTAATATTAATCTTTGAGTAAGACATTATTTGGTGACCATTTATCCATTTAAGGAACCAAAAAGAATATTTGTACAGGACATGCGATTTTTCTGATGCATTTTCATTTACTTTGGATCATAATATGATATACTTTAGGACCCTTTTAATAAAGCTGATTATTTTTTTTGGAGTTGTTAAGTTTATTTGGTGCCTAGGCTTAGATACTAAAAAATATTTTTGGCGACCGTCTAAATTATACCCATAATAAAACATCGAAAATGATAGGTTTGTTTACTATAATATCGTAATAATTTCATTTGAGATCACAAATTCGTGAAATGTTTTGCAATCAGCAACATTTTTATTAAACATTTCGCATCATTTGCATGACGCTACGTGATATTTTCGATCGATGACGTCATTAAGTACAAAAGTTGAACAATCTTTAAAAATCTTACTCATTTTAAATGAAAAATATTCAATTTGTCTTTTATTTTCGTGTTTGCGAATAAAAATATTTAATAAATACCAAAAAAAGCTTTGCATACCGAATTACATACCTCCCCTGCTACATATCTGCGATATGGCTTTTGTATAATAATATTTCTCAAACCCACTAGGTTCAAACCCAATAAAAGAGATCTATCTTCAATTCGTTTTCCTCGTATGACCATGATAAGACCATAGACGTAAAAATAACCGCCCTTACATGCGGATCCATAAGCAGTGATAAATATGTTCTGTAAAAGGCGTTTCAGATAAAATATATTCATATAAGTTTAGTGTAAAAACTTCCAAGGACCAACTGCTTTTTTACATATATATATATATACATATATATTATTTTCAGCCACTTTTGTGGTTGAAAATTTTCTTATTCCCTAGCTCTGGTTACCCCTTCAAGGGATTTATAGCCGTTAGTATATGTATGTATTAAAATGGCTGAAAATAGTCTCTTATAATAGGTTATAATAATAGGCACATAGAAAAAGAGTTTATCTGGTGTTTTAACTGTAAAGTTGTGTAGTGTTGCTTAGAATAGCACTACCCCCTTTCTTAACGCAGGTGTACGTAAGAGCCGCCTAGGGCTATTGAAGCTTTTAAATGAATTTTTGGGTGGTGCAGCCGGAAACACATCACCAATATGCTTTATTTTATTATCTTTTTCCCCAATTAACTTGGAAAAGTGGCTGAGGAATTTAAATTTTTTTAGCTCTGGCTACCCCTTCTAGGGATTAATAGCCGTGAGTATATGATGCGTACGTAAGCGTGAGCGACCAATGGCGGGGTTGTGACGTCACATCGCGACTTTCCCGCGCCAACCGCAATTAAATCCGTCCGCCGAAAATGCGAAGTTTGATCCTAAATATTTCAGCCATTTTTTAAGCAATGAAAAAAGTAAAAACACCGATTTTCTTGTAATTTTTTGAAGAATTATTTGGCGTTAAAACTAAAAAATGTTGGTCAGGTCTATTGTTAGTTTATCATCTTTCTTAGTTTTTATATTGTGAGTTAATTTACAATAATATTAATTTAAGCACATGTTCGTTACCAATATGTGAAAACTTTTTCTGGCTATGTTTTACTGTTTTCGTTTTTTGTTAAATGTTTTGTTAAAGCTGTTTGTTTTCCGTAAATAAATCACATACATGTACTTACGGCTATAAATCCCTAGAAGGGGTAGCCAGAGCTAAGGAATTAGAAAGTCCTCAGCCACTTTTGCAAATGTGAGTGGGAAAAAGATGGTGTAAATAAATAAAGGTTGTTGGTGATGGGTCTCCAACCGCATCGCCCAAAAATCCCTCAAAAGCCCCAATACCGTTAGTCGCCTCTTACGTACACCCACCGGAAGAAATGGTCTAGTGCTATTCTAAGCCGACACTACACAGCAATAAATAAATAAAATTACATACATAGATATACTCACGGCTATAACTTCCTTAAAGGCGTAGCCAGAGCTAGGGAATTAGAAACTCCTCAGCCAATTTTGGAAGTTGCGTGGGGAAAAAATGGTGAATTAAAGGTTCTTGCTCCAACCGCATCGCAAAAAATCCCTTAAAAGCCCCAATATTGTCAGTCGCCTCCTACGTACACCCACCGGAAGACATAGGGCAGTGCTATTCTAAGCCGACACTACATAGCTAATATCTAATATTACTTAATTCAAATATATTTATACAAATACAAAGTATACTCGTAGCAGTATATTCAGTATTTAACTTTGAAAAAGTCGTATATTTTTTTAATTCTGCCATCGTTTATATTGTAAGAAAATATCTAAAATAGGGCAGAAAAATATTGAGAATGTATTCGGTTGTGAATGGTGAATATATACACACATGAACTTCATATTTACCGCAGATGGATTTTTGTCACTTGCCGGATCTCATTTTGGACTCTCTTGTACTCTTCTTCATAAGAACAATATTCTTTGATTTTTGGCGGCAGTAGACGTTTATTTATTAAGGGCCTCACTCGAAAATTTCACTGATTTTGGTAGTTTTCAAACTCAATGAAATCCGCTCAATAAAACAATCACACTCTAAATAAAATATATGTTCAAGCTCAATATCTTTTCTTAAATAATGACGGTTCATATTTCGTTTCCGATAATAATCGACTAAGAAAAAAATATATTTGTGGGGGCCTTTTTTAACCCTTTGCCACCTGACACCTATTTTTATCACACAACCACCTACCATACGTCTCAAAGACGGAGAGGTGAAATAACATCATTTTGTAAAATCTATTTTTTTTATAACTACCCAGTACAGTAGTCATTTTAGATGCAATATTTAATTTTGGTTACTTTTCAACCATTATGCTCAACAATTTTAGGTTTTATATCATTACCCATTTTAAAATTAACGTGAAGATGATTATATTAAGATGGTTTGGGCACGTAGAGAGAATGGATGATAGAATATTGGTAAAAGAGATTTATAGAAAGAGCTAATGTGGGTGGCAATATTAATAGAGAACGACCTCAAAGGACACATTTGCACCAAATAGCAAGTGTGGTCAAAAAGGCAGGTGTCCGGAGTATGAAGAATAAAAGAGCATGTATGAGAATATTGATGGATGTAAATGAAGCTAGAGATGTTTATCAGGATCGTACAAAGTGGCAATCGATAGTCCCTCCCTACCCCAATGGGAACTAATGGCATGAATATATGTTTGTTTGTATGTTTTTTTTTTTTAATTTATTTATACATATTTAAAAATCCTTTTTTATACACCAAACCTATAGAACCAAGTAAAACAGTTATCTCTTGCTTAGTTAGGTGTTACCGAGGCAGTCCAAATAGACCGGAGTCTGTGCCAGGACCAACCATCCATTTTAAGTACTCGAGTAGTCTGTACAAGAGAATTTTCCACAACGAAAATTTAAGATGTAAATTTAAGTATTTTGAACCTTAACGGTCTAATAATTTCAAAAAAAGGTTGTTGGTGATACCCATCACCAACGACGCGCACTTAAAAAGCCCCAATGCCCTTAGTCGCCTGTTACAAACTATAAAAGGAAGAAATGGGGTAGTGCTATTCTAAACCGACATTACACCTCCACTTTTTTACCAAAACAAATATAAAAGTCTTAGTAAGAACCGAGAAATTGAAAACGCATTTTGAGAAACCGGAGGGTAACAGGATCAAACAAAATAGTGATAAAAATTTGTTTAGTTACTTCCTGGATAACTCATGATTTTTGACTATGCTGATATTCAAGGATCGGAAGAAGACGAGTCTAGGAAAGCTGTTTTGTTAGTAGTGCAGTGGAAATTACGTCAAAATTTGAGTTCTTCTTTTTATTTCAATACGCTAAAAGTTCATGATCTATTGAGCTTCGTAAACAAGATAACATCGATCGATAACAATTGCATGTGGTAAATGTTTTAATTCAGTCAACCATGATTTGTTTCAACACAATGTCAAAACTTCATGAATTATTAAATACTTTGTCTTTTGTGATAAAAACGCATATTGTGTCTAGCACGTGTTAAATTTAAAATTTACCATAGCTTTATAGCAAAACATGACAAATATATTGTAGTGGCCGTGTGGACTTCATGATAACTTAGATATCGTGGTTTATATAAAAACAGTACTATTTAGCTATTTTTTATCATTACTCGTTTTGACATTAGTAATAACACTGGTATTTGGATAGTATCAAAATGTCCTCAAAGGTATGTTTTTTTTAAATTATATTTATTCAAAAGACTCAAACAGATCAGCAACGTTTTGTTTAGACAGTGCACTCACGTGTTAGGGGCAGGCCTACCGCCATTTGGTTCTAATACACTGTTAGAGTGCCGGCTTAGAATTTTACTATTTTTAAAGTGGTTTTTCGGTGATGCGATTGGAAACCTGTCACCAACGATACTTTATTTCTATCTTGTCCCCTATCAATTTTCAAATGTGTGCTCTGAAGCTCTGGCTACTCTTTTTTGGAATTCACGTCCGTCAGTGAGTCAGTGAATCTATGTATGTACACTTTCACCTATCTATAGAATAACTTAGCTATGTGGGGTTTCTGTCGATGTTTTCCGTCTCCAAAACCACCAAGATGAATTAACCACAAATATTAAATCACCGGAATATAGATGTAATAATTATAATACCAACTATAGCATTTCTCTTAAAACCCATAAATTGTCTTGTCTTCAAAATACACAAAAACGTTGTGGACAATGTGGACCAATCCAAGAGCTAAGGGTAGGGCTATCGAAACCACTGTATTTTCCGAGTGGCGCAGCCTATCCCACAATGATATAGCCATTGACACTGTAGCTCAATTGGCAGAGCGACGGGGGCGTATAGCCGGAGGTCGCGGGTTCGACCCCCGCCGGTGTCGAAATTTTTCTTTCCTTTATTTATTACTACTAATCCCCACATGAGGTTTTCATGCACAAAAACATTCAAATTATATAAATACAAAGCCTCACTCGTATCAGACTAAAATTAAATTATTTTTTCTTGATAAAAAACAAAGAATAATATATATAGCACTAGTGCGTATAGACAATTAAATTAATCACAGTTTTGGTCGTTAAAAGATTTACGTGTCTAAATTTGGAACACTAAACGTAACTTTATGAGCCCGTTTGTTCAAATGTATGTTGCAGCTTGTACAGGATTATTTCAAATACGAATTAAAATTATAAGTAGTGGACAATATTAAGCATAATTATTGTTAATCAACTAATGCTAAAATTTGTTTTTTAAAGGTTTCGTTCATCATTGTGCTTGCGGCTATTATAGCAATTGTTTCTTGCAATCCAATCTTTGGACAAGTACCACCTAGAACCGGCTCCACAGGGCAAAATCAATATGGACAAAGTTACGATGGTCAAAATCAGTATGGACTAAGTTACAATGGTCAAGATCAGTATGGACAAAGTTACAACGGTCAAAATCAGTATGGACAAAGTTATAATGATCAAAATCAGTATGGACAAAGTTACAATGGACAAAATCAGTATGGACAAGGTTACAACGGTCAAGGATACAATGGACAAGGACAAGGAATCAGTGGACAAGGACAAGGAAACTATGGTCAGGGACAAGGAAACTATGGACAAGGACAAGGGAACAGTGGACAAGGACAAGGACAAGGAAGCAGTGGACAAGGACAAGGAAACTATGGACAAGGACAAGGAAATTATGGACAAGGACAAGGAATCAGTGGACAAGGACAAGGAAGCAGTGGACAAGGACAAGGAAACTATGGACAAGGACAAGGAAACAGTGGAGAAGGACAAGGAATCAGTGGGCAAGGACAAGGAAGCAGTGGACAAGGACAAGGAAACTATGGACAAGGACAAGGGAACAGTGGACAAGGACAAGGACAAGGAAGCAGTGGACAAGGACAAGGAAACTATGGACAAGGACAAGGAAACTATGGACAAGGACAAGGAAGCAGTGGACAAGGACAAGGAAACTATGGACAAGGACAAGGAAACTATGGTCAGGGGCAAGGAAAGTATGGACAAGGACAAGGAAACAGTGGACAAGGACAAGGAAGCAGTGGACAAGGACAAGGAAACTATGGACAAGGACAAGGGAACAGTGGACAAGGACAAGGACAAGGAAGCAGTGGACAAGGACAAGGAAACTATGGACAAGGACAAGGAAACTATGGACAAGGACAAGGAAACTATGGACAAGGACAAGGAAGCAGTGGACAAGGACAAGGAAACTATGGACAAGGACAAGGAAACTATGGACAAGGACAAGGAAACAAATATAAATGTGATCAGCAAAAAGGTCTTTTATCAGAAATATTGAATATTTTGAATAGATTGGGCAATTGATAAAAAGATAAAGTGTCCCTTTTAGACTCTTGCCCTACTTTATTTTGATGAATAAATATTGTCTTTTCTTTCAATAAAAATATAATACATTTTTTTTTATTGAAGTAATGCACCGATATGAAATATACCTTTCTAAGCGAAATTCATTTAAAGCCAAAAAATAACTTAAGAGCCGTATTACCGTTTGGTGGAATTGAAAAATGCACGCACACATATTAATTAAACATAAAACGGTAACGGCAAAGTTAAATACCACTTTCTTTCATTAGAAACATTAACTTTTACGCGTTTCGTCTCACACAAAACAAAGTGAAAAAGTGAATTTTGGAAAACTTTTGGCTAGTTAGCTAACATAGTTTAACTCCTGGGGCCGCGGCGGAGATGGCTTGCGGCAAAAATCAATTAAGTACGCGCAGCTGATGGGGAGTTACTGGTTTATACCATTAGCCGTCGAGACAATGGGGGCGTGGGGATCGCAGGGTAGAAACTTTGTCAGGGAAATTGGTCGTCGTTTGAGGGATCGGGGTTGGACTACCGCTCAGGGACTGGTCCAGAGGATTTCGCTCGCTGTGCAGCGTGGAAATGCTACCAGTGTGATGGGAACCTTTGGGCCGGGTATGGCTTGGGGCGGTTTGTTTGCCTAATTTTGTTGTGTTACTTTTATTTTTTTTTATTTATACATAAATACTTACGGCTAAAAAGTTCTAAGAGGTAAAGTAAAGTAAAAAGTATATTTATTAAAAGAATTACAGCTTTCACAAATTTCCAGGGGTTCCCAAACTAGGCTTAGCCTGTACCTTGAGAAACCAATTCAATCATATAATATAATTGAATAGGCGCTTTAATCGAAGTATTATATGTTACAATATATCAAAAAAAAAGTATGGAATAAAATTAAAAGGATGAAAAAGAAAAAAAATTTAAAAGACACGAACAACACAAAACGATGAACATAAACAAAGCAAAATGGAGGAGAGTTCCATAATGATAATATAATAGATCTATACATTACATTCGGTTTCATTGATATTATTTTATTTTATTTTATGAGTGTGTGTGTAGTTGTTAGTTTGTTAGTATTGACAAATGTGATGAACTAATCTAACTAAAATAGAATGTATATATAGTTTGTGTGTATGGTGTGAATATATATATATATATATATTTGAATATATGAGTATATAAATATAAATGAGATTGATGAGATGGAGGATTAACATCATTAACTAATTATTGAAATATGCTAATAATTGACTCTGTACTCTCGTAGTCCATAGAGCTTAACTGTGTCGTCACCTTTGATTTAAGTAACGGTAAGGAGTCATCTCTTTGAATATTACACTTTTTGACTAAATTGTTGTATATGTGAGCATATACAACCTCTTATTTCACGTAACATTATCTTTGTTTTGTTGTTACAATTTAATTCTTTTTTAATGGTTTAATGTTGAGTTTTAAATATAATTAAGTAATAATAGTGACAATAAGTGTATGATAATCAATATGTGTTAAATGCACTAAGTCACAAGCGAAAATAGTGCAAGTACAGTGCATAAGAGTGAACATCTCGGTGAAACGCGTAAGCGACGCGATCTGCACGGCGCTTAGGACCTTTTTCCCGCCATCACCGCTGCTGCATCATATTGTGAGTAGGAAGCGCGCGAAACTGTCGCTACGGGGTCTTTAATACTGTGCTGTGTTGTGGCGGAACTTAATCACTGTGCTAAAACTGGAAGTTGACTTTTTATTATTATTATATATATTTTTTTTTCTTTTCTATATCTATCGACGATGAATTCTTAATACATTAATATCTAAAAATATAAAGACAATATAAAAATACTTCTTGCTTTGCTTTAAGTCTTATGAAGATTGGATACAATTGGGTTAAACGATGGTCAGCTGTTCAGCTTGTAATGAAAAAGTATTAGTTACCCAAAAAAGGGTACAATGCTATATTGAGGAGTGTCGTAGCTGGTACCATAATGAGTGCGTTGGCTTTGATGAAAAGACCCATTCTAAAAGTAAATGGATATGCCCAACGTGCTCATCCACAAAGAGAAAAGGGAATAATTCCAATACACCCGTGAATGTAAAAACCAGATCAGGCAATATGGAGACCGAAGAAACTGCACTGAAGGACGTCATACTAAACGAAATCCGAAGCCTGAGAAGTGACATGACCCAACAATTCGAAAAGCAGCAACTGCAATTTCAACAATTTACCACCGTGCTGAACAAAGTGCAACACGATGTCAAGCAGCTTAATACCCAGTTCAATAGCTTAAAAACCGATTTTAATGAAATTACTGCCTCAGTTCAATACCTCTCTGAAGGCCACGATGATCAAAACAATATTAATAGGGAAAATAAAAAATGCTTTTCGGAACTGATGAATGACAATGAAAATCTTAAGTCACGGCTAAAAGAAGCTGAAAATAAATTGCTAACTTTGGAGCAACAGGCCCGAGATTCCAACCTCGAAATACAGTGTGTACCTGAGTCAAAGTCAGAGAACTTGTTAACAATAATAAAACAACTTGCCAAAGTGACAAATTTTCCATTAATTGATAATCAAATAATTAATTATCATCGTACAGCAAAACAACAAAGTGATTCTACTCGCCCTCGTAACATCATTGTAAAACTTAACAGTGTAATCACTCGAGATAACTTCCTTGGAGCTGTCAAAAATTATAACAAAAGTAACATGGACTCTAAAATAAACGCTTCGAATCTTGGATTTGCCTCAGGTCAACAAATTTATGTTCAGGAACAATTGTCACCATACTACAAGAAGATGCACGCTATGGCTAAAAAAATAACAAAGGAGAAGAATTACAAGTTCATATGGGTTAGAAGCGGACGTATATTAGTTAGAAAAGACGAAAGGTCAAATGTTATTCTTATTAAAGATGAAGAGTCACTTAAAAAATTATAATAGTATTTAAGAAACTGTATATTGTAATGATCATAACTTATATATATCATCTTTTATTAAATTCAATCTCTCAATATATTACCAAAACTGTAGAGGTCTCAGAACTAAAACAGAAACTATTTATATGTCAGCGATTTCAAAAGATTATGACATTATACTCCTTACCGAAACATGGATGAATGATACAGTTTTTGACCACGAAATCTTAGATAACAGATATTTTATTTTCCGACGAGATAGGTCCTCCACCTGTAGTTACAAAAACAAAAAGGATGGCGGCGGCGTTTTGATAGCGGTGAGTAGAAAGTTCGAAGTATTGCGTAAGCCTAAGTGGGAGTCAATGTGTGAGGAAGTGTGGATTACTCTAAAAATTAGTGCTAAACAAAAACTTCACGTTTGTCTTACCTACTTTCCCCCCCCATTGAAGAAAGATTACATAGATAGATTCATATTTAACCTCACAAATATTATGCAAAAATATTTATCTGATTCTTTTACCCTCATAGTAGGTGATTTTAATTTTAGTGGCATAAACTGGATTGAGAACGCGGATCTCAAATCGCTGAGCCCTGATATTTGTACGTGCGCACTTAGCAATAATTTCATTGATGCAATCGCGTTCAATAATTTGGCACAGTGCAATAACATATGCAATTCCAATGGGCGCATACTTGATCTTGTACTCACCAACAAACCGCTATGTTTCAATGTGTCATTAGCCGAATCACCTCTTATTCCTATAGACTCACATCACCCACCACTAATGATCGACTTCCAAATATCTACTAATAACATGTTTAAACCAAAACGTGTAGCTACCCCCAATTTTTATCTCGCAGATTATGATGCTATTCACAACGAACTGGCTTCTGTTGACTGGGATGAGGTGTGGACTGATGCTAAAGATGTCGATGACATGCTATCTTCATTTTATAATAAATTATTTTCTATTTTAAATGTTCATACTCCTGTTAGACGCCCCAAAGATTTTAAATACCCAGTCTGGTTTAGCCACTCACTCATAAAAATGTTAAAGGAGAAAAACAAATATCACACAAAATTTAAAAAGTATGGTAATTATTTAGATAACATTTCATACAAATTATTGCGAGCTCGATGCGATACTGCTGCGAAAGAAGACTTCAATAATTTTAGAAATCAAGCTCAAGATCATTTACGATTTCGACCGAAATTCTCTTGGAAGTACATTAGGGATCAAAAATCTTCTACCCATTATGTTCCTAACGAACTATATCTAAAGGACAGATCTGCCAAAGGGAGTCAACAAATAGTAGATTTATTTAGCAGTTACTTTCAAGACGTGTACAAATTGACTCAGTTTCAGCCGAAAGCAAAGTGCTCCCCGTCCTTTGACAGTAATAGTCAGTCACCACTTACACACGTAATGGTTCAAGAATCAGATGTTTTAAAGTCACTGAAATTGCTAGAAACTGATAAAAGCCCGGGGCCAGATAGTCTGTCACCTTATTTACTAAAATGTTGTGCGGATCACCTCAGTAAACCTCTAACTGCAATATTTAATCAATCCCTCGCAACCGGTAAATTTCCTGCAGAATGGAAAACGGCTTATATTAGCCCGATACCGAAATCGGACACCCTCAGTGATATCTCACAGTATCGTCCTATTTCTCTTCTATCGGTTTGTGGTAAAATTTTTGAACAGCATGTCTATAAAGCAATTATGGGCCATATAAAACCACAAATTAGTATTGAGCAACATGGGTTTTTGCCTCAAAGATCAACAGAAACTAACCTTGTGAGTTATGTTACAGACATTTCGAAAGCCTTAGATAATAACCAAGAAGTACATGCTGTATACACGGATTTCAAAAAAGCGTTTGATTTAGTTGATCTCTTTCTGCTGGGTTCGAAGCTTGAAATGTATGGTATACATGGCTGTTTACTCCGATGGTGTATCTCCTATTTGGAAAATCGATCGCAATTAGTGGCTCTGGGAGGTTATAGGTCTAGTGCATACTCGGTCCCCTCAGGTATTCCACAGGGCTCAACTCTTGGACCGCGTTTCTTCATAATATTTATAAATGATTTGTGTAAATTATTGACATCCAATTTTAAATTATACGCTGATGATTTGAAAATTTATAGAGTAATTAATTCTTCAGCAGACATAGAAGCATTACAAAGTGACCTAAACAATGTTCAACGGTGGTGTTCAGAAAACAGTATGCAACTAAATCCTACCAAATGCTTTTGCATTAACTTTAGTCGAAAATTAATACCTTCTAAACCAAATTATTTTATAAATAGTGTATTATTGACAGAGGTTAATTGCATAAAGGATCTGGGAGTTATTATTGATAACAAACTGTCCTTTGTTCCACATATAGATCACATAACTAAGAGAGCCCTTAAACTATCGGGTTTTCTAGTTAGACAACTGAAGTGCTTCAACAACTATAAGGTCACTAAAATAGTTTTCTACACTTTTGTGCGCAGTTTACTAGATTACTGCAGCGTTGTATGGAATCCGGGATACCAAGTACATAGTGACAGACTAGAACGAGTGCAAAAAAAATTTCTTTATAATCTTTCTTATAACGACAATAAATGTAGAAGTTTAAAATCATATGAAGAGCGGCTGTCACACTATGAAATGGTATCTCTAAGCGATCGAAGAAAAGCCACTGATGTTGCATTTTTGTGCAAGCTTATACAGAACAAGATAGATTGCCCTCATTTATTGGAAAAACTTGATCTTTCTGTTCCTCGTATGGCAAGTCGCCTTCAAAATCGTGTTACATTTCAGGTACCCTTTTATAAAACTGTTCTTGGTCATCATTCTCCCATGTATCGAATATGCTCATCAACTAATGCCATCCGTGCATCCGCTGATATATTTCATGATTCTGTGACCTCAGTCAAAAAAATAGTTTTAGATTTATAAATAAGTTATTTAAAAATAAGTTAAGTTTTTAGGTTAATGTTACAATTAGAATTAGATTAACAAAATTGTAGTTCACTTAATTCCAGTTCATGAAGGCATACTGTGTCTACTCTTAGTAGGATTTCATTTAAATCTGTTCACTAACGCTTTTTGTTTATTCTTAAGTTATAATGTAATCCAGTTTGTAGACCAAACAATAAAAAAAAAGAAAAAAAAAAAAAAAATATATGCAAAAGTACCTGTGCGTTTAACAAAGCTGGTAGTTACAATAGGCATGACAATTTGGTGGACTCGGTTCGATTTAAGCAAGTTAAATTCGGATGATTTACCTAAGTTTCGGTGTGTGGTTAGACACACTTTTTGTAGATAGAGTTGTCTTACTGATAGAACTTCTGCCAACCTGAACAATTCATTTGTAGGGTGGGTCATAGGTTTACGGAGCATAGTCTTCAGTAATGCTCTTTGCGCCCTTTCTAGTTGGATAAGCACAGATTTAGCTGCACCTCCCCAGACCTCTATACAATAAAAAAGCAAGGATTGGCCTAGCGCGTAGTAGACTTGCTTTAAAACATCCATGTCAGCAGAACTTCGGAGGAGTTTCATGACACCGGTAACGCTCCTAATTCTTTTAGCAAGCTTACTTATGTGAGCCTCGAATGTTAGACGTGCGTCCAGAATAAGGCCCATGTACCTAATGTCTTTAGTCCGGTATATTTTATTGCAGTCACATGGTGAGGTTCCACTTCCGTCATTCTTGCAGCTGTATATGGTCAGGGAGTTCAAAGAGTCTGGCCTCGATGTTGCGGTCTTGTAAAAACATATAAATTGTGACTTTTGGGTGTTAAGTGTCAGTAAGTTTTGTTGCAGCCATTCATTGATCTTACCCAGACCTTTCTCAGCAGCAGTTTTAGCATCATCCCAAGTTGAGCCGTGGAACAATATAGCGGTATCGTCTGCATAGCAGACTATTTCCGCACTCTCAAGGCTAACGTTTTGTATTGAGTTTAGGTAAGTTAAGAAAAGGGTCGGCCCCAGGATACTTCCTTGTGGGACTCCGAAATCTATTGGACTAATATCACTTTGGAGTGACTCTATTCTGGTGACTTGAGTTCTTGTTTCTAAGTAGCTTTTGAACCAACAGAGATCTGTACCCCGTATACCTAATCCTTCTAGTTTTCTTAATAGTATTAAAATTGAAACAGTGTCGAAGGCTTTCGACAAGTCCACGAAAACAACCAGACTTTTATGTCCTCTATCCAATTTGTTTACTATTTTACTAGTGTGAGCTTTTGTGGCGACTCTTGTTGACTTGTTACGTCTGAAGCCGAATTGTGACGAAGCAAGCAGTTTATTTGATTCAAGGTAATCAACGAGCCTTTTATTTTCAATTTTCTCTAGCAGTTTGGATAGTATGCTCAGTAGAGAAATAGGGCGGTAGTTAGATGGATCACCTTTGTGACCATTTTTGTGGATGGGGGAAACAGCGGCAGAAGTAAGGCTTAGATTGAAGATATGGGTAAGGGGTTCCGCTATTTGATGTTTCAATTTCTTCACTAGACTACCACTTATTCCATCAATCCCAGGAGCACTATCTTCCTTGATGAGAGAGATAAGGTTAGCTACTTCGTCACGGTCTGTTGGAGACAAAAAAAGGAGGAACAGGGGCCATTGTTTGTAGGAACTGAAGAAGCCAATTCTTGTTCTGATATATTTATCTTGTCAAGTATTCTTTTCGCAAGACTAGATCCAACGGATGAGAAATCCTGGTTGCATTTATTCAGGGGATTTTCAGTGTTTTTTTTCAAATTCAAATCATTTATTGCATTCAAGTGGTACATACAAGGTGATACAGGTTGCTTTTATTTAATGAGCCATAACTTGAACCCTGATAGGGCACCGCATAATATAAACTTACAAATAAAAGTTATAAAAGGTAAATAATAAAAAGAAAAAAAGAAAAAAAAAGACAATTCTAAATAAAACACAAGTATGATATAAAACGGAAAAATTAAAAACTTAAAACTAAACTTTATTGCTAAATTATAATACTAGCTTATTTTATTATTACTACAAGTTAATTAAATTAAATAAAGGTCCTCATATTAAATACATGTCAAAAAATAATTGTATGTCTTTTTCTATCTAGTTAAATAGCCAATTTAAATAAATTATACGTGGGCTTCGTTCTCAAGATTAGTAAGCTGAAAATTAAATTCGTTATTATATATACACATGTAGTTTCACCCAGGATTCACCACTTTGCACTTTATTTGAGAATTATACCATTTCCGTTTCCTGTATAATTTTTCTTTATTTGTTTTTGACGTTAAAAAAGTCATCTTGTTTGACAGCTTAGCTCTCATTGGCCCGCGTCGATTCCGGTCTATCATTCACGTTACAGTGCTTCACCACTGCACGTAGTGTTCTTTGTTAAAAATCTTTCATTAGTAACATTTTGGAGCGATCTTATCTCTTTAATTTCAGCTTGTTACATTGTTTTTTGGACAATAATGCCTAAAAGAAAACGTGATAAGGATATAGATAAAATAAGTAAGAAATTACGACAGTTAGAACGGAAGTTAAAGCGGGCGAAACAACGATCCTTATCGCCGCCATCATCGAATAATCAAGATAATATCACGCCTTTGGCGCATACAGGTTAGTCTATATTGACAAAATAATAACTTGAAAGATAAACATTAGTCATTCTGTACGATGTGTTCGTATGATTCAATGGAATTTTACATCTACACCCCTTCAAAAATAAAATAAGTACGAACTTATTAACTACTATATGGCGCGTTTAATTATAGGACTTCAGGATGTTATAATAAAACTTCTAGGCTTCCAGTGAACTCTGTATATTACTTATGTACAGTTCGCTTGAATTTTGTTACAAACTATTCACAATAACCTCAAATACAAGTTGTTCACACTTCAGATGCCAGAAACCGAATGACGTCAGTTGGTGTAGTCAGGGTATTTATACACACGTGTAAACAACTTTCCCCTTCTACACAAAAACACTTTATTTTAACTAATTTATCTAATTTACTAAATTTAAAGCATTATAGTGTTATGGAAATTCATTAAATAAATAGAAATGATTTTACAAAACATAATACCAAGATATAATCATTGAATATAACTTTATATATAATATAGACACTGAATATTTGCATTGATAACAAATCCATTTCAATTAATCAAACTAATGTCTTTTTACTATGAATAATCATAATATAATTATAAATGATTTGAGGAAACAGTAATACTTAAAAATAAATATTAACATACAAGTTTACCCTCAAATAATTGATGGCACATATTACAAAAACACAATTTCAACAACATTTGCAAACCAAAATATAATTAGAACCTTACATTCGTCCATCCTGACGACGTGTATGACCTCATACACGACATCAAGTGATAACCTTACATTCGGTCTGACATGCCTGTATACCGTTAATAATTTCGAGCCTAATGAGTAATAATCTTAAATAATAATGTGATAACAACGATCTGAAACTTTATGAGGAGGTACATAATATCAGGTAGTGAATCAACATTCTCGAACATTTTGAGGTGCATAATATCAGGTAGTAAATCAACATTCTCGAACATTTCGAGGTACATAACTCAGGTAGTAAATAAATATTCTCGAACATTTCGAGGTACATAAATCATGTAGTAAAAAAATATTCTCGAACATTTCGAGGTACCTACATAATATCAGGTAGTAAATCAACAATCTCGAACATTTCGAGGTACATTAATCAGGTAGTAAATCAACATTCTCGACCATTTCGAGGTACATAAATCAGGTAGCAAATAAATATTCTCGAACATTTCGAGGTACATAATATCAAGCAGTAAATCAACATTCTCAAACATTTCGAGGTACATAAATCAGGTAGTAAATCAACATTCTCGACCATTTCGAGGTACATAAATCAGGTAGCAAATAAATATTCTCGAACATTTCGAGGTACATAATATCAAGTAGTAAATCAACATTCTCGACCATTTCGAGGTACATAAATCAGGTATTAAAAAAAATGTTCTCGAACATTTCGAGGTACATAATATCAAGTAGTAAATCAACATTCTCGAACATTTCGAGGTACATAAATCAGGTAGTAAATCAACATTCTCGACCATTTCGAGGTACATAAATCAGGTAGCAAATAAATATTCTCGAACATTTCGAGGTACATAATATCAAGTAGTAAATCAACATTCTCGACCATTTCGAGGTACATAAATCAGGTAGCAAATCAACATTCTCGACCATTTCGAGGTACATAAATCAGGTATTAAAAAAAATATTCTCGAACATTTCGAGGTACATAATATCAAGTAGTAAATCAACATTCTCGAACATTTTGAGGTACATAAGTCAGGTAGTAAATCAACATTCTCGACCATTTCGAGGTACATAAATCAGGTAGCAAATAAATATTCTCGAACATTTCGAGGTACATAATATCAAGTAGTAAATCAACATTCTCGACCATTTCGAGGTACATAAATCAGGTAGCAAATCAACATTCTCGACCATTTCGAGGTACATAAATCAGGTATTAAAAAATATATTCTCGAACATTTCGAGGTACATAATATCAAGTAGTAAATCAAAATTCTCGAACATTTCGAGGTACACAAATCAGGTAGTAAATTAACATTCTCGAACATTTCGAGGTACATAATATCATATTGAGCAAAGATCTCGAACTTAAAATTTAGTTTAATTCTCGTGATTATATATGTATATATATACGTAATAAATAAGTGTGTGTTTTTTTTTTTAACTAGTAAATTGATTTCGAAACATAAAGATTATACAGCATAATATAAAATATCCAAACATCAGAGCTATTGCCATCGCTTGCATCACTACTGGTCTCATCAGGTTCATCATCGTAAACATTTAGAGTAGCTATATTTCTCCATGGCGGCAATCGTGAAACGGCATTAGTGGTTTTGCGCTTATTTTTCATGCTCTCGAACCCAAGAGCAGGTGAAACTTAATGACGGTCGTTTCCTAAAGTTTTCACAACTTTATAGGATCTTCGTAACACGGTAAAAGTTTCGTACTCTTTCAGTCATTATTAGGTGTAGTTTTTAAACGTTTTACTAAATCCCCCTTTTCGTAGATCCGAGTAAGCCATATCGAGTATTATTAAATCCCCATTGAATTTTCCCTAACGTTGTGTGCCCTCTCATTTTGATTTATACCTTCTGATGTAAGACAAGAATGGTGCGACTGTAACTTTCCTGGCCATTGAATTGTGGACTAGCTACAGCATTGAAGAACTATTTTATTCCTTTGATCAAACAATATCTTTTCAACACATGCGAGGTAAAGCAGCTACCTCGATCACTTATTATGCGATCAGATGTCCTGAACTTATAAAATATCTCTTCCAGGACATTAATTACATTTTGCATATTAGTGTTTCTGACTGATTTAATAAAAACAAACTTTGTAAAAGCATCGATGACAACTAGGATGTGAGTGTGACCCCCTCTAATTTTGGATTGAACGAACCAACAAACGGTCTTAAACGATCGATATGCAGTGTGTGGAATGGAAAAGCCACTTTCTTTAGCGGGTGGAGAAATCCAGAGTCTTGAGAGCAAGGACTTCCTAATATCTTTTTAATTTAATTTTTAACATGTCTTGTCACCTTGGGGAACCATAATTTCCTTTTATTCGATCCATGGTCTTTTTTGTCCCTAATGCCCCATTTCATCGAGACACATTTTACATACCTCGCTTCTG
Organism: Bedellia somnulentella; assembly: GCA_963576735.1. Taxonomy (NCBI): domain Eukaryota; kingdom Metazoa; phylum Arthropoda; class Insecta; order Lepidoptera; family Bedelliidae; genus Bedellia; species Bedellia somnulentella. The sequence continues at coordinate 13,752,236 of OY755176.1, read as the reverse complement.
CCATTCCCTAATGTTCTATACAGTTTGTTATTGCGTATTGTATTATTTTCTTTTATAAACTGAAGGCTTGCTACATCTATGTCACAATTAATGGTTCGAATTCTTTCAAGCTCAGTATCTCCTAATTACAAAGTCAACAGCCAGTCATCGTCTTGAAATGTCATCACCGCCGGGTACAACTCGTCGGGTATTTCTAGACAAAGCGTCTACATGTGAAATTATTGTTCCTGCTCTATATTCTACTGTAAAGCTAAATTCTTGCAATAACAGCCACCATCTACCAATTCGTGGTTTTAGAAATATAGATCATAGTGCACTACAGCAGACACAATTTTAAAAGGCCTGCTCCAAAAATATACTTTGATCTTTTCCAACGAGGAAACTACTGCCAAAGTCTCCAACTCGTCCAAAGTATGCGTGGAATTGTTTTTCTACGGGTGACGTCTGTCTACTATAGTAAACTATAGGTCGCAAGGAATTACTTCATTTAGAATTTTGTAACAGGACTCAACCTACCCCTATGCGGCTATCATCAGTATGAAGTTCCAATTCAGCTTGAGTGTCAAATATAGCTAGTACTGGCCTGTCATCGAATATCTGTTTCAACGTGTCCCAGCAGTCCCAGTCCACTCCCAAGCAGTGTTTTTTTTGTAATATATTGAGAGGGTATGCTATAATAGCGAAGCCTTGGATAAACTTCCGAAAGTAACTGACTAAGCCTAGAAACTGACTTATAGTATGAACATTCTGGGGTCGCGGAGAATCAAGAAGACATCGAATTTTGGCCTCCCCTGGTTGGATACTTAAGACTCCTATCTCGTATCCTAAATAATCAATTTTATTTTGAAGAAAACTGCATTTCAGCTAATAGTCCTGAAACTTCTTCAAAACTATTCAAGCACTCCTGTGATGTTCTACCAAAAACCAAAAGATCATCGATGCACACCGTAGCCCTATCATAACGTGCGTTACCTACGGTTCATCATGCGTTCCAATTTTGATTCCCTAACAATCTCCACGTCTAACATTTTACCTACTATGTGACGAACTTTATCCCATTCGCAATGTGACAATCTATAAGGACGATAGACGATAGGTCGTTGATTGTTCAGCTCAATGCTTATTTCAGATACATTAGTGCACCCTAAGTTTTTCATTGATGCAGCAAAACATTTACCATAGCGAGTTAACAAGTCAACGAGCCTTCGCCGATCGTCTTCTGTAGCCGAAACTCCTATCTTTACAACAACAGACTCCTCTCTCTGGAGAAACCATCATGATCCTATTAACCAACTGAATCATTTCTGCTCTACAAAAATGGAATTTTCCTGTAACGTGCAATTATCTAAGCAAGGACTAATCAGCACATTGACTGCACCCTTCTTGGCGTTGTATACACTGCCACAAATCAAATAATGTTCGTTGGGCTTTCCCACAATCTTAGTTTCAATTAATACATCTTCGTCCTAAACTGACTCAGTTATTGCTTTAACACTCCCAGCTGCCACAGTTGAACGCGACCAGCAATACTAGCCCCAAAAACCTGTTCATTTTCGATACAAAATCACTTGATGGTTGTAGTAGTACTGACCCTATATCCAAAAATTTTAACTTTGTTGAGATTTTAAACACCACCAAGTGATGTTGTTCCGTAAAATACTGACCAATGAGCAATGTTTTCCTAACAAATAATCCTGCACAAGTCTGCATAACACTGAAGCGTTTACATCGTCTACCGCTAAATTCAAACGACACTTCTTAAGGACCTTACTCTTTCTTTACCGAAACCTTTCATGGAAGTGGGGCATTTATCGTGCTGAACTTTCAAATCTAAAACTACAGATTCCCTAATTAGTGTCACTTCACTACTGAAGTCCAGAAATGCCTCTTAACTATGACCGTTTACTTGCTTAATAAATTTTGCGTTTGGCAAGTCATTCGTAAGATGCATTGTTTACTGCACTGTTTCTTGTTTAGGATTCGCAGACTCGAAATTTCTGTTGTAATTCTCAGCTTTGTGGTCGAATCTATTGCATTTGGTACACTTTCGTATAGGTTTAGGACACTGAGATACCATATGATATTAAATTGCCGTTGAGGAAGTTATTACTATCTGCGTATGGTTTATTCTTATATGGTGTAAAATGGCTAATAGCCATCGTTTCTTTATTACTCATAAGAAGTTCCAACAACTGCTCTGGATGAGCGCATCTTAATGCTACGCCCGATTTTATTGTTCTGTCTGACTACCCGTGAATGATACAATCGACGGCCCCTTTACCAGTAATATCACATTGATTAATTAGTGCTAGTTTCTAGTAGTAATATGTTTCTATTGACTTATAAAACTTGTTTTTTTTTCTAAGCATATCTTCCAAGCCTTGGCCATAGTTTTGTTCATATGGAAAAGCAGTAAGCAATTTTGTTTTCCATTCTTGCCATGTATACAAAACTGAATGTAGACTATCAAACCAAACTTTGGCCAACTCTTGGAGCTTCTGCATAGCAAAACGGGATGTAGAGTTGTCATCCCAACCAAACACCGTGGCACATTAATTGACCTTCTTTGACCCAATAAAGATACGTAATAGGGTAATGGTGCTGAGTTGAACGTGGCTTACTTGTTCGTCTTTCGCTGCGCTCTCGGTCATGTTGCTCACGTAATACCGCCAATTATTTCTCTCGAACCAGCGCCCTGGATCGCTCAACCACAGACAACACTCGGTGGCTACGTTTCCGGGAGCGACGCACAGGGCTTCTTCTGCGCGATGCATAGACAGCCCGGGACCTGGCGCAGCTCCTAAAAGGAGTCTCCAAGCTTCGCTATTTATTCTCTCCTTCCATCTTCCGGAAACTTAAAACAAAGTAAATATTATATTAAACCACACATTCAATTAACTTTGAAAACATGCTAACCCGTAGAGTATTTAGAGTAGAGCCATCCATTACTAACACAGCTTTTGGTCAAAAATTCCCTAGTTACCTGCATCCATATATTTATAACAAAGCAGTCAAAAAAACGCGAACTACCACTCCTAATAGTGAAATGAGCTAAGAGTAAAACACACAGTCATATTGTGTATTATTCAATAAACTCCCGTATGAACAATAACACAATGGATGGATATTTATTTGAATTACGTTTTCATTCATCTTAATTATCTTCATCTCATTTATTTTATTATTAATAGTAGTATCAACATTATATAATTAATATATATTCTTTAATAAGACACCTTTCAAACATTGGAATATATATTATTCATTTATTCTTCAACATTGGTAAATAAATTAGAATTAAACAATAAATTAGACTGTCCATGATACAGGCCTAGCCTAGTGCGAGGGTCACTGACACACTCATACATCACCAATATTATTGTTTGTTTTACTACCAACTTTAACAACACCAATTGTAAACATTCGAATAATTAAATAATATCTATGTCCATCTGTACGGTGTCAATAAAGACTTAATAAAATAAAAAAAAAACCTTGCTTGATTGCAAAGACTTAATAAAATAAAAAAAACCTTGCAATCAATTAAAAGGTCTCGTATTTAATCAAGCTAACTTTTAGCTTATTGGGTTATGTGTAATCCGTGCAATAACATTTCTATCTTCGATTAACCAGAGACCCCGTTGAAATGTGTTTATTACTAATAACATTCAAATATAAACCATATGTATCATGCATTCACTCTGCTCTCATGCTTCTTCTGCCACACCCAACATTCGCTTCCATACATAAGCGTAGGAACAAGAACAGCATCATGCACAGCCATTCGGGCCTTTTCAGACACCGATTGACTGATCATTAGGCTATTCATTGCTCCATTTACCGCATTACCCTTTTTCACTCTTCTTTCAATGTCTTCATCACATTTTCCATCCCTTGTAAACAAACACATGCTATCATGCAGTAGAGATGAGGTCCCTCAGAAAAATTTGTAATGTTAGATTGTGTGACCGAGTGAGAAATAGTGTTATTCGTGAAAAGTGTGGTGTGAAAGATGATATTGTAAGAAAGATAGAAAAAGGAATGTTGAGATGGTTTGGGCACATAGAGAGGATGGATGATAGAAAATTGGTAAAAGGGATCTATAGAGCTAGTGTGGATGGTAATGTTAGTAGAGGACGACCACGGAGAACACACTTGGACCAAATTGAGAGTGTGCTCAAAAAGGCTGGCGTCCGAAGTATGAAGAATAAAAGAGCATGTATGAAAAGATTGATGGATGTAAACGAAGCTAGAGAGGTTTGTCAGGATCGTGCGAAGTGGCGATCGATAGTCTCTGCCTACCCCAATGGGAATTAATGGCGTGAGTATATGTATGTATGTATGTATGTATCATGCATGATTGTTAAAATGCCATCACATCAGGAATATTATTTTATTAAAGTTTATCACTTTTTATTTTTTTGTTATTATGTGGTCATATCAAGTGAAACGAAAGTTTTAAAATTCAGAATCATTTAAATATTAAAGGTGTTGTCTTAAGGGTGTTTCTCGTGAACTGAGCCAATACCACTGGAGAACAGCACCAACCGGATACAAAGACTCTTAAATTCTAATAAGAACGATAAGGGAGTAGCTCTCGCAACGAACTTAACCTATCGGTTCAACATTTAATAAAACATTTGAATATCTATCTAGTTTTAAATAATTAAAAGAAACAAAATGAAGTACATCACCTTTTACAATGCCTGTAGACGTAGAATTTTATCCCACTTCTGAGATATAGGACTTCAGGATGTTATAATAAAACTTCTAGGCTTCCAGTGAACTCTGTATATTACTTATGTACAGTTTGCTTGAATTTTGTTACAAACTATTCACAATAACCTCAAATACAAGTTGTTCACACTTCAGATGCCAGAAACCGAATGACGTCAGTTGGTGTAGTCAGGGTATTTATACACACGTGTAAACCACTTTCCCCTTCTACACAAAAACACTTTATTTTAACTAATTTATCTAATTTACTAAATTTAAAGCATATAGTGTTATGGAAATTCATTAAATAAATAGAAATGATTTTACAAAACATAATACCAAGATATAATCATTGAATATAACTTTATATATAATATAGACACTGAATTATAAAATAAAATAAAAATAAAATAAAATATAGACACTGAATATTTGCATTGATAACAAATCCATTTCAATTAATCAAACTAATGTCTTTTTACTATGAATAATCATAATATAATTATAAATGATTTGAGGAAACAGTAATACTTAAAAATAAATATTAACATACAAGTTTACCCTCAAATAATTGATGGCACATATTACAAAAACACAATTTCAACAACATTTGCAAACCAAAATATAATTAGAACCTTACATAATTCACTGGAATTATAACATTTGCCATTATTGTGACAAAGAAAGTCGTTCAATTCACTGGAATTGTAACCTTTTCTGTAAATTTTCAGCTGAGGAGATTCATTTAGAGGTCGATGAGATGGACATCGAACCGGATATTATACATTATAACGAAATTAATGTTGAACCTACCAGATCAATTGTGGCACCGGAATCTGATATACTCAACATACTCCATCAGGAGCTTAATTCTCAGCCTCAGCCTACAGAGTCACCAGTGCTGGTACATACAAACTCTTCCGAGTCAAACACGGTTGCTGCGTCCGCAAGTGACCCAACGGTGTCCATCGATGTCGATAGTGACAACTTATCAGAACTCCTAGGACTCTCCTTCGGATAGTACAGAATATGGCGGTGATATTCATGTTGGACTATCTAAGCGTCTAGAGCACATACTCCTTAATGGTTTAGACAGCGACACTCGCAAGGAACTGAACAAGAAATATCTATGTCTAGCAAACTGCACACGAATCAATCCTCCGCTCTTGAACCCGGAGATTAAAGCTGCATTACCGGAACAGAGTGTCAAACGAGACAAAGGTATAGAAAATAGACAAAAACAGGTTAGTACAGCAATCGCTTGTTTAAGCGAGATGATAACAACTCAGCTTCAAGAAAAAGATAAGAATCAAACACTTTTAAAACAATTGATGGATGCAACTAAATTAATGTGTGATTCTTTACACTCTGATTCTACAAGAAGGCGCTACTTCGCTTTATCGTCACTAAAAAAGGACGTAAATGATCATCTGGTGCAAACTAAAATTGACAAATATCTCTTTGGTGAGGGTCTAGCTGAAAACCTGAAGATGGCCAAAGCTGTTTCAAAGTCAAGCGACGAAATAAAAGCCGATTACAATAAAAACAATAACAAATCTATTCAGCAGCAGCCTTCCACTTCGCGTGGTTTAAACTGGCGGGCTCCCGCTCCGGCTCGCAGGCAGCCGGGGCCACAGAGGAGCCGCTACCCATACCAGCCTGCGGGGCAGAGGACGACGGCGCCGCCGCCTGTGCCGCCCCCGCCTATTCGTCGTCCGCCGCCGACGCACGCCGCCTCATCGAGGACATCTCGCTATCAGCCGCGAGCAGCCCGCCACAACTAGACGAGGTACGTTATGCCGGTCGTCTATCTCAGTTTTTAAACCAATGGTCACGTTTAACTAACGATAGGACTATCCTCTCCTGGATTGCTGGCTATAAGCTTCAGTTTTCCAAACCAGCTGTTCAGTATAACTTACCCGCCGCGCCTATATTGACAGAATCTGACAAAAAAGAATTTAATGAAATTGTCAATAATCTTGTTAATATTGGTGCCGTTTCAGAATGTAATCCGTGTAATAATCAATTCATATCCAGCGTTTTCTTAGTGCCTAAACCGAATGGCAAAAAACGATTTATTCTTAATTTAAAGAATTTAAACAGGTTTATTAAAACAGATCATTTTAAATTAGAGGATTTACGCACTGCAATTAAACTGATGACAAAAAATTGTTTTATGGCTACGTGTGACCTAAAGGATGCCTATTTTTTATTAAAGATCCATCCGGAGTCTAGGAAGTACCTAAGATTTCAATTTAATGGTAAAACTTATGAATTTATGGTTTTGCCATTCGGTTTAAACACTGCACCCTACGTTTACACGAAATTAATGAAACCAGTCGTCAGACTGCTTAGGTTGGCCGGATATATATCCACAATTTATTTAGATGACTTATATTTACAGGGATGCTCGTACGCCGATTGTTTAGACAATATAAGAATTACTATAAAACTCTTAACCGCTCTGGGCTTTATCATTAATTATAATAAAAGTAACCTACAACCTTCAACTACATGTAAATTTTTAGGATTCATTTTAGATTCAAAAAAATTCATTATAATCTTACCTCAAAATAAAAGAGACCGCATCATCACAGAAATTAATAAATTTCTAAAATTGAACCGTTGTAAGATTCAAGAATTTGCTAAATTAGTTGGACTACTAGTATCGGCTTGCCCAGCCATTGAGTATGGCTGGCTTTATACTAAAGAGATGGAGCGATGTAAGTACTTAAAATTGAAAGGTCACGATGACTACAATCGGTATATGACCATCCCTGATTATTTACATAATGATTTAATATGGTGGTTACGAGCACTAAAAACCGCTGAAAACCGAATTAAGGATGATACCTACTCAGTGGAGATCTTCTCTGACGCCTCAACTACTGGGTGGGGTGCAGCGTGCGGCTCACAGTCCGCGAGTGGTCGTTGGTCACCGTTAGAACAAAAGCACCACATAAACTATCTTGAAATTTTGGCAGCATTTTTTGCTTTAAAGATTTTTGCACGAGACTTACTCAACTGTCAAATACTTTTGCGTGTAGACAACTCAACGGCAATTAGCTACATTAACCGGATGGGTGGAATACAATTTCCACACCTTACTAAGATCACAAAAGATATATGGCAGTGGTGCGAGTCTCGAAAGATATTCGTTTATGCGTATTATATAAAATCATCAGAAAACATAGTTGCAGATAGAGAGTCGAGACGCATACATCCAGACGTGGAATGGTCACTATCAGACTGTATGTTCAGTCGTCTTGCCCAAAAATTCGGTGACCCATCCATAGACTTGTTCGCTAGTCGGATAAACCGGAAATGCTTAAAATATGTCGCTTGGCATAGAGATCCGGAAGCATTCACAATTAATGCTTTCACTTTTAGTTGGTCGAATGATTACTTTTATGCATTTCCGCCTTTTCCAGTTATTTTAAAGATGTTAAGGAAGATTGTAAACGACTTGGGACGAAGGGGTATTGTTGTTGTACCCCAATGGCCAACACAGCCTTGGTACCCCTTATTTAAAAATCTCCTTGTGTCAGAAATGATTACATTTAGAGCAATCAACAGCGTAGAATTTCTTCATTCCAGCAATCAAAACATCCAGAACAATCTTATCCTGGCTGCAGGGATTTTATCGGGAGAGCGTTATTACGGAGAAATATCCCTGAATCAACAAAAAGAATAATGATTGCGTCATTAGCCGATAGCTCCATAAAACAGTACAATGTTTGTTATAAAAAATGGTTTAAATTTTGTGTCCAAAATTCCATACATTGTTATGAGGCTACAATCACTGATGTATTGAAATTCTTAACTTATAACTTTGAATATGGTAGTCAATTTGGGAGCCTTAATACTTTCAGAGCAGCCCTGTCTTTAATTCTAGGACCTAGTGTTTCAAAAGATGAGAGTCTGACAAGATTTTTTAAAGGGGTGTATCGCCTTCGACCACCCATGCCTAAATATGGTATGACTTGGGATACTTCATGTGTACTGTCTTATTTATCGGCACAGTATCCAAACGAAACCCTAGGTCTTGATATGCTCACTAAAAAATGTGTCACTCTGCTAGCTCTCGTTACAGCTCATCGGGTCCAAACACTTTCGAAAATATTAATTAAAAACCTACAAATTAGAGATAACGAAATAATTATTAAAATTCCTGATCTGATTAAAACTTCAAAACATGGTGTAAATCAACCTATTTTAGTCCTACCTTACTTCTTACAAAAGAAGGAAGTATGTCCAGCCCAAACAATAACTGATTATATAAGAAAAACATCTCACTTGAGGAAAGATGAATATTTATTTATAGGTTGTAAAAAACCGCACAAGCCGGTAACTGCACAAACTCTATGCCGTTGGATAAAAAGTACCTTACAGGCGAGTGGAATTGACGTATCCATATTTTCATCACATTCGGTTAGGCATGCGTCTACGTAAAAAGCGCATCACTTGGGCGTAAATATTGACCAAATCAGAAGGACGGCAGGCTGGAGCGAAAGCTCTGACACCTAAAATAAAATAAAAATAAAATAAAATAATCATTTATTTCAAAATAAAAAGATAAATCTTTGTTTTTTGAACGTCAAATTTTAACTTAATACTAAGTTTACTTCGGATTCGGAAGGTGTTTTGTTGAGAGAAGAACCCGTAAGAAACTCGTCAACACACATCTTTTTTTAACGTCCATTACAATTTTGGTGTTAGCCCGGAAACATCCTGCACAGAGCCCTGATGACACCAAGCCATTTCATCATTAATGTAATCATTGACATTGTAATAGGCTTTCGAACTAAGATTTCTTTTAACTACTGCTTTGAATTTTGTTTCTGTTAAATTTAAAATGTCCTCAGGTATTTTATTATACATTTTTACGCATAACCCCATGAAAGATGTATTTACTTTTGACAATCTGTATTTTGGTACTGATATTTTATTGTTGTCTCTCAGGTTTCGAATATGTCTGTCACAATTTTTCACAAAAGAGGCCTGATTCTTTCTTACATACATAATATTTTCATAAATATATTGACATGGCAGTGTCATTATATTTATTGTTTTAAACAATTCCCTCAGGGAATCACGGGATCTCAAATTGTATATAGCTCTTATTGCTCTCTTTTGTAGAATAAATATGGAACCAACATCAGCTGCTCTGCCCCAGAGTAAAATACCGTAAGACATTACACTATGAAAATAGCTGTAATAAACTAATCGAGCTGTCTGTACATCTGTCAAATGTCTTATTTTCCTAACGGCATATGCAGCACTACTTAGCCTGCCAGCTAGTGAGCTAATGTGGGGTCCCCATTGGAGCTTGGAGTCCAGAGTTATCCCTAAGAAAACTGTGTTATCCGAAAATACTAACTTTTCATTATTTAAAATTATTTCGTTATCAACGCACCTAACATTAGGTAATACAAATTTAATGCATTTGGTTTTTTTACCATTCAGTACAAGATTATTGGAAGCAAACCATGTTTGAATCTGTGAAACCGTGTTATTCACCTCGTCAATATTCTGATTATTTCTTTCAACGTCAAATACTAAAGAAGTATCATCAGCAAATAACACTATCTCGGACATTTTCTCGACCATGAACGGCAAATCATTAATATAAACTAAAAATAAAAATGGGCCCAAAATAGAACCCTGCGGAACACCCATTTTTACATGAGTTCCAGGTGATATTGCATTATTGATTTGCACTTTCTGTATCCGATCCGAAAAGTAAGACTTTATTAATTTAAGTGCGTCACCTTGTATGCCATAATGTTCTAATTTAATAAAAAGGATTTCATGATCTGCACAATCAAATGCCTTCGTAAGATCGTAAAACAAACCAATAGCATCATTTTTGCGTTCCCACGAATCAAAAATGTGTTTCATTAAGGCAACGCCTGCATCGGTGGTAGAGCGGCCCTTTGTAAAGCCAAATTGTTTTGGATGAAACAATTTGTTTGAAGCGAAATGCAAAAGCATTTGATTGAACATTAGTTTTTCGAATATTTTACTTAAAACTGGCAGAATTGATATGGGTCTATAACCATCAGGACTAATTTTATCTCCTCCGGATTTAAGAAGTGGTACAATTTTACTATGCTTCATGAGATTTGGAAAGATTTTATTTCTTATACATTCATTAAATATATCTGCTAAATATGGAGCCAAAGTTACAATAAAATTATGGCAAACTTTCACTGACATACCCCAAATGTCTTCAGAACTTTTTAGTTTAAATGATTTAAAACATTTTTCGATATCTGTAGGGCTGACATCTTTAAAACTAAACAAAGTTTCGCACCTATCAACATTTTGTTGTAACAAGTGTTGAGCTTTTATGACCGATGTGTTTAAATATTCAGTTGTTTTTGATGGTATGTCAGTAAAATATTTTTCAAAAATACAAGCGATTTCCTCATTAGAGGTAGTCAGACCTTTATCAGATCGAACACAGAACTCCTGACCACATGGTTTACCTCGGCCTGTTTGGGTGTTGATAATATTCCACACTGTTTTAACTTTATTATCGGATGTTCGGATACGTCGGCTTAGGTATCTGGCTTTAGCCTCTTTACATACTTTATTAAATATTTTTGAGTATTTTTTTACATATTCACTCAATTCATTATTATTACTATAAGCTTTTTGATCATATAAATCGAAGAGTTTTTCTCTTGATCTATAAATACTTGGTGTTGCCCACTCACAAAACTTAAATTTACTGGTAATAGTTACATTTTTTACATTAAAAATTTCATTAAACTCATTTATCAGAACATTAAAAAAGATATCATAGCTAGTATTTGAGTTTTTATTAATTGTAAATGTAGGCAACTTAGAGCTTATTATATTTATATATTTTTCTACTTTACTAGCAGTAATATGCCTTTTTTTAATAACAATTTTTGGTTCTGGTATTTCTAGAGGAAAGCTAACAAAAAGGCCGCTGTGATCAGACTTTAGTTTATTTATAACACTTTTACTTGAAAAATCTGCATTAGTAAATACATTATCTAAGCATGTTTTAATTCTAGTCGGTTCCAAGAATAAATTTTCTAAATTGAACGATTGGAATAAACTCATCAACCGTGTTTTAAGATAACTGTCTTGTAGGAGATCCACATTGAAGTCTCCACATATTATTATACGAAAACTTTGCTTAATACATCTTCCATTACATTTTCGAATTTATCATAATTTTGGTTATAAGGGGGTCGATACACACATACTAAGAAATAGTTTTTTAACTCTATGCAGGATAATTCCACGACTTGCTCAACGCTTAACTTTACAATATCATTACGAATTTTTGATTTAATATTATTTTTTAAAAATATAGCGGAGCCACCACAGGCTTTAGAATTGCGGCAGTAGTTGCTAGCTAAATAATAGTTTTCAAAACCGAATATGAGTTCGCAATTCTTAAGCCAGTGTTCAGTAACACATAAACAATCTATTTCATATTTTTCCAAAAACAGTTCTATTTCTAATTCTTTACAAGAAAACCCCTGAGTATTTTGACATACAAGTTTAAACTGGGAGACTCCTTGTAAAGCATTCTTTTTATTAATATTGCCAGAAGAACCTCCTTCCTTGTTTACAATATTGATGTTAGGTGACGACTTAAGGACGACAGGAGGCTCTTCCATTGTCATTCTTAAAAGTTTAAATTATGGTTTCCACCATCGCATACTAGAAGTAAGTTTCCCCTTATATTAAATATATGGGGGTCAGATATATTATATGCTAATAATTTAGCAATGTTCCGCTTTTGATTTAAGGGTATGTATACAGTACCCAGTCGAGAATTTGAATAAGGTAAAAACTTATTCAAATCCAAACAAAACAAATTGTCGCTTTGACAACATGTCACGTGACATATTAAATTATTCATAATATGAATATTGTCATTCTGCTTCATATTAAGTATGGAAAGGTACAAAATATAAATTTACATTTATATATTTTTTGTATTTCCAAAAGTTTATTTATACTTTTATTTAATAAATACTTATTTAATCCTATACTATTGCCGACCAGTACGACAATCGTTGTATATTCGTCATAAGTGCCTAATAATATTCGTTCTACTATATAATTAAAGTTTGCACCCGTATAGCAATGGTTAATGACCTGTTGATTAAGATACTTATTTAGTATTTCGCCAAAACCTACGGCCATGCCGTCCGAAAATACTAATGTTCTGTTTGCCGGCGGCGGCGCGCTAACAGTTGGTAATGTAATCCCATTACTTGGTTGGGGTGACTGAGATATAACGCTATTTGAGGAAATATGACTATTCAGAGTAACCGTCTCTTTGTCTATAAGACTGCCGATATGTTTGTATCTTAAATGCAGATCTTCCTGACTAACAATCAGCTCACTCAGTTTATCATTCAAACTATCTATTTGGTTTAGTAAATCAATTTTTCTGTAAGACTTGTTTATGAATTTTATACTATTTTTCATACTTATAAGACTTTTGTTTGTGTTGTATATACGTTTTTTAACTAATTTATATTTTTTACACTGTTTACGACTGAAAGTTTTTGAATATTTAAAAGAGGTCATAGAAGATAATGATAATGATTCTGCCTCAAGTTCGGCACATAAAGAAACTGCGTGAGAGTCTTCGTGAATATTCTTTATTCTATGGAACTCCGCCAATTGAGCGTGTGCCTCTGCCAACTGCTCATTCAGAATATGAATTCGCTCTAAAGCTACTTCATGCTTTGCGCACTGATCCTCATGCTTTAATATTAATATCTGCTGGTTTTCTAATTCCACTTGAGAAATGTCGTAAGATTCACGAAGCAACACAATTTTTTCTAAAAGATTACTATTTTTCAACTTTAAATTACGAATAGCTAAAACGTTTTCGTCCCGTTCTTCTAAAAGCCTATTTTTTAATTTTTCTGCATCATTTAACTCTCTTTTTAATTTTTCATATTTTTGTTCGGCAGCCATTCTACGAGTTGTAATCGAGTCCATTTTACGAAACGAACAGTCTTAATATTATATACTAGTTTAAAACGTTACTATAGCGAACGATAATCCTAATACTAAAATATTTCAATCCACACAAGCGCCTACTTACAACAAAGATATAAAGTTATTATTTATTGTTTGTTTTCTATTAACTACACAATATAATCATAAATGTAACACTCAAAATATGACACCGAGTTTTAAATATTAACGTTTTACTATTTATTATATCCTTTACGACAAACAATTTGTACTCACAAATTCTAATAAGTACCTAATAATATAATAAGTGAAGGAATGCGATTAAATAGCTCAGTAGAAAAAGATTTTTATATGATAAATTCACTTAATATAAAGAAAAGAAAAGTATATATAATTATAAACTATAATAATTAATAACGGGAATCGAACCCGTGTTTGAAAGATAGTAAGTAATAAGAAACCAGCTATTTGTCTCACTCGTACTTAGTTGAAGCGGTGATCAAATCAAGACCGTTGTTTTATAACTAATATAGGATTTTTATTAAATTGAAATACCTATTATTGTTCAAAAATACATAAATTTACTTAGCTGGTTTACTCGGCAAGGGTTCTGCTATCTAGCGATGTTTTCCTTTGTTTGGTTTCAGCCGTTAAAACGTCACAAACTTTAATCACTTATTTTGTCACATTCACTTAATATTACTCTAAGATAACACTTGTGTGGATGAAATACGCACCAAATAATAATTTACAACCATTTATGGTTTATTTCTATGCTTTTTAACAATTATGGCGAAAATTAAATAGCTAAGCACGAATTAGATATTATTTCGATCTACCCGACTTATTTATAGATAGACCTTTTTCAAATATTACAACCGAAATATAGACAGGCAGGACCCGACAGCCTTAGCGAGAGCTATCATTAATGATGATACAAATTAATACATTCGTATAATTATAATGAAATAATTGTAATGATTATTTTTTCATTGTTTATTAATAAGTTCATGTAGTATGTACTTCTATTATATATATATGTCTACAGTGTAATTGCATATTATGTGTCATGCAAATTCAAAACAATTACTTTGCAATAAAAGTTGATTTCATAATAACAGAAGTTTGATATTTTTAGATCTGTAGCTCTCAACATCTACATATGTATATAAAATAACGAATTTAATTTTCAGCTTACTAATCTTGAGAACGAAGCCCACGTATAACTTATGATTAAACGAACTTACCTGTACGTGAAGTTCTATCATAGTTATACGTGGGCTTCGTGCGAAGAGATTAGTAAGTCCCTCCCGCCCATCCCCGATCTAAAAATATCACAGTTATGAATACTTACTCTAAACTAAATGATAGACCGGAATCGACGCGGGCCAATGAGAGCTAAGCTGTCAAACAAGATGACTTTTTTAACGTCAAAAACAAATAAAGAAAAATTATACAGGAAACGGAAATGGTCGACTATAATTCTCAAATAAAGTGCAAAGTGGTGAATCCTGGGTGAAACTACATGTGTATATATAATAACGAATTTAATTTTCAGCTTACTAATCTCTTCGCACAAAGCCCACGTAAAACTATGATAGAACTTCACGTACAGGTAAGTTCGTTTAATCATAAGTTATAAGTTAAATAATATAATATTATTATATTTAACTTTATAAATGACTAGTTATAGTTTATATAATACTAATGTAATAATACAGATCAATTAGATAAGTCCAAATATTCATTTAAAGAGTAGTAGCATTTACGAATGAGAAAGTCTTTCAGGTATTTTTTAAATTTCACTATATTAGTTTCATTTTTTATTTGTTGCGGAATATTATTGTAAATTTTTACAGCCATTGCGTATGGACCAGAATGTACTACATCGTGGTCTTAAATTTTTTGGTCTATCATATTGGGGAAATAAATGCATGTTCTGCTTAACAAAAATACTTATCGCTAATATGTACATGCTAGTAAGAGTAGGTATTCCTAAATTGGTAAAGTATGATGGACAGCTTGTCGTCATATCTATATTAACTATTATTCTAATGCATCTTTTCTGCAATCTAAACAATGTTAAAGTATCCGTGCTGTTACCCCAAAGGATAATGCCGTATTGTAGCCAAGAATGCGCGTATGCATAGTATGCTTTCATGGCGGTTTGTTTGTCTGCTGACTTTTTTAACTCATAGAGCGCATATGTGAATCTAGATAACTTTAAGGCAATTTTCTTTATATGTCCCTTCCAATTTAAATAAGAATCAATATTTAATCCTAAAAGTGAATAGCTATCGACGCATTCCAATTTTGTTTTATTAAAAGAGTAATCTATTTTAAGTGGCTGTCTTTGGTGGGGGCGAAATTGCATAAGTTTTGTTTTTTTATAGTTTATTTTTAGATTGTGATCATTAAGCCAATTTTTTATTTTTGAAAACATCAAATTTAACTTCGTATTCACCGCGGTATCGTTATTACATGGGATAAGGACAGATACATCATCCGCAAACAATGTACATGGAGAATCTATTATATCCGGTAAGTCGGAGAATACAACCTAGAAACAGAATACAACCTAGTACGCTTCCCTGTGGAATTGATTTGGTTACATGATTTTTTCTCGATTCTATTTTATTTATATCACCCGTGATGTGGTCATAGTAATCTATTACGACGTACTGAACTCTATTGCTTAAATAGGACGAAAACCATGAATATGCTGGTCCTCTCACGCCAATACCATGCAGTTTCAATAGCATTCTCCTATATAGAATTCGTTCATATGCTTTGCTCATATCGAAAAGTGCGCCGACGGCATGTTTTTTCCCATTTATCATTTCTAACATGAAATGTACAAATTTGAATACGGCTAGTGACGTTGATCGATGTTTCCTAAATCCGTTTTGATGGTCGTTGAATATTTTGTATTTTTCACATAATTTGGTCAGACGGGACGACATCGCGGTTTCATAAATTTTAGAAAATGATGTTAAAAGAGCTACTGGGTGGAAGTTGTTACAGTTTTTCTTATCACCACATTTATGGAGGGGTTTAATTACAGCAATTTTAAGTGAATCTGGTACTATCCCCTCTGCAAACGACTGATTTACAAGATAGCATAAGGGAAGGGCCAGCTTTTCGTAACATTTTTTAATTAGGATTGGGGGAATCTCAGCATGGCCGTAGCTATTTTTGTTCTTTAATCCTTTTATAATTTTTATGATTTCTTGCACAGACGTTTCTCCAAGATACATAGAATTTTCTGATAATTTTATAACTGATTGGCCTACTGGAGCTTTTAAGATTTGCGCCTCTTCTGCATCTCCGCGGGATGAAAAATGATCGTTAAAAGTGTTTGCTATCATATTTGGGTCATCTGTTGGCATATTATTTATGTTGATAATCATATTTTTCTTTTCCTTTTTAGAAATTTTGTTTGTATTTTCCTTTATAATACACCACATGGTTTTTACTATGTTTTCGGATTTTTTTATTCTTTTTATATTGACAAGTCGCTTTGATGTAAAGATGCCTTTTTCAATAATTTTTCATATTTTTTATAATTTTGTTTAAGTTTGTGTGAGTCTTTTGTAAGAAAAGGAATGAGGGTGAATGTGGATAAGACCAAAACGATGGTTTTTGAGAGACAGGAAGATGTGACAGAATGCGTGATTGCGATTGATGGTAAGGATGTGGAACAGTTGAAGGAGTTTGTATATCTGGGAAGTTTGTTTACAAGGGATGGAAAATGCGATGAAGATATTGAAAGAAGAGTGAAAAAGGGTAACGCGATAAATGGAGCAATGAATAGCCTAATGACCTGTCAATCGGTGTCTGAAAAGGCCCGAATGGCTGTGCATGATGCTGTTCTTGTTCCTACGCTTATGTATGGAAGCGAATGTTGGGTGTGGCAGAAGAAGCATGAGAGCAGAGTGAATGCAGTAGAGATGAGGTCCCTCAGAAAAATTTGTAATGTTAGATTATGTGACCGAGTGAGAAATAGTGTTATTCGTGAAAAGTGTGGTGTGAAAGATGATATTGTAAGAAAGATAGAAAAAGGAATGTTGAGATGGTTTGGGCACATAGAGAGGATGGATGATAGAAAATTGGTAAAAGGGATCTATAGAGCTAGTGTGGATGGTAATGTTAGTAGAGGACGACCACGGAGAACACGCTTGGACCAAATTGAGAGTGTGCTCAAAAAGGCTGGCGTCCGAAGTATGAAGAATAAAAGAGCATGTATGAAAAGATTGATGGATGTAAACGAAGCTAGAGAGGTTTGTCAGGATCGTGCGAAGTGGCGATCAATAGTCTCTGCCTACCCCAATGGGAACTAATGGCGTGAGTATATGTATGTATGTATGTATGTTTGTTTAAGAATGGGATTGTTGGTTTTTATGTTTAAATTTTTTAGGAGTTTTTTTTTTTTTACATGAATTTTTAATGCCAGTGGATAACCATGGTTTCTTATCATAAGTTTTAATTGCCAGTCTAGTTAAAGGTATAGTTTTGTTAAGGACTAATTTAATTGTGTGACTAAATTCATTGAAGTTTTCATTTGCATTTTTGTTTAAAGTGATGGCTTTACTAAAATCAATTTCATTGATTTCTCTTACAAAGTTATCTATATTTGGTTTATTATATAATCTTTTTTGAGTAAACCAGACCTTGCGCGTTATGTTTTTTTTACATTCAATGCTACAAAGTACGCCTCTCTGGTCTGAGAATCCAAACTCTTTAACAATAATATTATTCCGCTTAAAGTGAAAATTTGTGAATAAAAGATCTATGCATGTTTGGCTACTTTCAGTCACTCTTGTGGGCTCTTTGACATTTTGGTTAAAATTATAACTATTCATAAGTTCTAAAAGATTGGTAGTTAGAGCTGAGTTTTCGAACATATAATCATTGAAGTCTCCTCCAATCATTACATTTTTTTTGCGTGCTTTGTATTTAAGTATAGTAATATTTTTTGTAATGAACTAAAGAATATGTCGGGATGCCTTTTTTTATCTGGCCAGTATATGGTTACTAATATGAGATTTAATGAATACATCACAATTCCGTAAGCTTCAAATATTAGTTCTTTTGACATATCGGATATTTCATGTAGTTCTTCGTGGTCCATGTCGTCCTTCACCAGGATGCAGACGCCACCGCCTTCATGGTTTGCTCTACAGTAGTAAGCTGCGAGATTGAAGCCGCTTACGTAGAGAAGGTCGAGTTTAGACGACGATAACCACGTTTCCGAAATGCAAAGGACTTTGATGCTTTTTTCCGTTTCCACTGCCGTTTCTATTAGATGCCGTTTTTTATTTAGACTGCAAATATTTTGGTACTAGCTTTTTGCCCCGCGACTTCGTCCGCGTGGACTTCATTTTTTGCATCCAGTTTACATAATACCAAAATACCGAAACACTATCTCAACTCTGTTTTTTATATTTATAATCCCGCGGGCGTTGTAAATGACATAAAGGACATCGAGACTTTTTAAGTGATTGTTGGGCGATTCAGTTTGTGAAGCATCACTAACAACCTTGTTTAAATTATCTTTTATTAATCTATTTCCAAAATTGGATGAAGAATTAGCATATCTGAATACCCTTTTGAATACCTTACCTCTGGCTACACTTTTATGGCATTTATGGTTGTTAGCATATGTATGATTGATAGATGGATTTCATAAATTCAATCGCACCAAGTTTTATTATAAAATGTAAAAAAAAACTCTATATTAACTTTCATTTGCTATATCAACCCGTTAGGTCTTGTGTTCCAAAAATTCCTTTTTAATTGTTCATAAGAATCATGAAACAAATATACCAAGTTTTTATGTTCAGAAATGAGAATATCTTTAGTAAGTACAGATACGGATAGTAGTTTTGCGCTGCGGCGGCGGCCCGGTGTTGCCCCCTACACTGACCGTTAATGATATTGGGAGAACTTGCAGCGATTGCTCGGCAATATAGGGATGATTAGTGGTGGATCTCCATCCAAAATAATCGCTAAATTGAAGGGATAGTGCTTGCTATTATTATATATAGTGCTATTTTAAGCTAACAAAACTTTTTTTTTACAAAAAGCTTGAAATACCTGAGATATGAACCCGGGACGATTGATTCATAATAGTTCTAATTAAATATTCATTGTAGTTAGTTATACCGCTACGCCACGGAGACGTTACCGGGGCGGTGTCAAATTTTTATTACGCTTTATTTCATATTAGTCGTACTATTGATAAACAAATTTGTCATTTAAATGTTCATTTATTTTGATGAAAACTGATGAAACCCCTTCATCTTTCCAAAATGAACATTAACAAAGTGTCTGATGTGAATTCCATCGATAATGAAAATAATCGCTGCAATATTTTAGCCTTGTATGAGTTAAGGTTTTTTGATGTTCCTATGAGAACTCTTGCGGATTCCTTAGTTTCAAGGAATCGTCGTCGTTTCATTTAGCTTCTAAATTTACATGTTTATATTCGTTTGCAATATAAGTAGATGTAAAAAAAAATATATACGATAAACAAATAGTACATCATCCCTCGGGAGTTTCTTATTTTCGGGGATCCATTATCGTACCATTAAGCTTCTAAATTTTGATTTTTATATTAGTTTACAATATTTTACTTTGTTTTAAACGATACACAGCGCCATCTCCAATGCATCCAGCAAGCAAACAATATTTTTGATATCCCGTGGGAACATATTTTTTTTCAGGATAAAGTCCCTATCATTTAATTTAGACTTCTAACTACACGTCTGAAAAATTTCAAAGTAATCGGTTCAGTATTTACGGCGTGAAAGCGGAACAAACAAACAAACAAACTCACTTTCCCATTTATAATATTATAGTATGGATAAGATCTGGAAAAAAGTGTTATTATCGTAAAAACTTCTTTTTTGAAGTCGGTTGAGGTATTATTTTACTGTCACTGGTTTCTTCATCTGTTAATATTAAGCTCTGTTGCGGTGATTCGGTTTGATGAGTATTTTCTATAGACAAGTCCTTAGCCATGCTAACAAATTTTTGGGATTGCGTCGCGCTGTCAGAGATTGAAGCATCAGTTTCTGCTCGATCTGGAATATGTTCCTTCCCATTCACTATTAGTTTATTGTTTATGATATTTGCTTTATGTCCCTTTTTTCTAAATCATATTAGGCATTCAATAAGTTTTTTTCGGTGTCAATCAGTGCAATCAATCATACCATTTACTCTTTTCATCAGAAAATCTACATCTGCTATTTGTCTCCTACATTCAAGAGAAATAAAATGATATCTCTTACATTGTGCTATTGTGTATATAGTTGATGTCAATGTTTCTAATGTTAGATAATGATAGTAAATATAATATATAAAAGTTGCTGAAGATTTTTCTGATTTTGAAGCTTTGGCTACCCTTTCTAGGGATTTATAGCAGTGCATGTACATAATGTTATATCACATGGTGTAATGTAAGGTAATATGGTGATATCACATAATGGCAAATACGGTAAAGAAATTAGATTAAAGTTATTGATAATTAAATACAAAAAATAATCAAAAACACAGTTACATATAAAAAATGTAATCCAGCGCATCTCCTCGAGGCATGGTTCTTAAAATGCTAGCGACATTCCCACGCTGTATAGCAGAGCAAACTCCTTGGTGCGAAAAATGCGCCAGCTCTAGGGTCACCCGATGCTTCGGGAAGGCGCGCTGAAATGTTCATTACAAACACCTCGTCTAATGGTCCCCATGGCCCCAACGTTTCGACAGCAAGAGCTCCCTTAGTTCACGTGTAAAAGTGTTCCTGCCAACCACATCCCGGATTGGTGGTGGAATGATCAACACTTGGACCTGCAAACCTAAAAGAACCTTTAAATTGCAAAAAAGAATTTAATTTTTATTTATTTTATTTTATTGAGGAAACAAACAGTCGTTTTAACAAATATGTATAAAGTTTACATGGACATATCATAAACCTATAGTTCCCTAAATATATAGAAGCAATTTAAATTAGCGTAGTTTGATTCTAGCTAGATGCATGTTTAAATAGTTATAATAGATTCTACAAGTTGCAAAAGGTTCTTAAGTGAGATACAATAAAAATAACAAAAGTAATAAAAATAACAATAACAAAAAAAGTAATATTACACATCCAAGAATAGTTTTTTAAGGCATCTTAGAAATGAGCTTCGACTATTTTCAAACAAATCAATTTGAGATGAAAATTCCTTATTATATAAATCAACGCTACGTCTAAAGAAATTATTGCATGTCTACACAGTTGTCTGTCAGGAGCAGAAAATGAATAATTGTTACGAGCACCTTGTCTGGGTATACGGAATGTTTTTTTTTCTAAAAGATGAGGAGAATCTACAACATTATTTAAAATTTTGTAAAGAAACATTAAGTCACACTGTTTTCGTCTATTTTGAAGAGAAGACAATCACAAGACAATTTTATTGCATGTTTTGTTAAAATAAGCCGACCATTCTAGCCTTACTACTTGGAACATTGAAATTGCGAGATGTACTCGTAATTGTCTTTGCGCTTGCATGTTAAGAAGCTTCGTCCATGTACGGGGTGACATGGGAACGAGGAGGGGTTCGAAAGCAAAAATCAGCATAAGCAGTATGCAACCCAAAAAGACCACATCACAATTGTTTAATCTCGACAATATCAGAGTTTCACAAAGGTGGGATTTCACAGAAGTGCCTCCGTGGTCACGCGGTTAAGCGCTTGGTTTAAAGTACGGAGGTCTCAGGTTCGATCCCCGGGGGGTGGTATCCTTACAAATTTATAAGATTATAATTTGTAAGATTAAACCCAGTTTGGAAGGATATTGCAGGCTTGAATCACCTGATTATCAGAAAATTGCTTCTTCGGAGTGCACGTTAAGCCGTCAGTACCGGCTACTATTACGGAAGTAGTCGTTTGTCTGCCAACCCGCAATTGGCCAGCGTGTTGGACTATGGCCAAATCAACCTATATAAGCCCCTTGGTGGGGTTGGCTTAGGTACTAATACTTCTGAACATCACGTGTCTTTGTCACCTGGTGTTCAGAGTACCCACGTTTTGCATTGACAGTTTACTCACGTGATAGGGATCCCCTCAGTAGCTTACATAAAATTAGATCCTACATCAGTCCTAGCATCCGACTTCAGTTATGTGAGAGTTTAGTTATGTCGCAACTTGGCTATTGTGATATTGTTTATGGTCCTTGCATTCAGAAACAAACCGAAAACAAAATACAACGGGTTCAAAATGCTTGTATGCGCTACTACTATGACATCCCCAGAAGAAAACACATTACACCATATTTGCTCGAAAAAAACATATTAAATACGAGAAACACGAGAAATCTTCAATTTTCTTGTTTTATGTACAAAGTGATTAAAAGAGGAGTGCCTGAATATTTATTTCATAAACTTTCTTTTTCAAATCGGCAACGTCGTAATGTTCTTCTATTACCAAAGTACAACCTTACTAAGACCTGGCTTTCAAGGTTTTCATGAACAAAAAGATTTAAATCATGTGATAGTTAGGCGTTTTCAACATTTGCATTCTATCTGAAAAGGTAGACAAGTGGCCTTCCGAATTAGTATAAATTCGGAGGTAGGAAACGCAAACACTACTTAAACGAGTAAAAGAAATAAAGTATAGAAGAATTTCACGCTGGCAGCCATTGACACGGTAGCTCAATTGGCAGAGCGACGGGGGCGTATACCCGAGGTCGCGGGTTCGATTTCCGCCTGTGTCTAAATTTTTATTTCCTTTATTCATTCTTTATTTATTAGTAATAATCCTCACATGAGGTTTACATAAACAAAAAGATTTAAATTAAGGGTTATAAAATTTTGATGTTTTTGTTCATGAAAATCTCATTTAATTTAATACTAATATTACTATTATAATATATTATACATATTACTAATAAATAAAGAAGAGTTTTTTTTTCTATTGTTTTTTTCCCCGTTGGTGTCGATTTTTTTTCACAACTCAAGTTCCAAAAGTTGCTAACAAATTTCCAATTCTGAAGCTTTGGCAACCTTTTTTCAGTTTCCTAGTCGTGATTATATTTTTATATTAAAGTGGCTGTGTTGTGTCGGCTTAGAATAGCACTACAATATTTCTTCCGGTGGGTGTACGTAAGATGTGACAAACAGTATTGGGGCTTTTAAGGGATAATTTTTTTAAGAAACTTTATTTTACTATCTTTTCCCGCGCAACTTCCAAAAGTGGCTGAAAATTTTCTTATTCCCTAGCTCTGGTTACCCCTTCAAGGGATTTATAGCCGTTAGTATATGTATGTATTAAAATGGCTGAAAATAGTCTCTTATAATAGGTTATAATAATAGGCACATAGAAAAAGAGTTTATCTGGTGTTTTAACTGTAAAGTTGTGTAGTGTTGCTTAGAATAGCACTACCCCCTTTCTTAACGCTGGTGTACGTAAGAGCCGCCTAGGGGTATTGGGGCTTTTAAATGAATTTTTGTGTGGTGAAGCCGGAAACACATCACCAATATCCTTTATTTTATTACCTTTTTCCCCACTTAACTTGGAAAAGTGGCTGAGGAATTTCAATTTTTTTAGCTCTGGCTACCCCTTCTAGGGATTAATAGCCGTGAGTATATGTATGTATGTAGTTGAAACACTGAGGCACACATGGGCACACTGCAGTATTTATTTACTATTTTGTATCACAAAACTACAAAAACTGTATGCGTACGTAAGCGTGAGCGACCAATGGCAGGGTTGTGACGTCACATCGCCACTTTCCCGCGCCAACCGCAATTAAATCCGTCCGCCGAAAATGCGCAGTTTGAACCTAAATATTTCAGCCATTTTTTAAGCAATGAAAAAAGTAAAAACACCGTTTTTATCATAATTTATTGAAGAATTATTTGGCGTTAAAAATTAAAAACGTTGGTCAGGTCCATTGTTAGTTTATCATCTTTCTTAGTTTTTATATTGTTAGTTAATTTACAATAATATTTATTAAACCTTTAGCTGCCGACCTAGTCTAAACGTAGCACTTACGCCGACGTGACGACTGAGAGACGTCAAAATTCAAGTAATAAAATAAACAGTGTCTTTGCATGCTACATTTTTCTTTTTTTATTCATTGAAAAGAATGTTTTTTAATGTATTTAAGCTACGGGATTCTAAAAATATTCACATGATTTTTGAGGTAAAATGAACATTAATTCGTGAGATCATAATTATTTAGCACAAAATTTTAAGGACTTTCTTCTGACTTTTTTTTTCAAAAATTGAGTAATTAACAACAAATTGAACTTCAGATATGTTTTCTTCTATAATCAATCGTTGGACAAAATTATAAATCTGACTTCTAATTTAAAAAATAAAAAAAATGTCAGCACTTGAATATTTGGTACATTCACTACGCACGTTCTTCGGAAGCATGAGTAATTCGAACCCTTCTTGTAAAGCTCATCCACTTCATCATAGGTTTTTTAGATGCAGAATCAGTAATTTTAATATGGTGCACAGAAAATAATAGTAATGAAGCTTTTTTTAAGCTTAGACACATAAGACAGAATGGTCAAACAACAAAATATTGTCTTAAGTGAATCCATGCAACGAAGAATCAACCACTTTACCTTTGTGAGGCTAAAATTCTGGTGGGTACTCCCTCTTTATAGTGGCCAAGTAAGTAAATCCACGATTTTGTTCTACTCTCTTATGTCTAAGCGTTTATCATCTCGCACTTCTCTTTAGTGTTCCATATCTTCGTAATTAAGGTTGATTTCTCCCTGGTAAACTCCTCCAACATGGGGACAGGGGACCTTAACGTCAGCCTTATCGGATTGTTTGGATTCCATGTTGTGATTACTTTCTAAAGTAAAATCAGGATAACCTACATTGTTCCAAAATCGCTACAGTTGTCATCACCTTCGTCTATGAGATTATCAAATATCTCTTTATATTTTAAACACTTATTCTGTTTTTGGAGTTTCGTACACTTAGCGGAATCTGAACTAGACGTGATGTTTCTTCTTTTAAGCATTCATCAATTTATAGTACACTTTTAAAACCGATGTGACGTCAATCAGACACTATAAGCTAACTCACATTCACACCGAGGTGACGATCAAGAGACGTACAAATTTGTATACATAAACTACGTACTTACATCTGTGAGACGTCGATGGCTTCGATACGAGGATGTGTGCTATTGCCACGGACGCGGTGTCGACTGATGATTTGTGACGCGGAGGGAGGAAGGTAGCGGGAGGATCGTCGCCGAAGGTGGCGTAATTTTTGAAATACTTTAAAATTAAAAGTTGTTACGTCTGTGAGACGTATGAGATGTTTGTTACCAATATGTGAAAACTTTTTCTGGCTATGTTTTACTTTTTTTGTTTTTTGTTAAATGTTTTGTTAAAACTGTTTGTTTTCCGTAAATAAATCACATACATGTACTCACGGCTATAAATCCCTAGAAGGGGTAGCCAGAGCTAAGGAATTAGAAAGTCCTCAGCCACTTTTGCAAATGTGAGTGGGGAAAAGATGGTGTAAATAAATAAAGGTTGTTGGTGATGGGTCTCCAACCGCATCGCCCAAAAATCCCTCAAAAGCCCCAATACCGTTAGTCGCCTCTTACGTACACCCACCGGAAGAAATGGGGTAGTGCTATTCTAAGCCGACACTACACAGCAATAAATAAATAAATAAATAAAATTACATACATACTTATACTCACGGCTATAAATTCCTTAAAGGCGTAGCCAGAGCTAGGGAATTAGAAACTCCTCAGCCACTTTTGGAAGTTGCGTGGGGAAAAAATGGTGAAATAAAGGTTCTTATTCCAACCACATCGCAAAAAATCCCTTAAAAGCCCCAATACCGTCAGTCGCCTCTTACGTACACCCACCAGAAGACATGGGGCAGTGCTATTCTAAGCCGACACTACACAGCTAATATCTAATATTACTTAATTTAAATATATTTATACAAATACAAAGTATACTCGTAGCAGTATATTCAGTATTTAACTTTGAAAAAGTCATATATTTTTTTAATTCTGCCATCGATTATATTTTAAGAAAATATCTAAAATAGGGCAAAAAAATATTTAGAATGTATTCGGTTCACACATGAACTTCATATTTGTCGCAGACCGATTTTTGTCACTTGCCGGATCTCATTTAGGACATCCTCTTGTATTCTTCTTCATAAGAGCAGTATCCTTTGATTTTTGGCGGCAGTAGACGTTTATTTATTAATGGCCTCCCTCGAAAATTTCACTGATTTTGGTAGTTTTCAAACTCAATGAAATCCGCTCAATAAAACAATAACACTCTAAATAAAATTTATATTCAAGCTCAATATCTTTTCTTAAATAGTGACGGTTCATATTTCGTTTTCGATAATAATCAACTAAGAAAAATAATATTTGTGGGGGCCTTTTTCAAAGTAAAATCTGATATCGCTGTCAGAATACTGCATATATGTTATCGATTACCTAACATTTGCGTAGACAACTGAGTAATCTATCATTGATATGATAATTTTCTAGTCTTTTATCCTAATTATGGAGTTATAAAGCATTTTCCCTAAATTTCAATTTCAATGTTAAGCGGGTCCCTGCGCGCAGAACGGGCGGCAGATGGCTGTTAGCCTTCATGAGCAGAGCTTGTGTCGGATTTTTCTGTAAATGCTGCTTGCCGCTTCCTGCGCTTTTTTGATATTTTATTTTGGTTGTGTGGAACATAGTCGCTTGGTTCGCCTTACTTACTTAAGTTTGTAATATTATCGCTCATTTCACCCTCATATGTAAGAACGAAATGATCTAACGCATGAAGTGCTATGCGCTATGGGTTAAGGCGTGAGCTCAAATCTTCGGCCCGGCATATGCTCTTTTGTTTATTTCTTTACATGTAAAATAATTTTGTCTTTATTTTTTTTCGGTTATGATGATAAATGCATTATTAAAAATACTGCGAATTATTCTGTTTTGTGAATACGCTCGTTTTACCCTAATGTTCCGTTAATCTAGCCGAAACAATTATTATCTTTTTGCTTTAAATTTATGTGATGTTTTTACATATTTTTTTAATAATATTTCTAATTTTTTCTAAATGAAAAAGTATATATACTAAATATGTGCATTCAAACCGTTCTTCGAATATTTTTTTTTGATTCATTTTCTTTTATTAATGTGCTAATAATTCTAGTTTATACTTCGAAAATGTATAGCTTTGCGAGGGGATGAGAAGGTCGAAATGAATTCGCAACCATTCAGCCATCTCGTATGGGTGAATTGATAGAGTAAGTAAAATAGACCAGGAGCTGATATTTATAAATTTTTAGTCTTTCATTGAACTTTGCATTTTGTAAACAACTGTACAAAATATAACTTAATCAAATGAGTTTATACTAATTTATGAAATAATAATTTTTATTTTTGCGTATACTCATCGCAGTATATCGACAAGGAGAAATCTTTGGAGAACACGACTAGCGTTTCTAATTAGATTAAGAAGTAAGTTGTTTGCTTTTCTTATAAAAATACCCTTTATTAGGTGCATAGTTTAGTATAACCAAAGATTAAAAGTATTTTTTTAGCTTATAATAACGGCGAAAAATTAAATAAAGGAAATAAACATGTGCAGAAAATCGAAAATTTTCAATTAAACAAAAAACTTTTGAACATCACACATACATATACTCATGGCTATAAATACCTAAAAGGGGTAGCCAGAGCTGAGAAATTAAAAATTCCTCAGTCACTTTTTGAAGTTGAGTGGGAAAAAGATGGTAGAATAAAGGTTGTTGGTGATGGGTCTCCAACCGCATCGCCCAAAAATCCCTTAAAAACCAAACCGCTAATTAAGTAAATAAACAAATACAAAAGACGCATATTTAAAGTCTCCTTCTAACAAGAAACTATAACTAAGTATATATTTATGAATTATTATTATGAATTATATATTATTGCTGTGTAGTGTCGGCTTAAAATAGCACTACCCCATTTCTCACGGTGGGTGTACGTAAGAGGCGACTGGACGTATTTACTAAATGCTTTCTCCTGTTTTATAATTTGTGCCGATTTTTTATTCAAGTGTGATTTTTGGACGTTGCGATAACAGCACGTTACGTTATTTCTACTGCCATCCACGAACACTTTGTTATGTCGGCTAAGAATAACATAATCCCCTTTTACTTGGTGTTACATGAAACCCACTATCACGAGTTTTCTTCTCGACATATTCCCCTCCTATATTCCGAAGGTGTCATAAAAAATAGTTTTGTGAAATTAAAGTTTTTGTTTTAGTTATTTTAATTACAATAATTATATTCATCCAAGCGAGACGTACTTATAATATCAATACGCCTGTCGCGATTCTACAACGTCATACGAGACTATTTCCGTAGGTGGCGCTTAATTTATGGTTATGATAGTTACTAGTGAGTTGCCACTAGATGGCTCATTTTACGAGTTTGATTAAAAGTGAGGAAACAGCAGGGGGGAAGCCCAAATGCCGTTTCAAGTTTCTCATTTTTTCGGGGGACACCCTTAAAGAAGAGTCATTGGATTTTTTTTCACGATGTCTTCGTTTTTTTACCAATAATGTAGTCCGTGATGAATAAAGCAAATAATTGTTTTGACATTTTAATACAAGTATGCACAAATTTGCTAGCTGCAGTTCTACTTCAACTTTAGCCCTCATAAGTATATCGGCCCTTCATTATTTGATGTACAATACTTACCTTCAAGGATACGGCAATAGTTTAAATACCAATAAACAATAGATACTCGTAGCACCCATTCAGATCCATGTCCTAGGTATCTTTTTTCAACCTCAGGACTACGTTATATTATTTATCTTTACTTATAATAAATCTGTACAGAGTTCAATTTTGTACATGAAATATATTTTCAAAATAACTATCAGGGGGTGATTAGTGATTGATACTGAAATTGCTACTAAACTTTTTGTCCGTCTGTTTGTCTGTCCTGTCTGTCAGTCGGTCTGTCGGTTTGTATGTTCCTTATGGAAACTAAAACTACTCGACGGATTTTAACGAGACTTGGCACAATTATTCTTCATACTTCTGGGCAGGTTATAGTATTCTTTTCAGCAGAGTAGTAAAGGGGAATTTGGGGATATTTTGGGAAAACGTTGGAAATTACTACATTTTTTAAGCTTCCGTCGCGTGTGCAGCCTTAATGGTTTAAGTTACATAGAAATAATGTATGAATAAAATATTATTCATAAAATTTTCAAAGAAAAAGTTGTAGTTGCAATAAAATTCTAATAATTATACATAATTTTCTAACAAGGTACCACATTACTAATAAATAAAGAATAAATAAAGGAAAAAAAAAAATTCGACACAGGCGGGGATCGAACCCGACGCTCTCGGGGCGTTTACCCGAGGTCGCGGGTTCGATCCCCGCCTGTGTCGAAATTTTTCTTTCCTTTATTTATTCTTTATTTATTAGTAATGATCCCCACATGAGGTTTTCATGAACAAAAAGATTTAAATTAAGGTACCACATTAACATTCCAGGAAAACTAATTGTAAAGTATTGTCACATCATCAGAGGTTTGTCACATCATCAGAGGTTTGTCACATCATCAGAGGTTTGTCACATCATCAGAGGTTAAATATAAATAATTTATTTAACATTGATGTATAACGTATTGACTTTCTAATTATTTTGTTATCGAACAAATATGATATACTTATTAAATTATTAAAATTGTTTGTAAATAAAGTTTTACAATCGCTCCCTAAATATATTTTTTATTTAAAACATGTTTTTTTTCACCGCTGATTCTGATTGAGTACTACCTCAATACTGCGGCGATCTAACTACCCACGAGTCCTATGGTCCGGTTAGATTAGAACTCTTATGCTGTAGCGAACGCGCAGATGAATTTCGTGCCGCAGTGGACTTCGTTTGGTCTTTTTTTATAACTACCCAGTACAGTAGTATTTTTAGTTGAAACATTTGATTTTGGTTGCTTTTCAACCATTATGCTCAACAATTTTAGGTTTTATATCATTACGCATTTTAAAATTAACGTGAAGATGATTATATTAAGATGGTTTGGGCACGTATAGAGAATGGATGATAGTAAATTGGTAAAAGAGATTTATAGAGAGAGCTAATGTGGGTGGCAATGTTAGTAGAGAACGACCTCAAAGGACACATTTGGACCAAATAGCAAGTGTGGTCAAAAAGGCAGGTGTCTGGAGTATGAAGAATAAAAGAGCATGTATGAGAAGATTAATGGATGTTAAAGAAGCTAGAGATGTTTATCAGGATCGTACAAAGTGGCAATCGATAGTCCCTGTCTACCCCAATGGGAACTAATGGCATGAATATATGTTTGTTTCTATGTAAATTTTAAATATTTTGACCCTTAACGGTCTAATAATTTCAAAAAAGGTTGTTGGTCATGGGTCTCGACGCGCATCGCCCATCAACAATCACTTAAAAAGCCCCAATAATGCCTTTAGTCGCCTGTTACAAACTATAAAAGGAAGAAATGGGGTAGTGTTATTCTAAGCCGACATTACACCTCCACTTTTTTACCCAAACAAATATAAAAGTCTTAGTAAGAACCGAGAAATTAAAAACGCATTTTGAGAAACCAGAGGGTAACAGGATCAAACAAAATAGTGATAAAAATTTGTTTAGTTACTTCCTGGATAACTCATGATTTTTGACTATGCTGATATTCAAGGATCGGAAGAAGACGTGTCTAGGAAAGCTGTTTTGTTAGTAGTGGAGTGGAAATCACGTCATAATTTGAGTTCTTCTTAATTTCAATACGCTGAAAGTGCATGAACTATTTAGCTTCGTAAACAAGATAACATCGATTGCATGTGGTAATTGTTTAAATTCGCTCAACCATGATTTGTTTCAACACAATGTCAAAACTTAATGAATTATTAAATATTTTGTCTTTTGTGATAAAAACGCATATTGTGTCCAGCACGTGTTTAATTTAAAATTTACCATAGCTTTATTGCAAAACATGGCAAATATAATGTAGTGGCCGTGTGGACTTCATGATAACTTAGATATCGTGGTTTATATAAAAACAGTACTATTTAGCTATTATTTATCATTACTTGTTTTGACATAAGTAATAACACTGGTATTTGGCTAGTATCAAAATGTCCTCAAAGGTATGTTTTTTTAAATATATTTATTCAAAATACTCAAACAGATCAGCAACGTTTTGTTTAGACAATGCACTCACGTGTTAGGGGGCAGGCCTACCGCCATTTTGTTCAAATACAATGTTAGAGTGCCGCCTTAGAATTTTACTTTTTTTGAAAGTGGTTTTTCGGCGATGCGATTGGAAACCCTTCACCAACGATACTTTATTTCTACCATCTTGTCCCCTATCAACTTCCAAATGTGGCTGAGGAGTTTCCAGCTCTGAAGCTCTGGCTACTCTTTTTTGGAATTCACGGCCGTCAGTGTATCTATGCATGTACACTGTCACCTATCTATAGAATAACTTAGCTATGTGGGGTTTCTGTCGATGTTTTCCGTCCCCAAAAAAACCAATATGAATTAACCACAAATATTAAATCACCGGAATATAGATGTAATCATTATAATACCAACAATTGCTATAGTTATATTATATTCTCTTAGAACCCATAAATTGTCTTGTTTTCAAAATACACGAAAACGTATCGTTTCTTTGTGTGACAGTGAACCTTACGTTAACTGAGATAACCTGAACTGAATAAAAACTGTACGAATTTCCTGTTATTTATTCCACATAAATATCCATTTCTGGTTCAGACATTAATGCATTAAGACGTTCAATACCGCTGGTATTTTTAATTTGAAATATTATTAGTTCATTATTTTTTAACATTGAGTACTATTCAAGGATATGTATTTTTATGTTTGCTATTTTTTAAATTTTTTTGTTGTTATTGTTTATCACTATGTTTTATTTTCATTTTTTATTTGTTGTGTACTTCCCTGTGCACTAATTTTTTTTTTCTTTCTTTCTTTCTTAAATAAAGGTAAGAAAAATTGCACATATTAAAAATGTGTACCAATCTAAGAGCTAAGGGTAAGGCTAAACCACTGTATTTTCCGAGCGGCGCAGCCTATCCCACAATGATAAAGCCATTGACAATGTAGCTCAATTGGCAGAGCGACGGGGGCGTATAGCCGGAGGTCGCGGGTTCAACCCCCGCCGGTGTCGAAATTTTTCTTTCCTTTATTTATTACTAATAATCCCCACATGAGGTGTTCATGCACAAAAACATTCAAATTATATAAATAAGAAGCCTCACTCATACCAGACTAAATATAATTATGTTTTCTTGATAAAATTCTGGAAAGAAAAATATATATTGCACTAGTTTATCACAACAACAACAACCGTGATAGCCCAGTGGGTAGAACACTCGGTTATCGTGCAAACGACTAGTGTTCAAATCCTTGGTCGGGCCTACACCAATTTGTCTTTTCTAAAGACATATGTGTGGTTAATTTATCATGGTTGTTAACGGTGAGGGAAAACATCGTGAGGAAACCCACATGGCTGAGTTGTACTTAGTCATGTGACAGTGTATTCGTACAAAACGGCGATAGGCCTGCCCCCTATCACGTGAGAACACTTCCATGCAAAACGTGGGTACTCTGAATACCAGGTGACAAAGTCACGTGATGTTCAGAAGTATTAGTACCTCTGCCAACCCCTTCGGGGGTATTCGGCGTGAAAGTTTATGTTATGTTATGTTTATCACAGTTTTGGTAGTCAAAAGCTTTTTGTTTCTAAATTTAAACGTAACGTAACTATATGAGCCCGTTTGTTAAAACATAATTATTGTTAATCAACTTATGCTTAAATTTGTTTTTTTTTAAAGGTTTCGTTCATCATTGTGCTTGCGGCTATTATAGCTATTGTTTCTTGCAATCCAATCTTTGGACAAGTACCACCTAGAACCGGCTCCACAGGGCTAAATCAATATGGACAAAGTTACGATGGTCAAAATCAGTATGGACCAAGTTACAATGGTCAAGATCAGTATGGACAAAGTTACAACGGTCAAAATCAGTATGGACAAAGTTATAATGATCAAAATCAGTATGGACAAAGTTACAATGGACAAAATCAGTATGGACAAGGTTACAACGGTCAAGGATACAATGGACAAGGACAAGGAATCAGTGGACAAGGACAAGGAAACTATGGACAAGGACAAGGAAACTATGGACAAGGACAAGGGAGCAGTGGACAAGGACAAGGAAACTATGGACAAGGACAAGGAAACTATGGTCAGGGACAAGGAAACTATGGACAAGGACAAGGGAACAGTGGAAAAGGACAAGGGAACAGTGGACAAGGACAAGGGATCAGTGGACAAGGACAAGGAAACAGTGGACAAGGACAAGGAAACGGTGGACAAGGACAAGGAAACGGTGGACAAGGACAAGGAAACTATGGACAAGGACAAGGAATCTATGGTCAGGGGCAAGGAAACAATGGACAAGGACAAGGAAACAGTGGACAAGGACAAGGACAAGGAAACAGTGGACAAGGACAAGGAAACTATGGACAAGGACAAGGAAACTATGGACAAGGACAAGGCAACTATGGTCAGGGGCAAGGAAACTATGGACAAGGACAAGGAAACAGTGGACAAGGACAAGGAAACAGTGGACAAGGACAAGGAAACAGTGGACAAGGACAAGGAAACTATGGACAAGGACAAGGAAGCTATGGACAAGGACAAGGAAACAAATATAAATGTGATCAGCAGAAAGGTCTTTTATCAGAAATATTGAATATTTTGAATAGATTGGGCAATTGATAAAAAGATAAAGTGCCCTTTTAGACAATTGCCTTACTTTATTTTGATGAATAAATATTGTCTTTTCTTTCAATAAAAATATAACACATTTTTTTATTTAAATTATGCTCCGATATTAAATATGAAAATGCCCGCACACATACTAATTAAATATTAAACGGTAACGGCAAAGTTCAGTACCACTTTCTCTCATCAGAAACATTAACTTTTAGGCGCTTTGTCTTACTTACATTTGAACTTATAACACAAACCAAAGTGAATTTTGGAAACTTTTTGGCTATTGAACTTACACATACGGATAAATATACAAACATTTGTATATATAAAATACTTTTGGCTAAAACCTCCTAGGGGGTGTAACTAGAGCTTCAAAATAAGGAGTTCCTCAGCTGATTGTAGTAACTCAGTGATAAAAAGGTAGTAAAATACAGGTTGTTGGTGCTGTATGTCCAACCACATCGCCCAAAAATCACTTATCAAGCCCCATCATAATAGTTAAACAATTTTAATTTTATTGTTAAATTATTTTTAGTTTTAAGTTAGCTGTAAGGTGCTTTTGTCTAATGTTTTATGATATGTTCTTCAATAATAAATAAATTTACGTTAAACAATACAAAACTACTAACACTGTCGTCATTTACATCAAAAATTTCGTGACGGATTCCGTTTATTGCGCGACTTGATAACCACAGTTATTCAGAGATGTGATTGCTTTGATAAGCGAGTAAAATACAACAATAGAATAAAAAAGGATAGTCGATGGGTCCTTTCATGGGAAAATTTACAATTGCAGCTTTAAATAAAAAAACAAATGAAATTCATTGATTTCAGACTATTTTGTAAGGTCCATAGTTTGTTAGAAAAAAAAACTTATCACTATGTCAGTAAGAACTAAAATTAAAAAATAATAAGAATTGAGACAGAAAACAAAGGGAAGACAAAAGGGCAACACATAATGAACATGAACTTTATTTAAAAGCTAATTTAAATATCGTCCACAAGCAGCACCTGGAACATGTGTGTGCACACGCGCCCAGTGACTGGCAAGTGAACAGTCTGGCGTCCCACTAATCCTCTTAAGGATGACGCTGGAACTTCCACGCATTCGACGAAATTTGTGAAACTCTGATATCGTCGAGATTAAACAATTTTGACACAGAAATTAATACAACGTCTACAAAACTGAACTGTGTGTATGAACATTTCTCATCTTAGATTATACTAAAATTTTGAACCATGCATTACTTTGCTATGGTTTTTTCAAGTATTTTTGTAGTAGTCATTGACAAAAACACAGTAAAACATCTTTATCATCATTCTTTAACCACTTTTCTTTTTCATCCTGTATATGTGCCTATGCTGCTTAATATGCCCTTTTAATTTTTTTATATATTTTTTTATTTTAACTTATAATGATATCTAACTGAAGTGTAACTTATTTGTTCAGTTGGCAACTTTTAAAGCTATCAAAAATATCTTCAACTGATACAAAATGGCACAAAAGAAAGTCGCAATAGTTTTTCAATTTTCTTATTTGTTAGTGTATTAAAAAAAGAAGTATTTTTTTGTACTATTAGAAAGGGCAAATAAACATATTTTCTTTTTGTCTTTGTCACATGGTATACGCGTTCAGTTAGGAAGAGGCTTTGCAAAATCCTACTTTGTGATGTCATTCAAAAGATAACTTGGGGAAACACCATGATTGGCAATGTGTTATTTAAAAGCATTTTTACAAAGTGGGAACCGAATCGCCGTGTAGTGCTGGCTTAGAATGTTACTACCCTTTTCTACCTATAGGAGTCGTAGGGGGCAACTAAGGGTATGGGGCTTTTGTAAGTGGTTTTTGTTCGATGGCGTTGGATACCCATAGCCAACGACACTTTATTTCTATCATCTGCTCCCCAATCAACTTAGTTATGTAGATTATAAACTATATTATCATACACTTACAGCAAACTGAACAAATAACGTCATGTTATTTGTAAATAACTCCATGTTGCTAGCATATTTTTGATTGCAATGCTGTTGATTAAGAAAAACAAAACATTGTGTCACTATTGCCTAATGGTAAAACAAAGTCACGGTTTTGGTTAAAGAAAGTAAATGCAGTACAAAAAACTTAGTTCTTTACACCAGGTGTGTTAACCCCATGATTTTCTGTGTTTCAAGCTCACCTCACTCAATAATTTCATACATACATACATACATACATACATACATATACTCACGCCATTAATTCCCATTGGGGTAGGCAGAGACTATCGATCGCCACTTCGTACGATCCTGACAAACCTCTCTAGCTTCGTTTACATCCATCAATCTTTTCATACATGCTCTTTTATTCTTCATACTTCGGACGCCAGCCTTTTTGAGCACACTCTCAATTTGGTCCAAGTGTGTTCTCCGTGGTCGTCCTCTACTAACATTACCATCCACACTAGCTCAATATCAATAATTTCACTGCATTATAATAAATTTAACGAAATAGTTTTTTGTGAGTTGATAAAATTTGTTTTTCTTCCAAAAAACTTAAGTAATGTTATTGAATAATATAAATTTTAAAAAAAATTATTAATATACAGGTTTTGTCCATCATTGTGCTTGCGATTATTGCAGCTACAGTTTCTTGCAATTTAATCCCTGAACAGGTACCTCCCCAATCAATACCTATTTTTCAAGGATCCAATGGAGAAGGTAGCAATGGTCCAGACCAGTATGGACTAGTTAACTATAGTCCAGGACAGTACGGGCAAAATACCAATAATCCAGGATAGTATGGGCAAGGCTACAATAATGAAGTGTTAACTTCTATTCGATTTTATTTGGATGTTTGAAATAAATCATAGCCTAAGTCAGTTTTTCTTAATAAAAAAAAAAATATATAGATAAATGGAAAATGCCGCCGTTCCGGAGCCTGGTGCACTCCGGGTACTAAATAACCTTACCTAGTCATGCGGGGCTCTGGCTAGGTGGACAGTTTATTTCCCTTTCTTATCGTGGGGCCAAAATGTGTGCAACTAAAAATAAACACGGAGGCGGCGATGCAGCTCGCCACTCATCACGCCGTGGTTCCTCGCGGGGCGAAATGTGGGATGGAGAGACCCGCTTCAGTACGTTGAATGTGTGTGGAGGGATGCATGAAAAATTAGATGAAGTATGTTTGATAATGGATGAAAGAAAAATAGATTTTCTGTGTGTGAATGAAACGAAGCGAAAGGAAAAAGAGGTTTCACAACTTGGCAACATTACAGCGATCTGGTCGGGCGTGGCTGACAGCGACAGGGCTTGCCAAGGCGTGGGACTTCTGATTTCTGAAAGGATGGCTCAGTGTATGAAAGGTTACGAATGTGTGAGTCCAAGGCTCCTGTGGCTAAAGGTGAAAATAGGGCTTGTTCGGATGCGCATAATTTGTGTGTATGCTCCGGACATGTCTAAGTCACTTTCCGAGAGGGAGGAGTTTTGGAATTTGTTAGATGATGTTGTGAATGGGTGTGATCAGAATGAGAGAATTGTAATGTTAGGAGATTTTAATGGCTGTTACTCAAAGTAGGTAGGTACATATAAAAGAGGGAAGGTTAATAATATAGACCAAGAATAGTTTTATAGCATGTCACAATTTGGTTAATTTAGATCCCTACAAATGTAGCCAAAAGTATTTTTTTAAGATCTTGTTTGTATTTATTTCAGACCTTGGTCATGTTTATAGACAACCCCATTTTAGAATTTATGAAAGCCTATTTTAACTTTTTTATCAGAATATATATCAGATATATAATAATATATATCAGAAGAAAATCACTGCCAGATAAAATTTGAATTAAATCTCAAAACTCATTAAAAAGCCGCCGCTTTCTAGTTAAGATGCTACCTCTAATTAGTCGCCAAAGTAGATTATTTACTATCCATTTTCAGTTTTTTTACGACCCGGAATGGTATCAATTTGTCGCCGCGTTAAATACATGCCTTAATTTATCACGGTTTTTAACGGTGAGGGAAAACATCGTAAGGGAACCCACATGGCTGAGTTGTACTTAGTCATGTGACCGTGTATTCGTACAAAACGGCGATAGGCCTGCGCCCTATCACGTGAGTACACTATCCATGCAAAATGTGGGTACTCTGAACGCTAGGTGACAATGTCACGTGATGTTCAGAAGTATTAGTACCTCTGCCAACCCCTTCGGGGATATTCGGCGTGAACGTTTATGTAATATTGTATGTTATGTTATGTTAAATTTAGAATATTTAAATAAACCTTAATATTTTCAAGTAGAGTATCATTTGAATATCTTTCCTGGGAAATTCGAACACTTCAGAAGTGGTAAGAACCCTGGTTGGAGAAGATCTCATGGTATGTAAACTTACTTTTGTAACCTTTTAAGTACGACTTAAAATTGGACGTGATGTCGGTAAATATATGGATGGATTTTGTATGTATGTAAACTTATATAACTTACTATAATAATACAAAATTATCTCATTAATTAGTAAACGACTACAAATAATTTGATTAACTTCGTTGAATGGCTTGAAGTAAGAATGAGTATACTGAGTACCTGTACGCATTGATTATTACAAATAATATGATGTTGCATAACGGGTACCTATATTGTATGTGTGTGCTAACTACATGTTCCGGTAAACTTAAGGGAGATAATTTTTATGGAAAAAGGAGGATGAAATCAAGATTTTTCTGTGACAACATTCCTTAAGTACCAACCTATAGATTTTAAACAAAGAAACATCACAAGACAATCCAAAGTCTTAGTAAGCACCGAGAAATTGAAAACGCATTTTGAGAAACCGGAGGGTAACTCGATTAAACAAGATAGAGTACAAAAGTTTGTTAAGTTACTCCTTGGTTAACTCATGATTCTTGACTAGGCTGATATTCAATAATCGGAAGAAGACGAGTCTAGAAAATCTGTTTTGTTAGTAGGGTTCTTCTTTATTTCATGATGAAAACTGTATAAACTATTAAGCTTCGTTAACAAGATAACATTGATCGATAACCATTGCATGTGGTAAATGTTTTAATTCGATCAATCAAGATTTGTTTCAACACAGTGTCAAAACTTTATGAATTATTAAATACTTTGTCTATTGTGATAAAAACGTATATTGTGTCCAGCACGTGTTCAATTTAAAATTTTCCATAGCTTTATAGCAAAACATGACAAATATATTGTAGTGGCCGTGTGGACTTCATGATTACTTAGATATCGTGGTTTATATAAAAACAGTACTATTTAGCTATTATTTATCAATACTTGTTTTGACATAAGTAATAACACTGGTATTTGGCTAGTATCAAAATGTCCTCAAAGGTATGTTTTTTTAAATATATTTATTCAAAAGACTCAAACAGATCAGTAACGTTTTGTTCAGACAGTGTAAGCAGTCAGTGTACGTACCAAACGGCGATAGACCTGCCCCCTATCACGTGAGTACACTGTCAGTATTCGAGTAAGAGTTCAGAAGTATTGGTACTTCTGCCAACCCTTTCGGGGATAAACGGCGTGAACGATTAAGTTATGTAATGAGTTTCTAGATCTGAAGCTCTGGCTACCTCTTTTTGGTATTTACAGCCGTCAGTGTATGTATGTGTGTACCTGACCTTTGAATAACCTAGCTATACCATCTGCTCAAACTCCATTGTTATTTGTAAATAACTCCATGTTGCTAGCATCGTTTTTGATAGCAATGCTGTTGATAAAGAAAAACAAAACATATTGTGTCACTATTGAGTAATGGTAAAACAAAGTCACAGTTTTGGTTAAAGAAAGTAAATACTGTACAGAAAACGTAGCTTTTACACCAGGTGTGTTAACAACATGTTTTTTTGTCTTTCAAGCTCACCTTACTCAATCACTTTCGTGCATAATTATAGATTTAACAAAATAGATCTTCGTGAGTTTATAAAGTTTGTTTTTCTTCCCGTGATAGCCCAGTGGGTAGAATACTCGGTTATCGTGCGAACGACTAGTGTTCAAATCCTGGGTCGGGCCTACACCAATTTGTCTTTTCTAAAAACATATGTGTGGTTAATTTATCATGGTTGTTAACGGTGAGGGAAAACATCGTGAGGAAACCCACATGGCTGAGTTGTACTTAGTCATGTGACAGTGTATTCGTACAAAACGGCGATAGGCCTGCCCCCTATCACGTGAGTACACTGTCCATGCAAAACGTGGGTACTCTGAACACCAGGTGACAAAGTCATGTGATGTTCAGAAGTATTAGTGCCTCTGCCAACCCCTTCGGGGATATTCGGCGTGAACGTTTATGTTTATTATGTTATGTTTTTCTTCCAAAAAACTTAAGTAATGTTATTGAATATTATAAATTTAAAAAAATATACAGGTTTCGTCCATCATTGCGCTTGCGGTTATTGTAGCTACAGTTTCTTGCAACTTAATCCCGGAACAAATACTTCCTCGACTAATACCTATTGTTCAAGGGTCGAATGGACAAGGTAGCAATGGTCCAGAGCAATATGGACTAGTTAACTATAGTCAAGGACAGTACGGACAAAGTAACAATAAACCAGGACAGTATGTACCAAGTAACAATCTAGGACCGTATGGACAAGATTACAATAATCAAGGACAGAATGTACAAAATACCAATAATCCAGGACAGTATGGACAAGGTTACAACAATCAAGGACAGTATGGACAAGGTTACAATAATCAAGGACAAAATGGACAAAGTTACAACAATCAAGGACAGTCTGGACAAGGAAACAATGGTCAAGGAAATAATGGTTTAGTACAGTATGGAAAAGTACCTTATAAATGTGATCAGAACAAAGGGCTTTTATCAGAAATATTGAATATTTTAAAAAAACTGGGTAATTAAGAAGATCTTTTATTTGATAGAATGACTATATTCTGCGAATTAAATGAAATTGAAATTATATCGTTTGTTTTTTTTCATAAATATCGCTCCATTTATCGCATCAACTTTTTTTACACTTCTATCAATGTCTTTATCACACTTTATATCTGTACTAAACAAACTTTCCAGGAAAACATACTCTTTCACTTGTTGTCACTTCTTACTACAGGGTCTTTCAACACGAACTTTGTTTTTGTAAACCAAGTTTTTTTTTTATTTTAATAAAGTACAAGAAGACTCGGTTTTGCATGGGTATTGAAAGTAATGTGTCAAAGAAAGTTCGTTAAAAATTCACTTCGCTGGTTCAGAGATTAGCCGGAACATACTGACAGAAAGTCAGACCTTTTGAAAGATAATACTTTGTAACATGTACAATGTTGTGTATACCTTATTTATGCATATGCATGTTGGTTAACAGAAATATAGACACTTCCAGACATCATACATAGATTGGTACAGAACCTCTAGAGATTTTCGTTACGCTACAAGGCGTAGTAGATTGGAAAAGTGGTTATGTGATGGACTGAAAATTGATGGATTCAACATTAAATGCCTATTAAACGCTGGTCATATTAAGTGCTGATTGCAAGGAGTGATAAATTTCGCAATGACATTTTTTAAAAGAAATAGTATGAGGAGATAAGTGAAAGAGTTTATACAAGTAGGAAGTTTTTTACTGGGTATGGAAAATTTCATGAAGACATCGAAAGAAGAGTGACGATATTATAGATGAAGCAGTGA
Organism: Bedellia somnulentella; assembly: GCA_963576735.1. Classification (NCBI taxonomy): domain Eukaryota; kingdom Metazoa; phylum Arthropoda; class Insecta; order Lepidoptera; family Bedelliidae; genus Bedellia; species Bedellia somnulentella. The sequence goes on along the minus strand of OY755176.1, from coordinate 13,710,068 downwards.
ATCGCCTAATGAATAATTAGTAGTAATGAAAAGATCCAATGGCAGTGCATAGTATTATACTTGTTCTTATTTCTATATCTTAGTTATGTATCTATTTATGGCAATTAATACGAGGGGCATGCCAAAAGAAACTAGATACTCAAAAATTATAAAGTTTATTCTATATTACATTTTTGAGGCTTTCATATAGTCATAATAAATCATAGCGCGAAAATCACATCGACTGAGCTCCATTGTTGCAAGTGAATTCCCGACAGATTCTCGGAAAAATGATTCTCATTCAAATAAAAAATTAATAAAAGAAGTGTTTTCTATATTCAAATATGTCAATAACAAACCAGCCTATGGTGGTGTATAGCTTGCTAGTGTCAATTAAATGAGAAAAGAGTATCAAATTTCTTTTGGCATGCCCCTCGTATACTCACGGCTGTAAATCCCTAGAAGAGGTAGCCAGAGCTAAGGAATTAGAAATTCCTCAGCCACTTTAGGAAATGTGAGTAGGGAAAAGATGGTAAAAATAAAGGTTGTTGGTGATGGGTCTCCAACAGCATCGCCCAATAATTCCTTAAAAGCCCCAATACCCTTAGTCGCCTCTTACGTACACCCATCCGTAGAAACGGGGTAGTGCTATTTTAAGCCGACACTACACGGCGATGTCGATGCGGCGATGACTGTTGTGGGTTTGAAATTTACATTTAGTTATGAATAAATGTTTTTCTTCTTCTTCTTCCTTGAATTTGTTAGGTGATGTTGTAAATGGGTGTGATCTGAATGAAAAAAATTGTTATGCTAGGAGATTTAATGGGTGGGTTGATGTCTCATGCAACGGTTGTGAATGGATTCTAGGAAAGTATGGTGATCAAAGGGTGAATAAGAATAGTGAGAAAGTGGTTGAGGCGTGTTTGGAGAGAAATCTTTGTGTAACTAACACTTTGTTTAAACACAAAGATATCCACTTATATACTAGACAGAAAGGAATCGAGAGAAGTATAATAGATTTTGTTATTGTGGATAAAAGATTAAGAGCAAAAGTTGTTGACGTAAAGAAATTGGATGATCGACTAAGTTGCGTGGAGATGACGAATGAAAAGGAGATTGAAGAAGCATGGGATGTGCTCAAATCTACGATGGTTGAATGTGTGACGGAAGTATATGGACTGTGTAAGAGGACAAATAGACCACCAACAAGTTGGTGGGATAAAGATGTGAAAGAGACGGTTGCAGATTAGAAAAAAGCGTGTTTAGATTTACTAGCGGTCAAAGCTAGTAAACGAATGGATGCGAGGATCCTACAAAGTAGCGATCAATAGTCTCTGCCTACCCCAATGGGAAGTATTGGAGTGAGTATATGTATGTATGTATAAAAAATAAATATCATTTAAATCCATAAAAAGTTATGAATCTATTTATATAACATCTAACATAACGTTACTTTGTCACCTAGTGTTTAGAGTACCCACGTTTTGCATGGATAGTGTACTCACTCAGGCCTTTTTGTACGAATACACTATTACATGACTAAGTACAACTCAGGCATGTGGGTTTCCTCACGATGTTTTCCCTCAGCGTTAAGCATCATGATAAATTAACCACACATATGTCTTTAGAAAAGACCAATTGGTGTAGGCCCGACCCGGGATTTGAACTCACGCCTGTCTGTTCACAGGCGGGTGTTCTACCCATTGGACTGTCTTATCATGCCTGCAGTTGTTTTTTTTACTTAAATCAATGACATGGTTCCTAAGATCAGATCTTTGTATGTCTAAATGGGTCAGTATGGGAAAGTCTGAATCTCTGAAGCACAATAATTTTCTAACTGTTAAATTTCGGATTTAAAATATTCGAATATACCCTAGCCAATATTTTCAAAAACCTTTTGGTAGCTAAGGCGTGATTAAATATGACAACTACATATTAAAAAAAACAATTATGATTCCTTCGGCGTCTACAAAGATAATAGTATAATACAATATCGTTATCGCGCTGTCACGTTGTTCATAAGTACTGGTACCTCTGCCAACCCCTTCGGGGATATACGGCGTAAACGTTTATGTTATGTTATGTTTATAAAAAGTCCATGCATACATTTTTATCTTGTACTCAGCTCGGGAATTGAACCCGGAAATTGTGAAAATAAAAGTATTGCTTTTCTATTTAGGTATCGACCGTATAAGTCTTAAGCATTAAATATTGCTATGAAACATGCTGCCCAAAATGAATGAAAAGCATTGTTTTCACATACATTCATTTATTTCAGTAGATTTTTGAAGTGACCTCTTACACAAAGAATAAGTTCAGGCAAGTAAAATTGTCTCTACTGTGGTTGTTTGTACCTCTTTGTTGCTGTTACAACTTGTTACATACACGGCTTTACATATTATATTATGAATAGCATGGGAATTGTATTAAACTATTCCTCAAACATGCTATCTGTGATAATAGTATCTATTGATAGCTGCAATTGCATAATGTGCTTTAGTTTATCAAGTATTAACAATCTAAAAACTACTTTAAATATGTATGTAGATAAAGAGACTCAGAGACGTTATAAATAAAACTCATTTGAAAATTATACTTTTAGGTGTGGGTGTCCGAAAAGCAATAAAAATAAAATATTTTTTAACAAAAAGAAAACTGACTTCATAGTTTGAAAAACAACCAAAAATAAACAATCTAGTACTAAAAAGTACAAAATAATTGAACATGAGTACTGTGATTAATACCTCAGCAATTTCTTTATTCCACACGCGTCAGTTCAACCTACCTAAATATTAAAATTCTCTTAAATTAATTTGTGAGCCAGTGCCAGCCTGCGTGATGATTGATAATAATAAGTGTGTATTTCGCACTTCATATACATGTACAATGTAGGGTACCTTGTAGTTGTAGGGTAAATTGATTTTTGTACGCATTACCATTTAAAACGTTAGGCGATAGATATATAAACTGTCAAAAAAAGAAAACATGCCAAAATAACACACACAATATTAACACATAGTTATAGATCAAACATTATTGCAATATGTGCCATTAGACTAGCTAAACTGGGAGTCATACGTTTCACCGAATGTCGCGAGCTCGACGCACGCGAGCTCGAAAAAATATTTGAGTGGTACGCCAGCTCGAAAGTACGTAAATTCGAAAGCCGCCAGCTCGAAAGACGTTGGCGTGAATCACGTTTCACCGAAAATCTTTCGCAATGGTTTATCAGTTTGAGAAGCAGATTATAATTAATGTCTTAATCTTATTAATATTAAACATATTTTCTTTGAAGGTACTTTGATTTTTTATTTATTGATGTTATTTGCATCAGTAAAATAATGTAGAACAAAACATATTGGTGCATATAACTTAGCGCAGTATATAGCTATAGCTCCTAATACTCATCTTTACTGATTTTTTATATAATTTGATTTTATGTTTTTTTTTGTATGTTTTGTCAAAACAATGTTCCTCATATAGGTTTTTTTTGTTGAAATTTTTGTTACCTTGTTGTAAGATGATGGCAGGAGTTTACCTATTTTCTACATCAACTTAGTATTTTTCATTTAATATTTTTGAACATATATAGTTTTATATTGATTTTTTAACGCTACGATTAAATGGCAAAGAAATTGAGAACAGAAAAAAAGAATACTGTACCAAAAATTAAGTTTTAACAAAAAAAAGATGCTGTTTAGTATCGGTTTAGAATAGCACTACCCCATTTCTTTCCGTGGGTGTACGTAAGAGGCGACTAAGGGTAATGGGGTTTTAAAGGCTTTTCGGGCGATGCGGTGGAAGACCCATCACCAACAACCTTTATTTTACTATCTTTTCGCCACATAACTTTTGAAAATTTGCTAAGGAATTACTAATTCTCTCTCTCTGGCTACCCATTTTAGTGATTTAAGGCCATGAGTATATGTATGTATGATATCTAATTTTGTGGCTCTGGCTACTTTTTTGTGTCTTGTAGGTAAGTTCAGGTAGGTAGCTAGGTGATTTTCCAATAAGCGTAGATATTTTACTGAGGGTGGATGCAAATAACATCAATAACTAAAAAATCAAAGTACCTTCAAAGAAAATATGTTTGATATTAATAAGATTAAGACATTAATTATAATCTGCTTCTCGAACTGATAAACCATTGCAAAAGATTTTCGGTGAAACGTGATTCGCGCCAACGTCTTTCGAGCTAGCGGATTTCGAATTTACGTACTTTCGAGCTGGCGTACCACTGAAATATTTTTTCGAGCTCGCGTGCGTCGAACTCGCGACATTCGGTGAAACGTATGACTCCCAGCTAAACTATATATTTTTTGCATCTGGTTTACATCCAAAATACCGAAACACTATCTTAACTTCTGTTGTTTTTATATTAATATTCCAGCGAGCTTTGTAAAGAATATTAAGGATGATGCAGTTGGTGACCCATCACTAACAACCTTTATTAAACTACCTTTTCCTCAATCTATTTCCAAAAGTGGATGAAGAATAACTATCTCTGAAGCTATGGCTACCCTTTTAGGGGATTCTATAAAATCCTTTTTGTAGTGGTTATAATATAACAGTCAATCACACCAAGTTTTTAGTTTCTAGATACAAAAATGTCAAAAATCCCCCTATATTAATTTGCTATTTCTACCCCTCAGAGGGTGAGTTTCCAAAAATCTTTTTTAAATGTAGAATCATGAAACGAGCCATTTTGTACCAAGTTTGTATGTTCAGAAATGAGAATATATTTAGTGAGTACGGATACGGATAGTAGGCTGGCGCTGCGGCGGCGAAGGCCAGGTGCTGCCCCCAACACTGACCGTTTTGGTGATAGTGGGAGAGCTTGCAGTAATTGCTGATTGTTAGTGGTGGAATATTATTTCGATAGTCTTATTATAGTCCCTATGTTTTTTTTTATTTTTTATAGAAGAGTATTAAATGAACCATCAATTATTTCGGGAAAATAAGTATCCTATGTCCTGTTCCAAGGGCTACCTTGGCTGTAGTTTAGGCGTGAAAGCGTAGAAGACAGGGTAGAAGAAAGAAGTACTTTCGGGTTTATAATATTAGTATGGATTTAAGGAGATTACAGTTTAACAACAAACGTTGCTTAAATTATCAACTCTGGCGAAGGCGTTTCTACTAAAACGTAAGGACATAACATTCGTTTGTAGAATTAGTTTTTTATAAAAACTATGTGTCTGTGATAACTTATGTCTACTTTCGCCTTTACGTTTGCTCTTGTATAAACACTCATACATACATATACTCAAGGCTATAAATCCCTAGGAGGGGTAACCAGAGCTAAGGAATTAGAAACTGCTCAGCCACTTTTGGCAAATTGAGTGGGGAAAAGATGTTAAAGTAAAGGTTGTTGGTGATGGGTCTCCAACCGCATCGCCCAAAAATCCCTTAAAAGCCCCAATACCGTTAGTCGCTTCTTACGTACACCCATTGGTAGAAACGGGGTATTGCTATTCTAAGCCGACATTACACTGCTCAACAAACATATAATTGAATTCATTAACAGAAAAAATATTTCAATTACCCAATATTGTGATCCTTGAGCGCTTAAGTTTTTTATGGTTGATATTTATATTTAATTAAGATCCATTGTTTTGATAATAACCACCAAATCTCTGTATAAGCTTTGTATGACCACCAAAAAGTAGATCAAAAATACAGGTTAATATTTTACAATAAGAAATATTTCGTCTGACCCGTCGACCTTGTCCCGCCAAAACTCCGAGACGCATGTAGTATAAAAGCTACAATTCTCACATGTAACGCATCAGTTGTGACTCAGTTAAACAAAGCAACATGTTCAGCAAAGTAAGTTATGAACTGCATTTAGAAACAATATCAATATGTCAAATAGAGATAAAAAAATATAGAAAATCAAAGTAAACCATTTTGAGAAAACATAAATTCTTAATTTTCTAAACGATTTTGATCTTTCAGATCTTGTCCGCATGCGCTGTTTTGGCAGTAGCCCAGGCCGGTCTCCTCCCAGAGCCCCAGCACTACTCCCACGGCGGCGCCGTCTCCTCCCAGAGCATCACCCGCCATGACGAGCAGCAACAGCACTACGCTGCCCCCGTCGCCTACCATGCCGCCCCCGTCGCCTACCACGCCGCCCCTGTAGAGTACCACGCCGCCCCCGCCAAAGCTCACTACTCCTCCGCCGCCGCCGTCTCATCCCAGAGCATCGTGCGTCACGACGAGCAACACCAATACCAAGCTCCCTCCGCTAAGTTGGTGGCCGCTCCCGTCGCCTACCACGCCGCACCTGCCCAACTAGCCTACCACGCAGCCCCCGCCCCAGTTGCCTACCACGCCGCCCCAGCCGTCGCCTACCACGCTGCCCCCGCCGCTAAACTGCTCGTCTCTGCTCACCACGAGGAGGAACACGACGTAAGTTCTGCCAATTTTAAACAGTTATATAGTTGATAATGTTGTATGAAATCGATTGCTAACAATGTGATATTTGGTTACAGTCTCACCCCAAATACGAGTACACGTATTCCGTGGCCGACTCGCACACCGGCGACAACAAGTCCCAGCACGAGAGCCGCGACGGCGACGCAGTGCACGGCGAGTACTCGCTCGTGGAGGCTGACGGTTCCGTGCGCAAGGTGCAGTACTCCGCCGACGACCACAGCGGTTTCAACGCCGTCGTGAGCCACTCCGCGCCCGCCCACCACGCCGCCCCCGCTCAACTCGCCTACCACCACTAACAACTTCATGCTATTCTAGTCCTTTAAGTTTTCTGTAAATAGAAACCTATTTATTAGCAAAATAAATGCAAGTCATTTACCTAACAACCGTTTTTAATATTTTTCCCCTTTGTTATAATAATGGTCATAAAATACTTTGCATCATTTTACTTGTATGTCAATTATCACTATGTACTTATTTATTCATACTTACGCCTATTACTCGCAATGGGGTAGGCAGTGACTATTGATCTCCCATTTGCATGATCCTGACAAAACTCTCAAACTTTCCTTACATGCAATATTCCTCTCATACATGCTCTTCAGTCTTCTCACATTGGATTCCCGTATGGATAAAAATATTTTCTATCTAGTCTAAAAGAGTATCACGAGGCCGTCCTCTACTAAAACACTGTCCACACTGGATCAGTATATCAGATGCTGATAATCTGTTTCCAAAATAATAACAAAAATTGGTTTTGCAATTATTCGATATAATATACTATTTGATACACAAACTTACAAAAACTTTCAAAATATTTTTGCCATATTAAGACTTGGTGGTTTCTTAATAATATATTACTAGCTAAACCAGCAGACCTTTTTTGCCATATAAATTATTATCATTAAAAATATTATTATGAGCTGTGTAGTGCCGGCTTAGAATAGCACTACCCCATTTCTTCCGGTGGGTGTACGTAAGAGGTGACTAACGGTATTGGGGCTTTTAAGGGATTTTTGGGCAATGCGGCTGTAGACCCATCACCAATAACCTTTGTTTCACCATCTTGTCCCCACTCAACTTTCCAAAAGTAGCTGAGGAATTTCTAATTCCTTAGCTCTGGCTACCCCTTTTAGGGATTTAAAGCCGTGAGTATATGTATGTATGTATGTATAAATTATTTATAGGGAATATCTAGCTCAAAAAAAATTACTACAAATTTTAGTAATGTAATGATAGTAGCCGATTCACAGACCTACTAAATATGTACATATAAAATAGCACTACCCCATTTCTTCCCGTTAGTTTACGTAAGAAGCGACTAAGGGTATTGGAGCTTTTTCAGAGATTTTTGGGAGATGCGGTTGGGGACCCATCACCAAACACCTTTGTTTTACCACCTTTTCCCCACTCAGCTTCTGAAAGTGGCTGAGTAATTTCTAATTCCTCAGCTCTGGCTACCCCTTTTAGGGATTTATAGCCATGAGGATATGTATGTATGTATGTATGTAGTTTTATAAAAATCGGTCAAGCCATTTTGGAGGAGTATGGTAACATGGTAACTGATACTGTGACACGAGAATTTTATATATAAGATATATAAATATTGTTACTGATACAAAAATAAAATATAATTTTCTTAAATTAAACAATTTTAAGTATTAAATATTTAATTAAATCATTAATTAAAGTTTTAACATATCTTAAAAAGAGGAGAGGAGAGAGTTATACATTTTTCAACAATCACTATATCTTGAAATGGATTCCATGTAGGTTCAGTTTTAGATTTTTTATCCTTTTATGTCAATTAGTAGAAATACGTCAATCATAGGCAACTTAAACAAATAGATAAGAAACAAGGAATGACACTATCCGTTAATACTTAGTGTATTGCTCATGTATTGCTACTGACCATAATCTAAGGAAATGTATGAACAACAAAAGTCAGAACATCGAATCAACCTATCAGGCTACGCCCAATAGGGAATATTCATGTTTTTCTTTTTTGTCTTAAATTAATAGTTTACTATTTTATAACGTAGAAAAAAATATTACTGGGCTTCAAAATCCTCTAGATATTTTTAAAATTGAAATTTAAAACTTTTAAATAATTTAAGCAGTTCAAACGCCGCCATTTTACGCGCGCTATACGTGACGTCACATGACACGTCCAGTGGGTGTTTACCTTAGTGTTTTCGACGCTTTTGAATACAATTTCGTGTCAGATGACGTCACATTTCGTTCAACCGATGGTGGCGCGTTTTGGGAGTTTGAATTTCGCTCCCATATTTTGCACTTTTTGAAGATTATTTTAGGGGTTTAAATAATAAGTAAATTAAAAAAAAACCTTTTTATTATAATATTGCGATAGCAAGTATTCGTGAAAAAAAGTTTTAGGGCATTTAAAATTTTATGCATATTCCCTATTCTCTCTCGTAGGGACAATTTATTTTCGACCGATAAAAAAGGAGATACTCAATTTAGTTGTATATTTTATGTGTGTTGCGTGAATACTCCGTCAATGGTCAACCAATTCAAAATATATTTTTTTTGTTCTGTTGGATACGCTTCCAGAGTGATTCCATTTAATTGTCATGAGGTTTTAAGGCGTGATCATTAAAATAACACAAAATATAAAATGGCTTTGTTTGTTTAGCAAGTTTTTACTGAACTGCGTTTGTTGGAACCTCTATTTAGTTAATCGATTTGAGTACATCCCATGCTCTTCTATTTGCATTTCCAAATAGAAGAGCATGGGATGTATGTCTGTCATCTCCACGCAACATAGTCTATCATCTAATCCCTACACTTTTATTCCTAACATTTTCATCTTCTTCCGCTTTCTTAACTCTTATTATTGCTAATTAAGATGTCGATACTTCAGTCCCGTGGCCCTATTGACTTGTGACTATTTTGTACATAAATTTTTTTGTTTAGTTGGTTTTTAATTATATCTATAAAAAAAATTGCAATCATGATGGCTCAGTGAGTAGAACACCGCTTATCGTGCAGACGATGAGGGTCTCAAGTTTTATTTATTTGTGTTTGTGATTAGATTTCAACCATTCATATTCATAAATTAGAAAAAATATTAACGGATTTACGCGGAATCCTTCGTAGTTCAAAACATGGTGGAGGAGGAGTAAAAGTAATCCAAAAATTCGTCGTATTTTGCCGCCGAGGTATCTGCTGTGTCTCCTCTAGCTATGATAATGATTCATCCGAAGAGGTCTCCAGTAAGTTGTCGAAAGCAATGTGTTTACTTCACAAATTTAAAATTGAGTAAGGTTTAAGAAGCCGAATTTGACAACTTAACTATCACTTAACCCACTTGTTACGGAAACAAAAAAAGTTAAGTTTATAAGTTGATTTTTGGTTTGGGGGCAGTTTAATGGCCTACGATTAAGAAAAAAATACTAAAAAAAAACAGAATTTTCTGGGAAAGCCGGAAAGTGGTGTTGTTTTAAAACTACGGTAGTAATATGTACTACTGTTGCAAGGGTTCATGGTGAGTTGATTGAAACAAAATATATTTCAAAATAAGTACTTCTTTTAATGAATAATGCATATTTATGTAGGTACGCTTTCAACATTGCTTATGATAGGCTGCAAAACAATCTCTGGGATACAACGTGACGTTACATTTCACGCAAAAAAATTGGCATGTTTGTGACAATATCCACAACGCAGTTGATTAGGGCGATATGTTACGATATGTCCTATGTTATCATATCGTGAAGATTCATGTAAACTACCGGAAGCCCGACCTGGCATACGATGATCTGTTTTTCTGTATGTCTCCAGTAAACCACATGACATACTTCTTCTGAACTTTAGATGATCGTATTCACCACCGTCGTTTTTATACAGCTGCCAGGCATTGTGCAATGAAACATCGCATTTTATTTGATGTTATGTTACCAGGCTTATTCTTCTGAGCGGCGTACAAATTAGTAAAATCAACTAACATATCTATGATCTCACTGCTGAGAAGACATTCGAAATAATATAACGGCTTTTGACGTAACTTAGCAGTCATTTGGGGACGCCAGGAAGAAAAATCTGGCTTGATGTCTCTTGCGATCCAGGAATACGCCTTATTTTTTTGTACTCGCATGATGCCACCACTCTTACCTTGCGTAGGTATTGGTAAGGTATCTTGAGCGTCCGTAGAAGAGGCGGTGGGCGCATCATCCACACGTTGACGCTTTGCCAACTGCGATATCGGAATTTCGTCTTCGTCATCACTATTGGAATCATCTCCGCCGTTATCAAGTTGTATTGCACAGGGTGCTCGAAGCTGGGAGCCTGGTAGATTTTGAATGTTAACATATTCTTCGTCTCCGGAATCTTCATCGGTCACATTACCGTTACAATTATCTGGAGGAAGTATTACGATGGAATCTGGCAAAGGACCGTCATCTTCCTTCTCCAATTCTTCAACGATTTCATGAAGCCTCAAAGAGTGGAAACGGGATCTGTAATAATAAGAAATACCTACTTCAAAAACACAGATAAAACAATAAAAGCGTAGGTAACACAAAAGATTTCAAGTAGGAAGAATTTATTTCTATGCACCGTCCTCATCCTCACTGCACAAGTAGGTAAGGTAGTTCATTTTACGATCGTCGTTTATAAACAACACCTACTTTTCTCGACAAAAAAGGTACCAAAATGTTAATTGTAAGGCATATTATTTTTCTGCATAGATAAAACTACGTTATAACAACAAGTTAAATGTAACTTCAGGCCAATATTATATTCAAATGATATTGTACTTACCCTTGAAAAGACATGATTATTTTTCGTATTTTATAGATATTTATATAAAAAAATACGTAATATCTTGATATCAACTGTATTTTTCCTCGGTTAGATGCTGCACTGACGAAAGCAATCACATTATAAAATTTCATTAAAACTACCCACATTTCAATGTAGATTTTTTTATTCATGCTGTTGTTTTAAAACGACGGTAGTAACAAGTGGGTTAATTGACAAACGAGTTCAGAAACGCAAATTTCAACATTTAAGTTGAATTTTTGATCTTTGCTCAACATTTTGTCAATTCAGAAACGTAATTTTGGTAAGTCCGTACTTAATTACGGTTTGAGATGCTTTTATCGTTGAATTCTCAATTGTGAAATCGGCCGTAAGTTATACTAAGTCATGTGATAGTATATTTGTACAAAACGGCGTTATCATGTGAGTACACTGCCCAAACAAATTGTGGATATTCTGAACACCAAGCGACAATGTCACGTGATGTTCAGAGTGTCAAGTGAAGTATTAGTTCGTCTGCCAACCCCTTCGGGGATATACGGCGTGAACGTTTGAGTTTGAGTTCAGAGTTGAGATTTATGAATAAATTTTGTTAATATAAGTTACATAAATTGTTTGACCATATTTTTTTAAAGATTATGCATTTTCATCTGAGGTATTTTAACATTAGGCATTGTAAATCATAACCCGCTCTATTTAAAACGACTAGCTTTATTAAAAAACTTATAACGCTGAACGGATATTAGCTAACATTCACTCAGACGCATTCAATCCTGCAGCATTGCTGATCGTAGATACGCCGCAATACAAAACGGCGCGTTTTTGGAAACGGCTTGCCGTAATGTGATTTGGCGGTTTATGCAATCAGACTGCGACGTAGACATGGCGAAAATATTATAAAGTTTTTGTTTTTGTATATTTGAAAGAATCACTACAAAACCAATCTTCTTTTATTATTTTTACAAGAACAGATTGTAAGCATAAGATATATATAGGTAGATCCAAAATAGTTTTGACTGTGGCTTCGACGGTTTTTAGACTTGACGAAATATATTCTTGTGAGAAGGCTAGAGAGCATTTATGAGAACAATGATGAATGTAAGGGAAGCAAGAGATTTTGTCAGGATCATGCAAATGGACGATTAAAAGTCAATGCCTACATATATACGAATAAAAGGCGTACATATGAATAAGTAAGTATATAGTGATAGAAGACTTGTAGAGAAGTCAAATCCAGCCGTGAAAGCATGCAAGCATAAATTTTATGACCATAATTATTTATAACACAAAGAAAATATATAAAAAACTGTTTTTAAGTAAATGACTTGCATTTATTTTGCTAATAAATAGGTTTCTATTTACAGAAAACTTATAGGACTAGAATGGCATGACGTTGTTAGTGGTGGTAGGCGAGTTGAGCGGGGGCGGCGTGGTGGGCGGGCGCGGAGTGGCTCACGACGGCGTTGAAACCGCTGTGGTCGTCGGCGGAGTACTGCACCTTGCGCACGGAACCGTCAGCCTCCACGAGCGAGTACTCGCCGTGCACTGCGTCGCCGTCGCGGCTCTCGTGCTGGGACTTGTTGTCGCCGGTGTGCGAGTCGGCCACGGAGTACGTGTACTCGTATTTGGGGTGAGACTGTAACCAAATATCACATTGTCAGCAATCGGTGGCATGCAAATTTATCTACCATATAACTGTTTCAACATTGGCAGAACTTACGTCGTGTTCCTCCTCGTGGTGAGCAGAGACGAGCAGTTTAGCGGCGGGGGCAGCGTGGTAGGCGACAGCTGGGGCGGCGTGGTAGGCAACTGGGGCGGGGGCGGCGTGGTAGGCTAGCTGGGCAGGGGCAGCGTGGTAGGCGACGGGAGCGGCCACCAACTTAGCGGAGGGAGCTTGGTATTGGTGTTGCTCGTCGTGACGCACGATGCTCTGGGATGAGACGGCGGCGGCGGAGGAGTAGTGAGCTTTGGCGGGGGCGGCGTGGTACTCTACGGGGGCGGCGTGATAGGCGACGGGGGCGGCATGGTAGGCGACGGGGGCAGCGTAGTGCTGTTGCTGCTCGTCATGGCGGGTGATGCTCTGGGAGGAGACGGCGCCGCCGTGGGAGTAGTGCTGGGGCTCTGGGAGGAGACCGGCCTGGGCCACTGCCAGAACAGCGCACGCGGACAAGATCTGTAATAGATAAACGTTGTTTATAACACAACTATATTTTATAAATAAACATCACATTATTTTTCTATAAAAATTTAACTAAAATAAAATTTTGTTGCTTCCGATATTATTTTTCGTTCCTTTTTTCACTCAATTACAGCTAAACACTGCTCTCAATTTTAAGCACAGTGATACTTACTTTGCTGAACATGTTGCTTTATTAGATTAAAATACAACTGATGTATTGAATATGTGACGAGAGGTTTATATAGTGATCGAATTTTGGGTACGACAAGGTCGCCTTGACAGTACTACCAGTTTACTTTTGAAACATTTTGCACAAGCGACTTGTTACTTTCTTTGAATTTTTGGTTTACTTTATTCAAAAAACATGTCATATATTTTATTTTGAAGCTTTTTACATTTGATTGTTTAAATAATTTTTCAGTATCTATTAACTGGCCCGTCATTCAGGCTTTTCATGGAGAGATAACTTAATTTACGACATATAATACTTTTATTAATTTGCTGTCTTGTTTCGTTCTTGAAAACAATTACTATTTGCATCATTATGAAAACAAATAAATTTATGTTAAATTCAATTTTACAATACTTAATAAGCAACCCATTTATTTATTTTTATTTATTTATTTCAATAAGGCACACCGGCAGTTAACACAACAGACATAATAGTTGTTAATTTTACATTAATAAAAATTTAGTTGTGAAAACCCTTAAAGGCGTACACGACATTGTTTAATTATATTACCTTAACGACAACACTGACTAAACATATAATTATACTGTAACAATATATAAAACATGAAAAAAGTTTATAACAAAGTTAAAACTAGCGATGAAAAACAGGATTAACAAAATTAACATGGCAATTATTAGTATTTCTGACAATTTTTTTTCTTAAACAAACTAAAGGAGTCATGAAAGATGTCAATGTCTAATTTGTGGTTGTACATGTTATGAAGGTTGCATATCCTATTAATTGGAGAATGGGTTCCTAGGTTTGTGCGAGATTGAGGGCCACGAAATAGTTTCTTAATGGGATGTCTCGGAAGATGGTATGGAATAGGGAAAGAGATAGATTCGAGAATGTCAGGGCAATCCAATAAATTATTTAAAGTTTTGAAAAGAAATATTAAATCATGTATTTCTCGTCTATTGCGTAAGGAAGACATTTTAAAGAATTTAAGGCGGAGCTCATAAGGAGATCTGTGAGAAATATTGCGGGAAATGAAGGCTAGCTGACGAGTTAAAGATCTTTGTATGCTTTCGATTCGTTGTGAATGTACGGAATAAGATGGACTCCAAGCAGCAGAAGAGAATTCCAGATGACTCTGCACAAGAGAATTAAAGAGTAAAATTTTGGTCTCGGGCTTAAATTCCTTACTATTCCGTTTCACAAATCCTAGCATTTGTGCTGCTTTTTTCGTTATATTATCAATGTGAGATGAAAATTTTAGTTTGGAGTCAATAATTATACCAAGATCTCAAATTTCAGACACTTCAGTAAGTAAATCGGTCCCAAGACAATAATTGTAGTCGAGAGGATTTCGTTTACGAGTGAATTTTATGTGATAACATTTTTGTGCATTAATCGACATGTTGTTTGATTGACACCAATTCAAAATATTATTGAGATCATTTTGAAGAAGAAAACTATCTTCAGGAGATGTGATTGTTCTATAGATTTTGAGATCGTCAGCAAAGAGGGAGTGGTTACTATATTTTATATTGGGAGTAAGGTCGTTAATAAAATTAAGAAAAGAATAGGTCCTAAGTGCGAACCTTGGGGAACCCCTGATTCTGCATAAAAAATTCTAGATTCGTGGCCATTAATTCAAACAAATTGGTCTCTACTTTCTAGATAAGAATTAAACATTCTCATTGGGGTAAGCAAAGACTATTGATCGCCACTTTGTGCACCTGACGAACCTCTCTAGCTTTATTTACATCCATCCATCCATCCAAGTGTTTTAGAAGATTCTTATACATGCTCTTTTATTCTTCATACTTCCGACGAATTCCTATATGCCTCTATTTGGTCCAGATATATCCTCCGTGGGTCGTCCTCTAATCACATTACCTTCCACATTGGCTCATAGATCTCTTTCATCAATTTACTTTCATTTATGAGGATTAATGCAATGCAAATCAAAGGATGATAACATATCGTATTTAAATATCGAAGTGATGATGGTACAATGAACGGCCATAAAACAGCCTATCGTAACATGTAGACATATTAATATAACATAGTAATAATAACAATTCCTTTCAATTTTCTATCCCCATTCTTTCAAAACTTACTTCTTATACTCACGCCCATTGTTCCCATTGGCATAGGCAATGACTATAAATCGCCACTTTGTACGATCCAGGTAAATCTCTCTTGGTTCTGTTGCATTCATCATTCTTCTCATACATGCTCTTTTATTCTTCATACTTCGGACGCCGGCATTTTTGAGCACACACTCTATTTGATACAGGTGTGTCCTCCGTGGTCGTCCTCTATTCACATTACCTTCCACGTTGGCTCTATAGATCTCTTTCACCAAATTACTGTCATCCATCCTCTCTATGTGCTCAAACCACCTTAACATTCCTTTCTCTATCTTGCACACTACTTCATCTTTCACACCTAAATGTTCACGAATTACACTATTTTTCACTCTGTTGCACAACCTTACATTACAAATACTTCTGAGGGATCTCATTTCCACTGCATCCACTCTAATTTTATGCCCCTTTTGCCATACCCAACATTCACTACCATACATCAGCGTAGAAACCAGTACAGCATTGTGAACTGCCATTCACGCCTTTACAGACAGGGACAGGCTCGACATTAGACTATTTATGGCTCCATTTACCGCATTTCACTTTTTCACTCTCCTTTCAATATCTTCCTCGCATTTTCCGTCCCTTGTAAACAAACTTCCCAGATTTACAAACTCTTTCACTTGTTCCACTTTCTTGCCACCTATTGTAATCTCACATTCTGTCATACTTTCCTCTCTCCCGAACACCATTGATTTGGTTTTGTCCACATTCACTCGCCCTGCCCTTTCTCTCAAAAGACTTACACGCAATATTTACCATCTCTTGCAACTCATTTACCGTTGATGCAAGTAATACTTGATCGTCAGCGTGTAAGAGGCATATAATGATAAATCCTCCAATTCCCAGACAATAATCACTTTCGCGTAGTTCTTTCAAACAGTCGTCCATGAAAAGATTGAAGAGCCACGGAGAAGCTACACAACCCTGACGTACACTCCTAGAGATTTTAAACCAGTCCGTGTTTTCTCCATTTATTCTTACACATGCACTGGAACCCTCATAGAGTGACTCCAATGCACGTATAAGTTGGCTCCCCAAACCGAACTTGGAGAACACCTTCCACAAATTCTTTCTTAATACCCTATCATACGCTTTCTCCAGATCAATGAAGGTGCAATACATTTTTTGATTCTTTGCTAAGAAGTTCTCAGTGATGCGCCTTAAGGAGAAGATTTGATCCATACATCCCATCCCCTTTCTAAAGCCTGCTTGCACATCCCAGATTTTGTGATGAGTTTCTTTCATCACTCTTTCAATCAATACCTTATATTAGCATACAATTTACCGACAGCACTAAGTAGGCTAATACCACGGTAGTTTTTTGCTACCTGGCGTGATCATTTTTCTTTTCCTTTCCCTTTTCTTTCCTTTCTTTCAAAAGCGGCTCAATGTTTTCTAATTCTGGAGCTCTGGCTACCTATTTTGGCATTGAGTATACGTTTTGCAGCTTTAATAATATACATACAAACAAACATATACTTGAGTATATGTATCCATATAACCCTTTTTACCCAGTTTTAAATATAAGTTTCAAATATGTTTATTTAAAATTTAATCAAGTATATTCAAAAAGATAGCTCAAACTTAAGCCTTAGGGAGCAGAAAGAAAACTTTCAAAATATTGATTTAGAGACTTTTATGAATAAAGTTTGAGAGGGGAAAAATGCGTAGTCACGATGTCCAACCAATTTTAAAAACAGTGGATATAACTTTGTTGACACTTGACATCCCGATAATCAACTGCTTTAGGATTTTGGTAAAAAAAATGCAATTAAAATAGGTTCATGAGCTTGAGGTCTCTCCGCATATGGAACATCATCAAAAGTCATATTTCCGTGAGAAACATAAGAATGGCACGATAAAAAGCGCCCACTTGTCGTAGGTTTTATGTTTTTTTTTATTATATGAAATGATTGAATTGATTGAACTTTCCAGATAACACTGGTATTGAGTTCCAATTTCTTTTAAAGCTCGCATTTTATCTATCACAATTCAGTTGCAGTGTTTTAGTGATTTTACACATAACATTGTATTTAAGAATTTAGATCAGTTATGTGTCATGCCCCCTATCACATGAGTACACTGTCCAAGCAAAACGTGGGTACTCTGAACACCGGGTGACGATGTCACGTGATATTCAGAACTATAAGTACCCTTGCCAACCCCTTCGAGGATATACAGCGTGAATTTGAGTTTGAGTTGAGTTATTTTTCGTACGAGCTCTATTATTTTAAAATTTCTGTCGCTTACCTTATTATTCATTTATGATTGGATGGCACCTCTTTAGTACAATTGTATTAACTTGGTTAAAATTTGTACAAAACGTAGCAATTTTTTTTTGAGTAATTTGACATAACGATCGCATTGTTTGCTGTGTAGTGTCGGCTTAGAATAGCACTACCCCGTTTCTTCCGGTGGGTGTACGTAAGAGGCGACTAACGGTATTGGGGCTTTTAAAGGATTTTTGGGCGATGCGGTTGGAGACCCATCACCAACAACCTTTATTTCACCATCTTTTCCCCACGCAACTTCCAAAGGTGGCTGAGGAATGTCTCATTCCCTAGCTCTGGCTACCCCTTCAAGGGATTTATAGCCGTGAGTATATGCATGCATATGTATGCATGCATGCATGATCGCATTGTGTACAAGAAAGTTCTTCATCTGCAGCTGATGGCCATTTGTCTTTGCTTA
Source organism: Bedellia somnulentella (assembly GCA_963576735.1). Taxonomy (NCBI): domain Eukaryota; kingdom Metazoa; phylum Arthropoda; class Insecta; order Lepidoptera; family Bedelliidae; genus Bedellia; species Bedellia somnulentella. The sequence goes on along the minus strand of OY755176.1, from coordinate 13,691,671 downwards.
ATTTAGTCATTTTATCATTTTGATAGCGCTATGTCGTGTCATAAATATGCTACCGCCAGAAAATCTAAATATAATAAAACTGCCACTTAAATATTAAATTATATTTGGCCTCTTTTTAGTGCCTTTTTTATGCCGTGTAGTACCGTCTTAGTGGAGTGTCGTAAGAGGCGATTAAGGGTATGGAGCTTTTTTAAGTGGTTTTTGGGTGCTGGGGTTTGAGACTCATCACCTTCATTTCTTCCATCTTGTCCCTTATTAACTTCCAAATGTGGCTTAGAAGTTTTAGCTTTTAAGCTCTGGCTACCTCATTTTGGGATTTATAGCCGTGAGTAATTGTATGTATGTCTAGTTATTCTTGAGCAATGCGGTTGGAGGCCCATCACCACAGCCTCTATGTTACATTTTTTTTCCAACTTAACTTCTTAAACTGTCCAATGACGGCGATAGGCCTGCCCCCTATCACGTGAGTACACTGTCCATGCAAAACGTGGGTACTCTGAACACCAGGTGACAAAGTCACGTGATGTTCAGAAGTATTAGTACCTCTGCCAACCCCTTCGGGGATATTCGGCGTGAACGTTTATGTTTATGTTTATGTATGTTATGTCCAATGAATTTTTAATTCTGAAACTCTGGTTACCTTTTTTTGGTATTTATAGCCGTGAGTATAAGTATGTATGTAAATTATTAAAATTTAGCGCTATGCACGAATCACATACTTACTCATTTTTATTTTGATGTCGATTATGTTCCCAGCACCTTTACTTTTTTGTTCAATAAGTAGTTTTGTAGATAAGGTGATGGTCTTCATAAACCTCAAAAAGTATCAAAAAAGTAACGTACACTTGAATACATTTTGACGAACGCTGCCCATTCTATCTCAACGGCTGGTGTCTTCGTATTAAATTGTTGTTCTGATATTAATGTACTAAATAGAAATACATTTCGTCTCGTCTACTTTTATTTAAGACGGGAGCTTCTTATCTAGGGGTAAGTAAGTACATTGTAGATGTAGTCAAATCTGTTCTGCAATGTCTCTCATTGCTCAAACATATTTTACAATGTACGATAAGTTTTACAGTAGTAAATATTCGGTTAATCATTTAAATATCTTGAATGCGTCAAACAAAGTTTTACAGTACGACGTGAAAGCTCAGTGAGTAGACCACCACTTATCGTGCAGACGACTAGTGTTCTAATCCCAGGTTGGGCCTGCTCCAATTTGTCTTTTCTAAAGCCATAATGTGTGGTTAATTTATCATAATTGTTAACGGTGAGGGAAAACATCGTAAGGAAACCCATATGGCTGAGTTGTACTAAGTCATGTGACAGTGTATTCGAACAAAACGGCGGCGATAGGCTTGCCCCTTCTCACGTGAGTACACTGCCCAAGCAAAATGTGGGTACTCTGAACACCAGGTGACAATGTCACGTGATGTTCAGAAGGAAAAGTACCTCTGCCAACCCCTTTGGGGATATTCGGTGTGAACGTTTGAGTCTTGAGCCTTGAAAATTTTATCTTGAAAATTATTAAAAAAAAAATGCCCAAATATACAATGTGGTTCCAAAACATAATTTGAATGGCTTCAGAAATGAGAATTGCAATATTCAAATTTACAATCAATCAATCTGATTATGATCACAAATAAAACAAAGACATAGACCATAACTTTGCTGTATAGAGCTTTGAAAATTTACGCTCACCGAAGAAGAAGTTAAAAGAACTATTAAATGGTTCCCATTTATTTTGCAAATAAATAGGTTTCTATTTAAACAAATCTTAAAGGACTTCAATGGCATGATGTTGTTAGTGGTGGTAGGCGAGTTGAGCGGGGGAAAGGTTGTTATAGTAAATAATTTTGGAAATCTTGCAACAATCTACGAATTTGGATTTCTAAAAAGTAGATAAGGTAAAATCATCAAAATGCTAATCGATATAAATAAACAAGTGGAAACCAAAATAATAAATAAAAATATTGAAAACTTTCATTTATTTTGCTAATAAATAGGTTTCTATTTACAGAAAACTTATAGGACTAGAATGGCATGACGTTGTTAGTGGTGGTAGGCGAGTTGAGCGGGGGCGGCGTGGTGGGCGGGCGCGGAGTGGCTCACGACGGCGTTGAAACCGCTGTGGTCGTCGGCGGAGTACTGCACCTTGCGCACGGAACCGTCAGCCTCCACGAGCGAGTACTCGCCGTGCACTGCGTCGCCGTCGCGGCTCTCGTGCTGGGACTTGTTGTCGCCGGTGTGCGAGTCGGCCACGGAGTACGTGTACTCGTATTTGGGGTGAGACTGTAACCAAATATCACATTGCTAGCAATCAATTTCATACAACATTATCAACTATATAACTTTTTCAACATTGGCAGAACTTACGTCGTGTTCCTCCTCGTGGTGAGCAGAGACGAGCAGTTTAGCGGCGGGGGCAGCGTGGTAGGCGACGGCTGGGGCGGCGTGGTAGGCAACTGGGGCGGGGGCGGCGTGGTAGGCTAGTTGGGCAGGGGCGGCGTGGTAGGCGACGGGAGCGGCCACCAACTTAGTGGAGGGACCTTGGTATTTGTGTTGCTCGTCGTGACGCACGATGCTCTGGGAAGAGACGGCGGCGGCGGAGGAGTAGTGAGCTTTGGCGGGGGCAGCGTGGTACTCTACAGGGGCGGCGTGGTAGGCGACGGGGGCAGCATGGTAGGCGACGGGGGCAGCGTAGTGCTGTTGCTGCTCGTCATGGCGGGTGATGCTCTGGGAGGAAACGGCGCCGCCGTGGGAGTAGTGCTGGGGCTCTGGGAGGAGACCGGCCTGGGCCACCGCCAGAACAGCGCACGCGGACAGGATCTGTAATAGATAAACGTTGTTTATAACACAACCTACTTTTATCAAATCACCACATATGTTTTCTTTAAAAATTTCACTAAAATACAACTTCGTTGCTTCGGTATCACGTAAAAGAACAGCAACACTTACTTTGCTGAACATGTTGCTATGTTTGATTAAGATACAACTGATGTATTGCACATGTGACCAGAGGTTTATATAGTGATCGAATTTTGGGTCCAACAAGGTCGTCGCGTTGGGTCAAAACTGATAACCAGTTTACCAGTACTTTTGAGACAGCCTGCACGAGTGACTGATCACTTTCTCAGGATAAACTTTGACTTAATATTTGTCGTCGTAAAATTTTTGTCTTTACCTAGAAGAGTTACTATAACGTTTATAATAAAAAAAAATATTAAAAATACATACATATACTTACGGCTATAAATCCCTTAACGGGGTAGCCAGAGCTTTACATTAAGAAATTCCTCGGCCACTTTTGGAGGTTGATTGGGGAAGAGATGGTAATAATAAATAAATGTTTTCGATGACGGGTCTCCAGCCACATCGCCCAAAAATCACTTAAGATGCCCTTAGTCGCCTTTTACGATCACCCACGGTTAGAAATGGGGTAGTGTTATTCTTAGCCGACACTACACGGCACATTTTTTAAACATTCTTTTTACGGCGATAGGCCTGCCCCCTATCACGTGAGTACACTGTCTAAGCAAAACGTGGGTACCTTCTCTGGACACTAGATGGCGCTGCCATGTGAGTTCAGAAGTATTGGTACCTCTGCCAACCCCTTCGGGGATAAACGGCGTGAACGTTTATGTTATGTTATGTTATTCTTTTAAAACTTTAATATAAATAAGTGTAACTTGAATTCTCAAGATGCAACAAAACAATTTGACATTTAAAAATCAGCTTTTTGTGAAATATTTACTCATTTTTCAATGTCAAGGTGAAGATGGTACAATGAACGGCAAAACACACGGTTGATTTTGTACATTTAATAAATTTAATGGTAATTGGTAACTTGTAAGTATTGAGTGAGCATGTTCTTTTAATGAAATAGTTTAAAATTTTAAATGTTTAGTTTAGTTTTATCTTAGTTTTTTTCTTGTTAACATTTAAGTATTAATTCTACAGATTTTATATAATTTAATTTATTGTAACTAAAAATGTACATTCTATATATATTAACAAAATTATAAATATTAAATAATAAAATAGAATTAAAATTGTTAATAATGTAAATTTGGAATACTAATGATGATGATGAAATAAATATGTTACCACACTATGCCGCGAATCGGAGGACCGACGCTGTCCCGTTACAGGCCCTACGGGGCTTACTAGGATAGGTCGAAATGTATTGTGTTTTTGTAATGATGGATCAAATAAATGTTTTTTTTGTTTTTTTTTTAATGTCTTAGACAAAATATTTAACTTAATGCTAATAACAAGTTTCCACATGTTATTATCTATATGGATTAATATATATAATAATAAAATCACAATAAACCATTTTGCGCACACTAAATGTAAAACAAATTTAACATCACACTGCGGTAAACTTGCGTAAAAAATGGACAATGCAACAAAACATAAAAAATAAAATATATATCTTAAATGACATTGCATAAAACAAACTAACTTTCGGAGAATTGATTCACCAGAGCCGATCTTATAGAATGAGCACTAGAACTTCATATGTCAACATACAAGTCAATATCGTTTATGCTATGCGTAGATCTAATAACAAAAGAGTTGTTACTATAATTAGTGTTTACTTTGGGTTCGATCAGTGGTGTATGCTTTGTAATATTACTGTTTGGAGCACTGATTTTAAATTTAGAGAGCAGTGTACTGCAGTCTAGACTATACTTTGCAACTCTAAAACTACACTCTTGTGTACCGGGGTAATAAACGCCGACTTCCATATGCTAGGGATATAACCCTCCGAGAGAGACCGTTTAAATAATATTAAGAGAGGGGTAGTGAGCGCCCCCCCACAATTAACAATAAATAGAGGCGGTATAAGGTCTGGCCCCCCAGCTTAGGGTCATAGGGCCAAACATAAGGTCAACTCCTGGTTACACAAAATATGTGATAACATCTTGCATATTTGAATTGAACTATTTAATACAAATCATAATGGTTAATCACCATTGAATCCCACTTGCATAAATTTGCCGTTGAACCCTATAAATATTCCGACGATCTGTTGGACCACCTCAATGATAAGTAAACATATCCAATAGCATTAATGGAACCGCCAATTCCATTAATCTTTAATTTATCTTTCTCTATCGGAATATTTAATTCTAAAATATGTTTATATTTAATTGCACAGATAGAAGCTCCTGTATCAACTAAAAATGAATAACTAAATTGATTTACATATAACTCTAAACAACATGTACTGTCACTAGCAAACATACTTTCACAGTTAGTCACGAAAAAACTTGTGCTGTAAAAGGTTCATTTTCCCTATTAACGTTCAAATCCTCATTCAATACGTGAACATTCGCATTTTTACGTATCCCATGTTGCCTTTGATTTGATAACCTATTATTGTAATGGTGGTACTTACCTCTAAATGTCGACCTCGGCTGACCTCGCGAAAATCTCTGGTAACCACGACCTCTGCTAAATGATGAACTGCGATAGTAAGGGGGTGGGCAGATGTTCACATTGTAACCTCTACCTCTAAATGGAACATTTTGTTTGAATGCACCGTGACTATTTTGTCCTCTAAAAGAACCTCTGAAACGATTATTTATACTATTACGCATATACAACATATCTCATCTCCAGTACCAGATGGCATACATACTTCCTCTTCCACGGCTGCCTGGATCGCGTCTTTTAAGGAGTCGAAGTTACGAGCTGAAATTATCATGCTTAGTCTACGATTGTGTAAACCGTCAGCAAAACGTTTAATTGCCTGTTTTTCGTTAAGAGGTTGTAAAATTTTCAAATTTTCCTTTTTTCCACCGGATTGCGAAATATTAAGATTCATGAATATTTCTGAAAGTTCCTTTCCAAATTCATCAATAGTCCTTTGATCCTGTCTTAGAGATTGTAATTTGTTCTGTAACGCTACCGGGCTCCTTTTTGGTAATAGAGTTGTGTTTATATCTTTTAACAAATCTTCAACGCAATCATAAGAAGAGTTCAATTTAATTTTTGCATTTTGAGACAATCTATTTTTTAAAACGAAATTAATTAATTGTTTCTGACAAATTGGATTATTAAGCAGAGAACTGTAATATTCGATTCCATCGATGAGTTGTTTTATTGTGTTTTCGTCTTTATTTGTCAAAATCGGTAATAAGCTAAGCGCCGTTTTTAAATCAAATTCCATTTTTAACCGACTTCAAAAAAGGAGGTTCTCAGTTCGAATGTTTGTATGTATGTATGTATGTATGTATGTATAATTGTCCGCGATTATCTCGAGTTTGGCTTAAGCTATTTGGATGCGGTTTTCAGAACAGTATTCGTTACATTTAGGAGAAGGTTTTAGTGCCTTAACCGACCAAAAAAAGAAAGGAGGTTCTGTGTTTGACCTGTATGTATGTCTGTTGGTCCGCGATTATCTCACGTTTGGCTTAAGCTATTTGGATGCGGTTTTCAGAAAAGTATTCGTTACATTTAGAAGATGGGTTAAGTGATTTAACCGACTCTAAAAGAAAGGAGGTTCAGTGTTTGACCTGCATGTATGTATGTTGGTCAGCGATTATCTCGCGTTTCGCTTAAGCTATTTGGATGCGATTTTCAGAAAACTACTTGTTACTTTCAGGACAAGGTTTTAGATCACCGTCTCAAAAAAGGAGTTTCTGAGTTTCACCTATAAGTATGTATGTAAGTTTGAAGGTTCTTAGTTATTATTAGACAAAGAGTTATCAGTTTATGTTATTACATTCAGGAGAAGGTTTAAGTTCTTTAACCGACTCGAAAAAAAGGAGGTTTCTTAGTTTGAAATATAAGTATGTATGTAAAGTTATCAATACTAGACAGAGATTTATCAATATATGTTAATAAAGTTTTTTATTAGTAATAAACAGAGTTACTAAATTATTAAACAAAAAAGTATATAAAAACATGAATAAATTACTCTTAATTATATTGAAGAAAAAAATATATATATTGCAACATCATGTTTTTCATCCTGGTCATTTCAATCAAGGCTCTTTCGTCATGGGGATGGTTAAGTAATTTCTTTGAATCTATATCACTTAAAGCCATCTCATCAAGGGATTTTACACGACTCAACGCTACATATATATAAGAGTGTTTCTTCGCATTTGTGATAGGTGAACTTCTCTTTGCTCATCTGTTTCGGCAGCAAGAGCAGCACGCTGACGATCTCTCTCATTCTGAAGGGCAAGCACGAGTTATCGACACGATAACGGTTAGAATGAGATGGTAGTATACGATACTAAGTAAGTGCGTAAAAGATGGCTGCTTTATCCCACGCGATAACTAGTTTAAATACGGCTCGTGCTTGCCCTGCTGAAGTCTTTGTTTTTTTTCGATGGGTGTTTCGTTCTCCCTTACGCGACTTTTCCTTAAAGCATCCTGTAAACAAAATAGTAACAAGTAAGCTAAAGTCATAATAACAAATATTATAACTACCTGTTAAAAAAACTATAAAATAAACGGACAGTAAAACTTATCTCTAAAAAACTATCACTAATTCACTAAAAAAACTCAGAGTGATTTAAGAACTTATCACTAAAAAGTATAAAATAAAAAACAAAAACAAAAACTTCAAATTAAAAACGAAACAGAAAAATTAAATATTATTATTTTTTATTTAAAAAAGAACCGCCTTCAAAAATCCAACTGAAAAGTATAAAATAATTTTTATTTATTTTATTATGTACAACTCTATTCAACTTCTTCTTTTTGAAGTCGGTGCCAAACAGACAAATCCAAAATGAAAATTGCTACATAGAGAAAACCATACGAATAATAAATCAATCAATAGTGCCTCAACAACAGTAGGTAACACAATCGCGCTCAAAAATCAAGAAATTTCATCCGCTCGCAACGACGTCGCTTTATAAAGGATGGAATTGGGGGACAGTGAGCGGTGCTTAGCCTGGTGTGCATGCGTCGCACTCCGCAGAGAAATTATCATAATATACATGTCACCGTAAAATTGTAAATACTAGTAAATTATAATTTTAGATAGATAGCGAGATAGTAAACTAACGTTAGGTTAGGTTATGTAAGATTATCAGATTTCAAACTAACGGAATTAACAAATCGACAGAGACATGCATGCACCGAGTTGGCACAACCAATACTTCTAACACTTTGTAAAAAGACGATCGAGAATCTAAATCAATACATAGTATGAAACAAAGTCGCTTTCTCTCTCCCTGTCTGGGATATAGGGACATCCTTATGTATACTTTAATCTGTAAAACTACGAAATGAACTTTGATGCGATTTTTTTTATTAATTGATTAAAAAGGAAGGTTTATAAGGATGACATACGCTGATGGGGTGGGGAACTCACTCAACTTGGGCGGGCCACTAATATTCGTTCTTCTTTGTCATGAAAATTGGTTTGGCACCGACTTCAAAAAGAAGAAGTTGAATAGAGTTGTACATAATAAAATAAATAAAAATTATTTTATACTTTTCAGTTGGATTTTTGAAGGCGGTTCTTTTTTAAATAAAAAATAATAATATTTAATTTTTCTGTTTCGTTTTTTAACGTGTTTAAATTACTACTAGATAAGTCACCAAATGTATTATTACTACAAACGGGCTTTACATGTAACTTATCACAAAAATGTTGAATTTCTAAATAATACTTTTTTATATTTTCACAATTATTCGTTATTAATGTCAATATTTCTCCTGTAAATTTTTATTTTTCTATTTCTGATTCAATTACAGGAATAAGTAAAGTGTATCTATTAAATATATTGGTCGCTTGTTGCAACACTTTTTCCAATTTTTCCGGAGTTCTCTTTTCGTAACTCAACTTATTTAAGTTTTCTTTTATAGACTTTAAATTAATGCCGATATCATTTAGCTCTTCGGCCATAATAAAAACATAAACACACTTTTATACCTACGCAGTACGCATATTAACAAAATGTGAAATGTAAATGAAATTTAACATTACCTTATTTTATACTTCTTACTAACACTTCACGTATTAAATCAGTACTTAAGGTCGTTATGTCTTTAAACGTACACAATCACTTATTAATCACATTAGTTTTTATGGTTGGTCTCCGGATCTTCTACATGAGGAACAAACCCCTTTATCGGCTGGAACGATCGCTCTGGCGTGCGAAAAACTGGTATTCATGTTTTGGCGCATAATCTGACTATCGATCCAATCATGGTGACACTTCCTGTAGCATTTGTACACAAAATATGTGAGAGCTACCAGCAATATCACAAGAATAGCTACCATCACTGTGCTGATAGCCGAAAGATGGAATTGTAATTGTTCGCTACTTGCAGTATTCGTTGCTCCAATGCCATTTTGATTGATGGTCACTTCTTCAGGTTGGGGCGCGTTATTATTGCCCATTTTTAGTTATTCGCAAATTTATCGATGTTAATTAACACATTTTTGCGTAATTTCTTTCACTTTCCATTACAAATAGTGTGATTACGGTGCGCTAGCAGCGCACTCCTAAATATGGCTTGGCAGGGTCGCCATGTAAGGTTGTGGGTATCAATTGAATAAAACACTCTGACTGCTGGATTAAGACTGTCTATATTTGTCTTAGGTATTCGGTAATATACATGATTACATACTAAGTTATAGATATATGAGTATCTATACTACAAACAAATGCCGTTCGATTTCAAATGTTCAAAAGCGAATAAAAATAGTACTTATAAGATTATTTTTTTTGTAATGAAATGGCGGTAAATTCCATTGTAAGCCTATTTTTTCTCACGGTTGTCTTTATAAGAATGTTTTTTTACGACTTTTTTGAGTGATTATTGGGAGATATGGCTAGAGGCCCATCACCAACTCTTTTCCCCACTTAATACTTAAGTTAGGTGGCTAAAGAATTTCTTATTCTACATACATACATATACTCACGGCTATAAATCCCTTAACGGGGTAGCCAGAGCTTTGGAATGAAAAATTCCTCAGCCACTTTTGGAAGTTGATTGGGAAAAGATGGTAATAATAAATGTTTTTGGTGACGGGTCTCCAACACATCGCCCAAAAATCACTTAAAAAGCCCCTATACCCTTAGTCGTCTCTTACGATCACCCACGGGTAGAAATGGGGTAGTGTTATTCTAAGCCGACACTACACGGCACTTCTTATTCTAATTTTAAATTTTAGCTGTGTAGTGTCGGCTTAGAATAACACTACCCCATTTCTGCCGGTGAGTCTACGTAAGAGGTGACTAATGGTATTGGGGCTTTTAAGGGATTTTTTGGGCGATGCGGTTCGAAACCCATCACCAACAACCTTTATTTTACCATCTTTTCCCCACTCAACTTTCCAAAAGTGGCTGAGGAATTTCTAATTCCTTAGCCCTGGCTACCCCTTCTAGGTATTTATAGCCGTGAGTATATGTAAGTATGTATGTAAGTACTTTATTATTATTTTTAATTAACTTCTGTAATTAGTATATTTATCCAGTTATATAATGTAGAATTATTAATAAGTAATAAATAAAAGATAAATAAAGGAAAGAAAAATTTCGACATCCACCGGCGGGTTTCGAACCCGTTCTTTCCTTTATTTATCTTTTATTTATTAGTAATCCACATATGAGTTTTTCATGTCAAAAACATTCAAATTATTGTGATGTTTCAATTTTTGTTCGTAAATATATATGTATGCAGTGCAGTGCCATGGTTGCAATCAAGGTTCATGTTATAAAACATAAAATACCTATGATCTGTGCCATCTTGAACTTCACCACATGAAATCAATTAACGATTTAAACTTGAATTAATTTTATGCAACTTGGAGCATAATACAAAAGGTTGTTATAATTAATAATTTTGGCAATCTTTGAACAATCTTTGAATTCGGATTTCAAAAAAAAAGATCCAGTAAAATCATGAAAATGCTAATCGCTATAAAGAAACAAGTGGAAACCAAAATAATAAATAAAATATTGCAAACTTTCATTTATTTTGCTAATAAATAGGTTTCTATTTACAGAAAACTTATAGGACTAGACTGGCAGGACGTTGTTAGTGGTGGTAGGCGAGTTGAGCAGGGGCGGCGTGGTGGGCGGGCGCGGAGTGGCTCACGACGGCGTTGAAACCGCTGTGGTCGTCGGCGGAGTACTGCACCTTGCGCACGGAACCGTCAGCCTCCACGAGCGAATACTCGCCGTGCACTGCGTCGCCGTCGCGGCTCTCATGCTGGGACTTGTTGTCGCCGGTGTGCGAGTCGGCCACGGAGTACGTGTACTCGTATTTGGGGTGAGACTGTAACCAAATATCACATTGTCAGCAATCGATGTCATACAACATTATCAACTATATAACTGTTTAACATTGGCAGAACTTACGTCGTGTTCCTCCTCGTGGTGAGCAGAGACGAGCAGTTTAGCGGCGGGAGCAGCGTGGTAGGCGACGGCTGGGGCGGCGTGGTAGGCAACTGGGGCGGGGGCGGCGTGGTAGGCTAGTTGGGCCGGCGCGGCGTGGTAGGCGACGGGTGCGGCCACCAACTTAGCGGAGGGAGCTTGGTATTGGTGTTGCTCGTCGTGACGCACGATGCTCTGGGAAGAGACGGCGGCAGCGGAGGAGTAGTGAGCTGGGGCGGGGGCGGCGTGGTAGGCGACGGGGGCGTCGTGGTAGGCGACGGGAGCAGCATGGTAAGCGACGGGGGCAGCGTAGTGCTGTTGCTGCTCGTCATGGCGGGTGATGCTCTGGGAGGAAACGGCGCCGCCGTGGGAGTAGTGCTGGGGCTCTGGGAGGAGACCAGCCTGGGCCACCGCCAGAACAGCGCACGCGGACAAGATCTGTAATAGATTAACCTTGTTTATAACACAACCTACTTTTATCAAATCACCACATTATGTTTCTTTAAAAAATTCACATAAATACAACTTTGTTGCTTCCTCTTCATGTTAAAGAACAACAATACTTACTTTACTGAACATGTTGCTTTGTTTGATTAAGATACAACTGATGTATTGCACATGTGACGAGAGGTTTATATAGTGATCGAAATTCGGGTCCAGCAAGGTCGTCGCGTTGGGTCAAAACTAATAACTAGTTTACCAGTACTTTGGAGACAGCCTGCACGAGTGGCGGATCACTTTCTCAAGATAAACTTTGACTTAATATTTCGACGTCGCCGAAGTTTATTTTTACCTAATTAAATTATTGTTATGTGATTTATAAATTTTGCACTCATTCAAAAATTTATTAATAATATAAAAATGAATGTAACATTATTTGTTTTTTTTTCTGCTTGTAAAATTCTCAAGACCTAACAAAACAATTTAACATTTCAAAATATATCTTCTCAATTAATTTAAATCAGTGTTGCGTGAAATATTTATTCGATTTTCAATGCATGCATGGTGAATATGGTACGATGAACGGCCATCCCACAGATAGGGTCAACTACTCATTACACAAGAACATGTGATAGCAACTTGTATATTTGAATCGGACTATTTTATACAAATCATAATGGTACATATTACCCGAATCCCACTTGGACAAATTTGCCGTTGAATCCCATAAACAATTGCCGTTTGATCTTTAATGCTCAAAGGTGAATAAAAATTAGTACTTATAATTTTTTTTGTAATGAAATCGAGGTACGAGTATATTCCATTGTAAACCCCAAATACGAGTACACTCGTACATAACTCGCAGCTTTCGTGAATGGCAACGGTAATAGTATTGGGATTTTTTAAGTGATCATTGGGCGATATGGTTAGGGACCCATTACCAGCCCTTTTACCTACCTAACTTACGTAGGTGGCTAAAGAATTTGTTATTCTGAATTCAGGCAACTCTTTTTTGTTATTTAAAGCCGTGACCATACAAAGATAGATTGTAAAATATCTGTGAAATATACATATTGATGTTCTATTTGTGAACACGCCTATCTATTCATGAATCATTATATAGGTATAGAGACAGACCTGCAAATTTTAACTTTTATTTTCCCCTTTTGGATTTGAATGCTGATCTTGGGGTATTTTGGTGCGTAGATTACGAATATGTACTTGGTTTTTTTCTATCACCCTCAGTTTTTTGAAAAATCCCTACTTTGTAAAATTGAAAAAAAACACGACTTTATTTGAGTATTTATTTTTTATTACAATTAAGAAACAATTACATGACTTTAAAACATTAAAAATATATTTGGGGGACAATAAAAAAATAAATAAAAATATCAAATACTTTTGTGGTATCTTGCTTTTTTTTCACTGAAGCTCCGATTGTGAGATTTTCGCTTGAAATTGCGACTTGCATCATCTCGCTTTAACAGCCAACAATAGTCTGCCATCATTGTTTTATTCCACTTTCCCTGATAGCGACGTTCCATCTCCTTCAAATCCTGGTGAAATCTTTCGCCTTGCTCTTCACTTACAGCTCCCAAGTTATCAGGAAAGTAGTTCAAATGTGAATTAAGGAAATGAAGTTTAATGCTCATCGAACATCCCATTTTTCCGTAATTTTCAATCATTTTCTCCACAATTTCTTCATAATTTGGGCTTTTGTGGTTTCCTAGGAAATGTCTTGAGATCAAAGGTATTGTTCTTTCCTTTTGACCACTTTCGAAGTTCACGAACGCACGTCGTACAAACTTTATGTGGGACCCACTGTCTATCTTGATTGGCAATTGTTAGGCCAAAATACATATTGTAAACATTACTTATGAATTCAGTAATGTTATGCTGCTGTTTTCTCAGCATAAACTGCCCACAAATGTAGCAAAAATTGTCCGGAGAGTTTAAACACTTTCGCGATGACATTTTTCAAGTGAGCGTTATGAATTGCACAGAAGTACTGATTTGTAGAAAAAATGATATTGCTATTTATACAAAAAATATATCATCTACCTTCATTAACTCTTTTCTAACGATTTAAGTGAATTTTTATAAAAAAAAACATTAAGTCTACTAGAAACGAGGTATTTAGCAAATGACTCAAAAATCCTATTTTTTTTATAATAAAGGTATGTCACTTAGTTAATTAAGTTTTATTTAACTAATTTTATATTTATTAGACCTCATTAATTAGTGTCTAATGCATTCAGTGCATTTTTTGTTTAATTCGAATCGATTTAAATAAAATATTATTTAAAAACTAGGAAGGCCTAGGTAATTTTGGAAAAATTAAACGATGCTAAATAACTAAAAAACCTGACGTGATGGAATTTTTTAAATATTTTTCCTGTAATCAGCGCCCCAAAATCTATCCAAATCAGTCATCAAAACTGAAAGGGGAAAACCATTGCAGACCTGTGGAATTAATTTGTAAAAAAAAATGGAGTTGATTTCGTGCTCATCATCATAGTCATCAGTGATGAATACCATCTTCTTCGCCAACGATATAAAACAAATTCATAAATAACATAACCAACGTGATAGCTCAGATTATGTCTGTTGTGTTAACTGCCGGTGTGCCTTATTTAAATAAATTAATAAATTTAGAACATAAGCCTATCATGCAGAGAGGCATCGCGTCGGTCGGTTTGCTCCCCAAGTCGGGCCTACAACACTTTGTGTGTCTTCTAGAGTCATATGTTCGGATAATTTATTTTGGTAGTTACAGGTGAGGGAAAATATCGTGAGTAAACCCACTAGACTAATAAATAAAGAAAAGAAAAATTCCGACACCAGCGGGGATCGAACCCACGACCTCCGGGTATATACGCCCCCGTCGCTCTGCCAATTAAGCTACAGTGTCAATGGCATTGCTCTGTAGTTTCGGCTTAGAATAGCACTACCCCTTTTCTTCCGGTGGGTGTACGTAAGAAGCGACTAACGGTATTGGGGCTTTTTAAGGGATTGTTGGGCGATGCGGTTGGAGACCCATCACCAACAACCTTTATTTTACCATCTTTTCCCCACGAAATTTCCATAAGTGGCTAAGCTCCTAAATTCCTCAGCTCTGGCTACCCCTTCTAGGGATTTATAGCCGTGAGTATATGTATGTCAATTGCATCTAATGCGAAACAGTTCTTTAACTTGATTCTTTAACACTTTTTAAGTAGTATTAGCGTTCCCTACCTCCGATTTTTTACATACTCGGAAGGCCACTTATCTTCGGGACGATGGGTAGTGGTCTCAAATTTTGACACCAGCGGGGATCGAACCCACGACCTCCGGCTAAACGCCCCGTCGCTCTGCCAATTAAACTATAGTGTCAATGGCTTCTATTGCAAAATTGTTCTTTCCCTTGTTTCTTTTAAACTTTTTAAGTAGTATTAACGTTTTCTACCTCCGATTTTTCTTCGGGGCGACGCACAGTGGTCTCAAATTCGCGTTTCATAGACATTCAACATATTATTTTTAATTGACGCCTTTTTTGCTCAGATGTGATTGAGAATATCTAATATACACCTTATACAATGAACTTTCAGGTTTATAATCTTTAATAGAGCAATCAGATTTTTCATCGAAGACGACTTCGGCCCAACTCCGACCATTTATTACATCACCGGGGATTATACCGACATTACATTACCGCCAATTATCACATTGTAAAAAAAATAGTATAAAATGAATTAACTTGTGTAATTAGTACATTTATCCACTTATATAATGTATAAATATTGTTAATTTTTAAGAATTTTACTACTTTTGTTTGTAAATATACATTTTCAGTGCCAAGGTTGCCATCACGGCTCATGTTATGAAACATGAAATACCTATGATCTGTACCATCTTGAACATCACCACATAAATTCAATCAACGATTGAACTTGAATACATTTTATGCAACTTGGAGCAAAATGAAGAAAGGTTGTTGTAGTAAATAGTTTTGGCAATCTTGCAACAATCTTCGAATTCGGATTTCTAAAAAAAAAGCCATGGTAATATCATTGAAATGCTAATCTCTATAAAGAAACAAGGTGGAATCCAAAATGATAAATAAAATATTGAAAACTTTCATTTATTTTGCTAATAAATAGGTTTCTATTTACAGAAAACTTATAGGACTAGAATGGCATTACGTTGGTTAGTGGTGGTAGGCGAGTTGAGCGGGGGCGGCGTGGTGGGCGGGTGCGGAGTGGCTCACGACGGCGTTGAAACCGCTGTGGTCGTCGGCGGAGTACTGCACCTTGCGCACGGAACCGTCAGCCTCCACGAGCGAGTACTCGCCGTGCACTGCGTCGCCGTCGCGGCTCTCATGCTGGGACTTGTTGTCGCCGGTGTGCGAGTCGGCCACGGAGTACGTGTACTCGTATTTGGGGTGAGACTGTAACCAAATATCACATTATCAGCAATCGATGTCGTGCAAATTTATATTAAATATAACTGTTTAACATTGGCAGAACTTACGTCATGTTTCTCCTCGTGGTGAGCAGAGACGAGCAGTTTAGCGGCGGGAGCAGCGTGGTAGGCGACGGCTGGGGCGGCGTGGTAGGCAACTGGGGCGGGGGCGGCGTGGTAGGCTAGTTGGGCAGGGGCGGCGTGGTAGGCGACGGGAGCTGCTACCAACTTAGCGGAGGGAGCTTGGTATTGGTGTTGCTCGTCGTGACGCACGATGCTCTGGGATGAGACGGCGGCGGCGGAGGAGTAGTGAGCTGGGGCGGGGGCGGCGTGGTACGCTACGGGGGCGGCGTGGTAGGCGACGGGGGCAGCATGGTAGGCGACGGGGGCAGCGTAGTGCTGTTGCTGCTCGTCATGGCGGGTGATGCTCTGGGAGGAGACGGCGCCGCCGTGGGAGTAGTGCTGGGGCTCTGGGAGGAGACCGGCCTGGGCCACCGCCAGAACAGCGCACGCGGACAAGATCTGTTATAGATAAAAATGGTTTATAAGAGAACCTAATATCGTCCAAATCACGATATTATTTATTGATCCTAATTTTACTCGTGTGTATGAGTAAAATTGCGCATAGTCCCTAATTTTAAGCACAATAATACTTACTTTGCTGAACATGTTGCTTTGTTTGACTAAGAAACAACTGATGTATTGAATATGTGGCGAGAGATTTATATAGTGATCGAATTTTGGGTGGAACAAGGTCGCCGGGTCAGAACTACGAGTAGCAACCAGTTTGTTTTTAAGACAAATTGCATGGGTGGCTAAACACTTTCATAAGTTTTTTTTAATAACTCTATTTAAATGAGTGAAAGAATAAAATTAAAAAAGAAATTCATTTATTTGATGGAAGGTGGCTTACATAAGATATTTTAACACAAATTTTTTGGTTCGTTTTATAACTTAAGTGAACTTTAATGCGACGTAAATTTGTGTTTTTTTATGTTACAAAGTGTTAATCAATGATTAATGTTTAAATACATTTCTTGTTACGTTACTATTATTTTTACCCTAATTATTTAATATGTTTTTTATTTTATTTTAATCCTTGAATTAGAAGACGAAGCGGTTCGAAGTTTATACTACCTTTTGATTTTCAACTACGTAGTCTCAATATTATCGGATATAAATTGATGTAACACACGAACAGACAGACATGAATGAAACCAATAAAGTTTCTTTTTTTGCCGTTCGAATACATCATAAAAATACGAAACCCTAAAAAGGAGTATTAAACATGGACTCACATCTTAAGCTTCACTGCTTAAATCATATACATCCGTTGTACGTTTATGAATGCAATGTAAAAGAAAGCTTTGTTTCAATGTCGAGGTGAAGATGGTTCGATGAACGGCCATTACACAGATGAGTCGGTCAACGACGCTCTCCACAGGTCAACATCTCGTAACACTTATACAATATACATAACAACTCGCATATTTTAATACTTAATTGTAAATGTTGCTGTGTAATATCGCCGATACTGTATCTACTTACAAAAACACTAATATATGCCTTTCCGCGATTATAGCAGTAGACGACTTAGGGTTTTAGAGCTTTTTAGAATTGAGCGATATGTGTATGTTGGTGAGAAATAACCCACTAATCATCCTAAAGTAACTTTTTTTTTAATTTGAATAGTCGGTTGCCCTACTTTGGAATATATAGAGCCGTAAATGCATGGATGTAAAGTAATACTTTATCCAAATTTATTGAGCAAATATGGTTGGTAATGTTTATTTAGACAAAAACGCAGGACGTATTAAAATCAAATAAAAAATGTGCTATAAAAGACAGTCGTCCCAAGTTTGATAAATAGAAGAAGATGTGTGAATTTATCGATGAGTTTAAATAAAATTCTAGCGTTTAAGCAGCAATCGAGTGGATCCACCTTCCCCTAATGATGTCAATTACATGCATGAAAAATTTAAATGAATCAAAATACTACCTTATTGCTAACTCACCTTAAGGACCTAGTGCATGAATAATTAAAAAAAAATTGAACAGCCATCGCCATTATTGGAATAGAACTATAATAATGTAAGTTTGAGTTGGCGCCAAACAATATTGAGTACATTTTTTGTTAAGTCGGAGATTTACATTGCATAGTCAATTTCATATGGTAAATGTCTTTCAATTAAAGGTTATTTTTGGTTAAAGGTCATCTGTATTTATTGGTTGTTTGGCACTGACTCATAATTACAAAGTTACACTTCCAGCTTAGGTAAAAAATAATAGATAAAAGATTTTTAACAGTTGTATTTTTATTTTATATATTGCTTGCTTATATATTGATAATTTATTTGCTTTATACACCCACACATTTTAAAAAAACAGACTGAACACTGAATCATTTGTTTTTTACCTACCCGTGGGATAGAGTAAGGTTTGTCTTTAAATTTAAATGGAGTACATTCAAGTATATATTTGTTAAATTAACATCAAGAAACTCTGTTAAAAGATTTAACAATCAGTGACGGAACCCACAATAATACTCAGTTCTAACACCGTTATGCCTAATAGAGTATAATTTCTAGTTACAAATTTACATGAGACTAATTATTACATACTCTTTCGAAGAAAATTGAATTGAAATTGAAATGAAACCCTGTCAAAAGCTTCGCGCGATATAAAAAAGCGACCCTTATTATGACTTTCTCCGTTTTTCATCGGTTTATAAACAGTATTACATACATACATATACTCACGGCTATAGATCCCTAGAAGGGGTAGCCAGAGTTAAGGAATAAAAAAATCCTCAGCTACTTTTGGAAATTTTAGTGGGGAAAGATGGTAATATAACAGTATTAATCAATGATATTATTGGGAATAAAAAGTTATTAAAAACAATCTTTTTGTCTAATATGAATACAATAGGCTATTTGACTAAGTTTTGAAAACTATCTAACGATGTTAATTTGTTTATAAGGAACCTTAAAAAAATATTTTTCTGTCTTCATTTTAGCTATTTTATTTAAAAAACTGAAAAAGAAAATGCAATATTCAAATGTGCCGCGAAAACGCGACTTAAAGTAATATGGCGGCTGTAGGACAAATGACGTCAATTTCGCGTTAACCACCAATGAGCGAAGCGATACAATGACAGTTTATGTGCAATCTACGTCATTATAGAAATAGCCAATCACGGTCGTTTTTAATCACGTGACAGTTGCATCAAAAATACTTATTTTAGAAGACGGATTTTAGTGAAATAATGCAATTTTTTTTATCTCGCATTATTACATGTTGCTCCAAAAAAGAAATATTAAGGCTTATGAAATAAAAGAAATGTATAATTTTATTACAGTCAAATAGCCTATTTCTAAAGAAAAAGGAGTGCAATGTCGGCCCACATATTGGTACTGAGCAAGGTCAGGGACGCCCAGTCGCATTGCTGACCGAGACTCGAATTACAGACAGGTATTTAATACAAGTTTCTTTCACTAGCTTTTGACTTTGACTCAACCGATTCGGGGAATCCGAAAGGTTTCGAATTACTCAAGGACACTTAATTTCAAAAGCCCTTAACAACTTTTGCTTCAGTAAATAGGGTTGACCTAAATACATATGGCAATAAATACAAAACCACAACATCATTATCTATACCGTACGAAATACTCCATTGTAGTTTAAAAATGTGAATCAAAAGAGCCGGCGATTAATTCTCAATATTTAAATTGCGTTTATTTAAGTAATTTATCGATACCTATTCAACTAACAAACATACAAATATTCTTTTAAACTTTAGTATAGCTACAAAAAGCCTCGAGGCATCGGCCTCCGTACGCCAGTTGTCATCGCACTCAACCGTGTTAAGTAACCAAGATTAATTACATTTAGATTGACAAATCCATTGTTAGAGTGAGAGCAAATACACAAACCGTACTATCTCATGTGTGAGCATTGAATGTTTTTTGAGGACTATTTACTGGTTTAGAATGTATATTTTTATTGAATAAAATGTAGTAATAAATGAAATTTGCAAACAAAAATTTTAGGGTAAAAACATGTTGTTGTTATTGATCTCCCCTATTATGTATGTAACAAAATAATTATAATATCACGTGAGTACACTGTCTAAGCAAAACGTGGGTACCTTCTCTGGACACTAGATGGCGCTGCCATGTGAGTTCAGAAGTATTGGTACCTCTGCCAACCCCTTCGGGGATAAACGGTGTGAACGTTTATGTTTATGTTTATTATAGAATAATATATAATTTATTGTATCATATGTTTGTTAATAGTTTATTTTTTTAAATTTAATAACTAGAAAATGATTATGAATTTATTGTGTAGATTAACGCATAGTTATCAGTTTCAGCATGTTGTTTGACATCTATCTCGCATGATTTTAATTTATTGAACTCTCCATTTAAAGGTTGTCTGGAAAAGATCACTTTTAGTGAGAAGACCGCCAATTGTACTTTTTTTTCATTCTGTTTATTTGTAAATATTTCTACATTTTGATGTACAATAAAGAGTTTTCGATTCTATTATTATTGTATCAATTTATAGTAATATTGACGTCAACTTTCTAGTCCTAAGAGCCAGCAATCTATGCCGCAAATATACAGATATTCGGATATGGTGAAACTCTAAGAGTTTCGTTAAATTTTTATTTGAAGGGTGCCTTATCATTAAGATATGGTTTTTTTATGAATAAATTAGATAAATTTACTCAAAGCGTATCATAATCATAATCAACTCAGCAAATAAACATCTTCTACGTTTCACTAATCCTAAAGATGGTTTTAACGACCGTTTCTGAGCTGCCCCCTTCCATCGTCTTGTTTCTTCATTAAGCTACAACTTTACTTTTTTGTATACTGAACTGATTTATGGTAGGCCTATGTACACTACATAGTGCAAAACGTGGTTTGCCACCGTAACACCTTAAAATTTTCATTGCCATGGGTTTTGAGTGTAATTGTCAACATGTTGTCATTAACGATTGATATTCGTGAGAAACAAGCTTCACAAGGTGATTAAAAAAAATTGTATTTATTTACAACAAACATGAGTAGAATGGTTGACAAATAAATTATATACGTGCTTTACATGTTCTGCCGAAGACCGGCGTGTAAATATTAAGCCGCCTAAAAGCTATAAAGACATAGACCGAGAAACTACTCATCACTGTAATATTGATTTTAACAGCGAGTCCTGATTTTTTTCTTGATAAATATGTATAAAATTATGATTAGCATCTTAGCCAGAACAATAACTTCGAAAAAGGTCGATTGGGACCTTTTAAGTTGGTAAGGTTTCGCTATCGTTGACATTATTTTACGTAAGCGATAAAATAAGTTAAGAATTTCAGGTTAAACTATCAGTTAAAATGCATTTTAAGAATGAGCTTATTAAAATAATATCTTATTATGCTATCTTCCTGATGGTTTGAAAAGGTTAGGTCAAGAACTCAAGTTCACAAGCCAACGTACAAGAGCTTCATCGATTAATTAGTACCACTAGCTGCATTAATAGTAAAATTGAAACATATTTACATAAATAGTAACAATTGATTTACGCAGCCAAATATATCTACAGCCTTATGATAAACGACCTTTGGTTATTCAATTGGTGAAAGGTCATTGTCGTTTTATGCACACTCGCCGGTTCAAGAGTTTAAGACATTAATTTGTATGTGTTTAATCATTTAAATCTCGATCTCGTGGTTTATTTGATATAATCAAGTGTAGCTTT
Organism: Bedellia somnulentella; assembly: GCA_963576735.1. Lineage (NCBI taxonomy): Eukaryota > Metazoa > Arthropoda > Insecta > Lepidoptera > Bedelliidae > Bedellia > Bedellia somnulentella. The sequence continues at coordinate 13,669,673 of OY755176.1, read as the reverse complement.
TTATTTTTTTGTTTAATGATAGTTTGCTCCTAAAGATTTTTTACGACCAAGGTATAATACAACACATATATAATACAAAGTAGCGCCTCCACCACCACCCCCGATTTCATTAATTTAATTAATGATTAAAGTGGCCTATTTATTCTATTTGAAGTCATAAAATACTTCTGCAAACTTAACTTCAGCTTAAAAAAAACTATATTTAAAATGTGAAAGTAAAACAAATATTAAAATTAACAATATTTACTTCTTTAATTATCGGTTGTACGTAAGAAGCGACTAAGGGTATTCGGGCCTTAAAAGTAATTTTTGGCGGTGGGGTTGGAGAACCATCACCAAAAACCCTTATTGTATAATCTTTTCCCCATTCAATGTCTAGTTGAAAATAAAATTCTAGTTAAAATGAGGCATTTACTTTCACAAAAGAACTCCAAATTAAACGCATTATTCTAGTTTCACGTATTTTTTCTAATCTTGCATTGAAACAATAGACAAAGCCCTAACAATTGTAAACTACGCTTTGTGATTTATTTTATTGACAATTATGATTTTACACAAACAACAATATTTTTTGGAGATAAAATACGATCCAAATTCAGAATGAATTTATTGTCATTGATCAATCTACTACTGACAGTGCTTTATTCAACATGTATTACTCTGTAAGTTTTTCTTTGATTTTTTCTATAAATATTTGTCATAAAAAAAGTAATGTTATTAATAAATTATAAATATTATTTTTATACATAGAATTTTTCATTATTAAAAGAATGCCGTATTGATCTGCGTATTACCAACTGCCTCTATGGCCTAGCGGTAAACCTCATTTGGCTTACAATGCGGTTGTCTCGGGTTCGATTCCCGGCGGTGTTAACTTACAAATTACCTATTCATACGAAAAATAAGGTGATTCAATGCTTCAGTTGTCAAGTTAGCAGAGGGCAAGTTAATCTACACTAGTCCAGCATGTTGGACTAAGACCCAATCGCCTAATCTTCCTAATCAGAGTAAGGTCGAGCCCCTCAGTGCTGTGATTGCAATAGATACAAAACTGGTTGCATACAGTCTAGTTTTAGTACACTATATGTAATTTTTGGATTGTCATTATTCTACCTACAGGTCTCAAAAAGAGATATATATGGAATACATGGTAATATAATCGCGATTAAGTTTTTGAGGTCGTAAATAGAATTTGAGATTTATGCTATTTTGAAAGTAAAATATTATAATTTAAAAAAACAGTTGCTGTGTAGTGTCGGCTTAGAATAACACTACCCCATTTCTATCCGTGGGTGATCGTAAGAGGCAACTAAGGGTATAGGGCTTTTAAGTGATTTTTGGGCGATGTGGCCACCCGTCACCAAAAACATTTATTATTACCATCTTTTCCTCAATCAACTTCTAAAAGTGGCTGCGGAATTTCTCATTCCAAAGCTCTGGCTATCCTGTCAAGGGATTTACAGCCGTGAGTATATGTATGTATGTTAAAAAAACATAAGTAATTGTTTTTTTTATTTCAGAACATATTTCTGTCGAAATTGATAACGGTGTTTTTCATAACATTAAAACCTGCGCATTCCCATGCCGGTATGAATATGCTTTATAAACAAAAAGACGACACGGATATGCAGAATGAATTAAGATTTTATGATGCTATACAACAACAAGAAAAAATCTATAATGCAATAAACCAATACATAAACAATAAAAAACAATTGCAACAAAGAGAAAATAAAGAAAGAAATAATGAAGTAGGAGAAATTGATCTTATAGAAATATATAAAGTATCAAACCAAAAGCTGGTTCATTCAAAAGCAATATCAGCTAAACAAAATATTATACCGAAATATCCCACGACTCATCCTTCAACCCCATTACAAAAAAACATAGCTATGGGAAAAACAAGAATGTTTGAGGATTTTCATAGCAATATGAATCCTAGCTTACGTCAAATTAGTATGAATCCAATCAAATCATTAGTAGCAGAAGATATAAAACCACAAAATGTACGTATATTATTGTCTAAGTCTTTTTAGATTTTTGTGTTTTTATCTTTAAATGCATTTGTCATATTAGAAGCATTTGCTACTGACAATTTCGATAATTTTTTTATTCCTTTCCCGTCATTTTGTTAATTAGACTGTTCGTTGATTTTTCCTAAATTTGAAAATTGACTAACCCCTAAGGAATTGTTCACTTGTTTTTGAGTTTGCTTGAATTAATTAAATGTCATTATGCTGAGGGCTGGTAAAGGGGTGGTAGCTTCCTGGTTGTACTTCCTTTTCCAAAAATGCTGGTCGAGTGGCAAAGTGCCACAAGACTGGTGCAAAGCGGTAATTGTGCCTTTATATAAAGGAAAGGGGTCACACCAGGAGGCTAAAAACTACCGTGGAATTAGCCTACTCAGCATTGTCGGTAAATTGTATGCAAAGGTTTTGATTGAAAGAGTGATGAATGAAACGGATGATAAAATTTGAGATGTGCAAGCAGGATTTAGAAAGGGAATGGGATGTATGGACCAAATCTTCTCTTTAAGGAGCATCACCGAAAAGTTCTTAGCTAAGAACCGAAAGGTGTATTGCTCCTTCATTGATTTAGAGAAGGCGTATGATAGGGTGGTAAGAAAGTGTTTATGGGAGGTGTTATCCAAGTTCGGTTTGGGGAGTCGACTTATACGTGCACTGGTATCACTCTATGAGGATTCCAGTGCATGTGTGAGAGTAAACGGGGAAAATACTGACTGGTTCGGGATCTCTCGGGGTGTCCGACAGGGTTGTCCGACAGGGTCCGACAGCTTCCCCGTGGCTCTTCAATTTGTTCATGGATGACTGTTTAACAGAGTTGCGTGAAAGTGATTATGGATTGAGAATGGGTGGATTCATCATCAAATGCCTCTTATATGCCGACGATCAAGTGCTACTTGCATCATCGGTGGAAGAGCTGCAAGAGATGATGAATATTGCATGTGCGTCTTTTGAAAAAAAGGGAATGAGGGTGAATGTGGATAAAACAAAAACTATGGTTTTTGAGAGAGAGGTGAATATGACCGAATGCGTGATTGAGATTAATGGTAAGAAAGTGGAACAAGTGAAAGAGTTTGTATATTTGGGAAGTTTGTTTACTAGGGATGGAAAGTGTGATGAAGATATCGAGAGAAGAGTGAAAAAGGGTAATGCGGTAAATGGAGCACTGGATAGTCTAATGTCTAGTCAGTCGGTGTCTGAAAAGGCCCGAATGGCTGTGCATGATGCTGTCCTCGTTCCTACGCTTATGTATGGCAGTGAATGTTGGGTGTGGCAGAAGAAGCATGAAAGTAGAGTGAATGCAGTAGAAATGAGATCCCTCAGAAAAGTGTGTAATGTAAGGTTATGTGATCGTGTGAGGAATGATGTGATTCGTGAAAGGTGTGGTGTAAAAGATGATATTGTAAGAAAGATAGAAAAAGGAATGTTGAGATGGTTTGGGCACATAGAGAGGATGGATGACAGTAAATTGGTGAAAGAGATATATAGAGCCAATGTGGAAGGTAATGTTAGTAGAGGACGACCTCGGAGGACAAATTTGGATCAAATAGAAAATGTGCTCAAAAAGGCAGGTGTCCGCAGTATGAAGTATAAAAGAGCATGTATGAAAAGATTGATGGATGTAAACGAAGCCAGAGAGGTTTGCCAGGATCGTACAAAGTGGCGATCGATAGTCTCTGCCTACCCCAATGGGAACTAACGGCGTGAGAATATGTATGTATGTCATTATCAAGCTGTTTTTTTATTCAATCAATCTTTAGAAAACCCTTAAAAAATAATTTATTCGTGTTATTGCAATATTTCAAAACTATATACATACATACATATACTCACGGCTATAAATCCCTTGAAGGGGTAGCCAGAGCTAGGGAATTAGAAATTCCTCAGCCACTTTTGGTAGTTGCGTGGGGAAAAGATGGTGAAATAAAGGTGATGGGTCTCCAACCGCATCGCCCAAAAATCCCTTAAAAGCCCCAAACCGTTAGTCGCCTCCTACGTACACCCACCGGAAGAACTATTCTAAGCCGACACTGCACAGCTTCAAAAATAAAAGTATGACAAAAATACTGCCTTGTAACAAACTTGAACTCTGTACCTACCGAGGTAAATAATTATTAGTTTCTCATTTGAGAAAACTTAGGCTGTTTCCTTTCCTTATTAAAAAAGAAATTAAAATAGTAAATTTTATTTAACAACTAATGTATTTGTATATTTTTTACAGATATTCCATCCTGAGCTCCATTTCAAAAGTTCGATGCTATCGGCTGGTTCGGGGGACACAGAGTTGACTGCCAGATTATTTTCAAATACCAACACAAATGAGTAAGTACTTCGTAATAAGGAATAAATTTGAGGTTAGCACTTACATTAGTTCTAAGAGGAAACACCGTGTTAGAGTACGCGAGCTTCAGCAACTCGTATTCAGCTATCTCTTTTCAACCTGTTATGAGTATTGACAAGGTGACAAGTTTAAAAAAAATGCTTTTATTTAATTATTGAAACTCTATTTCATTGGTTCTAATATAAGCTAAGTTCTGGTTGCGGACTTTGCTTCTATTAAAAGATTGTCGTGTTTAAAGATTTTGTATGTATATTGAGCTCAGAGAAATGGTCGTGGAAATATTCATTCCAAAGTATGAGCTACCACTTTTTGGTTTCATAATATTTGATGCTATATTTAACACAACTAACCATTTTCGTAACTGAGAACTTTGGACTTATATAGATATGAAAGCTAAACTTGAGTTGAATTTTCATTATTAACTATGTAATATAGAATAAATAAAATACATACATACATATACTCACGGCTATAAATCCCTGAACGGGGTAGCCAGAACTTTGGAATGAGAAATTCCTCAGCCACTTTTGGAAGTTGATTGGGGAAAAGATGGTAATAATAAATGTTTTTGGTGACGGGTCTCCAACCACATCGCCCAAAAATCACTTTAAAAGCCCCTATACCCTTAGTCGCCTCTTACGATCACCCTCGGGTAGAAATGGGGTAGTGTTATTCTAAGCCGACACTACACAGCCATAAGCAATAAACAAAATATCTTGCTAATTATTAGAGATTCAATTTATCTTTGTATGGATCGAAAATGTGTCGTGTAAATGTTTGATTTAGTTTGAATGAAATTTAGCCATAATTTTGGTGACTTAAGCAAAATATATTGCTAAATAATAATATCTTAGGTATTTCCTACCTAAAAATAATATCTTAGGTATTTTCCAGTGGTTACATTTTTTATGTTAACATAACACCATACAACAATAGAAATAGTACACAAAGTGAAAAAACAACATTTTTGGAGTAATAAATTTATACTATGTGTTATAATTCTTTTATCTTTTTCCAGCCATAAACATCACAACAACCCTCTGAAAGAAAAAGTTATAAATTCATTACTGGAGAAGCAAATGCTTTTAAGTCAGTCGGGTGCTTTGCAGGAATAATTATGGTATACCGGATTTCATTTTCTCATGCCAATAAATTATCAAAATTACTTCGGTAAATAAACTTTGTAATCCGAATTTTTGGAAATTTGTGAAACATTATTGTGAAAAGATGCCTTTTTTTTATTAGTTAATAACAAAAAAAACAAATAGGCAGAAAAAAATAAATGTATGAACAAATAAAAAAGGTATAAAAACCTAAATATATGCAACCTACGGCGTTTTCTATATTATTAAACTGTTAAAAATGATATCATATCAAGAATACATATTATGCACTAGTGGCTCGCCCCGGCTTCGCACGGATGGTGTTAAACATTTTTTACTGCCTACCCCCTGCAATATTTAGCGTAATGACATATATCCTTTTCCTGGTTCTAAGCTACCTCCTTACCAATTAACAGTCAAATCGGTTCAGCCGTTCTTGAGTTATAAATAGTGTAACTAACACGACTTTCTTTTATATATATAGATTATTATATGAGTTAACACGAGAGATTCGGTTGATTTAGTATCGTAAACTTCTATCATATACTACACAGTTTTTTTTGCTTTTGTGTAAGATTAATTTCTGATATATGGTTTTTTATGTATATCAATAAGTATTTTTAGTACATATTATTATTTTATAATATAGTTTAACCGTGTAATGTCAGCTAAGAATAGTACTACCCCATTTCTTACATAATTATTTGTAATATAATAAACAGACGTTACAACCTGATAATAATGAAAATTTGCATGCTCTAACTATATATGAATATATTTTAGTAGGATAAAATTTGTAAATATTGTCTTTTAAAGCCACTAATGTAAGAACTACAAAACTTTGATAAGAACTATATAACGTGAATTGCATGCTGAAACCCAGACTATCGTCTGGTTCGGCTGCAATTATCTTTAAAATTGCACTGTAAAGTTAAGCACAGTTTTTGTTTATAAACCATTATAATTAACTTGTACACTTTTCTTAAATAAACTATTTGTATTTGTAAACAAAAAAAAATACTCGTTTTTATTTGTCTAATTGAGGTAGTGTTGGTTAAAAGTTAATAATATTAGAATAGAAAACCCTTTATCGTACATCACAGTTAAAACATTTTACAAACATTATGTTCTTAAATAGAAGTACAATTGGCGGTCTTATCGCTTAAAGCGATCGACATCTTCTCTCGAAGGTTGTCTACCTTTGAATCGTGAGATCAGTACGTTAGTGAAAATAATAGTAGATGTACAGGATATAATCGAATGAAAGTATAGTAGAGTTGTGAGAGAAAGCGAAATTCAGTGCCTCCAGTAAAAAAGGGATTAGTTGAAAATCGGCACTTTTCAGGAGAGCGAAAAATCTAAACTTTTATTTTTTTAAACATAACTTACATTAATTTCAGCTAAATGTTAATGCAGTGTTATAGATCCATTTAATACCTATCAAATGATATATACCATGTTTATGTATCATGCATAAATCATATATATTTTTATATTTTTCCTGAACTATTCCCTTGTTAACCACATAATTATGGCATAGCTGCTCGGCTGCTCTAAGCTAAAAACAAGTATGTCGATTTTTGAGCGTTTGCTTTTTTTTACACCGTTGGATTCGTCATAGAAAGACCCTTATTTCTACATTATCAAAACTCAAAATAACTTCTTATTTAAGGCGCTATTGATAAAAATAATAGGGTAAGACTATGCTAAAAGCATTTTTATTCTGCATTGGCGTTGCTGTAAAGGTCAAGTTAAAAAAAATATTAATTTCATTAGGAAACTACATCACGTCGGACATATCCAAAAATCATCAAGATCCGACAATCACTTTAGGAAATATTTAAATTTATAGAAATAAAATGTTTTTTCGCTCTCCTGTAAAATTTGCCAAAAACGACATACTTGTTTTTAGTTTAACACAGCCGAGCTGCAGTTAAAATATATATTTTTTTCTTCATAAAGAAATAAATGCTATTATACTACATTTATGTATGGTCTATTAGGGCATAATATTGTTTATTTCTTTAAGTTTTTTCAGGACTTATGAGTTTCTGTTGCACCAAAGAGCTAACTCATGTCTAAATATTCATCTATGAAATTTATTTTATTACATTCACGCATATTACTAATCTGCCTGGTAAATTGAAACTAAAAACCAAAACCCAATTGCATGAGTTATAATTAAATAAATAAATAATGTACTCTAATACTACTACGTAATAAAAAAAGAAAACTTTTGCAAGTAATCTTCACACATGGAAGGATTTATTCCTAGAGTAATTACATTGCTGTTGGGGAGTTTCGTTTACCTAGTAGTCCGTTGAAATGAGAATTTTTTAAAGTCATTACCTTAGTTCAGGTTGTTTTGTATTTCACCACAAATTCATTATTTCGTGTGACATAAACCACTAAACGTCCAGCCAGTAGGTACATGCTTTCCAGAGTCATCACGACACGAATCGTCTGTCTCATAAATTTGACGGCTTCCATAGCCTCCCGAACATGCCGGTTTTTGAAAAGCCTTTGGCACCATAGCACACATTCGCACCCTGCACCAGATTATACAGGAAACCGAGGAGTTTAATCTGCCACTGTGCCTAGGTCTAATGGACTATGAAATAAACTTTGATTCGATGGTCAGATTCAGATCGAAGATTTAAGTAAAATGCTGAATGACCTCAATAGATTAGCTAAAAGAGTTGATCTTAAAATTAACATGGACAAGACGAATGTCATGTCGAATAGCCATGTTGTACCCATTTTTGTCGTCTTGTCGACCTGGGACAATCCATTTGGTTAGTTAGAGCTAATTTCGAGAATGAGGTCAACCGTCGAATCCAGCTCGAATGGGTAGCGTTCGGGAAGCTGCGCCATATCTTCTATGCGCTATCACATAGCCCGAAGAGTTGCAAAACTTAAGTGGCAATGGGCAGTAGTAATTCCACGCAGAACCGACAGTCGTTGGGGCTCGAAGGTTCTGGAGTGGCGGCCACGTACCGGACGACGCAGTGTAGGTAGGCCTCCACAAGGTGGACCGACGGCTTGGTCAAAGTCACGGGAAGCCAATGGATGAGGGCAGCACAGGACCGGTCGTTGTAGAGATCTTTGGGTGAGGCCTATGTCCAGCAGTGTACGTCTATTGGCTGATAATGATGTATTCCAAGTGAGGACATTATTTCATTAGCGCCAAGAACATGGCAGTGACAGATGAGTTCTCATTTTGAACCCCACATGTGTCAGAGTATAATATGATTTTTGTGACAAGCACATGTAGAGTTTTGATGTAGTCATAGAGGCAGGAAGCGATGTGATTTCCACCGCGTTTACCTGATGCTTCGTGCCACATGAAGCCAGTAACTTGTTTTGTTTTACAGTCGTGAATGGTTAAATTATAGGTGCGTCTTTTGTAAACGGCTTGACGACGTGATAGCTCAGTGGGTTGAAAACCGCTTATCGTGTATACGACTAGTGTTCTAATCCCTAGTAGGTCCTACACCAATTTGTCTTTTTATTATTTGTATTATCCTCACAGCCCATATACGTCCCCACCAAGGGGCTCGAGCCTACCATATAAAGGGCGATTTGGCCTTAGTCTACCACGCTGGCCATATTAAGGACATTAATATTAAGGACATATGTATGGTTAATTTATCATGGTTGTTAACAGTGAGCGAAAGAATCGTGAGGAAACCCGCATGCCTGAGTTGTGCTTAGTCATGTGACAGTGTATTGAAGTATTAGTACCTCTGCCTACCCCTTCGGGGATGTTCGGCGTGAACGTTTGAGTTTGAGTTCTTTTGTAATATGCCATACCTGACGACAGCATGGGAGTGGGAAGACATAGTTAAATATCAAAAGTGAACACCACAATAGTCATCCTCCAATGTCCATATTTTAACACTGCTTTTCTGCTGGCAAGTAGCATCAGCTTGAGGTTCATTGAGCTTGTTTACTAGTTCTGGTTTTTCTTCTGCTGAAGTAGTGTACTGAATATTTGCCTGTAGCATGACACACTTTCTACATGTATCCACCATCGGGAGCTTAAATGATAGATTTAAGATGTGAAATATTTTCGAGTATAAAGTACAAACTTGTACCTCCTTTGGTCGGTCTTTGCAATACAAAAAATAAATTGTATGCGTGTTCAAAGTAGTGAACAAAATTTGTTTTTTGTGTTTTACGAGGGGCATGCCAAAAGAAGTTAGATACTCTTTTCTCATTTTATTGACACTGGCAAGCTATACACCATCTTATAGGCTGGTTTTTTATTGACATATTTGAATATAGAACACACTTCTTTTATTTATTTTTTAATTGAATGAGCATCGTTTTTCCGAGAATCGGAAATCGGGCGGGAATTCACAATGGAGCTCAGTCGACGTGATTTTCGCGCTATGATTTATTATGACTTTAAAAAAGGTTTAAAGCCTCAAGAATGATTTAAAACAGGACGGATGGATGTCTCGAAGATGAAGCGAAGACAGGACGGCCGCCAACCGCGGTCACGCAAGAAAACGTTTGTAGTCGAAAAACTTATTCGCGAAAACCGACGAATTACATATGTAGAGCTAGAGCGAGAACTAGGAATTGGATCAGCAGCAATGCAAACCATAATTCACGACCACCTTTCTCTCCGTAAACGTGGTTCGAGATGGGTGTCGCACAAGCTTACCGATCAGCAGAAAGACCGTCAGGTGGATTGGTTCCTAATCATGATAGATAAATTCAACGGAGGCAAGAAAAGAAACGTATATGATATACTGACTAGTGACGAAACATGGCTATATAACTATGATCCCGAATCAAAGCGACAGTCGACTTTATGGTGCTTTGAAGACGAGCCAACTCCAACGGAATGTTGCCGTGCATGAAGCACACAGAAACAAATGGTCGCCTCGTTTTTCTGCAAAACGGGTCATATTGCTACTGTTGTGCTAGAGAATGAAAGAACGGTGAACTCCGAATGGTATGTGACAGTTTGTGCTCCAACAGTAATATCAGCTTGGTGTGACAAGCGACCGAAGTCAGGAATCCGGCACCTTCTCTGGCACCACGACAATGCGGCGCCGCACACGTCTGCCAGACAACTAGACTTTTTTAACTCGAAAAATGTGTCAATTCTCCCTCACCCGCCATATTCCCCTGACCTAGGGCCTTGTGATTTTTACTTGTTTCCAAAAATCTAAGAAAAACTAAAGGGGAAGAGGTTTGAAAGCAAAGAAGATGGTTGCCTATAATTTCGAGATTTCTGAGATATCTAAAGACTTATACGAATCCTTTTTTTCGGAGCTTGTAGGGAAACAAATTTAAAAGTTTCACCGTATATCACAAAAAAAAACGATTTTACATACATTTTCTTGTTAATGTTTACCTCAATGAATATGATAAGTGAAAGAGCTACTTCCTTGCTTGGTCGCACGAGTTTTTCTTATTTTTGGTTCCTCTGGCGTTACAAAAAAGCTGTGAAACTAAACGAATAAGGTCTATTATTCACCTAGTTAAGCAATATCTATTCGGTATAAGCGCGGGTATCCCTGGGTAAAGTTATCATTGCAAGGGCGTGAGACGACTTAATCCCTTGTTAACTTTTAACTGTGACTGAATGAAAGGAACTAAATGATGTTATGTCATTATTTTAAGTTAATAAAGATGTAACCAATGTTAATCCCAAAATGATATGAAGTATTTAGGAACGATACTAGTTGTACCATTTGATTTGTGTTTAAGTATAATAATATCCTCAATGACATGTGAATGCAACGATGTAGCTCCACTTATCCCATTTCAATCAGAAAAATTGCTGAACATAAATACTCTTAACCCAATAATAGCTCCAACTATGCCTTTAGATGGTTTTTAAAATCCATGAAGGAGATCAGATAGAGATATGTCCTTTTGATATGTTATGTAACTCGGTACGCTGATCACGATGGTTTAATAAAAACAAAAGGGATTAAGTCGAGTTAATCCCTTTTTTACTGGAGGCACTGAATTAATATCTCAAGCCGTATGTTCACGAAGGAATTGCTCCTCTGAACATCACGCGGCAATTTCTCACCCCTAAGATTTCTTAGCACATTTGTGCAGGGAAACCAATTTTTGCCTATATAGTATATTCACGTGAAAGGGCGCAGGTTATTGATGGCTTTGTGCGGATACACTATCACGAAACCTCAGATTTCTGTGTTTTCTAATACTCTTTATAGTATCATTATAGTGTCATCATTTACAAATTCAACAAATAAAGCACTTCGTGTCCTAAAAATGTTTAACAGCAATAAGTTTTATCTATTAAAAACTATTAATTTTATGTGCGCCTTTGCATTTGATCACAATGAAGGTCACACATCGGTGCAGGCATGCCGTACTATCAGTCAGTATAAAAACGGCTCGGTGATATTATTTGACACCATTCACTGTTCAGCAGCTGTAAAGCATATACCAAAAATGTTCTCAAAAGTAAGTACTTAGAAAAAATAACCATACATACATATACTCACGCCATTAATTCCCATTGGGCTAGGCAAAGACTATCGATCGCCATTTCGTACGATCCTGACAAACCTCTCTAGCTTCGTTTACATCCATCAATCTTTTCATACATGCTCTTTTATTCTTCATACTTCGGACGCCAGCCTTTTTGAGCACAATCTCAATTTGGTCCAAGTGTGTTCTCCGTGGTCGTCCTCTACTAACATTACCATCCACACTAGGTCTATAGATCCCTTTTACCAATTTTTCTATCATCCATCCTCTCTATGTGCCCAAACCATAGGTCTTACTTAAGCCATTATATTTGTTAAAGAATATAAGTAACATCTGAGATACTAAATTTGAATATATTTTACAGATCGTTGTAGTATGTGGTCTGGTGGCCATGTGCCAAGCTGGTCTATTGCCAGCGGCAGTGCACTACTCTCCCGCTGAGGCCGTCTCCTCTCAAAGCATCGTGCGTCATGACCAGCCGAAGCTCCTCGCTACCAAATACGTCGCCGCCGCCCCCGTCTACCACGCCGCCCCCGCCCAAGTATACCACGCTGAGCCAGTCTACCACGCTGCTCCCGTTATTAAGTACGTTGCCACCCCTGTCATCAAGTACGCCGCCGCCCCCGTCGCTCATGAAGAAATTGTAAGTCACTGATCAACTGCTTGTTTTGCAATCATTTTGTTTTGTGAATGTCCAAACTCTTATGTATTGTTTATATTTGCAGGCCCACCCCAAATACGAGTACACGTACTCCGTGGCGGACGGACACACCGGCGACAACAAGAACCAACAGGAATCCCGCGACGGCGACGTGGTGAAGGGCTCGTACTCTTTCCAGGAAGCCGACGGTTCCATCCGCACCGTGCACTACACCGCTGACGACCACCACGGTTTCAACGCGATCGTACACAACTCCGCCCCCACCGCTGCCGCCCCAGCTTACTACAAACACTAAATCTGTGATCTAACATTGTTGAATATTATTTATTTATAAATACAATCGAAATAAAAGCAACTTTTTGTTTTCCTTTCTTCTCTATTTGTCTACTGACAAAATATTGTATCTGCTACAAAATTACTCATACCCTGAAAAAGTCAGAATTCTTCTAATATATTGTTTAGTTAATGCATATTAGCAAAGCACCAAGATGTAACTACATTTTCATTGAACATCTACTGCACAAAAGTAGTAAGAATCCTTTTTCGCTTCTCTTAGTGACTTGAAATCTGATAAATGTTTTTCCCAAGTTAGTTTAAAAATGAACTGTTTCTCTTTATGATTAGTGAGTAGTAGAAAAAGACAATAAAATATTTTTACGATAAAAGCACAGTTCAGGAACTCAGGTTGAAGAACTGACCCGACGGACGAAATGAGCCGTATCGAGCAGCGCCGTTTTCTGCATTTGTGCTGGAACCGACACGCCACAGAAATCCAACCACCCAAGTTGGTCGCGAGGCTCTTTGGAATTAACCCGTTTGCGGGCAAAACAATTGGGATTATTTCCGTCGAGGTCTCACCCCACATGTCGATGATCTCGTGAGCCAGATCGAGATACTTCTGACGCTTCTCGGTTTCGGCTTTCAAGAGACCCTCCTCATGTGGGATAGTGACATCCACTAAAAACACCCTTGACTGCAACCGATCCCATACCACTGGTATGATTACGAGGGGCAGGGGTCAGTTCAGTAGGTGGCAGGCCTATCGCCGTTTTATGCGAATACACTTTCACATAAATAAGTACAACTTAGCCATGTGGGTTTCCTCAAGATGTTTTCTCTCACCGTTTGTTTACATCATGATAAATTAATAATACACATGACTTAAGCTAAGACCCGGGATTTGAATCTACGCGTATCGGCAATAAAGGCGGTTTTCTACCCATTCAATAGTAAAACGGTATTAAACTATTGTTTTCACTCAAACTAAGTAAGAAACCCTTAAAGTTATATTAAGTAAGAAACCCCGATACGAATTCGTGATAAAGAATTTGTTTTATTAAAGCCGGCATTCGAATTATGAAGTATAAAAGGACATATATGAAAATATAGATGGGCTAGCTGACCCGACAGACTTCGTACTTTAAATTTGCTTATGCCAAACTTAAGGCGTTTCTTCCGGTACTCTGAGTTCAATCAGGCGTGAATATTTTATTGGTCTCCATTTCAAAAGTTCGATGCTATTGGCTGGGACGGGAAACACAGAGTTGACTGTCAGATTATTTTCAAATACCAACACAAATGAGTAAGTACTTCGTAATAAGGAATAAATTTGAGGTTAGCACTTACATTAGTTCTAAGAGGAAACACTGCGTTAGAGTACGCGAGCTTTATGCTTAGTATTATCAAATTTTGTATAAAAATCAACCATTACTGTAAATATTAAATGTTCGCTGCGATACAGGCATTGCCTAGTGCAGCGAACTAATAAAAGCGTGTTGCTGAATTCACTATGTAAACAAAGGCTTTTTTTTAGCAACTCGTATTCAGCTATCTCTTTTCAACCTGTTATGAGTATTGACATGGTGACTAGTTTAAAAAAAATGCTTGAATTACCTACGTTTAACATTTTTTTTTAAATTATTGAATCTCTATTTCATTGGATCTAATAGCTAAGCTAAGTCCTGGTTGCGGACTTGGCTTCTATGTTTGCTAGCTGTTTCTCGTGTTTAAAGATTGTTTTTGTATATTGAGCTCAGAGAAATGGTCGTGGAAATATTCATTCCAAAGTATGAGCTACCACTTTTTGGTTTCATAATATTTGATGCTACATTTAACACAACTAACCTATTTCTAACCTAACCTTTTAGCAACCGTGATAGCCCAGTGGGTAGAACACTCGGTTATCGTGCAGATGACTAGTGTTCAAATCCTGGGTCGGGCCTAAACCAATTTGTCTTTTCTAAAGACATATGTGTGATTAATTTATCATGGTTGTTAACGGTGAGGGAAAACATCGTGAGGAAACCCACATGGCTGAGTTGTACTTAGTCATGTGACAGTGTATTCGTTCAAAACGGCGATAGGCCTGCCCCCTATCACGTGAGTACACTGTCCATGCAAAACTCGGGTACTCTGAACACCAAGTGACAAAGTCACGTGATGTTCAGAAGTATTTGTACCTCTGCCAACCCCTTCGGGGATATTCGGCGTGAACGTTTATGTTATATGTTATGTTATGTAACCTTTTTCGTAACTGAGAACTTTGAACTAAAATAGATATGAAAGCTAAACTTGAGTTGAATTTTCATTATTAACTATGTAATATAGAATAAACAAAATATCTTGCTAATTATTCGAGATTCAATTTATCTTTGTATAGATCGAAAATGTGTTGTGGGAATGTTTGATTTAGTTTGAATGAAATTTAGCTATAATTTTGGTGACCTAAGCAAAATATATTGCTGAATAATAATATCTTAGGTATTTCCTACCCCAAAATAATATCTTAGGTATTTTCCGGTGGTTATGTTTTTTTATGTTAACATAACACCATACAACAATAGAAATAGTTCACAAAGTGAAAAAATAACATTTTTGAAGTAATAAATTAATACTATGTGTTATAATTCTTTTTTCTATGTTTTCCCAGCCATAAACATCACAACAACCCTCTGAAAGAAAAAGTTATAAATTCATTACTGGAGAAGCAAATGCTTTTAAGTCAGTCGGGTGCTTTGCAGGAATAATTATGGTACACCGGATTTCATTTTCTCAGGCCAATAAATTATCCAAACTTACTTCGGTAAATAAACTTTATAATCCGAATTTTTGGAAATTTGTGAAACATTATTGTGAAAAGATGCCTTTTTTTATCAGTTAATAACAAAAAACAAATAGGCAGAAATCAGTAAATGTATGAACAAATAAAAAAGACATAAAAACCTAAATATATGCAACCTACAGCGTTTTTTATATTATTAAACTGTTAAAAATGATATTATATCAAGAATACACATTATGTACTAGTGGCCCGCCCCGGCTTCGCACGGATGGTGTTAAACATTTGTTACTGCCTACCCCCTGCAATATTTAGCGTAATGACATATATCCTATGTCCTTTTCCTGGTTCTAAGCTACCTCCCTACCAATTTACAGTCAAATCGGTTCAGCCGTTCTTGAGTTATAAATAGTGTAACTAACACGACTTTCTTTTATATATAAATAGATTATTATATGAGTTAACACGTAAACTACTATCGTAAACTACACAGTTTTTTTTTGCTTTTGTGTAAGATTAATTTCTGATATATGGTTTTTTATGTATATCAATAAGTTTTTTTAGTACATCTTATTTTTTTATAATACTTATAGTTTAACTGTATAGTGTCAGCTGAAAATAGTACTACCCCATTTCTAACATAATTATTTGTAATATAATAAACAGACGTTACGACCTGATAATGATGAAAATTTGCATGCTCTAACTATATATGAATATATTTTAGTAGGATAAAATTTGTAAATATTGTCTTTTAAAGCCACTAATATAAGAACTACAAAACTTTGATAAGAACTATATAACGTGAATTGTATGCTGAAACACAGACTATCGTCTAGTTCGGCTGCAATTATCTTTAAAATTGCACTGTAAAGTAAGCACAGTTTTTGTTTATAAACCATTATAATTAACTTGTACGCTTTTCTTGAATACACTATTTGTATTTTTAAACAAAAAAAATACTTGTTTTTATTTGTCTAATTGAGGTAGTGCTTGTTATAAGTTAATGATATTAGAATAGAAAACCCTTTATCGTACATCACAGTTAAAACATTTGCATACATAATGTTCTTAAATAGAAGTACAATTGGCGGTCTTATCTCTTAAAGCGATCGACATCTTCTCTCGAAGGTTGTCTACCTTTGAATCGTGAGATCAGTACGTTAATGAAAATAATAGTAGATGTACAGGTCATAATCGAATGAAAGTATATTAGAGTTGTGAGAGAAAGCAAAATGAATATCTCAAGCCGTATGTTCACGAAGGAATTGCTCCTCTGAACATTACGCGGCAATTTCTCACCCCTAAGATTTCTTAGCACATTTGTGCAGGGAAACCAATTTTTGCCTATATAGTATATTCAAGTGAAAGGGCGCAGGTTAATGATGGCTTTGTGCGGATACACTATCACGAAACCTCAGATTTCTGTGTTTTCTAATATTCTTTATAGTCTCATTATAGTGTCATCATTTACAAATTCACCAAATAAAGCACTTCGTGTCCTAAAAATGTCTAACAGAAATGAGTTTTATCTATTAAAACTATTAATTTTATGCATTTGCATTTGATCACAATGAAGGTCACACATCGGTGCAGGCATGCCGTACTATCAGTCAGTATAAAAACGGCTCGGTGATATTATTTGACACCATTCACTGTTCAGCAGCTGTAAAGCATATACCAAAAATGTTCTCAAAAGTAAGTACTTAGAAAAATATCCTTAGGCCTTACCTAAGCCATTATATTTGTTAAAGAATATAGGTAACATCTGAGATACTAAATTTGAATATATTTTACAGATCGTTGTAGTATGTGGTTTGGTGGCCATGTGCCAAGCTGGTCTATTGCCAGCGGCAGTGCACTACTCTCCCGCTGAGGCCGTCTCCTCTCAAAGCATCGTGCGTCATGACCAGCCAAAGCTCCTTGCTACCAAATACGTCGCCGCCGCCCCCGTCTACCACGCCGCCCCCGCCCAAGTATACCACGCTGAGCCAGTCTACCACGCTGCTCCCGTTATTAAGTACGCTGCCGCCCCTGTCATCAAGTACGGCGCCGCCCCCGTCGCTCATGAAGAAATTGTAAGTCACTGATCAACTGCTTGTTTTGCAATCATTTTGTTTTGTGAATGTCCAAGCTCTTATGTATTGTTTATATTTGCAGGCCCACCCCAAATACGAGTACACGTACTCCGTGGCGGACGGACACACCGGTGACAACAAGAACCAACAGGAATCCCGCGACGGCGACGTGGTGAAGGGCTCGTACTCTTTCCAGGAAGCCGACGGTTCCATCCGCACCGTGCACTACACCGCTGACGACCACCACGGTTTCAACGCGGTCGTACACAACTCCGCCCCCACCGCCGCCCCAGCTTACTACAAACACTAAATCTGTGATCTAACATTGTTGACTATTATTTAATTATAAATACAATCGAAATAAAAGCAACTTTTTGTTTTCCTTTCTTCTCTATTTGTCTACTGACAAAATATTGTATCTTCTACAAAATTACTCACACCCTGAAAAGTCAGAATTCTTCTAATATATTGTTTAGTTAATGCATATTAGCAAAGCACCAAGATGTAATTACATTTTCATTGAACATCTACTGCACAAAGGTAGTAAGAATCCTTTTTCGCTTCTTTTAGTGACTTGAAATCTGATAAGTGTTGAAAAAATTTAAGAGAATAAGGAATGTATTATGTTAATGTTTTTGACAAGGACAATGAGTAGAGTTATATAACATAACATAACATAGCATAAACGTTCACGCCGAATATGAGAACCGTTGGCAGAGGTACTAATACTTCTGGACATCACGTGACTTCGTCACCTGGTGTTCAGAGTACCCACGTTTTGCATGGACAGTGTACTCACGTGATAGGGGGCAGGCCTATCGCCGTTTTGTACGAATACACTGTCACATGACTAAGTACAACTCAGCCATGTGGGTTTCCTCACGATGTTTTCCCTCACCGTTAACAACCATGATAAATTAACCACACTTATGTCTTTAGAAAAGACAAATTTGTGTAGGCCCGACCCGGGATTTGAACACTAGTCGCTTGCACGTCAACCGGTGTTCTACCCACTGAGCTATCACGTCGTCAGTAGTAGTGTTATACGATTGATTAATATTGAAATAAACTAAAATAGCTATTTTAGCTGAGATGAGTTCTAAGCCCAAACATAGAGGCCCGTAGGCTTAGGTTTTATGGAGTCGAGCGCTGTGATAACAATAATAGCTCATCTGTGTAATAAAAAATAAAAATATTTATTTTCGGACAACATAAAGTCCATTGTGTTAGTAATTTTAAAAGCTAGGTGTGTTAATACTACTTTCTTCAACACACTTGGACATAAAGTCTTACGTACTTATTGATATAAATTTAGTGTTGAAGAAATTTTTTTATGTCTCTGCACCAACCGGCTGGCACTGTGGCAGCGGTCTATGGCGCATATAGCCCAGGCCAAGACGAGATATAGGAAAAATACATTTTGATACGCGCATGTCGTGAATCCAATTTATAATGACATTGACATGTTCAACACCACTTCAACTATTAAACGTTTACTAAACATTATGTACTTTTCCCAAGTTAGTTCGTTTAAAAATGAGCTGTTTCTCATTATGAATAGTTAGTAGTAGAAAAGCAAGCACTGTTTTCTGCATTTGTTCTGGAACCGACACGCCACAGAAATCCAACCGCCCCAAGTTGGTCGCGAGGCTCTTTGGAATTAACTCGTTTGCGTACAAAACAATTGGGATTATTTCCGTCGAGGTCTCACCCCACATGTCGATGATCTCGTGAGCCAGATCGAGATGCTTCTGACGCTTCTCGGTTTCGGCTTTCACGAGACCCTCCTCATGTGGGATAGTAACATCCACTAAAAACACCCTCTACTGCAACCGATCCCATACCACTGGTATGATTACCAGGGGCAGGGGTCAGTTCAGTAGGTGGCAGGCCTATCGCCGTTTTGTACGAATAAACTTTCACATAACTAAGTACAACTTAGCCATGTGGGTTTCCTCTAGATGTTTTCCCTCACCTTTTACATCATGATAAATGAATAATACATATGATTAAAGATAAAACCCGAGATTTAAACCTACGCTTATCGGCAATAAAAGTGGTTTTCTACCCATTCAATAGTAAAACGGTGTTAAACTATTGTTTTCACTCAAACTAAGTAAGAAACCCTTAAAGTTAGTAATATTAAGTAAGAAACCCTGATACGAATTTGTGATAAAGAATTTGTTTAATTAAAGCCGGCATTCGAATTATGAAGTATAAAAGGACATATATGAAAATATAGATGTACTAGCTGACCCGACAGACTTCGTACTTTAAATTTGCTTATGCCAAACTTAAGGCGTTTCTTCCGGTACTCTGAGTTCAATCAGGCGTGAATATTTTATTGGACAATCTTTTCCGGGATAAAAAGTATTCTTTGTCATTATCTAGCATTTTGCTAAATTTCGTTCATATACATCCTGTAATTGAGAAACCTTTTCACCTCAAACTCACAAACATCCAAACATCTAAACTTTCACAATAATAATATTATAGGAAATAGGATGTATATGAAGGTAAAGAGTGTTTGCCAAGTTTGTTCTGCATACCTCAACGAGAACTAATGGCGTGAATGAATGGAGTGAATGTTTGTAGACAGATTAAACTGACTCTTTATATTTGTAAAAATCACCAATACATAAAATATAACATTTGCGTAAATATAGTATGTCATGTGATTCGCTTCGTACAGTCGAAAACATTTTAGTCCCTATATAATATGGGGTCACAAAATAATTATATTATTATCTTAACACGACAACAATTCATAAGTAAATTGACACAGTTTTAATTTAAAATTAGCTGCACATCATAAAATTCTAAAAGTCGCTGATCACTTAACATAAACATAACATAAACGTTCACGCCGAATATCCCCGAAGGGGTTGGCAGAGGTACTAATACTTCTGAACATCACGTGACTTTGTCACCTGGTGTTCAGAGTACCCACGTTTTGCATGGACAGTGTACTCACGTGATAGGGGGCAGGCCTATCGCCGTTTTGTACGAATACACTGTCACATGACTAAGTACAACTCAGCCATGTGGGTTTCCTCACGATGTTTTCCCTCACCGTTAACAACCATGATAAATCACTTAACCCTGAAATAAATTACGATAAGTGTTCAGCTACTTTTACATTACCTATTATAAAAAGTGTTCAGTAAGTTTCCGACTGTACCAGAATATTAATAAATAAGTAGTGTGTTCATCACTCGGTTATCGTGCAAACGACTAGTGTTCAAATCCTGGGTCGGGCCTACACCAATTTGTCTTTTCTAAAGACATATGTGTGGTTAATTTATCATGGTTGTTAACGGTGAGGGAAAACATCGTGAGGAAACCCACATGGCTGAGTTGTACTTAGTCATGTGACAGTGTATTCGTACAAAACGGCGATAGGCCTGCCCCCTATCACGTGAGTACACTGTCACAACGTGTCATCACGTGACAAAGTCACGTGATGTTCAGAAGTATTAGTACCTCTGCCAACCCCTTCGGGGATATTCGGCGTGAACGTTTATGTTATTATGTTATATGTTATATAGTGTGTTCATAAGTCGATGGTGATTGTTTGCTTTGTCCATAATTAATTCGCTGTACCACATCATAGAAATATGATTTCAATAACATATAAATTGTGAACGGTACAGAAGCGACGCTCCTTAATAATTTTTTAAGAGGATCTAAAAATCGAAAATGAGGCCGTGAAACGATAAGTTTATGCGTGTTTTCAGTAGCTCAGAATTATTTAATTCCTCAGTCTCTTTTCAAAGTTGAGTTCGCGAAAGACTTCTAAATAAAGGATGATTTAAATCTTTTTGTTCATGAAAACCTCATGTGGAGATTATTACTAATCAATAAAGGAAAGAAAAATTTCGACACAGGCGGGAATCGAACCCGCGACCTCTGGTATACGCCCCCGTTTGTTGGCAGAGCGACGGGGGCGTATACCCGAGGTCGCGGGTTAAATTCCCGCCTGTGTCGAAATATTTCTTTCCTTTATTTATTCTTCATTTATTAGGAAAATAAAGGATGGTTGGTAATGATGGGTCTTTAGCCATATCGATTTTAGTTTTTTCAGATGACACCTACGGAAAGCAATCGGTAAGTGCTATTCTAAGCCTGATGACATCTAAAGAACATAAATTAGTAAATAAATTTCTATTATTAACGCACAAATCAAATATGTATGTATGAATGTATGGGACTGACATAATATTTTATGCCTCATACTTTTACTTTATTGCAAATGACTATGAAATAAAACCTGTTAATGAATGAAAGCTATTCGCAAAATGCCTACTTATATTGTCCATTTTAACTAACTAGAAGGTCAACTTAACCGGCAAAATAACATGTCTACTTGCGATATATAACTCAACTTATTTTTGATTTAGTATCATTGACTGTTCGTTAGCAGCAGAAGGAACTAGTAACAATGTTCTCAAAAGTAAGTAGCAGAGTAAATATGTCCAGTGAATTTTATTGTGTCACTTTAACTTTTGCTATTAGAATACCAATATTCATTTTTTGTAATAATTGTTACAGATCGTTGTAGTATGTGGTCTGGTGGCCATGTGCCAAGCTGGTCTATTGCCAGCGGCAGTGCACTACTCTCCCGCTGAGGCCGTCTCCTCTCAAAGCATCGTGCGTCATGACCAGCCGAAGCTCCTCGCTACCAAATACGTCGCCGCCGCCCCCGTCTACCACGCCGCCCCCGCCCAAGTATACCACGCCGAGCCAGTGTACCACGCTACTCCCGTCATCAAATACGCCGCCCCCACTCAAGTGTACCACACCGCCCCTGCTCAAGTATACCACGCCGAGCCAGTGTACCACGCTGCTCCTACACCGATCATCAAATACGCTGCACCTGCCCCAACTATCAAATACGCCGCTGCCCCTATCGTTCAGCACGAGGAAATTGTAAGTTAATTTTATTTGTAAGGTTTATAAATTTATCCTACGACGTTGAAGGGGAAAAAATATTGTATTTTCCATACCTCGGACTGCACGTAAAGTCACGTTATTAGACGTTAGTCTGGCAAGCATATACTCGGCCCACTTGGCGAACTGTAACCAATTAACCCTATATGAGGGAGGCTTGAGCCCCTCGGCGGGGACGTATATAGACCCTGAGAATTATGATTAGATTATTCATATTTTAAAATAACAAACACCTATAAGCTGCTACAATATTTCCAAGGTGGATGTGTTTGCTATATGGTGTTGCATTTATAACATTTAATCGAAGTATACAAATAATAAGTAGTAAAGATTAAGAAGTGTTTTTGCAATTGTAACCAACATGTCGAAAATGTAATAAAACGATTTGCAGGCCCACCCCAAATACGAGTACACGTACTCCGTGGCGGACGGACACACCGGCGACAACAAGAACCAACAGGAATCCCGCGACGGCGACGTGGTGAAGGGCTCGTACTCTTTCCAGGAAGCCGACGGTTCCATCCGCACCGTGCACTACACCGCTGACGACCACCACGGTTTCAACGCGGTCGTACACAACACCGCCCCCACCGCTGCCGCCCCAATTATCAAAGCCGCTCCCGTATACGTCAAAACTCCTGTATACGCTGCTGCCCCAGCCTACTATAAACACTAGAAACTATTAGCAATATTGTATATATTATTTATCACTAGCCCGACAAAGCTTAGTAATATAATTTTAAATACCACCATTGAACATTTATTTCGTAGCCTCATACTCTTTCAAGCAATTTTATCTGGTACTGCCGTGCCCCCGCCAAGTCGAGCATGAAGCAAACACCAACGTATCATCTTTTACTGGAACCAGTTTGCTGCATTTTCTTGCCCCTAATTGAGAACCTTTGGATAAAACCAGAACGCAGAAACTTTCATCATCTAGCAAGCTGGAATCACATACTTAATATCCTAAATTTTAAGTCTTTTAGTTCCGAAGGTAAGCGAAGCAAAGTTTCGCATTTATGCCACACACTCACTCGTGATCATCAAAATAGGACTAGTACTTCCCGTATGTACTCAAAGAGCTGACATTTGAAGCAGAGTTAGGGTTAAATGGCAACATAAAGAGAAAACTATAAAAACTAGGATAATCGAAGATCTGGAGTACCTGGTGACCTTGATTAGAAAATACAAGAGCTTGGGTTCTACCAAACTATTAGACATTCAACATACCACCTTTACAAAAAATATTCAACTTGGTGGGCCGCTTCATTTGAAGTTGAAAATCGAAGGTCTGAAGTTTCGGATCAAGAACCCTCAGTTATATTAGATGTATGGTAAATTTTTACTGTTGGTGCATTTAAAATCGGCTGATTAACTTTATTCTACTTGTACATACACAAACTACACTAAAATATGGAATAAGAAAGCTAATAAAACGAATCCATAAACGCAGGTTTCTACAAAAAGAAGTATAACTTTGGAGCTGCTAGTTTATCTCTAATAGGTTATGAAATCTAGACTAAGTCGTGCCAAGTCTAAGGTTCTTCATGAGATTTCTTTTCTTTTTAGTTAATGTTATATGACTTGACTAGCCGTTGAACATTATTTATAGGTTATTGGGTGCACTGATGGGTGTACAATGAGCGAGTTCTGATGAGGCCCATTGTTAAAGGCCACGTCTCTGTGCCATATAATGACTAGCAACACACATTCGCCAAAAACCTTGGCCTTTAGAAACCGTGGAATTCAGGACGAGAAGATAAGGCGCAGCTTCCCGTACCCTGCCCATCCAAGCTGGATTCGGAGGTTGACCACAACTTGAAGTTGGCTCTACCTAACGTAATGGTTGGTCCCAGGTATACATATTGGTCAACAACTTCGAGTAGAGAGATCCAAATCCAATAAATTACCGCAAACAAAAGTCGATCTCCACTCTTAAATCAATTGTTATCCCCATAAGTAATGAATTTTTGTCAATTTTTAATTTGATTTGTCAATAACCTACTTTTGTTACCAACTTGTTTAATATTTTGCAAGAAAATATCGTGCTGCGTAGTGTCGGCTTAGAATAGCATTACCCCATTTCTTCCGGTGGGTATACGTAAGAAGCGACTAATGGTATTGGGGCCTTTAAGGGATGGTTGGGCGATGCGGTTGGAGACCCATCACCAACAACCTTTATTTTTACCATCGTTTCCCCACTTACATTTCCAAAAGTGGCTGAGGAATTTCTAATTCCTTAGCTCTGGCTTCCCCTTCTAGGGATTTATAGCCGTGAGTATGTGTATGTATGTAAAAAAATAAAACAATTCATTTTTCTTTGCCGTTTTATTTTATAGTGATTTGCGATTTAACGAAAGTATGAAGCCGAAATGATTATGTCAGTCCCATACATTGTTTTGTGTGTAAAATAATAGTATTTTATTTACTTGTATATGTATTTTAGATGAGGTTTCGCAATTTCTAAGACTATTTAGCATTTACCGTTTCTTCCCGTTGGTGTCATCTGAAGTGATTAACCTTCTCAACTTTGAAAAGAGGCTGATGAATTGAGTAATTCTGAGCTACTGAACCCTCGCATTAGCTAATCATTTCACGCCTCATTTTAGATTTTTAGGTTCCCTAATACAATTTTTAAGGAGCATCGCTAGCGCACCGTTTATAATTCATGTGTTATTGAAATCACATATATCTATATTTGGTACAGTGAATTTAATTATGGACATAGCAAACAATCAAGATGTAGTATCGGCTTAGAAATACTATTTTATATAAACATTATAATATTTATTAATAAAATGGTACAGAAAAATACTTGCTTTTTCACTTTATAATTATGAATTATGGAAAAAGTGGCTAATATAATAATAGATAAAAGTGTCAAGTGTTCAACGACTTATACAATTTTATGATGTGCAGCTAATTTTTAGTCATAACTTTGTATGTTTACTTATGATTTGTTTTAGTGTAAAGATAATTTCTCGACCCTATATTCAGTAGAGTGTAGTTTCGGCTTAGTATAGCACTACCCCATTTCTTCCGTTGGGTGTACGTAAGAGGCAACTAACGGTATTTGGACTTTTAAGGGATTTTTGGGCGATGCGGTTGGAGACCCATCACCAACAACATTTATTTCAACATCTTTTCCCCACACAACTTCCAAACGTTGCTGTTGATTTATAGCCGTGACTATATGTATGTATATTTTATAGCAACTAATGTTTTCGACTGTACGAAGCTACTCACAAGACATGCTATTTACGTAAATATAACATTTTAAATATTAGTGATTTTTACAAATACAAAAAATATTTTTTTAAAAACGAAAACCGACTCAAAGTTGTAAAAACAACCGAAAATAAACAATCAAGTACTAAAAGGTAAGAAATAAGATTTTTTATTAAATATGAGTACTATGATTAACACCTTAGGAATTTCTTTGTTCCACACGCGTCAGTTCAACTTACCTAAATCTTTAAATTCTCTTAAATTAATTTGTGAGTCGGTGCCAGCCTGCGTGATAATTGATAATAAGTGTGTATTTCGCACTTCATGTACATGTACAATGTAGGATACCTACATGGTATGGTAAATTTATTTTTGTGTGTACATACATACATACATATACTCACGGCTATAAATCCCTAGATGGGGTAGCCAGAGCTAAGGAATTAGAAATTGCTCAGCCACTTTTGGAAAGTTAAGTGGGGAAAAGATGGTAAATTAAAGGTTGTTGGTGATGGGTCTCCAGCCTCATCGCCCAGAAATCACTTAAAAGACCCAATACCGTTAGTCGCCTCTTACGTACACCCACCGGAAGAAATGGGGTAGTGTTATTCTAAGCCGACACTACACAGCTAATTATTTTGTATTTATTACCATTGAAAACGTTAGGCGATAAATATATATTGTTTAGATTGTAATAATCAGAGATAGAAAGTAGGGTAAATTTAATTTTGTTTGACGGGCACAGAATCAAAAATTTATTTAAGAGAATTTTAAGTTTTCCGATTTTCAGAAGGAAATGCCAATATAACTTCAGAAAATATGTAAAACACGGTACATGTGCCTACAAATTAAGAGGGTTCCCCTTGTTTTAGTCATGTGAAAGTGTATACATACAAAACGGCGAAAGCCCTGCCCATAGTGCGGAAAAATATGTCTCCGCACCAACCAGCTGGCACTACGTTAGCGGTCCATGAAGCATATTAGTAGCTCCGGACAGTTAATTGATTTGTTAGCCACTTTTATAAGGCAAAATATATCCGATATGTTACGTCTTATTTCGAGCGGAACAAAATGGTAGATTTTGCACCGTTCGGCATAACTTGATATCACATGCCTGCTTTTAAAATCAAGATACCTTAGAGATTTCCTCTCTCTAACTAACTAATTTTGTACAGATTATATTGGGGATTTCACACAAGCGAGCGGTGCAATACTCTGAGCGGCTACAAACATAGGCGCTATAAAAATCTTTAATGGTTTTAATAACTCGAAAATCCGACGCAGTTTTCATTATAAAACCAAGTGCTTTGGTGGTTCATTTGACTATATCGCTATATATTATTATACTATTATTTTACTTTAATTTATGTATGTCCCTAAATGTTTTATTAATATTTTTTTTGTTTTTTTTTTTGTTTTGTTCTTTGTTAAAATTGTGTGTGTTTTTGTAAGAAATGTAATGTCTTATTGTTCCCTGAGGCAATGAATAAATGATATTTTTTCTTTCATTTTTCTTTATAGTTATCACAGTGCTCGACTCCATAAAACCTAAGCTTACGGTCCTATGTTTGGTCTTAGAATCCACCTCGGTTAAAATTGCTAACATTGCTAATTTCAAAATTGATTGATCATACATTTTAATCAATTATTAAGTTATCCTTGTTAAAAACGTGAACAAAATGCATTCCTATTCTAAAATATTTATTCAACACTTCCAAGCCACTCAAAGATGTGAAAGAGGATTCATACTACCTTTGTGCAGCTGATGTCAAATGAAAATGTTACATCTTGGTGCTTTGTCTTATATGCATTAACTTAACAACATATTAGATCATTCGCACTCGCATTTTTTCGTTGAGTTTATGCAGTAAACTGGGTATTATGAGTAAATTTGTAGCAGATACAATATTTTTCCAGTAAACAAGTAAAGAAGAAAGGAAAACCAAATATTTTGCTTATGTTTCGATTGTATTCATAAATAAATAATAGTCAACAACGATGGCTCACAGATTCAGTGTTTGTAGTAAGCTGGGGCGGCGGGTGTGGGGGCGGAGTTGTGTACGACCGCGTTGCGGTTTCAAGATCATGGCCATAAATGCAAGATGCATTTCATCTAATTATAGGCATATGCATAATATGCACATTTTGGTTCCCTTTGTTAAATCGTATATGACGTGAGGTGTTCAATCAGAGGATTTGGCGGTTCAATGAAATACAAGTAATAGTGCTTATAAAGAAAGTATATTCATAAATAAATAATAGTCAACAATGTTAGATCACAGATTTAGTGTTTGTAGTAAGCTGGGGCGGCGGTGGGGGCGGAGTTATGTACGACCGCGTTGAAACCGTGGTGGTCGTCAGCGGTGTAGTGCACGGTGCGGATGGAACCGTCGGCTTCCTGGAAAGAGTACGAGCCCTTCACCACGTCGCCGTCGCGGGATTCCTGTTGGTTCTTGTTGTCGCCGGTGTGTCCGTCCGCCACGGAGTACGTGTACTCGTATTTGGGGTGGGCCTGCAAATGTGAATAAGAATAAATTAGAATTTTGACATAGATGTAAAACAGAATGATTTAAAAATAAGGAGTTGATCAGTGACATACGTTTTCTTCATGAGCGACGGGGGCGGCGGCGTATTTGATTACAGGGGCGGCGTGGTAGACTGGTTCAGCGTGGTATACTTGGGCGGGCGCGGCGTGGTAGACGGGGGCGGCGGCGACGTATTTGGTAGCAAGGAGCTTTGGCTGGTCATGACGCACGATGCTTTGAGAGGAGACGGCCTCAGCGGGAGAGTAGTGCACTGCCGCTGGCAATAGACCAGCTTGGCACATGGCCACCAAACCACATACAACTAGTACCTAAATAAAAGAAAAATTTTATATACAAGGATATGAATTGTTATTATTATTATATCAACAAAATATATTTTTTAATGCGTCCTTACTTTGGAAAACATGTTTGCTTATTGCAACGGCTGAGTGATGAATGATACTCAAAATTCAGATTGTTTATTTATAAGAGGCTCGTGTGCAAATTAATTACATTGATATCAAGTGACCTTGTACACAGTCAAATAAGCAGAGTTCAAATTTGCACGTGGGAGGCTTGTTTCTGTAATGAGCTTTCATTAGATTTATAAATATTTTTTGTTTTTATTTATACTTCTGGAGAAAGTTGTTTTAATATTGAAAAATCAAAGCTTATTTTTGAATTGTGAACTGGTAAAGTTATTTTTTGGCTCACATTGTCAAATATCAAAACTGTAATTTAGTAAATTTTTTTTTTACCTTGGTAAACATTTTTGTGCTGTCTGTAAGTCATTTCCAATAGTTTATCTCAGGCAATCGGATAATCTTATTACGGGTAAACTGGAGCTTCAGTTACCTTTTTTAATTTTTATTTAAGCTACAAATCAATTGTACAAACTATATTCTATTTGAAATATTTTCTTTTTTGTTGTGCATATTATATACTACAAGTAAATGTTCTGTGCAGTTGTAACTGAAACTCAGATTAGGAACGTCATGTTGTAATTATATTTAATATATGTCTTAGTTTAAGTTCAGTAATTGTACCTAAATGAATAAAATAAAATAAATTACTGTGTGTGTCTGTGCGATAGGTCTGCCCTCTAACACGTGAGCGCAATGTCCAAGCAAAAATATGGGTACCAAACATCGCATACGTTAATGTCACGTGTTTTCTGATGTACTAATATCTCCGCCACCTTTAGGGTTATACAGTGTGGAAGTGTTTTACATGAAAAAAACAATTCATAACATTTTTACAGACAATATTAAGATTAAAATGAGACTTATAAATTATTACTCACTCAAATAACAATACAACGTAATATTTATGTATGACCTTACTTATACATTTTTTCAATTAATAATTTACGCATTTATTTTGACCATGACCTATTGAATAAAATTTGCACGATTCTAATTGATTATAATCTATTGTATTTAATTACACCTTCAAACTGTTGTGGCAAAGTCACATCTCTTACTGTAAAAAAAGCTTAAAACCCCGTGGTGAAAAAAAAACTGATACAAGTTTATCTACTACATGCAACAGAATTGTGATTAAGGAAAACTCAAATTCTAAATTTTACTTCAAGTTTCAAGTTTCATGTGGAGTAGTAATATTTCTGAACATAACGTGAAATTATTGTCAACTGCTGTCAAAGTGAACTCACATGGTAGGGGCAGGCCTATTGCTGTTTTACGAATACTCTGGCACGTGCGTGCTACTTAGCCAAATGGGGTTCCTCACGATCTTTTTCCCTCAACGTTAACAACCATGATAAATTACACATGTGACTTTAGAAAAAACATTGTTGTTGTTAATAATAAAGAATAAAAGCAAAATTAATTTATAACATAAAATACACTATTAATACTGTTACGTACCGGGTTCTTAATTTGATAAATACCAGTCACACTTTCGTGCAATAAGGTGTAATTATATTTATTGACCAATAACGCACTTTACACAACACAACAAACACTATCGATAATTAACTATCGATACTCGCACTAATTAACAACACTAATTTACTCCGTTATAGTAACACTGTCCACACCGTTAAGCTTATTTCCGTAATCCGTGTATCACTGCACTGTCGTATTTAATTTCTTCGCTCTAGTATTTCGCTTGTTCTCGCTAGTTCTTCGCACTCGAATATCTCCGTAGCACGCGTCGCTCTTTATATATGCCAAATCTCAAATACGCGAATATTACAGAAAGTTCTAGTACCACATTCTCGAAAAGTCGATATTCGAGAAACATCTAGTAATTCCTTTACTTATTAGAATACTAGTAACGCCATCTGTTATCTAGTAGTGGCAAATCCTATCTCCTACTTGCGAACAGATGTCGTAACATTACCCCCTCCTTACATGAATACTCGTCCCGAGTATTATTGCTTCCATGGTACTTCGCAAGTCGATCGATGTGAACTATTTTCCAAGCCCCTCTAGGTTGGCGTTGAATTCTGTACGTTACATCGTTTATTCTAGTGACCACCTTGTACGGTCCTTCCCACCTATTTTGTAACTTAGGGGACTTCCCTTTCTGGCGAGTTGGATTGTGTAACCAGACGAGCATACCCTCTTCGAAACGCGGCGTGTTAGCTTTACGGTCATATCTGGTTTTCATCTTTTCACTAGCATGTAAACCATTTTCACGCACTAGGGAATGTACATCTTGCATTCTTTCCCTCAAATCGCTTACATATTCAGTTACACTCTGCGGCTCATCTGGTGACCCTCCTGTCAACAAATCTACAGGCAATCGTAGCTCTCTTCCGAAATTGACGAAAGCAGGTGTTTCCTTCGTGCTTTCGTGAACAGCTGACCGGTAAGACAGTAAAAATAATGGAATGTGTTTGTCCCAGTCCTTCTGATGTTTTTCAACCATCTTCGCCAACTGTCTCTCCAGTGTTTGGTTGAACCTCTCCACCATTCCATCTGACTGAGGATGATATGGCGTCGTCCTGGTTTTATGCATTCCAAGCAGTTTGCACACCTCTTGAAATACTTGTGACTCAAAATTTCTTCCCTGGTCAGAGTGTATCTCCAGGGGCACGCCAAATCGACAGATCACTTCCTCAACCAGTTTTGTAGCCACAGTTATTGCTTCTTGATTGGGTATGGCAAACACTTCAGGCCACTTAGTGAAGTAATCCATCACCACCATGAAATATTTATTTCCGGACTCTGATTGTGGAAACGGTCCAGCCACATCAACGGCAATCCTCTCCCAGGGAGCTCCCACATTGTACAACCGTAATCCCCCTCTACTCCGGGTCTGCGGACCTTTCACCGCGGCACACGTTGTACATTTCCGGCACCAGTCCTGTACGTCGTCCCTACAATGAAGCCAGTAAAACTTCGCACGAACCTTCTGCAACGTACGATTTACCCCAAGATGCCCGCCCGAAACACCGTCATGTGTTTCCCGCAGTACATCTTTAACCTTGGCTCTGGGCACGACCAATTGTAGGTGCTCTTCTTTACCGTTGGGTTTCTCCCACCTCCGGTACAGTAGACCATTGATCAGAACCAGGCTGTTCCATTGCGCCCAGTAAGCTTTCGTACTCACTCCTGTGGACGCTACTTCACTCCAAGCCGGTTGATCGTGTTTTTCCTTCTTCCATTTCATGATGGGTCTGAGGTTCTCATCTTCTTCTTGGGCCTTCTGCATAGCTTCTGTTTCCCATCCATCCAATGGACAAATTCGAGTCACTTTCACGACCTCCTCCTTCGACTCTTGCTTCCGGCAATGTTTACAGTCTTGTGAGATGGTCATTGTCGGGGCTTTCTCCTCTCTAGCCAGCACCTGCCCCCCGGTCCTGGCTAATGCTCGTTTCCCTGGACGTTTGCGGCAGAAGCCTCTGCCTGCCTCTTTTCTTCCTTCCTCAGCGGGCAACTTAATCTCAAATGGCCCCTTTTCCCGCAGCCATAACAAATCGGTCCAGTACTCCTTCCGACGGGTGCTTTAATGACCTTGACGTCCTCATTTGCTTCCGCAATCTCACGAAGTCGATGAGTTTGGCGCGTATCCTGGCGGCAAGCTTCAACTTCTAGAGCGTTCGCCAAGGCATCCTTGAGAGACGTGTGGTGTTGAAGTCTCACCGCTGTTCTCACTTCGATATCTCTGATGCCGTCGACGAATGCTTGCACCAGGTTCATTTCCACCGTCTTCGGATCTACACTGGGATAGGCCTTGCGGACGAGCTTCTCGATTTCAAGGGCCCACTGCTGAAGTCCCTCTCCCAGAACGCTGGACCCTATCACGCAGCTGAGCGCGGAACACGTGCTCCAGGTGTCGCTCTCCATAGCGAGACTCCAACGCATTCAGCAGGTCCTTGAAACCACCACTCGGAGTCGGCAGCGCCTCTATTACTGACAGTGCTTGACCTCGGAGCGCCACCGTCAGTGCAGTCAAACACTGTTCATCAGTCCAACCATTGGCAGCCGCAACAGTCTGGAACTGATGTCTATACGCCGACCAGGATGTTGTTCCGTCGTAGGGAGGAACCTTCACACGAGGACCATGGACAGCTACTACATTCTCACCGGAGACAACCTTGACCGGTCGTGATTCAAGCTGCAGAACCCTTTTCTCCATTCCGCGGAAGTCGGTCTTCATGTCATCGATATCTTTCTCAATAGTGGTTACCTGCTCCTTCATCTGCTCTACGTCTTTTTCCACAGTAACCACCCGACCACTGACTTCATTGACCGCAGTGAGAACTTGTGAGAACTTAGTTTGCTGTTCCTCGCGCAACTCACGAACTTCTTGTTTCACAACACCCTGTACCTCCGAATGTATGTTTTTTTTAACATCCTGTACCTCCGAATGTATGTTTTTCACAACATCCTGTATGCTTTGTTGTGCTTCACGCATGCTTTGAAACATTTCAACTATCATCGTCAAGTCAGTATTAGTTGCGGCCGCCGGCGCCGTTGATGTAGACGGCGCGTTAGTCACCGCGGACGTCTCCTCTGGAATGTCACTCCGAGGGTTCGTGACCGATGAACTCATTTCCGACAGCTGTTCACCCTCTGCGGCTTTCTGAGCGCGTGTCTTCACACCCTCTCTTCCGTCTTCCTTCGGCATAACTGGCATCTTCAAATCCACTTCTGTCACCAATTGTTACGTACCGGGTTCTTAATTTGATAAATACCAGTCACACTTTCGTGCAATAAGGTGTAATTATATTTATTGACCAATAACGCACTTTACACAACACAACAAACACTATCGATAATTAACTATCGATACTCGCACTAATTAACAACACTAATTTACTCCGTTATAGTAACACTGTCCACACCGTTAAGCTTATTTCCGTAATCCGTATATCACTGCACTGTCGTATTTAATTTCTTCGCTCTAGTATTTCGCTTGTTCTCGCTAGTTCTTCGCACTCGAATAACTCCGTAGCACGCGTCGCTCTTTATATATGCCAAATCTCAAATACGCGAATATTACAGAAAGTTCTAGTACCACATTCTCGAAAAGTCGATATTCGAGAAACATCTAGTAATTCCTTTACTTATTAGAATACTAGTAACGCCATCTGTTATCTAGTAGTGGCAAATCCTATCTCCTACTTGCGAACAGATGTCGTAACAATACATACATATATATACTCACGGCCTTAAATCCCAAAAAGGGGTAGCCAAAGCCTCATATCTAGAAACTCCTCAGCCACATTTGGAAGTTGATAGGAGACAAGATGGTAGAAATAAAGTATCATTGGTGATGGGTCTCCAACAGCATAGCTCAAAAAACATTTAAAAAAACCCCATACCCTTAGTCGACTTTTACTTAAAATTAATACTTTGCCGTGTAGTGTCGGCTTAGAATAGCACTACCCCGTTTCTACCGATGGGTGTACGTAAGAGGCGACTAACGGTATTGGGGCTTTTAAGGGATTTTTGGGCGTTGCGGCTGGAGACCCATTACCAACAACCTTTACTTTACCATCCTTTCCCCACTCAATTTTAGAAATGTGGCTGAGGAATTTCTAATTCCTTAGCTCTGGCTACCCCTTCTAGGGATTTATAGCCGTGAGTATATGTATGTATGTATGTATGTTAATACTATACAGTATTTCATTTCCAAAAAACTATTAATATTACAAAAAAATATAACCAAACCCAACGAAAACAAGTGGCGTGAAAATATCTTTGTATGTATATAAAGACATAAAATCATATAAAATAACATAAGAAAAGTTAATATTATAACTGCGATTTCATAATGTTATTGCTTCTTAATTAGTGTTTTTTTTTTTCATGATCAGCTTATACATTCTTGATAACTTGTCCTTAGCTCCCTCTGATAGAGTCTTAATTGCTGAGTTGGTAAAAATGGTAGCTGTGTAGTGTCGGCTTAGAATAACACTACATAATTTCTTCCGGTGGGTGTACGTGAAACGCAACTAACGGCCATCACGGACCTATCTCCAACAACCTTTATTTTACCATCTTTTCCCCCACTCAACTTTTCAAAAGTGGCTGTAGAATTTCTAATTCCTTACGTCTGGCTACCCCTTTTAGGGATTTACAGCCGTGAGGAGTATATGTACGTATGAATGTACGTGGGTAAAAATATGTTAAAGTTATTTCAAAGAAATGGAAGGTCACGATGCATAAAGATATGAATTGATGGAGCGCTTGGAGTTAGTAAACGACAAAATAATCTTTTAAAAGCAGAACTTCCATTCACTCGTTTTTTACCGAAGAATTGATGTATCCATCTATTTCAATTACTATAAATCAAAATTGATACAAAACATTAATAATTTACGACTCTAGTTGTAGTTCAATGGCTAAGGGGATTGCTTAACATAGGCTTATTGTTTCTTTACCTTAAGTTAAATATCAAACACCAAAGGTTAAGTAAAAATAATTGTAAGAAAGAACAAACAAAAGCTTTACTAAAGCATCTTACATTTAAAATTCAACTGCAGTTATTTAATAGCATACAAGGTCGGTTTATGCTAATTTGATTCTTTGTAAATTGTTCAACTTATAAAAAGAGCGGCGTAAAAGCAACAATCTATCATTTGCTATTTGCAATCGTAACCAGATACCAACATGTTCTCTAAAGTAAGTTCATTTTTTTAAATATAAACTTTATACATCTAATTCCAATACAATTATTCATTTTAAGCTAAAGCTAGCCCGTTTTAATAAAAAATGGGTAAGCCATAGTTTAGAATTTGAGACTCCTAAGCATCTTTTAAAGTTAAGTGAAGAAAAGATGTTAAAAAAAAAATTGGTGACGGGTCTCCAACCACATCGCCCAACACACCAAACAAACCCTAAATTGTTTCTTACGTAACCCGCGAATAGAACCAACTTAGTGCTATTACAAGCCACCCTTTACCTACTTTATTAATTACGTTATGAGAATCTTAAATAAATTTTATTACTAAATAAACTTCATTTTTAAGTTTCCTTATTCTATGTTAGGGCTGAAATTTAAAAATTCTGTGCAAAAGAAAGCTACACCAATAAGAATATTCATAACGAAATCTCTTTTTTATAACAGATAGTACTTGTATGCGGTCTGGTGGCCATGTGCCAAGCTGGTCTATTGCCAGCGGCAGTGCACTACTCTCCCGCTGAGGCCGTCTCCTCTCAAAGCATCGTGCGTCATGACCAGCCAAAGCTCCTCGCTACCAAATACGTCGCCGCCGCCCCCGTCTACCACGCCGCCCCCGCCCCCGTCTACCACGCCGCCCCCGCCCAAGTATACCACGCTGAGCCAGCCTACCACGCCGCCCCTGTCATCAAATACGCCGCTGCCCCCGTCGCTCATGAAGAAAACGTAAGTCACTGGTCAACTGCTTAATTTTATTAAATAATTCTGGTTTACTTCAATTTCAAAACTCTAATTTATTCATATTTACAATTTCAGGCCCACCCAAAATACGATTACACGTACTCCGTGGCGGACGGACACACCGGCGACAACAAGAACCAACAGGAATCCCGCGACGGCGACGTGGTGAAGGGCTCGTACTCTTTCCAGGAAGCCGACGGTTCCATCCGCACCGTGCACTACACCGCTGACGACCACCACGGTTTCAACGCGGTCGTACACAACTCCGCCCCCACTGCCGCCGCCCCAGCTTACTACAAACACTAAATCTGTGATCCATCGTTGTTGACTATTATTTAATTATGCACATAGTTATACTATAAACAAATTATACACGTTTTATTGCAGTGAATGACTTAAGTTCCGTAATCTCTTAAAAGCCCCATAACCCCAAGTAATTTTTGTGGCACTCGCGATAGTAAATTATTTAGTGCTATTTTAACCCGAAACTGGGATAAGTTTAAAGATAGATAAGGTTTAAAGCAGAACTAGATTCAATAGTAAAAAAAATTTTTTTTTTCCATAATTTAGTGTTTTTTGACATGAATTCCTCATGTGGGGATTATTACTCATAAAGCTACGAAGGTCGCGGGTTCGAACCCCGCCAGTGTCGAAATTTTTCTTTCCTTTAATAACATCTCTTATAATTTTTCCACCCATACCTAGGCTATAAATCACATAAAAGGGTAGCCCGAGTCTGTGAATCAAAAATGACTCTACCTATTTCGAAAGTTGAATAAAGAAATTTATGGACTATATAGATGTATTGGCTATGGCTATACACTATAGCTATATACCACTCTAGGGACATCGAACAAATAATCATTAAAAATTCTCAATACCCCATACAAAACCCGAGGGATGATATGCGTAATTCCTAGTCTAATCGGACACCACATAGCTGAGCTATTTTCCAACTATAAATTCTAAACTGCTGGTCAACAGATTTTAGTGCACCGCTCTCCTTCAATATTCACGTGACCCTTTGATATGTAATATCCATAATATGTCGCTAACACATTTCTTATCAAAAAACAAGTCTAGCACACTCAGTTTTATGACCATAAAAAGTTTTGACATCAATGAAATATCCAAGGGCCCAAGGGTATATAGGGGTAATATAAGTATGACTTTAGTTCGAGTCCAAATTGAGAAGGTGTATTTTTGAAACTCATACATCTTCTCCTTAGTCAAACAGAGCACAATGTTGGTATTTGTCCTGAAATATCACGTTCACATCTTTGGTAGAACCAAGCCATCTTATTAGTAATTAATATTATTATAGTTGAAATAAAGCTTTTCTTATTCTCTGACCAATTTAAAATATCATTGCGTATTTTTTACATCATTTTTTGCAAATCCTCATTACGATGTGTTTACTTTGTTCTATTTTATATTTACAAGATTGAAATATAATTATTTTCTCTAAGATTTTTATAATAAGTTTTGTTAGATTATGTGATCCCGTAAGAAATAGTGTGGTTCGAGAAAATTGCTGTGTGCTAGGTATTGCAAAATAGATAGAAACAGGGAATGTTAAAAGTAAATTGATGAAATATATGAAAGTAGTATTGATGAAAAAACAGATGAAAGTAAATTGGTGAAGGAGATACAAAGAGCCGGTGTAATATGAGTAGAGGCCGATGCCTTGGCTATCATCGGCCTATACTCCGATATAATATCTAAATGTGTCCACTGTTATCGAACCGTGGACATATTTATATATTATATCACAGACGTCCGAAGTCTGCAAAATAAAAAGGCATAATTATTATATTTAAATGATTGATGAATGTAAATAAATCCCGTGCGGCTAGCCAAGATCGTGCAAAGTGGCGATCGACAGTCTCAGCCAACCCCAATAGGGCCTAATGGCATGAGTTTAAGTTTGTATGTATCATTTTTAATTTTTCTGTGTTACTATTTTTAGTAAAAGCAGCCAATTTTTTTTCTCTGAATAGGTAGAAACATTAAATAATTATGGTTTGATACAAATTAATTAATTTGTTTCAGACCATAAGGTTCAAAGAGGTTCAACGTACGAGTAAGAGGTTCCCAAATTATAAATATTTCTCATTAAAACTTTTTGTATTATTAATTCATTATTAAATATGAAAGTAAAGTTTGCTCACGGTTTGGTTCGTTAAGAACTTTTCTGAGATAACCTTAAGTAGAAGACTTAATTCATGCATCCCATTACCTTTCTAAATCCTGTTTGCACATACCCTTTTTTATCAGTTGCCTTCATCACTCTTTTAATGAATACTTTTGCATGCAATTAACCGACAACAGTAAGTAAGCTAGTACCACGGTAGTTTTTTGCTTCCGGGCATGACCCTTTCCCTTTGTATAGTGGCACTATCATGACTCTGCACCAATCTTTTGGTACTTTGTCAAGTGCCAACTTTTGGAAAAGAAAGAACAGCCAAGAAGCTTTGTCCCATTACCAGCCCTTAGCATGTCGATACTTATTATATCATACTCTGCCGCTCTTCCTTATTTGATACCATAATAATGTATTTATTTTTATGTATATATATTATCCAATATAATATAAGGTAAATCTTTGTTTGTACTGAATATAATAAGAGGCCCAATATAAAGTCTAGTGTGAAAAACATATTTCTGCATTCATTGAAGCTAATATTGTGAAATTAATGTTCAAAGTTTATTTTTGCTTTCGTATGTACGATATTATATGTAAATCAAACAATTTATATTTAAACCTTTGGTCTCGGTTAGTAATAATCTCCACATGAGGTTTTCATGAACAAAAAGATTTAAACTTTGGTCTCGGCTTAAAACTAAAAGTTTTATAATTTAAGTTTATCACCTTACATGGCATAGAAATCAAACTTATTAAAGAGGATTCCATGATCTGCACTATCTATAGATTTTCTCTAAAAAATGCTTGTATGGATCATAGGCATACTATAAATGTAAAATTCAATCCATCTATCTAATCTAATTATTTTCATATGCATAATATGCACATTTTGGCACCCTTTGTTAAATCGTATTTTTTATTTATTTATTTATTTTCCAAAAAAATACGAAATTTGACGTGAGGTGTGCCATTGGAGGATTTGGCGGTATAATGAGATACAAATAATAGTGCTTATAGTGAAATTATATTCATAAATAAATAATAGTCAACAATAGTAGATCACAGATTTAGTGTTTGTAGTAAGCTGGGGCGGCAGCGGTGGGGGCGGAGTTGTGTACGACCGCGTTGAAACCGTGGTGGTCGTCAGCCGTGTAGTGCACGGTGCGGATGGAACCGTCGGCTTCCTGGAAAGAGTACGAGCCCTTCACCACGTCGCCGTCGCGGGATTCCTGTTGGTTCTTGTTGTCGCCGGTGTGACTGTCCGCCACGGAGTATGTGTACTCGTATTTGGGGTTGGCCTGAAATTATAAATACAAATTTATCAGTATTATTCTCTTTCAGGCAGTGTTATTCACACTTACACATCATCATTCCGATATCAATGGAACAAAATTCGTGGTTGGTCATCGTTTGTATCATGTACAACAGACTTTTGGATTGTTGTCTGTACTAATTTAGGTTATACATCTTTTTTATAATTACAAGTCTTTAGTTTAGTTATTACTGCTAAATCAATATATTTTTACACTGGATGGTGGACTTTTTTGGTGGAATTTAAGGTACTTATTGTATTAAATCAATTAATTTGAACTTTTACTTACTTCATATTCTTCGTGATGGGCAACTGGGGCAGCGGCGTATTTGATGACCGGGGCGGCAGCGTACTTAATCACAGGGGCGGCGTGGTAGACTGGTTCAGCATGGTATACTTGGGCGGGCGCGGCGTGGTAGACGGGGGCGGCAGCGACGTATTTGGTAGCGAGGAGCTTCGGTTG
This sequence comes from Bedellia somnulentella, assembly GCA_963576735.1. Lineage (NCBI taxonomy): Eukaryota > Metazoa > Arthropoda > Insecta > Lepidoptera > Bedelliidae > Bedellia > Bedellia somnulentella. Next base: position 13,629,459 of record OY755176.1, on the reverse strand, counting down.
GTCATGACGCACGATGCTTTGAGAGGAGACGGCCTCAGCGGGAGAGTAGTGCACTGCCGCTGGCAATAGACCAGCTTGGCACATGGCCACCAGACCACATACTACTACAATCTAAGTAAATAATAAAAAAAAATGTTAGTATAGTTCAAAAACAGCATGGCAAATAAAAAATGGAAAGACAAATATTTTATTTAAATAAATAAATAACATATTTTTGTAAGTAAGAAACTCACTTTAGCGAACATTTTGTAAAGTGCTGTATATTGTTCCAAATGAGACAATGATAATAATTCAAAAGTAACTTTTCTATTTATATCATTTACACTTACGCCCAAAGCTTAATTGAAGCCGAAGAACCGGATTGACCAGCTTAATATTAGTTAACCTCGCAAGGTCAAGATTAGCGAAATTCCTTTCTCCATGTGTTTCAGAATTTAACATTGAGTTTATAAGTCAGACGCATGTAGGTGTGTCAAATTTTGGGCATGCAAGATTTAAACATTTGTGAATTAAATTATTTAAATGTTGCAATTGCAATTTTTGAACAGAAGTGTTTAGAAAGCATGTAGTTAGTTCAACAATGAAACGCAAAGAAAAAAAGGTTTTCGAATTGAGTTATACTATGTAGTGAATGTACACAATATATAATATTATATATATAAATATGTGTAAATAAATATAAAATATATAAAATAAATATGTAAATATGTGTGCGTATGTATGTGTGTGTGTGTGTGTGTGTGTGTGTGTGTGTGTGTGTGTTTAGTCTGTATCTGTTGTTTGACAAGAATTATTATTTTTCATGAATATTTGTCTAACATTATTATTTCTTAGCTATACAAAATTTGTTAAGATAGGTAAATCCTAAATCTATTATATTTTCTTATCCACGTAAGTATTAAATAAAATATTTATTTTTTATTATATGTATACTCGACTCGTGAACCAGAAAATAAGGGCATATAATTTAATTTTGTAACTTATAAAGCATAAACACAGTAATTTAGTATAACAAAACTTTAAAAACTCAATTCTAATGTGACTTCTAAATTACTAAATGCATATACTCACAGCTATAAATTTCGAAATAAAGGAGCCAGAGTTTTTTATTTCTAATTCAAAGTTCTGGCTGAATAATGAATATAAGAGTGACTTATCTGATTTTAGTCATTGTAGTTTACTTAGATTGCCATTGTTTAACAACTTTCCTGAACTTCCATTATTCATGAAGGGTGGCTAAATTTACTTATCATTAAATATTATGCTTTTAAATGGTGTGTCTTATAATATTATATATTTAATCTTTGGCAGAGGAACTGCAACTTCTGAACATACCTTAGATTATTCTCACTCAGGGTTCGGAGTACCTATGTTGTGCTAGGACAGTTAACTCACATGTAAGATTTTGCCACGTGTTTTGAACTATGTCATTAGATTATACAAATACACAGCGTATCCGTATAATCTGCTATAGTATAACTTAGACTAGTGAGTTTCCTCACAATGATGTTGTTCCTCATCGTTAACAGTCATGATAAATAACCACAGTAATTACATTATAAAATACAAATTGGTGTAGTTTCGTCTCGGGTTGTGGCCTGTGTTCATCCCACTTACCTGTCATGGTTGTAGTTTTATCTAATATATAAAAGCAACACAAACTGTCTGACTTAGAACCAATGCACCCCGAAACTACTATACCTAGAAACTTGAAATGTTCTCTAGGGGTGTATTTTATTACGTAAGTGAGCGATAAGGAGAGAATTTAAGAAATTCCAACCCTAAGGGGATGAAATAGGAATGTGAAGTTTAGATGTGAACATGAAGTATATATATTTGTATAAAAGTGCAATCGAAAACCTTTTCGATTACACTTTTAAATGATTGATTCTTTCCACTATTGGAGAAAAATCTGAGGATAAAGTTTGTATGAAAATTGGCTCATTTCTCTACCTAAACACTTGAAATTTAGTATATGGAACCCATAGTGAAAATAGTGAAGATGTATATAAGAGAGTTAAAAATGAGGTTAAGAAGAAAATAGAAAAGAAAAAGCGTGATTTGATAGAATGTTGTGAGAGGAAACTCTCTGATAATTTCCGGAATAACCAAAAGTTTTTCTGGAAATATATCCGGAAAGAAAAGGGAGTTTCCCATAACACAAGAGTGAATGTAGTGAAAGATGATCAGGGTGAATTGGCGATGGATGAAAGTAGCATGAAACGAGTATGGAAGAACTATTTTGAGGGACTCTTTGAAAAAGAGGATGCATCCGTTTCTTCGCCAATCGGCAGTAATGTTAATTGGAACGATGCGATGGGTGCCTTTAGTGAAAGTGAGATCAGTATGGAAGAAATAATGAAAGCAATGAAAAGTATGAAAATAGGGAATGCGGCAGGGTATGATAGGATAACTATCGAAATGCTGAGGGCTGGTAAAGGGTTGGTGGCTTCTTGGTTGTACTTTCTTTTCTAAAAGTGCTGGTCGAGTGGCAAAGTACCACAAGACTGGTGCAAGGCGGTGATTGTGGCTCTGTATAAGGAAAAGGGTCACGTCAGGTGGCTAAAAACTACCGCGGCATTAGCCTACTCAGCATTGTCGGCAAATTGTCGGCAAATTGTATGCAAAGGTATTGATTCAAAGAGTGATGAATGAAACTGATGAGAAAATATGGGATGTGCAAGCAAGATTTAGGAAAGGAATGGGATGTCATCACCGAAAAGTTCTTAGCCAAGATTCAAAAGGTGTATTGCTCCTTCATTGATTTAGAGAAGGCGTATGATAGGTAGGTAACAAAGTGTTTGTGGGAGGTGTTATCCAAGTTCGGTTTGGGGAGTCAACTTATACGTGCATTGGTTTCACTCTATGAGGATACTCGTGCATGTGTAAGAGTAAACGGGGAAAACACTGACTGGTTTGGCATCTCTAGGGGTGTCCGACAGGGTTGTGTTGCTTCTCCGTGGCTCCTCAATTTGTTCATGGATGACTGTTTGACAAAATTGCGTAAAAAAGATTATGGACTAAGAATGGGTGGAATTATTGTTAAATGCCTCGTGTATGCTGACGGTCAAGCGCTAATTGCATCGTCAGCGGAAGAGAGAGAGAAGAAAGAAAGGGAATGAAAGTGAATGTGGATAAAACTAAAACCATGGTTTTTGAAAGAGAGGAGAATATGACCGAATGCGTGATTGAGATTAATGGTAAGAGAGTGGAACAAGTAAATAAGTTTGTATATCTGGGAAGTATGTTTACTAGAGATGGAAAGTGAGTTGAAGATATCGAGAGAAGAGTGAAAAAGGGTAATGCGATTAATGGAGCACTGGATAGTCTAATGTCTAGTCAATCGGTGTCCGAAAGAGCCCGAATGGCTGTGCATGGTGCTGTTCTTGTTCCTACGCTTATGTATGGCAGTGAATGTTCGGTGTGGCAGAAGAAGCATGAAAGCAGAGTGAATGCAGTAGAAATGAGGTCCCTCAGAAAAGTTTGTATTGTAAGGTTATGTGATCGTGTGAAGAATAACCTGATTCGTGAAAGGTGTGGTGTAAAAGATGATATTGTAAGAAAGATAGAAAAAGGAATGTTGAGATGGTTTGGGCACATCGAGAGGATGGATGTTAGGAAATTGGTAAAAGGTATCTATAGAGCTAATGTGGAAGGTAATGTTTGTAGAGGGCGGCCACGAAAGACACACTTGGACTAAATTTAGAGTGTGCTCAAAAAGGCAGGCGTCCGAAGTATGAAGAATAAAAGAGCATGTATGAAAAGATTGATGAATGTAGACGAAACAAGAGAGGTTTGCCAGGATCGTACGAAGTGGCGATCGATAGTCTCTGCCTACCCCAATGGGAATTAACGGCGTGAGTATATGTATGTATGTATGTATGATATAAATAAGTGACTAGAAAGAAGAGTAAGATGGATAGATAAAATAAGATGACAACTTATAAAAAACTATTCAGGTAAGAGGGCCAAAGGGTTATAATTTTTGGAGTTACTCCATTCGCCTGAACTACAGAACCTTCTCCTCCTATGTTACGCAGACGAAGTTGCGCGGGTGAACTAATTTTCTATATATTTTGAACCAAACCATTTTAAAAACCCTAGGCTGTCGAAAATAATAGGAATAATTCTAAAAAATTTGATTTTGATGATTCTATAGAATGAACAACACAACAAACGAAATGCGTCAAAGCTTGTAAGATTGGAGTAAAAGATTTAGATCTCTAAACAAGTAACAAATTCGTATATGATAAACGGTTTAATAACAGCTCTTTCTATTTGGCCTGGAACGTAGTACGAACTCTGTGAAGTAATAAATCTAGTTTATAATTTTGTACGATATTAATTCAAACAAAATACTAATTAAACATGAATTTGGTTCATTTAACAAAACTACGCACCCATTCTTAAATATATTTGAAACACAAATTTTATGATTAATCTTTGTTAAATGATTTATTCCTTTCATTGATTTTAGTATATAAACATTATTTAACTCTACAAACAAAAAGATTTGATTGTTTGTAAAATGGTGAAAACAAAAGGTTTCAAAATGTATACATTAATATGAGCATTTTTTGTAAAAGCTGTTGTTTCACACTAACTACTTCAAAGGGGTCTAAAAAAGACAAAACAAGGAAGCTAATCAGATATATTAGTTTTATTTAGGCATAACAATGGCCAAGTAAAGACCGTGGTCAAAACTAATGCATACCTAGCATGACAATTTCATGATGAAGGTTGCTGTTGGCCCATATAGGCACCATTTGAATCCCAAAAAAAATTTGGTAACAATAATCCCACAGCCAAAGTTAAGACAAAGATGGTTTTCAATTGCATTGCCCACTGACATCGCTTACATCACTTAAATCGTATGATATAAAAGGAATAAATGATTGATGTCCTTAGTTTAAACGACACTAAACATGATATCACTGACGCATTGCTTATATTTTATTTTGTTTAAAAATCTTATTGTGTTGGTAGATGCCATTAGACTCTTCTGTGATGAATCCTGAAAAATCTAGCATCGTAGTAAATTTCCTCAGACGTGGTGTATTATTTACATAACTATCACTAGTTTAAAAACATTTGCTTCTCCAGCAAACTTAAGAATACATAATTAAGTACCCATAAAAAAATCAGGACTAAGGCTGAAATTGAATTATGTTTTAATATGCAATTTAAAACTGAATGAAATAATATAATAAAGAGAGGTTAATAAAATATTTTTTAATTGAACATTACAAATACTTAAAACTTTTCCGTCTCTTCACAACTTATTAGAAGAGTGAATAAATAATATATAAAAAAGTATCATACTAGTAAAACTTTATACAACTTACTTTCACAAAGAAGCACTGCATTCTAACTTGTCACTACTAAGAAAAAGTTGTTACTTTTTGTAAATAATATTCTAACACATTTCACAATATATCGCTCTGATCAGAGATTTAAAGCTTTATAAGAACCACTGTTCTTGATGATACGATAAATTCAACGCTTTTGATACAATTGCTGATGGTTAAATATGGACAAGCCAATATATTTCAATTTATCTCAAATTCAAACGTTCACGCCAAAATCCCCGCAAAGGTTGGCAGAGGTACTAATACTTCTGAACATCACATGACATTTTTACCTGGTGTTCAGAGTAAGCACGTTTGGCTTGGACAGTGACTCACGTGATAGGGAGCAGGCGTATTGTCATTTTCTATTAAGATATTGGATTGAATCAGGCGTTACTTTGCGGAAATCCATAGCAATACTAATATTAATAAATTTCTTCGCTTAATTCCGCTAAATAATACCTGCAGTCTTCATGCAACATGCACTGTGCACCGCCCGCCCTTCCACTTACAAGAAATCGAAAAGCAGACAATGCACCACACACACACCCGCAAGCGAAAACCACAGGCAACCACAAACATGCGACGCGTTTCGACTCAACACGAGTCATTGACGAGCAGTTAGTAGACAGTTCGGCAGCTGACCACCGAGTCGGCGGTAGTGGACATTTATGTTATGTTATGTTATAACTAAGGACAACTCAGTTATGTGGGTTTCCTCACGATGTTTTCCCTCACTGCTAACAAAAATTATAAATTAACTTTTATCAAAATTGTATTTCATATGCTTTCATATATAGCGACATGATAGTCCAGTGGGTAGAACATCCGCCCGAAAAACAGAAGGGCGTGAGTTCCAATCCTGGGACGGGCCTACACCAATTTGTCTTTTCTAAAGTCATATGTGTGGTTAATTTATCATGGGTGCTAACGGTGAGGGAAAACATCGTGAGGAAACCCACATGGCTGAGTTGTACTTAGTCATGTGACAGTGTATTCGTACAAAACGGCGATAGGCCTGCCCCCTATCACGTGAGTACACTGTCTAAGCAAAACGTGGGTACCTTCTCTGGAAACTAGATGGCGCTTGCCATGTGAGTTCAGGAGTATTGGTACCTCTGCCAACTCCTTCGGGGATAAACGGCGTGAACGTTTATGTTATGTTTATTTCATATGCTGACCTGTAATTGGTTTAAGGACCAGCTCGGCTGCGTTAAACTAAAAACAAGTATGTCGTTTTCGGCAAATTTTACAGGAGAGCGAAAAAACATTTTATTTCTTTAAATTTAAATATTTCCTAAAGTGATTGTCGGATCTTGATGATTTTTGGATATGTCCGACGTGATGTAGTTTCCTAATGAAATTAATATTTTTTTTAACTTGACCTTTACAGTAACGCCAATGCAGAATGAAAATGCTTTTAGCATAATCTTACCCTATTATTTTTATCAATAGCGCCTTAAATAAGAAGATATTTTGAGTTTTAATAATGTAGAAATAAGGGTCTTTCTATGACGAATCCAACGGTGTAAAAAAAAGCAAACGCTCGACATACTTGTTTTAAGCTTAGAGCAGCCGAGCTGTATATACCTGTTTTTATTTATGTGATATTTCTGTTCTTGAACTGTTGGTTGGATTTAAATGAATAAAAAAAAAGAAAATTAACCACACAAATGTCTTTATAAAAGACAAATTGGTGTTAGCACAACTCGGGATTTGTACCCACACTTGTTCATGACGGACGGAAGTTCCTATCCATTGAGCTATCACGAATGTTGTTATTACATTTAACGTAATATACTTCTATCGTGTTTATTTTTATTAACCGTGTTGTGTTAGTTTAGAGTAATACGGCGGCGTCAGCTACAGCTCTTTAGGCAAATAAAGAATAAATCGTAAATAACAAAATTGTTTCGTAAATACTCGCACCAAAAATATAACATATTTGCTTGTATGAGGTGACAGATGACTCATTTTTAGTATTGAACCGGTAAATGTATCTCGTGTAGGCTCGTCAAGTATCATGACATACGAATACATAATGTACGAAATGTAGCTCAGGTTATTGGCCTAATAGATATTGCACATTCATATTTTTTAATATTTATTGTGATTTGACTTAAACTTTACCACGGGTCTCTCAGCATTCGCAGTTTGACAAACGTAAGGTTTATCCACAATTTGTCTTCAAGATCGACACAATCTGAATCACAGATGTAAACAGTAAATGATGTAACAAACGCCACTATCCAAAATGTATAAAACGGTTTATATCAACAACATTTTCTAACAGTCCACTAATCACTGTTATAGTGGTAGTTCATTTAACAAAATCATCATGAATCGAAAGGTGCTATAAAGTTATTAAAACTCGTGATTTGCCAAAGTGTATTTGAGATACAAGTGAATTTAATGCTGAAATATTTTTACAGGTTTCATTATTGTGTTACTTCGTAAGTTCTTGTTTAGCAATAATCATAAAACCTTATGATCATAACTACAATAGGGTATCAAAGTTATCATCGGATAATAATTGGATTTTATATAGAGTGGCGACCGAACCAAAATTTGTGAAATGGCGTAAATATACGCCGTACGTAAGTATTTTTTATAAATTTTTATATTTCATATTTGTGCTGAAATACACATTATTTTAAAACTGAATACATATTAAACAAACAACTATAAAACGACGATTATATAATTTTAGAAAAATTATAACTTTCAAATCAAAAACATGTAATAATACAATTTTATTCAATCATTGGGGCCCAATCTTTAATAATTTATACCCTTTTTTATTTTATGAATCTTACAGTCGGAATAATTCATAAAAGATTTTAATGACATAGCACAACTAAGATATTCCGTTCAAAATTACTTCCGTTTAAAATCTCACAAAATGGTTAGCCATAGCTACCTAGTTGCAAATTCTTCAATAACTGTTAGATCTTGAAACTGTCGGTTATGGATCTCCAGCGACATCGCTCTAAACTCGCTTAAATGCCCCAAAATTTAAAGGCGTCCTTTATTAGACCTGTGAGAAGAAAAGAGTCATTCTATTCCGTTACTACTCAGCAAAAGGTGATGACGAATACTGAAGGATATTTGAGAATAAATATTTCCAACGATACATTTTAAATTTATGTTAGTAACATGACCTTAATCAATATGTTTGTGGTAAAATCCCTTTACAAGTATATTATTAAAACCCTAATCGACTGGGTAAATATTGTAAAAAAATAAAATAACCAAAAAACCCCTTGTCGTATCAAATTTTCAAAGCTGTTGCTGCCAATGGGAAGTTGTTAAAACGAGAATTTACTATTCAGAATTCCAATACTAAACCCATATTTATTCAGATGTTTAACCGTCGTTATAAGCTTCATTTTATAATTTTTACTCGTATATTAACAAAACATTAATCATCCGCAGACATACCCGAAATACGACTTCAATTACTTAGTGTCAGATAAAAAGACCGGTGATCATAAATACCAGTTTGAATCTAGAGACGGCGACAAAGTACACGGTGAATACAGTTTGGTAGAGCCCGACGGATCTTTAAGAACAGTGCAGTATAAAGCTGATCAGGAAAATGGGTAATTATTTTAATGTTTCGGTATAAATTTAATACAAAATTGATTTGAATATAGTGCCAAAAGAGCCAATTATAACTCAGCCACTTAATTTGAGGCATCTAATGAAAAATAATTTTTGTATATTGCGTAATTTTCTTACTGCTTATGGTGTTTGTTACATAACGGTCATTCAGCATTTAAAAGAATAACATTTCTTGTTGAACTACAATTATCAAGACATTTTTATCATAAAAGGGCTAATGTGTTTTTGCAGCAATCGTATAATAATATGTTATTATGTTGTTACTCATGTTATGCAATTTTAAATCATCACGAAAAGCAAGGATGTTTGGTACTCAATTTCTTACCATCCCATTTAGTTTTTAATTAGCAAAATACAATAAAATCCCGTTAAATATGATAGACTTGCGATCAAGATTCTGGCATCTTAATAAATATATTTTATTTTTAGCCGTGTAGTGCCGGCTTAGAATGTCGCTACCCCTTTCTACCCACGGGTGTCGTAAGAGGCGACTAAGGGTATTGGGGCTTTTTATTGGATTTTTGGGCGATGCGGTTGGAGACCCATCACCAAAAAACCTTTATTTTACCATCTTTTCCCCACTCAACTTCCAAAAGTGGGTGAGGAATTTATAATTCCTTAGCTCTGGCTACCCCTTCAAGGGAAATATAGCCGTGAGCATATGTATGTATGTATATTTTATATGTTTTCAATGGTACTGTTGTACAGGAATATTTTTACTTTCCAATTACCAGGCAAAAGATTGCATGTTGTAAATTTATTTCTCAAGTGTTTTAATAAACCAGTGATGGGTAGAACACCGCCGTTCATACGATGAGGGTTCAAATCCCGGATCGGGTCTACACTAATCTTGTTTAAAGTAGTTCGTGTGGTTGAGTTATCGTGGTTGTTAACTTTGAGGAAAAACATCGTACTTTGTCATGTGACAGTGTATTAGTACGAAACGGTGATAGGAATACCCCTTATAACGTGAGTATATTGTCCAAGCAAAACGTGGGTATTCTGAACACCAGGTAACAATTTCACATGATGTTCAGAAGTATGAGGACCTCTGCCAACTCCTTCGGGGATATACGGCGTGAACTCTTGCGTCTTGCATCTTGAGTCAAAACTGAAATATCGTTATCGCATTAAATGACAGTTTGGATATAAATACATACACACATACATATACTCACGGCTATAAATTCCTTAACGGGGTAGCCAGAGCTTTGGAAAGAGAAATTCCTTAGCCACTTTTGGAAGTTGATTGGGGAAAAGATGGTAATAATAAATGTTTTTGATGACGGGTCTCCAACCACATCGCCCAAAAATCACTTAAAAAGCCCCAATATCCTTTGTCGCCTCTTACGATCACCCACTGGTAGAAATGGGGTAGTGTTATTCTACTTTGGGGAAATTCAGTTGAAGCAGATAAGGTTTTCAAAATACAAAAAAAATGCGTGCGAGTTATTTGTAATGCAGATATGCTAGATTCCTGCGTCCCCTTATTCAAAAGACTCAAAATACTTCCAACGCCTTGCTTGTATATTTATGAGACTTTAATATTTGTAAAAAAAAATCTTTCACTATTTAAACTAAAAGTTCCAACTAACAGACCTCAACGTGGCAACCACAATGTACAATTGGAATACCCCAATCGGAAATGCTTGGCAATTAGTGAAAGAAATTGTTACAATATGGCAATAAAATTGTATAATGCACTAAGTGATGACATGAAAAATATGACGCTGAGAGGATTTAAAAATAGACTATTTAATTATCTGATTGAAAATTGTTTTTATAAAGTGAATGACTTCTTAAATAATTGTGACATTTAAAAAAATATAGACATATGACATTTTATTAATAATATCCTCTTTTTATTATTTATACTTATTGACAAAGCATGTGAATTGAATGTTTGTTTGTTTCGTCTTTTTAAAACAATAATTTCAAATTTAATTGTTAAATATTTTTTAATTTATTACAATGTGTCATATAAATGTAAAACCATATTACAACTTAATATTTACACGCCGGTCTTTGGCAGAACATGTAAAGCACGTATATAATTTATTTGTCAACAATTCTACTCATGTTTCTTGTAAATAAATGCATTTTATTTTTATTTTTTATTTTAAGCCGACACTACACGGCAGTTTGAATATATTTCAATAAAAGCTGTTTGAAAAGAAAGCAATTAAATCTCGAGTTAATCAAGTAATCGAGTATGCTATCATTAATAAAAATATTAAATATGATTATTTTCTCAGGTTTCATGCCGTTGTCAGCAAATCAATTACTAAGCATAGTAATGATGCTTATTCAATATTTGGACATACAAAACATTACTTTCCCACCACGAAATTCTGGAAATTGAATGATATACATTATGGAAAAATGAACGAATTCGGTGACAAGAAACTACTAAAAACTCAAAAACCAGTACACGAAATCAACGAAGAAGAAGAATTGCCTCAAATTGTTAATATGGATGATATAAAACCAACAATAGTAAATATGATGTCAACTGATAACGAAAAACCAATAATGGAGAGTAAATTTAAAATCAAAGAAATTGTATCACCAGACGTTAAAGATCAAATGCGTGTTATGCCAATGGAAGTTCAAAAGCCTCAAAAAGCTCTCAAAAAAGAGCCAAATCAAGAAAGTATTTTAAATACTACAGAAAAAAGCGTATCAAACGCGGTTGCTAAAAATATGACCGAACCGAAAAAGGAACAAAATTCACCTAATGATTCTGAAGGATCGTCTTCATCGTATTTTATGTCTAGATACTATTCATATTTTTATTAAGTTTTCCTGTAAATGTAAGTTGTTAAATTGTTTATAAGTAGCAAAACTATGTAATATATTATTTTCATAAATGGTTTGTCAACAAGAAATGACTTATTTTATTATTCATTCTAGATTTATTCACAACTACTATAGCTCAATAGGGTGAAGCAGAGAGGCGTGGATTCAAAGTCTGAGTTTGGCCTAATCCAATATGACTTTTTAAAGTCATAAGCGAGGTTAATTTGTAATGGTAGTTAACGTTGTAGCACCATATGGCTAGGTTGTACTTAGTAGTTAGTTGTGACGTGGGTACCCTGAACACCAGAAACAATTATATCATGTCACGTTCAAAAAGGTACTTCTACCACGCCTTCGGGTATATACGACCTTTTGACTCTTTAATATTTTTCTGAGAAGGCAATTTTTACCCAAATATGCCACAAGAAGGGCAATGTAATACATAATTATATTTGTTTGGTATGCTCAGTATTTTAAATAGCTTAATCGAGTGAAGTTTTTGTTGGTATTAAACTAGTTTTAACTGTTATAGTGACAATAGTATATTACTCAATCACTCAAGAATATATACATAAAAACATATACTCACGGCTATAAATCCCTAGAAGGGGTAGGCCAGAGCTAAGGAATTAGAAATTCCTCAGTCACTTTTGGAAGTTGCGTCGGGAAAAGATGGTGAAATAATGGTTGTTTGGTGATGGGTCTCCAACCACATCGCCCAAAAATCCCTTAAAAGCCCCAATACCGTTAGTCGCATCTTACGCACACCCTCCGGAAGAAATGGGCTAGTGCTATTCTAAGCCAACTACACAGCAACCAAGCAAGGTATTTTTAATCAGTAACAAAATCCTTCAGTGGATATGAATAGACAGAGCTACTAAGAAGGGTAATGTCAGTCCAGGACGACCACAGAGGACATATTGATATTATAAAAAGAGAATGTGATCAAAAACCAGGCGTCCGAAGTATAAAGAATAAAACACGATAAATGCAAATGAAGCTCGTGAGGCTTGCAAGGATGATACAAAGTGGATATTGACAGTCACAGCCTACCCCAATAGGAACAATTGACTTGATATAATGTATGTTAAATTCAACTTTGCCTACTCATTACTATATTTCACTTCACTGTTTGAAATTTTGCAGTAACAGCAATGACAGGCGTCATAATGCTATTACTTTTTAACAAAACATCCGCTATTTTGTCGTCCAAATAATAGTAATAATGCTTTTTAACAGCACGTGTCAATTTAATCAGTCTGGTCGTCAGAGTACCTTAGTTTTCCTTCGATAATCTATCACGTGATACTGGGCAGGTCTATCGCCACTTTGCACGAATTTGCTATCACAGGAATAGGTACAATTTAACCGTCTGTGTGTTTCCTCTTTCTTTCCCTTAACGTCACTTTCAGATCAGTAGATCCAATTATTTAAAATAACAACATTATTACTTAATTTAATATATATTAAAAATAATAATATAACTGGAGGACACACCTGGACCAAATAGTGTGTGCTCAAAAAGGCCGGTATCCATAGTATGAAGCATAAAAGAGCATGTATGAAAAGATTGATGGATGTCAACGAAGCAAGAGAGGTGTGCCAGGATCGTACAAAGTGGCGATCAATAGTCTCTGCCTACCCCAATGGGGATTAATGGCCCCTTGTACTATAGTTTGTATAATTTTAATTAATTGTATATATTTTTTTTTAATTAATTATGTCTTTTTTTGATGAATTTTCTTTTTTATTGATTTTTCTTATTTTGATTTTATTCTTTGTGACATTAATTTTAATATTTTTAATTGACATGTTTTTATAATTTCAATTTATTTGTATTTTGGGTTGGAATCAGTCACTCTTTTTTTTGGGTAATCATGTTTACTGGCAGATTCCTCAGATCCAGATATGAATCAAATTAATTCCGCTTAGCATTAAGTTTCCGTAGCTGTCTCTATATAGTTAGCGTTTTATTTATTGCTATCTTAAATTTGAGTATCCTATAAAAACCAAATAAGGATGTATTCATATGAGTGTATTGAAAAATTCAAAGCTGAGCTTCACAAAGGAATGCTATAAGTTCCCTCTAAATAAACAATTTACAACAATTTTGCCTTAAATATTTGTTTCTAGGTCAGTGTTTTTATAAACATATGCATACATAACATATATACATATGTTTAATAGTAAAATACTCACGCCATTAGTTTCCACTAGGTCAGGGATTATTTACAGCCACTTTGTACGATTCTGGCAAACTTCTCGAGCTTCGTCTACATTCATCAATCTTTCCGAACATGCTTTTTTATTCTTCACATTTCTGCGTTACTCACCACATTCTCTATTGGGTCTGAATGATCGTTCTCCTTAACATTACCTTCTTTTATAAAAAAACAATGGTTCTGTAAATCTCTTTCACCAATTTACAATGATCCATCCTTTATATGTGCCTAAACACTCTTAATATTCGTTTTTGTATCTTTCATACATTTCCTTCTTTCACACAACACTTTTCATGACTCACATCATTTCTCAGTCTATCACATAACCTTACATTACAAAATAAATCGAAGGGATCTCATCTTTACTGCATTAACTCTGCTCCCATGCAAGCGTAGGAGCTAGTTCAGCCCCATGCAATGCCGGGCCCTTTCGGATATCTACTGGCGGGACATTAGACTTTTCAGTGCTTGATTAAGAAAGAAAGAAGAAAGAAAGAAAGCTTAACCTTCAATCCCGACCACACAGTCTGCCATAATCTCCTCTCTAATTACTTTTATAACATCTTTAATACTTTTATATAGTACTAGTGGATCGGCCCAGCTTCGCGCGGGTAGCGTTGTTTTTTAAATACGAGTATCTTAGGTTTCTTTCTTCAGTCACTGCTCAAGCATTGTGAAAATTAGCGCAATGTTTTCAATTTATTAAATTTATAGCACTCCCTGAACAGTGTAGTTTGGTGATTTTGTTGAGTGCGCTTTTATGAACGGTTCAGTATTTCCGTTTATTAGCAAATTTTTGAATAAAACGCTATGAAATATTTATAACAATCTAAAAAAAATCATTACGTGATGTAGGATGCAATTACTGGCGCCATCTAGTATGTAGTATGTAAATTAGTAACGATTTGGTTTTGGTCACGGGCGCGATGGCTTATTTCATGTATAATTTCAATGTTTCTCTACCAATTTCTTTGATTCTTTTTTTATTGAATAGGTAATAATGTTACCTTTTTTAAATTAGGGATGAATGGGAGTATTATAAACGTAAGAGTAAACAAATATAATCAGAATGCTATGAACTGCTAAGCTATCAAGAGTTACATGTGTTATCGTGAGTCAACCATAAAAGATAGACATATACTGTTGCGGGAAATTTTTTAGACAATTTTATGAAAAATATTTCCGTCATACATGATTTCGATGTAAGTTTAACCATTAAGGCTGCACACGCGACGGAAGCTTAAAAAATGGAGTAACTTCTCCCGTTTTCCCAAAATTTCCCAAAATTCCCCTTCACTACTCTGCTGAAAAGTAGCTATAACCTGCCCAAGAGTATGAAGAATAATTGTGCCAAGTTTCGTAAAAATCCGTCAAGTAGTTTTAGTTTCCATAAGGAACATACAAACCGACAGACAGACAGACAAAAATTTTACTGAATGCATTTTTGGCATCAGTATCGATCACTAATCACCCCCTGATAGTTATTTTGAAAATATATTTCATGTACAGAATTGACCTCTCTACAGATTTATTATAAGTATAGATAGATTATACTATATGTGCTTTTATTTATATAATTTCAACTTTAATTTCAATTGTTAAAATTAATAAGTTCGTAACATGTGATATTCGTAAGCGTATAGGGGGCTTTTTAAGAGATTTTTGGGCGATGAGGATCTAGACCATTAGCCATTAACCATTAATAAATAATTTCCCCATTTAAGTCCCTTTTAGATATTTACGTATACGTATATATGTATGTATATACAATACAATGAATGAAACTCAATGACATCAAACTTAAGGTTTAGCACACGATTTCGTAATAAGCAAATTCTAATTTTCTTCATTAATATTAATTCATAGACAGACGGTGTCGGTGCAATTAAAATCACTTTACGATTTTCCTACTTTTGCGCTTAGACTCAATGACGCAAGCAATATTATATCTTTTTAGATATCGGTTTGCGACCATATTGGATCGTACCACTTTAATTTGAAAAAAATGCTATATGGTTGACTTCTATGTTATAATAAACTTTCTTTTTTGTTGTGTATTGTCGGCTCAGAATAGCACTACCCCATTTCTTCCGGTGGATGTACGTAAGAGGCGACTAACGGACTTGGGGCTTTTTAAGGGATTTTTGGGCGATGCGGTTGGAGACCCGTCATCAAAAACATTTCACCAACTACCTTTATTCTACCATCTTTTCCCCGCTCAACTTCCAAAAGTGGCTGAGGAATTTCTAATTTCTCAGCTCTGGCTACCCCTTTTAGGGATTAATAGCCGTGAGTATATGTATGTATGTATGTGTATGTTTTTTGTTAAATACAGCCGTGATAACTAATTGGGTAGAACACCGCTTATCGTGCAGGTGATGAGGGTTCAAATCCCGGGTCTGACCTACAACAATTTGTCTTTTTTAATGACATATGTGTGGTAATCATCATCATGTTTGTTAACCGTAAGGGTACCACGGAAACCATCGTGAGGAAACCCACATGGCTTAGTTGTACTTTGTCATGTGACAATGTTTTCGTACTAATCGGCTAAAGGCCTACCCCCTACCACGTGAGTACACTGTCCGAGCAAAATGTGGCTACTCTGAAGTACTTCACACGTATTAGTATCTCTGCCAGCCTCCTCGGGGATATTCGGTTGAGTAATTAAGTTGTATTTACAAAATGTATGTAATTTTATAATATTTATTTAATATATATTTAATAAATATAAAATGAATGTTGTTGATAAGTAAAAGAGAGAAAAGGTTTTTGTTTTTAATGTCTTCCGACCTTGATAAGTTTTAGATTTATTTGATTGTACTTGCAAGGGTCACGGTAGGCTAACAGTAGTGATTATCTTTGTACGCCATTTACTCAACCATGAACCCTTTTGACATTTGTAAGAGAACCTGCTTATTCGGTATCAATGGTGGTATAACAAAACATTATTAGAATTATGTATAAATCTATGATAGTGAAGTCTGTTTTATATTATTCAGTGCTACATTTAACGTAATAATGGTACTATTTATGAATTTATTGGGAAAGTGTAATAAATATTAGCTAATCATTATAGCTCATGCCCTTAAAAACTATTACAATAGGCAGACACTATAATTGTACGATCTAAAAAAAACTCACTTTTACATGTAAAATTCCTTACGCCTGGTAAAAATCTAAAGCAAAATCATGGGAAAATCAATAAGTGAAATAACTCTCTCTCAGGACGGAAAAGGAGATGACCGTAAATATTCGATAGAAGTAAGGGGTTCGATTGTATGTAGATGTAGATTATATGATTCCTGCTAAAAGAGCTTTTGGGTAAAACCGAACCAGAATTAGAAATTCAGGATAAACAGTTCTTAGATATAATTCTTATCGACGCGATTTCGACATCTTAGCACCAAATTTTATGATTAGAAGTTGTTAGGGTATGTAAAACAGTGACGCAACGACATAAGAGATTTGTCATTTTGTTCCAAGACTACTTTTCCATTCTTATCTTGCGCGAAGCATAATGGTAGTTAGTATTAGTACAGGCCTGTAATAGCTGGTGTTTAAAGTTGGAATGTTCTACATCATAGACAACAATATGGCACAATATATTTGACACAGAACATATCGATTAGGTAGTGTTCTGTTTTAATGATGCCGCGTCGTTTTGTCTTTAAATAAAGTTGCCCTATCTCTTACCTAGTTAATCAGCCTTACCAAGAAATAATCCTTTACCTCAAGCAACTTTTCCGCATTCCATTGCTCAAAATAGCTGAAAAGTCTAACAGGTGAAAACTTTTCGATTATAAATCTTGCAGAAACTGAAAATATTAATTTTAAGTGATTAAGAAATAAATGAATGTGTATTTGTAGCTACTCTCTTTTTGGAACTATTACCTTTTGTACGTCTGTTGCAAACATAAATCATCTTTCTTTATTACTAAACTAGCTTTTTGCCCGTGACTACGTCCGCGTGGACTACATTTTCTTAATCTGGTTTACATCCAAAATACGAAAACACTATCTTAAGTTCTGTATTTTTTTTTATATTTATATTCTCGTAGGCTTTGTAATAGATATACAGAACATTGAGATTTCTTAAGTGATTATTGGGCGATGCAGTTGGAGACCCATTTGACTACCTTTTCCCCATTTATCTTCCAAAAGTGGATAAAGAATTACTATCTCTGAAGCTGTGGCTACCCTTTTTTTGGGTTTATAGCCTTTAGTATATACTCATGAATGATTGAAAGCTGAATTTCAAATATTCCTTTTTGTAGTGTCTTCTTGTATTAGTCTTGCCTTATATCAGTCAATCGCATCAAGTTTAAAATTTCTAGATACAGAAATATATAAAATCTGGATACTAAATTTTAATCCCATAGGGGGTGAGCTCCAAAAAATTTTTTATTGTTCATAAGAATCATGAAACGAACCATTTTGTACAAAGTTTCTATGTTCAAAAATGAGAATATCTTTGGTAAGTATGGATAGCAGTTGGCGATGTGGTGTCAGCCCGGTGCTGCCCCCTACACTAACCGTTGGTGATGTGTGAGAGATTCCAGCCAATCAGTCATAGATGGCGGTAATAAATGCAAATTGAGATGTGTGCTATTATTTACCAACTATGTATTCTGAGGCTTAAACAGAATATTAATTTATGCGTAAGTATAGCATAATATATCTATGGGAATATTAGTTTAAAAATAGTCAATAAAAATAAAAGTTATAAATATATTCTCAGACCTACCAAATGAATACGCAAAGTTCATACAGTATACTTTCAATAATCTTTATTTATACATATTCGCACAATTGAATGTGAAAAAGAAGGATTAGTGCTTCCTATTATTCTAAGCTAACACAAAAGCAAAAAAAATCGCAAAAAGATTCTGATCCCCCGGGATTTGAACCGGGGTCTTCCGTACGATTAGTACTAACCAAATATTATACCGCTACGCCACGAAGACGTTGGGTATAAAGTTCAAATTCTTGATAACCTGTATATCTTACTATTGACAAACTATTAAATGGACATTTATTTTGATGAAACAAAAAGACTATTAATGAAGAGTCTGATAAAGTCGTTCGATGAAAAAACGAATCGTGTAAATATGGGGAACCATATAAAAGTTATGTTTTTTATGCTCCTGTAGGAACCCTTGCGAAATCCGGGATAAATTATATCTTATATAGTGGCCAGGTGTATAAGCTACATTCATACCAAATTTCATCAAGATCCATTTGATAGAATTAACGTGATGACCGGACATACAGACAGAAAGACAGAAAGACATTTTTTTCAAAAAGCGCAAATTTGGCTTCAGTATCGAAAATTAAACATATGCCACCGGTTTTTATTTGTTTTTCTTCAATGTACAGTTTTGACCTCGGTGCAGTCTTATTATAGTATAGATAGATAGATAGATAATCCGTAACAACGACATCTACACATTCGCAACAAAATAAAATGTATGTACATCTAACTTAGTCGTACAGCTAAAACCGTTTGTTATTGAACCTTATATTTGGATTAAAATAGTGATGTTATGAATATTTACTTAAAGCATACTTATTAACTTTGTTTGACTGAGAGATTTTATTGAATTACTGACACGCTATCATCCCATTTCCAAAAATAGAAGAATAACTTACTACTTTTTGAAAAGCTCACTTTTACCCTTACTCGATTTTTTGCCACATCTAATGGCTATCATCCCCTAGATTTTCAAATTTATAGCCTAAGATTCATAGACAACAAAACATTTGTTGTTTTTAACATGATTACCTTCAAAGTACCTATAACAATTGCTTATTGCCGTCATCTATAGATAAATCAGATAAAGACATTAGTCCTAACTACAAAATGGTATTTGTCCAACCGGCAGCAATAACCGTGTAAGGACGTGAGCCTCTCGCTGCCTGACCATTTTCTTTACATATTGTAGCCGTAGCAACATTGCGACATAAGATAAAACGAGCAGATTGCCAATGCTGCAATGCCTTGTGATCCGATCGGATATCGCCTGGACTAAGTTCCCCCACCCTATTTAGCTGTCTCTTATGTTTTGTTTGTTATATAAAAGAGTTCCCCGCCGTACCAATATCAGTCGTCTAGTTATTTGTAACAAGCAAAATGTTCTCCAAAGTAAGCTTTTGGAAAATACTAAACTAGTTTAGCTAAAGCTTCAGTACAGTTCTTCTGTGTTCTAGTTCATTGCGTTTTATCCGGGTTGTATTACTTTCGCGTTGATTTATTCCCGTTGAGTTAAATTTGTGTCAGTGCTCATTGTAGCTAATTGATATATTACAGAGTATATGCAACTATAGTACTAGTTCGAATTGATATTTGCAGTAACTTGTGTGTCTGAAATACGGTCCTAAGGAAATATTTCCCTACATCAATTATTGTTCTGTGATTGTAGATTAAATAAAGCTAGTTTAATAGCAACATTTCTAGTCCTAACAATGGCTTCATAACTTTTTTACAACAATATAAATAAGCAAAAGTAACAAAAATTCCTACATTCCAGGTATTACTATCCCTTGCATTAGTGGCAGCATGTCACGCTGGGCTGCTCCACCACGCTCCAGCGGTGTCCTCACAGAACATCGTCCATCACACCAGCCCTCACCACGAGGTGCCGGTGTACTCAGTCGCGCATGCGCCGGTGATTCACGCTGCGCCAGTGCACGCCTCAGCTCATGCCCCTGCTTACCAGGACCATCATTATGTTGATGAATACGTAAGTAGCTGTATAGTTCGGGATATTGAATATTCTGATTGGGGTGTTAGATATAGATATTAAGATGTATGATGGTGAGAGATATATTGTGAAGAAACTAGCATGTATGAGTTACAGATGGTTACATACCTCAGCTCTCTTTCTCATGAATATACGGCATACTCTAAATATAATGTTTCTTGGTATTAAGAGGTGTTAGTACCTACCGCTGCCACCTTTTTGGAGATTAACGGCGTAGGATTTAAAAAATAGCTTATATACGTTTTCATGATAAGACTAACACATTAAAATTCCTAATCTTAAATATTTGTCATTGCATTTTTCCTTACAAATGCTGTAAAAACAAAAAAATACTCCACGGTAGTGAATATTCCATTTCTCATTAAAATGCCCTGTTTTGTAAAGCAAAGTTGAACACAAACATATCCCAAAGTATTACATATCGGCTTGTGTGATATTTAATATAGTCAACGCAGTGTGGGTAGGCTTCCCACAAAGTGAAACGGCGATTAGATGAAAGTTACGGAAAGCGAAATATGAGTGTAACTATAACAAACGGTTTATATCTATTATTAAGATGATAATGATGAACTTGCCGTGTAGTGTCGGCTTAGAATAGCACCACCCCGTTTCTACCGATGGGTGTACGTAAGAGGCGACTAACGGTATTGGCGCTTTTAAGGGATTTCTGGGCGATGCGGTTGGAGACCCATCACCAACAACCTCTACTTTACCATCTTCTCCCCAATGAACTTTCCAAATGTGGCTGAGGAATTTCTGATTCCTTAGCTCTGGCTACCCCTTCAAGGGATTTATAGCCGTGAGTATATGAGTATATGTAATGATGAACTTCTTTTGGCTGTGAATAAGTTTGATTTATGTTCTTATGTTTCAGGCTCATCCCAAATATGGCTACTCTTACTCGGTGGAAGACCCTCACACGGGAGACCATAAGTCCCAGCACGAGACAAGAGATGGAGATGTGGTGAAGGGAGAATATTCGCTGCTCCAACCAGACGGCTCTTTCCGTAAAGTCACTTACACAGCTGATCACCACAACGGGTTAGTACTAAACACCAAAGTTAGAACATATTTACATACATACATATACTCATGCCGTTAGTTCCCATTTGGTTAGGCAGAGACTATATCGATCGCCGCTTTGTACGATCCTGGCAGACCCTTTTAGCTTCGTTCACATCCATCAATCCTTGTGATGTGATCCATGTGACAGTCTATTAGTACCAAACAGACCTGCTCTCTATCACGTGAGTACACTGTTCAAGCAAAACGTGGGTACTCTGAACACCACATGACATCGTCTCGTTTTGATCAGAAGTATTTATACCTCTGCCAAACCCTCAGCTATAAACAAAATGAGAGTATGAGTTGAGTTTATAATCTTCTTCATTAGTTTCCGTAGAAGTAGGCAAAGATTATAAATCGCTTACATGTCCTTATGTTCATACATACATACATACATACATATACTCACGGCTATAAATCCCAAGAAGGGGTAGCCAGAGCTAAGGAACTTGAAGTTCCTCAGCCACTTTTGGAAGTTGCGTCGGGAAAAGATAGTGAAATAAAGGTTGTTGGTGATGGGTCTCCAACCACATCGCCCAAAAATCCCTTAAAAGCCCCAATACCGTTAGTCGCCTCTTACGTACACCCACCGGAAGAAATGGGGTAGTGTTATTCTAAGCCGACACTACACAGCAAATATGTTCATACGTCAGTCGAAAAAAACTACACGGAGCAATGTAAAACTTACCAAAAAATACTCGATCAAGAAAATAGAAAAAAAGTTTCGATACTATAGATAAATATTACAACTGTTGGGAAAATAACTAATTAAACAATATTTCATTTGTCAGTCTGGTATATTTTTTGTAACGTTTCATGAAAATTAATGAGCCTTTATCATGGGCAAAATACCTATGTTCTTCAATTATAGTGCATTTGTTAACTCTACTAAACACATTATGTAATTGTTTAAGTCTGAATCATTATTAAGTACACGTTTCTAGTGTAATGATAGGAAACAATAAAGATCCTATAAATGGTTTGGTCATAAACTTTATTTACAGCTCAATTAAAAGTGTACTCAGTAAATTCCGAGTTTACTCAAATTTATAAAATATTTAATAGGGTTGAGTAATTATAAGCTAAAATTACACAGCATTATTAATTACTTGTCATATTTTAATCATAAGTATCGGGCTATGAAAAACTTGAGAACAAATATTTGACAAATATCAAGAACCAACTTAAAAGAAACGGAAAGATATCAACATATTTTATCTCACATATGTCATACAAACATAAACTAATGGCAATAACTCCCAAAAATGAGTTTGTAAGAACTTAAGAACCACTAATTCTTCAGCCGTTCTTGGAAGCAAAGAGAGAGAAAAGAGTAAAAATAAAGTATCGTTTGTGACAGGTCTGACGCCTCATCCGCCAGCAGCAAATTAAAAATCCACCTACCCTTAGTGGGCGCCGTTGGCTACCGAGGCGATTAAGGGTAGGGAAAAGAAATGGGGTAGTGCTATTCTAATCCTACACTACGAACTTTTATCTCGTACATTTTTTCGCGAATATGATTAACACTTTAACTTAAGAATTTCACTCACTTGATTTACTGGTCATCATACTTAGCAGCAATAATTTTAATGCTCTGTTTTACCCAAAAGATACTATAAGCATGACTTGTTGTATAAATAATACAATAGACGACCAACCACTTTCTGTGACATTTCCTAGCAAAATTCTTACAAATTACAATTACAGACAACACACAGAGATACATATCCAAGTAACATAATTTAACATTTAATTGTATTACGAAACGCGTATTTCATGGCTAGTTGGTAATATGAGTTTATTGCAATGTTGCAACGCCTTTGTTAACTTCTTCCACGAGTCGTTATGAGGCAGATAATAACTTATTGTGTTCTTTACAGTTTCAATGCAGTGGTGCACAACAGTCCCCCGGTCATACATCATCATTAACGAACATGGCTTCATCTGTGATATTAGATATAGACTTATGTTATTCTTATGATACTCATATCGACTTTGCCTTTAGTTTTGTTGCTTTAAGATGGATTTTGTTGAGTTCTATTACTGGCTGCGTAGGCTGCAGACTTTATAATATTTACTATTCAGAATGGCATATTTTATAGGCCAAAGTCTTATGGAAGGCTGTACGCTATTAAGATTTTAGAAAAGGTTTCTTGTGTTATTGATTTGAAGCGCTTTACAAAACGTACTGAACTGAACAGCCTGTTGAATAAAAAGTCTAAAGTTTACGCAAGCTCTTAATGTTGAATGTTTTGTGTACCTGATTTATGTTAGTTATTTCCTTCATTTTCATTGTAAATAGTCATTACATTTTTTCATTTTTATATTAAACAGCTCGTAGTGGTATTCGTACAAGTATATGTAACCAAGCTTTCAGATTATACTCATCATTATAAGTATTTTATGCAACGATAATGACAATAAATACGTTTCGCAGCTGAACTGTGTTTATTTATTTTATGTTCATGGTATTAAAGGTGTAAGAAAACGGGGCTCCTGAAATTTATTTTGACTTGACGTAATGATGAAAAATAAATTTTAAAAAATGTATCCTAATTGAAATTTGACAAAATTACTTGTATTCATTTACAAAACAATTTAGTATGTGGAATAAACAACTAAGCAGTCTTACAAACAAACGGAAAGTTCTAGAGAAATTCAAATAATTGGTTGGTGGTGGTGGTAGCTGATACAAACGTTCTTCGACTTCAAGCTTTGGCTACCCTTGATGGTCTGAGTATCATGTATTGCGTTTCAAAGGAGGTTATAGTTGATGTATAAAGCTGCCTTGCTATTAAATGTGAATCTTAAAAAATAATGAAACAGTGAAGTATAAAGACAAGCCATCAAAAAATATGCCCCTTATAAAAACCAGTTCTCATTAACTACTATGCCTATAAAAAAGAAATACAGTTCATTAGTCTATTAATCTGTGTGATTAAAAATAGTTTTATCACTAAAAGTTATAAGCATAAAACTCTCACAGAAATTATTTACGTGCGGAAGAATACTTTTCCTTCGTAATTATAATATTAAATGGCTTCACAAATCATCGAATACCTCAATGTTCCTGTTTTAACGTCACTTAGTTTTCCCATTTTAAATAGTGAAGTTGTAACAATTTGTGAATGTGTGAGTTTTGTTTCGTTTCAACAAACAAGAACTATGTTGTCATAACTAAAACAAGGAAAGCTTTTCACGACATTGCGAAACATGAATATCTTGTTACTAAAAATACTTACATAATCCATAATTGCCACAAAACTATTACTCAGCGCGTTATTCAGATCAAAGGAATAAATTATTAAGACAAGCACATTCTTCGCTTAAGCAAGAACAGTATTGGATGCTAAATGCAAGAGTAAATTGCATAGAATTTAAGATCAATAGTTTTGATAGTGACTGCTCTGTTTTAATTACGCTTCGCTTTAGGTTGCCACATTTAGCAATCAGACAAGCTGAGTTTAGCATATAATAAAACTACTTTTAGAACATCACTTTATAAATAGAAAAGCTTTGAGTAAATTAGGTTAGTCCAACCAAAAGTAAAAAATTTCTTCTACAAGCATTTTTGCCATGTGGTTGCTATGATTTGAAACGATTTTGGAAAAGAAACAAAAGGAGAAATGTTATTGGTACATAAATATTAAATAATATTTTTACTAATACTTCAATGGGTGGCATCAGCTTGTGTTTAGAGTACCAACTTTTTGCCTGGATTATGAATTCACGTGTTATATGTAGGCATATTGCCGGTTGGTACGAATTTACTTTATGATGAGCTGTACCTATTTTGATTATGTCGTTGGGAAGAATTTCCAGCAGCTACAGATTTAAAAATAAATAAAACTTATTGATATAAATTGTAGACTCAACATCAGTTTTCGTTTAGTTGAAAGAATGTGGAAATGATCACCTAAAGATGATTATCTAAAACGTAATTTGTTAAGCTAAAGAACAGAGGCTTTATTTATTAATAAGATTCATATATTAATGTAGGGGCAAGAGAAAGATAGAAATAAAAATACTTATTTTCTTTCTCTTTTGTGCTATGACAATTTACTACAGTCATGTGGTTGAAGTTGCACTAGTATGTTTAGTTTTTGGAGAAAAATTCTTGAGTCAGTTTTCTCTACGAACTTCTATAACAATACAAAATCTTACAATATAATGAGTAAAAATATTGGTTTCCACACTGGTTTAATAAAATTAAATAATAAATTGGCTACAGACCCAAATATAACAGATGAATTCGTAATTGTAAAATGAGCTGTCAAAAGTAAAAGATGCATTATGTACCCATTTACGGTCAATGAATAATTTAATAAATAATTCCTTTAAGACCTCGATTTAGCGGACCTATAAACCTTAAGTTCGTGTTTCGAAAATCTTTGTTATGTCGCCGAGCAAGTTTGACATTTAGTAAATCATTAATATATTTAATATACATTCATGAATTATAATAAATAAAAAAGTACTGAAATATTGAAAAGATTGAAATTGTTGCGAAGACTGACCAACACCATTCAATGGATGATTTATGGCAATAAACCTTTAAGAGAAGGCTATCCCAAAAGGCAAAGAAAATACATATATGGCTACCTAGACTAAGAATAATACTAGGAATAAGGTAAAAAGCCAAAAGAAGGTTTATTTTAACTTAATCTAGGTTATTGGCAAGTTCTGAGTGATAGGAACACATGGGAAAACTGACAGAATTTTTCTTGATAATTCTAACACAAAGACAGGACGTAAACGCATTACTTAAAGCCGACATCAAAGGTAGCTGTTTTACTTACTGACTCCTAAATTAACCTAGAACTTGACCTTGTTATTACGCAACCTTATATCTCGGTTGTACACTTTGCTTAAATAAATGAGGTTCAACGGAATGAAGTTATTAACATTAATAAATGTGTTGTTAGAAAAAGGATAATCAATTACTGCTTAGTAGATAACTTAGATGGATGAGGAAGCCTTTGTACTCATGTTAAAATTTCCAACATTACTTAACCTTTAGCTATTTTAATCGAAGATGGCTTAAGTATTTGCTGAAAATTTGAGCTTTCCGCTGTATTTGGACTGAGTAGTTATTTTTACCTCTTGAAACAATATTAAGCCGGTTTATTAAAGGTTTAAGGATGTTAAGGTTTATGGATTTATTTCGTGTTATACTCGTAAATATATATACTTCTCTAAGATACAGAGTTTTATCTCTTGTAATACTCTATAAATTCACCTTTCCTCTGCCGATCCATTAATTATGATGATTAGTATGATGATTACATAATACATACATACATACATACACTCACGGCCATAAGTAGGTACCAAAAACGGGAAGCCAGAGTTTCAGAGCTGGAAACTCCAGTTGAAATGGGTAGTGAGATTCTAAGCTGACAGTACACGGCAAATATATGCATAGAACATAATATATTATTATACGATAAACTTGTTATTTTAAATTGAGATTAAAAAGTCGTTAGAAGTCCTCGAAAAGAGAGAGAGAGTCCTCTGTTTTTAAATTATACTCTTTATTTGTCTTTCCATTTATACTAAACTATAATAAAAGTGAATTAATTCCCAAAACGTAAAATAAATTTGCTGTGTAGTGTCGGCTTAGAATAGCACTACCCCATTTCTTCCGGTGAGTGTACGTAAGAGGTGACTAGCGGTATTGGGGCTTTTTAAGGGATTTTTGGGCGATGCGGTGGGAGACCCATCACCAACAACCTTTATTTTTACCATCTTTTGCCCACGCAACTTCCAAAAGTGGCTGAGGAATTTTTAATTCCTTAGCTCTGGCTACCCCTACTAGGGAAATATAGCCGTGAGTATATGTATGTATGTATAAAATAAACAAGACTAATTTTAAAAATAGTAACTGTAACCTTGATTGAAGATTGATATGAGTCCGAGTAACAAGCGTGCGTATGTCTATCAAATTATGAAGCAATTGAGGTAACAATGACTTTGGATATATTTGAAACAATATTGCGTGAGTGTTGCCGCTGGTGGTTCAAATTAGTCATGGTGTCTGACTCAAGGTCACCGCGGTGGCTATCTAGAGCGTACGTCATAAGAATTTATGTTTGAGGTAACAGATGCAATTTTGAGTATATACCCAATTATTAAATTTTATTGATCCTACTGTTACCAAATACATTTTTATCGTTATACAGTTTTATGTTCATAATTTATGCGTATTTAATTTAAGAATATTGCTTAATTGACTAATATTGCTTAATGTTAAGATATCTGTATAAAAATAATCGATAAAAAGTAACTTGTATTGCATTACCCTATAGTAACTGCGCTAAGAATAACGATTACAAATTACACTATAACCAAATTCATATATCGGCCTAAATACTTAAAGGCGTAATTTATGTTCACTTAATTTATGAATGTATCTCAATGTATAAATATTAAAAAACTAAATTAAATATTAAAAGAACTTATAAAAAGTAATTTAATATAATGTTTTAGATTTCTCTCTACTTAGCTAGTATAGCATATATTTTTCCTATGATTGTTATACCTACTAAGAGAATGGCGACAAGAAAAGAAATTTATGTAAGAATAATTTAAATGATCATAGTTTCTAATGACATAAAAAAGTGACATGAAAGTGAAACATGCCGCTATTTGCAGTTTAAATTAAAATTGAAGGTTTAAATTTTGTCCAAATTTGTCAATAAACAAAAAGAAAACTTTTTTTGTGTAAATCATTAATAATGATAAAACAATTTGAATTTAAACCACAAAAGTCGTATTTTGTGTGAACTAGATAAAGTACAAATATTTTTATTTTAATACAGTTGCTCAAAAAGTGGCGTATTGCAGGGACGTATATCGTTCGGGATGTGGGCTATTACACACTCGTGCTTTTTTTGTCATTCCCGCACTAGTGCGTTTTCTTTGCAACTGTCAAAATAATGTATATTATAAAGAAAAACCAACAATGAAGTTTTAAAAAAATAATGTTTCTATGTTTCATGCAAATACGTAGATATATTTCTTAAAAGAAGCTACTTATTTGTTTCAATATCAGATTTAACGATTTAATTGAATGAGTTAGGTTAGGTTTCATTTCACGTCACGTAATTTCATTTTTATTTCATATCAATAAAAAGATTCTACTGCAGACGGCTGTTTGGGAATATTCTCCTTTATCCACCAGAATGGGTAAAAAAAATCTCTGCTTAAAATCTTCTTTCTCTATGGTCTACGGTTGCCGCCATTTACCAGAAATTTTCTTTGCAATTTTAGTTGTTTGTTGTGTTTTCATTAAATTGCTAAATTTTTTCGCAACTGTATTAAAAATAGTCCTTTGGTACACGTGTGGAACCATCATTGCAAAGAGTTCCGACTGTCAAAACTCTTTGCAATGACAGCCATTCCGCACTTGTAATGCAATATACTTTTTAATACAGTTGCTCAAAAAGTTGCGTATTGCAGGGACGTATATCGTTCGGGATGTGGGCTATTACACACTCGTGCTTTTTTTGCCATTCCCCCACTAATGCGTTTTCTTTTCCAACTGTCAAAATAATAAATACTATAAAGAAAAACCAACCATTAAGTTTTAAAAACAAAATACAAAGTAGTTTTTATGTTTCATGCAAATACGTAGATATATTTCTAAAAAGAAGCTACTAATTTGTTGTGTATTAATTGTGTACTAATTTCATATCAATAAAAAGATTCTACTGTAGACGGCTGTATGGGCATAGTCTCCTTTATCCACCAGAATGGATGAAAA
This sequence comes from Bedellia somnulentella, assembly GCA_963576735.1. Taxonomy (NCBI): domain Eukaryota; kingdom Metazoa; phylum Arthropoda; class Insecta; order Lepidoptera; family Bedelliidae; genus Bedellia; species Bedellia somnulentella. The sequence continues at coordinate 13,599,872 of OY755176.1, read as the reverse complement.
AAATAATCTCTGCTTAAAGTCTACTTTCTCTATGATCTACGGTTGCCGCCATTTTTCATAAATTTTCTTTGCAATTTTAGTTGTTTGTTGCACTAAATGAATAATTTTGGATTTTTTGATCCTAATTTGTTTGAATTAACTCTACTGGAACTCGGTACAATTGCACAAAATGCTTCGGAGAAACAGAACATACGATGAATGTATTGTGTGGAGAGAAGAGAAAAAAGGAAATAGTTTTTCAGAAAATGTTATGTTGGCATACTTCTCCAAACTCTCAGCAAAATTAAAACCTTCTACGGTATGGTCAAGGTTTTCGATAGTAAAAAGTATGCTGAAAATAAGGAACAACTTGGATATAAGTGAATAATTCAAAATTAAATGCTTTCTTAAAACGTCAATCAGACGGTTTTACAAGTATAAAGTCAAAAATATTAACATCAAATGAAGTAAAAAGATCGAAGCTCCCGATAATCTTTATTTAGCCACAAAGGTAATTTATTAATGTACTTACTTATATTTTTCTTTAGTATTCAGTTTACGAAATCTCAAAATACAGTCGATAACACTATTTAAAAAAATATTAATCAAATCCCTTGCTCTGAGTTTTGGCGTTATTGGAGCTTGCCGCAGAGAGAAGTTAGCCAATATTACTTTTAAAGATATTGAAGCCCATGGAAAATGCTACTTATCAAGATTCCAAACACATAAAAAACCGAGAATCTTTGTTGTTGAAGGAGATTTTCTTAAAATAGTACAAAAATATATGCATCAGCGGTCCCAAAAAGGAAAAACCGACCGTTTTTTTCAAAATAACCAATAAGGGAAGTGTACAGCTCAAGCAATCGGGATAAACAAATTTGGTAATATGCCAAAAGAAATAGCTACATTTCTTGGTCTGCCAGATGCTGAGAATTATACTGGACACAGCTTCAGGATGACCTCCGTTACATTATTGGCAGATTCAGGGGCCAACTTGACTTCCTTAAAGCGACCAGGAGGATGGAAATCATATAAAGTCGCAGAAAGCTATATTGGTGATTCGTTAAACAACAAACAAGAAACTGGGAAATAAATCACACACTCCATTAATGTAAAGTCCAGTCCTTCTCCTTCACATGTTGAAGAAAAGAATAGTCTATCTACCTTCGTTGATAATGATAATTTATCAGATCCAATTCCATCAACTAGCAAGTGCAAATATACATAAACATATACATGAACAATCGTAAGAAATAATAATAGTTTGTCTCAAACAGTAAATATGCAACCTAAAACCTCCCCCGTAAGTTTTAAAAACTGAACCAATTTCAATGTCTATGTGAATTATAACTTTAATAAGAAATAAAATGATTAGTAAGTTAAGTTTATTGTCTTTTTATTGTTTTATTAAATTGCTTAATTTTTTCGCAACTGTATTTAAAATAGTCGTTCAGTACACGTGTGGAACCGTCATTGCAACTTGTTCCGACTGTCAAACCTCGCGTTCCGCGGAATGCAGTTGCGAAAAAATGAAGCAATTTAATAAAATAATAAAAACACAATAAACTATTTGCTTTTTTGTCTTCTCTCCACACTATAAGTTCGTCGTATGTAGATATCTAGCGACTTTTTGATTTTTCCGGTAAAATGTTCTCCGAAGCATTTTGTGCAATTATATCGAGTTCCGGTGGAGTTAATTCAAACAAATTAGAGTTAAAAAAGTCGAAATTACTCATTTTTTGCGACAAACTACTAAAATTGCAAAGAAAATTTCTGAAAAATGGCGGCAACCGTAGACCATAGAGAAAGTAGACTTTAAGCAGAGATATTGGAGACTATGCCCATACAGCCGTCTACAGTAGAATCTTTTTATTGATATGAAATTAGTACACAATTAATACACAACAAATTAGTAGCTTCTTTTTAGAAATATATCTACGTATTTGCATGGAACATAAAAACTACTTTGTATTTTGTTTTTAAAACTTAATGGTTGGTTTTTCTTTATAATATTTATTATTTTGACAGTTGGGAAAGAAAACGCATTAGTGGGGGAATGGCAAAAAAAGCACGAGTGTGTAGTAGCCCACATTCCGAACGTTATACGTTCAGCCGTCTACAGTAGAATCTTTTTATTGGTATGAAATGAAAATAAATTAAGTGACATGAAATGAAACCTAACTTAACTCATTCAATCAAATCATTAAATGTGATATTGAAACAAATTAGTAGCATCTTTTTAGAAATATATCTACGTATTAGCATGAAACATAAAAACTACTTGGTTTTTTTTTTTAAAGTTCATGGTTGGTTTTTCTTTATAATATACATTATTTTGACAGTTGGGAATAGCAAAAAAGAGCAAGAGTATGCAATAGCCCATATCCCGAATGATATACGTCCCTGCAATACGCCACTTTTTGAGCAACTGTATTAAAATATGGTATTTTTTATGAGGACTGCTTTTTTATAAATTCTTGTTTAAAATTATTATATAATATATATATATGTTATATATAGTATATATATAATATAACAGTTCATTTTACACTTTTTCTGCAATGTCTACAGCCTTGCAAAACGTTTTTTTTATCAGAAAACCTCCCCTCATTCAAAAAATATCATAACGCAGACATTTCTCCTTGTATAAGATTTCTTGCTTCAAAATTTTATCAGTTCATCTTTAATTCGTATTTGACAAACCAAATGAATAAATCAGAACTACCTATAAACTTTTAAACAATTATAATTTGGGACAACTAAAGGGATTCAGGATGATTTGAATGCAATTCTAAGAAGAAGAAGCACTTCTAAGAAAAGAATATATAAACTGTGTGATAAACAATTTAATTGGAAATAAAATCAAATCTTATAACTTTACATTAAATTTAATTTTAAAATTACAACAGCTAATAGTAATGAAATTACTGTTTTATTGGCTGACGACAGTGTATCGGAAGTAGTTAAAGAAAAATTTTTTTATAAAATTAAAAGTAAATCTCTTTATTTCCTTAATTTACTTTAAGATTGAAATATCGGTCAGGGACAAAGAGTTTAAAACTGGTTTCAGATGGAAATAATGAGTAGCCATTGTCTTTTAGCATAAAGGTTGATTAAATTGAGTGGTTTCCAAGCTTTTTGGTGCATGCAGAGAACTGACCTTGGCGGAAAGGCGAGCGGGGCATATTTAACCTACATTTTGTTTTATATTTTGATTTGGTATCACTTTTAAGAAGATATATATATTGCTAATCTAAGATATTTGTAAGAGTAATGTTGTATGCATTGATTAAATGTTGATGTGCATTTATTTGGTTTATAATATTATTACTTCAACCAATATTATTAAGTTAGCTTGGATGAACAGTTTTAGATGAAATGCCATAGGTATTTTTACTACTAGGCCTCCATATTTATTTTTGTTTGCTTGACACGTAGTCTCAGCGTTAAAGCAAACCTTGTATTTCAAGAATGGTGCTTTTGAATAAATATAATTTAAGAACTAGAAAATTAGTTTCACTATTCCTCCATTTTGACTTCCTCATACTAGATAATAATCCATAAACATTAAAATAATACGGTAAACTACAAAAAAATATAACAATATACAAAGCTACAATACGTGAACTGTTATAAACGTGTTGGAAGCTACGCTCGTCGTGGTCTGAACTTATCATCTGATGATGTCGCAATACCGCCGACCATGCGACCCGCGCAGCTGCCCTGCACTTTCTTGGCAGTAAACCGCGTTCATATTGAACTTTTAAATTACTCTTTGGGATTATATTAGTATTTTATTATGTAGTGAGACAATATAATAAATCAGTCCACAAGTATTGACATTGAACTAACTATGCAAAATTATACGACTGACAAATAAATATAGCTGTATAAATAAAGCTAGTAGTTTTGGTTTGGTTGTTGTGGTACATATATAGCAAAAAAAACTTTATGTTAATAAACGCAAAAGAATGGATTACTATTTGTATCCGGCATCGAGTATTTTTTTGTTATACTAGTCTATATGGAAGATTCTCTCTTGATTATCCAGTCATAGAAATAAAACCGCAGTATAGGATTTTACAAGAAAAAACCTTTAGAAAGCTCCATATGAAACGAACTTTACCAGACCTTGGGCAGATTCAAAAAGTGTCAATGTTCGTTGTGACGTAAGGTGTAAAGGTGATCTTATGCACTGGTGTAAAATTGCAGCCGGTTATGCAGTGTCGGGTATCGATACTCAGCTTCCTTCGACGTATAAAAACTACGCAACGCCACAGGACCTTATCAATCGTCCTCCGAAATTCGACGAAACAATCATGTTCTCCAAAGTAAGTTTTTAATTCAGAATTCAAAATTATAATAAAATATATTTTGTTTAACCTTACATTTTTTTTCCAGTTGGTGAGTTTCAGCCTTTTGGTGGCAGTATGCCAAGCCGTGGCAATCATCCCAGTCCATGAGCATTACCATGACAACGCACAAGTGTTATCAGCAGGAAACATCTTAAGACACGACCAGCCATCCCATCAGCTAGCTCTGCAGCAATCGGCCGCCATTCTGACACACTCTCCAGTTTACACTCATGGACCTCAGATTTTGACTCATGCAGCCCCAGTGTTGTCTCACGGACACCAAATCATATCTCACGGTCCTCAGATTTTGAGCCATGGAGCTCCCATTGTAGAGCACCATGCTCCTACCTTCGTGCACCAAGCTCCAGTTGCTCAACACATTACCCCAGTCGGCGTATCCCACGCTGAACACGCTGAAGAACATGTAAGTTGAATAGCGATGTAATATTTTAGCCTCGCTTGATAGGAATTGACTTGCTATAGTAATTAATTACAAAATAAATAGATATAAGGTTCCAATTACACCGTGAAGAAACATCCTTTTTATGATTATCTGTTTGTATTCTCATCCGAAATATTTAAATAATTAAACCGATCTTAATCAAAATAGATAAAACGCAGATATAAGGACTATTATTTTTTTAAGCTAGTAATATATTACAGACCGTGATTTTATGCACTATTATCAAAATTAAAGATCAGTTTAGCGCAATGTTAAACTAATTCATGGACATGAAATGGGCGCAAGTAATTTGATAATGTCATTAAGAACGAGATAAGTAAGTTCTACAACAACCCAATCACATACTTATTGAGCAAGCTTTTGTGATTATTTTAGACGCCAAATGTTTTCGTGACGAAACTTTAGCGATCTATCACGCTGTGATTGTAATAAAACCTATTAATTAACTATATCATTAAGAAGTAATAGTGCAGATTTTCCGTTTTATTTACAAATATTACAAGCTATTTAATTTAGTCTATATATAATTTTCCGTACAGTTATAATGTGTCTAAAATTTATGTTATCCCCGATATTCGTTTAATTTACCTAGAACATGTATGAAAAATTATATGATGTCTCCATATTTTAAACGCTTCGTTTGCACTATTCGGTTAATTTAATAAACTATTTTGCCTATTGGTGTAAAATAAATTATGCTTGCACTGCACAGTCATATTTTCAAATAATATTAATTTTTTTCCATTAGAATCCGATATTGTATTCCAAATTATTTTTCTTTCAAACTTTTTCTTGTCTCGTTGCAAACGGAATAAACGTAATGTAATATTCATTTTCAATGCAATCAGCCTCCAAAAAAACCCTTTTCCCGATGATATCAAAATTGGTTTACTATGATTCAATACATGGTCAAACTTTTTTTAAACTGACAGTTATTAGTTTGTTAACACAACAAATATTAAATTAGATATTACAATTAAACTTCGTAAAAAAATAGTTTTCCTTTGAATAAATTCATTATTAATTTCAGCAGGCCCCAGTGAAATACGAGTTCTCGTACTCTGTGGAAGACCCTCACACCGGCGACCACAAGTCCCAGCACGAGGCTCGTGAGGGTGACGTCGTGAAGGGAGAATACTCTCTGGTCCAACCTGATGGTTCCGTGCGTAAGGTGGAATACACCGCTGACGACCACAGTGGGTGAGTGCCTCTATGAAATGATTTATTTACTTAATTAGGCCTTGTTTTTTTTACATAAAAAAACAACTCAAACGTTCATGCTTTCAATCTCCAAAGGAATAGCACAGCTACTAACACTTCTAAACATCGCGTGACATATATGCCACCTGGTGTTCAAAGATCCTAGGTTTTACTTCGACTCTTATTTCACGTGATGCTGGTAGTCCTATTTAGTACAACTCAGCCGTGTGGGAATCTTCGTCATGTTTTATCTGACTGTTAACCGCCTTGATAAGTACACCACGCATATAAATTAAGAAAAGACACAATCCAAAAAATAAAGTTTTGAAAGGAAGAAGGAATATCCATTGTCAACCAGCGAAAACTGTGTTATTTAGTAGTTTAACTGCCTCCTCTATTTTTTAAATGATTATCTGCTACTGCTTTGTTTTATCTTTATGCTTGTCTTTGAAGGGTACCAAAATAGACAAACACAGAGCCTCTTTCAACCTCTAGAATTAATTCAGCGGCTTCTTGGGAGGTGTGTGCTCTTATAGTTTTGATTGTCTTCAATTTCCAACAAACAATGTATTGCTTTATGGTCAAATAAAAAATAGTATAATAATAAGTGAATATCAATTGGTGTTTTCTCACACTAGCAAAACGTAATCACTGCTATTAAAAATTTCTGAGGTACCTACTCTATGCTTACACAGCTATGTGTTTAATAATAATCAAGACCTAATTAATACAACGGTAACACATAATAGGATTACCGTTGTATGATAAATTTTGCAATAACCTCACATAAGTTGGGGAAGAATTTATGGCAAGATTGGGTAATTAAGTAAAGTGGCCACGTAAGCAGAAGTAATGTTTATTGCTCCTACGCTGTGATGGGACTGACAATGAATTTTATCATTTTGTTATACTTCCCCCTAAAACTTTCATATTAAATCATTGTTTATTACTCACGGCTCTAAATACCAAGAAGAGGTAGCCAGAGTTTCGTAATAAGATCCTCAGCCCCTTTTGGTATTTGTGTGCGAATAAGATTGTAAACCAAAGGTTTTTGATGATGGGTATCGAATCGCATCGCCCTAAAATAATGTAAAAAGCCTTAATACCCTTAGCCGCCTCTTACAAGGAGCTTGGGCTCTTAGTGTCACATACACGATTTAAACTGAGAAAATCATCCAGTTACTTTGCAAAAACTTTTCTTTAATTTCCAAAGTCTCATATTTTTCTAATGGCCTAATTAAGACATCCTAATCAAAACTAACAAAAAAGATTATCATAAGTTTTCTTCAAGTTTAAAAAGAACAAGAAATATTTTATAAAATCGAAAGAGCTAACGTGTTTTATTATATATGAAATGAACATTGTATGACACAGTTTTGCGACGCAGTGACACAATATAATTACTTATCATTACAAGATTGCGACAACCAATGTATCAGTTGGCTTTGAGATGAATACTTCCATTATTGTGTCTCTACAAAAGTTATTAAAATAGGCAGTATTATATTTCTTAAAGCCTTATTTGTATTTTTTTAAATTATTAAATTTACGTCGTATTTAATAAGTGATAAGGTAGGCGTGAACGTTTGAGTTTATTTGATCAATTAATTTATGTAAAAACTATGTTAAAAATTAGCTTTTGATTGTTATATTATTAGTTATCTTAAGTACTTATACATACATATACTCACGGCTATATTTCCCTTGAAGGGGTAGCCAGAGCTAAGGAATTATAAATTCCTCAGCCACTTTTGGAAGTTGAGTGGAGTATCTTAAGTGTTTGTACTGTAATCGTTTTAGTAGATTAACTACAGATATACAGATAGAATATATAAAAGAGAATACAAAGATTACAATCCCTACTTTTTTAAATCTTAATGATACACGTGCATTTACAAATATTGCTTTAACCTACTAAAAGAGAAATCTAAATGTTATACGGTTTTCCAAATATATCTCTTATAAATCTTGGAGATATATGCTAGAATGTCTTTTCTCATTTACATATTGTTACACATATTACGATGTCAATCTTCTGCTCATTCATATTCGTGCCAATATTTTATTAATAAAGCGAAAATAGCTATCAATGATTTGATAATGTCTCAATATCATCAATATTTTGAACGTATAATATTCTATTTGTGATCTCATTTTTTCTTTACTATTGTCCGCTATGCATATACTGTGTTATAATACCATAGCGAGAAGTTTTTTTTCCATTGTATTGTTTGTCTCTTTAGAATATCACTTCCCTATCTTAATGAGCATATGTATAAATTATGAACTAACCTACTACAAATTGTGCCTTCTGTGAAAAGTTTACTTAAATTAAAATGTTTCAACTATTACTGCATACCAACGTTATTCAATAATCAAAGATACGTTTTTAAATATTAATGTTCTATTTTTACGTTACTTATTTGTTAAAAAACTTCCTTCGAGGTTTAGTTTAAGATAACTCTAAAAATCAACTGTCAACTACTCCGAAGAATATGACACTAAACTATATTAATAAATCTACACACGTGTCTTTTTATTATCACTTTTTTAGCTTAATCATATTCTAGAAATGAGCTAAATGCTTACATAATTCTTACAATATTAACGATTTCCATAACATAAATTTTCTCATAAGTGAAGTTTACATTGCATTATGAAACTGTTTTTTTGTGTGACATCACATTGTTTTGTTTTCCGGTGATAGTTTCGATAGCATCGCCGCAGTTGCTGGAACGACATAAAAGTTAGTTAAATTAGTTACATCACATTATGTACTCGCCGTTGCGTGCGCCGTACGATCGTAATCGAAGTAAAATGCGTGGTATTCACCAATTCATGTAATAGGGCTGTTAAGACTAGCGAATCTTATTAACACGTTTGCTCCTGGATTACGTTCCATGAATTTATCACTTGTTAATTAACTATCATTATCTTGTTCTTTAGATAAGTAATTTTATGCTTCAAATTACATGAGGTATAATTACTCACTTCGCAATTTTCTAAAAGATGCACATCCAAATTAGTAAATAAGTGTGAAAACTCATTTTTAGTGCACAAGTTGATTTGTACGTGCCATTTCAGTATTTGGTATAATTGGGTTAGATGGCTTATTGTCATGTTCAATAAAACCAAATTACATGTTCATTAAATGAATATAAAAGTTAGGCGGAAAATGGCTGGATTTACTATTAAACACTATTTGTACAAGTTTTATTTCTAAACTCCTTTCAAAGTTTAAATACGTCTATGCCCAATGGTCTTATTATAAAACTAAGATAAATAACATATGAAAAATTATCATTATTCATAATAAACATATTTTTTCTTACAGTTTTAACGCCGTAGTCCACAACTCGGAGCCCAACCACGAAGCTGCCTCCGCTCAGCACGCCGCCGCCACCGCCGCCGCCGCCTCGCATCATTGACGTCTCACACACACCTGATTTATAACATATTTCCTGTTATTTGTAATATACTGTTACTATTTATGTGATCTTATAATACTGAATTTTTATTTATTCACCAAGTTCCTACGATTACCGAAATTTCGTATAAAATATACGTACAATTCATTCATAAAAATATTTACATTACTAGTATATACTTTTGTCATGCGATGCAGAATTAAAACAAAGAATGATTTTTATTATAAATTAAATTATAAAATTAAAATAAATTTACCGCAAAAAACATTAGTCCAATGCTTCTATGATAAATGATGATAAATTATTTTTTGACATTTTAATTAAAATTTGCTAGTTGATATCATCATTGAATGGTTGTCGAACTTTAAAACATGAATTCATTACAACTAACCAGCAAAATGAAACATATAGAAAAAAATATTCCAGATAAAAAAAGAGACCGTTTATGTCTTTTGTACGGCTAAAGAGCAGAAGCAAAGATTGAATCCTAAATGGATGAACATTAAATGATAATTAATGATCACATATTCCTGATGGAATGGTACAGATGTTAATGTTTTCGATACACTGTCTCATATATGATAACCGATATCAGTGTCACCACCCGATGGTTAATTCTGCTCCAAAATGGGGAATCAAGGTCATACTCCACAATGCTAACCAAATACGGATTGGCATTAGTATTTCACAAAATGGGGGTCTCCTCAACATAGATATTTGCTAACGATTTTTTTTTTATCCTTATTATTTATTATCTCTTTCAACTTATATTAATTATAACATAAAGTTAATTGGAAAATATCAATATATTACACTTCCAATATTTAATCCTTATACTTAAAAGGGTGTTTCCACTCAACTCAACTTTCCAAAAGTGGCTGAGGAATTTCTAATTCCTTAGCTCTGGCTACCCCTTCTAGGGATATACAGCCGAGAGTATATGTATATGTATGTATGTTAAAAGGGTGTTTGTAACTTCCTTCCTTCTTAAAGAAATATTACTGTCAAAATAAAAGTGATTACTTGCTCCAATACTGAAAAGGAAGTTCAGTTGATATTCGATAGATAAAAAGTATATTTGATGGGCACACGCGAACAGCTTAGGCCATCCGCGACCAAGCGTGAGTTACCCAACCTTTGTCTAATTAAGTTTATTAAAACTCGATTCTTATATCAGATCTAATGAGAAATTATTAACTTCAATTCAAATAGGTGTGAAGTTATTTCATGATTACAACCAGCGAAAAATAATTGATTCCAACTTAATTCGATTATGTATTTTGTTTATTTTCATAATTTGATGATGATTTCTATATTTAACTATATTGTTAAAATATAACCATAATAAACCGTGTAGTGCCGGCATAGAATGTCGCTACCCCTTTCTACCCACGGGTGTCGTAAGAGGCGACTAAGGGTATTGGGGCTTTTTATTGGATTTTTGGGCGATGCGGTTGGAGACCCATCACTAAAAACCTTTATTTTTACCATCTTTTCCCCACTCAACTTCCAAAAGTACCTTAGCTCTGGCTACCCCTTCTAGGTAAATATAACCGTGAGTATATGTATGTATGTATGTATGATTTTATTTAAAGAAATAGAAAACTTCTCATAATTCTTTCCATTCTCATGTTAAATTGGCTTAGAATAACATGTTTACACATAATATAAGTAACTGAGCATTTAAGAGATAGTATGATGTTGGGCTCTCATCACAAACGACTCGTTTAGTTTCCTATATATTTTCCAATATGGCTTTTACCTCTCAAGTGCCTAAAGAATTGTTCGAGACTTAAGTCCCAGTTTATTTATTTTTTATTTTTTGTGCAGTACATAAAACCAACATATTTTTATTCATATAGTTTATAAACGATTCGATTATGCTCAACAACTCGTCGAAGTATTGTTTTTATAATGGTAGACTAGTGTATTTATTAGATTAGTGGTAGATAGTGATTGTTAAAAATGTACTTAAATTACTGATAATTATATGCAAATACGTCATAAATCTACCTGCAACCCTGTTTCGGCTGTATTATTTGAGCTCACTGCTCCGATTACCGCAGCAACGCTCTAGTTCACCCTTCTCCGTAATTATACAAAAACAAGCTCTAAACTCGGTAGTAACGCAAACATATACTTGCCGAGTTAAATTTACTCAATATAAAATTTGTGGACATGGACCAACAGTGTTGCGGCAACTGGTTGAGCTAATGTTTCAATATGACCACTTATTTGGAGTAATTGTACCAAGTTCACTCTCTGTTTTTGTTTTTATCTTTGCTTGAAAACGAGGCATGTTGGAACAAACAATTGATGCGCTATGAATATATATATATTTTTATTTATTTAATTTTTTTTTAAATACAATCAACCGCGCGATGCCTATTAAACTAATTGTTAGAAATTTATAAATTCCAATTTTGTTTTATTTATAATGATATCTGTTCCAATCAGTTAAGTCGCAATTCTAATTTATTTATTTATTTTCTGGCAAAATTAAATTATTAAAAACATGCTTACTAAGTTGTGTTTTGTTTACTACCCTGTATACATATTCTTGTGATGGACACATATGTTTACAGACTTCGGAAATGTAATCGGTTCTTTTTTTATATGTTGAAGCACACTGTTTTTCTTTCAAACTAAAATCATAAAAATATTTGTTTAGCGCACAAACTATGATGCACAGAATATTTTTTTTGTCACCTGAGTTATTTCACAGAAATAACATGCCAAAGTTGAACTGAATATGTGATGAAGTAATAACCGTATTTAATTACTTGCCATTGATTCAAAAGCTAAGCAATACTGATACAAGGTAGAGAATGCAACAATATTCATTATGGAACTTTCATCACAACTTAGAGCTTGAGATAACGAGAACATTGAAATATACAACCGCGGGTCTACTCCAAAATACTTGCCTAATATGGTGTGATAATAAAGCGCCATTTTTTTGTGCACATATTTTGTTTCGTTTAGAGAATAAATGCACTTTGCACAATGCATAAATATGCAGTTTATTTATGACACATTTTTTCTATTTCAGAATATTTCATTTCATTTTATTTTTTTAACTTCTTAATTATTTTATTATTTATATATATAAACGTTATATGTCACTTAACAAAGCATTAATTATTTCTAAAACCATACGTTTCCATTATCGACAGATAACATTGATATTTATAATTGTTTGTTATGTTATACAGTATTATATTATCTGTGGTTATACATAATGAAAATCAAACGTATAATTCATTTGGTGAGTTTAAGTTAGTAATAGTAAGTATGAGGTTGAAAAAGGTTTTGAAACGTGCAGTAGTACGTGTAGTACGAGGCAACTAGGTGTATAAGGGTTTTTGTAAATTATTTTTTGGGTGATGTGGCTGGACACGTATTACCAACCATTCTTTACTTTACAAACCTTTGCCTTACTGAACATCCAAGAACTCTGAGGAATTTCTAATTACAATTTTTCTATTAGAAACTGCTCAGAATTGCTAAAAAATTTATATACGAAAATTGTAACCGTAAGTATATAAATGTATGCATGTATTTATATTATCACATTATTCGTAAAACGTCGTGATAGCTCAATGGATAGAACACCGGTTAACGTGCAAGCGACTAGTGTTCAAATCGGGCCTACACCAATTTGGCTTTTCTAAAGACATATGTGTGGTTAATTTATCATGGTTGTTAACGGTGAGGGAAAACATCGTGAGGAAACCCACATGACTGAGTTGTACTTAGTCATTCGGGGATATTCAGCGTGAACGTAATGTTAATGTTAAAATGTTAATGTATTTATTTACAATAATCGTTTAAGGTAGTCCCTTTGCTCTACATTCGCATTTGAGCATGTCTTCGTACCTATCTTAAAAGCCTTACATCCCTATATGGAAAGTATTGAAATTTGCATTGAAATTCTCAAAGATCCTTCTTGTGGCCCACTTTACACAAATAACATTCAGTGTAACGTTGTATTCAACTAACATAGTTAGCGTTTGAGAATTTAGTTCTCATGGTCGTAAACTTTTTCCAAACATAAAATAAAATGACCCTAATGATGCGTAAGGTAAAAATATCATAGAATAATATTGTTCGCATCATGGAAATAATGGCGTGAGTTTATACATAGATAGACTCACGCCATTATTTCCCGGGTAGGCAGAGACTATAGATCGATACTTTTAACAATATTACTTCATACTTCGGACGCCTGTTTTTTTGAATTATATTATATAATATATTTTAGTAGAAGAATACCTGATATCAAAAGAAAGAAATAAACCTGTTAATTGCTCTTTTGTTAATCTACTCGATCTCTTAATATGTTATAAAAATCTATGGAATACCTAATAACTAACAATTTGTAAAACAATAATCATTAGTTTAAATACAAATGGTGTAATCTGATACTTGGCAAATAATACACTTTTTTATTATTCAATAAAAAAATATCTATAATTATTTCATATTGGTTATCTCTTAAATCTAATTGAAAGGTAAATAAAAATAGCACCAGTCCCGCAAATTGCAATTATTTTGGTAAAATTCAATATGCAAATATTTGTTTCTATTTTTTGCATACATACATACATATACTCACGGCTATAAATCCCTTAACGGGGTAGCCAAAGCTTTGGAATCAGAAATTCCTCAGCCACTTTTGGAAGTTGATTGGGGAGAAGGTGTCAATTATAAATAAATGTTTTTAGTGACGGGTCTCCAACGAGTAGAAATGGGGTAGTATTATTCTAAGCCGACACTACTCGGCTTATTACTAATTTAAACACAACGAAAGACCTACTATTTAAATAAATAGTAATTTTAGGTACATAAATTTACGTATATGTATGTAGGTACAGTCATGCCGTTAGTAACAATTGAGAAGGCAATTACTACTTATTCCTTGGAAAGGTTTCATGCTTCATTTTATTCATATTTTTTTCTCGAATGTGTTTAAAATTGGGATGCCTGTCTTTTACAACATATTGTCTATTTATTCTAAATGGGCATTCCAAATTATATTTTTCGAGTAACACTTCTACCTATATAAACCAATCATATCATATAACATTTCCTAATTTAAGAAAAAATACAAAGATTTATTTAAAGTTTCATTATTAATATGCTGTGACTATACTAGGTCAAACCTAAATGACATTCATCAGACCCTTCTATTGTTACAGTTAAAATTTAATAAAAAAGTGTTCTTATTTTTTATAACATGTAAAAATTCAAAATATTGTTATTAACTTTATAGATGAGTGATTTGATTGAAGGCAAAGCCACTATCTTTTTAATCTTATTTAAATCTTAATGAAAAATAAACTTTTTTGTACGCTGTTTGTTAGTACTTTTCTTGCAACTCACACAAAATGTCTTCACTTATTTATTACTTACATCACTTACCTATTCCGCTCAGAATTCTTTTTTACAACATTTATTATATTGTATTATTAAACATACTTTTAATGGTGCATTGTTTGTCTAAAATGACATCCCTTATTTCGTCACTGGGGTACAACCTTGAGTGTTGTATACACAGGCGTACTTTACGTAATTGCGCTATCATTATCAAATGCCGTATTTTGCGTAGAGGCAACTATACCACTGCATCTCACTTGTTAGTCATATAAAAGTCGGCGCCTGCGCAGTCCTAGCATCAGTTGCGTGTGTTCGCTCAAAGTTTATACAATAATAAAATGATCGCCAAAGTAAGTGTATATTCGTGAACTGTATAAAAGTAAAAAAGTGATAAAACAAATTAAAAAAAAAAGTTTAAAAAAAATCCAAAGAAATACTATTCAATAGTTCGACAGAGAATTCAATTTAAGTGATTAAATAATAAAAAACGGTATTATATTATTTATATTTTTTAAATATTTTATAGGTCGTGGTTGTCCTGTCAGTGGTGGCGCTAGCGTCGGCCGGCCTAGTCCAATTGGGACATGGCTATGGTTACGAGCAGGCTGGATACGCGCCGGCTGCCTTCGCCCACTATGGGGGACACGAAGAACATCACGTCGACTATCATGTGAGAACTTATATTGGATAAAAATATTCATTACAACCCTATTTTACATACAACTGTGGCAAATTATTTTATACATACATTTAGGTTCTTGCGATAGTTGCAAGCTGCATGAGTAGCATTTTGATCTAAATTTAAAGTTTTTCTTACAATATTATGCTCACCTGATTTAGTAATCAATTTAATGGGCAGTTTTCTTCTAATATCTATATTTGCATAACTAATCCCATTAAATGTATCAAACTTTATCATAAGAGAAATGTAAAATCTTTTTTAAAGCATTATTAATAAATTTCTGTCGTATGTAATAATAAGTGCAATTTATGATACGACAAAAATAGTTAGGAAAAAGTAGTAGGTCTTATAAAATACCAATCTCAAAATCATTCAGATCCATTTCTCAAAATCCACAAGTTAAATAAGATCGTCAATTTTCAGAACGTTATGCTCTAAATTGCTTAGTAGTAATGATCTTAACCTCGAATGTAGGAGCCTAAGACTGTGCATTGGGTGCGTTTCACTTGGCTATAAATCCCAAAAAAGGGTAGCCTGAGCATAAGAATTAGAAAATCTTCAGCTACTTATGCATTAGAAGGGAGGAAAACCATATGGTAGAATGCGCACTCGATCAGAAGACATTTGCGAAGGTATAAAGTTTCCCCTGTGTTAGGAGTATGTAAGGAATTAAAAATTTAAGCTTATTATCGATTCAAAAAGTAAAAAATCACTAAAAGGCTAAAAGAGATACACTAAGTAAATTCGCGCTTTATTTACGCTTGTGTTCTATTTGTCAATTTTCTCAACATTCGATTTGATGCAATAAACTTTTTTATCTAAAATAATAGCGTACAGAGAACTTTACATACATATGCTCACGGCTATAAATCCCTAAAAAGGGTAGCCAGAGCTAAGCAATCAGAAATTTCTCAGCCACTTTTGGAAATTTAATCGAAATGGCATGCTTATAAAACTTAAACACATCTTCTGGACAAGCAGAACATAAAAATTTTTGCGATGACAATAATTATTTACTAGAAAATATTTATTTCTTTAATTTTAGGTATTTCCTACTTTCGGAAATATCCAAACAGAAGATTTTAAGATGTAAAAAACTTAATATGTAACAATTTAGTATAAAAAAGCAGAGTAAATTTTCAAAATACATTTAAAATGTTCGCAAAGGATTTAAATGTGCATAACTACAAACGAAGTCAACTTTGCACAAAAATAAAAAAAATATTTGATACGCATTATTTTCTCTTAAGTTGTGATATTATAGTAAGAAAAATACTTTATTTACTAAAAAAATATGACCGCCTATCTGACTTTACTTCCTGGCTATATTCTTAAAAAGAAGTAGCTAATAGGAACGGACTCAAACACTTGTAAAATACTATCATACCATTCAAGTAAGTCAGCCGTATTTTTTTTCATAATTTAGATACATACATACATACATATACTCACGGCTATAAATCCCTAGAAGGGGTAGGCAGACCTAAGGAATTAGCAATTCCTCAGCCACTTTTGGAAAGATGTGTGGGGAAAAGATGGTAAAATAAAGGTTGTTGGTGATGGGTCTCCAATCGCATCGCCCAAAAATCCCTTGAAAGCCCCCAATACCGTTAGTCGCCTCTTATGTACACCCACCGGAAAAAATGGGGTAGTGCTCTTCTAAGCCGACACTACACAGCATTTTATAATTTAGACTCATTAATTACAACTTTCACGCAATAGCATTAACAATTAACTGTTCATAAATTTTATGACTACTCACTAGGTAGTATTCCAAACAAATTCAATATAATCGTACCACAGAATGGTGTAATAAATAATACATTTGTTTCCCTGGGCGCACGTTACTGCCCGGTGGCGTAACATATCGTAACTAGCTAATTGATAGCTTGCATAAACCGCCGCTATTTGAGACGGGTCCCACAACTCAAACCAGACAATACCGACCTCTTTTCCGGGATACTATATATTTTTGATGTCAATTTTACCCATGACAGATAATGCCAGATATACAACTACTACTGCAGTTATGTCATCCAACAGAAAATAGATCACTAGACTAAATATCTTTAAATTATTTCACTTCCGCCAAGTAAACGTCGGCGACGTAATCATGCTAATAAGTAGCAACTAGATATATAGCGCATACAAAATATCTTAAATTATTCAAATGCGTACGTTTATAGTAAATATTGCGACTTGGAATCGATACTTATGTATTCTAAAACACATTTACATAGAAAGTTTGCATAAACGAATACAAAATAGAGACTTCAATTAATCTTTTAATAGCGTTCGCATCTTATGAATGAATTTGTATCATTATGAATGTATATTTTAGATGTGTGGATTCTAATAATTTAAATTTTTATTCACAAATGATTTACAACTTAGATCGTCGTCGACAAAGGTGTTGCAAGTGTTGTCATAAATCTAGAGCCTCGAGTAATGATTGTATATAGAGTGTGACGTAAGAACGCTTAAGCACCGTCGCGTAGGTCCCGGTCGTGACTGCAGGGCCGATAACAAACCGTTCCCAGGACGGTTGCGACATTCGCGCCTACAAATCAGGCGGCCCTCGGGACGTAATGACTGTCATGGCACTCATTCTGCGAGGGAAAACGGTTTGCATAAAGTGGCGCATGCTCTCACGCTGCCTCGAGCGTCAGATGTGGATTCATAGTCGACCTAAATACCGCTGGTTGCGCTAACCGATCCACGACTTGACAATTATTTTCAAATACTAAACGTTTTCGTTTGGAACTATTAATCTTTGGATGCAGCAAATAGTTTATTGATGGTTCTTTTTCAGGCCCACCCTAAATACGACTACTCATACTCCGTGTCAGACCCTCACACCGGAGATCACAAGACTCAACATGAAGCCCGTGATGGTGATGTCGTGAAAGGAGAGTACTCTTTGTTGCAGCCTGATGGTTCTTTCCGCAAGGTTACCTACACCGCTGATGACCATAATGGGTAAATTTTATTTTATTTTGGATTTATTTTATTTATATTATTAATTTTATTACATTAAGATTACTTCTTAAAATTTTATTTATTAAAAATTGTTTTTAAATAAACAGCTTTGAATTCTAAGTTTCACAACAACTGCTTGAAGTGATAGTAAGGTTTTACTGATATAAAAGATGAACCATTATTTATGAAAAAATATAAGAAAGTTTAAAAAAACTATGTCTTCAGAAAAGTAGTTTCAACATACATTATTAGATATCCCAAAATAAATACTATGTAGTCTAAAGACATTGTACTTCATAACGAGTATGAGATGTTATACATTTTAATGGGTACCTCGACTTGTTCCTCAATCTAATCATCATCTACTTTTTGTTACAGATTCAATGCTGTAGTGCACAACACCGCTCCCCACCACGAGTTCCTTCACTGATCACCAACACGGTCTGTGAGCTGATGCTCTGTTATGTGATATTACTGTACTTTATTCTTAGATAGTCCTTAGTCGATGACTTCGTTTTTTATAAGACTGCGGCGAAATAAACTCGTTACAAAAATAGATTATTTTTTTAATTTACTACCCTAAAGTATATATATATATACATAAGTGTTCGTTAACAGGTGTTGATCTCACTATTTCATTCTAAAGTAAATTGGAATGTTTAGAAAAACGTTTTACAAAGATTATTCATATACGATGTTTGAACCCTTCCTTACACTAACATGTTTCTTTCTTTGGGTCACATACCTTTACAATTTGGATTCTCACTGGCTATTTGATTAAAACCCCATCGCCAAAAATCCTTCATCGTTCTGATGATGCATGATGATGGTGAGGTCACATTCCCATTGGGCTAACACAAGGTTTTTAAAAATATAATAATTTCATTTAACTGATACAAAATATTACTTAAACCAAAGCCAAGGAAAAGAAAAAAACATTTTTCTTTCCTTTATTTATTAGTAATAAGTTTTCATGAACAAAAAGATTTAATTTATGTGATAGTTAGGCGTTTTCAACATTTGCATTCTATCTGAAAAGGTAGACAAGTGGCCTTCCGAATTAGTAAAAATTCGGAGGTAGGAAACGCAAACACTACTTAAACGTGTAAAAGAAATAAAGGATAGAGAAATTTTGCGCTGGCACCCATTGATACGGTAGCGCAATTGGCAGAGCGAAGGGGGCGTATACCCGAGGTCGCGGGTTTGATTCCCGCCTGTGTCGAATTTTTTCTTTCCTTTATTATTCTTTATTTATTACAAAGCATAATATGATTGTCAGTACGTTAGCTGCTTGTATTAAAGGAAAACTAATTATTCTTAACTTATCAACATGAAAATGGCTACTATAAGTGCTACAAACTATTTCGGGTTTTTAACAACCTTGGTAGTTCCATGGCCTTTATTCAAATACATAGAAATAAAAGGATGTCTGATGAGTAAGTGATATGATAAAAATAAACTTGAGGACCAATACGATAACACATAAGATACTTTATTTCTACCATCTTGTCCCCTATCAACTTCCAAATGTGGCTGAAGATGAAGAGTTTCTAGCCCTGAAGATCTGGCTACCCCTTTTTAGGGATTTATGGCTGTAA
The DNA here is from genome assembly GCA_963576735.1 of Bedellia somnulentella. Classification (NCBI taxonomy): domain Eukaryota; kingdom Metazoa; phylum Arthropoda; class Insecta; order Lepidoptera; family Bedelliidae; genus Bedellia; species Bedellia somnulentella. Next base: position 13,579,809 of record OY755176.1, on the reverse strand, counting down.
GTAGGTATATGTATGTATGTAAACACGAGGAAACCCCTCTATGGTTCAGATAAACTTTGTCAAGAGACAAACACTAACTCTTGTTGTTTACGCCATAATCCCCAAAGCGATTGCAGTTTTACTCCTTAAATTATACTCCTGAAAATCACGTCTTTTTTGGCGTCACTTAATGTTTGGAGAACCTAAGTTGCTTGGACAGTGGATCCATAGAAGGGAAGACATATAGGGCAAGCCTATAACCATTTTTTTTACGAATAGTATTTTACATACCGAAGTACAACTATAAAAGTGAAAGATGATATAGTAAAACAGATAGAAAAAGGAATGCTGTGTAGTGTCGGCTTAGAATAGCACTACCCCATTTCTTCCGGTGGGTGTACGTAAGAGGCAACTAACGGTATTGGGGCTTTTAAGGGATTTTTGGGCGATGCGGTTGGAGACCCATCAACAACCTTTATTTTTACCATCTTTTCCCCACTATCATTTCCAAAAGTGGCTGAGGAATTTCTAATTCCTTAGCTCTGGCTACCCCTTCTAGGGATTTACAGCCGTGAGTATATGTATGTATGTATGTAAGATGATTTGGGCACGTATGTAAGAAGGCTAGGCGGAACTAGGAGGCGGGAGAACTAATGGCGTGACTGTAGGTATGTATGTTTGTAGGTAAATAAAGTTCTTTTAAGTATATAAATATGAAATGTATGTAATTAATATATCATAATACCATAATAAATTAATCTCTCATATCGTTTATTTAAGCTTTGCATTTATTGAATATTATAATTTAAAAGTTTCGCATACTGACTATTATTATTACTATTTTTAAATCAGACTACTACCATTTATAGTAGAATAACCTGAACAGTGTAGATAGGCGCTTTTATTCGCGTTCTTTATGAACGGTATCTTTTCTATCACAAACTTTTCCATATATCCAAGGATACCAATAAAAAATATTATTTAAATGTAATAAAGGCTCATCATTGGTTAAATAAGTTTTGATAAAAAGATCGTTATGATTATGATGATTCAACATAAAACGCCTTGAACGCTATTTCTAATAGACACAGAAATAAAACATTGCTTTTAACATTCTAAGGCGCTCCTCGAGATACAAACAAAGTCTGCAAGAAAATCACGATGCTATTATACAATTATAAGATTTACTGATAAATCCCTAAGAGTATTGGGGTAGTGACATGTCCCCTGCACAAAAACTATAATTAGCTTGATTAACTTTTTTTTATTTAAACATTTAATTCAACTAATTTCAGTTACTTTCATTTTTTTAAATATATTTAATCATATTTGTTTGCATCTCTACATTATTTATTTATTGTATCAAAGTCGTTATCTAGTCTACGTTTTTTCCCGAATTGGAATATTTTTTTGTGATATTCATTTGTTCATGATCTATAGCTGCATAGAAGTAGCTGAACTTTGCAAGAGCCCCGTTTGATACACAACAGGTTTCAGAACATCATTGCAAGCATACAGCATGACAGACGGAAAGCCAGACAGACACCCAGATATATTAATAAAAAAATACATACGGACATAAAACAATAAACTAGAGCTCAAATCTATATGAATATATAACAAAACATATAAAAAAAAGAACAATATACTTACTTATAATGTAATTTTTATGTAACTCTATGCGTTGTATTTAGACCTATATATGTATATATGCATGTATGTATGTGTACGTACATATGTATATATATATATTATAATAATTATGTACATGTATAATATCATAGTGGTGTGTAGTTTAAGGCAGATACTTTGCTTTTGTGTGCAAGTATCATATGTGCAAATATCTTTTATTTTTTGTTCTGTGTCTGTTTGTAATGTTTGTAGAGGTTATAATGATTTCAATTAATTAAAATTAACTGGTTTCTCAAGATACAGGCTTAGCCTAGTTTTAAGAACCCCTGTATACTTGTAATAATGCATGTGAAAAATTAATAAATGATTTTTTTTTATATTTCACTCAGATCAAGTTAGGCCAAACCACAGATAATATAATACTATACTACCCAAACAAAGTGCTGCTTAGTGAATTGTATTGTTGGATACTTACATAACGATATATTAAATACTATATGATACATATATGAATAAAAAATAATAATAATATAATAAGAATAAAAGAGCATGTATGAAGAGATTGATGGATGTGAATGAAGCCTGAGAGGTTTGCCAGGTTCGTAAAAAGTGGCGATCGACAGTCTCTGCCTACCCCAATGGGATTTAACGGCGTGAGAATATGTATTTATGTATATAAATAAAATCCATAACATCCAAAATAAGAAACAATCATTTATGCTCTTCACATAAATATTGCTTTTTGCCATTTGGTAAAGAGACCCTAAAGATATGCTTAAAAGTTTACAAAATTCATTACAAACATAGAATTCAGTAGTAAGACATTTCTGGTATTATGAATATGTCCATGCTATAGACCTATAGGGATCTTCAATAATGTTTGGGGTTGCCAATTTACAGATATCTACATATTCCTTACTGCATAAATGTTTTTTTTTCAAACAATGTTTCTGCTCCTTTCTGCTCCATACTTAATTTTCTTCATTAACATAAATGCACATACTTCGCTATATAGCTTAACAAAATATGATAAAAGAAACAAGGCTTGTTGATGATAGGCCTCCAGCCGAATCATTTAAAAATTACTTAAAATGTCCCAATACCCAAGTTGCCGTTTACGACATACGCCGGAAGAAATAGGTAGTGCGTGTAGTGCAATTCGAAGTCGACACTTCATAACATTTTTTTTAATTTAAATAACAGTGATTTTTGGACCAACTATTTTGGCGAATAAACGATTTCATTTATTCAAATAAAATAATAATTTAGACTATATTGTCGGCTTTTCATAAGTAAACCATGTGTATGTGATATCACTATCTTCTTCTTACAACCTTTTAAAATTTATACTTAACTTAACGTTCACGACATAATATCCCCGAAGGGATTTGCAGAAGTGGGAAAAACTAACCACATATATGCCTTTAGAAAAGAGACATTGGTAAAGGCCCAACCCGGGATTTCAACCCTCATCGCCTGCACGATGAGCGGTGTTCTACCCATTGAGCTATCACGGTTTATATTTCTATTCGGTAAAATACTAAAAATTGACAAATTATAAAAATGTATAACGTTCAATTACAAAGAAATGACAAAGGAGTTGAACTAACATTATGACGGTTGTTGTAGTACCGCCTCTTTACCATGTTCATTCCATTCATATCTATGTAGCATTATATTAGTATTATCTACAGTGCAGATTTTTAGCTTCTGGATTCCTCAAATAAAACGAATAGTATATATTGACGATAATTAGATGAGATACTATTTAAAATATATAATGATTTTTCTTTCATTGCACTTAGAAAACCATGGTCAAGGCCAAAATAATGGTACTTATTATTATATAGCCGAATTTATTTCATAATTTAGCTCTTGTTACAAAAAAGTATGTCAGTTGTAAGTCCACTTACCAAACTAATTACAAATGATAACAATTCCGCAGTTGTCCTTTGATGTCAAATATGAGTGTCAAACAAAATTCAGCTCAATGTTATTGTAGTTCAAACGAACAACATCTCATTTACATATATGACACTGGTTTTTTCCAAGTTGATAATTTTAAGTTTATAATATATAAAACCTTACCTGTAAATATTGTTAATACGTTTTATTATTATTATTTATTTCCTTTTATGTTAGTCGCCTGCGGTTATTTATCATTGTTTAGTTCCTTTTTTATTATTTTTCTGCGATTTGTCGATAATATTTTTATTTCTCTGGTTTATGTTATTGTTTTTATTTTGTTGTTGTTATGGCAACGACGGAGCTAAGAGTTGTCAAATTTTATTTTATCTTAAACTTTTCTTTAGTTTATCAATTTTCAATGTGTTTGTGTACGAAGGTAGGATAGTTTTAAAATATTATTATGTTAAATGATACAATTTTAATACACTTTTGTTGTCTAAAATGATAGCGCAGGCATTAATTTTATTTTTAATGTAAGGCTAGGACATTTTACTTATTCAAATTTATATGTTTTCATCTTTTTATGTTAACAGAAACTCTTTTTAAAAAAATCCTTCTTTTAAGTTTATTTGTCTATTAGGATTTTTTATTGATTGTCAAGATGATTTTTTTTGGGGAGAAGAGAACTAATGGAGGATTCGAGAAGGATTCTCAAAAATATTATTAATTAGGATTCAAGGAGAGATTCTAAGAAAAGATAACTAATTATCATTTTTACAAGATATTCTTTAAAGTATCACTTACTGAGACAAAGGAGGAGAGGACATAGTGATATACCCTCATCTACTGACAGATAATTTCACCTGGACCTTGATGAAACTGAATTTTTGCACACCTCCGTTTAATACTGGATTAATCCTATTTTACCTACCGAGTGCAAGATCACCGCTGGCGGACCACTAGTAAATAATATTAATATTGTTATTTTATTATTAATTTTTATCTTCTTATATTGTGTATATTTAATTTTTAATAAACTGGTGTAATTTATTTCTTTGTTTTGTCTCTTGTCTCTTTGCTCTCCGGGTTTCGTGTCTTAGGTCTTATTTCTCTAAGGGGATTAAGACTTAAGACACGTAACGTTACAAGTTATGAAATAAATGGAAAGCAATCATTAATGAAGTCGGTTAAAAAATTGAATATCAAACAACAAAAGTTACATTTCTTGACCCACACACTATGCTTACTACGTCCAGTACCTCGGCTTAAATCAATAAGATTAAAATAAATGCCATTATGTAGTATACATACAAATATGGAACTCATAACGTTCAACAAAATATGTTCAATACACAGTAATAGTAGCCTCACTGTTTCTACGAGTTCCTGGTAAAATTGCCTAAGAAGCAAATGGTCTGCGAAAATTCCCCTCGTCATACCAAATTAACCCACCTTTGTCTGATACGTGCTCGGAATTCACAAACATGTAAATAAGCTCGCTGTGCTAAATATCTATTAACATTATAATTGTCTACCTCACTTCAGCAGCCAATGACATTGATGGTTTGTTTCGGTATTACAGCATAACGAATATTTAAAACCTAACTTGCCTGAAACAAAGCCGCTTTTAAAAGACGGTCCCGCTTTCTGAATTATCAGTCGTCCACAAATCATCGGAAAAGATGATTCTTTTAGTGAGTACAAGATATTTCTTTTTTAATAATACATTTCAGTGTTTAAAAAATATTTGGTTTTTTTGCAGAGTCTAGCTGTGATTCTTGCGTTTGGACATGAATTAGTGAGCGGGAATCCTGTGTACTCTAGTTCAGTGTTCTACGAAAGAGGACTGCCTTCGCTTCCTATAAGATATATTCCATTAGAGTATGGTGCACCATATCCGCCTGAAAAAGAAATACAATACTCTCCGTACGTTGCTGAACCTATCAATTTGGTCGTACCATATGGACCGCCACACTGCTCACCGCCTTGTAGTTACGAAACAGTGGAAACAGTTCCAGGGAGTAATGCGAAAATTGTAACATACAATCCGACAATACCAAGGAATTTAGTTATTCCCTCTGTTAAAAATGTAAGTCGCTGAAATTTGATCATAAAAATCGGTCGTAAATAACCTGACGACATTAAATCTTTACAGAAAAAAGAAAGTCGTGTTTTAGTTCATCAGCTCAAATACCAGCTACATAATAAATATATGTAATAAAGAACCGAAACCAGTTTAGTATAAGGATTAAGTTCTTTAAATTGGTGTTACTAACTATAGCGCAAGTACTGTGTTCCTATATATTTAAAAAAAAAACTTTATAATTAAAGAAATCATTTCCGAAACATGTTGTCACTTTGATTTTAAATTTATTTGTCTTGTTATTAAATATTTTATATATTTACTTGCTTTATTTTGCTCTTGTGATATAATAATCAATATTTTCAGGATCAAAATGGTTATGAATATTCATACGCCGTATTTGATGACAGTACTGGTGACCAAAAAGCTCAGCACGAATTAAGTGATGGCGGAGTAGTAAGAGGACAATATTCTTTAATACAACCTGATGGGTATATCAGAGAAGTCAATTACGTCGCTGATGATGAAACTGGGTATTTAAATACATTTATGCTTTTCTATTTATTTGAAAAGAACCAAAATTAACCTGATATCTTATTTCAGATTCAATGCTGTAGTCAAAAACTTTTTGCCAAAACTGGAAAACATCAAATTTGAATTAAAAGATGAAAATATACATTCAACCGACGACCCTAACTGCCACGGTCATGAAGTAGTTAAAATAGAAGAAACCGATAATAATGGTTTAGAAGTCATTGTCGAACCTGCTTTAGAGGAAGTACCTAAAAAAGATTCAAGTGAAAAGATAAAAATTGAAGTTCCTAAAGAAGAAAAACCTAACCAAAACACTTCAACTGAAAAGCCTAAAGAAACGGAAAAAACTACGGAAACAACTACAAAAAAAAATAATAGTGAGGAAGATAAATCCAACGAAAAAGACCCTGAAATAGTAAGTTCAAGTGCAGAAGTAACCACAGATGTTATTCCAGAAATAGAGACACCTTACAAAGAAAATGAAATAATAATCAGAGATGAATCTGGAGAAAACAAGGTTGTTATTTCATTCCGAGATTTAATTCGATGCTCTTTAGCAATAATGAAAAAGTTAAACACTCATTATGGAGTCCCGGGGCATGTGCGCGATTCTTCAGAACTAGACAAAGAAAAACCAAAGTCACCTTTGACCTACATTATTCTTCCTTCAGCAAGAAAGGAAAATAAAAATCCTTGTTAATAAGCTTAAAACGAATATAAGTTATAAGTTCAAATTCAAGTCATAGATAATATAGTCATTATAAAAATAGTTAAGTTAATTTAGAATATCGCACCGGTATCTGGTGAATTGTATTAAGAATAAACACACAAAACTGACGTGGTGATATTTTAATAAATATTTATGAGTACTAAGCCTCTTTGTTATTAATAGCCCTTATGATAAAAAATAATAATTTTAAATATATCTTTAACAACTTTAGTAGCACAACGAAAGATGTTTTGTCAAAAGTCATTTCAGCGCCAAATGTATCAAGTTTCTTTAGAGTGAAGGATAACAGTCGCTGGATACCCTAATTTGCTATCTATGTAGTTTGTAGTAGTTCTTCCCTACAGATCAGGAGCCCAATTGGCCTAGACCTCGCTTTTATAACATACCCTTTTTATATTATAAATCGATAAAGGACATCAAACTAAACAACTTTGCCCATGGAATGCCTATCTAAAATATTGTAATTTTCAAAAAATAATAATATTTAAAAATTGTCGTACCTAGTTCAAACTGAGAATGTATAGAATGAGATTCCTTGCTTCAGTGAAAATAAGAAATTAAAAAAAAAACATTTGATCTATGCTTTTCGCTCTGTAAACAAAAATATAACTTCTTTCGGTATTTTCCAGTTGTATTGATCGTCGTTGAAAAATAATATTATGAAAATAAACCGGTAAGCGAGCGATTGAACTGGAAAATACAGAAAGAAGTTATGTTTTTGTTTACAGAGCAAAAAGCATAGATGAGATGTTTTTTTTTTAATTTCTTATTTTCACTGAAGCAAGGAATCTCATTCTATACATTCTCAGTTTGAACTAGGTACGACAATTTTTAATTATTATTATTTTTTGAAAATTACAATATTTTAGATAGGCATTCCATAGGCAAAGTTGTTAAGTTTGAAGTCCTTTATCGATTTATAATATAAAAAGGGTATGTTAAAAAAGCGAGGTCTAGGCCAATTCTGCATTTTAAGAAACGTCACCTTTTTGATATAGTATCTAGGTCAAAAAAGTACAATACTGTCTCTCTATTTTTAGTCGTTACAACGTAATCGGTTCTATTATCTTAGCTGTCGGAGCATGGTTTTGTCAATTTTGACATTCCAAATCAGTCATTTATTCATTCTTTAATAAGTCAAATTAGTATTGTTATTTCAGTGATGTAAAAAATCTACCGCAATAACTTTACCTACTTTTGTACCATCGCCCAAGACTAAAGAAATATCATTTAAATTTTATGTACAGCTTATAAGTACTTTCTGCTAGAAGATTCGACCGAAATAATTTTTTATCACCCATAGACAGCTAAAATATATACTCGTCACATTAGGTTACATTCTTTCCATGGGTGTCGTAAGAGGCGACTAAGGTATTATTAAGGGTATGGGGCTTTTTAAAGTGATTTTTAGGTAATGCGGTTGAAGACCCATCACCATCGATACTTTATTTCTACCATCTTCTCCCATATCAACTTCCAAATGTGGCTGGGGAGTATTTAGCTCTGAAGCTGTGGCTACCCCTTTTTAGGGATTTATGGCCGTGAGTATATGTATATTATATATGTATAGTAAAATTAAAAACCTGTAAAAATGTACCTACGAATACATTGTCACAGGACAGGACTAAGTATAACTCAGCTATAATAGTTTCCTCACAATATTTTCCCTCAGGGTTAACGTCCTCAATAAATAAAAAAGACATTGGCCAAGTTCCAACGAGAACTAAAACTCAAACCTCAAAGAAAAAGAGTTGAGACTTGATTTCATCGTTATAAAAATTGAAAAAGGTATGGGTATGTAAATGGTTAAATTATGGTTAAATAAAACCGGTACCTACTCCGTGGCGATCAAACGTCTCTGTCGTCTCTACTGTCTTACTTAATCTAAATAAGAATAAGAGACAAGACAGTACTAAGTTATCTGTAGAATATTAAACTGAGCAAAAGACAGATGTCATTTTCAAAACGCAGGGTACCTATAGAGACTTTATTTCATTGAGGAAAAGAAAAAACCAAATTTTTACTTACATTGAAAATAGCCTTAAAATTCGCACTTGTACATCAATAAACAATTAAGGATAGGTTTGTTTAAATGAAAACTAGTATTTCTCCATAAACTAATACTAAGGAAATAATATTTTAAAACGGTTTGAATAAGTAAATTGGTAAAAGAGATCTATAGAGAAAATGTAGTAGTAGAGGACGACCACAGAGGACACAATTGGACCAAATAGAGAGTTTTCTCAAAAAGGCAGGCGCCTTCTGTAATAATGTCATGCCCAGAAGACATTCCATTAAAATACATGACAGTTACGGAGTAGGTACATACATACATACATACATTTACTCACGCCATTAGTTTCCCTGGGGTAGGCAGAGACGTTCGATTGCCACGGAGTAGGTACCGGTTTTATTTAACCATAATTTCACCATTTACATACCCCCATACCTTTTTCAAATTTTATAACGATGAAATCAAGTCTCAATTCTTTTTCTTGAGACTTCACTTCATTGGTTTGAGTTTTAGTTCTTGTTGGGCCTTGACCAATGTCTTTTTTATTTATTGAGGACGTTAATCGTGAGGGAAAATATTGTGAGGAAACTATTATAGCTGAGTTATACTTAGTCCTGTCCTGTGACAATGTATTCGTAGGTACTCTGAGCTGTTAATAGTCAATCGATTTCTAAAATTGTTTTTCTTTTCGTTTGGATATGCTTCCAAAGTGGTCCTAATTTAATATTTATCGTTAAAAAATTTGCTATAAAAATCATAAAATGCATAGACGGCTTTGCTGTTTTTGTTTGCAATTTTTTTTCATACATTCAGATGTAGAATTAAAAAATATATTATAAGATTACTGATTTACATTAAAGTTTAGAATGTGAGTTACTATTTTTTTAGACAATTCTGCATTGGTTGGCAAAAAATTATTATCTTATATACAGGGTGTAATTGTAACGACTGTTTTCAATGAAAAGTATGATTAATTATCACGTTTAGACGCAGAATTCGTTGAAAAAAAACAGACTTATTTTTTTTCAAATTTTGTTAAAATTTGCACTAAGAAAGTAGTACTATTGACACCAACACGCTCTATGTGTGCGTGAAACGCGATGACAAGGCGGGCAACTCAGCTGACAGCTGCGACCCGCCCTGACCCTTAACCGGCGGCCAAATCAAATCAAGGCCAGTAAAGTAATCAATCGAACTTAGCTTCTAATATCTTTTTATTTTTTACATGTTATTATTTGACATGATAAATTTGAATAACACTACCCCATAGTTAATACTGCGTTGGAATGCGGCAGTATGTTCACAGAAAAATTCATAATTCGTAAACATCGATCGCCGCGAAATTCAAAATCTGCATGTATCAAGTCGGGCGGGCTTGTCGGCATTTTATCAAAGGAACAGTATTAGTACTAAGTTAGTTGTTTGTAGCTCATTGTGTTTGTGTCGCTTATGATTGGATGTCACTTTGATTTTTCGCATTAATTTTCGGAGTGTGAGTTCAGTTTTAGTATCTTGTGTTGTAATTGTGTTGAGTAAATATGGCGTACACGAACCAGCAAAGTTCAGTGTTGGTGTTTTATAATGTTAATTCTCAAAATGTTCTGCGTTTTGCGCAAATAAAGGTGATAGCCCGGATCTGCCACTGCCAATCAAAACGGGGTGAGTTATTTTTATTCGTATTCTTTAGTTAACTGTGATAGAGTACAGATACACCCGTTTAGAGCCCTTTAGCCCCGAGAGAGTTTCGTAAACACCAAGAACTCCTCCAATTTCGATGTCGGTTATGAATGAATAGGTATCTCTTGCGCACTTTATTTTATGCCACGTAAATGCATCGTTTCGAGGGTCTCTATTTGTTTTTAACTTTATTATCTTACGCTCATGAAGTACATACATTACATACATACTCACGCCGTTACTTCCCATTGGGGAGGCAGAGATGTAAAGTAAAACAAAAATAGCGGTAGCTGATTATTTAGGACGACAGTTTTGTTATAATCGTCGGTGTTTATTAATAGAGATAGATTTTTTACATACATATTCTCACGCCATTAGTTCCCATTGGGGTAGGCAGAGACTATCGATCGCCACTTCGTACGATCCTGGCAAACCTCTCTAGCTTTGTTTACATCCATCAATCTTTTTACTTGAAAATGTTTGAATTACACTACCCCATATTTAATACTGGATTGAAATACGAGGCGACTAAGACCACAGCCTCACCAGGCGCGGCGATAAGTTCAAAGAAAAATCAAACATAGCCGCGAAATTCAAAAATTTTTTGCATTGCTGTCATAGTGCGGTTTATACGGTCACGAGCAAGTGTGCGCAAGACTAGATGGTCACATGACGCGCCCGCTGTTCTCTGTGTGTGGGTGAGACATTATACGGGTAGGAGTGTGTGCGCTAGGCTAGTGTAGATAACCACAGTTTTCCATCTGATGGAGAAAGTAAGTTTTTCTGCTAAAGCGGTTTTAATCTTTTTGTTTATTTCATATGGTGGATATTAAGCATTAAACTTTAATATACGAATTAATATTGAAGTAACAATCGCCGTCAAACTAACACGCTGTATATATGAGGACCATAGCAGGGCGCTACGACTCCCTAATAATACAGCAACTTGCGCGGGTGCTAATTGACTGATTAAATAATAAATAGATAATATTGTATACTAACATAGGCTAAGATAATAATGATACGATCGAAATAATATCTAATTCGTGCTTAGCTATTTAATTTTCGCTATAATTGTTAAAAAGCATAGAAATAAACCATAAATGGTTGTAAATTGTTGTAAAGTGCGTATTTCATCCACACAAGTGTTATCTTAGAGTAATATTAAGTGAATGTGACAAAATAAGTGATTAAAGTTTGTGACGTTTTAACGGCTGAAACCAAACAAAGGAAAACATCGCTAGATAGGAAAACCCTTGCCGAGTAAACCAGCTAAGTAAATTTATGTATTTTTGAACAATAATAGGTATTTCAATTTAATAAAAATCCTATATTAGTTATAAAACAACGGTCTTCATTTGATCACCGCTTCAACTAAGTAAGAGTGAGACAAATAGCTGGTTTCTTATTACTTACTATCTTTCAAACACGGGTTCGATTCCCGTTATTAATTATTATAGTTTATAATTATATATACTTTTCTTTTCTTTATATTAAGTGAATTTATCATATAAAAATCTTTTTCTACTGAGCTATTTAATCGCATTCCTTCACTTATTATAATATTAGGTACTTATTAGAATTTGCGAGTACAAATTGTTTGTCGTAAAGGATATAATAAATAGTAAAACGTTAATATTTAAAACTAAATTAGGGTAGTGATAACACTCGGTGTCATATTTTGAGTGTTACATTTATGATTATATTGTTTAGTTAATAGAAAACAAACGATAAATAATAACTTTATATCTTTGTTGTAAGTAGGCGCTTGTGTGGATCGAAATATTTTAGTATTAGGATTATCGTTCGCTATAGTAACGCTTTAAACTAGTATATAATATTAAGACTGTTCGTTTCGTAAAATGGACTCGATTACAACTCGTAGAATGGCTGCCGAACAAAAATATGAAAAATTAAAAAGAGAGTTAAATGATGCAGAACAATTAAAAAATAGGCTTTTAGAAGAACGGGACGAAAACGTTTTAGCTATTCGTAATTTAAAGTTGAAAAATAGTAATCTTTTAGAAAAAATTGTGTTGCTTCGTGAATCTTACGACATTTCTCAAGTGTAATTAGAAAACCAGCAGATATTAATATTAAAGCATGAGGATCAGTGCGCAAAGCATGAAGTAGCTTTAGAGCGAATTCATATTCTCAATGAGCAGTTGGCAGAGGCACACGCTCAATTGGCGGAATTCCATAGAATAAAGAATATTCACGAAGACTCTCACGCAGTTTCTTTATGTGCCGAACTTGAGGCAGAATCATTATCTTCTATGACCTCTTTTAAATATTCAAAAACTTTCAGTCGTAAACAGTGTAAAAAATATAAATTAGTTAAAAAACGTATATACAACACAAACAAAAGTCTTATAAGTATGAAAAATAGTATAAAATTCATAAACAAATCTTACAGAAAAATTGATTTACTAAACCAAATAGATAGTTTGAATGATAAACTGAGTGAGCTGATTGTTAGTCAGGAAGATCTGCATTTAAGATACAAACATATCGGCAGTCTTATAGACAAAGAGACGGTTACTCTGAATAGTCATATTTCCTCAAATAGCGTTATATCTCAATCACCCCAACCAATTAATGGGATTACATTACCAACTGTTAGCACGCCGCCGGCGCCGCCGGCAAACAGAACATTAGTATTTTCGGATGGCATGGCCGTAGGTTTTGGCGAAATACTATCGAAGTATCTTAATCAGCAGGTCATTAACCATTGCTATACGGGTGCAAACTTTAATTATATAGTAGAACGAATATTATTAGGCACTTATGACGAATATACAACGATTGTCGTACTGGTCGGCAATAGTATAGGATTAAATAAGTATTTATTGAATAAAAGTTTAAATAAACTTTTGGAAATACAAAAAATATATAAATGTAAATTTATATTTTGTACCTTTCCATACTTACTTAATATGGATAAGCAGAATGACAATATTCATATTATGAATAATCTAATATGTCACGTGACATGTTGTCAAAGCGACAATTTATTTTGTTTGGATTTGAATAAGTTTTTACCTTATTCAAATTCTCGACTGGGTACTGTATACATACCCTTAAATCAAAAGCGGAACATTGCTAAATTATTAGCATATAATATATCTGACCCCCATATATTTAATATAAGGGGAAACTTACTTCTAGTATGCGATGGTGGAAGCCATAATTTAAACTTTTAAGAGTGACAATGGAAGAGCCTCCTGTCGTCCTTAAGTCGTCACCTAATATCAATATTGTAAACAAGGAAGGAGGTTCTTCTGGCAATTTAACTAAAAAGAATACTTTACAAGGAGTCTCCCAGTTTAAACTTGTATGTCAAAATACTCAGGGGTTTTCTTGTAAAGAATTAGAAATAGAATTATTTTTGGAAAAATATGAAATAGATTGTTTATGTGTTACTGAACACTGGCTTAAGAATTGCGAACTCATATTTGGTTTTGAAAACTATTATTTAGCTAGCAACTACTGCCGCAATTCTAAAGCCTGTGGTGGCTCCGCTATATTTTTAAAAAATAATATTAAATCAAAAATTCGTAATGATATTGTACAGTTAAGCGTTGAGCAAGTCGTGGAATTATCCTGCATAGAGTTAAAAAACTATTTCTTAATATGTGTGTATCGACCCCCTTATAACCAAAATTATGATAAATTCGAAAATGTAATGGAAGATGTATTAGGCAAAGTTTTCAGGAATAAAAAACGTATAATAATATGTGGAGACTTCAATGTGGATCTCCTACAAGACAGTCATCTTAAAACACGATTGATGAGTTTATTCCAATCGTTCAATTTAGAAAATTTATTCTTGGAACCGACTAGAATCAAAACATGCTTAGATAATGTATTTACTAATGCAGATTTTTCAAGTAAAAGTGTTATAAATAAACTAAAGTCTGATCACAGCGGCCTTTTTGTTAGCTTTCCTCTAGAGATACCAGAACCAAAAATTGTTATTAAAAAAAGGCATATTACTGCCAGTAAAGTAGAAAAATATATAAATATAATAAGCTCTAAGTTGCCCACATGTACAATTAATAAAAACTCAAATACTAGCTATGATATCTTTTATAATGTTCTGATAAATGAGTTTAATGAAATTTTTAATGTAAAAAATGTAACTATTACCAGTAAATTTAAGTTTTGTGAGTGGGCAACACCAAGTATTTATAGATCAAGAGAAAAACTCTTCGATTTATATGATCAAAAAGCTTATAGTAATAATAATGAATTGAGTGAATATGTAAAAAAATACTCAAAAATATTTAATAAAGTATGTAAAGAGGCTAAAGCCAGATACCTAAGCCGACGTATCCGAACATCCGATAATAAAGTTAAAACAGTGTGGAATATTATCAACACCCAAACAGGCCGAGGTAAACCATGTGATCAGGAGTTCTGTGTTCGATCTTATAAAGGTCTGACTACCTCTAATGATGAAATCGCTTGTATTTTTGAAAAATATTTTACTGACATACCATCAAAAACAACTGAATATTTAAACACATCGGTTATAAAAGCTCAACACTTGTTACAACAAAATGTTGATAGGTGCGAAACTTTGTTTTGTTTTAAAGATGTCAGCCCTACAGATATCGAAAAATGTTTTAAATCATTTAAACTAAAAAGTTCTGAAGACATTTGGGGTATGTCAGTGAAAGTTTGCCATAATTTTATTGTAACTTTGGCTCCATATTTAGCAGATATATTTAATGAATGTATAAGAAATAAAATATTTCCAAATCTCATGAAGCATAGTAAAATTGTACCACTTCTTAAATCCGGAGGAGATAAAATTAGTCCTGATGGTTATAGACCAATATCAATTCTGCCAGTTTTAAGTAAAATATTCGAAAAACTAATGTTCAATCAAATGCTTTTGCATTTCGCTTCAAACAAATTGTTTCATCCAAAACAATTTGGCTTTACGAAGGGCCGCTCTACCACCGATGCAGGCGTTGCCTTAATGAAACACATTTTTGATTCGTGGGAACGCAAAAATGATGCTATTGGTTTGTTTTGCGATCTTACGAAGGCATTTGATTGTGCAGATCATGAAATCCTTTTTATTAAATTAGAACATTATGGCATACAAGGTGACGCACTTAAATTAATAAAGTCTTACTTTTCGGATCGGATACAGAAAGTGCAAATCAATAATGCAATATCACCTGGAACTCATGTAAAAATGGGTGTTCCGCAGGGTTCTATTTTGGGCCCATTTTTATTTTTAGTTTATATTAATGATTTGCCGTTCATGGTCGAGAAAATGTCCGAGATAGTGTTATTTGCTGATGATACTTCTTTAGTATTTGACGTTGAAAGAAATAATCAGAATATTGACGAGGTGAATAACACGGTTTCACAGATTCAAACATGGTTTGCTTCCAATAATCTTGTACTGAATGGTAAAAAAACCAAATGCATTAAATTTGTATTACCTAATGTTAGGTGCGTTGATAACGAAATAATTTTAAATAATGAAAAGTTAGTATTTTCGGATAACACAGTTTTCTTAGGGATAACTCTGGACTCCAAGCTCCAATGGGGACCCCACATTAGCTCACTAGCTGGCAGGCTAAGTAGTGCTGCATATGCCGTTAGGAAAATAAGACATTTGACAGATGTACAGACAGCTCGATTAGTTTATTACAGCTATTTTCATAGTGTAATGTCTTACGGTATTTTACTCTGGGGCAGAGCAGCTGATGTTGGTTCCATATTTATTCTCCAAAAGAGAGCAATAAGAGCTATATACAATTTGAGATCCCGAGATTCCCTGAGGGAATTGTTTAAAACAATAAATATAATGACACTGCCATGTCAATATATTTATGAAAATATTATGTATGTGGGAATTTCCGGTTGAATACCCGCGTAAAATTTTCCTTTAAACTGAATAGAATGTTGTTATTAAAGGAAAGAAAAATTTCGACACTGGCGGGGTTCGAACCCGCGACCTTATCACATAATTTAATGTTTTTTGACATGAGGAATTCATGTCAAAAAACATTAAATTATGTGATAGTTAGGCGTTTCCAACATTTGCATTCTATCTGAAAAGGTAGACAAGTGGCCGTCCGAATTAGTTAAAATTCGGAGGTAGGAAACGCAAACACTACTTGAACGTGTAAAAAAAAAAAAAAGAAACAAAGGATAGAGAAATTTCGCGCTGGATGCCAACTGACACTGTAGCTCAGTTGGCAGAGCGACGGGGGCGTATACCCGAAGGTCGCGGGTTCGAACCCCGCCAGTGTCGAAATTTTTCTTTCCTTTAATAACATCTTTTATTTATGAGTAATAATCCCCACATGAGGAATTCATGTCAAAAAACATTAAATTATGAATAGAATGTTTCCAATTTTCAGACCAAGAATTTTTAAGGAATACTGATGATTGGGCTACTAGGTTATGAGAATAAAGTTTATTGGTATCAATTCCTGAATCACAAGCAATCTTGGCTGCAGAATCGGCATGAGTGTTCCCTGAAATGCCACAATGGCTAGGAATCCAAGCTAAGACTATTTAAATGTTATTAAGGAAACATCGATGTAAAGCAGTTTTCAAATCGAGGATTAATGGAAATTTGGTTTTGGCATGAAATTGATTTGATTGTAAAGCTTGTAGACAGCTTTTTGAGTCTGTAAAAATAACCGCTTTATGAATGGAATGGGATTCAATGAATTTGACGGCTTCTAAAATAGCAAGAGTTTCTCCAGTAAAAACTGAAGAATGGACAGGAGATTTCATGCTCAAAATTATTTTGCGAGAGGGAATCCAAACAGCGGAACCAACGCACTCTGAGTTCAAAAGTTTAGATGCATCAGTATAAATGACAAGCCAATCTTTCCAGGAGAGAGGGACTCTTTTTCTATACCTAAATTTAAAATGATTTCTGGAAGGTAAATTAAACAAGCAAATTGAGTGGAAAATATGGGATTCGATTGATATCTGACTAACGAAGAAAGGGAATGATTAAATTTATTTATACTTTGAAAAACACGTGGAAGGGACTTGTGAGACCAATAAGACTAATTTTTTTTTTTTATTGTTTTTTTTATTGGCGGTATCTGGCGAATATTTTTTCAGCAATTTCGCCACAAACAGCGTGATTTAGTCTCGCATGTGAATTTTAGTTGTAAGGATTTTTATCATTAAAGCGAAAAAAAAATTATGTATAAAGAATGAAATTATTAAACAGTTAGATCTTGAAGGTATTTAATCAATGCAATGGTTAAGTAAAGACTAAGTTAAGAGTTATTTATATTTTGGGAAGAATATAAAATTAAAGAAAAAATAATATTGAAACCCATTATCGCGAATCCCAACTAATTATGTCATGCTTATTGTTATTTTCCAAAAATTATCTTTCTTCTATTTTTTTTCTTTTTAGCTTTGGGTATATTTAAAAGCAGCCTTTTTGGTTCAATTTAAAAATATTTTATTTAATAACCTGACAATTTATACTTGGTAAACATTGGAAACATATTTTAAATCATTTACAATTAAATTTTGAAGAAATAATTGAGATCTAGTTACAAAATCGGGGATGATTCTAGATTAAGAGCATAGGGTACATAATAAATAAAGTGGTAGGTATTTGCAATATCAATATTAGAATAAAAATGGCAATACTGGATTTAAAATCATTCAACTCAATGACCGAATGAGCAAGAAACTGGGCTAAAACGTCAAATTTGGATCACCACACCAGAGACATACACCTAAGATACATCTTAAAAAGATTGTGAATACCTATTAAAAAGTTCTATTAAGTTTGCATTGTGACGTTTAGTGACATGTGACAGAATTTTGACGGTTTTATGTCAAATTATGACAGTTGTAAAAAGTTTTTTTTCTTAAAGCGAGTTCGTGTTTGGCCAAGAATTTGCGTAATGAGTTTGTATGAAAAAGTTTGACTTTACTTTGAACAGACCGCAATAATCTTATCTTATAATCACGACTTATTATAAACAAACATAAGGCAAACTTAAAAAAGTCTAATATTTCAGAAAAAAAAGGTCCTGAAACAAAACACAAAAAACTCTTAAACGTGCCACATTTTATCTAACAAATATATATTTCATCATTAATTAAAGATAAATAATTCAATAAAAATAATAATTTCAAGATTTTTTCTATCAAAATAAAAATAAAATAAAAGAAAATGATACAAACCTACTTGCGTAAACTCACGAGATTA
Source organism: Bedellia somnulentella (assembly GCA_963576735.1). Lineage (NCBI taxonomy): Eukaryota > Metazoa > Arthropoda > Insecta > Lepidoptera > Bedelliidae > Bedellia > Bedellia somnulentella. Next base: position 13,561,028 of record OY755176.1, on the reverse strand, counting down.
GTTCCTATCGGAGTAGGCAGAAACTATTAATTTTGTTGGATTTGTACGACCCTGGCTAACTTATCTAGCTTCTTCTAGTTTAATGAATCTTTTATACATGCTTTTTTATTCTTTACACTTCGGACGTCTGACAGGTTGTGTGAAAAATTTAAATGTATTTATTTTGTTTATTTGACCAATTTGTCACTGGCACAATGAGAGGTTTTCTTTTTGAGAAATAAAAAATCAACATAGTTTCCTAGAGCTCTGTAGATGGCGTTGATGTAACTACGTTACCTTTGACTATGAACACTATAGACAGAGTCATAATGCAACGGGAGAGTACCTCTTTTAGATAGCAATATTTTTCCCTGTAATGTTGCGATCACTAGAAAACAATTACCCCAAAATAGTATAATCACCATTCTAAAAGCTACTTTTTAATTTAAAATTGATTACATCAATTTATTGTTACGTCGTTTTATTTATTGTAAAGGTTTACTGTTTACTATATTATTTCCTGCAATCATATAATTATACATACTTGCTCCTAGTATTATACAATCTTTTTTGTTTAATTTTACCATTTATACTGATGTTTAATACACCGTGAAATCTGAAGCATTTTACTAACTATCAGGGATGAATCTTCCCATGATTACGAATAAATTTTTGTACGGGACTAACTTTGTAACTGGACAAAAAAAACAGCTGTTCCATAAGTGCAAGTTATGTAAATATCATACGGGTCATCATGGGTATAGTGGGGTCTATGTTTGTATTTTGAAAAATAAAAGACAGCACTATTTTGTACATGAGTTTTATTGCATTATTTACTATTGACCTTTAAACAAAATCAGTTTCGTGTGAAAATTTCGAATTCATTCGTCTATTTCAGTCACATTTTTCAAAAGATGATGTATTCGTACATCAAAGTATTTTATATTTGGTTGATTTCCAATTGCATCTTCCAGTGGCCGCAATCCATTTTTCTCGTAGATTCGGGTCTTTAGGAAAACTGTAATGAATACGAAGAAATTAAATAAATATAACAAATTTATTACTTACTAATTCCGTAGATAACAATTGGAAATCATTCAGCGTCGCTATAGCGCGACGAAATTCATAATATACTCACTCATTAACATCAGTTTACTAATTTGAAAATTTTACCCTAACGACAGGGTAGGATGAAAAACGTGAATTATGGGAACACTGAGATACTGCATATTTTTAGGTTATGCTATTAAAAAATTGCTCAAAATAACTAAAGAAAATGCTAGTAATCTAGTTCAACGTAATTAACATTTGAATCACTTTTTTTCTGATCGCGCAATGTATTTATTATGTATTTATCTGTAGAAAAACATTAAAAAACTCACTCACTTCAGAAAGTCAATCCTTCGATGTGTTTTTCGCTGCTGCTTCCGCAGCCAAGCACACTACACCCAACCATACCTCACTAAATAATAAGTTTGACTAATGGAGTGACAAATGAATAAAATCTTTCTCAAAATCAAAAGAAAACCAAAATCGCTCACAAGTCGACGCTTTGTTTGTCAAGCTTTAAAAGCGTGACATCAACAAAACGGGTTACGCGATAGAGATGACAATAAAGATTTTGTGTCTCTTTTTAACATATAAGAACTTAAATAAGGGCTTCTCTTTTTAAAATGGATGACGTAACATCGCTCTATCTATAGTGTTCATAATCAAAGTACAGATCCACAATCTTTTCTTGGCCGGTAAGGGCTGTCGCTGTCATCGATATTAGTATTGCCAGCAAATAAAAAATAACCATTATAAGGGAAATAACTTTACATCATACAGGCTAATTTATTTATGTATTGAAATGTCTTAATAAAACAATTTATATAATATTCATTTAATTAATAACTAGTTGCTGTGTAGTGTCGGCTTAAAATAGCACTACCCCATATCTGCCGGTGGGTGTACGTAAGAGGCGACTAACGGTATTGGGGCTTTTAAGAGGTTTTTGGGCGAAGCGGTTGGAGACCCATTAACAATAACCTTTATTTTACCATCTTTACCCCACTCAACTTTCCGAAAGTGGCTGAGGAGTTTCTAGTTCCTCAGCTCGAGCTACCCCTTCTAGGGATTTACAGCCTTGAGTATATGTATGTATGTATGTAACAGCTATTATTGTAAGTAAACAAGTTCGTTTTAATGTAAGCTAATTATATTTATTTATTTTTGCCCTTGTCTGGTATGTCTACCCGAATGACTGTGTATCCTAAATTTGATGATCTTACCTCCCAAATGTTGTCTGGAAGCTTTTAGCGATAACACTGCCAATTGTACTTTTCTGCAAGCTGTTTCATTATTTTATACTCAAGGATTTGTTATTTGTGACACTCAGAGTTAATAAGTGGGTAACTACTTAAAATCATTTTTTTAATCCTGTAAATTAGAGGCTTACCTTGTCGTGTACTGTCTTTTACATTTCATATTCACACATAGATCCCCCAAAAAGGTGGCACAGAAAAAATAATTCTAAACATCAGCTATCGTTTGGGTCATTCATTTTGCTGGGTCAGTGAATTTATGGGCACTTTTTTATTGCTGTTAACAACCTTGTTACATATAACATAACATAAACGTTTACGCCGAATACCCCCGAAGGGATTTGGCAGAGGTACTAATACTTCTGAACATCACTTGACTTTGTCACCTGGTGTTCAGAGTATCCACGCTTTGCATGAACAGTACACTCACGTGATAGGGGGCAGGACTATCGCCGTTTTCCACGAATACACTGTCACACGACTAAGTACAACTCAGCCATGTGGGTTTCCTCACCGTTAACAACCGTGATAAATTAACCACACATATGACTTTAGAAAAGACAAATTGGTGTAGGCCCGATTCGGGATTTGAAGACTAGTGAAGTGAGTCGCTTGCACCTTAACCGGTGTTCTACCCATTAAGCTATCACGTCGTATTTGCCTTGTATTTTTATATATATGTCAGACAGTTATGACTTAAGAAATGCCACATTGGTACATCCCCGCATTAGGATTAGAACCCACGCATCAGTGTATACGAAGTGAAATCTTATTCAGGAGCATTTCCCAACTTCCCGTAACCCGCACCGCATGACTATCGATGCGCGCACAACTTTTCGGACGGTGTTAGCCTACTAAGATAAACTTTAACAATATTTATAAATTTTTATATTGAATACTGGAAATAAAAGCGTTTATCAATAAGCAAAGATACATCATAAAAATAATTGTTTTTGAAAAAAAGTTTCCACTACAAAAAAATATTAATGAAAGTGATAATTTATTATATACGTAGGTCACCCTATAATTTTTATTTAGTTAAGAACTAACTGACAATGACAGGCCGAAATTTCAAAATGGCGACAGTAGTACCAGAGTCGCCACCGGCCAAGTTATGATTGTGGATCTGTACGTTACTTACTTTTATTTTTTCTTCGTGGCCTCAATCGTGTTGCCACAATAATTTCGCCAATGTCAACTTTAAAAACATGTGTCACATCACCATAGAGTAACTTTTTGGCGAGTAAAAACAACAAAAAGAATGTTAAATATAAATACCGTCTTTGTTTATTTACTTTTGAGCTATCTTGGCTTAAACTGATATTTATTTAGACTTTCAAATCAGAACGTTTTTATGTACGTTCCGTTTTACGATATTATTACATCCAAGTGTGAAAAACGGTGTGACGTTCCGTTCCTACCAGTAACATAGCAAGTCTGGCGCCATCTATCCTGAGAACAGAAAGAAGAAAAAAAGAAAAAAAAGAAAACCTCTCATTATAACAATTCACTACTAACTTATCTGTAGAATATAAAACAGAGCAAAAGAGAGGTGTCATTTTCAAAACGCAGGGTACCTATAGAGACTTTGAGGAAAAGAAAAAAACATTTTTTTACTAACATTGAAAACAGCCTTTAAATTCGCGCTTGTACATCAATAAAAAATTTGGGATAGGTTTGTTTCAATGAAAGCTAGTATTTTTCCATATACTAATACTAAGGCAATAATATTTTTAAGACGGTTTGGGCATGATAAGGATGAATAGGTAAATTGGATGTGTAAAAACCCAATGTGGAAGGCAATGGAAAGTGGTGTTAGTAGAGGACGACTACGGAGGACACAATCGGACCAAATAGAGTTTTCTCAAAAAGGCAGGCGGCTTCTGTAATAATGTCATGCCTAGAAGACATTCCATTAAAATAAATGATAGTTACGGAGTAGGTACATACATATATAAATACATATACTCACGCCATTAGTTCCCATTGGGGTAGGCAGAGACTATCGATCGCCATGGAGTAGGTACCCGCATAAATTTAACCATTTACGTACCCATACAATTTTAAATTTTTATAACGATGAAATCAAAACTCAGCTCTTTTTTTTGAGACTTTACTTCATCGGTTTGAGTTTAAATTCTCGTTGGGCCTTGATCAATGTCTTTTTTATTTATTGACGACGTTAACCGTGAGGGAAAATATCGTGAGGAAACTATTATAGCTGAGTTATACTAAGTCCTGTCATGTGACAATGTATTTGTAGGTACATTGTTACAGGTTTTTAATTTTGCTATACATATACTCACGGCCATAAATCCCTAAAAAGGGGTAGCCACAGCTTTAGAGCTAAAATCTCCCCAGCCACATTTGGAAGTTGATATGGGAGATGATGGTAAAAATAAAGTATCGTTGGTGATGGGTCTTCAACCGCATCGCCTAAAAGTCACTTTAAAAAGCCCCATACCCTTAGTCGCCTCTTACGACACCCATGTAAAGAATTAACCTATAATAAAATATTTCGGTCGAATCTTCTAGCAGAAAGTACTCATAAACTGTACATAAAATTTAAATGATATTTCTTTAGTCTTGGGCGATGGTACAGAAATAGGTACAGTTATTGCGGTAGATTTTTAAGATCACTGAAATGACAACACTTATTTGGCTTATTAAAGAATGAATAAATGACTGATTTGGAATGTCAAAATTGACAAAACCATGCTCCGGCAGCTAAGATAATAGAACCGATTACGTTGTAACGACTAAAAATAGAGATACAGTATTGTACTTATTTGACCTACAGACTGTATCAAAACGGTGACGTTTCTTAAAATTGTAGAATTGGGCCCCAGCTGTCAAGAGAACTCTTAAAATCGCTTAGAATACCGATTTCAATCATCATTCGTTCAATCATCGTAATGCTGAAAAAAATCGTTACAGATCCACAATCTTTTCTTGGCCGGTAAGGGCTGTCGCTGTCATCGATATTAGTATTGCCAGCAAATAAAAAATAACCATTATATGGGAAATAACTTTACATCATACAGGCTAATTTATTAGATATATGTATGTATGTATGTAATAGCTATTATTGTAAGTAAACAAGTTCGTTTTAATGTAAGCTAATTATATTTATTTATTTTTGCCCTTGTCTGGTATGTCTACCCGAATGACTGTGTATCCTAAATTTGATGATCTTACCTCCCAAATGTTGTCTGTAAGCTTTTAGCGATAACACTGCCAATTGTACTTTTCTGCAAGCTGTTCATTATTTTATACTCAAGGATTTGTTATTTGTGACATTTAGAGTTAATAAGTGGGTAACTACTTAAAATCATTTTTTTAATCCTGTAAATTAGAGGCTTACCTTGTCGTGTACTGTCTTTTACATTTCATATTTACACATAGATCCCCCAAAAAGGTGGCGCAGAAAAAATAATTCTAAACATCAGATATCGTTTGGGTCATTCATTTTGCTGGGTCAGTGAATTTATGGGCACTTTTTTATTGCTGTTAACAACCTTGTTACATATAACATAACATAACATAAACGTTTACGCCGAATACCCCCGAAGGGATTTGGCAGAGGTACTAATACTTCTGAACATCACGTGACTTTGTCACCTGGTGTTCAGAGTACCCACGCTTTGCATGAACAGTATACTCACGTGATAGGGGGCAGGACTATCGCCGTTTTCCACGAATACACTGTCACATGACTAAGTACAACTCAGACATGTGGGTTTCCTCACCGTTAACAACCGTGATAAATTAACCACACATATGACTTTAGAAAAGACAAATTGGTGTAGGCCCGATTCAGGATTTGAAGACTAGTGAGTCGCTTGCACCTTAACCGGTGTTCTACCCATTAAGCTATCACGTCGTATTTGCCTTGTATTTTTATATATATGTCAGACAGTTATGACTTAAGAAATGACACATTGGTACATCCCCGCATTAGGATTAGAACCCACGCATCAGTGTATACGAAGTGAAATCTTATTCAGGAGCATTTCCCAACTTCCCGTAACCCGCACCGCATGACTATCGATGCGCGCACAACTTTTCGGACGGTGTTAGCCTACTTAGATAAAATTTAACAATATAAATAATAATTTTCATGAATTTTTATATTGAATACTGGAAATAAAAGCGTTTATCAATAAGCAAAGATACATCATAAAAATAATTGTTTTTGAAAAAAAGTTTCCACTACAAAAAAATATTAATGAAAGTGATAATTTATTATATACGTAGGTCACCCTATAATTTTTATTTAGTTAAGAACTAACTGACAATGACAGGCCGAAATTTCAAAATGGCGACAGTAGTACCAGAGTCGCCGCCGGCCAAGTTATGATTGTGGATCTGTAATTTGCAGAATACCAAATACGTCAATGTGTCAAAAGTGACGTAAAATGGCCTTGTACAGATTCACAAACATTTCTTGGCCGGTAAGGGCGTCGCTGTCATCGATATTAGTATTGCCAGTAAATAATAATTTACCATTATAAGGGAAATAATTTTACATCATACAGGCTAATTTATTTATGTATTGAAATGTCTTAATAAAACAATTTATATAATATTCATCTAATTAATAACTAGTTGCAGTGTAGTGTCGGCTTAGAATAGCACTACCCCATTTCTGCCGGTGGATGTCCGTAAGAGGCGACTAACGGTATTGGGGCTTTTAAGAGACTTTTGGGCGATGCGGTTGGAGACCCATCACCAATAACCTTTATTTTACCATCTTTACCCCACTCAGCTTTCCAAAAGTGGCTGAGGAGTTTCTAATTCCTTAGCTCTGGCTACCCCTTTTAGGGATTCACAACCGTGAGTATATGTATGTAATAACTATTATTGTAAGTAAACAAGTTCTTTTTAATGTAAGCTAATAATATTTATTTATTTTTGCCCTTGTCTTGTATGTCTACCCAAATGACTGTGTATCCTGAATTTGCTGATCTTACCTCCCAAATGTTGTCTGGAAGAGATCGCTTTTAGCGATAACACTGCCAATTGTACTTCTCTGCAAACTGTTTCATTATTTTATACTCAAGGATTTGTTATTTGTGACACTCAGAGTTTAAAAAGTGGGTAACTACATAAAATCATTTTTTCAATCCTGTAAATCAGAGGCTTACCTTGTCGTTTACTGTCTTTTACATTTCATATTCACACACAGATCCCCTAAAAAGGTGGCACAGAAAAAATAATTCTGAGCATTAGATATCGTTTGGGTCATTCATTTTGCCTGGGTCAGTGAATTTATGGGCACTTTTCTATTGCTGTTAGCAGCCTTGTATTTTTATATATATGTCAGACAGTTATGACTTAAGAAATGCCACATTGGTACATCCCCGCATTAGGATTAGAACCCACGCATCAGTGTATACGAAGTGAAATCTTATTCGGGAGCATTTCCCCACTTCCCGTAACCCGCACCGCTATAGTTATGTGCGCACAACTTTTCGGACGGTGTTAGCCTACTTAGATAAAATTTAACAAAATAAATAATAATTTTCATAAATTTTTATATTGAATACTGGAAATAAAAGCGTTTATTAATAAGCAGAGATACAATTTAATGTTTTTTGACATGAATTCCTCATGTGGGGATTATTACTCATAAATTAAAAGATGTTATTAAAGGAAAGAAAAATTTTTAAAATTAGTTAAAATTCGGAGGTAGGAAACGCAAACACTACTTGAACGTGTAAAAAAGAAACAAAGGATAGAGAAATTTCGCGCTGGATGCCAACTGACACTGTAGCTCAGTTGGCAGAGCGACGGGGGCGTATACCCGAAGGTCGCGGGTTCGAACCCCGCCAGTGTCGAAATTTTTCTTTCCTTTAATAACATATTTTATTTATGAGTAATAATCCCCACATGAGGAATTCATGTCAAAAAACATTAAATTATGTGATAGTTAGGCGTTTCCAACATTTGCATTCTATCTGAAAAGGTAGACAAGTGGCCGTCCGAATTAGTTAAAATTCGGAGGTAGGAAACGCAAACACTACTTGAACGTGTAAAAAAAGAAAAAAGAAACAAAGGATAGAGAAATTTCGCGCTGGATGCCAACTGACACTGTAGCTCAGTTGGCAGAGCGACGGGGGCGTATACCCGAAGGTCGCGGGTTCGAACCCCGCCAGTGTCGAATTTTTCTTTCCTTTAATAACATCTTTTATTTATGAGCAGAGATACATCATAAAATAATTGTCTTTAAAAAAATCCACTACAAAAAATATTAATGAAAGTGATAATTTATTATATACGTAGGTCACCCTATAATTTTTATTTAGTTGAGAACTAACTGACAATGACAGGCTGATATTTCAAAATGGCGACAGTAGTACCAGTGTCGCCGCCGGCCAAGTAAAGATTGTGGATCTGTAGAATTGCAAATAAGATCTTAACTGTCTCACTATTGTGACAGTGACACAAATGACATTTGTCAATTTTGCTTCGAGAATGCCAAAACCACAGTTTTGATACAGCTTCTTAGCTGACATACAGAAATATGGTCGTGTAGAATTGGGCCCGTAGCTAAGTTTAGTATAGATTAAAAAGAGAACTTAAGCTCTTGACCGTAGTGTGACATATCTAAACGGGTCACAGAATATAACTAGGTATATTCATATCCGCCTTGTAGTGTAGTGACACTGTTCCATCTTAAGAGTTAGATTGATATAGTAATATATAGTATATCAATCTAACTCTTAAGATGTAATCTATAGTAATAAATATAATGCAGTCAAAAACCAATCGTTGTTTCATTAACACTTCCCGACATGAGTCCTTACATAGAACGGTCTCACTGCACTACAGCCTACGAAAATAACATAAGCAAAAAAGATGTACCTAACAAAATTTATAAATATATATTGTGTACCTGTCTAATATATTTTTTTCCTTTTAAGTCACATCATGCGCAGTATTGTTAGAAAGGTCTCTAAAACGTATTTGATATTACAAACCTGACTTATTGGGCAAGAAATCCCTTATCCCATAAGATATTTACGGAAAAATATAGAAAAAGGAGAATATAAAGAAAGGAGTTTTACAAAACTACAGCCGCAGCCGAGATAGCTCAGATGAGGGTTCAAATCCCGGGTCGGGCTACGCCACACCAATTTGTATTTTCTAAAGTCATACATTCTGTGTACTAAGTATCGGGAATTTGTCAATGAAACAAAAAATACAAATTATTTATCTAAATTTATGTTATCGCCTTCAAAGTAGGCCGCGTCGCTTGCAATACAACATCACCACCGCTTCATCCAGTCTTCCATACATTTTTCATAGGCTATTTGCGGTATGGTCTTTAGCTCATTCAGCGAATTTTCTTTTATGGCTTCTATCGACTCAAAACGTTTTCCTCGAAGAGGTAATTTTAACTTGGGAAATAAAAAAAAGTCAGACGGAGCCATATCAGGTGAATACGGTGCTTGGTCGAGAACTTTTGTTGAATTTTTCGCTAAAAACTCTTTCACTATAATGGCTGTGTGTGATGGTGCATTATCATGGTGCAGCATCCAAGAGTTGTGTTGCCACAAATCTGGACGTTTTCGGTGGATACTCTCACGCAAACGCTTCATGACGCCTAAATAATGTTCTTTATTCACTTTTTCTCCCTCTGGAAGGAATTCGGAGTGGACCACACCACGGTAGTCAAAAAAAATGTCAGCATCACCTTGATTTTGGAGCGACTTTGCCGCGGTTTTTTGGGTTTCGGCTCCTTTTCGAGACGCCATTCTGAAGACTGTTGGCTTGTTTGCATGCCGTACTCATAAACCCATGTCTCGTCGCCAGTTATTATACGTTTCATAAAAGTCGGATCCGTAGAAGCTCGGGAAACCATGTCTTCAGCGACATGCTTTCGCTGCGCTTTTTGAACAAAATTGAGCTCTTTTGAAACTAGACGAGCGGCGACGCGTTTCATGCCTAAAATGTCAATGAGAATGTTGTGGACGGACTTAAAAGATATGTTGACCTCACAAGCCAACTCTCTCAGACTCATACGTCGATTTCCGAGCACTAGCTTCTTGATTCTGTCGATGTTTTCTTTGGTCGTAGCGGTTGAAGGTCTACCAGAACGAGGCAAGTCTACTACTACTTCTCGGCCTTCTTTAAAAGCCTTATACCATTCATAAGCCCTTGTTTTCGATATAGACGATTCGCCGTAGGTATTTCGCAACATTTTTAGTGATTCACCACATGAAATATCATTCTAAACACAAAATTTAAGGCACACTCTTTGTTCAACAATATTTTCCATTGTAAAAACCGCCGAGGACTCAAAACTATTACCAACAAAAAATGTAGTTTAAAACAAATTAAATGACAGATCCCGCTCAACTTTTGCGCGCTAAATCAGTACAGTGCTACCAACATGCAGTAAAAAAATTTGAAAGACCTCTTTTACGCGGGTCTTTTTATTGACATATTCCCGATATTTTTTACACAGAGTAGTATGTATGGTTAATTTATCATAGTTGTTAACGGTGAGGGAAAACCCAAAATTCCCCTTCACTACTCTGCTGAAAAGTATAGAATAGAATAGAATAGAATAGAAAACTCTTTATTGTACATCAAATATGAAAAAACAATTACAAATACACAGAATGAATTAACAAAAGTACAATTGGCGGTCTTATCACTAAAAGCGATCTCTTCCAGACAACCTTTGAATGGAGAGGTCAATAAATTAGAGTCATGTGAGATAGATGTCCAACAACATGGTGAAACTGATAACTATGAGTTAATCTGCACAAACAATACAACAATCCAGTCATACTTAAATCTAAGTATACTATAACATATAACATAAACGTTCACGCCGAATATCCCCGAAGGGGTTGGCAGAGGTACTAATACTTCTGAACATCACGTGACTTTGTCACCTGGTGTTCAGAGTACCCACATTTTGCATGGATAGTGTACTCACGTGATAGGGGGCAGGCCTATCGCCGTTTTGTACGAATACACTGTCACATGACTAAGTACAACTCAGCCATGTGGGTTTCCTCACTTGCTTTTATATTGACTACGATGTTTTCCCTCACCGTTAACAACCATGATAAATTAACCACACATATGTCTTTAGAAAAGACAAATTGGTGTAGGCCCGACCCAGGATTTGAACACTAGTCGTTTGCACGATAACCGAGTGTTCTACCCACTGGGCTATCACGGTTGTTATATATAATATCACTATAACCTGCCCAGGATTATGAAGAATAATTGTACCTAGTTTCGTTGAACTCTGTCGAGTGGTTTTTATTTCCATAAGGAACATACAAACCAACAGACATACAGACAGACAAATAATTTACTCCATAGGCTATTTGACTGTAATAAAAATATACATTTCTTTTATTTCATTAGTCTTAAAATTTCTTTTTTGGGGCAATTTGTAATAAGACGAGATAAAAATATAGCATTATTCCACTAAAATCCGTCTTCTAAAATAAGTATTTTTGAAGTAACTACCACGTGACTAAAAACGACCGTGATTGGCTATTTCTATAATGACGTAGATCGCGCATAAACAGTCTGTGTATCGCTTCGCTCATTGGTGTTTAATGCGGAATTGACGTCATCTGTGCTACAGCCGCCATATTACTTAAAGTCGCGTTTTCGCGGCACATTTGAATATTGCATTTTCTTTTTCGATTTTTTAATAAAATAGCTAAAATGAAGACAGAAAAATATTTTTTTAGGGCTCCTTATTAACAAATAGCCTTTTGATCTCTTTACAGATTCATTAATACTTACTTACCTACTTATACTCACGCCCATTATTCCCATTGGGGTAGGCAGAGACTATCGATCGCCACTTAGTACGATCTTGATAAACCTCTCTTGCTTTTCTTACATTCATTATTCTTCTCATACATGCTCTTTTATTCTTCTCACTTCGGACCCCCGCCTTTATAAGAACGTTTTCTATCTGGTCAAGAAACGTTTTACGAGGCCGTCCTCTACTAACAATCCCATCCACATTGGCTCTATATATCTCTTTCGCTACTTTATTTTCATCCATCCTCTCTATGTGCCCAAACCACCTCAACATTCCTTTTTCTATCTTGCATACTACGTCATCTTTCAAACCTACTCGTTCACAGATCACAGTGTTAATAGTATAGATTAATATATTCTTGCATGTGACCTAGTTTTGGTTATTGACCGCTTATCTTTCTAAAACGTGTCGGATTCCATTTAATAACCTTGAATCAATAGTAACTTCCCAAATATTTGTTTTTTTTTAACATTTAAGTCGTGAGTATGAAAGTAGCAAATTCAATTAACGATTACGTTCTTGTTTTTCACAAAAAAAATATATTCAAATAAATTACTAAATTATTGATTAAGCAAAACCATGTAAATACGTGAGTAACTTGGTTACAATATGTCAAATCCCTGTATCTTTCTACGTTAATGTGAATAAATGATGTGAATCTGACTATGAATATAACACAATATTAAGTTAATAAATAAATCAATTTTGAAAAAATAAGAGTTTATCTCCACTCTTACTGTATAGAAAAAGGTATTTCAATTTACAAATATATCTCACACTTATCAATTGCCACAGATATGTCATAGATCATTGTAAATTAGAGCAAACTCACAAGTCAACATACTCATTGAGCAATCAAAATAAAATCACGCCAACATGACTATGGGATTAGCTGCCCACCACGACTCAAACATATTCTTTTGGACACAAAGATAAATGCTTACCATTAGTAAGTATCGGAGATCTGACCTTGAGATCGTGTCAAAGTTACGGAGTCAAGGTGCACCCGCGCATTTCTCTGCCCCACCGAAAACATAACATGCTATATATAAAGATATAAGTTCGGCAAACTATTGTCACTTATCAACAGTCGATTGTTACCAAACATGTTCAGCAAAGTGAGTGGATTTTATATGTTTCAAGTGCAAGTTTAATTAGCGCGGTGATTTTAATTAAGTCGAATACGGATCGAGCCTTTTTAGAATTTTTAATAGCTTACAAATAGTGCCTATAGAAAAAAAAGAGTGGCAATCTAATAATTTTGAGAAGAAATAAGTCTATTGGTTTTGTTTTTTTACATAATTAAAGCTGGGTGCTTTGACTAAAGAATATATATCTTTTATAGCTTAATGATAACATTTGACTAACAAATTATTAAAGGTTTTGATGAGTTGGTTTTCAATTATTTTCTGGGTTAAATCAAATGTGTATTTTAATAGTTGCGTTTCCTTATTTCTATTTTATTTATGATGGAAAAAAAACTATATACTATTAAGAAATATGAAGTTTAATTATTGAACTTTACATCACATCGCAGCGTGATTTCTTCCGAACTATCTAGGAACTATAGTATATGATAGAACCTTAAGTGCGAGAGTCTGACACGCATTTGGCCGTTTATTTTCTTTTAAGTTTATCGTATTGAATTACTTTGTACTCTTCGCTGCACCCATATTTTATTACATATATATATATATATATCATGTTCCCATGATAGCAATATTTTTTTATTAAAATTCTTTTTTTTCAGATCGTATTAGTGTGCGCTGTAGTAGCGGCAGTCAACGCCGGTGGCTACCACGGCCACGGCCATGCCGTCTCATCTCAGAGCATCGTGCGCCACGATGAGGCCCCTGCCCATTACGCTCCCGCTGCCCACTACGCTGCCCCTGCCCACTACGCTGCCCCTGCCCACTACTCTGCCCCTGCCCATTACGAACAAGCCCACTACGCCCCAGTAGTACACGCTGCTCCCGCTCATTACGCTGCCCAACACTACGATGGTCATGATGAACATGTAAGTAGCTTAAATTAGAATTTATTTGATTTGCATCCTCAGTACATAGCTAGGTATTAAATTAATAAGGTACTGCTTTTCCACTCTGTTTTTTTTATTATTGAAATAGCTTTTTTACAATTAATGTTAATAAAGATGCCAAATAGGTAAAGTTTCATATTTAACAATAATTTCCAAAATAAACGAATGAAAAAAATTACAAATAATACCAAATTGCAGAGCCACCCCAAATACGACTTTGCGTACTCCGTGGCCGACCCGCACACCGGCGACCACAAGTCCCAGCACGAGAGCCGCGACGGCGACGCAGTGCACGGCTTCTACGAACTGGTGCAGCCTGATGGCTCCGTCAGGAAGGTCGAGTACACCGCTGATGACCACAATGGGTAAGCATAACTTTACCTATAAACTATATTTTTCAATGATATTTTATGTCAGGGATTCCCAATTTTGTCAATACTTTTATATGTATCAGTTTTGAACTAAAAAGACTTATTCCAAAACAAATATGGATGGGTTAACAAGATGAATTAGAGAGTTAGACAACTTAGTTCTTACTGTTACATTTAAATGTTTAAAGAACGACATATATTTACTTATTTCAAATACACAGTCTTCGTAAAGTCTTAGTATTATAAAATAATTATTAAAATAATAATAATTATATTATAATACTAAGACTTTCAGCATAACAATTTTAACACTTAATATAATTGTTTCAGTTTCAACGCCGTAGTCCACAACACCGCCCCCGTTCACCACGAATACAGCCATCACTACTAAACGGACTTCTTTGATTGAAACATTAATTTATTTTTGTATTTTGTACATTAAGATGTTTTTGTAAGAAATGTGTGTATGATCTTATTAAAGCACGTGTGATATTTCAAGTTGATTTCTTGTTTTATTCCCATTATCATGTTAGGAGGTACTGTTAGGCATCTACTATCAGACAGTAGCTTTTGGAAATCTGGGGGCACGGTAGTGCCCCCGCCAAGTCGAGCGCGAAACAAGCACTGCCGTACCATCCTTTCTCGAACCGTTTCGCCGCATTTTCAGGGCCCCATTCGAGAACCTCAGGATAGGATTAAAACGCTGAAATTCGTAATCGCACAGTTTCGCATCAAAAGTAACTAGTACTTCCCATAGACCTAGAGAGCTGAAATTTGGTACAGAGGTAGATTTTAGCGCCCACATAAAGAAAAAATTATCATAACAAGGTTTATGGGAGATCTGGACTACCTGGTGACGCTGATGAGAAAACATAATAAGAGTACTGCCAAACTATAATAAGCGTATTAACGAGAAATAGTAGTCGATTAACAGTATTCTACTCAATAAATAAAAATATTCAGTACAATAATTATTATATAATTATTATTGTAATAGGAAATGTTCAATGTATTTGCAATGTATCTTCTAAATAGGTATTTGCATTACAGTTATGCAATTGTTTTAATAAAATCATATTTTATTTTATATTTAAAGTTATTTGAGCCGTAAAGAGTAAAAAAGGGGAACACTCTATGTGTATTAATACAAAGTATATTCACAGTTCTGTTTTGTTTTGAACCAAAACTAATATTTCACAAATGTATCATCAAGGTTTTCTCACAATACAATGGTTTACAAGATAAGCAAGACTCAATTCTTTTGTACTATATACTTTGTTGGTATGTATAGTTTATCTTATTATCTTAGTGACCCAATAGACAATAAAGATCTCATTACTTTTGAACTGAGGTAAGTGATCGGTTTAAAAGTTAATACAAGAGTAAACATCTACTTACGATTATAAATTCCAATAAAGGGCTAAGGGCTTCAGGATTGCAAATACCTAGTAGAAATTAAGTGGAGAAAGTCGTAAAATAAATGATGGACAGTAAAAGATTTCCGGTGGACGACTTTCAGAAAATGTGGATATTTTACCCAAAATGACTGAAAATGCTCTAAATGCATAAGTAATCTCTAACGATACCCGCGGGATGAAATGAGTTAGTAATATTCTAAGCTGTCAGTGCACAACTTATATTATATTAAAAATTAAATTCTAAATAAACTTGAAAGAAATTTTCGGGTTATTTCAATAAGTTCGCTTTATTGCTGCATAATAACATTAGCTGGGCATTTTTAAATAAAATAACACAAAAACTGGAAAAAATCTACTTTAACTACTATGATGTTTAATAATTAAACAGTTACTAAGGAAATGTAGAGAATTTCATGAAATTTTATGATTTGATAATTGTAAGACAATATATTAAATCTAAATAAGGATTTAAAGGACATGATAGTCCAGTGGGTAGAACACCCGCCCGAAAAACAGAAGGGCGTGAGTTCCAATCCTGGGACGGGCCTACACCAATTTGTCTTTTCTAAAGTCATATGTGTGGTTAATTTATCATGGTTGCTAACGGTGAGGGAAAACATCGTGAGGAAACCCACATGGTTGAGTTGTACTTAGTCATGTGACAGTGTATTCGTACAAAACGGCGATAGGCCTGCCCCCTATCACGTGAGTTCACTGTCTAAGCAAAACATGGGTACCTTCTCTGGAAACTAGATGGCGCTTGCCATGTGAGTTCAGGAGTATTGGTACCTCTGCCAACCCCTTCGGGGATAAACGGCGTGAACGTTTATGATTTAAAGGAATTAAAGTAGAGTTGTGTTCTCAGTTTCGTCCAGATTGTTACCTACTTTGTTTGAAAAGTTTGTTAATTCAATAATAAATATGTTATATCTTCGAAAAGATTTATTTTAGTCTTGTGCTACAAAAGGCATTTTTTTATAGTTCATTTAGGAATTTCAATTTACGACTAGCAATATTATTAAAATATTCAAAGATATAAAGATAAGAAATCACTCTATCTGAGAGCGTTTCTCCAATAGATTTATACTTGGTAGGGAAATTTAACCATCGCTTTTTAAGTTTCATTTTTAAGTTAAAACTCTATAAATATACATACATATATTGACTACTCAAACTCAACAAAACAATAACGCTGTAAATCGCCGAAAGTGTGGCACAGGAAATATTACTTCAGAACATGTTCTTAGTACCCATTGTAAGGACAGCGCCATCACGTGATGTTGAGATGTTCTTCTTCACTGTTACCAAACAGGATAAATTAACAACACAGATGACTGAGAACAAATGACACTCTCCCCACATAAGAGGCGGTGGTCACCACTAAGCTATAACTGATGTCACTGATGACCATATATTCCAAAGTCTCAAATTTAGTACTTACTTACTTATACTCACGCCCATTATTCCCATTGGGGTAGGCAGAGACTATCGATCGCCACTTACTACGATCTTGACAAACCTCTCTTGCTTCCCTTACATTCATTATTCTTCTCATACATGCTCTTTTATTCTTCTCACTTCGGACCCCCGCCTTAAATAAGAACGTTTTCTATCTGGTCAAGAAACGTTTTACGAGGCCGTCCTCTACTAACAATCCCATCCACATTGGCTCTATATATCTCTTTCGCTACTTTATTTTCTTTATTTCGATTTAGTCATTCCTAAAATAGACAACTGTGATAGCTCAGTGGATAGAACACCACTTATCGTGCAGACGATGAGAGTTCAAAACCCGGGTCCCACATGGCTGAGTTGTACTTAGTCGTTTCACAGTCTGTTCGTACAAAACGGCGATAGACGTGCCCTAAGCAAAACGTTGGTACTCTGAACACCAGGTGACATTGTCACGTGATGTTTAGAAGTATTAGTACCTCTGCCAACCCCTTCGGGGATATACGGAGTGAACGTTTGATTTAAGCCAGACAAATTTCCCATACTTTTCCATGTGACAGTGGAGTCATATAAAACAAATGTATCTTTTACTTATATATCGATCAAACGGCACTTTACTTTACTTTGACTCCATTACCTCATCATGACATTCAACTTAAAAATAAATTAAATTCATATTTAATTGGTTTGTAATGCTCTGTTTGGGTAATTTAAAGTGTGTCAGTGTTAAAAACATAAAAAGCCTCAAATAATGCAAGCCATAAAATGTTATCTAAAAATAAAAGATAGTTATGTACCAACTTCACTAATTAAACTCGTAATTTAGTATAAGTAAAATTTAATATGCTTAAATAGGTAATTATAACGCGCATATCTTAAGCTACTGTAACGGTTACCGGCGTCAACCAGCTACCAAAAATAGTTAAATTACGTAACATATAATAAATAAATAAATAAATATTTACGCAATTGTAAATAAAATTTATATTTCGTCTCGTTCACAAAACACGTGCTTGGAATATGGCGTAAAAAGAATGCAATACGATATACTAAAAATATGTACTACTGGAAACCCATCCGAGCTATGTATTAATATATTTTTCTTCATACCAATTTTATTAGTGATCAGTTTTAATTCAAATTGATTGTTAATTTCGGTAA
The DNA here is from genome assembly GCA_963576735.1 of Bedellia somnulentella. Lineage (NCBI taxonomy): Eukaryota > Metazoa > Arthropoda > Insecta > Lepidoptera > Bedelliidae > Bedellia > Bedellia somnulentella. Next base: position 13,542,495 of record OY755176.1, on the reverse strand, counting down.
AAAAGGGGCATGCATGAATAAAACTGTGAATTTAAATTTAGCATGAGAGGTTTTAAGGGTATTACTAACGCCCGATTTCTGAATTGAGTATTCCAGCTGAGAACAACTTAAGTATAGTTCTGTCGCATTGAAATCTTAACAACTGAATGAGACAAAACGATACTTAAGTGGTTGAATACTCAATTCAGAAATCGGGCGTAAGTGGCGCTAGATTGCACCTACCTTTACCACTGGGAACTCTTTTCTCAGTCTATTTTGAAGTTTAGTGGGGAAATATCACAGGAGTAGGGGTACAGTCACATCACTCAAAAACTACTTAAAAAGCCGCAAAACCCTCAGCCAACTCTTAAATCACCTACACGGGATGATATATAATAGTGTAATTCTAAGATAATGTATGTGTAGTGTAATGCTGATATGCTGACAATGCTGTAATTGCTGTCATGAATACGTATTTATTAAAACAGCATTTTGTGTGGCAGAAGAACTATAGAGAGTGGACCTTTCACAAATTTACTTTCATCCATCCTCTTTACGTTTCCAAACTATCTAAACGTTGTTATTTTTTTATTTTCAAAATTATCTTTCACACCTCACCTTACTCGAATCACACTATGTATGTCACAAAAATGGAATAAATGAATTCATGATATTCTAAGCCGACTCATAATACTCATACATAATAAAAAAGTTATAAGAAGAAATACATGTTATAAATAAATTCGTTTAATATGATCACTTGTCAATTTTGAAACTTGGTTGAACAATACAGATTGTAATGAAATATAGCAATATACAACCTTGTAGTTTCATCATAATAAATACAAATAGAAATAAGAATAACACTTTTCTATTCATTCACTTTTGCCACAGAAACTATCTAAGTTGCTGTGTAGTGTCGGCTTAGAATAGCACTACCCCATTTCTCCCGGTGGGTGTACGTAAGAGGCGACTAACGGTATTGGGGCTTTTAAGGAATTTTTGGGCGATGCGGTTGGAGACCCATCACCAACAACCTTTATTTTACCATCTTTTTCCCACTTAACTTTCCAAAAGTGGCTGAGGAATTTCTAATTCCTTAGCTCTGGCTACCCCATCTAGGGATTTATAGCCGTGGGTATATGTATGTATGTATGTAAACTATTTAACTCTTATGCCTGCAAAGGAAGGATAAAACTGTTTACACTTTATATCTCTAAGTACAAGTTTTCCCTCACCTTTAATAACTATCATAATTTATTACACATATGTCTTTACCCGGGATTCGAACCTTCATCGTCTGCACGATAAGCGGTGTTCCACCCACTGAGCTATCACGGTTCACATGTTACTCTTGATATAATGATTTGCTTACCTATACTTGCTAATACAAAATCGTTTACAGGTGAGTGTGACTCACACTTGGACAATTTTTAAAACTAGTAAAGACTTAAGTAATCAGAGGTGCCGTAAAACTAATTTACAAGTCTCAAAATTATCTAAATCTTATTTGCTCAACTATCTCTTCCATTTTTAAATGATCTTTAATTGACCTCAATATTATAAGGTAATTAATTTACGATATTAAAATATTCCTTAAAAAGGACGTATCGCCTTTTAATTTCTTTTACTCACATTTGCATATCACATACAAGGTTAAAACGGGTAATTGAAATCTTTTAAGATTCATACCATGACACATTTGTCAAGTAGAAAAACTTTTTTATCGACCTTATATTACTTGGTTCACTAGGTGTCAAGTCTTGGTTCAAAGTCGCTGTATTTTGCCCTAGTTACCAATGGAACGTGATAAGTATTATATAAAGACTGCATAGATCAATTGTCATCATTGTGAATTTCGTAATCTGCTAAAATGTACTGTCACGTAAGTATATTGATGAGTTTCTTTATTGAATACATTTTGGTCAGTGTGTAGTTTCCATGTATTATTATTATAAATATCTCATAAATATGTTTTTTCTCAGATGATCCTTTTATTCGCTATTGTGGCCACCATGGTCGATGCTGGTCTACTACCAGTATACGAGGAAGAAGCTTATGTGCCTGTAGCTGAAGTGGTTCCCACAAGTTACTACGGTCCTCCAGGCCACTATGCCAACGCGCCTATACTGCCCGTACCTGTGGCAGGCGCACCTATAGTTCCTCTTCATGATCCTCTGACTCATTATGCATATCCGATTGTTGCTCCAATAGCTTCTTCGCTGGATGTAAGTATTTTGCTAATGGGATAGTATGGGAGTAGTTTTTTTATAAATGGTTATAATAGAGTGAAGTAGTTTAGTTGTATTAGTCAGCTTCATATTAAATCTTACTTAAATAATTATATTTCAAAAAGACTCTCTTGCCAATTACGTTCCAATAAAATCAGTGTGGGGCTAAAGCGTAGCACCAATCATTGTAGGATCAATCAATCAATCTTAATTATATATTTGGGGGAACAACTCTTAATAGCAGATGTCTATTAACAAATGATATTATATTTTACAGACACACCCAAACTATGCATTCGAATACTCGGTCTCGGACCCTCACACTGGTGACCACAAAGCGCAACATGAGATTCGGGACGGTGACACGGTCCACGGGTCCTATGAGCTGGTGCAGCCCGACGGGTCTTTGAGGAAGGTCGAGTATACCGCTGACGATCATAATGGGTAAGATTTCTGTCGTGCAGTTCAAATAAATATAAAAATATCAGTATATTTTTATATTTAATTCCCATATTGTAAATAATACAAAATATGTGGTTTATTTATGAACTGGTAAACTAATGCTGTGTAGTGTCGGCTTAGAATAGCACTACCCCATTTCTTCCGGTGGGTGTACGTAAGAGGCGACTAACGGTATTGGGGCTTTTAAGGGATTTTTGGGCGATGCGGTTGGAGACCCATCACCAACAACCTTTATTTCACCATCTTTTCCCCACTCAACTTTCCAAAAGTGGCTGGGGAATTTCTAATTCCTTAGCTCTGGCTACCCCTTTTAGGGATTTATAGCCGTGAGTATATGTATGTATGTATATATGGTAAACTAAATAGTTTTATTAGGTTGGTAGTAGAATGCCAACAAAACAACAACAAAAATATTTTTTTATGGAAAAATTGTAAACTCAGAGATTGAATTTGTCAAAAATGGGGCATGAAAAAAGACAAATATGCTCTGGTATTCTAACTCACGTATTCAAAAATGAAACAAATACTGAGTTGTGATTCATGGTCAAAACATTATAAAGGGAAACTTATATTGTATATGGAAGTTTGGAGTACGAAATACGGTTTCAAATTCAACATAGGAAGTAAAGACAACCTTCCGGTTGAACAGATCTAATCAGGATACTAATAACTATACAATATACCACTAACACAATTACAAATCAATAGATTAAATTACTTATAGGAAACAATACAGCACCTTGGAAAGACCTCATGCTTGTTAGCTCATATTGTTAATAAAGCATTTTCAATAACTCGACCTTTGCCTAGCCAAAATAATTGCAAACTTTTACAATCATCAAGACAAAAGTGGCAGATTGTTATAAATTACTATCATTACTCAAATTCTTAAGTCTATTTTAACTATCTTATTTAAATGAAGGACATTATTATGTTTTTGTATAGAACTGTACGAACAATACATAAGATCATACAGAGCGCTTGAATATTCTTTTTGAAGTCGAAGGAACGAGAATGGTGTTATGGCAAGTGTCCCTTGAGGTTTCAGAAACTATGCATAGAGCGAAATAATCACTGTGTGTATGTCGTATTCACACAATAAAGGATCTCCTAAAGTGTGTGACAAGGTCTGACAGTAACAGTCAAGTTCCAAACTGTTATCATGCACACAAAATCATACGAACTTTAATACATAGTTATATAAATTTACTAAAGATCTGAGTTATGTATACCATAATTAGAAATACAAAACAATATGGAACATCCATAGCTTATATAGGTAAGTCATGTTTGTTCCTATTCAACCTTGAAACTACGTTCTTGTTCACAAATATTTATAACATAGGGCCAATCATTTAATTAATTATAGCCAACTTTGATAATGCGGACAACCTTCGAATCCAGGTTCTTCAACAAATCCACAATTCCATAAGACAAAAGGGCTTGTGATTGCCAGCTCAAGAATGGTTGTTGAATAATCTTTAAGAGAGTATTGTATTGTAGCGGTGAATTATTGTATGAATGGTGATGAATATTCGTTTAACGTGCCATTCTGGGAGTTCACGAAGATAGGTATTACTAAAGTTTCTAACACAATCCTTTTATTTCAGATTTAATGCCGTTGTCAGCTACTCGCAGCCATTGATTCATCCTTCTCCATTGTATTAATTTGTTAATTTCCAGTTTATTTAAATTAAATAGTTGTCACAAGATTTTTTTTTTTTATTTGGGTCTATGTTAATAATGAAACAAATAGATGCTCTACTAAATTCCACATAAATTGAGTTGCATTATTTGCTTATTATGTATGTTCTTTCTATTTATCTAATTTATTTCATCATTCGTTACCTTAGCAACTTTTATTGTTTGACTTAATTATTATGTTTATAGGTTTAGTATTTAATCTACTCTATAAAAAGAGTATATCAAAATCATTCCACATCTAAAAAAATGAAAACCCTAACTTTCATACGCTATATATTTCAACCAGTTAAGAGAAACTGGAAAGTAACTAAAACTAAGATGATTGCACATATATTAATATACTCTGTGGATTGCACTTACCAAGTGTAAGTAGTTGACATGGGCTAACGCAACCTGTGAAACAAATCTACCTATAAAGATCGTGCACTCGTGACTAGAAACCACGTAGATCCGTCGAATCTGATACGTCACTACCGCAGTAGACTTTGCCACTAAAACTTCACGAAACAATGGATTTCAAACGAAATTCGTGTTACTTTGACATGTTTTATGCTAATCACATCAATAGTGGCTCAAGTCATAAGTTGCTATAAAGGTCATGGTCATAAAATAAATAAGAACTAGGTAACTAAGCCTTTATTTCATAAATACATATTTACCCTTTACGCCTTTAGTTCCAATTGAGGTAGGCAGAGACTATCGCACGCCATAGTATCGATGTACATTACTCTATTTTGTTAAGGTTATATGTATCTGTATGGGTATTAAGTATATGTGCATGTAGCTGTATAGTGTCGGTTAAGAAAAGCACTACCCCCTTTCTTCCTGTGCGTTTTTGTAAGAGGCGGCTAAGGGTATGGGGGCCCATCACCAAAAACATTTATTTTACTTTTTTTTCTCCACTCAACTTCCAAAAGTGTCACGACTTCTAAGGATTTATAGCCGTGAATATATGTATGTATGTAAACGAAACATAGCAAAAGATCTTTCCAGGAATTAATTCAAGGATCGTCTAATATCCATTCCAATATTCAATCCAATCCAACATACATACATATACTCACGGCTATAAATCCCAGGAAGGGGTAGCCAGAGCTAGAGAATGAGAAATTCCTCAGCCACTTTTGAAAATTTGAGTGGGGAAAAGATAGTAAAAATAAAGGTTGTTCGTGATGGGTCTCCAACCGCATCCAAACCCAAAAATCCCTTAATAGCCCCATACCGTTAGTCGCCACGTACGTACACCCACCGGAAGAAATGGGGTAGTGCTATTCTAAACCGACACTACACGGCAAAAAAAAGTCCAAGTCTTGAAAAAAATATTAGATTTAAGTCAACCTTAGTTACAGTTGATCACACCACGAATCAGTCGAATATACAACCTACTCAACCTAACCCTTAGAGTTGATATAACCTCAGACTCAGAGAGGCTTGGATTTAAATCCTTAATTGTATCTACGCCATTTTTGTTTCCTTACGCATATATGTAGTTTATGAATATAAATATCTTGAAAGAACCTTTATGGCTGAGTTACACTTATTTTGCTTCTTATTGATTTTGTACCAAATATATTATAATTGTCGAGTATCTTCATTCAAAATCATTTTCTTAAATAAGCTATAACTGTTATTTTTCAGTATCGTTTGCAAAAATATAGTTAGTAAATGTTATCGTATCAGGTGCTATCTAAAATAATATTTTTTCCTGTGAACTATTTGTACGATTACCGAAACTATTTCTATCAAGTTTTAATTTTAGAATTGATTTTATTGGCGTATAAAGTGATAATTTTATTAATTTTATATAAAACGGCCGTGTAGTGTCGGCCTAGAATAACACTACCCCTTTCTACCCGTGGGTTATCGTAAGAGGCGACTAAGGGTATAGGGGCTTTACAAGTGGTTTTTGGGCGATGTGGTTGGAGACCCGTTACCAAAAACATTTATTATTACCATCTTTTCCCCAATCAACTTCCAAAAGTGGCTGAGGAATTTCTCATTCCAAAGCTCTGGCTACACCGTTAAGGGATTTATAGCCGTGAGTATATATATGTATGTAAGTAAAACGGTCGAAGTAAAGAGAACCGTTTTATTGTTTTCATTTTAAAATCAATAGTTTAGTTCAAACCCTTCTTTACTCCAAATCTAGACAATATCATGCGCGTGAATAAAATATTTCTCACTCGGATGCTAAAAACAAAGATAATCTAATGATCTTTAAAGCGATTAGAATGCTAACTGTGCGAACATTAGAGGTAATTTGTGTTGAGAACAAGCGATATGTTATTGTGAGCCACATTGACCCACTATGAGAGCCTTAAGAAACGTTTTGCCAAGTACAGGAATGTACCACGAGAACGTGAAGACAAAGACACCGACCTTGGAGCTACGGGGGAGTACTCTGCACTTTCGGCGCCCCACCGGACCCGCAATCTGTAATATAAAACCCACTAGCGATTATCAAATTCATGTCAGTCACGCACTATACGATCCTAAAAAATGTTCACTAAAGTAAGTGTAAAAATAAAAAAACTGTGTAAAGTGAAGTGAAGTTGCAATTATTATAATGTTGTTTGTTGTGCAGATCTTAGCTGTGAGCGCCGCTTTGGCTGTGGCCCAGGCTGGTTTGTTGGGTCACGGAGGGTATTCTGCCCAGCACAACTTGGTGCATCATAACACCCACTACGCTGCGCCGGTAGCCCACTATGCCGCCGCTCCAGTGGTACATGCGGCGCCCATCGCCCATGTTGCCGCCCCCGCCTATGATGATCACCATGATGCCCATGATTACTACGTAAATACTATTTTTTTAATTCATTGACTTTATAAAGGCAACCTTAATACTTTGTACTAATATACTTTTATTTTGAAAGTGCTTTTCTGTAATGGTTCTGCCATGTTTAAATGTAAATATGTGACATAATATTTCCGTAGTTAATTTATATTATGCAATTCGATATTCTAAATTTAACAGTAATTATGAAAGTGAATATGAATACAATTTACATCATAACGTATCCTTTTGATTTTCATTACAAGACTTTAAATTAATCGAAATTCACTCTTTTCGTTCAATTGCTTTTATTTTAAAAATAAAATGAAACTATATTGATCAATATTTTTAATGCAAAACACGATAATCTCTTGTTATACAACAAATCTAATTCCCCATTTCTTCCCACAGGCTCACCCCAAATACCACTACTCCTACTCCGTGGAAGACCCTCACACCGGCGACCACAAGTCCCAGCACGAGAGCCGCGACGGAGACGTGGTGAAGGGAGAGTACTCGCTGCTCCAACCCGACGGCTCTTTCCGCAAAGTGGAGTACACTGCTGATGACCATAATGGGTAAGATGGATATTATGAGTGGCTACATGCAATCATATATCAAATCACCAGTATCTATACTTAGCTATGCCTATTCCTACGGCTTAGTACTTATTACTAAACAGTGGTAGCCGGAGCTTCAAAATTAGAAATTCTACAGACAATTTTGAAAGAGTAGTGAGGAAAATATTGTAGAAGTTTGGGATTCGGTCTCCAACCACATGGCCCTTGCAATGACTTAAAAAATCCCAAAAACCTAGATCACGTCTTACCACACCTAAAATAATATAATAAATAATTTAAAAATGCATAGCCTTATAAAATCTGTAAAAATCACGTCACTTTGACTATAATAAGTATACAAAGACCACATCATAGCCAAAAAATTATGAATCCCTTTATCGTCGCCTATTTGAACACGAACTGGGAAGATTAGGCAACGTTAAGACAAAAATATTGAATAATTTGAACTACACTTTAATGACATCACAATAATATAAAGCAAACTATGTAATATTTTTCGTCAACCTACTGTCAAAACTAACAAACCTAGATAAATTATGTATGTCGATGACTTTGCAGCTTTCGCTAAAACACATAGTGCAATATTTACTCGTCTATACAACCTCATCTTACTATAAAGCACGTGTTACTATACTACAAATTGATTATATCGACATTAAATTAGCGTTTTTATAAAAACTGGTATTCATCTCGGTTATAGGTGGTCAATGAACTTGCGACCTTGACATACACAATGAATGAAGTGTTAAACCAGTTTCATTGATTTATTCGGTAGTCAACTATTTAGCATTTACAGCATAATGTTTATGCATATCAATACGGAAATGAACGGAAGTATTTCTTATGTTAATGAAAATTTTGATAAATTTATTGTCGACCTTTGTGAATGGTATTTTTAGATCAACTCTGTAGGTTGTAAGGTCAAAAGTGAATTATAATATATATAATTTTACTGCGATTATTTTTTACTGGCTTGAATTTGTTGAGTGATCTTGATACTAGTATTCCAAATATAATCATTTAACTTCACGAATAACGACCAAATAACTAATACTAACTTTACTTCCTACATACTTTTAGTTAAATGTAATAAAAAAATCATTGCTTCTGGAGCATCTTGCTATATCTAATCAGTGCTATTCTAAGCCGATACTAAATAGCATTCGCACAGTAGTTTAGTATGAGGAGTATATATTTATTAATTATTTGGGAGCAAAACTCATTGCAGCCAAGTACCTAAAATCCGTTGACCCCAAAACGGTAAGATGGTGATCAGATAAAGCCTACGGATATAACCAGTGTAGACGCTATTGCAACACCACATATACTTTATCAGATGTAACGATGACAAACGGTTTAACGTTTATTTTTTGCACATAATATTAATCTTTACTGTCCATATTTATTCACAGTTTAGTTTGTTTGATATATTCCTAGTATAAACTATCAACGAAAGTCGCTCTTTACCAATTTCAAACTATTATTCCTTGCAGCCAGCTTAAGCTAGATGCGCCGCCCACTTTTACAACTACTATAATAGATGTCCTTTAACAATATTTTTTATGACTCCGTTGTACAATATATTTATATTTTTTTAAATATATCTATTTTATATATGTCGTGTTCTAAAATATGTCTATTTTATTCCAGTTTCAACGCAGTAGTCCACAACTCCGGGCCCAGCCATCACTTCTACTCGTCCCAACATCATCATTACTAAGTCTCCGAAAGAGCTAGAGTCACAAATACCTGAAACTTCACACTGTGATCTTCAAGATTATTTAATTTAAATAGTCATTAAAATAAGTTATAAAATTTATTTCAGTGTTTTATTTCCAATTTTATGCCATTGAATCTGTAATTAAGGCAAAGGTACTTTCTTATTTCTCAAAATTTATTCATAGAAATTTGTACAATAAACTGTCACTATTACGATGATAAGAATAAATCAAAACAATATGCTATACTATTCTTATTCTAATATGGAATGCTATAATTGACAACTATCGAACCGTATACACGGAACAAATGTTTCAATTCCTAAAGTTTTTGAAAATGAACATAATATCCGTTAGTAAGGTGACCTTAGTCAATAGTAGTACACTTTTAGATGTATGGTTCTCTTCAAAGCTCTTATAGGCTGAGCATCAGCTTCATGCAAAGATAATATACAGATAGCGGTCAAGTGTTTAATGAAACTAATACACAAACACGATAGAAACTTAATACCTACCGCATCATAAGGCATGTGAGTTGCGTATGTCACGGGAGAATTGAGAAAGTGACAAATTATTAAAGTACTGACATAAACTGTTAAAATCTCACTACTCACGTGACATACTCGCTCTCACACACCGCATGCTACCTATATTGTGTGTATTTAAAGAAAATCTTTTATAATTTAAGAAATACTTCTACGGAACAGTAATAAAAATATGAATTATAATGAAACATTGTTTATAGTTGTTACCAAAGCAAGTAAAAATATTTGGGTTAATTCTTGGCCTAGTTAAAAGCTTAAGTAATATTATTCGCATACTCACTACTTAATGACCGTCGAGGGATTAATTTGTTTTAATTTGAATTGGACATCTAAATTTATTTCGCCAATTACATATTTCTTCATATAGTGTAGAGTAAGCTGATAATATCTTAGTTTATCTCTTCTCAGTTGGTGGGGATATCTCAATAATTACTTATGAAGATCTTTTATTATCATTAAGATCATAATTATCTTTAAAATGAAGCCATTTTCTCCACCTTTGTTAAAATTTTCCCTGTTTTAATTGGGAAGTATGATCAAAAAAGTATATGTCACAGTCACATATAAAATATGGCAGATGAGAAAACTCGAGAAATGAAAAAAAACTCAAAAAATCAAACGTTTATACTCCTGAACATCACTTAACTTTTGCCTATAAGTATACTCACGTGATAGCGGGCAGGTCTATCTGCGTTTGGTATGAATATACTATCACATGCGTAGGTACAACTTAGCCATGTGGGTTTCCCCACGATTTTTCCCCTCACCGTTAACAACCAAGATAAACACAGAGAGAATCGATCTCTACCTATTAATGAAAATACTGTCGGGGTATTTGCGCTGTATTCGGCGCCATAACAATTTTGCAACTCATATCAGCCATAGCTAATGTAGACGATATGATGAATAGTTATTAAATGTACATAATTATAATAATTTGAGCATACAAATGTCCACTGTTAAACAAAGTGCGCCTCTGCCCCCATCCAATAGCTTCTCACGTCTTTTCCCCAATCAACTTCCAAAAGTGGCTGAGGAATTTTTCATTCCAAAGCTCTGGCTACCCCGTTAAGTGATTTATAGCCGTGAGTATATGTATGTATGTGTGTATGTCTTTTACCAGCTGTATCATTAACCAAATCATAGGCCATTCTTGTGCTTTGTACTTAATAATATTTTTTGTAGTGTCTAAATAGCTTAAATAGAAAATGTACTCAAAAAGGCAAATGTCCGAAGTCTAAAAATTAAAAAGGCAAGTATGAAAAGATTGATGAATGAAAATGAAGTTGGAGAGGTTTTCCAGGATAGTACAAAGTGGCGATCGATAGTCTCTGCCTAGCCCAATGGGAAGTAATGGCGAGTATATGTTAATGTAAAGTATGTATTGTATACGCTTGAATCCTAAGTCTACCAATCCGAACTTGGCCATCGTGTTGAACTATGGCCAAATCACCCTATTCCAGGGTCGAGCCTCATTATGGGGACACATATCTCTGAGGCACTCACGCTGTGGTAACACTTACAAGTCAAATAAATACACACTTTATATATTTAACTATTTATTTTATAATAAGATAACTAAATCATGATTTTTTTGTTAGTGAAAATACTTCCTTCCAAACCGCAATAACAAACAAACACACAGCTCTGCTGACAGCATTAGGTCACAGACATGTAATATAGTATCGTTTGCGGTTAAGACCAACTTCGTGATAGATCTCAACAAAGGAATTGTCAGTGAATATACGTTATTTTGTGCAAAAGCTTGAAAGCTAAATCGCTCGAGCAAATGCCATAATTTCAAGGTTTGCCCATTACTCACTAATAGGTTTCAATGAAGTTATAGAGACAAATAAATTGTTAAGATATATTATGTGATATCGGTTTAGAACATCACTACCTCCCCTATGATACGTGATGATTATAGGGAGGATTTAGTTACAAAACGTATATCTATGTTGTACATTATGTACATAATGCTGACATGTATGTAGTAGATTTAAGTAGTTGGTTTTTATATTAATCGTTAAATGACCCTTCACAGATATTGATTCGTAATTTAATTTAGATGACGTAAAGATTTATTCATCTTGTTTTTTTTTACAGCAAAGTGTAAGAATCTTTGTATCATTATATTTCAAGTGATCGAAAAGATCAAAAACATATGTAGAATATTATACATTTTTATTATTCATTCATTAAGCATTTTTAATTCAAGCTACAAAGAAAATAACACTAATTTGAGGATTGATTGATCGAATTGGTTGTAATCCGCTCCAATTTAGTGATTGATTGAATTGAAGGTAATGACTCTAATAACAACAATGTTAATGAACTCACTTAGTACTTTATTTGTTATTGACTAATACTACGTACGAATAATGCATTGTTTTGTAATTGGCTGCATCAAATTAGTGAGTTAAGTATATAAACTCACAATCACAAAAAAAAATGGTAGCCAGAAAATCAGATTTATATATTGGTCGTCGAATTCTAAAAGATGCATGAAGAGAAGATTATTGAACAAATGTTTCAAGCCATATTGCTCAACTGTCACTTAAAACTTAGTACATAAAACACGCACATGTTCTAAGTCACTAAAATTTAAACTTGATAATCCTGTTAATCTTGAAGTATTGAAATGTAGTTCTACTAGGCTCTCCGTAAGTTTAGTTTTGCTAGTTGAGGGGGGACGTAGAAGAATATGTTATTTTTATTTTTTGTTTTGATTTTCTTTTTTGTTTGTTTCGTTTATTTGTGCAAATGCTGATTAGTGTCTTTAGCAAATTCGTGTAGTGGTATATAATTATAGTAAAAGAAATTTTCGAGGTTTTCTAGTCGTTCTACAATTACTCTCAGTTCTGCGATTTCAGAATTAGTTTTTAGTTGCTTCTGTTGGTAGCTTTCCATTCTCTGCCCTATACTTTCGCAAAAAGCCAGTGTTTTGCAATCGATAGCGCTATTTCGAGTTTATCTTTGAAATTTCACCGAAACTGAGACTGAATGCCATTAGGTGTCCGACACAGCAATCGCTGAGCGTCTGCTTCACAGAAAATGCCGTGGGCACATATAAGCATAATGAGTTCCTTATTTTCTTGCTCAGTTCGCGCATTTTTTTAAGTAGTCTTCAGATCCGGCTTGAAAGGTTTGTCGGCTCCATAATTTTAGGTCTGGTTGTAGGCTGATCACTGAATTGAATGCTTCCAATCGGGCGTATGTCTTCATTGGTCGGAGTAGCTCCTCGATCTATTCCGAACTCATTGTTTAAGGTATTAGAGGACTGGACGATTACCTATCTTATTAATGTATTGCTAAGCCGAGCTAAACAGCTTAGAGTAAACATTTTTTGAACAAGTATTATGCATTTGTCACCTGTTGTAGTTTGGCTTCGGTTAGCATGTACCTACTGGATGAAGGGCGAAGCTTATCGTTGTTTGTACGTTGATTGATCTCAGCAATTGGAATACATTGCCACACGTTTTTTTACATTTAAAAACCTATGAAATTTAACCATTTCATAATAAAGTCACAGGATTGCAAACCAGATTTGAACCCCATCATGAATACTTTTATCACAAAAAAACCTTTACTATTATTTGTCATTTCTATAGACATATGTGTATTTAATTTATCATGGTTGTTAACGGTGACGGAAATCATCGTGAGGAAACCCACATGGCGAAGTTGTACTTAGTCATGTGATGTGTATTCGCGCAAAACCGCGATATGCCTGCCCCCTATCACGTGAGTACACTGCCAAAGAAAAACGTGGATACTCTAAACACAAGGTGACAATGTCACGTGATGTTAATTAGTATTAGTACCTCTGCTTACCCTTTCAGGGATATAAGGCGTGAATTTTTGAGTTTGCGAATAAAAACAGGCAACTGAGGAGATAAATTACTTACTACTTACTAACAATAAAGGATGTCCGAATTCTTTCGATTCTGATACAATTATTATTATAACAAAAAATTGAAACATGTCTTGTTCATAAACCTTTCTGAGGTAACAAAGGGCAAAGTATATCACCTCCTGCGGTTTGGTATCCTACCGCACTGATATTGCTATTTCGTAATCAAGTATTGTAATCATGTTACCGTACTGTCATTACTTAATTGTATCGACTTATTCTGATTCATTCACTTATTTGTTTATTTAATAGAAACGTACTGTCCATATCAATTGTCAAGGCTCTTAATTTACTTCTTATGCAAGAGTATGAGTTACATTCAAACAACGTTAGTCATATGTAAAATTGCTTATTTTCTGAAAGTAATAATATTCATGCAAATAAAATATTAGATATAATTAATGATTTTTAAATCTGTGTAGTCTATAATGTTCTAAGTTAATAAAAAGTACTTTTTTAACGTTACAATCAAATGCTTTTATTACATAAAGGCAACGTTTATCGAACGGACCTTTGTAAAGCCAAATTGTTTTGTATGAAAACATGACATTTTCATATTGTTTATGAAATTAAATTAAAGTTATTAACGGCTTTTACGTGTCCATAAACCTAACTTTGTATTCTATTACGAAATGTGCATTTATTTGTTGCTTATTGATTCGATAAATCGTTCTAATTTCGAATTCGTTTTTGGGCGCCCTCGGCGCCATATTGGCGCGACAAAAATATAATCGTACAAGTACCAAAATAACACCTTTATGGATTATGGCCCTTTCATTAATAGCCGCATTGAACTGAAGGTGACCGAGATGAATATATTTAAATTACACTTGTAATTGATGTGGTTCCTTGAAACAAACGCTTGATATCAATTTGATTGTAAGTATCAATTTATTAGTAGTCGAAGAACGTAAACAGATATAATGGCGTGGAGCGTGAAAATTGAAATCGGACTTATATCGTGTGATTTAAATCTATCTAAAATAGTTTAGCTTTGGCACTTATAACAAAAAGAAAACCGACTTCATAGTTGGAAAAACAACCGAAAATAAACAATCTAGTACTAAAAAGTACGAAATAAGTTTTTTAATTGAATATGAGTACTGTGATTAATACCTTAGCAATTTCTTTATTCCACACGCGTCAGTTCAACCTACCCAAATCTTAAAATTCTCTTAAATTAATTTGTGAGTCGGTGCCATCCTCGATGATAATAGATAATAAGAAGTGTGTATTTCGCACTTCATATACATGTAAAATGTAGGGTACCTTGCGGTTGTAGGGTAAACTGATTTTTGTACGTATTACCATTTAAAACGTTAGGCGATAGATATTTATTGTTTAAATTGTAATAATCAGAGATAGATAGTAGGGTGAATTTACTTTTGTTTGACTGGCACCGACTCAAAAATTAATTTAAGAGAATTGTAATATTTAGGTAGGTTGAACTGACGCATGTGGAATAAAGAAATTGCTAAGGTATTTATCGCAGTACTCATATTCAATTAAAAAACTTATTTCGTACTTTTTAGTACTAGATTGTTTATTTTCGGTTGTTTTTCCAACTATGAAGTCGGTTTTCTTTTTGTTAAAAAATATTTTATTTTACGAGTTTAAGAGATGGGTAGACCTAGCAAAGATGCCTCTCGTATGAAGCAGTGCGATGGTTACTGTATTATTTTTCGTATTTCCGGTATTTATATTATTATACGATATTAAATAGGCTCAACCATATGTAACTTTACATTGTTCTTGAAATCCCTCGAAAGGCGATGGTCTACAATTCTACATCTCAAGAAAGACTCAAACGTTCACGCCGAATATCCCTGAAGGGGTTAGCAGAGGTAGTAATACTTCTGAATATCACGTGACATTGTCACCTGTTGTTCAGAGTACCCACGATTTGCTTAGGCAGTGTTCTCACGTTATACAGGGCAGGCCTATCGGCGTTTTGAACAAATACACTGTCACATGATTGTGAGTTTTGACAGTCCCCTCGATTTCCTGGGATGCCATCATCAGATCCTGGTCTCATGGTACTTTCTCGGTAACAATAACATAACAAAAGAAATGTTAAGTGAACCTGTACTTCTCTTCATAAAAGCTACGAAGAGGAGTATAAATCTATATAGAATGTGGAAAGAACTGTTTCCTAATATCACCTTCACCCACACCTTCCTTCATCAGCTCAGCAGCATAACAATACGATTTTCAGAAGCAAATGCCAATATTAGTTCAGAAAATATGTAAAACGCGGTACAATTGCCTATAAAATTTGAGGGTTCCCCTCGATTTCTCCAGGATCCCATCATCAGACCCTGATATCCTCATCATGGTACCAATCCGGGAGTATCTTCTTTCGAATAAAAAAATAATAATCAAAATCGGTTCATAAATGGCGAAGTAATCGGCGAACAAACATAAAAAAAAAATATACGGTCGAATTGAGAACACTCCTTTTTTTGAAGTCGGTTAAAAATGGCGTTCTACGCAATAAGTAATATAGCACGTGGAGTGAATTCATGCAAGGTCGGTTTAAGATTTTAGGCTTACATTCAGATTCGTCTTCTAAATTCCTGCCTTAAAAAGCCTGAATACTTAAAACGCAAGATTTTAGTAATACCAGGAATTGTCTGAATTTGATAAATTTTCCCTCCAACCTTTTTTTAATTAAACACTGAAACACTTTTCAAATTTGATCAGACCTTGCTAACATTTGCAAGTTTAAGCAAAGACTCAAGACCAAAGCGTTCACGCCGAATATCCTCGAAGGGGTTGGCAGAGGTACTAATACTTCAACAATCTGTTCCTATATGTTATTTAACATCTACCTAATATTTTTTATTGATAGTTCTTACCATCCAAGAAAACAATTTCAGTGATAGGACCGCCAATCGTACTTTGGCTTTTGTACTAAAATTTTGTAAATATTTATTTTGTGATGAGCAATAAAGAATTTTCTATTCTTTTCTACTTCTGAATATCGCGTGACATCGTCACCTGGTACAAACTCTTCGGCTTTATAGTATAAAGATTACTACTCGCATTATTGTTTATAATATTTTAAGGATACAATATTTTTTTCAATCATGCATTATTGCAAATTAGAAGACGAAAAAAGATGGCCCAACTGATAGCTAATTCCCAACAAACTAAGAATACCTTATTAGTATACCATCAGTCATCATAAACACCATTACCGTCATTTTTTTGTATCCTTTCCTCCGTCGTTTCATTCGTTTTCTAACTGCAATGTCACCACTGTATTTACGCGGTTTCAAATGACTGGATTTGGTTTCAACTAAGTAAAAAGAGAAGAATCAATGTTATTAAGAATACTAACTTAACTATTAATTTTCTCAAGCCGTAAGTTCCCACGAGGATAGGAAAAGAATATCGATCACAGCTTTTTATATCAGCCTGGCATATCAATCGTTTCAGACATGCCCTTTTGTACTCAACACTTCCAACGTTTTAAATTTGATCTAAATATGTCCTCCGAATTCGTACTACTACTATTACTAGCACTACCATCTACATTGGCCTTATGTATTTATTCTATAATTAACTCTCGCCTATCCTCCAATTCCCGACATTTCCTTTACTATCTTATCCAATCCATATTCAAGTTTTTTTATAAAATAATACATATATTCTGAAAACAACATAGCCAAGAACTTCAGAATCAACGATTCCTATAATACCTTTAGTAGTAGAGAAGACGTTGAGTGAGATATAAATTATTTGATACTGAATGATACCATACCGTACCGTTTGTGAACTGGGGTTTGGAACTGGAACGTCACAGGAATAATTATGGTTATGCTAGACTAAGCCTTAATATTGACCTATATATACAATATATTATAGTGAGAAAATCAAAACTTGAATAAAGTATTTATTGCCTAACCACACAACTACTAACAACAATAAAATATACAGAATGACTATTCATTAATACGTAATGTCCACAATTTAATATTAAATTAATTACATTGAACAGCTTACGATTTTTAGTAGTGTATCACTGAACAGCAAATAAGGCTAAATTGTAATCGTGACTGCATCACATTTAGTTCCACAAATTAAGGAGTAATATTTAGCAATGCTCATTCAAATTCTTTAACTGCCTTATCAAATATGATCGGGACTAGAAATTACGCACTTGACGCAAGAACGGTGATAAACAATCTGCTCTTGACCTAAATATCATTTTTATTTCCCTTATAACTGCAGTGAATGTGCGACTTAATTAGTAATTATGAAATGTCGATCTAGTTTAAAAAATGCCGTGTAGTGCCGGCTTAGAATGTGCCTTGCCTTTGCCTTTGCCTTTCTACCCACGGGTGTCGTAAGAGGCGACTAAGGGTATTGGGGCTTTTTATTGGATTTTTGGGTGATGCGGTTGGAGACCCATCACCAAAAACCTTTATTTTACGATCTTTTCCCCACTCAACTACCAAAAATGGCTGAGGAATTTATAATTCCTTAGCTCTGGCAACCCCTTCTAGGGAATTATAGCCCTAAGTATATGTATGTATGTATGTTTAATAAATCATATGGACAATATGCACTGTAAGTCCTACATATATACTTTGGATGTTTTGCACTTATAAATGTTTTCCTCACGTTGGATAAAATTGCCGTGTAGTGCCGGCTTAGAATGTCACTACCCCTTTCTACCCACAGTTTTTAAAGTGGTTTTTGGGCGATACCATCTTGTCCCCTATCAAGTTCCAAAAGCGCCGGAGGAGTTTCTATGTCTGAAGCTTTGGCTACCCCTTTTTGGGATTTATGGCCGTGAGTATATGTATGTATGGGTATATGTATAGGATAAGGATATAACTATGATTTACATTATATGAGAAATATGTTATAAAGTGAAGGATGGTTAAAGATGAGTCTGCAATTACATCCTCCAACAATTACTTCAAAAGCACGAATAACTTAGGGAGTTGCCTCGTAATACACCTACCTATAGTTGGAAGGGGTTAGTGCTATTCTTCGCCCAAACAATGAAAGAAAAGAAAGAAAGAAGAAAGGAGAGACATTTATTCACATTTGAACTATTAACTACTACACAGTTTTCTTGAATATTAAAATTATAAAAGAGACAAAAAGTGATACAAAATAAAATAAAATAAATTAAACAAATGTGAATAGGTCCTGCCTCAGCTTATTTTTGTGCGTTTTACACACAACACTGATTTTCAGTCAGGACCCATTTGGAGTGACACATATAACATACATTGCAGCAATGCAGCAATGCAGCTATTCTAATATGCAGCCAAAAACTATGACCACTACATATCATAATTGTTTAAAACCGTGAAGCATATGTCACTATTGACAAAATTTACAATAAAAAGATTCGTTTATTACTGTGCTATTCTGCTGTGACACTGCACATACTCGTAATTAATGTGCATATTATTACCGTGTAGTGCCGGCTAAGAATGTCGCTACCCCTTTCTACCCACGGGTGTCGTAAGAGGCGACTTAGGGTTTAAGCTATTTATTGGATATTTGGGCGATGCGGTTGGAGACCCATCTCCAAAAACCTTTATTTTTACCACCTTTTCCCCACTCAACTTCCAAAAGTGGCTGAGGAATTTATAATTCCTTAGCTCTGGCTACCCCTTCTAGGGAAATATAGCCGTGAGTATATGTATGTATGTATGTTTCAGTAAGGTGAGCTGTGTAGTGTAGGCTTAGAATAGCACTACCCCATTTCTTCCCATGGGTATTCGTAAGAGACGACTCGGACTTTTTGAGTGATTTTTGTGACACATCACCAAAAACATTTAAATTACAATATTTCCTCGCTTAAATTCTACAAGTGGCAGAAGAATTTTCTGATTTTGAAGCTCTGGCTACCCCTTTCATAGCCGTGAATATGTTAATTATTACTAAAATTACAAGATGTTTGTGGCTATACTTTATTCGTTTACTCTACCCAGTACACAATTGTGAGTACATGTCTAAAGATTTAAAATTAAACAGAATATTTGCTACCTACCCAACAAGGTGTGTTAACATATAATCCATGAATTATCATTATATGGTACTACATAAAAAATCAATTAATTGGTAATTATTGTTGTTATCATTAAATATATTTATTTGCACGTTTAAGAACATTGTCTTGTAGTCAACTAAGGATAGTTATATTTCGACACGGGCAAGCACGAGCGCTATTTTATCGACACGATAACGGTTAGAATGAGATGGCAGTATACGATATTAAGTAAGTGCGTAAGAGATGGCTGCTTTATCGCACGCGACAACTAGTTTAAACACCGCTCGTGCTTGCCCTTCAGGACTGGAACCCGCGACATCCCGGTCTACGCCCCGGTCGCTCAGCCAACTGAGCTATGGTGCCAAGTAACCACTGTTGCAAAATTTGTCTTTCCTTCTATAATAAAAAATAATCCCCACATGAGGTTAATCAAAAACAATTTGAGGAATTGGTATAGAAATACCGACTATTACCTCATCCATTTGCATGCTTTTGTAAAGTCGAATGTAAAAGTAATTATCAAATAATAAGGATAGAGTAATAAAATAAGTAATAAATAATAATAAGTGATAAAAATAAAAATGAATATCAGAAGGGTAAAGAAAGAAATCTCAAGATACAAAGACTCAAACGTTATATATCCCTGAATGTGTAGCAGATCTACTCGTACTTAATACTTCTGAGCATCACGTGACATTATTGTCTCCTAAAGTAATAGATAGATAGGGGGCGGGGCTATCGCCATTTTGCACGCATGCACATGAGTAAGTAAGAACATCTTAGCCATGTTGGTTTCCGCACTATGTTTTCCCTCCCCGTGAAGCACCATGATAAATTAACCACTCATATGACTAAAAAAGAAACATTGGTGTAGCCCGGTGTCGGGATTCGAACCCATGCCTTTTTGAATGGTAGGCAGTGTTTCTATCCTACCTTTCTACCTACGCTATCACGGTTTTAGAAAGAAATGATTTAAACAATAACCATGAGGAGCCAATGGGAACGATATTGTTAGAAAAGGCGCGCTGCATTTCAGATTAATACAATTTTTTTTTATAAAGACGGAAGTCCGTCGTGAGAACATAAAGAAAAATATCGCGGAAGATCGATGAATTTTGGAGAATGTATGAGGGGTGTGACAGAATCTTACAAATTGGCGTTCAATTGTAGCTGCCAACCCTAACAAGTAAATTCTTTCCCATTAGTATTTGCTTTAATTGTTTTTTTATCTAAACCTTAAAAATTATTTGTATTGACATGAAATAATGTATTATGTCCTGATATATTCTAAGTTTTATGGGTGGACAAGCCTAATTCAGTTGTAAGTTGAAACCATTTTGAAATCGCTTTTTCCAAGTTCATTAAAAAGTATATGAAAAGTCAATACCAATTAGAACCATTCGCTAATGTAGCAATCCACCCTTTCAAAAATTATAGTGGTTGGATATCACGTATACTTATTAACCTATTTACCTTAGTACTTAAAGTCTACTATTTAATCTTATTACTAAGTACAACTTAAATTGGAAAAACGGTTAAATAAAAACACGATTTACTACCGCTATTACTCACGCAATATCGATTTCAGAGATTATAATTACCGGAGTTAGCTGCAGGGCTCTTGAGAATTGGATATAGCTGTTAGAAAATGCATTGCAATTATAGACT
Source organism: Bedellia somnulentella (assembly GCA_963576735.1). NCBI lineage: Eukaryota > Metazoa > Arthropoda > Insecta > Lepidoptera > Bedelliidae > Bedellia > Bedellia somnulentella. The sequence goes on along the minus strand of OY755176.1, from coordinate 13,520,902 downwards.
TTATTGCATTGATATAGGGTTTATAGGTGTGCGTTTTAGACCCTGGGATTTATGAACAGTAGGTGTATAGGTATGCGACCTCGCTGTGTCAAAGTTACGGAACTGAAGTGACCGCACAGCCCCACTCCATTCAAAGGACCGAGTTGAGTCCGTTTTGCATTTCATATAAAAGTCAAACACACAACCACTAATTGTATCAGTCACCTGCTCTGATTATCTAGTGCAAAATGTTCACCAAAGTAAGTGTGCAGTGCGACAACCTGTCAAATTATTCTTAACCTTTGGCAATCATTCAACAAATATACCTTTAACTTTAAGATTGATTTTATCAGTGTTGTTGATATCTCAATCAAGAATAATATTAAGTAAATAAATTAAGGAAAAAATTATTATTAACAATATTTTTCCAAATTCATTTTACAATTCAACAGCTAGAAGAAAAGTGTTCATTAAATGATTTCAAATATAAAATCTTTCTGTCGCTCAATTCAATACGTATGCCACAACCTATAAAACAAAATGGCGTCAATATTAATGACATTGGTCTTCCAGGTGGTCGCCCTTAGCGCCGTGTTGGCTGCCGTCAACGCCGGCTTGCTGCCCGTCCACCACGGAGCGGTCTCCTCGCAGAGCATCGTGAGGCACGATGGCCCCTCGCACTACGCTGCCCATTACGCCCCTGCCCACTACGCCGCCCCTGCCCATTACGCCCCTGCTCACTACGCTGCCCCCATTGTCCACGCCGCCCCCGTTGTACACGCTGCCCCCATTGTACACGCTGCTCCTTTGGCTGTACACGTAAGTGATATTTTATTTGAAACGCATAGTGGTAAAAATATCGGTATCAATTTCAGCGTGAATCATAAACACAAAACTCGTATATGACCCACCAAAAAATGACAGGGCCTTCCCTGAATAGAGTTATTGGCCATGGTTCACCTTTCTGGCTCAGTAAATCAAACGAACGACTACTACCTAGAAAGTAGCCGAGACCAACGCCGTTATGTGCCTTCAGAAGCATAGAGTTATAAATTTTCTGTTTACAAGTGATTCAAGCCAGCAGTAAATAAACTGGTATACTGTCACATATTGTATTTGTAAGGTTAATCCCGGGAATCGAACACGAAAACTCCGATTTACGAGTCAAACGTCCTACACAAGTCCATGGAGTTGCTGGAAGAAACCAAACTAATTATTCCATTTTTCATTCCAGTCCGAACCCAAATACGACTACTCCTACTCCGTGGCCGACCCTCACACCGGCGACCACAAGTCCCAGCACGAGAGCCGTCACGGTGACGCCGTCCACGGCAGCTACTCTCTGGTTGAGCCCGACGGTTCCGTCCGCAAAGTAGAGTACACTGCTGATGACCACAATGGGTAAGACTTTTTTAAAGTGTACATTTCTACCTTTCTAGTTTTTAATGACATACATAACATACTTACTTGTTAACTCGGGTGTAATCTCAAAAGCGGAAGCCAGTGATGTTAAGTGGAAAATAATTGTAAAATAAAGGGTCCTCACATTGCTGAAAAAGCTTAAATACTATAAGTTGCCTCGTAAAACACCTGCTAGAAGAAATGGGATAGCGCTGGAGAGGTAGCAAGATTTAGAAACAACGATTCCAAAGTAATTTTTAAGTGACGAAGTGTGTAGTAAGACGAAAAGTGGTAGTCAATTAAAGAATCAATGAGAAGAACGATACGTTTAAGTTACACCCACCGCCTAAAAACCTCCTTGAAATTCGGAATTGAAAATGATATGAAAAAGTATATCAAAACTTTTATTCATGTTATTTATTTTGAAAAAAACAGACGTTCCTGTTACTGTTAAAAATGTCTTACATATAGTACCATGTTCTAATGTTGCTCTCGCATTTTTCCTAATGAATTTTCTATCCTTACAGTTTCAACGCGGTCGTCCACAAGACCCCAGGCCACCACCCCGCCCCCGTGGTGCACGCCGCCCCCCTGGTCGCCCACGTCGCCCCTGTCGCCCCCGTGCTCGCCCACGCCGCCCCCTACGCTCACCACGACCTCTACCACCATTACTAAGAACATACACACCCTATTTAGTTGATTGACGAATGCTGATGACTGAAATGTGATATTTATATGTGTACAAGTATGTATGACGCTCTCAATGATCATTAATGTTTTATACTCCGATGTAAATATAATTAATACTGATCAGTAAATGGTTTTTTATTCATTTATCTTCTCCTGCAGCTTTGGCAACTCATTTCGGAAACAGATGATTATTGTTTTGAAAAACGGTTACATTACGGACGGTTAATTGTAACACATGATAAATGAAGGTTTCATTTTAAAACTACTTAATTGGTATCATAACGAAGCAATTAAAAAATATTGACCTTCAATTATTTGGTAATAGAGTTTAAATTAACTGCAGTAGAGCGTGAAAACGTATGTGCTTGCGTGCAAACAAAAGTAGACGTGTGCTGTCATTCATACCGACACCTTCGATAATCGGTTGGTAGCAAAGAACATTACCTTTAACATACATAATTGGGCGCAGTTCATTGTACAGTCGATTTCACAATATTACCACTTAGGTACATTGTACATTGACCTAGAAAAATAGTGACTTACGTTTTTCTCAGTAGCAGATTATATTGGTCTCACTATTTATGCATATATTAAATTGGTACAATAGTTACTCGTACTTCAAATTCATGAATCATGATCCGATATTGAATTGAAGCAAAGTAAAACAAATATTCAGTTTTTTTTTAATTCAATCCATTTAAGTAAATTAAATGGTCATAAAACATGCAGGTTCTTGTTTCAATTGAACCCTTGATTACTTTTAAATCACCTTCATTTCAAATTTTATTAAAATAATATATGTAGTCCGCTACCGTTACAGGCAGAACTAAAACTAATATTAAAGAATTATTTGTATAGAACATTCCAACAGCAGCGTGTTGCAACATTTGAACCTTGCACTAATATCAAAGTAAGGAGTATGAATAATCAAGGTGTAGATATTACACATAAACTATAATTATTTAAAATGGCTACAGTTTCCTCCGGAAAGGGTATGCATAGTCACACAAAGCCGTGGAGTTTCGAAATATCAATGGGCTAGAATATGGCTATAGAATGTAAATGTATTGGATTTAAAAGTAAAATCTAATCTTTATTATATTTTTTGAAAACAATTTATATTCAACGATAAAAACAGTTTTCATGGTTATCTATTCTTCGTCTATTTTCTTATATTGTTCGATGTATTAAATCAAATATATATTAACCTGGATATAACTAATCGATTACTGCGAATGATTCCAATAGATTAGGATTTAGTTTGCATTCATTACATTGCATTCTTAGGCACGTTTTCTGCTTTATTATACTTAAGAAGCTTTCATTGATATGATTTATAATTCATAGAAATAGTAGCTACTGAATGCTTGTATAAATGCTTATGATAAAAATCCAAAAAATCAACATAAAAGTGGATCCACACGAAAATAAATACAGTAAACTAGGCCGGTAGGCGGCACACTTTAATGTGCATAAATAAAATATGAACGACTTCTGCAACTACAGTTACGTTCTCAAGCAGTCGCGTGCTTGAGTAAATTGAAGTCGAACATAAAGCAGAATATGACCTTCAGCTCTACGATTAAGATCATAAATATGGCGCACACACTTGCATTTTTCTTTTATCTACTTAATTAATCACTTTATTATGTGTGGAATGTATTGGTTAATATAATTTGCGTCAAAAAAAACGCAATTAATTAATTTTGTACTGCATATTTGAACCATTTTGTTGTTCTTTAAGTTATGAAAGTAGTATAAATATATCATATTAAACTGCAATAGTTACGCTTGAGCCGTGAGCGTTGTTTAGCAACCTAGGCAATGAATATTTTGAAGGAAGAGAATAGGTTTCACTTAATAATCCATATACATTAAATTACATCTTCATACTTTTTAAAACACAATTATAAAATACTAGCTAGAATGCAGAACAAAACAACAAAGAACTTATTAAGTCTAACTTGAATAGTCTTCATTCTAAATCAGGTAGTAGCTAATTTATTAATTCATACTTTGTAAGTGATAGTAAGTTAGTATGCTTCAAAGATATTTGAAGATAAAAAAATGCTTTCAGTGTTAAATAGAACTTTTTGTTTAATATTTTATTTGTTGATTTTTTTTTTCAAAAAATTTGTTTTATTTATTTATGCAAGAGAAACTGAGACAAAACCTTACAATAAAAGCAATAGTGCGCTCATACGTATACATTTTTATACTAAAATTAGTGTTATGATAGCACTAACGACGTGAGAATATGTATGTATGTATGTAAACTAGGTCCTAACTACAAGAAAACTAAATACTTGAGAGGCGATAAAGACTTGAGAAAACTGGGTTAGCAAAATAATATCACTAAACCAAGGAATTACTTGACTTATTGGACTTATTTGATATGAAATATATCACATGATGTTTTAAGGCATTAAGGCATTACCTATTTACAAAATATGTAAAGAATATCAATTTAAAACCCTTTTTTTTCAGTTCACCACATAGATGTGGGTATTACTTTTATATATTTGCTGTGTGGTGTCGGCTAAAAATAGCACTGCCCTATTTCTTCCAAAAGAGGCGACTAACGGTATTGGGGCTTTTAAGGGATTTTTGGGCGATGAGGTTGGAGACCTATCACCAACAGCCTTTATTATCCATATTTTCCCCCCTTAACTTTCCAAAAGTGGCTGAGGAATTTCTAATTCCTTAGCTCTGGCTACCCCATCTAGGGATTTATAGCCGTGAGTATATGTATGTATGTATTATTTTTATGTTTCAGCCCGCGCTATAAGATAAGGAAAATAATAAATCGTAAATATAATCACAGTCGAAATACTGCCTAAAGTACCCCATAAGTAATAAATAAAGAATAAATAAAGGAAAGAAAAATTTCGACTTTCGAAAGAAAAATTTTTCTTTCCTTTATTTATTCTTTATTTATTAGTAATAATCCCCACATGAGGTTTTCATGAACAAAAAGATGTAAAGTACCCCATAAGTGTTGTACTATATACCTGTACTACACCTATTTTTGGAATTTGGATTTGGTCTATATGATGTTCTTCAATAAAACTCTATTGTATAATATGCGTGTCAAAAACGTTATTCGTGTTCTAACAGTCCAGTAATATCAATAAAAACAAACGCACGTCCGTCACGTAACTCGAGACCTTGATTTATGTTTATTTATTATCAGAGTAGAGCACTTTTTGCCATAGACATTGACCTAAAATGGCCTAAGTGTTACAATTAACCGAGAACTTGCACTCGAAAATTATGCACACTATTGTGAACGAGCGATTATAATAACATTAACAACAGTTTTTTATTAATATTAACGAAAGGCCGTTGTTCAGTGGTAAAACTACAAGTAAACCTAGCTGTTAGATTCTGTGACTTTTGGCTATTCAGGCTCGGTTAACAGCAAGGATAAATTGGTTGAATATTATATTCATGTTGGAAACCAACCGGGAATAAATAAATGAGGAACAATGATGTAAAAATATATTTTCAGTACTGAAATTGAAACAAAGCTCTAGTTTACTACCCGAGCGCTATTTTCTTTATCCACTTTCAAGAGCAAACCTTCTTGTACAATATTTAAGAAATATATTTGACAGTCTACAAATATCAGTAAACTAAATTTCAATTAAATTTATTTAAATTAATATTTTAAAAATAATAATAAAATATAGTATTTGTCAAAACCTTGGAAAGGTTTTGCTTGCGAGAGTTAAAGCGAGAAGTGGTATAGAGTATGCCTAAGTATATTTCTACCCTATCTCTTATTATTACATTCAAAATTTGGACAAAGCAATTAAGAAGGTGGGTTCTTATGTGATTGATCCGCGATAAGGTTTAAGACCCGATTATTAAAAAATAATATAATTTAACCATATCAGTACTGTTGAGCTCTCAAAATAGAACGAAATGAACTTTTATAAAACTAACTGCAAAACAGAGCGTTCCATTGAATCATTGGTAACCTCACTTTCAGATTATATTTGGGAATATAATCTTCAAAAGATAAAGGTACTTTTGTTATAAATAACTGCAGAGGTTTTTGGTAAATTATACTTAAAATAATATCTATACTTATAATAAATCTGTAGAGAGGTCAATTCTGTACATGAAATATATTTTCAAAATAACTATCAGGTGGTGATTAGGGATCGATACTGATGCCAAAAATGCAATCAGTAAAATTTTTGTCTGTCTGTCTGTCTGTCGGTTTGTATGTGCCTTATGGAAACAAAAAGTACGCGACGGATTTTAACGAAACTTGATACAATTATTCTTCATACTCCTGGGCAGGTTTTTGTATACTTTCCAGCCGAGTAGTAAAGGGGAATTTCGGGAAATTTTGGGAAAACGGGAGAAGTTACTCCATTTTTTAAGCTTCCGTCGCGTGTGCAGCCTTAATGGTTAAACTTACATAGAAATCATGTATGACGGAAATATTCTTCATAAAATTATCTAAAAAACAAATCCCCAACAGTTTATGTCTATCTTTTACGGTTGACTCACAATAACACGTGTAATTCCTGATAGCTTAGCAGTTCGGAACATTCTGATTATATTTTTGTTTACTCTTACGTTTGTAAACCTCTCACTCATGTCTAATTTAAAAAAGGTAACATTATCACATAACATAACATAACATAAACGTTTACGCCGTTTATCCCCGAAGGGGTTGGCAGAGGTACCAATACTCCTGAACTCACATGGCAAGCGCCATCTAGTTTCCAGAGAAGGTACCCACGTTTTGCTTAGACAGTGTACTCACGTGATAGGGGGCAGGCCTATCGCCGTTTTTGTACGAATACACTGTCACATGACTAAGTACAACTCAGCCATGTGGGTTTCCTCACGATGTTTTCCCTCACCGTTAGCAACCATGATAAATTAACCACACATATGACTTTAGAAAAGACAAATTGGTGTAGGCCCGTCCCAGGATTGGAACTCACGCCCTTCTGTTTTTCGGGCGGGTGTTCTACCCACTGGACTATCATGGAGTAACATTATTACCTATTCAATAAAAAAAGAATCATAGAAATCGATAGAGAAACACCGAAATTATACATAAAATAAGCCATCGCGCCCGTGACCAAAACCAAATCTTTACTAATTTACATATAACATACTAGATGGCGCCAGTAGTTGCATCCTACATCACGTAATGATTTATTTTTTAGATTGTTATAAATACTTCATAGCGTTTTATTCCAAAATTTGCTATTAAACGCAAATACTGAACCGTTCATTAAAGCGCATTCAAAATCACCAAACTACACTGTTTAGGGAGTGCTATATTTTTAATAAAGTGAATTGAAAACATTGCGCTGAATTTCACAATGCTTGAGCAGTGACTGAAGAAAGAAACCTCAGATATTTAAAAAAACAACGCTACCCGTGCGAAGCTGGGACGATCCACTAGTTTAAAATATTATTTTAATAATAATTTAATAGAGATGGTTAAAAAAACTTACAAAAAATTGCGAAAGTATCGTTTTCTTCAGCACTTCAAGTAAAAACCATACTCCAAAACAAACTCTTCAAAACGAATTCTACTAAACCAGGAGTCAATAACCATAAAAATACATTATTAGCTTGCTTTGCCCCAGTAAATAAATCTTCTTATTCAGTAAATGAAAATATACTGCAACACTTTATAAATCTTTAACTGTGAAACAACCCAGTCTTTAGAAAGTTCTACATTATATTATCTGTTGTTCTACTCAATATTTCGACGCTACCGAGATACAACTTACAATGTCAATAATCTTGTTTAGACAAGACAACGGTTATCGGTAAAATAAAGATATTTTTTTCAAACAATAGTATTTATCTCGTAAATATATTGTTAGAACACTTGTGAATTTCATTGCAACAGAACATTATAGCTATTGTTGTATTTTTTAACTGCATAATATACAAGATTACTCACACACAACGAGACAATGAAATTTGTCATTTCAACGTGTGAAACTGGACTTGTGCAATTTAGCTACTTATGGTCTTAGTTGGTTTGGTAATTGTTTAACATGTTTTGAACTTTGTATGTAGACGATGACTCAGGGACCGGCATTTGGGTGGACAAAGCAGGTGGCATATGCTTACATAAGTCACTTTTGTTTCCGTGTTTCATCTTTCTTAGTAGCATACTATGTACGTCTATAGTTTAATTTACATACTATGTACGTCTATAACAAAATTTTACCACACAATTGTCTTCCCGACATTGTGTGCGTATCTATGCGGTAAATCTACTTTTCTTACGTAGTTTAAATCTGAAAAGAAATGTAAAAAAAGTCAAGAAAAATATGTGTAGAAGGCGAAGCCGGGTTTCCCCTCATCCAAGTGCATTAAGTCCATGAGTTACACATTAAGGTTTCACTTGGAGCTATTTAAGTACATATATTTTTTACTTGTTTGCCATTTTGTATGAACTTGGATTCCAATATAAAAGTTGATGAACAAAGACTGATAGTTTTTGACATTTAAATAGATAGGTGTAAGCGAGGATAAATAAGGATTTTACTATTTTCCGAACTGTGGTTTGCTGCTCTGCAGGCATTCTAGCCTGTGTGCCTTAACCTCAACATTTTTGTGTGTCTGGAAGCTGAGGGGCGCCTTGATGGGGCTGAGCTAACTCGAACAGTCTCATTTGGTCCATCATTACTGCAAGTCTATACACCCAGTAAATCTATTTGTTACGTTAAAGCTCGTTCAAAATACAAGTAGCGACATCTTACGCTCGTTAATGAAAACGAGGCAAGTTCAGAGTATCGCTGCGTTTATTATTTGATTCACTATCAGACGCTGATTTGCACTGAACAAGAGATTCTAATTAAATTTTATGTATAATTTTGCATTAAAATGTATAATAAAGTGCACGATGTCTTCAATGTAACACAATGACTACGAAAAACATGGGACAAGACGTATATGTATAAATCAACTTCAATATTTACGCCATATATTTCCGAGGTGTGGCAGAGGGACGAATACTTCTAAACATCAGATTGTTGTCACCCGGTGGTCCACTTTGTGTGGACAGTGCACATTCGCGTGATACCAATTTTGTACAAATATACCGCCAGATGACTGTTGAAAAGGAAGAATTCGTGTTGGCGATATTATTTTCAGTCATTTTAAAGATCTTACCTTATCTTACTTTACATAGAAAAATATCCTTATATTTTGAGACAATATCCGAAGTCGGTCAGACCACGCATCATAATTATCCACCCTTTTGAAATACGGACGCAAGTGCATAATGTATTAGCATTTAAATACTTAATTCTGCAGAAGTCGCAATTTTTGCGATACATCAGGCAATGCTTTTCCTACTGAACTGCTAAGAATATTACTAATACAGCCGATTATATAACAACCACGTTTTTCATATCAATCCACTGCTAAACTTCATACAATAGTTTCACTTGTTTACGGTTACATACTGTATTTCCGAAACTTTTAAACCAGAATATGCTTAAACCGAAAACTAAACAACTTTTTTTTAATTGCCATAATACATACATACATACATACATATTCTCACGCCGTTAGTTCCCATTGGGGTAGGCAGAGACTATCGATCGCCACTTTGTACGATCCTGGCAAACCTCTCTGGCTTCGTTTACATCCATCAATCTTTTCATACATGCTCTTTTATTCTTCATACTGCGGACACCTGCCTTTTTGAGCACATTTTCTATTTGATCCAAATGTGTCCTCCGAGGTCGTCCTCTACTAACATTACCTTCCACATTGGCTCTATATATCTCTTTCACCAATTTACTGTCATCCATCCTCTCTATGTGCCCAAACCATCTCAACATTCCTTTTTCTATCTTTCTTACAATATCATCTTTTACACCACACCTTTCACGAATCACATCATTCCTCACACGATCACATAACCTTACATTACACACTTTTCTGAGGGATCTCATTTCTACTGCATTCACTCTACTTTCATGCTTCTTCTGCCACACCCAACATTCACTGCCATACATAAGCGTAGGAACGAGGACAGCATCATGCACAGCCATTCGGGCCTTTTCAGACACCGACTGACTAGACATTAGACTATCCAGTGCTCCATTTACCGCATTACCCTTTTTCACTCTTCTCTCGATATCTTCATCACACTTTCCATCCCTAGTAAACAAACTTCCCAAATATACAAACTCTTTCACTTGTTCCACTTTCTTACCATTAATCTCAATCACGCATTCGGTCATATTCACCTCTCTTTCAAAAACCATAGTTTTTGTTTTATCCACATTCACCCTCATTCCCTTTTTTTCAAAAGACGCACATGCAATATTCATCATCTCTTGCAGCTCTTCCACCGATGATGCAAGTAGCACTTGATCGTCGGCATATAAGAGGCATTTAATGATGAATCCACCCATTCTCAATCCATAATCACTTTCACGCAACTCTGTTAAACAGTCATCCATGAACAAATTGAAGAGCCACGGGGAAGCTACACAACCCTGTCGGACACCCCGAGAGATCCCGAACCAGTCAGTATTTTCCCCGTTTACTCTCACACATGCACTGGAATCCTCATAGAGTGATACCAGTGTACGTATAAGTCGACTCCCCAAACCGAACTTGGATAACACCTCCCATAAACACTTTCTTACCACCCTATCATACGCCTTCTCTAAATCAATGAAGGAGCAACACACCTTTCGGTTCTTAGCTAAGAACTTTTCGGTGATGCTCCTTAAAGAGAAGATTTGGTCCATACATCCCATTCCCTTTCTAAATCCTGCTTGCACATCCCAAATTTTATCATCCGTTTCATTCATCACTCTTTCAATCAAAACCTTTGCATACAATTTACCGACAATGCTGAGTAGGCTAATTCCACGGTAGTTTTTAGCCTCCTGGTGTGACCCCTTTCCTTTATATAAAGGCACAATTACCGCTTTGCACCAGTCTTGTGGCACTTTGCCACTCGACCAGCATTTTTGGAAAAGGAAGTACAACCAGGAAGCCACCACCCCTTTACCAGCCCTCAGCATTTCAGTGTTTATCCTGTCATACCCTGCCGCTTTCCCTAGTTTCATACTTTTCATTGCTTTCATTATTTCTTCCATACTGATCTCACTGTCACTAAAGTCACCCATAACGTCGTTCCAATCAACATTACTGCCGATTGGCGAAGAAATGGATGTATCCTCTTTTTCAAAGAGTCCCTCAAAATAGTTCTTCCATACTCGTCTTATGCTACTTTCATCCGTCGCCAATTCACCCTGTTCATCTCTCACAACATTCACTCTCGTGTTTTGGGAAACTCCCTTTTCTTTCCGGATATATTTCCAGAACAACTTTTGGTTATTCCGGAAATTATCGGAGAGTTTCCTCTCACACCATTCTATCAGATCACGCTTTTTCTTTTCTATTTTCTTCTTAACCTCATTCTTAACTCTCTTATATTCATCTTCACTATTCTTCACTACATCATCTTTTACTCTCGCATCCATTCGTTTACTAGCTTTAATCGCTAGTAAATCTAACCAAGCTTTCTTCTTATCTCCAACTGCCTCTTTCACATCTTTATCCCACCAACTTGTTGGTGGTCTATTTGTTCTTTTACTCAATCCACATACTTCCGTCGCACATTCAACCATTGACGATTTGAGCACATCCCATACTTCTTCTATTTCCATTTCATCCTTCATCTCCACGCAACTTAGTCTGTCGTCCAATTTCTTCATATATTCATCTCTAATATTTTCATCCTCTTCCAATTTCTCCACTTTTATTCTCGCAAATTCAGTTGTCGACACTTTGGCCCTGTGACGCCAACGCGTGCACAGTCCCCTCAATCGTGATATCACGAGAAAGTGGTCTGTGCCAACGTTAATGCCCCTATGGACTCTGGTGTCAACAACCTTTGCTCTTAGCCTTTCATCCACTATCACAAAATCTATCATACTTCTCTCGCTTCCTCTCTGTCTAGTATACATATGGATATCTTTGTGTTCAAACAACGTGTTCGTAACACAAAGATTCCTCTCCAAACATACCTCAATCACTTTCTCACCATTCTCGTTCACTCTTTTATCACCAAACTTTCCTAAAACTCTTTCACAACCGTTGCGTGACACACCAACCCAACCATTAAAATCTCCTAACATAACAATTTTCTCATTTTCATCACACCCATTCGCAACATCGTCTAACAGATTCCAAAACTCCTCCCTCTCGGATAGTGATCTGGACATGTCCGGAGCATACACGCAAATTATGCGCATCCGGACAAGCCCTACCTTCACCTTTATCCATAGGAGCCTTGGACTCACACACGCATAATCTTTCATGCACTTAGCCATCCTTTCAGATATCAGAAGTCCCACGCCTTGGCAAGCTCTGTCACTCTCGGCAACTCCCGACCAGATAGCTGTAAATGGGCCAAGTTGTGAAACCTCTTTTCCCTTGCGCTTCGTTTCATTTACACACAGAAAATCTAGTTTTCTGTCTTCCATAATCAAACATACTTCATCTAATTTTTCATGCATCCCTCCACACACATTCATCGTACCAAAGCGGGTCTCTTTAGCCCACTTTTCGCCCCGCGAGGAACCACGGCGTGATAGGTGGCGAGCCATATCGCCGCCATCGTGTTTAATTTTTGTTGCGAAACACATTTGGACCCCACGAAAAGCAAGGGAAGTAAACTGTCCGCCTAGCCAGAGCCCCGCTTGACTAGGTAAGGTTATTTAGTACCCGGAGTTCACCAGGCTCCGGGACGGCGGCACGCTAACGACCAGGCTCACCCCTGGCCACGCATCCCTCGGCACGGCAGACCTTGGATTGCCATAATAGTTTCACCGAAATTTCAAATACCATATTCTTGCATTCTAGATTATCGATTGACTTTTTTTACATACATATACATATACTCACGGCTATAAATCCCAAGAAAGGGGTAGCCAGAGCAAAGAAATTAGAAATTCCTCAGCCACTTTTGGAAGGTGCGTGGGGAATAGATGGTGAAATTTTTTCTTTACTATCATTATGATTAACCACTAGAACGGATTCCCACAGAATCAAAAACCAGATATTTAATTCCACAATATTGCTTTTCCGAATAATCACTATTCCATAAAATCATTTCCCATACATTTAAAATATAGATGTATTGAATGATACCTACTACTATTAATAATTTTGCAGGAAAATTTTATGTAGGTAATATACCCCGCCCCCCGTTCCCTACATGCAGCAAACTTGCAAGCAAGCTGCAAACAAGCAAGTATGCATACAAGCAAGCAGGCATACATGCAAGCATGGAAGCATGCATGCATAGAGGCATGCATCAGAAATGTTAGGTGCTCGCTCCGCTCGCTGGTTTTATACATAATCTTACCTAACCTAACAAATTTAACCTAACTTTTCTTTGCCTGCAGGGGCTTTCGCCCCCCGACCCCCCAAGACACACCTCTTACATGCAACAAAGCAAGCATCCAAACAATCAAGCAAGCATGCGTACAAACAGGCATGCATCCGCATTCTAATTACACAATTTTTCTAACATAAATAACATCTAGTTAAAGAGTTTACGATTTGTAAGACTATAGATAAAGTTACTTCGGTCTTATAAACCTTTGAAATAATGAGATTATAGTAAAAGATATAGTTGGTAAAAGCAAAAAAAATCATTTTAATAATCGGGTTTTTAGTTTTTCTGGGAAATTATACTTCTAGAAAATGTATTTATGTGCTAATGAAGTTGTGGAAAATAAAGCATCTGTGATACGTAAATTCTGTGAACCGTTTTCTAAATGTTGAAATTCGGATTTAAAATATTCGGATATTCGAAATGTTACCTGTTGGCAAAGGTACTGCAAGGCTCTATGGCCCTGGTGTTCAGAGAACCCACGTTTTATTTGGGCAGTATACTCACGTGATAGGCGGCAAGCCTGTCACCGCTTTGTAGGAATATACTGTCACATGTCATGACTAAGTACAACTTACAACGTGGGTTTCCTTACGATGTTTTCCCTCTAGAAAAGACAAATTGGTGCCTTCACCATATATAGAGACTAAATACCTACCTTCGGACCTTCCGACGAGGGATTGGAATCCACGTCGGTCTGCATGAAAAGAGGATGTTCTAACATTTAAGCTATCACGGTTTAACAGCGTCAAGATAACGAGATAACCGTAGTACAATTTTAGCACCACTTAGATGTCATATGACTTAGTAGTATGCTGTTCTAGAGACCTCTACGTCTACTATAGAGGGAATTTTATTCATTCATGGCACAGCAGTGCGATCTATAACCTCTACCTATGTCAGTATGGAATCTAAATGCTTGGGTATATTTTGTACATTCATACATACATAAACTCACGGCTATAAATCATCAATAAAATATGAAGGGTTAGCCAGAGCTAAGGAATTAGAAATTTCTCAGCCACTATGGAAGTTGCGTGGGGAAAAGATGGTGAAAAAAGGTTATCGGTGATGGGTCTCTAACCGCATCGATCAAGCAAGCAATTAAAAGCCCTAATACCGTAGGAAATACGTACACCCACCGGAAGAAAAGGGGTAGTACTATTCTAAGCCGACCCTAATTTTGGCTCTGAGGCCAAAAGGCCTTTAAAAATATATCAAAGGTTAAAAATGTATCAATAGGTAAATTCCGCTTAAATTAAATACCATTATATGATACTTGAGGGAAGAAATGGGGTCGGATAGATGAATTCTTTGAAATTCACTTATCAGCAAAAATACTTGAAAGTAGTACTAAATTGATGTTACGAGATATGGTTGCCTTCATTAGGCTATTAAGTGTTTTCCTGCCAATTCATTATGCGCAACATATTTATTGAAAAATCATGTGCCGATATTACGATAGGGCTGTTGCCAAACACTGAGAAATTGATCAATGAATTTTTTGCTCTAATAATTCCCACAATTATTTAGTCTCTATATATAGTATGGAAAAATTACATACTGTGTACACTATTGTCTTAGAACTCGATAGGACATTTGGTGCGAATACTTACTACAACATGCTGTTCAAAGTTAGTAATTACTTTATTTAATTAGTTTTATCTTTTAAAGAGTAAGAATAAAGAACTAATAGTGTTAAATAGAAATAAGGAATTATTAGTTTTCATAGTGTATATTAATAAGATTATATGTCAAGCCAAGATTAAGTGTTGTGGGCTCCATTAGTAACAGAGAAAGAATCTTTTTAACACAATAATCTTAAATGAGTTAGTTAGATTTATTAGATGACTTAGTGTCTCATCTTATAACGAACTTTCTATTTAATTGTTGGAATTCCAAAGTAGTCATAAAATAGTCGCGTGCTGCATTGGCTGTGAGATAAGTGGAATCACTACTTTTAAGGTGGGATTGTTAGCCCGACTAAAAGGTGGGATTGAGAATAAAATAAAATATGGTTTTCTAGTAACATTCTGCGATATGGGAGAAAATTGTGATTCTAATTGTAAGATTACCACTCAAGTTACAAAAGTGGCTTTCTAATTAAGTATCTCTAGTTGCCCGTTTTTAGTATTTATGGCCGCAGTTGTAGACAGTTAGGCACATTTTTGTAGTAAAACTTAATATTATTCCAGGCGTTGACCCTCTGCACGCTGGTAGCCGCTTGCCAAGCGGTGTTCCCGTTCTTCCATCATCATCATCACCACCCCCCAGCCATTTCGCACCAAGAGATCGCGAAACACGACGGACCCCATCACCCAATTCCCATCCATCACCATGAGCCCATCCATCACCACGAGCCCATCCATCACCACATCCCGTTCTTCCATCACAAGGAACATCACCACCATGTGCCAATTCACCATGACCACTATGTAAGTATTCTTACCAAGTTTCTTTTTGCCGTGTAGTGTCGGCTTAGAATAACACTTCTCACCCATTTCTACCCGTGGGTGATCGTAAGAGGCGACTAAGGGTATAGGAGTTTTTTAAGTGATTTTTGGGCGATGTAGTTGAAGACCCGTCACCAAAAACATTTATAATTACCATCTTTTCTCCAATCAACTTCCAAAGTGGCTGAGGAATTTCTTACTCCAAAGCTTTGGCTACCCCGTTAAGGGATTTATAGCCGTGAGTATATGTATGTATGTATATTTCATTTTATCAGAAATGCACGTGTTTGAATAGTATAGAACCGAGTACACGCATAAATAATTTTTTAAATGATTAAGTTTTTTCAAAGCCTCAGGATTGTGTTAAATAAATATATTACAAAGATATAATTAAATTAGAAACCAGAACCACAAGTGTCATAGTATGTATTTTACTGACATTTAACATAATATCAATTGACAGTCTAATTGGCACGACATAAAATGTTTCGACTGGTTACTACAGAACCGTTATTATTTATTTAGAAATTGAGTTTAAATTGTAGAGTAGGTAAAACATACAACACGTATATTTTATCAGTATCCTTAATAGCTAGGAATTTATCATTGAAATTGTTTGATTTAATTTCATATGAGTCCTTGTACTTTTATCGCTTTGTAAAAACGTTAACAAAAAATTCTCTAATAGACTTCCTCACTTCCTCACAGCCCATATATGTCCCCACCAAGGGGCTCGAGCCTACCTTATATAGGGCGATTTGGCCTTAGTCCACCACGCTGGCCAATTGCGGGTTGGCAGACTAACGACTAATACCGTAATAGTAGCCGGGCCGAGACGGCTTAACTTGCCTTCCGAAGCACGGAATCATCTTAATTTTCAGATAATCAGGTAATTCAAGCCTGCAATATCCTTCCAAACTGGGTTTAATCTTACAAATTAAATTTGTAAGTATACCACCCCCCGGGGATCGAACCCAAGACCTCCGTACTTGAAGCCAAGTGGTTAACCGCGAGACCACGGAGGCAGTCTTAAATAGACTATATAATAAAGATACCCCTATTACTCCTAATGTTTGGATATATTAATTCTCTTGTGGCTATATCACCTACAAGATTTACCTTCTTTTCGGAAACTATATCGTAAAATTACATATTCGATTCAAGCTCGCAAATCGAATTTCCGATTGGACCCCCAAAAACCGAACGGTAAAAACCGGATGAGAACCGGAGGTTTTTTCCTCACACTTAAACATTGGCCCACGGCATTTCAATCTACTACTACTAAAATACTAACAGTACCCAAAATTCACAGGCATTCCCCGAATACAAATTCTCGTACTCCGTTCACGACCACCACACCGGCGACGTGAAGAACCAACATGAGGTGCGACACGGCGACCACGTGAAGGGCGCCTACGAACTCGTCGAGCCCGATGGCAGGATCAGGAAGGTGGAATACAAGGCTGATGATCACACTGGGTAAGCGGTTTTTGGTATATTAATTATGATCATATGCAAGGGAAATAAGAAGGTAGATTTTAATTGCTGTGTAGTGTCGGCTTAGAATAACACTACCCCATTTCTTCCGGTGGGTGTACGTAAGAGGCGACTAACGGTATTGGGGCTTTTAAGGGATTTTTGGGCGATGTGGTTGGAGACCCATCACCAACAACCTTTATTTCACTATCTTTTCCCGACGCAACTTCCAAAAGTGGCTGAGGAACTTCAAGTTCCTTAGCTCTGGCTACCCCTTCTAGGGATTTATAGCCGTGAGTATATGTATGTATGTATGTATCTATTTTACTTTCGCACTTATCTCAATGTTCACGCAGTATTTTCCTTAAGAGGTAACCCGGATAATACTTCTGATTATCATATGACTCTTTTGTCACTTGAGTGCTTTGTGCGACGTTTATAGAATTGTTTACATTACGTGGCAGCCAATATATATTATTTTCACAGTGATGTTTGAAACTCTATCATTTTGAACGTAAACTAAATTTCAATTGAAACTCGCACGCCGCCTACTGGTGTGTTTTTACTGTTTAAGATACCCACGTTTTTCTTGCACTGTGCATTCATGTGATAAGAGGCAATTTTCGTACTTTTTTATGACTACCTACAACTCAATCATGTCGGTGTCGCGTGATCTTAATCTAATTCTTAATAAATTAACCATACATTTGATATTAGAATACATTGGCATAGGCCCGACTCAACATTCGAACCCTTCAAATAAGTGTATATAATAATTTAGAAGCCGTATTCTCCCCACTAAGCTTTCAAGGTTGTTGGCAAGACAAAAAATAATTGCATATATTATACTAGCTTTTTGCCCGCGACTACGTCCGCGTGGACTACATTTTTTGCATCCGGTTTACATCCAAAATACCAACACACTATCTTAACTTCTGTTTTTTATATTTATTATCCCGCGGGCGTTGTAATAAATATAAAAAACATTGAGGCTTTTTAAGTGCTTATTAGGCGATGCAGTTGGAGACCCATTTGACTATCTTTTCCCCATTCAACTTCCAAAAGTGGATGAAGAATTACTATCCCTGAAGCTGTGGCTACCCTTTTTTGGGATTTATAGTCGTATATACTCATGAATGATTAATAGATGAATTTCATATATTCCTTTTTGTAGTGGTTATATCAGTCAATCGCATCAAGTTTCAAATTTCTTGATACAGAAATGTCAAAAATCTGTATACTCGTACTATATTTCAATCCCTTAGGGGATGAGTTCTAAAAAACATTTTTAATTGTTCATAAGAATCATGAAACAAACCATTTTGTACCAAGTTTCTATGTTCAAAATGAGAATATCTTCAGTAAGTATGGATAACAGTTTGGCGCTGCGGTTTCGGCCCGGTGCTGCCCCATACACTGACCGTTTGTGATGTGTGAGAGATTGCAGCCAATCAGTTATCGATGGCGGTACTAAATAAAAACAAAGATATTATGTGATATCATTTACTTACTATGCATTCTAAGGCTTAAACAGAATATTAATTAATGCGTAAGTATAGCATAATATATCTATGGGAATATTAGTTTTAAAAATAAAAGTTATAAACATATTCTCAGACCTACCAAATGAATACGCCAAATTCATACAATATACTTTCAATTATCTTTATTCATACATATTCGCATAGTTGAATGTGAAAAGGAAATAGTGCTTCCTGTTATTCTAAGCTAACACAAAAGCAATAAAAATTCGCAAAAATATTGTGATTCCTAAGATTCGAACCTGGGATTTCCGTTCGATTAATATTAACCAAACGGTATGCTACGCCGCGAAGACGTTAGTGTTGACTTCAAATTTTTGATAAGCCAAATATCTAGTAGTCATACTATTGACAAACAATTAACTGGTTATTTATTTTGATGAAAATGGATGAAACCCTTATTTTTTCCAAAAAGACTATTAATAAAGAGTCGGATAAAGTCGTTCGATGAAAAAATGAATCGTGTAAATATGGGGAGGAATATAAAAGTTATGTTTATTTTATGTTCCTGTGGGAACCCTTGCGAAATCCGGGATAAATGATATCCTATATGTTGGCCAAGTGTATAAGCTACATTCATGCCAAATTTGATCAAGATCCGTCTGGTATAATAAACGTGATGACCGGACATACAGACAGAAAGACAGACAGACATTTTTTTTCAAAAAGCGTGAATATGGCTTTAGTATCGAAAATTAAACATATTCCACCGAATTTAAATCTTTTTGTTCATGGAAACCTCATGTGGGGATTATTACTAATAAATAAAGAATAAATAAAGGAAAGAAAAATTTCGACTCAGGCCGGAATCGAACCCGCGACCTCGGGTATACGCCCTGGCTCAATTGGCAGAGCGTCGGGGCGTATACCCGAGGTCGCGGGTTCGATTCCCGCCTGTGTCGAAATTTTTCTTTCCTTTATTTTTTAGTAATATTCCACCGATTTGAATTTTTTTCTTCAATGTACAGTTTTGACCTCGGTACAGTCTTATTATAGTATAAATAAATAGATACATTTAATAACACAATTTCATATTACTTTAGTTTAATCCAATCAGATAAAACATATTGCTATGGAATTGTCTAAAAGCAACTTTAACGTGATCCCTATATAAACCTCTGTGATACTCTAAATAGAAGTACTTAACGATATGCAAAACCTATTGTTAATGCATGAGAAAAGCTAACATTCCAATTCTGATATCCAGATAACTCGTACATGTAATTATAATGAATCGTTCTCCTGATATTAATCTAAAATCTTAAACAAACTAAATACTAAACGTTTTTCCTTCTCTTTGTTCCAGATTCAACGCCATCGTCCACCATTCCACGCCCCATCATCATGTTCATATCGGCCATGGTCATCATCATTTCGAATAAACCAAGGACCAAAGCAACAGCTCTGAGGAACCGCCTATACCGTCGTTTATATTTTACTGATCTTCGCTTAACACAAATACTCATGTTTTTAACAATTTTTAATATTTACATTTTTAATAAACTAAAGCTTTTATTATGTGGTTTCATTAATTTCTTCTTTTGATATTTAGGCTTTTTCTGGATATGTAATTTATATTCAGTATGTTACACGATCGGAGCTTAAATTTCAAACACATTAATATTTTAGTTAGGAGTCAAAGACTTGAAATAAAACACTATCTATCTGTGAAGCATCTCAAAAAGTAAGAGTTGATTTTAAACGTAGAACTATAAAAAAGTGGTTAAAAAGTTATGCATAAAAGAAAACAGTCATTTTTCAAACTCCGTGAATTATTTCCAAACTTGCATTCATGGAACAACTACTATTGCAAGCCATCATTCTTTAGTTACAGTCATATCTGGTTCTTGAATACATTACAATTGTTGAGTGCGCATGCGCAACCACTGTCAGCTTAGCATCAAATACAATCGGCTCATTGGAAAATATTTGACCTAATATTTGTTAATACTTTGAACCACAAACAATACTTGCAATAATAGTAACCTTATAAGACTATAATCGTTTATAAGTTAAGTAAAATTATGAGTATAAAGTATAATCTATCTATACTTATAATAAATCTGTAGAGAGGTCAATTCTGTACATGAAATATATTTTCAAAATAACCATCAGGTGATGATTAGGGATCGATACTGATGCCAAAAATGCAATCAGTAAAATTTTTGTCTGTCTGTCTGTCTGTCTGTCTGTCGGTTTGTATTTTCCTTATGGAAACAGAAACTACTCGACGGATTTTAACGAAATTTGGTACAATTATTCTTCATACACCTGCGCAGGTTTTTGTATACTTTCCAGCTGAGTAGTAAAGGGGAATTTTGGGAAATTTTGGGAAAACGGGAGAAGTTACTCCATTTTTTAAGCTTCCGTCGCGTGTGCAGCCTCAATGACATAACAACAAACTAATGACAACTTACATAGAAATCATGTGTGACGGAAATATTCTTAATAAAATTATCTCAAAAAAAATCCTCGGCAGTTTATGTCTATCTTTTACGGTTGACTCACAATAACACGTGTAATTCTTGATAGCTTAGCAGTTCGGATCATTCTGATTATATTTGTTTACTCTTACGTTTGTAAACGTCTCACTCATCCCAAATTTAAAAAAGGTCAGATTATTACCTATTCAATAAAAAAATAATCATAGAAATCGGTAGACAAACACCGAAATTATACATAAAATAAGCCATCGCACCCGTGATCAAAACCTAATCTTTACTAATTTACATATAACATACTAGATGGCGCCAGTAGTTGCATCCTACATCACGTAATGATTTATTTTTTAGACTGTTATAAATACTTCATAGCGTTTTATTTCAAAATTTGCTATTAAACGGAAATACTGAACCGTTCATCAAAGCGCATTTAAAATCACCAAACTACACTGTTTAGGGAGTGCTATAAATTTAATAAATTGAAAACATTGCGCTGAATTTCACAATGCTTGAGCAGTGACTGAAGAAAGAAACCTCAGATATTTAAAAAACAACGCTACCCGTGCGAAGCTGGGACGATCCACTAGTCTGCAATAAAATTTGCTTTTACAGTTTCTCTTTGACTATTTAAAAGACAAATAGGTGTAGGCCCGATTCAGACTTTTAACCATTGACTATGTACGTCTGTTGTTCAACTGAGGAACCAAGTTTATTTCGGTAAACTTTACTGACAGTAACAATGCATAATATTTTAAAATCAACCAATTATCTTGAGCAAGTAAATAGTTGCATCCCACTGAGACGTTTAAACTATAGTTGTTTGGTATCTTGTACAATATTTCACAACACAATAGTTTATAGTGTGTAGAAGTGTTTAGTGCACTGAATTTAGGCATCTTAAACCAAACTCGAAGTTTTTGTTTCTCATTACACACTAGTACATTAAAGCATAATGCTTTCATAATTCAACTTCTTTGCCATCAAAAACAAGTTGTACAAAATACAAAATAATATATACATAGAGTTATCTGCACTAAGTGTTGTATTTGCTGAATTCAAGCATTTACGTACAGAAAATTTGAATTTCAGCTAAATTATCAATGTTAATTAGTAAATCAATTCAAATAGGTTATATAGGTTATAGGTATATTTTTTTAGCCGTGTAGTGCCGGCTTAGAATGTCGCTACCCCTTTCTACCCACGGGTGTCGTAAGAAGCGACTAAGGGTATTGGGGCTTTTTATTGGATTTTTGGGCGATGCGGTTGGAGACCCATCACCAAAAACCTTTATTTTACTATCTTTTCCGCACTCAACTTCCAAAAGTGGCTGAGAAATTTATAATTCCTCGGCTCTGGCTACCCCTTCAAGGGAATTACAGCCGTGAGTATATGTATGTATGTATATTTTTTGTACTGATAAGCAACCTCTCTCGAAGCAAACTCTTCTGATTAACGTAATCCAGTTTATCATAGCAAAGAAAGAGATAATTGCTCCCAATTTAAATACAATCCGAACCAGCAAACGTGGTTTTGTCATATTCATTATTTCTGGGGAATTCCTAGTTGATAGAATAAAATAAAATTTTAGGCGTGTACAAACATTATCACTTAGGAGTATAAAAAATGGTTACAAACCTATTCTCAGACCTATCGAATGCGCAAAATTTCGTTTAAATTGGTTCAGCCGTTTCGGAGGAATTTTGGTACCAACACCGTGGCACGTGAATTTTATATATTTAAAAACATATATAATTAACATTTTAATGTAATATTATTTAATAGGGACCAGAAGTATAGACTCTACGCTCTGTTTTGTACGATCAGATTATTAGTACAATTAGTAATGTGATCGAACTAGGTACAGATCAGCCATATGCGTTTCTTCACGAACCAAACTGAGTAATAAATTTGTTCCTAGAAACCAATTTTATGTTATTATTTAATCTGCATCCTGTAGTTTCATTCATATTAATGAACTTTGGAAGATATTTAGCGCAAACTCATTAAGTGTAGCTACTCCTCTTCCGAGCACGCCTTTATTCATTATATTAGATGCATCATTCTGCTAATTGTCCAATATTTTAAACGGATTAAATATCCCACATACATACATATACTCACGCCATTATTTCCCTTTGGGGTCACCAGAGACTATTGATGGCCACTTTGTACGATCCTGGCGAACCTCTATAGCTTTGTTTACATGCATCAATATTTTCATATATGCTCTCTTATTCTTCATACTTCGGACGCCTCCCTTTTCCATTCACATTAGCTCTCTATTAGATCTCTTTCATCAATTTCATAAATCATATCCTGGTAAACATACATTATTATTTAGAAAAATATTTACTGTTGAATTTGATATCCCCTCAGAATCAATGAAACTTAAATTAATTTAATTTAAAGAAAAAAAGAGGCAGAATTATAAGCTGAATATTTTAGATGATTTTTTTTTTGTGTCCGTACCACCCATAGATTTAGTATGCTATACTTTTGTTTATAGATTGGCAATACAAAGACGACCGGCGAGACCAAAAAAAATGTACAACGGTGTGCGTAAATGAGCGTGTGTGCGTGACATTAGTATGGCGGATTCCATACTAGCCCTATTAAAATTGATAAAAATCACGTATTTGTTATTTTTGCCAATTTGTAAACTTTACAGTAATTGTAATATAATGATGATAGTAGATATTTTTTATCATATATTTGCATTGAAAACTTTGGTTTAAGATCTATAATAATGCATATACGCCCGATTTCTGAATTGAGTATTCCAGCTGAGAACAACTTATGTATCGTTCTGTCGCATTGAAATCTTAACAACTGAATGAGACAAAACGATACTTAAGTCGTTCTCAGCTTGAATACTCAATTCAGAAATCGGGCGTTAGACTGGTAATTATTACAGTCTTAATTTGGACATAAATGGCTTAAAGTTATATGTTTGCCAAAGAACACGTATTTGATTTAGATTATGTGATATTAAATATGAATAACTTTATCAAAAAATCACCAAAGTTAAAACTGAAATACCAGAATTAACGTAAATAAGACAATTATTTACTTTTATGTTTGATGCCAAAACCGTTGTAGGCCGTTATCGTGTCCGTGAGAGGTCCTGCCTTTGTTGCCGTTTATGCTATGACGTTTGTCACTTCCTGCCAATCTATGGATTCTAGATCTATGGTACCACCTAATCATTGAGGTTTAGCTGTCTGTCCGTCTCCAGGATTCATCTCGTGAAACGAAATTCTTAGGTATCTATAAATATCCCTTTTTTTCTTTTGCTATGTAACAAAAACACAAAAAAGTATGTCTTAATATATATTTATGTGGGTTTCTATACAAGAAACATGTTTATTCGCTGTATTTTAGGTAGTAGTAGTAGTAGGCAGTACGCAAATTGGCCGGTTTTTTGAGGTTTCGTACTAAAAGGATATAAGGACGACTGTTTATCTGTAATTTATGAGCGATGTGTTCCTACTGCATATGTATACAAAAATATATAATCTATTTTCAATTTGACCATAGTCTTTCACACTAAATATAAGTCTAAATTTACATGTTGGTCAGATTATATACATGGTTGTGTCTAATGTACATTTCATTAATATAATTTATTTTAAATGCATAATTTAATTTAAATAGCCTTTTGCTCTCACACTGTAAACAAACTATGAGTGTGCAAATATACTCCTTCACCTGCGCATAAATACATACATACATATACTCACGGCTATAAATCCCTTAACGGGGTAACCAGAGCTTTGGAATGAGAAATTCCTCAGCCTTCCTTTTGGAAGTTGATTGGGGAAAATAAAGGTTGTTGGTGATGGGTCTCCAACCGCATCGCCCAATAATCCCTTAAAAAGCCCCAATACCGTTAGTCGCCTCTTACGTACACCCGCCGTGGGTGATCGTAAGAGGCGACTAAGGGTATAGGGGCTTTTTAAGTGATTTTTGGGCGATGTGGTTGGAGAACCGTCACCAAAATCATTTATAATTACCATCTCTTCCCCACGCAACTTCCAAAAGTGGCTGAAGAATTTCTAATTCCTTAGCTCTGGCTACCCATTCTAGGGATTTATAGCCGTGAGTGTATGTATGTATATACCAAATAAATACTCAGTAGTGGCATTTCGGTTTTCATAAAACACAAAAAGCATTTCAGAATATATGCGTTCAGAAATAGATGTTATTTACGAAACTGAAATACGAAATAAAATTTAAGACAAATTTATTGTTGTTATATCGTGTAGTTGTTTGAGTCATAACGAACTGCGCCTATTCAGAGATTGATACAAAAACTAGGCTGAACATCCTTTTCCTAATCACACGTTACAGTTAATAAGCCTTGTATGAAATACTGGTGCACGTACACAAAAAAATATGTGAAACTTACTTTAGATAATTGGATGATTCAAAGGAAATGTATGATTAAACATATATTACTCGATGTTAGTATAAAACGCGAGATCGATATCAGTTACAATCATTCTGAACAGTTTCATAATAACAAAATGTTTAAGGTATTATTGTCTTTCTTACCTTTATTTACTAAAGAAGTTTAATACATTATTTCGATGCAGTTTTTTTTTCAAATACATCGTGCTTTTGGTGATCAACATAATATATGGTTTGAACATGAAAAATATGTCGAAAGTACAATTGATCTTACGCTCTTAATTTTCATATTTGATATTTTATATATGAAATTTGCGTTAATATCGCTATTGCTCTCTTCTTAGCAAGTTTTATTAATTTGAGAAACTTTTTGACGACGTCCATAGTCTAGTGGTTAGCGAAACATTGGTCACTGGTTCGATCTGCGCTAAGGGGGACATTTAAAAGACATTCTTAGTCTTGCATATTATTGAATGTGTCAAAATGAATTCAATAATTTAAAAACTTTTTTCCAAATTCTTTTGGGGTTTGATCAGTGCATAATGTCCATGTTTATAATTATAACCCATTTTATTTAATACAGATAGCGGTTCTGTTAGGGCTGGCGACGAGTGCGCTGTCCCACGCGGTGTCGGAGCAGCACATCGTGAGGCACTTCAGCCCTCACCCAGAACACAAGGGCCACCACGGAGTCTTGGCACACATTGGAGAACATAAGCCTGAACATCATGAGGAATATGTAAGTATAGTTTGCTTAGTTGTTGTGTTAAACAGTAGCTTAACTTAGCACTTACACTAGAGTAAAATGTAACTGATATATAACATTTTGTTTTCTGCTTTTACGAAATGTATAGGTTTCTTCAATGTATCTCCAGTTCGTAAATTTTAAATATTATTTCGTCCAAAGGTTAGAATCACTATTTAAAAAATAACTTTGTTACATGGATCAGGAAGTTCTTTTTTTCTAAAAGAGGTACACATTTACCGTAAATAGATATTACAAAAACTTTTACAATAAAAATGTGCAATATTTCCTTTTTACCATTTTCCAAAACATCAAAAACTCACCGCTAAATCATTTTAATTTCAGGCCTGGTCGTATCCTTCATACGAGTTCGCATACAAAGTGTCGGACCCACACACCGGCGATCACAAGGGCCAGTACGAGACCAGGCATGGCGACGAAGTCAAGGGAGAGTACTGGCTGATCGAACCCGACGGCAACAAACGTACCGTCAAGTACCATGCTGACGACAAATCTGGGTAAAAATTTGTTAACCTTGGTATAGTAGTTTTCACAATAGTTTAAACCGCAACCCATTGGAATAACCGTCAAAAATACATTTGCCGTATAAAAGTTGATCAATAAATTGATATATATTGATAATGACTTAGTTTTGTCAAATTCTAGCGATCTCTATTCGCATTATTACTAGCATTTTCTATACTAAGTATTAGTTCGACCACAGAACGCAAAATTAAAGAAAAAGTTTATATGGGTTACACACCCATATACCAAATACATAATAGTGTGTTTGTAACGACAATATTCTGCGGTCTCAGTCTTCTATATAAACTTTAAGTATGCGAAATTCCACACTCCTCCACTCTGTCATTTCTACAGATTTTCCAGCAATTTTACAGCAAATAAAAAAAACACCGAAAGATAAACAACTTAAATGGCAGTCCAGCAGCGTAGATTCTATTATACGAAGAAACAGTTATAGAAATATGATTAATCTTATTTTTCTTTATAAAAACTTACTATTAGCAAAATTTTTTAAACAAAGAATACCGCATTTTAAAGTATTCGAAATATTCATGAAATTTTAATGATTGTAATATTCCTTATAGATTCCATGCTGAAGTGCACAACTCTCACCCGCGCCACCACGTGCACCACGAACAAAAAGAAGAGCGCCGTGAGGAACGTCGTGAGGAACACCGTGAGGAACGTCGTGAAGAACGTCATGAGGAACGTCGTGAGGAACGTCGTGAGGAACACCGTGAAGAACGTCGTGAAGAGTATCCTGTTCATCACGCTATCAAGATCGAAAACATTGTCCATCATCCGATGCACAAACCAATGCATCACCATGAGAAACAAATCCATCACGAGATGCCAATTCACCACGAAAAGCAGATTCATCACGAGAGGCCAATGCATCACGAGAGACCAATGCACCACGAGAGACCAATGCACCACGAGAGACCAATGCACCACGAGAGACCAATGCATTACGAGTGGCCAATACACCACGACAGACCAATGCACCATGAAAGGCCAATGCATCATGAAATCCACCACATGGAAGAACACAAGCCACTTCACATCAAGCCCTATATCCCCAAACCAGTTCACCACGAGGAACATCACCGACCAATCCTCCCCATCTACAAGCCTAAGATTGAGGAATACCACGGCTGGTACCCGCACCATGAGGAAGAGCATCATCGTGTTCATGAGCGTTATCATAGGGACGATAAACTACAAAGGGAAGAGGCTGCCAAGGAGTCTGAAAACGTGGCTGAAAACCCCGCTGAAAACGAGGCTTGAAACACAAATTACAACTACGCAAATCCGAAGACTGACTGACAACTGGAAATATCTCCGTTATAAACGTTACCTCATTATTCGTTTGTTCCATAATGTAAACTCTGTTCTTTATGTTTTTCAAATACAGCAAAGCCGGAACTGGTCACTATTGTCTTTTAATTTCACGTTCTTTAAAACTATTATACTACCAATATACAGTTACTAATATTACAATTATGCCTGACTGTCGTCTATCACTATCTGTAAGACATACAAAATAGCCAGCTATTTTAACTCAGTAGGAAGTTCTATGTCTTTAGTCAGACTTATCTGTCTTTTTGAAAGTCATAAGATTATCTCAACCATGATAAAGCTGAGGGTCTAAATGACTGAATCACTTTGACTGAAAATACTCAATTAGACCATTTCTATGACCATATCTTCAGTATATGAGTGTTTTATTGATCAAAATTAGATTTACTGGATTAATTAAAGTAAAATGGAGTCAGATATATAGTCAGTGTGGATTAGGTATGTGTAGATACAAATATTGTTTGTAGAGAACCGACGCTCAAGAATGTTAACTTTATATAAAGTGGCTGTAACATTAATAACAGGAGTTATATTTAAAAAGGCGTATAATATGTATTACGTCCTAATTTTCAAAAAACTGTTGATAAGTAACTAATTTTAATCTTGAAAGGAATACCAAGAGCTTTAAAATCAATAATTTATTAAAACCTGAGTGACTTTAAGAGGAGTATATTTATATAAGTAAATTTCTATACCATTCATGTTAGGCGTTATAGTTTTTTTGGTTACATTTCTGTTCGGAACCCGAATAAGTGTTTGCCATCAACGCATTACGAATATTTTTTATAAATTTCAACCTCACCATTAAACCTATCAAAACGGCAGACGTACTTAAATATCGAAAGCCCGCATGGACCCACATTTTTGGTGCTGTTTTTAGTCCTGGCACGCCCAAAGGAACAGTATCAAGATTTGCAAATCTTCATTTTACCAAAAACATTATGTAGAAAACTAGCCAAGTCTCGATGGAGCTTGTAGTTTATCTCTAAAAACAAAGAAATCTAGACAAAATAGTGCCAAGTACAAGGTTCCATACTGCGATTTCTTTATTATTATAGTTATTGTTTTATGATTGACTGTTTACTTGTATCAACTAACATATAATGAATGAAGGGAAGACTGAAGTATTATCCAGAGTTTTCCTTTAATTTTATTTATATGCGTATTAATTGTAGAAGGGTGGACATTCGCCTAGGAGTAGGCAGACAGTGAGAGGATAGACATGGGTCGCCTGGATTAAATAATTTCAATTGATTCAGGAATTAAAAGAAAATAAACAATATAATTTTAAAAATAACACTTCTTCCTAAAAAGTAAAAAAAACTTAATATAAGCTGAAAATGGTATGGAACCCAAAATATTAATATTATTGTGAAAACCGTGGGTCGCTCTGTACCATATTAGAGTAAGATCCCGGTGCCCCCAGACGTTACTTATTTTCTCATAAGAAATATAAATGGGATAAAGTAGTGTTAGTACGTACTTTGAGTGTGTGCATACCTGCTACCTTGGGTCAACGGCCAATTCATAGGTACCAGGTGCTAAAGGTAGACAAATACAGTACTGATTTTTCTTAAATTCTCAGTGCTGATTTTTACATATGTTTTAGATATTGTTGTTAAAACTTAATAATCATTTTTGCCAGACACTTTCCATCGGCGCTTACCCTTACCAGACGCTTTAAAGCTTCAAAAAAAAAACATATTCTTACTATATATGATACTTGGGGAACTATTTGAACACCCCTGGTCAATTGGAGGGGTCAAACATCCCCCCAGACACACATAAAGTGTCGCTATGTGTTTAAGCGCGAGGTCATTATTTTTACGCTTGAGTGTGAGAGAGATATCTATTTATGGATATCTTTCTTATACTTATTGACGTGACTTATGCCTGAGTTAGTCGAACCAGTTCCATCCAATTTACCTGAAAATAATTTACAGCTAGAAAACATTGATCCATCTTGTGAAACTAATACATTAATTGAAAGTTACGTATTGTATACGTAGGTATTGGTCAAAGCAATATTATCTGTATGTTTTGTGACCAGAAACCAAAAAGCACCGATCGAAAAGATTACCTCTACATTCGTGTGATAAAAAAGATTTCCTTTCTAAACTAGACGAAGAAAAAGAAAATCATAAGGAGTTCATTAATAAATTTGAAAATTATTCGCTTTCAAAAATTTATTATCATCATCCTTGCAAATTAGAGTTTTCTTATAAAACATCAGTAAAAAACGAAACACCCAAAAGTGATTGGCATGATCTTCGTCAGCATCATCAAACTGCTTTTGAGGAAATATCTGCTTTAATTAATGAAAATATAATAAAAAAAGGACGATGCTATTTTGTATAATTTTAAGATTTAATGAACATGAATTTTTTAAATAGTAGTATTCAATTTAACTCGATGATAAGATGTGAAAAATAGGTTAAAGAAACTTATATTTATTATTTATAAAATTTTCTCAACCCAGATCACTTTAAAATACATTGTAATCTTCAGGTTCGATTCCATTTTGTATGTAACGAATCTTTAATCTCTCTTGATTATATCGAACAGAGCAGAATTTTAGCGACACTTTATGTGTGTTTGGGGGGATGTTTGACCCCTCCAATTGGTCTGGCTGCTGACCAGGGGTGTTTTCATATAGTTCCCCAAGTATCATACATAAAAATCAAGAGTGAGAATGTAAGTAAGAATATGTTTCTTTTTTTTAAGCTTTAAAGGCAATAATGATTATGAATTTTTAACAACAATATCTGAAACATATGTAAAAATCAGCACTGAGAATTTAAGAAAAATCAGTACTGTATTTGTCTACCTTTAGCACCTGGTACCTATGAATTGGCCGTCGACCCAAGGTAGCAGGTATGCACACACTCAAAGTACGTACTAACACTACTTTATCCCATTTATATTCCTTATGAGAAAATAAGTAACGTCTGGGGGCACCGGGATCTTGGACTATATTTTCAGAAACAATCTTAATAATAATCCCCTTCAAATTGGCAATTGTCTATTGAGTTGCATATCGAAGAGTTACCGATAAGAAGAGATAAGGGTAATAAATAGTCATAATATCTTTGCAGTATTTATCTATACCATGATAAATGAAAAAGCTTTGATTTAAATATTAGAGACATTTATTTCAAGGACGTGTAGTGCCCGTTAAGATTGTCACTACCCCCATTTACCCACGGGTGTCGTAAGAGGCGACTAAGGGTATGGGGTTTTTTTAAGTGGATTTTAAGCGAAGCGGTTGGCGACCCATCACTAGTGATACTTTATTTCTAATATCTTGTCCGCTCTCAACTTCCATATGTGGCTGGGGAGTTTCTAGCTATGAAGCTCTGGCTACCCCTTTTTGGGATTTATGGCCGTGAGTACATGTATGTATGTTTTTTTTATATACTCAGTTATTACACCTACATTTAATCATAATAATAATAATGATGATGATCTCTCATCGAATGAATCATCCGAGATCGTCGGTTATGAGATTGTATATACCACGGCATTGTGATGGTCGAGGCCTCTTGAGTGCCAAAACCATGCACAACCGCGAGGTATGCAACCTCAGAAACAATTTTTTGACGATGACGGATGATAGTGTTCGGGGAGAGGTGATCGCTAGTGATAAAGGACTGACTACCTTATCGTTGACCTCACAGGATTGGCTAACCCTGGAGGTACCTGCACCTCTGATCGGGAGTCCGTATGGAAAGAGAAAAAGCTGCACGGGAGGTTTTACAAGGTACTTCACGAACTTTTCGTGGACCGTAAAGCCTCCCTGCATTGGCTGCGTTTCGGGGACCTCTTTGGGGAAACCGAAGGTTTTGTCTGTGCAATACAAGACCAGGTTATCAAGACGCGGAACTATCGGAAATACATCCTAAAGGACGGTACCACAGACGTTTGCCGAGCATGTGGCCGTCCCGGAGAGTCACTTAGGCATGTTATTTCCGGTTGTTCGGCTCTTGCTAACACTGAGTACTTGCACAGACACAACCAAGCAGCCAAAATCCTACATCAGGAGCTCGCTCTGAAATACGGACTCTTGCAACAGAGGCTGCCGTACTACAAGTATCTGCCGGAGCCAATCCTAGAAAACGACCGTGTCAAAATCTATTGGGACCGATCCGTTATCACGGACAGGACTATCCTTGCGAATAGGCCTGATATTGTGGTATGGGATCGGTCGCAGTCGAGGGTGTTTCTAGTGGATGTCACTATCCCTCATGACGAGGGTCTCGTGAAAGCCGAAACCGAGAAGCGTCGCAAGCATCTCGATCTTGCTCACGAGATCACCGACATGTGGGGTGTGACTTCGACAGAAATAATCCCAATTGTTTTGTCCGCGAACGGGTTAATTCCGACCAGCCTCGTGACCAATTTGAGGCGGTTGGATTTCTGTGGCGTGTCGGTTCCAGCACAAATGCAGAAGGCGGTGCTGCTCGATACGGCTCGCATCGTCCGTCGGTTCTTGAACCTGACTCCCTGACCCCGACCGACTGTGCTCTTGTCGGGGAGTACCGCCTCTCCCATTTAAAATTTACATTTTCTTTTTCGGCCATGGGAGAGAGGAAAAACTAAAAAACATTTCCAAAATAATAATAATAAAAGTATTTATTTGTCTCTTTTACACACATGACATGAAATAATGACAATGAATATTTACATAAGACAAAAAAGTTCGGAGCTCGGTCTATCCACAGCAAGTATAGTATAAGATAGCTTCGATTTTCAGCTCCGACCTACTATATCTACTAAAAAAACTTAAATCTAACTAGCACACATACAATATGTGTGAAAACACATTGTATAAACAAATTAAATATTCATATCTAAAATATATAACAAAAACATAACAGCTAGCGAATATGAACAGTTTTACTATAACTCAATAAAGGGTATAAAACAAATAAATGAACATAATATACATATTTATAATAAGCAATTAAAAATAAAATATGAAATATGAGGGAGAACTTCTATCAATAGTATAATATTCATGTATATAAATAAGTAAGAAAAATAATATATAATAATATATAAACTAATTCATTACTCATACAAGAAAATACTTACATAAAGTGCGTAAAATATGATATGATACTTACTCATTACTCTCTGACTAAAGCTAATGAATTAAAGTAAAGAAGAGATAGGTATATAACGCTGATATGGAGAGTATTTTTAGTGGAAAACGACCACGCAAGTATGTTAATTACTTATGAAATTGCAAAAACATTAATGTCAGGCGTTATATTCATAAAGGCTTATAATTATATTTTCCTCTTAATTTTTAAAAGGAGTTAGGGAGTTTTGAATTCCAATCAAAAAGAGGTAACAAAAGCTCAAACTAATCAGTAATTGTTCCATCCTGTAAGACGTTAAGAAGAAAATATATATTATAGAGGTAAATTTCTTAAACATTCATGCTAGGCATCATATTTTTTTGTAAAATCTCAGTTTGGAAAAAAGTCAATAAACCTATCAAAACCAGACTAATTTCAACTGCCAAATTAAACTACCAATGTGCTCTAGATCGAGCAGCTCTAGACTAAAAGGATTAGAACTCGCTGCTCAAAATAAAACCTTAAAAAAAACTTTTTTGTTCCAATTTAAAACAAAAAAAAGAAAGAAAAGCCATTTTTATTTAGGAATATAATTTTTGTGACTTAAAGATTTTAGAAGGTGGTTTTTCTGTCAAGTAGAGGCCATTTTATTTATTAACGAGATGTTTGAAAAGCTATTCTAACTTTCTGTCTTTTTATTCCATTGAATTTCACCATCCTCCCTATTTCCTCTCAGTCTTAAAAACAAGAGTAAAATACCTTCATAAAATATATGTTAGACTAGCTGTGCCCGCGACTTCGTTCGCGTGATTGTCGAGAACAAAAAAACGACGTTTAGTTAAGAGTATATCACCTTTTTAAATAAAATAAAGAACCAATGAAATCTAATGCGGACACTTATTGTGATGTAGGAACTATTGAGTATTTCATAATGATATTTAATTAATTACAGTAGCCATTATCCAGTTGAAATAATAAAAGGTCGTAACTGTGTGTATCTCATTTGAATTAGTGTATATTTAGATACAGTTACAGGGTTAGTTAGCCAAAGATTATGGATCGCTACCTTGTACGATCCTAGCAGCGCTGCATAATGCATCAATATATTTATAAAGCACTTTTGTGTTTAACACTTCGGAATTTGGCATATAGATCATATATCAATCCCGCCCGATTTCGGCCACAGCAACTTCTGGTATCCGGCTATTAAGAGTGTGTTCATGTGCTCTCATGTGACTGACATAGCCAATCTTTCCGACAAATGTTCTATGACGTATGTTGAAAAATCAGTAACCCTCCAATATATAGGTAGTTATTATTGACTAGTGGATCGTCCCAGCTTCGCACGGGTAGCGTTGTTTTTTTAAATATCTGAGGTTTCTTTCTTCAGTCACTGCTCAAGCACTGTGAAATTCAGCGTAATGTTTTCAATTTATTAAATTTATAGCACTCCCTTAACAGTGTAGTTTGGTGATTTTGAATGCGCTTTAATGAACGGTTCAGTATTTCCGTTTAATAGCAAATTTTGGAATAAAACGCCATGAAGTATTTATAACAATCTAAAAAATAGTCAATACGTTATGAAGGATGCAACTACTGGCGCCATCTAGTATGTTATATTATGTAAATTAGTAAAGATTTGGTTTCGATCACGGGCGCGATGGCTTATTTTATGTATAATTTCGGTGTTTGTCTACCGATTTCTATGATTCTTTTTTTATTGAATAGGTAATAATGTTACCTTTTTTAAATTAGGGATGAGTGAGAGGTTTACAAACGTAAGAGTAAACAAATATAATCAGGATGTTCCGAACTGCTAAGCTATCAGGAATTACACGTGTTATTGTGAGTCAACCATAAAAGATAGACATATACTGTTGAGGATTTTTTTTAGATAATTTTATGAAGAATATTTCCGCCACACATGATTTCTATGTAAGTTTAACCATTAAGGCTGCACACGCGACGGAAGCTTAAAAAATTTAGTAACTTCTCCCGTTTTCCCCAAATTTCCCAAAATTCCCCTTTACTTCTCTGCTGGAAAGTATACAAAAACCTGCGCAGGAGTATGAAGAATAATTGTACCAAGTTTCGTTAAAATCCGTCGAGTAGTTTTTGTTTCCATAAGGAACATACAAACCGACAGACAGACAGACAGACAGACAGACAGACAGACAGACAGACAGACAGACAGACAAAAATTTTACTGATTGCATTTTTGGCATCAGTATCGCTCCCTAATCACCACCTGATAGTTATTTTGAAAATATATTTCATGTACAGAATTGACCTCTCTACAGATTTATTATAAGTATAGATGGCCGCAGGTGGTTGGGCCTTGAGCTCATCACTCTTTGCTTCGAGCTCATCACGCCTTTTCATTCCGAAAAGAAATATTAACCGGTTGACAGGAAGAAGGTGAAATTTGGATTACTAAATTTCACTCAAGAAAGAACAAAACAAACGGGGTAAGCTAAATAAAACCGCTCAAAAAAGGTACTTTACTATTAGTAGGGTTTACGGTTGTTGGTTGTACTATGATAATACATTGAATTAAATCGATTTATCAGTGGCATAATATGCACTGTAATAGCTGTGTAGTGTCGGCTTAGAATAGCACTACCCCATTTCTTCCGGTGGATGTTCGTAAGAGGCGACTAACGGTATTGGGTGTTTTTAAGGGATTTTTGGGCGATGCGGTTGGAGACCCATCACCAACAACCTTTATTTGACCATTTTTTCCCCACTCAATTTTCCAAAAGTGGCTGAGGAATTTCTAATTCCTTAGCTCTGGCTACCCCTTCTAGGGATTTATAGTCGTGAGTATATGTATGTATAATATGCAAATATAACTAAATTAAGGTTAGTCACTAAGGTCACTACATCATTTTAGTGTTTAAAAAAGTAGAACTTAAAAGATGTCTTATGTTTCTGGTGTTTAATACATACATACATACATATTCTCACGCCGTTAGTTCCCATTGGGGTAGGCAGAGACT
Source organism: Bedellia somnulentella (assembly GCA_963576735.1). Taxonomy (NCBI): domain Eukaryota; kingdom Metazoa; phylum Arthropoda; class Insecta; order Lepidoptera; family Bedelliidae; genus Bedellia; species Bedellia somnulentella. The sequence continues at coordinate 13,484,374 of OY755176.1, read as the reverse complement.
ATCGATCGCCACTTTGTACTTTACACTTTTTTTATCTCCAATGTGGAAGGTAATGTTAGTAGAGGACGACCTCGGAGGACACATTTGGATCAAATAGAAAACGTGCTCAAAAAGGCAGGTGTCCGCAGTATGAAGAATAAAAGAGCATGTATGAAAAGATTGATGGATGTAAACGAAGCCAGAGAGGTTTGGTGTTAAATGTAGACCAAAATTCAGTTTTTTATTATAAACGTTCACGAAAACTGGTTGTGAAGTGACGTGCATTTGAAGAATGGCTAAGAATTTCAAAATTCTGCTCACCAAATTGGATTTATTAATAGGCAGACTATTCACATAATATATTAATATTAATAAGCCTAATTTAAGAAATTAAGTAAAGATAATATTTAAAAGCATTTTAGTTATTTTCATAGTCGGCGAATTCACTTGACATTGGCAGCTTGTATTAATTTCGTCTTGCTTGTTTCCTGTAGCTTCTATTACTTTAACCGACTTTAAAATAAGGGGTTAAAGGGGCTAAAAAAACGCAAATTTTATTTTTGCTTTATTTTATTTTGATTCTTTATTTTATTTTTGCACAACGCCATCTATCGGACTTTGGATTCCAACTATCAACATTAGTTCTATATTTAGACTTAAGATGTCGTTGCAAGTACTATACTGAATTGCGTAACGTAATATTTTTCTTCTTGAACTCACAAAATTAATCATATCTTTTGATAGAGTGAACCGATTTCGAAGAAACCAAAACTAAGTTATACCTGAAGTTACGTATAATTTTTGTATGTAAACATTTTCAGCATTGAATTCGTAGATTTTACGTGGTTTGGTTACAAACAAAGATATAAACAGACAAACAGACAAACAGACAAAAATTGAAAAAATGATGGAAATGGGTTCTGTTACTTATCTGTTCACACGCTGTCTTTTTTTTTTCAATTTCTTCAATGTACAAAAATGACTTTTCTACAGATTTATTCTATGTATAGATAGATAGTTATAGTTAAGGCGGTATAAATACCAACAAGTTTTTCGTTCAGGCCCTTACTCATTTTTTTCGCAGTGTGGTTTATGAGACATCGCTGTCTTACAGAACCAACATTTTATGCCAACTACTAAATTATTACTGTTACATAAGTGTAACAAATAGTATAATACGAACAAGACGGTACCGTCCGATATGCCGACCCTCTATACCGTGAATGCACTGGCGATGCTAAACGTGGACACTCTGAACATCACGTTAAAAGATGTCACGTAATAAACAAAAATATCTGTAATTCCACCACCCTTTCTTCAATGAGATATGCTTCGAATAACTTTAAGAATATTAAATTCCCTAAGCCACTTTTAGAAGTTGAGTGGGAAACATATTGTAAAATGAAGGTTTTTGGTGATGGTCTCCCACCGCATCGCCTAAAAATACCCTCAGACGCTTCTGATGAACATCCATGAAAAGAAATGGGATACTGCAACTCTAAGCCGACACTACATAGCATATTTTCTTTTGTTTTACATACATATACTCACGGCCATAAATCCCAAGAAGGTCTAGCCAGAGCTTCAGACCTAGAAACTCCTCAGCCACATTTGTTATATTTATTTTGTTATGTGTGCTTATATAATGAAAATTATATTAAACACTACAGTGTACTTTACTGAAACATGAAGGAGGAGGAGGCGAAGGCGGGTCAAGGCAATTATAGTGATATCGTAATGTTTAATTAAGCGTTAAGTTTGTATTATCCTAAATGAAGTTTTGTAATTTATTCCAAATATGAATCGGTATTCCACCAATTACATAATTATAGACATCAATTTAAAACTATTAAATACATATTGATAGAACAGTTCTCAGTGTAGCAGCAAACATGGCTCATGTAAGTACACTTTATTATTGAAACATATTTTTTACACATGAAAGATATTTTGTGAGATTCTTCAGATTGTCTTCTTCTAGCTAATATAATATAAAAGTGATGTTACTGTTTAGCAATTACTGGATTTAATAAGGAGTTGTTGTTGTAGATTAATTGACAAATTTGAGAGCACGCCCAACAGACTATGCACATATGCAAATTGCTTTCTAATGAGGATCAAATGAGCAAAAAAAATGTGAAGGATAATCAGCGCACAACCGCAAACAGCGACTAATGAAAATTCAAACTGAAGCGTGCCTATTGACAACAGTTAATTTTTACATCCTAACTGTATTCTAACTATCATCTCTATCATTACATTCATCTTTCAATTTTAGATTAACCAATTTATATCTATTTCAACATAACATAACATAAACATTCACGCCGTTTTATCCCCGAAGGGGTTGGCAGAGGTACCAATACTCCTGAACTCACATGGCAAGCGCCATCTAGTTTCCAGAGAAGGTACCCACGTTTTGCTTAGACAGTGTACTCACGTGATAGGGGGCAGGCCTATCGCCGTTTTGTACGAATACACTGTCACATGACTAGGTACAACTCAGCCATGTGGGTTTCCTCACGATGTTTTCCCTCACCGTTAGCAACCATGATAAATTAACCACACATATGACTTTAGAAAAGACAAATTGGTGTAGGCCCGTCCCAGGATTGGAACTCACGCCCTTCTGTTTTCGGGCGGGTGTTCTACCCACTGGACTATCATGTCGCTATGTCTATTTCAAAATTGATGAAGATCTTACAATATTCCTACAACGACGAAGGTGTAATTAGAGTACCGAATAAAACAATCAAATGTTAATTTCAGTAACAAAGAACGGAAGTGGATGTTCATTGTTCATCGATAAATTACCATTTAATATTCTGCATACGTTTCTATGTTTTCAGTTTTTTTATTATTTGACACGTGTTTATTGCATTATATGATAGGATCGTAGATGAAACTGAATGCAGATTTAGCAGAATAGGGGGAAATTAATTCATTTCACTCTGTATTAAATGGAAGCATACGTAGTCTAAATATACGAAATCGTTATCATATTAATCACAATTCAATGTATACAAAACAAACAAAGTTAAAGTGTGCAAGGTATGATATTGTAACAGTAACTAGGCTTACCCTAAGTTGCCTCAAACGAAATCTACGGGAAATATTGGTCGGTGCTAAAATGCAGCTTGCTTCGTACTAATCTAATAATCCAAATACTTTCTCAACTACAGAGGGTGTTTCTGTTCGTTGCGTTGTTGAGTGTTGCTCTGGCGGCTCCTGAACCAAGTCGGTTGAGCTACAATGACGAGCTGGGCCTAGAAGAGCGTCGGCACAACCAGGAACCGGAGCACAGCTTGGTTCCCTGGGTACATCCGGAAGAAGGACTTAAACAGCATGTAAGCAGATTAGTTATTTAACTCTACGTTTGTCTATTATTTTTGTGAAAGCTTGAAAATAGTTTGATTTAAGTCCGGTAACTTATTTTTCTTGTACATAATTTTTGTTTTATGACAAAGAAGTTTAACCAAAAAGGTTTTAATTCTTATACAAATAAGAAAATATAAGCGAAATTTCACAATTACGTAATGTCAATCCGTAATGACGGACAAAAGTTAACTTTTCCTAAGTTGAACAATTAGCGCGCGTTTATGTCTGAATTCGGTGCAATAAAAGTAACCTACCTAGAATCACGGCTTCAAACACATAAAAGGGGCAGCCCGAACCTCCATATCTGGGGGCACGGAAGTGCCCCCGCCAAGTCGAGCCAAGCGAAGCGAACGGGCACTACCTACCTTTTCTCGAAGCGCTTCGTCGTTTTTTTGGACCCTCATGACTTGGGTTTGGATTATGCTAGATCAACAAAGTTTTAGGGATATATTGTCAATCACTTATTGAACATATAAAGTTTTAATTACATTCACTTTTATACTTCCGATTTTATTTATATCTAAAAAACGCTGATTTCGTCACTGACTCATTGATGATCATTAAATTCTAAGGGTATTTCCTAATGTCCTAGAAAGCTGAAATTTTGTATGTAAGCTAGTATTAGCACACAAACAACAAAAAAATTATATAACTTGTAATTTTCATCCCCCAACCCCTTAAACTGGGGGGTTGGGAGTTTGTATGAGACCTGTAATTTTAAATTTTGACGCTAGAGGTCTAATCTAATTTAAAACTTGATGCCCCCAGATATAATATGCATAGGTACTCCTTGTTAAACCAGCAAGCTACAGGTTTTGTGAACAAATGTTTACGACGAATTCTAGGAATCTTCCGGCTGCGAACCATAACTAACGTAAGGCTGTGGGAGTTGACACACCCATCGAAAATTAGATCCTAATGAGGAAATGGCGTTGGATTGGACATGTACTGAGAAGACCAGACACTCATCTATCCAAACAAGGGTTAAAGTGGCAAGCGTATGGCAAAAGAAGGCCGGGTTGCTCCCGTACCACCTGGAGGCGTTTAGTTGGAAAAGAGGCTGCATCAACTGAACTCAGCTGGAAGGACCTGGAAGCTGCCGCACAAAATCGAGAAAAGTGGAGATCTCTTCTTCGGGCCTTATGTCCCTGATAAGGGATAACAGGACTACATGATGATGATGACTCCTTGTTAAAAAAAATATTGTTACAAACAACTTACAAAAAGAAATGAAATCCCACCAAAAACATTTTCATGTAAAATGTTGCCAAGTCGTGCCCATATGACTCGCACTGTCAAAAAGTTATCAGATCTCATGGCCGTTCGTTACTACAAGAACTATTGTATAAAACAAAAGTAATGAACAGTGAATTAATTTTTCACCAAACCAAGCCACATATTTTGGTGTAGAGTGTATATACTAAGGTGTAGAGTTTGTAAAGTTAGGCCTTGTAGAGTTAGGGCGTGTAGTGTTAGAAGCTTGGCTCTTCATGAGATCTAATAACTTTTTGACAGTGCGAGTCATATGGGCTCGACTTGGCAACATTTTACATGAAAATGTTTTTGGTGGGATTATCATTTCCTCAGCCTCTTTAGGAAGTTGTTCAGGGAGAACACAATAAAAATAAAGTATCGTTGGTGATTGGACTCACAAAACAATCCACATAGCTTAATAATCACTAAGGTCCCATACCTTTAACGCGTCATATGACACCTGTACAATTCTGAGCAAGTCTATGTTTTGTAATAAGTTTAAAATTAAATGAAATATCAATTATTTAAACAATATTCTAATGTTATATTGTTGTTTCTAGGGACATTCATCTCTGTCACCCGAGGAGAAAAAGTAAGTTTGTGATTTAAAATACCTTTAAGATAATATTACGTGTATTATTAAAAAAATGCATGATCTCTACTGTGAAAACATCACTATGGTAAACTTATCTTTTTGAAGTACTTTAAATTATATATCGATGTGTTATACCGGCTAATATAGTCTTAGGATAGACTTGTTTTTCCTAGGCCAAACTATTAGCTGAGAGTTAACCGGTAAAGACTAATAAATAAGGAATAAATAAAGGAAAGAAAAATTTCGACACAGGCGGGATTCGAACCCGCGACCTCGGTAAAGACTAGGCTGAAATGGTTCTTACTAAATTAGTTCAACCTAGTTAGAACCGGTTATATAAAGATGATTAAAAAAATAAAAGAGATACATAAATATACTCACGGCAATCAATCCTAAAAATGGATAGCCAGAGCTTTAGACATATAAAATGCTTCTGCCACTTTTGGGACTTGAGTGAAGAAAAGATTGAAAATGTTGGTGATGGGTCTCCAGCCGCATGGCTCGACAAGCACTTAAAAAACCCCAATTCTCTTTATATTACAAAATTAAAAAGTTCATTAATAATGTTTAATAATTAAATATTTTTTCAGGATCGTCCAGTTCACTGAAGGTCCAGTTTACTATCAGCCCTACAAAGTTCTCGACTATAGATTCCTGAAGAAAGGCAGAGACTACGTTCGAGGTCTCGGTGGTTTAGTTATTATCCTGCCGAAAGACAGCAAGGAACCTGATCAGAAATCCTTTGATGCACTTCTAGAACATATCAAACAGTCGTATGAATCTAGACCGGACAATTATCAAAATCGTGAATACTACGAGCAAAGACTTAACAAGGAACTCCTTCGGCACCGAGAGGAATCGCAGGAACCCAAAATGAGACCGGAATATAAGCATCAAGAAAAAATACAGGTACACAGAGAAAAGCCTAAGGTTTACCGAGGTGAGCATCCTTACAGCAGCGCTGCAGAGAGACTACGTCAGATTGAGTACAAGAAACCAGAGAGAGTAGTACCATATGTTCAACAACATGAGATGAAAAAACATGAAGGCATAAGAGAAGGTCTCCAACGTGAACATCGAGTAGAGGAGGATATGTACGAGATCACAAAGTCGGTGTATGAACTTCCCCAACAGTATCAGGAACGTTCGCACGGCGAGGAACCCCAAATGCAATACTATCGAATGCCACGTGAGAGTGCGCCAGAGAAAAACCTTGAACAGCGATCTGAATGAACTTAATTCTTCAATAAATAACTCTTATATTATAAACATTCACCCATAAAATAGGTAGTATGTTTATGTAAAACAAAATAGTTGTTTTCTTTTTCATTTGTTTAAATTTAATTTAATGATTTTCCTTATTTACTGTATTTAAGTTACTTCTGTTTTTGTATATTAAATAAAATAAAACAAACATATTCTTTTGTAAAGCATTTATTTGTTCATCTTTCTCATAATAGATTTTTGCAGTTTTTCTGGGTAGATAGATCACGTATGTTAATGTTGGCGTAAACGTTTCGAGTAAATAGAAGTACTAGTAAGCTTATAGTACTTCCTTTTCGTTTATAAAGAAGAACGGCATGTATGGAAAGGTTGATGAATGTACACGAAGCTCCAGAGGTTTCCAGGACCGTAGGAAATAGCGATTGATAGCCTCTGCCTACCCCAATGGGAACTAATATCGTGGGCATATGTATTTATATATAATCGTTCTAGTAACAACAAAAATATGAGAAAGCAAGAAAATCTAAAGAGATTATGGTACTTAACAGACAAAAATAAAACCTCCTTTATTTATTTTATTTTCTTCGGCAATCTTGATAACTTAATAAATATATCTGACTTCCAAGTTTTACTAGCACTTTTCATATGTTGTTATTCTGTTAGTTATAGAATAAAGATTCTAGTACACTGCCATAAATTTAAATATTTTTTTAGAGCATAACAAAAATAAACAAAATAGATCCTTAAAAAACCGGATTAACTGGCTGATTATTTCAAAGTGTTGTGAAACTTAAGTGACAATGGGCACAAACCCTACGGCCTTAGGCCCCGAAGGTTGTAAAGTGGCGGCTTGGCTTACTGGACGATGTGGGTGTCCACAAAGAGATGAAATTTCTTTTTGGTGAAGGCGGTGGAAGCCGATGGAAGAAAGCAGTGCAGGACCAGTAACTATGATGATGAAATGAACAATTCCAAAATACACAAAGTTTACCGAGCGCGCTCTCTCAGAGATTAGAAAAAAGCAGTAGTAGCTAAATGATTCCTGCCACTATGCTTAGTCAACATTATAAGATATATTAGAAAGAAAGAAAAAATCTTTATTCAGTGCACAGGAAAATACACAACAAATAAAAAATAAAAATAAAACATAATGGTAAACAAAAACAACATAACATAAGTAAAAAAATAAAAACATAAAAAAGTGTGCAATCGTGAAAATCTTAGAAAATACTATATAAAAAAGCAGCCCTATGCAGTGAATTGGTTACTGGCTCAGCCAGCATGTTGCCACAGATGATGTCACCAACCGTGGCGCTGATTTTCAGCCAGTGCCATACAATTTGGTTCGGCCGGCGAAAGTTAACATTATATAATTCATAAAAAACAGAGGAAAAAACAGGAATCACACAATACAGAAATAAATAATTAACTAAACAAACAGAGAGACAAACATGCGTAAAAAAGTGCTTGTAAACTTAGGATAAGGTAAAATTAAAACAATTAAAAAAAAAGAACAAACAAATAAAATTATTAGATACAATAGTGGCTCGCAGTGTCAGTGAATTGAATTTGAGTCCAGTCAGTAAAACAGTCTAAGTGCTAAAAATGTTTGTTGTTATTTCTCGTCGTGTCTTTTTCGTCTAGTATAGTAGTTATTAAATATGTTTATGTATATTTTACTAACACTTTGAATAACATGAACTTGATTACTTTCTTTGCATATGTAAAAAAATATAATTAACTTAAAGCAAACCTTTAGATTTCAGATAAATTCAAACAGGAATAAATTCAAAACATTGATATTAAATATAAAAATAATAATAATAAAATTGTGTAGTGCGCATTTTGAATTACATAGTGTTTTTCCAATGGCCCCTGCACTAGGTAAAACCTGTATTGCGGGTGGCCTTTCTCGATATTTACATTGATTTCCAAATTAAAATTATAAACAATAATAATTATTAAAGAAAAACCTAACACTAAAAAAGTATACGAAATAAGCAGAACTAAGAAAATAATTAATAAAAAGCCATTTTACTTGGGTGTGGGGGGGTGAGTGTGGGGGGGCGTGTGTGTGTGTGTTTATGTGCGTGAATGAGTGATTGAGTGAAAAATGCTATTTCTGTCACTGTTGAACAATTAGGATGTCTTCTATCTTAGAATATGATAAATGAGTGCAACCATGTAGCAACAATCTCCTTAGCCTTATGATAACAAACGCTAGAGATATCCAAAATTTTATTAGTTTTATTGTAAATAAATTCTGATAGGAACAATGAAAATCTCCCAGAGAAAGCGTTATTTGAAATCACTTATATATAAACAAACTTTGAAAAATCATACATACATATACTCACGGCTATAAATCCCAAGATGGGGTAGCCAGAGCTAAGGAATTAGAGATTCCTCAGCCACTTTGGGAAAGTTAAGTGGGGAAAAGATGGTAAAATAAAGGTTGTTGGTGATGGGTCTCCAACCGCATGGCCCGAAAATCCCTTAAAGCCCCAATACCGTTAGTCCCCTCTTTCGTTCACCCACCGGAAGAATTGGGGTAGTGCTATTCTAAGCCGGCACTACACGGCAAAAATCATACTTAGGTATTTTATTAATGTTCAACAAGACAACAGACAGTCCCATTTTGGTTTATGTGTATAATAGTAGATGTATAGATTATTTGGAGTATTGAACAAAAAACCAATAAATAAAAATTAATTATACATTAAAAAATTAGTTACGCTAAAAAAGAAAGTGCTTACAGAGCAAAATCCACAGAATAGAAATAAAGAAATCAAATGGTTTGCCAAAACACTCCATTTAAAAAAAAAGAATATGTATACGCTTTATTTCTAACACAAAAAAAAATAAAACTATAAAAATACTGTGAGGTCATAACTAAATTTCTCCATTAAAATATCTCCAAGACGCAAAATGTTAACTGTTACAGACGATAAATTACACGTGTTACACTCACAAAAAAAAACCATTATTAATAGTGCGTTATTATATTGTGATCTAATATTTATGTCCATGATCAAAAGATCTTTTAATTCAAATTAGTTCCTAAATAATAACATAGATGTCACTGTCGTCAATAATTGTACATCGCGGTATGAATTCTTTTTTAACGTTGTATATAATGCTCGCTTCATTATATTTTAGTAACTCTGGTTTCCCTTCATAACGTATAAATCTTTCGCCTTTTACTAAAGATTTCCGTGGAGGGGAACACTCAAATGAGTCTTAGGGCCGGCGCTGACTGCCGGCATGGCATGGCAAAGGATTTCGGTACAGATATAGCATTTTTAATCTTATTACCATGCAAATAGAATTCATTTTGACACAACGATGCCGACGTTCTGTCCTACCGCGGCCTCCCTCGGCATCGTTGTGTCAAATGAAGTAAAATGAATTCTATACTCATGGTAATAAGATTAAAAATGCTATATCTGTACCGAAATCCTTTGCCATGCCATGCCGGCAGTCAGCGCTGGCCCTTACTCAATTTTTTCTAGTCTCACTTCGGTGAGACTTATATTATCCTAAATTAGTTTAACCTCATTGACACAGGTAATTAACAAAAGCAAAATTGTAAGAGAGAGCGAGGTGAAAACGCAAAAAAAATACGTATTTCTTTCTTTTATTCCATTGATAATTTGAAGAAATGTTAACTAGACATGGCCAATCTAGATCATTTTAATGATCAAGATATAATAGATCTTTTGATCTAACTGATATATATCGCTCTTTTATATCTTTAGATCTAATTGAAATGTATCAGGAAGCATTGTTTCACATATAATTATTAGTGAAGTACGATTGACTAAAACAGTTAAAAATAAGTGTCAGATTGAGTTAATTTTTATTGGTTGATTATAAACTAGAGAGTTTGTAGTAGAAAAATAGTGAATTTGGAAATTAATGCGTTATTGTTATTTGCTAAAATTATAATATAATCGTTATTGCTAAAACAGTTATATTGCTCACACCCACAATAATAGTACATCATAAATGCACGCCTTTTTCTAAAGAATCGGTCTGTCATATACTTTCTCTTTCTAATCAAAGCAATAGAGAAATACTGTGTCCTTATAGCTCTGCACGACATCCAACGAAGCGGCCTGATCATTCACGAATGAAAGACAAGAATGATCTAGTTCAGATATACGACATCCAACGACTGTGCACGAGTGGTGCACGATCTCTCCCGAACGAAAGACAAGAATGATCTAGTTGGATATAAAGATCTACTCGGACGGGCACTGATATAAGAGAGATAGATTGATTCGTTGTCGATATATATCATTGGATTATATCACTCCTTATCAACCCATGTCTAATGTTAACTGTATGGTGTATGCAGGACCTGTAGTCTGTCTGACCAGTATAGCATATTAAATCTATGGTCTGACCTGACCTGTATTACAGGTTACGGTATACGGCAAAAAGAATTCAAGACTGTTGGCTGGGATTTAATGTGGGTTCTAAATTAATATTTTTGGAGCGAAGCTCCATTTACCCCCGACTTTTGTATTTCGTTGTGATCGTTCTCCTCCCAAACGGCTCAACTCAGAACCCTGAAATTTTGCACGTTGGTCAAGGAACATGTCTAGATGGTTTATGTACATTTTGATAAAAATCGGAAGTACCACGGAGGAATAATCACTATTAAAATTTCAATGTTAGTCTATGGAAAAATTACGTAAACAATGTCAGCGCGTGAAAATAGAATTTTTTCGTATTCGATCGTCCCAAAGTCACGTCCGTTTGCGCTCCGACACTTGGTGATTTTTCGAATTTTTGAACGCTAATACTGGAGTTCCAAATCATGTTTTCCAAAAAAATTTTGAACGAAAAATTTCTTGATCTACTCTTTTAACAAGTCTCGAATCCATGTCTCTGCTTGAATTCGCCTTTACTTTCAATGTATGTCGTGGTCGATTGGTTAGATCTCGAAAACAACGAGTACTACAGATCATTTCAAAGGTATCAAAAGATGTTTCACCCGAAGATGATGAAATCTACTACAAAGTTTTTACATTGACACAAGTTATGTGGCAAACTGGTTCAGATCAAGAAATGATCAAGGAAACTCTCCTCAACTTGGCTTCCGGTAATATAACTTAGGCAGACTAAGCTTTCTTAGCTTCACGATTCAAGAAAAACGTCAAGAACGTTTCGGACTTCGAGAGTTGTTTACGAAATATGGCTAAAAAAGACGACATCTCAGTATACAACAATGATAAACTGACACACCAGTTGCAGTCATCAAAGCGAAGAACAATAACGCTACTGCAAGTTAAGCATCTGCCGATGAAGCACAAGGCTTGCAACTAATCCTCCATCTTAGTGACAACTGTCGGGTAATGTTGAATCAAAATCTTTGGACCAGTCAAGGATTATATAACGGAACGCTGGGAACAGTAGTCGATGTCGTTTACGCACCAAATAGCGATCGCAACCCATCCAACGAAACACCTGCGTGTATTCTGGTCAAATTTGAGAATTACACTGGTCCGACACTATGCTCTGGTGCAATTCCAGTCTTACCATTCTCTGTTGGTTTCACCAAAAATGGTACTAGTTGTAACCGAAAGCAATTCCCACTCACTGTTGCGTATGCTATTACCATTCACAAGTCTCAGGGCATAAGTTTGGACCGCGCAGTGATTGATATTGGTACGTCTGTGTTCGGGTTTGGATTAACTTACGTTGCTTGCTCAAGAGTTCGCTCATATCAAGGGCTTATGCTTGATCCACCATTTCCGATTACTCGAATTTTGGCAATCAACAAACATTCAGGATTGATGGTGCGACGTGGAGAAATGGCTCGCCTCCAAAATTTAGCCGATCCATAAACGCATATATATATGTTTTTTTCAACAATAAAAATTGACAACAACTTAAGTTTTCCAAAATCAGGACTTTAACTCTTTGCAGTTTTGTATAGAATCAATCACGCGTTTAGGTAAACCAACAAGTATATTTAAAGAATAATAACAAATTGCATGTAGAATAAATCGTTCAACAATAAGTAATAATATCTGAGAATTAGGTAATTGCTCGCTTCGCTCCTTTTATTGGCATCCGACGGTCCCATGCCAACCTAGTTATATGAAGTTGAGCCCTCTACTAGATTGGCTTGTATCAAGCATGAGCTCAAAACAGTATTAAATTAACTTTGGCCACGCATAATGAAATGGACTTTTTAATAATTACATAGGTTGATCCCAATATTTTGATTAGGGTCGTCAGGATAAAACAATTTAAGTTGGTTCTGTACTAAAAAGTGAAAGCTAAATATAGTTTAAAAAATGAAAAACACGCTTTCGAAGCACTTCTTACTATTCACATTCCGTCTATTTTAATAATCATTATTATTAATATTGGTGCGCGCTGGTTCGAAGCGCTTGCGGTGCACTGTGCGATGGTGCGCGCCGTACATGTTCGATCGTCTGTAGGCTAGAGCGCACCGCACAGTTCGTGGTGCGCGCCGTACATGTTCGATCGTCTATTAGCACTTTTACAATTTTGCTTTTGTTATACCAATAAACATGCTTGTCAATGAGGTTAAGCTAATTTAGGATAATATAAGTCTCACCGAAGTGAGACTAGAAAAAATTGAGTAAGACTCATTTGAGTGTTCCCCTCCACGGAAATCTTTAGTAAAAGGCGAAAGATTTATACGTTATGAAGGGAAACCAGAGTTACTAAAATATAATGAAGCGAGCATTATATACAATACAACGTTAAAAAATAATTCATACCGCGATGTACAATTATTCACGACAGTGACATCTATGTTATTATTTAGGAACTAATTTGAATTAAAAGATCTTTTGATCATGGACATAAATATTACAATATAATAAGGCACTATTAATAATGGTTTTTTTGTGAGTGTACGAGGGCGGGTCAATAGGTCCGTGACTTTTTGAATTTCTGACCTCTTTACTGAAACAGCAAAACTGCTCCTGTGAACAGGCATCTGTCAGTTGACTCCTGTCTAAGTTTTAACTTGCTGCGCCAGTTAGTTTGTGTTTGACAGCTATTTTTATCAGACTACTCACCATGGAAGTATTATTTAAACAGGAACGCGCGCTGGCGACCTAAAGTGTACTGAAAAAGGATGGCTAACTAGCTAACTGTGTCTCGTTTTAAGTAGGGTGACCATCTGTTGGTGTTTTAATAAGAGTTCCTCTAAAGGATACAAAAACACTTATATTTACATATTTTGAATGTTTTTGTTCATGAAAACCTCATGTGGGGACCTGATGCAGCCTTTGACACGGTAGCACAATTGGCAGAGCGACGGGGGCGTATACCCGAGGTCGCGGGTTCGATCCCCACCTGTGTCGAAATTTTTCTTTCCTTTATTTATTAGTTATATTTACATACATACATTATAAAAAAATATATTATAAAAACACTTATATTTACATATATACATTGTTTTTGGTAAATCAACGTTTTTTTTATACATATTTATTCTTAATTAATAGATTATAAAAGAAGGGGTAGCCAGTGCTTGGGAATTAAAATTTCCTCAGCCACTTTTTGAGCAAAACCAAATTCAAATCGTTTAATGCATTCATGTGGTAAAGCTCGAGATGATACAGGTTATTTTATTTATTCTTCCATAACATGAACCCATATTTATCACTATTAAGTGATAAAAGCTCCAAAACACTCAAACAGATGATAAATTGTGTACACCACATTTATCTTGTTTCGATGGGGATACCCGTGACAAATATTAATATCCCTTTTGCCAAACTTAACCAATTATTTATCTCCAAATCGATAGGCGACAATAATAAATAAAATAAAATACAAAAAAGGAACAGTTTATAACCTGCTTTTTATAAAATACTCCCTATAAACAAGTTTAATTTGTTTTTCTTTGAACTTAATCTCGACTGGCAACCGTGCGAGCGGGACACACTTCTCTCTCACACGGCTCTCGTTCTAGGACGTTTCTCTGCTTGACAGTCTTTAAAAGATAATTAACTTTATTGCATGGTAATAAATTGCATTTTTGTTTACCATATTTTTGTGAGTACTCTCTCCTGTTTAGTTAGTAGCTTCATGCTACTCACAAATTTGAGGAGAAAATGGAAGAGTGAATTTCGTGTGCTTATTAAGCATTATTTCTTGCGAAAAAAAACCATTACCGAGACCAAGGCTAAGCTTGATAAATACTATGAATTTCGTTGTGGCCATACAAGCACTGAAGATGCCGAACGTCCTGGACGCCCAGTTGAGGTCTCTACATCCGAAAAAAATCACGATATGGTGTTGGCCGACCGAATATTGAAAGTGCGAGAGATTGTGGAAGCTGTAGGGATCTCGCATGGCTCAATGGTTTCAATTTTGAATGATCACTTGGGCATGAGAAAGCTTTCCGCAAGATGGGTGCCGCGTTTGCTCACAGTCGACCACAAACGCAATCGTGTAACAACTTCACAGGAAGGTTTGGCGTAGTTTAATCGCAATGTGGAGAAGTTTTTGCGCCGTTTTGTAACCGTGGACGAAACATGGATCCATGACAACACACCAGAGACCAAACATACTCACGGCTGTTAATCCCTAGAAGGGGTAGCCAGTGCTAAGGAATTAGAAACTCCTCAGCCACTTTTGGAAAGTTGAGTGGGGTAAAGATGGTAAAATAAAGGTTGTTGGTGATGGGTCTCCAACCGCATCGCCCAAAAATCCCTTAAAAGCCCCCAATGCCGTTAGTCGCCTCTTACGTACACCCACCCGCAGAAATGGGGTAGTGCTATTCTAAGCCGACACTACACAGCAAAGACCAAACAACAGTCAAAACAGTGGGTTTCTAAGGGTGAATCGGCGCCAAAGAAGGCCAAGGTGGGTTTGTCAGCCAGTAAAGTTATGGCGACTGTTTTTTGGAATGCACGCGGGATAATCCACATTGACTACCTACAAAAGGAAAGAACAATCAATGAGGAATATTATGCTAACTTATTGGACCGATTCAATGACGATTTGAAAAAAAACCGACCTCATTTGGCCAAGAAAAAAGTTCTTTTCCACCAAGACAATGCAAGGGTGCACACATGTGCAGTTGCCATGGCAAAAATCCATGAATTGGGCTATGAATTGCTCCTTCATCCGCCCTATTCTCCAGATTTGGCTCCGAGCGACTACTACTTGTTCCCAAACCTGAAGAAATGGCTAGGTGGAAAAAGATTTGACTCCAATGATGAAGTCATCTCGCAAACAAAGACCTATTTTGAGGACCTCGACAAATAATTTTTTTGGAAGGGATAAAAAAATTGGAGAAGGAGGAGGATCTCGAGGGAGACTACTTTGAAAAATAAAATTATTTTTTTATAAAAAAATCTGTGTTTTATTCCAAATTAATAGGGTTCCGATTTTTTGCCCTAGGACGTTAAAAAAATATTACCAATAAAAAAAAAACATATTACACGTTAAAAGTATATTTATTACATAAAAGTGTTCACTGCATTTCAATCATATGTGCGAGTGTCCAATCATTTTTAACTTGTACTGGCTCGCTGATTTCAACTCCTTTTTCAGTGACGACGCCGATTTGATAGCGCCAGAATGAACGAGCGTCACGGTAGTATAGAACCTCCATACATTTACGTACCACGTTTCTGAAAGAAAAAGTATAACTGATTTCTGGTGATCAAATATTAGGATCGAGGTGGGTTCTTATGGTACATCAAAGTGGTTAAGAATTGAAGTAAAAAGTTAATAGTGGTGTTTTTTTTATAAAGTTTATATTATTAAAATGCGATCTTGTTCTATGGTATGTCTGTAATTAATCCAAAGCACTGTAAAATTAGAAAGAAATCTTATATTCACACGAGATAATTCTACTATGTAGTGTTGGTTTCACAGATCTGTATTTGAATAGATAACGCAAGTGTCATTTCTTGTATAGAAACCAAGCGTGCCATTATTTTTCCACCTACTGTGACGTCACATGAGCAATTTAGTGACGAATGATAAATTGACAGAAGAATGATAAATCTAGAATTATACCTGTTTTTTAATAACGCTATTTTCTCATGGTCTCATTTTTATTCTGAGCAATTCTTTTTTTTTTTTTTTTTTTTTTTTTTTTTTTTCTTTGGAAGATTAACAGACCAATACAAACAATAAAATACTAATTATGAATACACAATGCCATTTACAAATCTTCACCTATAGCAAAATAACATAATACTTACAGAACTAAAAACTAAAAAGATTTAGGTAACAATGAAATAATTATAATGTTGAGGTTAGTGTAGAAATTATTGGCCGAAATGTAAATTAGTTAATAATTTTCTTACTCTTGTAGTGCTTGTATCGAAAATATCTAAATCTACTATTGATTCATTAAATTTAGTACATGCACGTAATAGAAATGAGTTACGCCTATAATTGGTATTAGCTTTTGGGACACTTAAGACGGGTCGTTTCCTTAAGGCCTTTTGGTTGGTGCGTAAGTAAATTTTGCTAAGCAACTCGGGACAATCCACTACTCCTCTAACAATATCAAACAAGTAACATCCTACATTATTTTCCTCCACCACAACATCTTCTCGGAGAACAACGATCTAAATCAGTGAGTTAATGAGTCAGTTAGTCAGTGAGTAGTTCAGTAGCCTTTATTATTATAATAGCTTGTCCTTATTGATAACCTACCTAATTAACTAGTTTTAATAATTTGCTCTCGGAAAGTTACAAAATGATTTAAAAAAACCCCGAGTAGAAATTTTATCTACAAAAAGGAAAGCCAGTAGACGGCACTATGACAAAATATAATACAACCCAGAACTAATTCGGATTTGAAAAAAAAAACAAATAAAATAACTTGTAGAGAAGGAAAAATCTGTATCTCATAAACAGTGATAACTAGAAAGCTGAAATTTTCACAAATGACGTATTTCTGTTGCCGCTATAACAACAAATACAAGTAAAAAAAGGATTTTAAGGGGGGCCCCTTACAATAAACGTGTTTTTTTCCGTATTTGTTTGCTCAATATTAAAACGTTAATAAGTAAATACTTAAAATTTTCACAGTATATTTACTTGTATATCACCTTTCAAAATAAATAATTAAATAACAGTAAAGTAAATATCAAAGGGGCTCCCATACAAAAACGTTATTTTCTATTATAGATGTTAGTACGGAACTCTTCGTTTGTTCAATATTGGAAATGAAAAAAAACAAAGTAGTGTAACAAACTCTTCAACATTTGTTGAATATGTAGAATTATCAGAAGCAGTAACAGAATTAAATTTTCTCGTTTGTGTAATGAATGATGTCTTTACTAAGGTTTGTAAACCAGTTAAACTCTATGAAGATAATTCAGCAGCTGTAGCTATTTCTAAGTATGGAAACTTTGCAAAGAATTCTAAGCACATTGAAGTTCACTATCATTTTGTAAATTAAAATATTTAGCAGGGAAGTATACAAAATAGAGTCAGAAAATATAATTGCAGATACATTTACAAAACCTGTGGGAAATGTTAAATTCACTAACTTAAAGTATAGTTCCCTAATTGATTATAATTACTGTAGTACTTAAGAAGCTTTGAACTTATGTAAGGAGGCGTGTTCGTGTATATATGTATATTTATATTGGCAACACTGAGTGAAGGAAGGAAGTAAATAAAGACTGACACATACCACACGTTAAGAAATGTAGCTTAGAGAAAAATTTGTAACTAAAATTAAACGGTTCTTTTCTATACTAATATTATAAAGAGGAAAGGTTTGATTTTTTGTTTGTTTGTTTGTTTGAATTGAATAGGCTCCAAAACTACTGGACGGATTTGAAAAATTCTTTCACTGTTTTAATGCTACACTATTCCCGAGTGACATAGGCTATATTTTATTTTCAAAAAAATTAGGGATCCTTACGTAAACTTCAAAAATGTAACCCAAGGTGTTAAAGAAATACCAAAAAAAATCCTTACATCGCGTGCGCTGCGAAAACTATTGACAATAGAATAAAACTATGTACTAAAATTTTATAGAACACATCATTATCTAAAAAAAATGCCCCGACAGCATGTCTCTAACTATTATAGTTATCTCACAACAAGCGTCATTATATAAAATTATTTAAAAATTAAATTAAGATCCTGCTTTAGAAAAGGCTCTTTATTGGTACCTATCTAATCCTTATAAAAAACGTATATATTATTTCAGACTACTTCAATACCCTTATATTACTTTTTGAATTATTCAATTCGAACATTCCATTCGAAAGTTATCTCGAATTAAAAAAATAGATAAAACTCCGCTCGATTAGCTATGCATAGTAAGTTGTTGCAGGCCTCACGAAGGGGTACGGGAGGCTGCTTATCAAAGAGTTAAAGCAAAATTTAATTGTAGCGACTATTATCACTGGCCCAGCAGCCGGTCAATTAGCTCAAATACCGAGGATACCGATGATCCCAACTGATCTGCCAATTCCATTTAAACGGCTACAATTTCCGGTTAAAACATCTTTTGCTTTAACAATTAATAAGTTCCAAGGCCAAACCTTCAAATTAGTAGGGATTGACCTGCGAAAGAATTGTTTTACTCACGGTCAACTGTACGTTGGCCTGTCGCGGGTGGGAGCTCCTGAACATCAATTTATTTTGCTGCCCCAAAATACAACAACGTCAAATATTGTTTACAGGGAAGCTCTAACTCTATAAATTGAATGGCTTTTGATGTAATTACTCATTATGAAATATACTCATTATAACTCATTATATCTAAATATAAATACAAATAAATATAACATACATACATACATATACTCACGGCTATAAATCCCTAGAAGGGGTAGCCAGAGCTAAGGAATCAGAAATTCCTCAGCCACTTTTGGAAGTCTGCTGTGTAGTGTCGGCTTAGAATAGCACTACCCCATTTCTTCCGGTGGGCGTGTACGTAAGAGGCGACTAACGGTATTGGGGCTTTTAAGGGATTTTGGGCGATGCGGTTGGAGACCCATCACCAACAACCTTTATTTTACCATCTTTTCCCCACACAACTTCCAAAAGTGGCTGAGGAATTTCTAATTCCTTAGCTCTGGCTACCCCTTCTAGGGATTTATAGCCGTGAGTATATGTATGTATGTACTTTTGGAAGTTGTGTGGGGAAAAGATGGTGAAATAAAGGTTTGTAGCGTCAGCGTTTCTGTGTAACACGCGGCGACGTATCGTTTGGTTAGTCAGTCGTTTACCGGTAGCGTCTCGGGTGCCCGCCGACGTAATCTAAATAGGTTTAATTGATAATATACAGTGACTTAACTTTATCCTGTGTTGTTATTTATCGAACAATAATATCCCCTAAAGTGGTGACCCCAGACAAGTTGAACATTATTTGTGAGAAGTGTTATTTTGCAATAAGTAGGTAATATTTGGTGGTAAACGACTCACTTTGGCAGGCACCTCGGGTCGACGAACTTTTAAGTTGTAACTTCGGTTGCGTTGTTCGGTGAAACATGGCGGAAACTGATAAGACGGCCCCGTCAGTGGTGAAGGTGGAAGACGCAGGTTTGGCGGCGCTCTCCCTATCAGCCAGGATCCCGGAATTTTGGATGGACCAGCCGAAAGTATGGTTCATACAATTCGAGGCCATCATCGAACCACAGAAGACGAGCGACCAGGCAAAATACAACGCAGTAGTGGCTAAACTGGGTAAAGAAGCAATACAGCAGGTTACGGATATTCTTATAGAACCACCTGCGGAAAATAAGTACAATCACCTAAAAGCCAGACTGTTGCACGTATATGAGGAATCAGAAAACCGGCAGATTCAAAAACTCATCGGGGAGATGGAGCTGGGAGAACAAAAACCGACACAGCTGTTACGGCGTATGCGCGATCTGGCAAGAGGGAAGGTAAACGATGAGACCCTGAGCGTGCTATGGCAAAACCTTCTGCCGGCGTCAGTTCGTGGTGTCCTGGCCGTTACGGAGACCAACGACCTAAACAGGCTGGCCACGATCGCCGACAAGGTGCTGGAGAGCCCGAAAACGGCACACATATCGGAGATTACCCCGCAATGCAATACGTCGGGGTCTTCAGAAATTTTGGCCGAGATAGCCAAGTTAAGCGCGAGGTTATCGAGGATGGAGAGCAACGTGCGCTCGCGTCCCCGGAGTCGCGGCGGTGACGGACGTTCTAGATCGGGATCAAGGTCAGCGGTGGGCAGGCGCCGAGACGACCCCAACTGGTTGTGTTTTTACCATTTCCGATTCAGAGAGAGGGCGTCGAAGTGTGTTCAACCGTGCAGCTGGCAGAACAACACCAATCAGGGAAACTAGATAGTACGCAGTCGTCAACGGTGGGCGACTGCGCCAGTATTCAGAACCACCGTCTCAGCGTCCAGGACAAGGAAAGTGGGTTATATTTCCTCGTGGACTCTGGTGCAATAGTGTCTGTGTTACCACGTAGTAAGTGCCTTAGTAATAATGTCGCCCCACAGAAGTATGAACTATTTGCTGCTAATGGGTCGAGAATTAAGACTTACGGTTTAAAAACACTAACACTAAATCTTGGGCTAAGAAGAGCGTTTCGTTGGGCATTCATAATTTGTGACGTCAGCCAACCGATTCTGGGGGCGGATTTTTTGTATCATTTTAAGTTAACTGTAGACGTTTACGCTAGGAAGTTAGTGGATACTGTAACTAACTTGGGTGTGGCGGCAAAAGTGGTAAGCGGTCATGAGCAAGCCGTCAAAACCGTGTGTGAATCACACCCTTATTACGATATCCTAAGTAAATACCCAGAGTTAACGAAACCAATTTCTTTTAAGGAACCGTCACGTCATAATGTGTTGCACCATATAGAGACAACAGGGCCACCGGTTTATGCGCGAGTAAGGACGCTTCCGCCTGACCGCTACAAAAAGGTACGTGACGAATTTTTATTAATGCAGGAGATGGGAATCTGTCGCCCGTCTAAAAGTGCGTGGGCGAGCCCGCTTCACGTAGTCCCTAAGAAGGACGGGAAAATTCGGCCGTGTGGAGACTATCGGGCGCTGAACGCTATCACAAAACCAGATAGATACCCAATACCGCACCTAAAGGATTTTACTTACATGCTGGCTGGTAAGACGATATTTTCCCGAATCGACATAAATAGGGCTTATCATTTTATTAAGGTGGCTCCGGACGATGTAGCAAAGACAGCTATAATTACGCCGTTTGGTTTGTACGAGTTTCCGTGCATGACCTTCGGACTGCGAAACGCAGCTCAAACCTTCCAGAGGTTTATGAACAATACCGTTTTACAAGACTTATTCGCCAAGCAAGAGGTAGGTAGAGATGAGTCATCTTTCGTCTTTTGCTATATCGACGATATAATGGTCGCTAGTACGTCCAAGGAGGAACACAAACGACACCTAGAAGCAGTATTCGCGAGCTTAGAGCGGTATGCACTCACAATTAACTTAGGGAAATGTAGTTTCGGTCAGAATAAATTGGAATTTCTAGGCTACGAGGTATCGCCACAGGGCATCAAACCACTGGATGAAAAAGTACAGGCGATTGTTAATTTCCCCAAACCACATACAGTGGAACAATTAAGAAGGTTCTTGGGGATGATCAACTTTTACCGCCCGCATTTACCTAGAGCCGCACAATACCAGTCTGAACTCAGTATTTACTTTAATAACGCAAAAAAAAAAGACAAAACGGCTATTGTATGGACGGAAAAGGCTAACCATGCGTTCGAGCAGTGTAAGGTAGGGCTACAGCGTGCAGCGATACTTTCGTATCCAGAATCAGGTAAGCCCCTAGCCATTATGGCCGATGCCAGTAATAATTGTGTAGGTGGAGTTTTGCAACAGGAAATTAATGGCAAATGGGCCCCCTTAGGTTTTTTTTCGAAGAAAATGACTGAGACGCAACAGAAATACTCTACCTACGACAGGGAGTTATTAGCGGTGTATCTTTCTCTACAGCATTTCCGTAACATGTTCGAGGGACGAGAATTGATTGTTTTTACAGACCACAAACCATTAACATACGCCTTTGCTAAACAAAGTACAGAGAAAGAGACACCAAGGCGAACAAGACAATTATTGTACATCAGCGAATTTACAACGGACATAAGGTACCAGGTCGGTTCTAGTAATTACGTTGCTGATTGTTTATCGAGAATTGAAACAGTGCAATGTCCGAATGTACTCGATTTCGAAGAAGTGGCGTGCGCTCAAAAGTATGATCAACAACTCGAACAGCTCTTATCAGTAAGTAAGCCGAGCTTTGAGTTGAAGCGGATCGAGTTGCCCGGGTCAGATACAACCATACTTTGCGAGGCGACGACTGGTAAGTTGCGACCTTATCTACCGGCACAATTTAGGCGCGCGGCTTTCGATGCAATTCACAACATCAGTCATCCCGGCGTGCGTACCACCAGGAAGTTAGTTTCTGATAAGTATTTCTGGCCAAGTATGAATAAGGACTCAGGAGCGTGGGCGAAAACTTGTATGTCATGCCAAAAGTCAAAAGTCACAAGACACACTACTTCAGAGCTTGGCTCGTATCAACCGGTGGATAGGATGGAGCACGTCAACATCGATATTGTGGGACCACTACCTACAACAGCTGATGGGTATAGGTACTTACTGACAATGATTGACAGAAGGTCCGGGTGGATAGAAGCATGCCCATTAAAAGATATATGCGCAAAAACAGTAGCTAAAGCTTTCTACAGTGAGTGGATCTCGCGGTATGGTTGCACTGTAAGTATAACAAGTGACCAGGGAAGACAGTTTGAGAGCCGCCTCTTCGGGGAGCTCATGGTATTCCTAGGTATTAAAAAGAGCCGTACCACAGCTTACCATCCTCAGTGCAATGGAGCGATAGAGAGATGGCATAGGTCGCTGAAGGCTGCATTGATGGCAAGGTTAGCAGGGACCTCTTGGTTAGATGAACTACCTACAGTTTTGTTAGGTTTACGCGCCGCACCTAGAAACGACACCGGGGTGAGCGCGGCGGAGTTAACGTTCGGGCGTACTCTAGTATTACCGGGTGAGTTTTTTGATACGTCAAAGCAAGGACCGAAAGAAGATGAAGAGTACGTGCGTCAGTTGCGCGATGGAATAAGGAGCTGCAGGCTCAAGTCACAGCAGCACCGGGACACACGAACAACGTTCGTGCACCCGGATCTAGCAACTTGTAAAAAGGTATTCATTAGAAACGATGCAGTCCGCGCCCCTTTGCAGAGACCGTACACTGGCCCATACACAGTACTAGAGCGGAAAGATAAGTACTATGTTTTAAAAATTGCGAATAAACCTCACACTGTTTCCATCGACCGACTTAAGCCTGCGTATTTACTTAGCCCTGAGATATCGAACCAGTTACCACTATTGCCGCCCACGCAAAGTGAGACTGTGTCAACAAAGAATGATGTTATTTGCGAGCCTTCGGTATTAGACAATAGAACCCTAGCATTAAGGCCTATTATTAAGAAACAAGACCAGCCGGTCAAAGTCTCACGTTCCGGCAGAATTATAAAAAAACCAGTAAGATTTGCAGTATAAGCACGCACGTGGAAGCATACATTATAATGTAGATATTCTTTATTTAGTTATTGCACAATATAATTAGTAGGTCAAATAATCAATAATATAAACTGTTTTGTATTCATTGTTGTCGCATAAACTTTTGTAAAACAGCGCAATTAGTATCAGTATGGGGAAGTCTCAAAGCAAGGAAATTATTATCGCACAAAACGCGAGTGCGAGTGCCGCAGGCAATTTCGAGACCCAAGTTAAACAACTAACTATTGTGTCGTGTGTTGCTCTAGCTTTGGTGTTACTGGCGATCTTATATTTTGGGTATCAAAGGTGTAATGCAAGAACCAAAAATTGGATTGGAAAACAGATGCAAGCATACGCGGGCCAAGCTCAACCCGTGGGCACCGCTCAAGCAACAACGCCGCATAAAGTTGTATTCACGGCATAGAGTGTAACTGTTTAATTTAAACCTATACGTCGTTATTTCTCAAGTATATATGTGTAATTTAATTTAATTTTTAAAAATGTATAAATAAGGTACTCTCGTGTCTCATAATCGTGTTAAATAAATTCATGTTAGTTATAATATATTAAACATAAGTTTTATCATAATCATGCAATGTATCAGTTGGCAGGCACCACCTAGCTAGGAATTTGCTGATTGTAATAAGATACGTCAACTGTTATGTTATAATAAGTAACTTAGCGAAGGTACAGTCCAAGTTAAAATGTGGTCAATTATTTTTATTTGTCATTTATTATGTTTGTTTTTTGGGTTGTTAATTTCCAAAAATCTTAAGGGGGGCTAGTGTAGCGTCAGCGTTTCTGTGTAACACGCGGCGACGTATCGTTTGGTTAGTCAGTCGTTTACCGGTAGCGTCTCGGGTGCCCGCCGACGTAATCTAAATAGGTTTAATTGATAATATACAGTGACTTAACTTTATCCTGTGTTGTTATTTATCGAACAATAATATCCCCTAAAGGTTGTTGGTGATGGGTCACCAACCGCATCGCCCAAAAATCCCTCAAAAGCCCCAAAACCGTTAGTCGCCTGTTACGTACACCCACCGGAAGAAATGGGGTAGTGCTATTCTAAGCCGACACTACACAGCAAAAAAATATAACATAGCTTAAAACTTAAAAAAAATATATTAAAATAATAATACATGTCATAAAATAAAAAACAAAATGCTAATGATAATTCATGCCCGAGCGAAGCCGGGACGGGCTGCTAGTATTAAATAAAAACAAAGTTAAAACAAGAGTATTCCAATTAATTATTTAACAGAAACATTGTAGTAATAAAAATATTTTAGATACATGGAACATCCATCGCGAATATTATCATTTATCTGTTCCCAAAATCGATTAGAATTAGAATCGAATACAACTATATGTGTAGGTACAACACATTTTGCTTAAAATGACAGAAATGTGACAATAGCTACCGTACCATGTAGCTGATTGACAGGTGAAAATATCGTTCATTTTGATGTTCATTGCGTGTTTTAATAGACAAGCCATACTAGATAGCTTTGTAACTAAAAGCGGCAATGTATTATAAATTAAGCGATACACACTCGTTTAAAAGTTTTTCAGTGTAAAACCACAATGAACACGAAATAATTGATTTTGCAATAAAAACCACATAATGTAATAATAAAGTGACCTACCGATGAAAGGAAATCTTTCTATTAATTAGTCCCGCTTTATTTAGATAGTTTTAGCAACTCAATACGGCACAATTAGGCATTTTTTATATTTAGCTTGACATCTGTCACCGAGAACGTTCGAGCACGGACTCAATCAAATGGCGATAAACTAAGATAATTTTACTCAGTTTTTACACGCGAAGTACATGCACTTGCGGCATCTATTCAAATACATGTCTGTGGTTGGTTTACAATCAAATCCTCAATACTCTAAGTCGCCTCGTATGACACCCTCGGAAAGAAATCGGATAGAGAATATGGAATTAAATTCCACAGGCAATATAATTCACATAAGCCCTTTATATCTCTTGTACCAGTTTTCTTTTTCTTCCATCTGCTAAATATACTCAAAATCACGTTATTTTTTTTAAAGCTATTTTAAGAGAGTGAATAAATAAATAAACAAAACTTTTCATAGATCCATTCATGGCAATTTACTTGAATTTTTTGTCAATATCTTCTTTACACGTCCGATATAAACGATCCCCAGTAAATGAACTTATCAGATACACAAACTCTTTCATACTGTCTTATTTTCTATTCTCAATACTAATGGTTTTGGTTTTATTCACATTCCGTCTATTTTCTTTGATCTAAATGACGCACATGCTACACACAATTTGTTACATATTCAGTGATTATACAATTTATCACATAATCATATAAATAAAAATATTTAAGTGTCCGTTGGGCGAAGGAGCTGGAGATCCATCACTAACAATACTTTTTATAATATTTTCTCTCCAATGTACTTTCTAGAAGTGGGAGAGGATTTTCTAATTCTGAAGCTCTGGCTACCCCATATGTAATATTTAAACTTAACCAATATTACATACATACATACATATACTCACTGCTATAAATCCCTAGATGGGGTAGCCAGAGCTAAGGAATTAGAAATTCCTCAACCACTTTTGGAAAGTTAACCAATATTAATTTCAATTATTCTCAGTCCTAAATTACCTACCTATTAAATTACCTAAATTACTATCACAAACTCTGGAAACAGTCATTTATTCTTCATTTCTACACATACATTCATGAAGATATTGTGCTGCATTTGGTACAAGTATTCACTCAAAGTTTATGTGAAATATACTGTTACATGACTATGTACAAGTCAACTATAGATTTCAGCTCAAGAGTTCATAAATAAAGCATCACAAGTATTTAAATCTCTAAATAAATCCTTCATCGGGCAAAGGGAAAAAACTTCTTACCAAACTTTCAACCTTATCATTATTGAAATAGAGATAAAAAAAAGAGTTTATTGCTATGCCATATTAAGGGTTAAAAGGTAGTCTTTATAGAAGTGGTCATACTTAGCAGTTTCCTCATCCAAGCTGCCCTTGTCGACTGCCTCTCTTAACAAGGGAGTGGCCATGTAAGCACCGAGTCCAGTGGCGATAGCTGCATCTTCATAAGCTGTGCCTAGTTTGTCCACCGAGCCAAGGAATGGCTCTCCATCCTGGAATGCACAGTGTTTCATTACTTATAATTTTATGTTGATAAGAATTATCTTTCAGTGTATAGTATGATGTATTGATGTTTGGAAACAGAATTTATTTTATTCATTGAGCTAGGAAACATGGTTTGGATCTTAATAATAGAATCTCTCTCAGGGAACAAATTTACCAATATGTAAATAAAAAAATAAAAAAAATATTAATAAAAATACACTTAATTAAACATTATTTGATCAGCAAAAATTTTTATTCAATGACTCAACCATTTCTTTGGTAAGTGTTGGTTAAGAGAAGAAGCAACAACAAATTCCTCTCATTTTTATTTTTATTATAATTTATATTATATTATTACATATTTTTTTTATAGTTTAAACAATTTTACCTTTAGCATATTAATTTTAATTTTTAAAATTTTTCTTTGTGACCAAACAAAACACTAGTTGAAAACCAATCACATGAGGTGGGTGAACAATTCCTTACCAGACAATAATTCCAAAGAAAAACAAGGGAATATTTATAGCTTAATGGAGTCGGTAATATCGGTATTGGGTTTTTGTAGTTTAAAAAATCTTGAACACTGGTAGGATTTGTTTAAAAGTATTACTAAAATAGTATTTTTAAAAAACGCCACAGGTTATCCTAACGTAACAGTGGGGTGTTTCAACAAATATGCAGGGATAGAATTTATATCATCTATCAACCCATAATTTATAGTCTCATTTAAACTAAACAGTTAAATAAATAAATTGTTTCATGGGCAATTGGAACTCTAGCCTGCTCTATTTTGCAACTGGGAATATTTTTGAATGTTAATTTCTTACATAATATCTATTTATTGCATTCAAAAGTATTTCAAAGATGAGTTAATATTAATCATAATCATTTATTCATTGCTTCATGTGGTATATCAACAGAGATGGTACAAAAAAGGAGTAGTACAGCACTTTTTGCGAACCCTGATGATTATAGTTCCTATTATTGTAGTAAAATAAATTGTGGTATCCCAAGAAAGAGATAAGAAGAAAATAGGACTTAGATCCAATTTTTATATAATACTTAGTCCTAAGAGTGGGTGTTATCATTGTTTACTCTACGCCATGTAGTGTCGGCTTAGAATAGCACTACCACATTTCTACCTGTGGGTGATCGTAAGAGGCGACTAAGGGTATACGGACTTTTTAAGTGAGTTTTGGGCAATGTGGTTAGAGATATGTCACCAAAAACATTTATTATTACCATATTTTCCCCAATCAACTTCCAAAAGTGGCTGAGGAATTTCTCAATCCAAAGCTCTGGCTACCCGGTTAAGGGATTTATAGCCGTGAGTATATGTATGTATGTTACTCTACGCCAAAGTGAAATAATTCGAAATATTAACAAAATTCAAGTATTTGCAATAATATTGAACACAATCTACCCACTGTTACTACTATTGTAAATTATAACCAAACCCAATTACAAAAAGATTGATTTTAGACATCAAACCCGGGGAGAAGACCCACCTGTATTCCAGCAACCACATAGTTGTTCCACAAGGGGTCCATTTTGCTCCTCTTATTGTACAGCACTCGGGTCAACCAGCAGTAGAGAGACCGAGGCTTTGTATGCAAACCATCTCCAATACATTTTTCATCAATCCTGAAAACATCACATAAATCATTACAAATTCTTTTGAGTAAGGATTATTGAATGGAATTTTTGATTTATGAACTACTAGCAGCCCGTCCCGGCTTCGCTCGGGCATAAATTATCATTAACATTTTGTTTTTTATTTTATTACATGTATTATTGTTTTAATATATTTTTTTTAAGTTTTAAGCTATGTTATATTTTTTTGCTGTGTAGTGTCGGCTTAGAATAGCACTACCCCATTTCTTCCGGTGGGTGTACGTAAGAGGCGACTAACGGTTTTGGGGCTTTTGAGGGATTTTTGGGCGATGCGGTTGGTGACCCATCACCAACAACCTTTATTTCACCATCTTTTCCCCACACAACTTCCAAAAGTGGCTGAGGAATTTCTGATTTCTTAGCTCTGGCTACCCCTTCTAGGGATTTATAGCCGTGAGTATATGTATGTATGTATGTTATATTTTTTTGTATTTATATTTAGATATATTTTTTCATTTTTTTCATTTTTCATAATGAGTAATTACATCAAAAGCCGTTCAATTTATAGAGTTAGAGCTTCCCTGTAAATAATATTTGACGTTGTTGTATTTTGGGGCAGCAAAATAAATTGATGTTCAGGAGCTCCCACCCGCGACAGGCCAACGTACAGTTGACCGTGAGTAAAACTATTCTTTCGCAGGTCAATCCCTACTAATTTGAAGGTTTGGCCTTGGGACTTATTAATTGTTAAAGCAAAAGATGTTTTAACCGGAAATTGTAGCCGTTTAAATAGAATTGGCAGATCAGTTGGGAT
Organism: Bedellia somnulentella; assembly: GCA_963576735.1. Classification (NCBI taxonomy): domain Eukaryota; kingdom Metazoa; phylum Arthropoda; class Insecta; order Lepidoptera; family Bedelliidae; genus Bedellia; species Bedellia somnulentella. The sequence continues at coordinate 13,454,838 of OY755176.1, read as the reverse complement.
CACCGGTATCCTCGGTATATGAGCTAATTGACCGGCTGCTGGGCCAGTGATAATAGTCGCTACAATTAAATTTTGCTTTAACTCTTTGATAAGCAGCCTCCCGTACCCTTCGTGACGCCTTACTACTTACTACTATGCGTATGCGTAGCTAATCGAGCGGAGTTTTATCTATTTTTTTAATTCGAGATAACATTCGAATGGAATGTTCGAATCGAATAATTTAATATAAATATAAGGGTATTGAAGTAGTCTGAAATAATATATACGTTTTTTTTATAAGGATTAGATAGGCCTTTTCTAAAGCAGGATTTTAATTTAAAGTTTAAATAATTTTATATTATGACGCTTGTTGTGAGATAACTATAATAGTTAGAGACATGCTGTCGGGGCATTTTTTTTAGATAATGATGTGTTCTATAAAATTGTAGTACATAATTTTATTCTATTGTCAATAGTTTTCGCAGCGCACGCGATAAAAGGTTTTTTTTTTGGTATTTCTTTAACACCTTGGGTTACATTTTTGAAGTTTACGTAAGGATCCCTAATTTTTTTGAAAATGAGATATAGCCTATGTCACTCGGGAATAGTGTAGCATCAAAACAGTGAAAGAATTTTTCAAATCCGTCCAGTAGTTTTGGAGCCTATTCAATTCAAACAAACAAACAAACAAAAAATCAAACCTTTCCTCTTTATAATATTAGTATAGATTGACATATTTGAATATAGAACACACTTCTTTTATTTATTTTTTATTTAAATGAGCATCATTTTTTCGAGAATCTGGCGGGAATTCACTTGCAACAATGGAGCTCAGTCGACGAGATTTTCGCACTATGATTTATTATGACTTTAAAAAAGGTTTAAAGCCTCAAGAATGTTTTGAACTTTTGGCTTCTACTTTTGGTGAGTCTGCTTGTTCCCGAGCAACAGTATTCAATTGGTTTGCTGAATTTAATAGAGGACGGGGATGTCTCGAAGATGAAGCGAAGACAGGACGGCCGCCAATCGCGGTCACGCAAGAAAACGTTCGTGCAGTCGAAAAACTTATTCGCGAAAACGACGAATTACATATGTAGAGCTAGAGCGAGAACTAGGAATGGGATCAGCAGCAATGCAAACCATAATTCACGACCACCTTTCTCTCCCTAAACGTTGTTCGAGATGGGTGCCGCACAAACTTACCGATGAGCAGAAAGACCGTCGGGTGGATTGGTGCCTATTCATGATAGATAAATTCAACAGAGGCGAGAATAAAAACGTATATAACATACTGACTGGTGACGAAACATGGCTATATAACTATGATCCCGAATCAAAGCGACAGTCGACTGTATGGTGCTTTTCAACTCGAAAAATGTGTCAATTCTCCCTCACCTCCCCTGACCTAGCGCCTTGTGATTTTTACTTGTTTCCAAAAATCAAAGAAAAACTAAAGGGGAAGAGGTTTGCAAGCAAAGAAGATGCGCGATCTCGCGCATGCAAGACGCGATGGTTGCCTATAATTTCGAGATTTCTGAGGTATCTAAAGAAGAGTGGTCACAGGTATTTTTTAATTGGTTCAGACGTATGGAAAAGTGTATAGGTGCTCAGGGTGAATACTTTGAAAAGATCGATACTTGTAATAAAGAATAAATTTTATAATTTTTGAGTATCTGGTTTCTTTTGGCATGCCCCTCGTTATGACTTAAGAGATAAATATAATATTATGAAATCAAAGTTTTCTCTGAGGCACAACAACAAATCATAGTACATACTTCATGTTTCAATCAAAACCTTTGCATACAATTAACTAAAAATGCTGAGGTGATTTATTGAGGAAGGCTAAAGGGTATTTAGTATAATGCATACATACATACAACTGTACTGGCCGTGTAGTGTCGGCTTTGAATAGCACTACCCCATTTCTTCCAGTGGGTGTACATCAGAGGCGACTAACAGTATTGGGGCTTTTAAGGAATTTTTGAGCGATGCGGTTGGAGACCCACCACCAAAAACCTTTATTCCACCATCTTTTTCCCACGCAACTTCCAAAAGAGGCTGAGGAATTTCTGATTCCCTAGCTCTGGCTACCCCATCAAGGGATTCATAGCCGTGAGTATATGTATGTATGTAAATACAACTCTTAATCCAAAATAAGGGTAGCAAAAGCTACAAAATTGGAAATTCATTAGCTGCTTTTGCAAATTGGGTGGGGAAAGATGGCATAGAAATAATGGGAGGGGTCGCCTAAATATCATTCAACAATATCTTTGAAAACTCTACATCACCATCATATGACACTGCTATTTTAAGCTAACACAACACAGCATACAAGTTTATATGATTCAACAATAAAATAATATGTACATTCATTTATTCATGGCTATAAATCAGTAGAAGAGGAAGCCATATCTTTAGAAAAAGAAATTCCTCAGCCAAATTTGGAAGTTCTCTAGGAAGATATTATATGTTTAAATTTTTTATAATGAAACCAACAACCAGAATTTAGGATATTACAGATTAAAGTTGTATGTATGGTAGGCCAGGTTAATTTTGTTATGTTGTAAACTCTGTTGGCAAACTTATTTTAAAAAATATATTGCAATTTGGAAAACAGATATTATGATGCAGCTGAACATTGATAGACCCTAGGCACTTCTAATGTTTAAACTATCTTGATCTATTTTTTTTAAAAGGAAATAGCTTTTTCGACACTGAACTGGCGATAATTATATTTTATAAAAAAGTGATAGTATAAAAATGATTTGTAATGATGATGTTAACATTAATGTAACATATTATTCTTTAACATGCAATTTATTAAAAACTTATAATTTTGAATAGTAATCACTGTCACGTTAAAACATAACCTGTTAATAACTATTGTCAGCAAAAGGTTTTCTTTTTATTGATTATTTACTAGCATTATTAACGTTTACGAGCATATCAAAATCAAAATGTTACTTACATTTTCTGTTCAATAATATCTTTCAAGTATTGATAGTCTGCATAGTCACCGCCAGATCCCAACATTATAAGATCATTAACTTTCAAGACACGATTACATTCCCGAAATCTGGCAAGAGAACCGTAAGATCCAAGTGTGTCGGCTGCGATCACACAACCTTTATCGAACTTCAATCCTATCACAGTGGTAGTTGTAGTTATAGGTACTGCAGATCTATAACAAAATACGTTATTAAAAGAAAAGAACTATGCCTATTTCAACTGCAACAAGTTTTTGACTTACCGTGTCATATAGTCTTGGGCTTGGTGACTTGTGGGGCCTACATTTGAGGAGTTTCCAGGAAAATTGTAGAAACCACCCGGCGAAGGCCCATTTTGCCAAAGAGGAGCAGGATTCATAACATCACCCATGAAAGCCATTTCGTATCTTAATAAGGTTCTACGATGTTTAGTCTTTATTTGTTGTACGGTACTAATATTGCTGGTAATTAGAGAATAATAATAATTTGAATTGAAATTGAAACGAGACAAAATGCTAAGTCACACAACACAACCAACAAAATCGGCCGAGGCTATTTTCACAGAAATATTGATATAAGTATTGGTTTACGGACCTGGTTTCTTGATCTTTTGAGCCAACCGAAAATCTATGTTAACTTTCGAACGACTCAAATATTTACTAAAAAAATAAACTAAGCACAATTAGGAACAAAACTAAGAAGCTTTATGTTCAGGAGTATTAAATTGAATTTTTACTGTACAGTAAACGGTTTCTTTTTGACACTTTTTGTTTTGCAACATAAGCTAAAGTATTCCAGTAATTTTCGGTTTTTGCTTGCGCAACTACAACAGCTCGCAAAACATAACATTATTTTATCCCACATAGGAGACAATTAAATAAAAGCGAGAATACTGAATAAAATACTGTAAAAAATCCAACAATTTCATATCCATCCGTCCATCCACGTCAATCTTCGGTGTCAATAGCCAAACATTGGCGGAAACGTCAACTAAACATTCACAGCTGATCTTCCCACCAAAAGAAGATTCTTATATTTTTTTCGGTCGAATCAGCCGCGGCGAACAAAATCTAGGTGTTAGGATTGGGATGCAACTGACAGAAAAATGTCATTTTTTGGCAGACTAAAGCTGGGTTTACATTTACACAAGCACATATACAAAAATGCATCCCAGTGTTTACGTTATCTATTTAACTTCCAAGTATAACGTCAAACTCACTTAGATTTGTTTATTTAGACCATATAAAGCCTGCCTACTAATCGCTACAAATATTTGCCCGAAAGTCAGCAACCTCAACGTTTAGCCGCATTTATGTCCCTCCGATATGGCGTCAAATACTCAATGCTGAGTGTAAGTTTTAATTATTTATTAGGTATTCTTTCTGTCACCAAGTATCTGCGTCACTTTAAGGTGACATCAATAAGATTATAGACATTATAGCTTATAGCTTTGACTATTAACACTATAGACAGAGTCATAATGCAACGGGAGAGTAACTCTTTTAGATAGCAATATTTTTCCCTGTAATGTTGCGATCACTAGAAAACAATTACCCCAAAATACTATAATCACCATTCTAAAAGCTACTTTCTAATTTAAAATTGATTACGTCAATTTATTGTTTAATTAAAGGTTTACTGTTTACTATATTATTTCCTGCAATCATATAATTATACATACTTGCTCCTAGTATTATACAATCTTTTTTGTTTAATTTTACCATTTATACTGATGTTTAATACACCGTGAAATCTAAAGCATTGTACTAACTATCAGGGATGAATCTTCCCATGATTACGAATAAATTTTTGCACGGAACTAACTTTGTTACTGGACAAAAAAAAAACAGCTGTTCCATAAGTGCAAGTTATGTAAATATCATACGGGTCATTTTGAAAAATAAAAGACAGCACTATTTTATACATGAATTTTATTGCATTATTTACTATTGACCTTTAAACAAAATCAGTTTCGTGTGAAAATTTCGAATTCATTCGTCTATTTCAGTCACATTTTTCAAAAGATGATGTATTTATATGCCTTTATTAACAGCACAAGGTGGTTTTCGAACGGATTTTGTTCTCTGATGTGGTCGTTTAATGTCGGAAATATTATTTTACCTAAATTCTTTTTCAAAACAACTGCGACCATTTGAGCCAAAGCTTTATCTTTGGACAAAAACGAGTAGCCTTTCAATTTTATAGTATGCCTCAAAACTTTGGTTGGTTTCCAATTGCATCTTCCAGTGGCCGCAATCCATTTTTCTCGTAGATTCGGGTCTTTAGGAAAACTGTAATGAATACGAAGAAATTAAATAAATATAACAAATTTATTACTGACTAATTCCGTAGATAACAATTGGAAATCATTCAGCGTCGCTATGGCGCGACAAAATACATAATATACTCACTCATTAACATCAGTTTACTAATTTAAAAATTTTACCCTAACGACAGGGTAGGATGAAAACGTGAATTATGGGAACACTGAGATGCTGCATATTTTTAGGTAATACTATTAAAAAATTGCTCAAAATAACTAAAGAAAACGCTAGTAATCTAGTTCAACGTAATTAACATTTGAATCACTTTTTTTCTGATCGCGCAATGTATTTATCTGTAGAAAAACATTAAAAAACTCACTCACTTGTGGAAAGTCAATCCTTCGATGTGTTTTTCGCTGTGGCTTCCGCAGCCAAGCACGCTACACCCAACCATACCTCACTAAACAATAACTTAATTAATGGAATCTCTTTTATCACAATAACAATATACAAATGAATAAAATCTTTCTCAAAATCAAAAGAAAACCAAAATCGCTCAGAAGTCGACGCTTTGTTTGTCACGCTTTAAAAGTGTGACATCAACAAAACGGGTTACGCGATAGAGATGACAATAAAGTTTTGTGTCTCTTTTTAACATATAAGAACTTAAATAAGGGCTTCTCTTTTTAAAATGGATGACGTAACATCGCTTTGTCTATAGTGTCCATAGTCAAAGGCTTATAGGTTTGGACACATATATTTGACGATACAGTCTTATAGTCGTAGACAGAGAATTACAATAGACCCAGGGGAAGCGTGTCGGCAAGTGAGATGGGTAATACAAAATAGTGTTGTTACTCAAAATAGTTTTCCCCGTATTGTGGGTAATTTTACAATTTTTTTTTTAACTTTATCGTCGAAATTTTCCAATCAATTGTTTTATAATTATTATCATTATAGTAGTTTTTTATTGGTTATTGGTCAAAGTAAGTCCAAAACATATAAAAGTAAACCTATGAACCGTGTATCCAAACGATCTGCATGCTCGTCGTCATCGGGGGCTGATGAGTCCCGCGCATAGATCACACACATCCGAAAACTATATCAAATTAGAGCCAAAAATATTTACTATCCATCAAAATAAGGTCAACCCTCCGAAGGGAATGCAGATCGTTTAATTAGATACATAGTACTATATGTATTTGCGAAATAAATAAAACAATCGAATGTATTACTGAAAAGGTTTAATTCTTTAACATTATTACATTAGTACATTATTACAAGTGTGTGTGGGTGCATGGTAAATATTACATGGCTATAATGATGAATTCTAGCACTTAATGAACGTCATAATGCCTACCGCATCACTTGACTAAACAAGAACAGGCGACAAACTCCTCCAATGCATTCTCCTATTACACTAGTCATTAAGTTGTACGTATCACGGGGCTAACGAGATCTAAAAAAATGTTTTTATATATCATAAACATAAAAGTACTTAATAAACGTCATGAACAAGTCCTGCCTAACTTACCACCTGCTCGGAAACTAAAACTGAAGGTAAAAGAGCAGGCGAGAAAATCCAATATGTATGCTTAGCCTAAGACTTACTGTAGTTACATATTTACTGGTTGAGTTGGACATAACATCCCTGACCAGACTGTCTTATCATTTACAAAGGCATTTAAACTATAGTAACCTTAAGAGCATAAGGAAAGTTTTATCACATTTTTGAACTTCGTGTCTGGTAATGCAAGTAATTCATTCGGCTATGTATTGTAGAAGCGAATACCATCCCCCATAAAAGACTTCCTAATTTTGGTAAGTCTAGTAAAAGTAGTTGCTAGCTTATTTTTATTTCTAGTATTTCTACTGTGAGTGTCACTGACCAAACGGAACCTGAGCAAATTTTTCCTGACAAACATGATACTCTCGAAAATATACTGACTGTAAACAGTGAGCACATTGACTTCTTTAACAATATACACTTAATAATATTAGCGATAAACACAATATAGTCTTTCATACTTGTACACCCAAACGACGAAAATTTGATGATGACGCAGTAGGCTGAAAATTTTTCATTGTATAAATGTTATCATTAGATTCATTAATCTGAAATCAAAATATAATTATTGTACAGGACTTGGGGACGTGGATTAAACACTTAATAATATCAATATGAGATGATATTTTTTTAACTTACTAAGGTTAGAGCAGCACCAGGTAATAATAAAGTTAATTTCTTTTTCTTAAATAAATACTTTTTTTCAAAATGAAGACTATAAATTTTGGAGTCTTTTGTAGGAGTCCAGTTAATTTTTCCAGTTGATAGAACAATCCATTCTCTTAAGATAATATTATCTTCATTTGGAAAACTGTAAAAAAATCTACTCTTCATATACCCACATTAACAAGAAAAATAGTACATGCCATGGAATCCTTTTTAAGAACTTAATAATAAACATCCTTTTTATAACTTATATAAGTATATTGAAATACATATTTTTTATTTAATCCGGGGCTTTAGGGTAAATAAAATACTTGTGCTGGCAACATTACAATGATAGAGATTTTAGGTTATCAAATTTTAAATATAATTTTCATGCATTTGCAGTTTATTTTTCTGCATAAATTAGATATGTATGTGTCATAAATAGAAAATATAATGATCTTACATTGTTATTATTCTAAAACTAAATGGTACTTACGAGTGGAAAGACAAATCTGGTTGCTTAGTTTCGCTATTACTTTTACACGATATAACACTGCACCTGACCATTTTATTGAATGTTTAATTATTTCTAATGTTAAATTATATTTCTATTTATTGCCAGAACCGATCTCACATAAATAATTAACTAAAAAATCAGCGAAATTCTTAATTTTTCAGCTTTTCAATTCAAAAACGGTTTGTTTATTTTGAAAATGTCAAACGGTTTGTTTAGCAAAGTACTTTGCCGGCTTGGCCAGCAGTAAGGGACAGCAAATTATATGGTCATGTCTCACTTACTCTTAATAATTTTTATATTTATTTTCTCCGTCTAGTGCGAGTGAAACAAAATATATGCAGATGTCTATTGTAATTCTCTGTCTACGCTTATAGTCATCCAATTGAATTAATGGGAAAGTCATTTCAGTTGTATATCAACTAGTAGGGTATAACGCATTTTAAAGTTAGGTGATAGCGTCTGATACTACATCTACACGACCTAAACGACGCACCGCGACAAGAAAATATAAGATACAACTCCACTGTTAAGTTTTTTTTACTGTTTATTCAAAAGGTAAACCTAACAAGGAAAATTATCATTCATCTTTATTCTCAAGACTCAAGCGTTCACGCCGTATATCCCCGAAGGAGTTGGCAGAGGAAGTAATACTACTGAACATCACGAGACATCATCATCTGGTGTTCAGAGTCAGAGTACCCACGTTTTGCTTGAGCAGTGTACTCACGTGATAGGGGGCAGGCCTATTGCCGTTTTGTACGAATACACTGTGACATGATTAAGTACAACATAGCCGTACGGGTTTCTTCACGATGTTATTCCTCACCGTTGACAGTATGACAGAGCGTTCGGGGCGTTTACCCGAGGTCGCGGGTTCGATCCCCGCCTGTGTCGAAGTTTTTCTTTCCTTTATTTATTCTTTAATTATTAGTAATAATCCCCACATGAGGTTTTCATGAACAAAAAGATTTAATTATTAGTAAAGCTACACAACCCTGTCGGACACCCCAAGAGATCCCGAAATAGTGTTTACCTAGTTTACTCTTACACATACAAATACACTGGAATCCTCATAGTGATATCAGTGCAAGAATAAGTTGACTTCCCAAACTGAACTTGGAAAACAATTCCAACAAATACTTTCTTACCACCATACGCCACTTTACGCACCACCACGCCTTAAGGTGGTCCTTAAAGGTGGTCCTTCTTTCCTTTATTTATTCTTTAATTATTAGTAATAATCCCCACATGAGGTTTTCATGAACAAAAAGATTTAAAATTTTGTGTAGCTTTTCCGTGACTTTTCAATTTGTTCATGGATGACTGTTTGACAGAGTTGCGTGAAAGTGAATATGGAGTGATAATGGGTGGATTCATCATAAAATGCCTCTTATACGCTGACGATCAAGTGCTACTTGCATCAGCGGCGGAAGAGTTGCAAGAGATGATGAATATTGGATGTGCGTCATTTGAAAAAAAGGGAATGAGAGTGAATGTGGAAAAAACAAAAACATGGTTTTTGAGAGAGAGGTAACATACATACATACATACATATTCTCACGCCATTAGTTCCCATTGGGGTAGGCAGAGACTATTGATTGCCACTTTGTACGATCCTGACAAACCTCTCTAGCTTCGTTTACATCCATCAATCTTTTCATACATGCTCTTTTATTCTTCATACTTCGGACGCCAGCCTTTTTGAGCACACTCTCAATTTGGTCCAAGTGTGTTCTTCGTGGTCGTCCTCTACTAACATTACCATCCACACTATATCTATAGATCTCTTTTACCAATTTTCTATCATCCATCCTCTCTATGTGCCCAAACCATCTCAACATTCCTTTTTCTATCTTTCTTACAATATCATCTTTCACACCACACTTTTCACGAATAACACTATTTCTCACTCGGTCTCATAATCTAACATTACATTTTTTTCTGAGGGACCTCATCTCTACTGCATTCACTCCGCTCTTATGCTTCTTCTGCCACACCCAACATTCGCTTCCATACATAAGCGTAGGAACAAGAATAGCATCATGCACAGCCATTCGGGCCTTTTCAGACACCGATTGACTGGTCATTAGGCTATTCATTGCTCCGTTTACCGCATTACCCTTTTTTACTCTTCTTTCAATACCTTCATCACATTTTCCATCCCTTGTAAAAGAGAGGTAAATGTGACAGAATATGCGATTGAAATTGATGGTAAGAAAGTGGAACTGGCGTTTGTATAACTATGAAGTTTGCTTACCAGGGATGGAAAATGTGATAAAGATATTGAAAGTTAAAAAAAGTAATGCGGTAAATGGAGCCATGAATAGTCTTATGACCAGTCAATCAGTTTACACTGATCTGCTGATCATATTGTGACATTGTCGCCTGGTGTTCAGAGTACCCACGTTTTGCTTGGACAGTGTACTCACGTGCTAGGGGGCAGTCTTTTCGCAGTTTTGTACGAATACACTGTCACATGACAAAGTACGACTTAGCAATGTGTGTTTCTTCACGATGTTTTCTCATACATTTAACAACCATGATAAATGAACCACCCGTAAACCCCGATCCGGGATATGAACTCTCATTGTCGTCTGCACGATAAGCGATGATCTGCCCACTGAGCTTTCACAGTTGTTCATTACCTCTGATTACGTTTCCGACAAAGTTCTCTCGCTTCTCTCATCGACATCTCTCGCCCTTTAGTACATTTTATCTATAACAATTTCCATCAAATTCGATCCCAAATTGTTTTTAAGTGATTCTCTCTCTCACTACTGTGCTACATACACAGATGAAAAAGTATAATTATTATTTCAAAAAAAAGGGCTCTACATCCATCCATTACATACATACATACATATACTCACGCCGTTAATTCCCATTGGGGTAGGCAGAAACTATCGATCGCCACTTCGTACGATCCTGGCAAACCTCTCTTGCTTCGTCTACATCCATCAATCTTTTCATACATGCTCTTTTATTCTTCATACTTCGGACGCCTGCCTTTTTGATCCATCCATTGCCATCCATTTCATCCATTAAAGTATAACAACGCTCATTGGAAAGACGAACCAATTGCAGTAAGATAATTTAAAATTGCCGACACTCCGACTCATTCATCCAACTGTCACATCCAACCGATAAACACACTGCCCTATTTAAAGTCGCATTGTTGGGTTAGGATAATGAATAACACATTCAACAAGAAAAGATACAAAATGTTTCGCAACAGGATTTCCACCAAGTCTTGTTGCGGATTAATTCAGTGATTTAGTTTAAGATCGTTCCTTGCGAGCTACCAAGGTTACATCGTGTTGTATGTATCTTCCAATAATCACTAAACGAGGTCATTGTATCCTAAATCGCTTTTATCCATTTTACTTAAGGAAATTGGATGTTGCTATTTTATGCCGACAATACACACATGGTTAAACAAATAGCATGACAGCTGCGACAACAAGCAAAACTTATGATAAGAAAATGTTAATGCACGTTATGTTTGGTTTAACTGCAGGTGAGGTCACTGGGAAAAATAATAATGAGATATCCCCTATTGAAAAAACTTCTGTTTTCTCTTAAGGGAATTGGCCTTTGTATGCCATTAGATAATTATTATCTTCTATCTTCTATCTTCTTCTATATCTATATCTATACTTATAATAAATCTGTAGAGAGGTCAATTCTGTACATGAAATATATTTTCAAAATAACTATCAGGTGGTGATTAGGGATCGATACTGATGCCAAAAATGCAATCAGTAAAATTTTTGTCTGTCTGTCTGTCTGTCTGTCTGTCTGTCTGTCGGTTTGTATGTTCCTTATGGAAACAAAAACTACTCGACGGATTTTAACGAAACTTGGTACAATTATTCTTCATACTCCTGCGCAGGTTTTTGTATACTTTCCAGCAGAGAAGTAAAGGGGAATTTTGGGAAATTTGGGGAAAACGGGAGAAGTTACTCCATTTTTTAAGCTTCCGTCGCGTGTGCAGCCTTAATGGTTAAACTTACATAGAAATCATATGTGGCGGAAATATTCTTCATAAAATTATCTAAAAAAAAATCCTCAACAGTATATGTCTATCTTTTATGGTTGACTCACAATAACACGTGTAATTCCTGATAGCTTAGCAGTTCGGAACATCCTGATTATATTTGTTTACTCTTACGTTTGTAAACCTCTCACTCATCCCTAATTTAAAAAAGGTTACATTATTACCTATTCAATAAAAAAAAGAATCATAGAAATCGGTAGACAAACACCGAAATTATACATAAAATAAGCCATCGCGCCCGTGATCGAAACCAAATCTTTACTAATTTACATATAACATACTAGATGGCGCCAGTAGTTGCATCCTACATAACGTAATGATTTATTTTTTAGATTGTTATAAATACTTCACGGCGTTTTATTCCAAAATTTGCTATTAAACGGAAATACTGAACCGTTCATTAAAGCGCATTCAAAATCACCAAACTACACTGTTAAGGGAGTGCTATAAATTTAATAAATTGAAAACATTACGCTGAATTTCACAATGCTTGAGCAGTGACAAAGAAAGAAACCTCGGATATTTAAAAAACAACGCTACCCGTGCGAAGCTGGGACGATCCACTAGTACTATAATAAGACTGTAACGAGGTCAAAACTGTACATTGAAGAAAAAAAAATAAAAACCGGTGGAATATGTTTTACTTTCGATACTGAAGCCAAATTTGCTATTTTTGAAAAAAATGTCTGTCTGTCTGTCTGTCTGTATGTCCGTTCATCACGTTAATTCTACCGGACCGATCTTGATCAAATTTGGCATGAATGTATATTATACACCTAGCCAACATATAGGATATAATTTATCCCGGATTTCGCAAGGGTTCCCACAGGAGCATAAAAAAACATAACTTTTATATGGTTCCCCATATTTACACGATTAATTTTTTCATCGACCGACTTTATCGGACTCTTCGTTAATAGTCTTTTTGGAAAAAATAAGGGTTTCATCCATTTTCATCAAAATAATTGTCTATTTAATTGTTTGTCAATAGTATGACTACTAGATATATAGGATATCACAAATTTGAGACTTACACAAATGTCTGCGTGGCGTAGCAGTATACCGTTTGGCAAACACTAAGTACGAAAGACCCAGGTTCGAATCCCGGGTGGTCAAAGTCTTTTTGCGTATTTTTTTTGCTTCTGTGTTAGGTTAGAATAATAGGATGCACTAATCCTTCTTTTTCACATTCAACTATGGGAATATGTATGAATAAAGATAATTGAAAGCATATTGTATGAATTTGGCGTATTCATTTGGTAGGTTTGAGAATATGTTTATAACTTTTGTTTATTTAACTATTTTTAACTAATATTCTCATAGATATATTATACTTTACTTACGCATAAATTAATATTCTGTTTAAGCCTCCGAATGCATAGTTTGTAAATAATAATAATAGTAAATATCTCAATTTTAATTCAGTAGGTACCGCCATCTATTGGCCGATGATTGCAATATCTCTTACATCACCAACTTATTGCTCCCCATATTTACACGATTAATTTTTTCATCGACCAACTTTATCAGACTCTTCATTAATAGTGTTTTTGAAAAAAATAAGGGTTTTATCCATTTTCATCAAAATAAATGTCCATTTAATGAATTGCTGTATAGTGTCGGCTTAGAATAACACTACCCCATTTCTTCCGGTGGGTGTACGTAAGAGGCGACTAACGGTATTGGGGCTTTTAAGGGATTTTTGGGCGATGTGGTTGGAGACCCATCACCAACAACCTTTATTTCACTATCTTCTCCCGACGCAACTTCCAAAAGTGGCTGAGGAACTTCAAGTTCCTTAGCTCTGGCTACCCCTTCTAGGGATTTATAGCCGTGAGTATATGTATGTATGTATGTATTTAATTGTTTGTCAATAGTATGGCTACTAGATATATACCATATCACAAATTTAACATCACTACTAATGTTTTTGTGGCGTAGCTGTATACCGATGGGTTAAAATTAAACTAACGGATGACCCAGGTTCGAATCCCGGGTGATTAAAGTCTTTTTGAGACTTTTTTGCTTTTGTGTTAGGTTAGAATAATAGGATGCACTAATCCTTCTTTTTCACATTCAATTATGCGAATATGTATGAATAAAGATAATTGGAAGTATATTGTATGAATTTTGCGTATTCATTTGGTAGGTTTGAGAATATTTTTATAGCTTTTGTTTTTTTAACTATTTTTAACTAATATTCTCATAGATATATTATGTTTTACTTACGCATAAATTAATATTCTGTTTAAGCCTAAGAATGCATAGTTTGTAAATAATAGTAAATATCTCAATGTTAATTCAGTAACGCCATATGTTGACCGATGATTGCAATCTCTCACACATCACTAACAGTCAGTGTAGGGGGCAGCACCGGGTCGCTAAACTGCTATCCATACTTACTCAAGATATTTTCATTTTTAACCGACTTCATTAACCGACTTCATTAACCGACTTCATTAACCGACTTCAAAAAAGGAGGTTCTCAGTTCGATTGTTTGTATGTATGTATGTATGTATGTATGTATGTATGTATGTATAATTGTCCGCGATTATCTCGAGTTTGGCTTAAGCTATTTGGATGCGGTTTTCAGAATAGTATTCGTTACATTTAGGAGAAGGTTTTAGTGCCTTAACCGACCAAAAAAAGAAAGGAGGTTCTGTGTTTGACCTGTATGTATGTCTGTTGGTCCGCGATTATCTCACGTTTGGCTTAAGCTATTTGGATGCGGTTTTCGGAAAAGTATTCGTTACATTTAGGAGAAGGTTTTAGTGCCTTAACCGACCAAAAAAAGAAAGGAGGTTCTGTGTTTGACCTGTATGTATGTCTGTTGGTCCGCGATTATCTCACGTTTGGCTTAAGCTATTTGGATGCGGTTTTCGGAAATGTATTCGTTACATTTAGGAGAAGGTTTTAGTGCCTTAACCGACCAAAAAAAGAAAGAAGGTTCTGTGTTTGACCTGTATGTATGTCTGTTGGTCCGCGATTATCTCACGTTTGGCTTAAGCTATTTGGATGCGGTTTTCAGAAAAGTATTCGTTATATTTAGAAGATGGGTTAAGTGATTTAACCGACTCTAAAAGAAGGAGGTTCTGTGTTTGACCTGTATGTATGTCTGTTGGTCCGCGATTATCGTATTAGTATAAAGAGTTATCAGTTAATGTTATTAAATTCAGGAGAAGGTTAAAGTTCTTTAACCGACTCGAAAAAAAGGAGGTTTCCTAGTTTGAAATATAAGTATGTATGTAAAGTTATCAATACTAGACAGAGATTTATCAATATATGTTAATAAAGTTTTTTTATTAGTAATAAACAGAGTTACAAAATTATTAAACAAAAAATTATACAAAAACATTAATAAATTACTCTTAATTATATTGAAGAAAAAAATATATATAGCAACATCATGTTTCTCATTCTGGTCATTTCAATCAAAGCTCTTTCGTCATGGGGATGGTTAAGTAATTTCTTTGAATCTATATCTCATCAAGGGATTTTACACGACTCAACGCTACATATATATAAGAGTGTTTCTTCGCATTTGTGATAGGTGAACTTCTCTTTGCTCATCTGTTTCGGCCGCAAGAGCAGCACGCTGACGATCTCTCTCATTCTGAAGGGCAAGCACGAGTTATCGACACGATAACGGTTAGAAAGAGATGGCAGTTTACGATACTAAGTAAGTGCGTAAAAGATGGCTGCTTTATCCCACGCGATAACTAGTTTAAATACGGCTTGTGCTTGCCCTGCTGAAGTCTTTGTTTTTTTTCGATGGGTGTTTCGTTCTCCCTTACGCGACTTTTCCTTAAAGCATTCTTTGATTTTCTACCTGGGCCCGCAGGTAAACAAAATAGTAACAAGTAAGCTAAAGTCATAATAACAAATATTATAACTACCTGTTAAAAAAACTATAAAATAAACGGACAGTAAAACTTATCTCTAAAAAACTACCACTAATTCACTAAAAAACTCAGAGTGATTTAAGAACTTATCACTAAAAAGTATAAAATAAAAAAACAAAAACAAAAACTTAAAATTAAAAACTAAACAGAAAAAAGACAAATATTGTTACTTAAAACTATATTATTATTTTTTATTTAAAAAAGAACCGCCTTCAAAAATCCAACTGAAAAGTATAAAATAATTTTCATTTATTTTATTATGTACAACTCTATTCAACTTCTTCTTTTTGAAGTCGGTGCCAAACAGACAAATCCAAAATGAAAGTTGCTACATAGAGAAAACCATACGAATAATAAATGAATCGATAGTGCCTCAACAACAGTAACAGTAACACAATCGCTCTCAAAAATCAAGAAATTTCATCCGCTCGCAACGACGTCACTTTATACTATACTAGCTGACCCGACAGACTTCGTACTGTCAAATTTGCTTATGACAAAGCTTAAGGCGTTTTTTTAATTAATTTAATAAAACCTCAAAAATTTTAGCCTTTGTGTTATTCTGATGTATAAGCTATAGCCTATGTGTTATTTCGATGTATAAGCTATATTGTGGTAAAGTTTCATTCAAATCCATTCAGTAGTTATTACGTGAAAGAGTAACAAAGATCCATACATCCATACATCCATACTTACAAACTTTCGCCTTTATAATATTAACAGGATAGGCTGGAGGTGGAGGACAGTGAGCGGCGGCGCTTAGCCTGGTGTGCATGCGTCGCACTCCGCAGAGAAATTATCATAATATACATGTCACCGTAAAGCTGTAAATACTAGTAAATTATAATTTTAGATAGATAGCGAGATTATCAGATTTCAAACTAACGGAATTAACAATTCGACAGAGACATGCATGCACCGAGTTGGCACAACCAAAACTTCTAACACTTTGTAAAAAGACGATCGAGAATCTAAATTACTACATAGTATAAAACAAAGTCGCTTTCTCTCTCCCTGTCTGGGATATAGGGACATCCTTATGTATACTTTAAACTGTAAAACTACGAAATGAATTTTGATGCGATTTTTTTTATTAATTGATTAAAAAGGAAGGTTTATAAGGATGACATACGCTGATGGGGTGGAGAACTCACACAACTTGGGCGGGCCACTAATATTCGTTCTTCTTCGTCATGAAAATTGGTTTGGCACCGACTTCAAAAAGAAGAAGTTGAATAGAGTTGTACATAATAAAATAAATGAAAATTATTTTATACTTTTCAGTTGGATTTTTGAAGGCGGTTCTTTTTTAAATAAAAAATAATAATATAGTTTTAAGTAACAATATTTGTCTTTTTTCTGTTTAGTTTTTAATTTTAAGTTTTTGTTTTTGTTTTTTTTTGAACATAGAAACTTGGTTACAAAATAGTTTGTTTCATGTTTCTTATGAACAATTAAAAAGGTTTTTTGGAACTCATCCCCTAAGAGATTGATCCTAAGAGATCAGATTTTCGATCTATAAATACAATGTATCTAGAAATTTGAATCTTGATGCGATTGACTGATATAACAACTACAAAAAGGAATGTATGAAATTCATACATCAATCAATCATGAGAATATACTAACGGCTATAAATCCCAAAAAAGGGTAGCCACAGCTCCAGAGATAGTAATTCTTTATCCACTTTTGGAAGTTGAATGGGGTCCGTCCAACCGTCCAACTGCATAGCCCAATAATCACTTAAAAAGTGTCAATGTTCTTTATATCTATTACAACGCCCACGGGAACATAAATACAAAAAAACAGAAGTTAGTGTAGTTAGATAGTGTTTTGGTATTTTGGATGTAAACTGGATGCAAAAAATGTAGTCCACGCGGACGTAGTCGCGGGCAAAAAGCTAGTTCACTTATAATTTCAACTACAAAAAATATATTGAGCGATTAACTGGTATTTTTTATTTTACTTGTGTAAAATCTTATCATAAGTAATTGTACAAAATTTGAGGCAGCTATAGATTTTTTTGATACATAGTTACATATTTAGCTTTCAACACTATCCTTAATAGGTCACTGGCACTGGGAAGACCACCGCTTCTTATGCAGAAATACGTGAGTTCGGATGCTGAGTTGAGCCTCATGTATGTGTGTTTTGCCTCATAATTAAGTGTGTAGTTAATTTTTCAAGGTGGTTGATAGTGCGAAAAATCATCTTGAGAAAACCCACATGGCTGAGTTGTACTTACCCAGGGAACAATGTATTCACATTAAGCAACGATAGGCCTGTCCTTATTACGTGAACGCACTATCCAAGCTAAACGTGGTAACTTTGCAGATAATGTGACGTCTATGCCTTTAAGTATTAGTACCCATCATCTGATATCTATCTATACGGTGTGAGGTTTGAGTTTAAGAATTGTGCAAATAATAAAACACTATTGCCTGTCACATAAAAATATAGTTTAAACAAACTGAAATACACGCTATTGAACCACATTTAACAAAAAAGTAAAAAAATATTCAAAATATAAGCTGAAAATCATGAAAAAGCGTGGGTTGCTCGATAGACAAAAAATATGGCATAGAGTGCCATATATGCATGAGACATACAATAAACGTGTTAGAATATACCACTATTATTTTTATTTCCATGAAAGGTTAGGTTAGGTAGCACTTCAAAATCATAAATGAATGCATCTCTTTGAAGGCATGGAGAAGCGAAAAAGATCACACAACATATAAAAGACTTTTGTAACCTTGTCGAATTTTACGCCTCTACCAGAATGTAAGGTAGTCTATTCTAAGCACTATTCTTAGTAAGTACTAACTAACTAAGTACTATTCTAAGCCGAAATTGCACGGCTACAGAACAAAAATGCAAATAACTATTATTGCACCTAGGTAAGTGTAAGCAATTAGACAATATTTCGATAATTAACCACGTTTCAGTACCAACATCATATCAAGTGAACCGTGGCACCCTTGAAGACGACCAAGCCGTTTCACAAATTAACCCAATAATCATATAATTAGAAGAGGAACTGATTAATGTCGTCACTTGCACACACTGACCCCAAATTACTGCACGATCCAATATAAAGGACTGTAATTCGTTCAGGTGGTATAGTCGAGTTCTACGACAGTCCAAACTAACTAACAATATGTGGTTCAAAGTAAGTTGTGTGTTTTCATACTTCAGTGGTAGTATAAACGTGTTCAAAACAGCAGCTAAGGGATAAACCATAGGATTTGCTGATGGAATATATTTGGATTATTTACTAATACTAGTCCAGTCATCCTTTAAGTGTAGTAAGAGTAGTTAAAACCTTTACTGAAAATGGCCTAAGTATAAAGTGTGTATTTAATGGGAAGTGAAATTAAATTATCATCATTAAATTATCTTCCAATTCTGGCGTTTACTCTTATCTTAGCCATCCTATTCTCAGCTCTTGGTTAAAATAGCATGAGTTAATGGATTAACCGCATATTTTGGATATCTTGCTGGGTGAGGATGAGTAAAATAATAATAACCTAGATTTTCCGTACATCCGTTTTATTTCGGTAGGCAGGTTATCCGTTTTAAGCCCCTAAAATATACTATTCCTAAATAATTCCACAACTATAGACCAAAAAACATTTGCCCTATATTTTTATTGCATGCTCATACCATCGAAATAACTATTATAATAAATCGTTATTACTCCAATTTAGCTTGCCCTCGCATGCATGGCGATCGCCAGCGCATATGGCCACGGATTGGCCGTGTCGCACACCTCCCGCATCGACCACCACGGTCACGGTCACATGGGTAACTATGGAGGGTACGGAGGGTACGGTGGGTACGGAGGGTATGGAGGCTATGGAGGCTATGGAGGGTATGGAGGCTACGGAGTATGGGGAGGACACCATGGACACCCTCTGGCCTGGAGCTCGGCCGTCCACCACGGACACCACGGACACCACGGAGGATACGCTCATCAATCTGCTGTAGTCAATCACGGTGAACACGACGTAAGTTTATAGTTAAAATTTAAAACGAAAGTTCTAAGTAGTAAAATCTGAACGTTTTTGTTTGCTGTGTATTTGAAGTGTATCAACGTTAAGGCGTTTTAGTTTTTTCGCCAATGTTACCTGCAAATCTTCAGATCTTAGAAAAACGCTAAATTCTTAATTAGCTATTATTAATTCAAACATAAAACATTATTTCATACCTATGTGATGAACTGTAATAATACTATTTCAAGCTGATATAATGTAGTGCCTATGAATGTTCAATATTTTATACTAACATTTTAATATTCCCCCAGCACTGGTCGTACCCGTCATACGATTTCGCGTACTCCGTGGACGACCCTCACACCGGTGACCACAAGTCCCAGCACGAGAGCCGTCACGGCGACCACGTCAAGGGACACTACTCCCTCGTCGAACCCGACGGCAACCTGAGGACTGTTCATTACAACGCTGATGACCACTCTGGGTAAATAGCCGCTTTGGTTTTCTGTTACCTTATCTTAAGAGTAAGCAATTGTCAGTGGATTTGTTTAGCCAAGGGTTTATGATTGTTCTTAAAGAAATATCTCTCTTTTTTGTTAAACGCCCAACAGATAAGCTACACTCAACTTTTAGTAAAAAAAGTATATAACCCTCCTGTTTAATTTAATGGTCGTTATGAAAGTTACAGCAGTAGGGCAAATAATACATCAGTATTAATGTTAAACGCTAATTTTGTTTTCTTTTTTACAGTTTCAACGCTGTTGTCCACCACAGCACCGCTCATCACCATATCATCCCTCATCATTATCATCATTAATAATGATGTTTACACGAAGACTGATCTCGGATCTCGACTAACCATTAAGCAAAATCTATCATATTCTTCTGCTATTCGAAAGAGCGCTCTAATAAATGCAGTTAAAACCATATACTTTTTTATTGAATTTCCCATCACTCCTTCTTATGCTTAAATTTAATAACATTTGAGTTCTATCAAGCGGTTTAATATTTACTCGAGCCGCCTTTACATTGATCCAAGTAAACATTTAGAACACTCAGTCCAAGTTGGGGTGTCGTTATCCAAGTCCAAGCAATTGTATTCAAGTGAAACGTTATGAAAAATATACATATTCGATTATTACACTTTCACTCGTAAACTACTCAACCAACAATGGCAATGATGTAATACGTACTTCCTCTAAAATCTTTGTTATTTACATATACAACTTACAACCTCTATTTACATCAGATACAAAATTAACAAAAATATAGAATATAAAAAATATTAACAAAATCACTGCCGCTAGGGGGTAAGGTTCCTAAGAGGCTGGCTGCATTACCCCTCTGTATATAGCAATGGTCACTCTTTGACCAAAATATGTGCCAGCCCTAGGATCCCCGCTAGTTTCGACTAGGCGTGCAGATATTTCCTTGAAAGATCTACGCACAGCTGAACCCCATAGACCATCTTCATCCGTCGTAGGTCTCAAACGATTAGGACCTCGAATAAAGAGGAAATCAAATCGATCAACAAGAAAGTGCCTATTTTCAAGAAAATGGTAAAAAAACACTTCCTCTCCGAAACACTATATTATTTGTGTTGCATACAAAAGTTTATATATTCTATTATATATTATGTCGTAAAATGTATATATGTATTTTATTTAAAAATCTTTATATATGTCGCAGCCAACTGGTTAAATCAGCCAGCTGGCAAAGCAGCTAGCCGCTTAATCAAACGCCGGCTCCTAGTTAAAAGGCTAGCCCGCTTGTAAAATGAATAGTCGTCACTGAACGTCCAATCACCCGGCTGATTGAATGGTTAGCCCTTTAGTTTGGGCTGACGTTACATTATTTTTCTGTTAAAATTTATAGAATAACTGTTTAAATAGGTTTTCAATCATAGAAATTTCAATAGATAAAATAATAAAAAAGTAGAGATATCAAATTAATACATAAGAGTACTTTATATGTTTTATTTTAATATTCTTATGTACATTCTTGATAAGTCGGTACCTGTTAGTACTTTTAGGTACTATGCCAAAACTTTGTGCCAATTATGTGTTGATATTGTATTAAATGAATATAATTAAAGTATTCCTGTCATAAAAAGTAACTAAGAATATTTTATTTTTTAAGTCCCACTAGATAACCAGACGGCGATATAACGTTCAGCCAAGTGGTTGGACGTTGTGTTTAACTAAATGGCTGACTGAATTTTAGCCCTTTACTAGGAGCCGGCGTTTAATAAAGCGGCTAGCTGCTATGTCATCTGGCTGATTTAACCAGTTGGCTGCGACATATATATTGCATATGTATTGTATTTATTGAATATTATTTATTTTATGGAATACTATCTGTATCTGTAAGTGTATTAGAACTTAATAAATATTTAGTAATATTTAAAATAGATAGATAATAGTTTGATGAATAATTTTAGTTTTTAAGCAAATCAGTTTAATTTATTGGACATCTACCGAACATGTTTTTAATCCAGCAAATCTTTCCATTAATGGGTTGTCTGGAAGAGATCGCTCTTAGTGATAAGACCGCCAGTTGTACTTTGGCTTTTGTACCGATCTTTTTTTGTAATTGTTGTTTTTATTTTGTAATGTGCAATAAAGAGTTTTATGGATGAGAGTAAAGTAGCGAAAAAGATATTTATTAGCAACGTGGATGGTAGGTAGTATAGGATGGCCTAGTAAACATTTTTACAACATACATATAGTCACGGCTGTAAATCCCTAAAAAGGGGAAGCCAGAGCTTCAGATATAGAAAAATATTTAGCCTCTTTTTGAAGTTAAGTAGGTTTTAAAAAATGTTTTTGGTAGTGGGTCTCGAACCGCATTGCCCATAAATCTCTTAATAAGCCCCTATACCCTTAGTCGCCTCTTACGAAGAAAATATGAGGTACCTAGTCCTATCCTAAGCCGACATTACACAGTACTTTATTTCACAACCAAATAGAATACGTTTTACATAAAATGATAAAAATACATGTATAAGAATATTGATGAAGGTAAGGGATGCTACAAATAATTATACGCTTCTATTTTAGGGGCAATCAATAGTTTCTGCCTAACCGTGAATTCGTGAAGTGATTTTATGAGTAAGTAAGTGGTCTGTTGAAAAATGTGGAATACCGGTAAGTCGAATCGGGGAAGTCAAATTAAAAATGTACAATTGCACAATGAAGTTTAAAACCATCATGACAGCTTGCTTCTCTCCAACATTATTCTTCAGACGGAAAAAATATTTACACAAGTTTTTAATAATTTATCTTATGTATTACATACTCATATGTCATTACAAAGTTCCACCGCAATGTAAAGAACACTCATCTTTTAAAATTTTCTGTGTATGTCTATGAATAGGACGTTCACTTTTTTTCATTCCTCCAAGTGATAAAGACGATTGATATTTTTATTCTGTCTTGGTGTTTTTATTTAAGTGGAAAAATAATGTATGTCTAAAACCAGCTAGTCCTCCTCACAGCCCATATATGTCCCCACCAAGGGGCTCGAGCCTACCTTATATAGGACGATTTGGCCTTGTCCACCACGCTGGCCAATTGCGGGTTGGCAGACTAACGACTAGTAATAGTATCCGGGACCGACGGCTTAACGTGCCCTCCGAAGCACGGAATCATCTTAATTTTCGGAAAATCAGGTGATTCAAGCCTGCAATATCCTCCCAGACTGGGTTAAATCTTACAGATTAATTTTGTAAGGTTACCACCCCCCGGAGATCGAACCCGAGACCTCCGTACTTGAAACCAACTGCGAGACCACCAGCAAAACCAGCTAGTATTGTTAATAAAATGAGATCGCCATATTTAAGTAATAAATAATAAAATAAATTTGTAAAACTTTATTTAACTTGTATTTACACATAATCTTAGGTTATTTTTATCAAGTCAGCTCATTCTATCTCGCATAAAATTTAAAAATAAAAATAAGACTTCAAATCAATAGCACGTTTTTTTAGATCTTTATTTAAAGAAATTGACCATTGAACATATCAAACTAATGCTATAAAAGTTTTTACGAGGGCTGCTATTTATGTATCCGGAATAAAAAAAAGAAACAAACATATATCAATTAATATGGTTTTATTGCTTCTCAAAATATTCGCCGCTCAGATCTATACACTTTTGCATGCGTTGAAACCAATTTTCATAGCACTTTTTCCACTCAGACTGAGGTATCTCCAAAACGTGCATTTTGAACGCATCGACTGCCTCTTCGCGGCTCGAAAAACGTTGACCACGTAATTTTTTCTTCACATTTGGAAATAAATAAAAATCATTGGGTGCCAAATCAGGGCTGTACGGCGGATGACCTGTCAATTCGATCTTTTGAGCTTCTAAAAACTGAGTTGTGACGGCCGACCTGTGACAGCTAGCATTGTCGTGATGCAGAATGATTCTACGTTGTCGGTTAGTCTTTCTTATTTGTTCAAAGACTTCCGGCAAACAAATGGTCGTATACCACTCCGAATTAACAGTTTTACGATTCTCTAAAGGCACTGTAGCTACATGGCCATTTATACCAAAAAAACAAGCGACCATTTGCTTCAATGTGCTTTTTGCACGAATAACTTTTGTTGGGTTCGGCTCATCTTGGAACACCCACACCGTGGACTGCTGCTTAGTTTCGGGGTCGTAAGCGTAGATCCAAGATTCGTCACCTGTGTAGATATTATAAACAGCTTTTGACGCACCACGGTTGTATTTTTTTAACATTTCTTTGCACCAATCGACACGAGCCTGTTTTTGATCAATACTCAAGTTGTGCGGAATCCAACGGGAGCAAATTTTTTTTACAGCTAAATGTTCATGAAGTATCTTATGTATGCTCGTCATACTAATGCCCAGAGATGCCTCTATCTCACGATATGTAACATGACGATCTTGAGTTATTAGTTCCCGGACAGCATCGATGTTTTGAGGTACAACGACCGTTTTAGGGCGACCTTCTTTAATTTCATCAGTAAGCTTAGATCGTCCACGATTAAACTCGCTAAACCAGTGATACACAGTGGTCTTTGAGGGTGCTTCATCCCCAAAAGTCGAAGTAAGCTGATCGATGCACTGTTTTTGAGTTAGACCACGCCGAAAATCGTAAAAAATCATGGCACGAAAATGTTCACGAGTTAAATCCATGGTGGTGAAGACACGCAATTTTCAAAATGACGCTACGATGTGAAAACAATTGACAGTCACATAAAAATAAATGTATTCTAAAGCTAAAGAGTTCTATTTTTAAATGATGTAATTACTTTTTAAATTATTGTTCTGTAAGTGGCCAGTTCCGGATACATAAATAGCAGCCCTCGTATATACTGAGCCCACCCACATGCTTAACAGAATACCCCACACCTGGGTTATCGATCTCATTACCCACAAACCGGGCTCTATCCCCCACATAAGGGGTACTAGTGCCTCTATCGGGTATGTATCCCTGGGATGAAGACGCAAATGGGTCAGCAGTTCTGCTTGGTAACCCACGGTTGTACTCAGTGTTACTTGGGTGATGGGTTGGTTGACCACTTCTTGTTACCACAGCGTTGAATCTAGAAAGATTATATGGAATTAGAGTAACAGAATGCTAATTAATTAATGAACTTCTTTTAGACTTATATGGATGGACTGTATTTGATTAACTTGTTCTAATGGGTAAGAATGTACGACCTCATCTTTTCCCTAGAGATTGGTTTAACGTCAAGGATTTGAGTGATTGCTAAAGGATTTTTAGAAACAAGAAACATACATACATAAATACATACATATTCTCACGCCGTTAGTTCCCATTGGGGTAGGCAGAGACTATCGATCGCCACTTTGTACGATCCTGGCAAACCTCTCTAGCTTCATTCACATCCATCAATCTTTTCATACATGCTCTTTTATTCTTCATACTTCGGACACCTGCCTTTTTGAGCACATTTTCTATTTGATCTAAATGTGTCCTCCGAGGTCGTCCTCTACTAACATTACCTTCCACATTGGCTCTATAGATCTCTTTCACCAATTTACTGTCATCCATCCTCTCTATGTGCCCAAACCATCTCAACATTCCTTTTTCTATCTTTCTTACAATATCATCTTTTACACCACACCTTTCACGAATCACATCATTCCTCACACGATCACATAACCTTACATTACACACTTTTCTGAGGGATCTCATTTCTACTGCATTCACTCTACTATCATGCTTCTTCTGCCACACCCAACATTCACTGCCATACATAAGCGTAGGAACGAGGACAGCATCATGCACAGCCATTCGGGCCTTTTCAGACACCGACTGACTAGACATTAGACTATCCAGTGCTCCATTTACCGCATTACCCTTTTTCACTCTTCTCTCGATATCTTCATCACACTTTCCATCCCTAGTAAACAGACTTCCCAAGTATACAAACTCTTTCACTTGTTCCACTTTCTTACCATTAATCTCAATCACGCATTCGGTCATATTCACCTCTCTCTCAAAAACCATAGTTTTTGTTTTATCCACATTCACCCTCATTCCCTTTTTTTTTTAAAAGACGCACATGCAATATTCATCATCTCTTGCAGCTCTTCCACCGATGATGCAAGTAGCACTTGATCATCGGCATATAAGAGGCATATAAGAGCATTCATCATCAAATATGATGAATCCACCCATTCTCAATCCATAATCACTTTCACGCAACTCTGTTAAACAGTCATCCATGAACAAATTGAAGAGCCACGGGGAAGCTACACAACCCTGTCGGACACCCCGAGAGATCCCGAACCAGTCAGTATTTTCCCCGTTTACTCTCACACATGCACTGGAATCCTCATAGAGTGATACCAGTGCACGTATAAGTCGACTCCCCAAACCGAACTTAGATAACACCTTCCATAAACACTTTTTTACCACCCTATCATACGCCTTCTCTAAATCAATAAAGGAGCAATACAGCTTTCGGTTCTTAGCTAAGAACTTTTCGGTGATGCTCCTTAAAGAGAAGATTTAGTCCATACATCCCATTCCCTTTCTAAATCCTGCTTGCACATCCCAAATTATATCATCCGTTTCATTCATCACTCTTTCAATCAAAACCTTTGCATACAATTTACCGACAATGCTGAGTAGGCTAATTCCACGGTAGTTTCTAGCCTCCTGGTGTGACCCCTTTCCTTTATATAAAGGCACAATTACCGCTTTGCACCAGTCTTGTGGCACTTTGCCACTCGACCAGCATTTTTGGAAAAGGAAGTACAACCAGAAAGCCACCACCCCTTTACCAGCCCTCAGCATTTCAGTGTTTATCCTGTCATACCCTAACGCTTTCCCTAGTTTCATACTTTTCATTGCTTTCATTATTTCTTCCATACTGATCTCACTGTCACTAAAGTCACGCATAACGTCGTTCCAATCAACATTACTGCCGATTGGCGAAGAAATGGATGTATCCTCTTTTTCAAAGAGTCCCTCAAAATATTTCTTCCATACTCGCCTTAGGCTACTTTCATCCGTCGCCAATTCACCCTGTTCATCTCTTACAACATTCACTCTCGTGTTTTGGGAAACTCCCTTTTCTTTCCGGATATATTTCCAGAACAACTTTTGGTTATTCCGGAAATTATCGGAGAGTTTCCTCTCACACCATTCTATCAGATCACGCTTTTTCTTTTCTATTTTTTTCTTAACCTCATTCTTAACTCTCTTATATTCATCTTCACTATTCTTCACTACATCATCTGTTACTCTCGCATCCATTCGTTTACTAGCTTTAATCGCTAGTAAATCTAACCAAGCTTTCTTCTTATCTCCGAGTGCCTCTTTCACATCTTTATCCCACCAACTTGTTGGTGGTCTATTTGTTCTTTTACTCAATCCACATACTTCCGTCGCACATTCTACCATTGACGATTTGAGCACATCCCATACTTCTTCTATTTCCAATTCATCCTTCATCTCCACGCAACTTAGCCTGTCGTCCAATTTCTTCATATATTCATCTTTAATATTTTCATCCTCTTCCAATTTCTCCACTTTTATTCTCGCAAATTCAGTTGTCGACACTTTGGCCCTGTGACGCCAACGCGTGCACAGTCCCCTCAATCGTGATATCAAGAGAAAGTGTGCTGTGCTGAAAGTGGTCTGTGCCAAACAAGAAACATATCCATATGATTACGGTAGATGCATGGTGTCAGCTATATCCGAAAGAAGACCAGAGAAGTGAAGAACAGCTGACTGGCTCAAATTTAATAGCAGCATACATATAAATAAGCTCGACCACATCTACGTCTACGTTGACCATATTTTTTAGATTATTGGCTTATCCATCATACTTGTTCCTTTGTTATCAAGCATAAAATCCCACCAAAACAATTAAAAACTAGCACTATTCATCAGCATACATCTTTGAATTGAATCATATAGCGTGATTTATCAAACAAAAGATTATTGAAAAATGCTAATAGATTGTTTTGTTTGAATTCTACTTCCAACAATTCCATCCAGATTGGTTCTATAAATCTCTAATGATATCACTTATGTAAATAAAAAAAATTAAGTAAAAAAACTTTTTAAGAAAAAGCTTTTATTTAAACGCTCTAAAAAGAAGAAAATAAAATATTCCTTTTGGATTATACTAACAACTCCTCATTATACACAATTTATATATAATAATAAAAGCTTGTCGCTCGATTTACCACAAATTATTATGATATAAAGGAATGTTGATAGGTATGTAAACCTCGCGACAAGCTTTTATTATTATACTAGCGACCCGCCCCGGCTTCGCACGGGTGCAATGCAAAATATACCTACTACAGAATGTCTTTATACACAACGTTCACAGCTTTTTTTGTCATTAGCCAATACAAACATGTTTTGCTTAGACGTTACTCTTGCTGGCTGAGGCGAGCCTCGCGTTCCGTTGACGATTCCTTATCTCTTGCTGAACGTGCTCTTCTGGCATTCACTGTACTACGACCTATGTTCGCACGACGACGTCTTCCGGACATGACTTTATAATGTCTGTTCAAAATTTTATACTTCGGTACTCAGTACTTGATTAAACTCACAACTTAAAACTATACGTATGATTATGAACTAATTTCACTAATTATTGGTTAGTGCTGGAGTAAAAAATATTTACTTACTATTCGTTCGACTAAAAACAAAAGATTACCAAAACAAAATATACCTATCCTATTCAGTTCTTCTATGAACTATAATTTTCAATAATTGAAAATGCTCGCCCTAATACTAAATTGTCTTAACTCTAAATTCAAATCAAAGTCTTAATGGAAGAAATACCAAGAAATATGGTTTTAAGCTATTTATAGGCACGCGCCGCCCGGCGCAAACAACTACGACCCTGCATTTTAAATTTGTAATATCTTCGGTAATACTCACTTAAATTACATGCTGTAAAAAGCATATTGATCTATAATAAATGCACAATTTATTTAAGGTACTTAATTGGATAAGGATTAATGCTGTATTGTTTAAAATCACTTCGTAAATAACCATTTTTTAGTAAAGAATAAAAATGGTTATGCTGGGTTATCCCTAAGAGATAGACATATACCATCGCGGACTTTTTTGTTGAACTTTTTAAGGTGAACAATACTGTAGTACATTATTTTGGTCTATCTCGTAGGGTTCAGCCAGCGTTTGCAATATAAGCGCAAAAAAACGTGCTTATTTACGACATCACATTAGAAACCTTCAAATTTATCAGTGTTTCTCTACTATATTATGCATTTATTATACATACAAACCTTCCTTAAGAATCACTCTATCTATTAAAAAAAACCGCATCAAAATCCGTTGCGTAGTTTTAAAGATCTAAGCATTCATACGGACATACAGCGAAAGCGACTTTGTTTTATACTATGTATTGATATATAAATTGTGTATAATGAGGAGTTGTTAGTATAATCCAAAAGGAATATTTTATTTTCTTCTTTTTAGAGCGTTTAAATAAAAGCTTTTTCTTAAAAAGTTTTTGTTACTTAATTTTTTTTATTTTTTACTTTTTAGTTATCGCTGGCTAGGTTCCTTAGTCTGGTCATCTCATTTAATGCATCATTGCTGCAAGGACGTTTGCCGCTTAATTTCGAACAGACACATTCTTTTTTCAAGTTATTATTACTCTCAAAATGCCCTCTCATTTGATACCCATATTGTAGAAGTAGATAGACTAAAGGTAACTATTCCGCCATCCTGCATGGTCCGCCATATTGGATTCAGAATGACGTCATATTCTTTTTCTAGTCACTCTTAACAAGCCCTTTCATTTGATACCCATATTGTAGAAGTAGACTAAAGGTAACTATTCCGCCATCCTGCATGGTCCGCCATATTGGATTCAGAATGACGTCATATTCTTTTTCTAGTCACTCTTAACAAGCCCTTTCATTTGATACCCATATTGTATAAGTGGATTAAATATAACTGTTCTGACATCTTGTATGATCCGCCATATTGAATTTAGAATGACGTCACATATCTTATCATATATTGTCATCCAAACAAAATGCGTCCACAAAATTTCAGCACAAACGGTTGAATATATCTACTTCAAAATTGAGTTCAAAGATTTCACCCGAACACACAAATATACATACATTGCAAGTTAAATAAAAGCTTTTAATAATAAAAACCAGTTCATATTCTCATTAAGCAAGTTTAACATTAATTTAGGAGTAGAGACCCATATCTACATTTTATTACTAAGAAAAAATTCTGATAATTAGAATATTTTTGTTCATAAAAACCTCATGTGGGGAAATTTCCGATGAATATTACGTTTTCCCTTAAAACTATCCATACCCATGAACAGCATCAGCAGTGTACTCCACCCTCCTCAGCGCACCATCCGGCTCGTACAGAGTATACACTCCTCTTACTTTATCTCCGTCACGTGACTCCCAGTGACTCTTCCTGTCGCCCGTTTGGTGGTCGGATACTTCGTACTTGTACTCGTATTTCGTCTGGTAGGAAATATACATATAGATTGAGAACTACATACATACATACATACATATACTCACGGCTATCAATCCCTTAACGGGGTAGCCAGAGCTTTGGAATGATAAATTCCTCAGCCACTTTTGGAAGTTGATTGGGGAAAAGATGATAATAATAAACGTTTTTGGTGATGGGTCTCCAACCACATCGCCCAAAAATCACTTAAAAAGCCCCTATACCCTTAGTCGCCTCTTACGATCACCCACGGGTAGAAATGAGGTAGTGCTATTCGAAGCCGACACTACACGGCAAATTGATTGAATTGAGAACTACTATTTGGATATTTAAGTTAGGACTAAATTTCACATTAGCTTGCATTTTAGCCATCAAACAAGTAGGTATAAGAGTGAAACTTCATTACTAAAATGCTAGGTGGTGTTGATGTAAAGAGATTGTGAAACTTTTACAACTATTTACATTCTATTTCTAAAATATGAAGAATATAATATATTTTCTAAGGGCTCCATAAATATTATGTATCTACAACAACTAAGTTTCATAATGATCGGTTCTGAAGTTTTCATCATAAATAAAAGATGTTATTAAAGGAAAGAAAAATTTCGACACTGGCGGGGTTTGAACCCGCGACCTTCGGGTATACGCCCCCGTCGCTCTGCCCGCCAGTGTCGAAATTTTTCTTTCCTTTAATAACATCTTTTATTTATGAGTAATAATCCCCACATGAGGAATTCATGTCAAAAAACATTAAATTCTGAAGTTTTCATGTTTGACGCCACAAAGTAAGGAAAATCTAATAAACTTTAATGATAAACTCCTCTTTTTAAATGTACACTTGACCAAAAATAGATTACACCTGGGATTCTATTTTTTGTTGGTATGCAAATAAGCATAATTATTTTGGCTACATTCAGAGTCATATACCACACACTAATTTCCTAACTATATAACAACCATTGCTAACATACACTTGACATGCAATCAATTAAACCTTGTAAGTAAATCTAATTATAACTTACTTGATCCAAAGAGCCTGTGCTTGCTGGTAATGAACCTATAAATAAACAAGTGTTACCTTCAATCTATCTATAGACGAAATTATATATTTATTTTGTAGCACTATATTTCCAAAGACGAATATAGTGCTCTGAGAGTAAATAAACTTAAATAATTTAGGTAGCCGAATCTGAAAAGCATTAGAGATAAAATAATGTAGTTTTTAGTTATGTTGTATATTTACCACTAGTATAGCTGGACGAAGAAGTTGAGGGTCGAGGTTGATGAATCACGAAGCTTTGTGAAGATGTAGGTGGCTGATGCATCGGTGCTGCAAAACTTGTCGACGCACATCCACTCATCAAAAACAACATCATCTATGAGAAAAATCATCTTATTATTAAACAAGCGTAGCCTAACCTAGATTTTTATGAACAAATTGTAATGTCTTTGAATCTCATATAGTTTGACGAAATTAGGGGTCCCTAAGTCTATGGGAATGGACGTCAGGTGAATAGAATTAAGTTTATAATTGATGGAAAAGTTGGAAAATAATATAAATTCTCATTTTATTCACAAAAGTTTATTGCAAAGTGGTAAATGATGAATTATTTTCATCCTATTTTATCTGACAAATATAGCTATAATACCAATTATTCAAAAAACATTCAATTCAATTTTGATTCGATGAAGACGTTTCGGAGGAATTTTGTACAAATTCTTTGACACCGAAATTTAAGATAACACACTCAATAAAATAATATAGTAAAACAAATCACAAACCTGTATATAAACACGAATCATATTTCAATATTTGCTCTAATAAAACACATCAATAGACTTAAATATGGCAGATTGAAGAAACATATCATGTCTAACCTCTTTATATAGGAGTACTTCATCAGATAAGTGAAACAATGTGGTGTCCAACGGATGTGTTAGCATCGACAAAGGTCCTGATGTCAATTAAAATTGTTGATAGCAATGTATGCAAACCTCCCAAGTACCAGATAAATAATGCACAGATTTAGGTCTGTTCACATACAGATGAGTTACTTGCGTTGAACTGATTGTTACCTTCCACAGTTGCCTTCATTCGACTTTTCCGAGTATGTATAGGTAGAGTATGAGTAGGTATATTATATCTATTTGGCTCATATAATATATTAGCTATACAGTATGACTTTGGGCTGTAATCTTCCTTGAAAATTGGGACACCAAAATCAAAATAATTTGATTGGTCTGCTTCTCGCGAAGCAAAGTGTGGTAAAACCATAAAACAAACAAAGTTATCATAACTTAAGATTCATGTCACAAATATTCATCGCCTGTAAAGAAATAGTTTGTGATATGTATGTTAATCAATAACTTCATTTTTTATGCTTTTAATCGTTGTTTGATACTTTCAGTGTTGTTGCAAGAGCCTGACTCAGCATACATAGGAAAGGATGAGGTAACGCAGCACAAATTAATAAAAGCCATTAAATTAAAAGCTTCACTATTATTTTTTAACTGCAACTATCTTTTTAATTAGTTCATATTATTTTTATATAGCATTCAAGGTTTGCAAGTATCATATCAAAGCTATAATTTCACAATGTTCGATAACGAAAAACATAAATTAATGAACCGATTACTGTTACAGTTATCTGCACTCTATCGATTAATACAACTGTTAGTCTATTTTAGTACGATTTTATCTCTTAATATGGCTATTAGCAATATTTGAATTGTTTGGTATATATTTAGGTTATATAGATTTAAAAGACTTTTTTTACATTCTAAAATATTTCATTAGTAACGAAATACAAATTGATAACGTATTTATTTCCATTTAAGTTTTTCACCATCTTCGACCTTGATATTTATAACTTGTTGGTAATGTTTTACTGCATGAAATAATAAACCAATTGTTAACTCAACTTAGTTAGCAAATGCTAACATAGGTTTCAATAACTAATGAGTTGCGAACAATATCTTTCATCGAGTATTAATTAGGCGTGTGTGCGCCCGTTGATATCTTTTGTATGAATAATCAAGCGAGTTTGTCACTTGTTATTACAGTTGTTGTTATATCAACACGTACTAGTAATAACATTTTGCAAGCCACATCTCGTTGACACACATCTATGATCCAAATAGCAGCGTTATCAGGGCTACGTTCAAGGTCATCAACTTGCCTTTCCGATAAATAATACTACTTAATCCGACTACAATAGATTTGGGCGGGCTATGTCACGGATGACTAACTTCCAGCCTTACACTATTCAAGTTATGGGAATTATATTATTTGAATGCGGTTTGTATTGTAATGATATAGGTACACAAAATATTTTATATTTTTAATTTATGAGGTCATAAATTAAAGAAATGGTTTTAAACGTTCCAAATTAGGTTTTGTATTTATAGTACGGTAGTATTTATATTAATAAATTGCTGAGCATTTCATAAATTTAGTTAGCTTAGAGTAATACTAACTCATTTCGTTCCGTGGGTGTCATTACTCGAGAATTATTGTTCGGGACTTTTTAAGTGATTATTGGGCGATATAGCTAGAGAACCCTCACAAGCGATACTTTGATTTCATATTCTCGTTGATCAACTTTCAAAATTGTCAGAAAAGCCCAGAGTACACCGCTATTAAAACATACATACATATACTCACGCCATTAGTTTCCACTGGAGTAGGCAGAAACTATCGATCGCCACTTTGTTTTCATAAATAAGATTTTCCATCCATGAATATTTTCATACATGCATATACATTTATAATTAAGAGGTACTGCTTAATGCAACAAAGAACAATTAGAACAGCATCATATAGATTACTCAATCGCTGGTATCCAGATTACAATCTTGTCTCAAACGAAGCCAGCCTCATAATCCTTACATCAAAACGTATCTTGCGTCATACTTCGAGTGACATCTGCTACACATGATTTGATGGTGAAATGTTGATGATATTTAATCATTTGGCTTTAGAGATTGATATTTTTGATTTAACTGTAAGTAAATACTTAAATATTATAGGTATATTAATAAAGAAAGGAAAACATTTTGCATATTTTTAATATAATAACTTTTGCCAAAAGGTTTTGGACTATCATCTAACCATCTACCAAATCCTGTCTCACAATCTTATTTCCTTAGTAAACTTTTTATGCAAAAAATTTTGCAAATGCTTTACTTTTAAAGCAATTTAGATACAACGGGAAACAGGGACTAGAAAACTCTACATTGCAATTCATAATTAAGAAAACTTACAAACACAATGTTCTTTAATGAAAGTAAAATTTTTCAGTCTTAACCTTAACCAGTCTTCGTAAACTATCTCTTCCAGACAACCTTTGGATGGTAAGGTCAGCAAATTAATGGTAATGATAACTAGATGTACATTTTGAAATCTGTATTTCTTATTTATTTTGTCAATGTGGGTGGAGTTGTTAGTAGAGGACGGCCGCGTAAGACGTTTGAAAACCAAATCGATAACATTCTTGCGAAGGCGAAAGTGAAAAGAATAAAAGAGCATGTATGAGAAGAACGATGAATGTGACAGAAGTAAGAGAGATCTGTCAGGATCGTACAAAGTGGCAAGCGGCTGTTACCCCAATTGGAACTTATGGTGTGAGAATATGTATGTACCTATATTTTTAATGTAAGCTAAATTTCAATACTGATTACATAAAATCAAATACCGCCACGCAATTAGTGCAACGCAAACTAATATAATAATAAAATATACTGTTTCTATTGCACATAGTTGAATAGTGCATTATCCAAGTCAGTTGTATGACTTGTAAGCATGCATGTCTAGTTTCGCAAAGAGGATGACTAAGGACTTTGAAAATCACGCAGCATTCACGATTTAAACATACCCACTGCATTCCTTATCATAGCCTTATTTACAAAGCACATGTTACCTTTATTCTTATTTGTTTTATCCGGTAAAAAACATATTTTACGTAAACCTTGCTCCTTTTGACATCCAAAAAGAATAAATATTAACTACTGGAAATATTGCTGAAAACGGGCTCTAAGCAGAACTGATTGAAACCCTTGAAACCTATTAAAGTATGAGTAAGGTTATAGTCGCAATTAATATATTCGGTAGAAACTACTAGAAAACGATAAAACTATGGTGTGACTTTCCCGCGAAGAGTTTTTAACAAAGTTATTGGTAAATCTAAACAGAAATTCAAAAGATAATTTGGTGACTTGTTCTTCAAATATCTCTTCACAAACTAGCAGTAAATAACAATTCTTTCTTCATGAGTATTTATGCGTGATCCAATGATTTTCCCTTGATATTCGACTAAGGAGGTACAACAAACAGTAACTATTTAGAGATTACACTAATGCTATGTTTGTGTTCCTGCTTAATCGTTTAAGGACAAGACCAGATAGATCTAAATTGGAAGATTGCAGACGCGTAGAGAATGTAGATCTATTGAGCCCGCTTCAAACCGATTTCCGGCTATTTTCGTGCGCATACCAGTTCTTGCAGACCTTAATTAACTATGAATGCAGTTGCATGATCGTTTCAAAAACTGAGTGTGCGAATGTGTGCGTTACTTATCATTCCTTAAATAAGACCTCAAGAACGTTAATAAATAAGATGAATATATTTAGAATCACAAAATATAGTTGATATATATATATATTCTACTAAAGTACCGTATCAGAAGATTTTGCGTATTAATGACCTATTGTTTCTCTCGTTTCCATAAAAAATAATTTTGATCAGTTTCTGATACTTAGAATATTTTTGAAATTGTAATAAGATTCAATCATGCACTGGAAAATTTATTAGCACTGTCATGTCCTTCTTAATTTTTGGAAACATTTTAGCTCAACGTAATTCTAGAGATATTCAATACAGCCATTTTGAGAAACACACTAAAATGCACAAATACACTCATACGGGGCGACACAAAGGCTCTAGACATTTTTTTAATGTGTTGCGTTAGGGCAATCATCATCCTTCTAAAAATTGCTAAGGACTTTCTTATGTCAACCCTCATTCGGAATTTATAAGCGTGGGGTGGGTATGGTGAGGTTTTGTATGTAAATTTTGACGTGATTAAAATAGTGTGCTTTGCTGTGTAGTGTCGGCTTAGAATAGCACTACCCCATTTCTTCCGATGGGTGTACGTAAGAGGCGACTAACGGTATTGGGGCTTTTAAGGGATTTTGGGGCGATGCGGTTGGAGACCCACCACCAACAACCTGTAGTCCATACCGTACCGTTAGTCGCCTCTTACGTACACCCACCGGAAGAAATGGGGTAGTGCTATTCTAAGCCGACACTACACAGGAAAATCATACAAACAAAGTAAACAAATCGTAAAATAATTACCTTGATAATTTACGCAAATTATACATTATGTACGTTACTTAAGTTGAAAATAAAACTTTAAATTAAAACAGAAGTAAGTAAGAACTTTGCAACAGGTAATTAAAAAACAGTTTTGTCGGCCATACTCACAAATAAAACAGATACTTAACCTTTAAAGATATCGAACATTATTAGGACACCAAAGTATTCGAAAGCTTATTGCATTTAGCTTTGAAAGCACTCACATAAAGGTAAAATGAGATATCAAGAGTCAAGGCGAACGACGAACAAAAATACATCAAACAATGAAATTCAGCACAATCCTTTATTTGCATCAGACTTTTATCTCAATGTTATCAATAACATCAATCTGCTGATACTCCCCGCGCTTGCACCTCTATTGAAACCAATCTGAGTCAATTACATAACTTGTTTTTAAATTTAACCAAATAAGTTTACTTTCAATGACAATATTTTGAAGCTTTGGCTCATTTAAAATTTATGATGACTTTGTAAATAACACCTACGGTTTTCGATTTCGAACTTAATTTTAAGCACATAGAGAGGATGGACGATAGAAAATAGGTAAAAGAGATTTATAGAGCTAATGTGAATTGTAATGTTAGTAGAGGACTACCTCGGAGGACATATTTGGCCCAAATAGCAAGTGTGCTCAAAAAAGCAGGAAATAATAAAAGAGTATGTATGAGAAGATTCATGAATGTAAACGAAGCTAGAGAGGTGTGTCAGGATTGTACAAAGTGGCGTTCGATAGTCTCTGCCTACCCCAATGGGAACTAATGGCGCGCGTAATGTATGTATGTAAAATTTAATGTGTATTGATGATGCCCCAATTTTAATTGAATCAAAGTGTGACATCTATAAGCGATCGCAATTCTACGTATATGTTCCATAAACTAGCTCTTACAAGGTCAGTGCATACTACAACACGTAAGGTAATTGAAGTTACCAGTATTACCAAGTTTGTTCAGTTATGTCGATATTCGAAACTGGCATTGCAAACTGGATTTGCCTAACTATTGGCTAGCGAAACATTACCAAATATTTTCAAGCTATTTATATTTGATATCTTCTTAATGCGTCCCATCCATTAAATAAAAAATAACTTGAAAATTACATACAAATAAGCAGATCACTAATGGTCTCGTTTCACACGACGCGGCTCAAACTATTAGAAAATATATAAAAGGGAGAGTTGAAAATGAAATGATTTTGCGACGTACTTTGGACACCAAAAGTTATATTATTATACAAAAACCCCGATGTATAGGTAGTTTAAACATACATTTCTGAAGTATGAGTTTATATTTATTTCATCAAACGATTTAGTCAGAGAGTAGCAATTAAATAATCTTGAACAATAGCATTTTTTTGTGATTAGATCTTTAATTCAGTGACGTGCTCGTTCAAACATGTATTATTAATGGCGCTAAGATAACAACACCTCTTAATAAAAATGGACACCCTCTCAAGTTCGACTACATTAATCAGCGAATCGTTTGTCATATAAATGGCATAAAGGTTGTTTGTTGTTTGCAAAGATTTCTTTTTGTGATAAAATCATCAATGACGTTTAGTTGATATTATTAAGTGCTAGTTAGGGTTCCGTAGCCAAATGGCAAAAACGGGACCCTTATAGATTCGTCATGTCTGTCTGTCTGTCCGTCCGTCCGTCCGTCCGTATGTCACAGCCAGTTTATTCCGAAACTATAAGAACAACATTATTAAAAATTGGTGCGTAGATGTATTCTGTAAACCGCATTAAGATTTTAAAATAAAATCTGAAAAAAAAACCAATTTTTTTTTGGAGGTAGTGGGATCGATTCCCGTCGATGATGAGCAATCCTATGCGGACTGTGCTGTTGTGATATTCATGAATTTTATACCGTGAGAGTATACTCCACACATTTTGTGGCAAAAGGAAAATCAGATCATAGAAGACAAGGCATTGGAATAAAAATGTAATGTAATGTAATGTAAAAAATGTAATGTTTTTTCAGAAGTAAAACTTAGTGGAAAAATAAAAATTCACCATACCCTACCCTTTCCGCCTCGTATGACTAATAATACAAGAAGAGATGGATGATCATAACAATACGGAAAGTATTTACATTCTTGAGAACTAAGAAATATTACATACATACATATACTCATGGCTATAAATTCCTAGAAGGGGTAGCCAGAGCTAAGGAATTCCTCAGCCACTTTTGGAAGTTGCGTGGGGAAAAGATGGTAAAATAAAGGTGGTTGGTGATGGGTCTCCAACCGCATCGCCCAAGAATCCCTTAAAAGCCCCAATACCATTGGTCGCCTCTTACATACACCCACCGGAAGAAATGGGATAGTTCTATTCTAAGCCGACACTACACAGCAAGAAATATTATAAAACTAAATTTTTATTTGTAAATTTAGCTTTGTTCTTTTGATTATCATATCTACACATAATAAACGTACACGTATGTTCGTATAGTACATATGTACTTCGGTATGACTAGGTCGTTGGTACAGTCATAAGCGGTGATCACGATTCATGACTGTCATTTCAGTCGAGAATGTTGAGCACGTCGCGTAATGTAGTAACAGACGCAATGCATTTGACAAACTGTTTGTTTGACAGGTGCAATCATTTGCAGTCAAAAAAATTGCAAGCTTACCCTTGAATAATTGAACTCTATTGTGTAAAACTTTATGTTTTTATTTAGCATTCTAGCAATTTATATTATAGAGCGACCGAAAAATTACTTCAAGGGTTACTAAATATGCACAAAAAGAAACAATGCCAATATTTACAAAAAGGGGTTGGAAATTCAAAATCTATCCTATTTTTTTACCATTTGTGGTAGCAGATCTCTATCAAATCTCTCGGAAAAAATGTGACAAAATGGAGCGTTGGGAATAGGTTGCTTAGTGCATAACCCACAGAGCACTAAAAAACCACTAATTCTTTAGTCAATTTATTCATAGATAAAAATGAGGTATTATTCCAACTAATGTTAAATGGAACATTAAATCAAATGTGGGTACATCTCATTTTTATGGTAATTAATAAAGTAATTACTTTTATTTTAAAGTAATTATTAAAGCGTGTCAACATGTTCATTACATTGTTGTCAACGAAGTTAAATCCTGCTTGATACACAAGATTACTTCATCTTAATCAAGTAACCCAGATTAATTATTGAAAGGCAGATTGAAAGAAATGCAGCCCGCAGTGACACTTCATTTGAATGTTTGCTTATAAAATCATTTCAATTATTAAACGGGTAGCACCTTACAAATAAATCTTACGTACTTGACAGGGCCCGTTTAATTAAGTGATATTTGCATTTCACGCTTTTAAATGGACATATCGTGTGCTACTTTGGAGTATAGAGCTCAAGTCCTGCCATGCGTTACCTTTCGTAATTTACATGTGCGCTGCAAAACACCCATGTACGCCTTGTGTAAGCCACAGCAAATTATCGGCCGGCATACGCTGCGATACTTTATTTAAATTTATTAAAATATACTCACTAAACATAATACTGATGTGGCAATGTACGAATGTGTTATAGATGATAGAGGTAACACGGTATGACAGGGTTTGATTAGGAACGTTTGTGACTGAGGAAATAGACTCCGCTCTTCCAGAGAATTAAACCAAAAATTATCTGTTTAGTTTTCCAAACAAGCAATTAATCACCTCCTTCTAAGGTCACACTGAACTATTTATGACGCAAATGAAGTCTCGAGCTAAAACTAGCTAGGTTATGGTCGTAGGTGTAGTACGGGCAATGTTAGCTACGTTAAGTCTCTTATCAGTAGATCAAGACACAAGCAAGACTAATAAGTAGTAAGAACAGACACAAATTCCTATTGTGTGCAATTCTCCGATCTAGCCAATGTTATTGTTTTGCCATAGTAAATCGCGAGATAGAAACCGAACTTCCATATTTGTACTACAAGTTTGTTCACTCGAACTAGTGCTTGGATTTAATGAAGATATATGTTTGTGTTTTCTTACCGTTACCAAAATGGAGAGTAGATTCGCTATGATAAAAGTAATAATATTATGTGTCAAAAGTACTACAGATTAACTTCATATTAACATACATACAAAACTAGAACTTTTGGAAGTAGCTTGAGAAAAAGATTCCAAAATAAAGGATATATAAACGTTACTCACATTTCACTCCAACGTAATTGATTTTATTGATATGTCTTATTTACCGACCTTTTTCACCATTTACATACGGGCGCTGAGAAGAAATTCACATATTATAGTCCACGTATATCTTTCGCAACTTCGCTTAGATATTGCCGCTCCTTGTGAACGAACCCTCATATGTTATCAAGATTGTTTCTATTTGTAAATAGTTGTACCCCACAGGTTTGCTTGTGTACTTATTATGTGAATAACATACATACATACATACATATACTCACGGCTAAAAATCCCTAGAAAGGGGTGGCCAGAGCTAAGGAATTAGAAATTCCTCAACCACTTTTGGAAGTTGCATGGAAAATAGATGGTGAAATAAAGGTTCTTACTGATGGGTCTCCAACCGCATCGCCCAAAATCCCTTTAAAGCCCCCAATACCGTTAGTTGCCTCTTACGTACACCTACAGGATGAAATGGGGTAGTGCTATTCTAAGCCGACACTATACAGCTAAAAATTATTCATAGAAATAAAAAATATCAATCATCAAATATATATCAAATTGTAAGGCCGAAGAAAGTTACAATTTGTCATTGTTACATGTCTTTATCCATCATCTGCCAGATTTTTTTTCCGTATTCACTTTGAATTCAATCAGTATGTGACATGTTTATAAGCTCACTTTATATTGACAAACGCAAAA
Source organism: Bedellia somnulentella (assembly GCA_963576735.1). Taxonomy (NCBI): domain Eukaryota; kingdom Metazoa; phylum Arthropoda; class Insecta; order Lepidoptera; family Bedelliidae; genus Bedellia; species Bedellia somnulentella. The sequence goes on along the minus strand of OY755176.1, from coordinate 13,412,740 downwards.
ATATGTTTAATGTGTACATGGAAAAAATCCTTTTTGGGATTAACATGGTAAAAATAAATACAAAATGAAAATGTCAAGAGGCCATGGGGCAACAGAACGCGAACATATGTTAGCACTTCTTCAACCGAACTTGGACAACACCATCCATAAATACTTCTTACCACATGATACGCCTTCTCCAAATCTATGAAAAGTTACATTCAACCGATCAAAAAATATAACTCAAGAATCTATTATTATTTTACTTGCCATTACAGTAATTATGGTAACAGTTCTAAAGTGGTTTTCAGTGATCAAAAGAAAACCATATTGATAGGTGCCACTTCAAAGACTTACATTTATTAGCTGCACCTTCCGCCCATATAAACTGCAATCAATCTTCCAAAGCAAAACCTTAACTTTAGGATCTACAAAACTGAGCACAGCAGGTTCCATCGAGCAATGTGATTAGGAAATACGCAGTTGTATACTAAGCCATTATAAACATAATAGAAGGATTAAGAACAAAGATTAGACAATGGACAGGTTTTAACACCGTCTAATTAATATACTAAATACTTGATGTGATCATGCAATATTTTAAGCGTATCTAGATTTGGTTGCCTCAAGCTAAATTTTATATGTTATTAAAACTGAGGTTAACCCCTGTCACCAAAATGTGTTTTTAAAATTATATTTAATTGTTTATGAGTAGTTTCGGCTTAGAATTGCACTACCCAAATTCTTTCCTTGGAAGTACGGATGAGACGACTAAGGGCATTGGGGCTTTTAGAAAGATGTTTGGGCGATGCGGATGCGGAAGACCAATCACCTTATTTTATAACCTTTATTTTAAAATATTTTCTCTAATCAATTTTCAAAAGTATCTGAGTTATTTTTAATTCTGAAGCTCTGGCTACCCCTTCTAGATATTTATTTTTTATAGTAAGTATTTATGAGTATATGTGAGTATATATGAATGTGTGTGTGTGTCTATATGTGTTTTTGTTAAAGGGAAATAAACCTGAGTAAAAAGTTATGCAGAGGCTTTTATACCTTTACTTATACTACAAGTTTTTTGTTTAAGCAAAAATAAAACAAAAACCGGAATAGGAAAGGTATCATTATAAGATTTAATTATTCTTCTGTCATAGCTTTTGGGACACTTACAAATTAGAATGTTACTGTTAGATTAATTTAAAATGTTAAACAATATCGCCCCTCCCGGAAGAAGCCTGTGCTTGAATATTATAAATCAGTTAAACCTTTAAATTAAGCTACAATCATAAGAACAATATATTAAGTATGTGTGTTGTATACAATCAAACTAAGTGTAAATTGCAAAAGAAATCGGTCGGCTGCGAACACCGGCAGACGAAAGACAGTTCACCATTACCAAGTGGGTGGTTTTTCAACAAATAATAGGTCATTTGTTTTTGCTCTGCATATACCTAGAGTGTCTTAACAACACACTTTTTTGGTAGCAATATTCGTTTGTCAATCCTGATAAATAATATATAATTACAAAAAATCCCGAAAATTTATATAATTGGTATTCGGTGGGAAACTTTGAAATCTACAAATCAAAGTACAAAGGTACATACATACATATACTCACGGCCATGAAACACATTTGGAAGTTGATAGGGGAGAAGATGGTTGAAATAAAGTATCGTTGGTGAGGGGTCTCCAATCGCATCGCGCAATATCTACTTATAGACCCCCATACCCTTAGTGGCCTCTTACGACACTTGTGGGTAGAAAGGGGTAGTGACATTCTATGCCGGCAGCACTACACGGCGTACAAATGTAAAGCTAGTGAAATGAGTCCACTATGATTAAACATACTTCTTGATGGATAGTATCTAATATATTGCACACGTGTCAAGCAGAGCCAGTGATTTTATGTCATTGGAATATGGTTGAGCTGTAATTACTTCATTACTCTGTTATGAATATGTATTTACGTTTTCAATTTATTTCGTTAAGTGAGTGTAATTATCTCTTTCTTTGTAATAATTGTACTTCTACAAGTGTATATGTCGTGGCCATATCGTACATTTGAACACATCATGAAATGATCGATCATTTCATGAAATGGTCGTATTTCATGGAATGTTCAACTGTTTATTGGCCACATCGTGATGTGGTTTGGGCAGATCAATGATGAGAAATCGTTTCTCGACATGGCCAACTAAACGCGCGGCCTCTTCATGAAATGGCTAAGATTATTTGGTCATATCGTAAAGTAGTTACACTAATTACCGGTTGAGGCGCTGAAAACGCTTTGTTTATGAGTGAAGATGGCGGCCGCTGTCAAAAGTGCTATTTCTCGCAGTAAAAAAGGTTAATAATTCGTTATTAAGCGATGAAGAAAGTAATAACAAAAGAGTTTTCGACGAAAAGGTTCTCGAATACTTTGCTAATTACTAAAAAACTGAGCAATATGTTAAAACACGGTAGAGTTTGGATCGCATTTCACAGGTTACCCTATTTCTACGATCTGGCCAAGCGTAGATGACCAAATCGTGAAACGTTGACGATTTTATGATCTGCCCCCGTAGCATGAGGCGTGTGAGAGCGTGTATGTCGCGTGAGAACTGAGAAACTGACAGATGTTGTATGAACAATCTGTCAGTTTCTCACTTCTCACGCGACATACACGCCTCATGCTACCTATACAGGTCAAATTAAGTTGGCCACATCATGAAATGTGACCATTTCATGAAATGATCGATCTTTTTACGATGTGTTCAAATGTATGAGCACCGTGATAGCCCAGTGGGTAGAACACTCGGTTATCGTGCAAACGACTAGTGTTCAAATCCTGGGTCGGGCCTACACCAATTTGTCTTTTCTAAAGACATATGTGTGGTTAATTTATCATGGTTGTAAACGGTGAGGGAAAACATCGTGAGGAAACCCGCATGGCTGAGTTGTACTTAGTCATGTGACAGTGTATTCGTACAAAACGGCGATAGGCCTGCCCCCTATCACGTGAGTACACTGTCCATGCAAAACGTGGGTACTCTGAACACCAGGTGACAAAGTCACGTGATGTTCAGAAGTATTAGTACCTCTGCCAACCCCTTCGGGGATATTCGGCGTGAACGTTTATGTTATGTTATTATGTTATGTTCAAATGTACGATATGGCCACGACATATATTTATAAATTACAGCGGGGTTATGCAGCTAGCCTCTTGGGAACCCTACCCCCTTGCAGCACTGATTTTAAAAATATTTTTATATCCTTTAATTTTGTATCTGATGGGAATATGTTCTATTAAAAAGTAGTAAATTGTATATATAAATAATAAAATAATATTCCGAATAAATAATATACAGTAGAACCCGTTTAATACGATCACGCTTAATACGATTCCCGCATAATACGCCGCTTTACGCCAGTCCCTGCAACTTGAAACATATTTTCATACATTTCTACGCCCCTGCCCGATCGTCATTTCTTGACTATGTAAAAAGCAAATGGTGGAAAAGTTTTATATTTTTTTTTTTTGTGGAATGGCTTCATCAAGCTCGAGCTTCAAATATGCGAAAAAGCGTCTAAGGCATTATCAGCTAGATTAAAAATGCTATGTTGCTTCTTTGAAGTAAAGACGCACTGCAAAAGTTTTGTTATGTTGAAATTCTTTAATTGCTAATGCATTAAAATCTTTCTGTCGAACCAAAATAAGTGATTATTTTAAATAATGTATTGAATGTAAAAAATGTAATACGTTCGTTTTATTATCCCTATCCCGCATAATACGATTTCTCGCTTAAGACGCGTTTTAGGTGGGGTCCCTGGGAAATCGTCTTAAGCGGGTTATACTGTATGTGTGTTGATAATTATTATAATTACTTGCATAAGCCAAACGTTAAGATAGATCTTAACCATTGAGCTAGTGTCGGCTAAGAGTAGCCTATTTGTTCCCGTTGGTATCGTAAGATCGACTTAAGGTTTAGGGCTATTTAAGTGATCATGGGGCGATGTGGCTGGAGATCCACCCATTCTTTATTAAAATTCTTTTACTCACTAAACATCCAAATGTAGCTGAGGAATTTCTAATTACTTTATAAGAATATGTATATAGCACACATTTTAATTAACTGCAAAGAAATAATAGGACATCATGACTCAGGAATGGGATACTAAATTCAATTCAAATATAATTAACACCTAAAACTAAGGAACAATTCATCATACAAATAATTTCCACCTGTGGCTCACCTTTTATAAGACATAAGATAGATTTTAGTAAATTATCTTAACTCTGAACAAAGTTCTAATTTTGCCATGTCGTTTTTATATCACTAATAATTAAAGAATAAATAAAGGAAAGAAAAATTTCGACACAGGCGGGAATCGAACCCGCGTCCTTTGTAAAAAATTCGGGGATAGGGAACGCAAATACTACATAAAAGTATAAAAGAAACAAAGTTCGATTCTCACCTGTTTCGAAATTTCTCTTTCCTTTATTTTTGGAGGTTTTCATGACCAAAATCATTCAAATTATCGTTTTTATATCCCCGTAAAATGGATTTGTGACCTGGCTTGGCACTGATTAATTAACTGTGTAAGATTTCCATACGATTGGTAAAATATTGCAAACTTAAACTTAAATCATGAAGTAATACAAATATAAAGTCCGCCTTCAATTTACATTTTCAAACATATCCAAAATACTCCTTGCTTTGAAATGAAAAATAATGAGCAAAATGTCAAACTAGTTCAAGGGCCGTCAACACATTGTAAGCCAGAGCTAATAGAAATACAACACTATTGTGCAGAATATATCGATTCAAGGGATTTAGTCGATAGCAATCGAGTGAATATTGGTTGCATGGGTCGGCGCGCCCACGGGTCGCACTCGACGGCGAATGTGAAAAAGTATGACCCGTTCTTACACATATGAGTACGCTATATAAATGTTTGCGGACTAACTTTGCTCTCATTTCGACTGCCGCCTAAGTTTGACAAATACATTGCGAGCTTTTAATAACCTTTTATCGAATAAAATATATCGCAAAGATTATTGATTAACATTTAGTGCTCTAGCTATTAAATTTAATAGTAAACAATGATCTTGGTAAGTAGTATAAGATAATTTGGTCTTTGACAATAAGGAGTTGATAAATTATTTGCATAAATAATATTACATCCTCTTATTTACATCATTTAAATTAATTCAGAAGTTTAGATACAAATCAAGTTAATCCAAAGAGTTTGATGATCAATAAAATTGCTGGTAAATAACAAAATATATTTTTAACTTTCAGATTGTGTGCTTGTCGTTGTTGGCATCAACAAATGTCTTAGCGTATCACGACCCAGATCTAAACTACCATTTGAGTCAACTTCAGAACCTTAAAGATTGTGACGATGGATACCATTACCCGGCGCCAGCGGTGCAACTTACAACTGCAGGCGTTAAATATCTTCCTCCTGCTCCTGCTCGCGCAGTAGTACCAAAACCGATTCTACCAACTGTTAACTACGCGTACCAGAGCAATAATGCGTACTACAACAAGAACGCATATCAAAATAACAACGCTTACTCAGCTGGCATCTCATATCAAACCGCTAGTTTACCAAAGATCGCGTATTCTCAACCTCCCGCGACCTACATCCAATCATCCTCGTTTGTGTCTCACCCGAACTACGTAGCTAAGTCGGCAGCAGTGGCCAAACAAGAAGTGCACGGATACTCCACCTCCGCGGGACTATCCAGCTACAACTCAAACTCCGGAAGAACTGTGGCACCCGCAGCTACATACGCCCAAGCACCGATACTAGCAAAAATCACAGCTGCACCATTGATAGCTAAGTTTGTGAATACTCCGGCCAAGACGACCTACGTCACACAGAATTTACTGTCACAACAAGCAGCTTATACTTCATCTGCTGCTAAAGCATCGTTGACTTACAATACTGTTCACAACAGTCCTGTGGTTTCGCAAGTATATGCCGCACCTAGACCTCAATACGCGACACATCCAGCGCTACAGGTCCAGGCACAGCCACAAGTGTATTCGCAAACTCAGTACTCAGCAGCTGACGTAGCTCAGTTGGCGAAGTTTGTTCCTCCTGTGAGCCAGTACGTTGCTCCTGCCGTTCCATACTCGTATCCGAAGCCGCAAGTCCAGTTCATACAACAAGCGCCGGCCGCTCACATTGCTCCGGTGCAGCAGCTGACAGTTCCAGCTCAACGATATGTGTCTTCGTCAGCAGGAGCTAAGAACGTGCATGCTGAATTTGTGGAAAATTATGTAAGTCCCTAAATATTATATGTTGTAAATCACAAATCAAAGGAGGATGTTGTTTTGGTTTGATTATAAAAAAAACTAAATAAAATTCAACAAATACACCATATTAATCTTGAAGTAATAGTTCAATTAAGTTTTTATCTACTCTAATTGATATAAAAGTGTATTCAACATGATTGCAAGTTTTTTGTAATTTACGACGGTAATTAAGTAACACAATCCGTTTGGTATTAAATTCTGGTTCTAACTTTTGTCTCAACGCTTTGATACAATTAACATACATTTATCTATGCTATATAGCAAGTTAAACAGATGACTAATTCGAGCGATCGATCGCGACCACATACGTTGCAACGTAATGAAATGTGACAAACTCTGTACCCCAGTTAATTACGTAAATGATAAGAGTCGCTATCCACCTACACATAAACTTCACATAATAGCTCAACCAGATTATCTTGCTACTGACAATTAGTGACAACACATAATTAATAAATTAATGACATTAATTAAAATTATAAGTTTTTGAAGTTTGTTTTTGAAAAGGCGCTACCTTATCTTATTTTCTCATACGTTATTCATTTATGTGTCGTTAATAGTTTTGTCGAAATCCGAACATTATCAAAATTACGATAGCAATAAAATATTATTTGAAAAATCCACTCTATCTTTTTGCTGGATGGCATACTCAAACGTACAATTCTTCACATTTTTTGTCCTGTTATTAAGTTTAGTAGGTTGATACTCAAGTATTTGCGTACAGAGCTTTACAACTAAGCGAATTCATTTGTAATAGGGCCATGTCTAGTCATATGGCCACTTAAACATGAAAACACAGAAGTAAGTCAAATATTATGCCCCGGCTTTTTATTCTAGAGTATCGCTTAAAAATGCTATTCTGAAGTGACAGGAAAACGATAGGGACGAAAATTATTTAAAAGTAAACATCATTTAAACTATTAAATTAATATGCTTCCCATCAGTACACAGATCGGTGATTTTTAATAGAATTTAAACAAATATATAGTATGTATATACTATCTGGTCAAGAAACGTTTTACGAGGCCGTCCTCTACTAACAATCCCACCCACATTGGCTCTATATATCTCTTTCGCTTCTTTATTTTCATCCATCCTTTCTATGTGCCCAAACCACCTCAACATTCCTTTTTCTATCTTGCATACTACGTCATCTTTCAAACCTACTCGTTCACGGATCACAGTATAAACATTCTTATAAAGGCGGGGGTCCGAAGTGAGAAGAATAAAAGAGCATGTATGAGAAGAATAATGAATGTAAGGGAAGCAAGAGAGGTTTGTCAAGATCGTACTAAGTGGCGATCGATAGTCTCTGCCTACCCCAACGGGAATAATGGGCGTGAGTACAATTAAGTAAGTATATACTATCTTGAAAGTAAAACATGCTCTGAAATACATTTCATTGTTAAATACGATGTAAACGACAAATAGGTAAAAATAAACAACGATCCATCAATATTGAGGAGCAAAATTGATGGAGATAAGAACCCATTAATAAGAAAGGTTGCATGTTTTTTGTATAGGAGATATTTAAGACCCCAGTCCTTAAAGTGTTGCAAGATTCATCATAAAAAACTAAAGTAATCTTTAGGCGTTCTGATTTCACAATGTTGTTTTATTGTACCTTTGCCAAACTGTTTATGACCACAACTCGTAACTTTTAAACACAATTGGGTTAAAACAGAAGTTTCAGAGCACTAACTGTAGGGAAATATAATAATTAACATTAATTAAGAACTTTTGAAGTAATGAAACTATACATATTCATTTATATTAAAATTACAACAAGTTGTTAAAATTATAACTAATAACTACAATTACGTTTCAAACTCTACAAAACAAGTTCATATTCAACATTAGATTCGACTAGGCTTCGCGGTAGGCTTCCTACAAGGGTGACCCATGACTTCTTCAATATAGCGGGAAGCCGATGGATGAGGACAAAGCAGGACCGGTCGTTGTGGAAATCTTTGGGAATGGCCTATATTTAGCAATGTACGTCTATGGACTGATGATGACCATGATTGGTTTTGACATGTATTATAAGAGGCGCATTTTGTCCTCGTAAGCATTATTATTTTTAGTTTATACAACAACTTTTTTCTCAATTTACTTACAGATATTCCGTTGACAATTTTATGTAGGAAAGTCTAATCGTGTAACAATCTTAATATTTCAATGAATTAATTACACGAAATTTTGTTGTTCTGTGCATATTTTATAGTTTGCCCATTGTTGTCAACGCCCATAATGGGGTCTACACCAATGTGTCTTTTCCTAAGTAGTAGTAGTCGTGTCGTAAATTTATCAACGTTGTTTACGATGAGGGAAAACATCATGTCGAAACTCAGAGTGGCTAAGTTAAATTTAGTCATGTAACTGTGTTTTTTTACAAAACGGCATAAGTATGTTGCAGACTGAATTCACTCATCATAGTTGGTTAATTTCTTTAAACTTGATCTTAATTATACAATCTACAAAACTTAATTAGTATTATAAATGAACTAACGACCAACCTTGATCAACTTTTATCCACCTTTTTTTTAAACAATCTTATTAAATGGATTACCTAAGTACCTAATCATGATCTTGTTACAAAAATAAAACAGTGGCAATGAAACTAATGAACAATAAGGCATCAGTTTCTCGTTACTTTATAAGTCAATACCTCGTAAACCACTGTCGTCGCGTACTGCCTTCTCCGATAGGTTATGCGCTTGATTTTTAAATAGGTAGGTTAGCTGGCAGCACTTCTACACTTATCATATAATTAAGAAAATTTAATATTTTTGTTAGTTTTGTAGAAAGTTTTCGAAATTACTTCACCAAATCCAAATATTATTCTCTTCTTCTTATTCGTTTCGCTCTTGTCAGAGCGGTCGTGGTCTTCATGAGGGAGGGTATCCTGTGCTATCATGATGACTCTCTTGGGAAGTTAGTGCAGTGGTTTCCCCTTGCCTTCTGCACCAGTCATTTTAGAGGTTATTTAGGCCTAAAGGTCGCTGTAGCCTCTTCCAGCGAGTTGACCCGCCGGGTGTGTGGATATACCGCCACTGCTCGGTCGCCAGAGCCTCGTCCGTTGTCTAGCAGGGAGCACCACGACGACTAGGATGTCACCGCCGCCAGCTATTCATACGAACCACTGGCGCGTGCAGGTGAGGTTGACAATTGGACCGGATTAGATGGTATTTCCGTTCTTCCCTTACTCCCTTAGATCAAATATGATTAGACCAACAGAAATCTCTCACCTCAGAAAACGGCTACAAAGATAATCTTCGCTAGAGAAAATTAATGCTGGAACAACCTTGATTATTTGAAAGATAGAACTGCCTGTGCGAAGCAGGGGCGGACTACTAGTATATTTTAATGCCTGTGCGAAGCAGGGGCGGACTACTAGTATATTTTAATGCCTGTGCCCATATTTTGATCTGAGTTGGAACTTGGAATAAATAAGTAACAGTATACCATGTTAGGAAACTATAATCTAAAAATGTAGTGAGTTAGCACAGATTACATTGCAAATTTAGCGCCTGTCAGAGGTGTGCAGTCAGCGCGTTTTCGCCAAAACGAGTTGTCATCGCCGTGAAGCTGGTATGTTGAGCCTTGCCATACTCGCCTGGAGCTATTACTAATACTCTCGATCATGGGATAGCTCCGAACGTTGCGTATAAACCGGTGACATGTTTACGATGTTCTAGTTTAATCAGCGACTGCGCAATGTATTTTGACTTTAATCCGAACTAGATCACTTTCACTGAAATGATAAAATAGGACAAGATTTATTTATAGATGGTTTTCAAAAACAAAGGAGTGAAGCAAACGATTGAAAATAAATCTAATGCCTACGTTTACATTTTTACCTTTTCGAGCTAATTTTGTTTCAGTTTTATGTTTAAAATCAAATGAAAAATAGTTTCGCCTGTTATTGCCTTTTCCCCACTTAACTTACAACCTATTCGATACGGGGTACGGAACGTTGAAAGGGACGCATAATGTGTCTCAAAGACTAGCATCAGTAGATAAGAGAATGCATTTGATTAAAAATATGTTTAAAGATAATATATATAATTTTAAACGATAACTTTTTTTTTTGTTGTGAATTTGGTTAGACTACTGTTTTGTCCTTTACCATTTATTTATTTTGTTTACTTCAAATGTGGCAGACACAGATGTTTTGTTTATATATTATTTAATGATGTGTAGTGTAGGCCTTTACTGAAAACCAGTGTTTTGCCACTTGGCAATATCAAGCACTGAGTTAGGACCTAGTTTGTGTTACCATAGCACTGATTTTTAGGTCAAAAATATTTTTTTTTTTTTCACTTTATGTATTGTTTTTTATATTGTATTTGGTGTTATGTTAACATAAATAAACGAGTTCTCTTTCTATTTGCGTTGTGGGGTCTACAGATACAGTACCTTCAACTATCAAAAATATATACATTTACATGCATGTTACAATTTCTAGTAACTATTACATATGCTCACACCATAAGTTCTAATTAGAAAAGACAGTGACTATCGATCTCCACCTATAATAATACATACATACATATACTCACGGCCATAAATCCCAAAAAGGGTTAGCAAGAGCTTCAGAGCCGAAAACTCCTTAGCCACATTTGGAAGTTCATAGAGGATAAGATGGTAGAAATAAAGTATCGGTTGTGATGGTGCTCCAACCGTATTGCCCAAAAACCACTTAAAAACCATAGCCACTTAAATACCCTTAGTCGCCTCTTACGACAACCGTAAGTAGAAAGGGTTAGCATTCTAAGCCGCCATTTCATGGACCTATGTATTAATCTATATTAAATTTCCACAAAATCTAATCTGCTAGAAGTGATCAATTACTAGTCTATAAAAAATAACCTTCACGGCTATAACCTGTATTGATAAGTACAGATTACGTCTTTTTTCTTGTTCTTAGCTTATCTTAACTCACAAAATCATTGCCCGTGGCAAGATTTAAATCCGAGTCATAAATATAAAAGTCGACCTTTCAGTTCACGAGGTTAACTACAATGTGTTGGTAGTACAAATTCGCAAACAAATTAAAATACAATAACAGTAAGCGCTCGTATTTAAAGTTACCTCTAGTAACGTCATTCTCATGAATTATTCAAATAACCTACCTATTTATCTACCTACGTGTACTCACGGATATAAACCCAAAATAATATAGCCTAAATAATATAAGTGCAAGATGGTCTTGCCTGTGTATAATTTTGCTGTAGCAAGCATAGTTAAGTGAAGAGACATTAAGATTAGCAAGAAATGTTTTTTTCTTATCGGCTCTGCAAAATTGCATTTTTCATTTTTAATTTTCAACTGAAAACAAGGACAAATATGGCCCAATATATTTTTTTTTTCTTGATGCAAAAACTGCGTGCATTAAAGTACTCGGGTAATTTAAAAATATTTACTTAAATACTTGTTACTCGAAAATAAATTCCAATTAAATCTTTCTCAAACAAACAATAAAATGAATAACTACTTGAAACAACGACAAGCACATGATTTAATAACAAATACATACAAACTTTGTTAATGGTACAACAATAAAGTCTTGCCATTAATGCCCATCATTGGCGTGGGAAGAGAATATCGATAGGCACTTGGTACGGTCCTGCTGTCATCACAAGTTTCGTCTCAATGCAAATTTTTTGATAAAAGTAAGTTCTTCTAACTTTGGTCGCTTGGTTTTTCGAAGCTAATTCTTATTTGATTTAAATATGCCTTCCATGGTTGTTTTTTTTTATCGGCTTTTTAATAAAATGGGCTAGATTATTTTCTTTAAAATATTAAGAGTGGGTGTACACATATTTTTAAAACTATTTTAGTGTCCTATTTCAAAAACTATAAATTTTAACAAAATTTAATTTGGGATCCTTAATGATGTTTTATAGACTCTATAAAGGGAATACCTCTGTCATGCTTCCATTAAAATTTTATTTTTTCCTGTTCTTTGGTTTTAATTTAATTTTATATATTTTTTATTTACGGCAGCATTTTAGATTATAATATAATGATAATAATAATATTGAGCACTAAAATAAGTATTAATTTAGCGGAAACTGCTTTGTATCCCCTGATTCCCCGATTTTTGTTACACAAATATATTATACGATTTTGCTGCTTAAGGTCGTACTAAAATAGCACTACCCTAAATTTTCCCATTTGATGTCGTACGAAAACTCTCAGCAATTTTAGTCATTGTTTCATTTTTTTCCTGTCTCAGCTTCAAAATGTAGTTTTTATTTTTATTCAAAAGTCAAAGTTACCTCTTCCAGTAAGGAAATTAAGTGATTTCCTTTTTAAATACGTATGAATGTATATGCATCGTTGATATGAAACTAATATATTAGCAAAAACCTGTTGTGATATCCTGGCGGTGCGGATAAACGATAATTAGCGAGTCAATGATGCATTAAGCTATTGCAATACGATATTGAGTAATCTAGTTTGTAAGTTCTTATTTAGTACGTGGTACTCTACCCGATTTAGCTTGAGTACACACACCTTTAAACCGTCAGGCCGTAAAAGTCATGGAAAAGCCGCACAGGGCACAGGGCTAGCAGCAAAACATCGCTTGGAAAAAAAACGCCCGTGGAAATGAAAAATTATTTCAATTCACGTTTGATATACTTACGAGGGTAGCAAGAGCAATAGACAATTTGGTTAAGCACTTTCGGCTATTTAAACCAACACTACACAGTCCTCTAATTATAAAAAAGTATTCATGTTCATTTACGATCAAATGAACTAATCAAACAATACAAAGTTTAGATAAGATATTTTACAAATTACCATATTATACAGATGCAGCCCTCCAGATATCGCGTCACGTTCGTATACACATGAACTACGACCCACTATAAAACCACTCTCATTTCCTTAGCAATTTTGCTCCATTCCTTAGTAATCCTTAGTATTTTAGAAATTCTAATTGACGAGTTTTATTCCAGGACGCCAATCCCAAATACGCGTACGAGTACAGCGTGAACGACCCACACACCGGCGACATTAAGCAGCAGCGGGAGCAGCGAGACGGCGAAGTCGTTAAAGGTCAGTCCCAATCTTTGAGATAGCTTTCCTAGCCAATAATTCATTCATACCCTTTGCTGAGACCTTTGCGTTTTCAATTTACGGCTGAGTTCATTCAGTCCCATTAAGTTGAAGAGTTTGCGAAATATACTTTACTAATTAGCTTGTAGTTGCAGTAACTTAGTCTAAGCTTGTAGCTGCTGTTCTCGCAGGCACATTAGTTGACTCACTTGCTCGAATAATGTCATCTCATTCTTATAGTGCAAGTCTACAAACTAGCCTACGAATCAAAGTACCTATCTTTATAAATCAAAGTATAAATCTTTATCATTGAAACAGGTCAATACTCACTGGTCGAGCCCGACGGCTCCGTGCGCACCGTAGACTACGTCGCCGATTGGGACACCGGCTTCCACGCGCGGGTCACCAACAGCAAGGACAAACACTAACTTACTGTTGTAGGATACATAGGTTTGTATTTAATATGTATAGGTTAAACATTTTCATAGGTAAGTGTGCTCTGCAACACACAAATAGGCACGACTTACTAGATGAAAATCCAGCTTCGCTCGGGTGAAATATAACTTATAATCACAATACAAATAAAGGTACAAAATGTAGGTAGATACTTCTGTTGTCATCGGTTCTCAAGGAATATTAAAGGTAAGCAAGGCATATATTCGTATAGCTTCGATCATTGTTTTTATGATTGGTCGAGAAAGCCTGCTAATTTTTGACCAAAGCAACTACAGTCTTCTAACTGTTATTTAGGCTATTGTTCTTCTTAGGCTGGTAACTTTGCCAGTTTTTTAAATCTGGTAAATCTTATATATGAGGTGAGAAGAATATGTATTCTTCCAACTTCAAAGTAATACTAACTGCAAGCACTACTAAACTGATCACAAAGTATGACTTTTCTGCGACCAATCATCATTGCTAGCATTCCCAAATAATTACCTCAATATTAATGAAAAACTGAAAATACCGCCGTTAAGTACTTCAAACAAATTAAAATATAAATAAAAACAACTACCATTTACATTCGTCTTACAGTCTTAAAGAAATCGTGTCTGTTTCTGTATGTGTTCATGATACCTCAACACGGGCAATGCATATGTCGGTTTAAAGAGAAAAAATATTGAGCCGCTTACCGACCTTACCGAGTATAATATTGTCGCATCGTAAACGACTGAAGAAAACAGTATTATATAATAATAATTTCGTCAAGGAGTACGGTAGACTCGATCGAAACATACATATACTCACGGCTATAAATCCCTTAACGGGGTAGCCAGAGCTTTGGAATAAGAAATTCTTCAGCCACTTTTGGAAGTTGATTGGGGAAAAGATGGTAATAATAAATGTTTTTGGTGACGGGTCTCCAACCACATCGCCCAAAAATCACTTAAAAAGCCCCTATACCCTTAGTCGCCTCTTACGCTCACCCACGGGTAGAAATGGGGTAGTGTTATTCTAAGCCGACACTACACGGCAAACCTCCTAAAAATGTCCTTTGCGAAACGATTGAAAATATTATGAAACAAAACGTCTGTCATCGGGTGTCAGTCAAAATGGCGGCTGAAATTTTTCTGTCAGCACCATTACAATTTAGCAAAATACTCGACAATCCGAATTTTGCGGATATATGTTGCCGACTCAAAATTATATTTTTTTAAGTTTTTTATTATTCAGGTAAGGTTTCGATCGAGTCTACCGTACCCCGTGACGAAATTATAAATATAGAAGAAGATATATTTGTATTACCGTTTAACTATTGAACAAATATGATTTTTACAGATATATAAATAAGGGTGGGATTTTTTTTTCTACAGATAAGCTTGTTTGTTAGTATTACTAATTTTATTTTTCTCATCTTTTCAGGTCTCAACAAACAGGCTGCCATAGGTGAAGTTGTAATTTAAGAATCATTTGTTTAATAACTTAATATGAAGCTATAAAGCATTTATATACGTAAGACGCACTATTTGGAAATTGCAGGACGTTTATAAAAATATATTATTTACAGTATTATTTCTATATTTTTTGCAGTATTTTAATAATATTGCTGTGTAGTGTCGGCTTAGAATAGCACTACCCCATTTCTTCCGGTGGGTGTACGTAAGAGGCGACTAACGGTTTTGGGGCTTTTGAGGGATTTTTGGGCGATGCGGTTGGAGACCCATCACCAACAACCTTTATTTCACCATCTTTTCCCCACACAACTTCCACAAGTGGCTGAGGAATTTCTGATTCCTTAGCTCTGGCTACCCCTTCTAGGGATTTATAGCCGTGAGTATATGTATGTATGTATGTATTTTAATAACAATATTTCAAGATGTAAGAGATTTCACAGTGTGTGCCATGTTTATTAAAGTTTCTTTAATGAGACGATTTGTGATTTTAAGCGTATTATGTGATTTATAAATGATAAGAATAAAAACTCTTTTATATAAAAATCATTTAGTTGTATTCCTTAAAATGTATAAAATATCTTTTTCATTTCACAAACTTAACAACACTTATGTACTATTTATCACATAAACCATAGATGTACTAATAAAAAAACCGTAGATAAGTTATGCGCGCTCATAAGTGGCACTTAAAAAACAGGCTAAATGGCTCATCTGACTTTAGTCGCACACTAGCTGCCGTCGCAATCGGTCACCTGTTTTGGCGTGTTTGTTTATCAAAATAATCGAGAATGCCGTCGTGTGTGATGAGATTTTGCACAAACTATAGTAGAAAAATTACTAAAATGATGGGATTACTTATCATTCGAAAGTATTATAAATTTACAACGTTTTAATTATAATTTATAATAAATTGTGAGTATAGATCTAAATTATTGTTTTTCAAACGGTCGTCTTAGTGTCATATATCAAGTCGGTACAGAGAAAATATGTTTATCTCTTTCTAGCGCTTGCTATGAGATGTGCTATCTCGCCTACATTTCAAATGTATTTGTTGGTGTGTTGTTTGGATATATTTCTAGTGGTGTGCGTTCATCTGCCACAATCGGTGCCACTCGTAATTGCCGGTTTCCTCATAAATTCGGTACAGAGAAAATATGTTTATCTCTTTCTAGCGCTTGCTATGAGATGTGCTATCTCGCCTCCATTTCAAATGTATTTCTTGGTGTGTTGTTTGGATATATTTCTAGTGGTGGGCGTTCATCTGCCGCAATCGGTGCCACTCGTAAGCGCCGGTTTCCTCATAAATAACCTATGTAACGGTTTTTAGTACATCTATGACATAAACCCATTAAGTTATGATACAAATAAGTCTAGTAAGGGTAATATAAATTGCCGACACCCAACGAATAACTGGAAAGCTAGAAACTATTATGATATAATGTAACCTATTATCGACTTTTACTTTTGATGTAACTTTTTTTAAATAATTTTAACGTCTCTTTCGTTAAAGTACATAGTTCTTACTATCACAGCCCCTACTATATAAATCCCGCATTTCTAATGTAACACAGTCATGAAATCTCCTACACGGCAACCATTTCAAATCTAACAACTTCTTTTCCATTATGATAACATTCGGGACAGGCAAAATTTTCGTCAGCATTCTTGCTTGCCTGAAACAACACAAACAAATAATATCAATATTACATATACTTTTTATACATTACTAAACACTTCTACACATGGGTAACACCGTTAATCAAAAATCTTTACCTATAGACCTTTCACCTATAGCTATTGACCATTTTTAACCATTATTTACGCGCTGAATACCACTTATGATGAAAATTTCTATTTGCCACTTGATGGATCTCCTAAATTTTTCATAGATAGCTGTAGGAACAGCAAAGATATACTGGCCAGTACACCCTGCTGTGTACCAACTTAGAATTTGTATTTATGTTAAGCTAGAGAAACATTTCGATACCGCGATGTACGATTTTTTTATGACGCTGCTAGTGTGCGAGTGAGTTCGCCGTCTAGCGGTCGCCACAGTACTCCCCTCCTAGTCGATAGACGATATCGAAGAGTTAGGAGGTACCTGTTACCATACCAACAGTAGAGAGGGAGGGACTAGTGTGCGAGCGAGTTCGCCGTCTAGTAGTAGAGTGCAGTGTGAGCAGTGAGGCAGAGTAGCGTGCCAGTAGACGCTCGGTAGGATGAGTAGAGCAGTTTGGTAATGTAAGCGAGGAGTATAAGATGTGGGTAGATTGAGAAAATAAAGTAGAAAGATTCGTCATGTTGTTGTCAGGGTCACCACTGTAGGAACAGCAAAGATATACTGGCCAGTACACCCTGCTGTGTACCAACTTAGAATTTGTATTTATGTTAAGCTAGAGAAACATTTCGATACCGCGATGTACGATTTTTTATGACGCTGCTAGTGTGCAAGTGAGTTCGCCGTCTAGCGGTCGCCACAATAGCCATAATTATGACTTGTAGAATTCAAACATTTTAAAGCCTTAATCTGAATTAAATACATGTTTGATAAGTAGGCTAAGATAAGTCTTAGCCCTACCAAAACTTTAGCCCTTAACACAGTTTGGGTACCCAAAGTGTATATTAACAATTTGGAGAAAAATCTTATTAATTTGGTTGCATATTCTGATTCATATCTCACCGTATAGCCAACATGATAATTTTCTCTATTTTATTACTACTTTTAGTACTATTTAGTTTCTAGCTCTGAAGCTCTGGCTACCCTTATTTGGGAGTTAAGGCGCGAGTATATGTATCATGACGAATCATGAATTTTGGGAAATTAGGAGATGAAATTCCAATACTTTATGCAATCTTTCAAATAAGCAAAATGCAAATGAAGTTTTTTCCTGCCAAAATGTTATAATAATAAAAAACATTTAATTATGGTTGTCATTTGAATACTGTTAAGTTTTATGCCACAAATTCACTTCCTAATATTTAAATTTTTCAAAGGTCTTCATAATTTTATTATATAACTAGTGGATTGTCCCAGCTTCGCACAGGTAGCGTTGTTTTTTTAAATATCTGAGGTTTCTTTCTTCAGTCACTGCTCAAGCATTGTGAAATTCAGCGCAATGTTTTCAATTTATTGAATTTATAGTACTCCCTAAACAGTGTAGTTTTATGATTTTAAATGCGCTTTGATGAACGGTTCAGTATTTCCGTTTAATAGCAAATTTTGGAATAAAACGCTATGAAGTATTTATAACATCTAAAAAATAAATCATTACGTGATTTGGTTTTGATCACGGGCGCGATGGCTTATTTTATGTATAATTTCGGTGTTTGTCTACCGATTTCTATGATTCTTTTTTTATTGAATAGGTAATAATGTTACCTTTTTTAAATTAGGGATGAGTGAGAGGTTTACAAACGTAAGAGTAAACAAATATAATCAGAATGTTCCGAACTGCTAAGCTATCAGGAATCACACGTGTTATTGTGAGTCAACCGTAAAAGATAGACATAAACTGCTGAGGTTTTTTTTTAGATAATTTTATGAAGAATATTTCCGTCACACATGATTTCTATGTAAGTTTAACCATTGAGGCTGCACACGCGACGGAAGCTTAAAAAATGGAGTTACTTCTCTCGTTTTACCAAAATTTCCCAAAATTCCCCCCTACTACTCTGCTTGAAAGTATACAAAAACCTGCGCAGGTTTATGAATAATAATTGTACCAAGTTTCGTTAAAATCCGTCGAGTAGATTTTGTTTCCATAAGGAACATACAAACCGACAGACAGACAGACAGACAGACAGACAGACAGACAAAAATTTTACTGATTGCATTTTTGGCCTCAGTATCGATCCCTAATCACCACCTGATGGTTATTTTGAAAATATATTTCATGTACAGAATTGACCTCTCTACAGATTTATTATAAGTATAGATGGTGTTCAGGATTTACATATTACTCAGATCAGGATTTATATTTTTTAAAGAATTTTCCGTGTTCCTTTTGCTTCGTAGCTGACAAAAAACGGATCTCTTATAAATCATCATGTCTATGAGTTTGCAATTTCAACCGCGAGATATTAGTAAGTATCTTCATGCAGAAAAATAGGATTGAATTACACTTAACGTAACTAACTGACCGCCCGAAACTTGCTTGTCACTGGACGGGGTAGCTAGTGGTGTAGCATTAAGTAGGTAGTTTGGGAACAAAAAAGCTTAACTAAAATGGAAAACAATAGGAGGTTACTTACAGATAAACAATAAAAGCAGAAGATGTGGCTGCACCCCATTGTGTGAGGCAGAGTTGGTGTATGACCACAATATGAACAAAGAGTATTTAATGTCATCGTTGCAACTTTTCCGTCACTATGCCTTGATATTTGTTTTTTGCTCCAAAGAAACTTCGTGACATTGTAAAATCTTCGTTTGAGACCAAAAAGACTGACTAAGGACATTGATACTCCAATTAACTCCTGAAAATGCAAAGATAAGATAAGATTAAGATAACCTATACACAATAAGTTTCTTAATACTATTGCAGAGTTAAGAATGTTAAAATGAGAGTATATCCTGTGAGATGTGAGATACTGACAAATTATATATGATTAAACTGTCAGTTTCTCACTTCTCACGTCACCTCAAGCTATGGGGGCTGTTATATAGATAATAACTTTAAAACAGTTAAAATTTAGAGACTCTTTATGTTTCATATTAACACAGAACTCACAATCAAATTATGCCATAATAATTCTCTAGTCCAGGAAAAGTCTGTTAAATCTTCTCTTGTCAACTTGTCAGCAGATAACTGCAATCCTAGTATGAAATCCACCAATCTGGGATGTCTGCCATTATGTATGAATCTTAAAAAGTTCATAACATCACCTATTATTTGTATGTTTTCGAGTCTGTGAACAAAATCTTGGATTTTTGTGTTTGATGTGAAACTATATGTCATTCGATCTTTGAAATATTTCAATCCAACGGTGTATCCATAGTACCAGTATAACTTAGATTTAGTAATGTTGTCTGGTCTGTAGTATAAAGATAGCATCTGCTGTCCAAATGTTGATTTCTTGCTATAGACTGAATACTTAAAAATCCATGTTCTTATCAGCAAATCTAGTTCTGGTAAAATAGGTTGAAGGATGCCAGGCTGAAAAACCAAAATTATGAAACAATTTTCAAACATTACATAAATCAAGACTGATATTTAAGAGTTAGAGGGTGCAGGCACCCTATATGGTTGTTCTCAACCATGCCTCAACCTATTATTATAAGTTACTAAAATAATTAAGTTGCTATGTAGTGTAAGCTTAGAATAGCACTATCCCATTACTTCCTGCAAGTATTTGTTTTTGTATTGAGGTTTTTTGGTGATTTTTGAGCAACGCAGTTGTGGGCCTATCACCTAAAAAACATCCAACTTCCAAATGTGGCTAAGGAATTTCTTGTTCCGAAACTCTGGCTACCCCTTCTAGGAATTCATAGCTGTGAGCATAAATTAAAAGAGGCTTTACATTGAAACACATGCTAAGGATCTAGTAAAGCAATACAGAGTTTATATCCTGAAATATTTTATTCATTGTAGAAAAAACAACCTACTTTAACCCACTTAACTCTGTGAGATACTCTTGCAACTTTTTAAACGGAACAATAATTAATGTAAATCTTTTACCTGTATAAAATCTGATGCTTGAAACACATACTGCCTAAGAAGATCTTCCAGTTGATTATCAAGTTGAACAGCATCTAGCTGTAAAAACATAGTTACACTTCATTACTAGAGCATAAGTTTGTCAATTCTTGAAAACAAGTCTATCTTATGATCAAGTTAATCATGTTCATAAAACACACATTCTCCTTACAGCCTTTCATAAAGTTTATAACAAGTTTTCTGAACAAAACCTTAGACGCCTTAAATAAGAATCACATAATTAATATAATAATAATATTATATAAATAATATATTGATATGCAATACACACCTGGGTCACTCTGGGGACATAATTCAGACTCATATTACTTTAACACTTGTTATGTATATCTGATCAACAATTATTATATTATTATTTACAACAATTATTCACTGAATTAGCTATTTATTAATTATCAATTTTCATTGAAATTATCTATTTCTTATCTGATTTGATTTGGTGTAGTATAATATTGTAATACAATTATTCATATATTGGGTACTAGTGATGTAACGAATATTCGTATTTGCATTCGCATTCGCGAATATTCGCCTGATTTTCTATATTCGCATTCGCATTCGCATTCGTGAATATCTTTTGAATAAACTGCGAATATGAAATTGCAAAAACATAGAATGTTATGACAATATTAGGTAAATTTAAATGAAACAAAATAGTATTAACCCTCGGCGTGCCTGGTAGAAAAAAGTTACATGGCGTGCCTGGTGGGTCGGTGAGACCCTAAATTTAATTTTTTTTTCTCCTACAAATTGATATCAATGTAGTATATTTTTTGATTTTATAATAAAATTAAACATGTTTTTTATGGTTTTAAATAAAATATGTGTTCGCATTAATAATATTTTCAAAAGATTTTTTAATTAAACTTTTACCTTGTTTTTTAACGTAGAATTAAACATCTTATGTTCATAAACATGCAAAATCAATTTAAACTAAAGAAATCACAATCAGACTTTGGGGATCATAATGCACATACGTTATCTTATATTCTAAGCTAAAATAATTAGTCTTCTTCATTTCCGACATCATTTTTAGGAACATAGCAATTTCCACACTGGAAAATTGCATGTTCTATCACTTTGATGATCACATGATCCTTTCACTACTGGAGCAGGCCCCGGACTGAGGTAGCGGGCTGAGGGTGACAATCAGTTCACTACGGTCAGCTACTGAGAGCGGTTGCGCGCGAATTTCAAATTACAATGAATTATAACGGTTTAACGGCTGCGGTGGGTCTCACAGACCCAACCAGGCATGCCGAGGGTTAATACTTATAATATTTTCTTTTTGATTGTAAAACGTTCGAACTTAACATCTTTTTCTTTTTAGAATTTACCTTTTTTGTGTTTATAAATCACGGTTCTTATGACATTACAAGACAAATAGTACTGTGTTCATGTTTAGGCAGTCTTATTAAGTAGGTACATAAAGTAGTGCTTTGATCAGTCTTCGTCTTGCCTACACATACACATACTTTGATAATTATTTACTTAAAAGTAAACCGTGATAGCCCAGTGGGTAGAACACTCGGTTATCGTGCAAACGACTAGTGTTCAAATCCTGGGTCGGGCCTACACCAATTTGTCTTTTCTAAAGACATATGTCTGGTTAATTTATCATGGTTGTTAACGGTGAGGGAAAACATCGTGAGGAAATCCACATGGCTGAGTTGTACTTAGTCATGTGACAGTGTATTCGTACAAAAACGGCGATAGGCCTGCCTCCTATCACGTGAGTACACTGTCCATGCAAAATGTGGGTACTCTGTACACCAGGTGACAAAGTCACCTCTGCCAACCCCTTCGGGGATATGCGGCGTGAACGTTTATGTACATGCTATGTTAAAAGTAAAATAAACTGAATTTTCAACATATTTTGCTTTATAAGATTTTGTTCTAAGAAAAAAATAATCAAATCTTTATTTTCTTTTTAAAAACTAAGCAACATACACTTAACCGCAGCTTACTTACCCGCAGTAGCGCTGCGCGCGCCCTGCGCTCTACTTTGAATCATAGACAAACGGCGCCTGAAACCTGTATATTCGCATCCGCATTCGCGAATGTGAACAACAGATATTCGCATTCGCATTCGTATTCGCGAATGCTTAAAAACTGACATTCGTTACATCTCTATTGGGTACACATAACATCGAGTTGACTTAAAATTAGATTGACATAGATATTCGGATATGTAAACGTAAAAAATAACATGTATAAATCACAAAAATATATATCAAGATTATTGCAATGCCATTCAAATCAAAACAATTAAATATATTATACTTTGACATAATAATGTACTCTTTGACTTTGACTATGAACACTATAGACAGAGCGATGTTACGTCATCCATTTTAAAAAGAGAAGCCCTTATTTAAGTTCTTATATGTTAAAAAGAGACACAAATCTTTATTGTCATCTCTATCGCGTAACCCGTACCCGTTTTGTTGATGTCACACTTTTAAATTGTGACAAACAAAGCGTCGAATTGTGAGCAATTTTGGTTTTCTTTTGATTTTGAGAAAGATTTTATTCATTTGTATATTGTTATTGTGACAAAAGAGACTCCATTAGTTAAGTTGTTATTTAGTGAGGTATGGTTGGGTGTAGCGTGCTTGGCTGCGGAAGCCGTAGTGAAAAACACATCGAAGGATTGACTTTCCACAAGTGAGTGAGTTTTTTAATGTTTTTCTACAGATAAATACATAATAAATACATTGCGCGATCAGAAAAAAAGTGATTCAAATGTTAATTACGTTGAACTAGATTACTAGCATTTTCTTTAGTTATTTTGAGCAATTTTTTAATAGTATAACCTAAAAATATGCAGTATCTCAGTGTTGCCATAATTCACGTTTTCATCCTACCCTGTCGTTAGGGTAAAATTTTCAAATTAGTAAACTGATGTTAATGAGTGAGTATATTATGAATTTCGTCGCGCTATAGCGACGCCGAATGATTTCCAATTGTTATCTACGGAATTAGTAAGTAATAAATTTGTTATATTTATTTAATTTCTTCGTACTCATAACAGTTTTCCTAAAGACCCGAATCTACGAGAAAAATGGATTGCGGCCACTGGAAGATGCAATTGGAAATCAACCAAAGTTTTGAGGCATACTATAAAATTGAAAGGCACCTCGTTTTTGTCCAAAGACTAAGCTTTGGCTCAAATGGTCGCAGTTGTTTTGAAAAAGAATTTAGGTAAAAGAATATTTCCGACATTAAACGACCACATCAGAGAGCAAAATCCGTTCGAAAACCACCTTGTGCTGTTA
Source organism: Bedellia somnulentella (assembly GCA_963576735.1). NCBI lineage: Eukaryota > Metazoa > Arthropoda > Insecta > Lepidoptera > Bedelliidae > Bedellia > Bedellia somnulentella. The sequence goes on along the minus strand of OY755176.1, from coordinate 13,388,501 downwards.
ATAAAGGCTATAGCTTTAAAATCCTTAGATGTACGAATACATCATCTTATGAAAAATGTGACTGAAATAGACGAATGAATTCGAAATTTTCACACGAAACTGATTTTGTTTAAAGGTCAATAGTAAATAATGCAATAAAACTCATGTACAAAATAGTGCTGTCTTTTATTTTTCAAAATACAAACATAGACCCCACTATACCCATGATGACCCGTATGATATTTACATAACTTGCACTAATGGAACAGCTGTTTTTTTTTGTCCAGTAACAAAGTTAGTCCCGTACAAAAATTTATTCGTAATCATGGGAAGATTCATCCCTGATAGTGTAATGTATTTTGTGTTATGTATGTGAGAAGTTTTTCCCTTTGATATACCTCTTAGAAGACCAAAATAGTTCTAGAGGTAAATGTCATATCGAAGACATAAAAGTTTAAGAATTTTCTCGAAAATAATCATTTTGACAATATTGTTTATTGTGAGATATTAATTTTTATTCTTCTAAATTTCCTCTCAACCATTAGTTTTCCGAAAGAAGGCTGCTAGTGTTAGGTTGTAGACTTACAATTTATTTAATTTAATTTTCTAAATTTTTGTTAAATTTTAATATGAATGTATTGTTTAATATTGTAAGTGGATAGATAATGTTCTTAATTTATCGTTTTTCCTAATTTGTTTTTTAATATATAATCCTAAATCATTAAAAATCCCTCCTAGTAATTAAGACTACTTTCTTTGATACCTCCTTTAAGGAATATTTGTTATTTCAAAATGAGAGGTTTTCTTTTTGAGAAATAAAAAAACAACATAGTTTCCTAGAGCTCTGTAGATGGCGTTGATGTAACTACGTTACTTACTTAAATTTTTTCTTCGTGGCCTCAATCGTGCTGCCACAATAATTTCGCCAATGTCAACTTTAAAAACATGTGTCACATCACCATAGAGTAACTTTTTGGCGAGTAAAAACAACAAAAAGAATGTTAAATATAAATACCGTCTTTGTTAATTTACTTTTAAGCTATCTTGGCTTAAACTGATATTTATTTAGACTTTCAAATCAGATCGTTTTTATGTACGTTCCGTTTTACGATATCATTACATCTAAGTGTGAAAAACGGTGTGACGTTCCGTTCCTACCAGTAACATAGCAAGACTGGCGCCATCTATCCTGAGAACAGGGAAGAAGAAAAAAAGAAAAAAAGGAAAACCCCTCATTTTAAATTTGTCATGCTTGTTCGCAGATAGTGGTATATATTCAGCTCCTGGGGCGATGGGTGAATGATTCTGAAACAAATATTGGAATTAGACACTAAAGACCCATTATCGAAGTCGATATTAATCATTATTTTGGAAGAAATTAAAAGAACGTGAGATATTCTGGACTGATTTTATTCATACCCGTTTGGAAAAGCAGCCCCTTATTCTCGAGCTGCCCCCTTTTTTTCGAAGTAAGCTTCACGGAGCCGCAGCCCCTTCTTCAGCTGCCTTTATCGACGGGCTTCCTGGAGTCGCAGCCCCCTTGTCATCGAGCTCCCTGGAGTCGCAGCCCCTTTGTCTTCGAGCTGCATTCACCGACGGCCTATCCGGAGTCGCAACCAAGTTGGAATCACAACCCTCACTGTTGAGCCACCCATCGCAGCAGGAGCTGGTTTTAAAAGCTGAGTGCTTTTATATTATAATTTTGTTAAGTTAGGGGATTATTTTATTAGGAGTGTTTTAGTGTATTTTTTTTATTATTAAATATTGTTGTGATATATATATCTTTCATTTATTATCTAACCTTCCGTTTCCTTCTTTTTTTTTTTTTTTTCCTTTAGTTATTTCTGGCTTCTGGGTACAGCATCCCAGGAGTTAGAAATAACGTTACAATAGTTAGTACAATGCTTTAGATTTCACGGTGTATTAAACATCAGTATAAATGGTAAAATTAAACAAAAAAGATTGCATAATACTAGGAGCAAGTATGTATAATTATATGATTGCAGGAAATAATATATTTATTTATTTACACACTCGAAATATAATCTTGACAGATGAAACACCTAATATGATTACATTTCACTTTAAAATTTAACAAAACTCAACATAAAATTAAAAAACATCAAGAAAATCTTAATTATTTTGAATAACATAAAAATCTCAGAGAAGTATTTGTGAAGTCAATCTGTGAGCACGAAAATAAATCCACTTCCTCTGCGAGCTGGCTAAGCGCAACGAGTGCTCGAGAGAGGGGACTCTCACTCTGCAAGTTAGTGCGTGCTGATGGCAAGGAGAACAATCGGCCTCGCCGTCTTCTTAGGGTATTACTAGGAACAGCTAGTTTTAGCATGTTCAAAAGTGTAGGATTATATATTGTACCCCTTAAAATACCAAGCAGACAACGAATCAATGTGAAATCCCTTCTTACACTCAATGAATTGTACCCCACCATACCCAGAACGAATAATGTGGGATACATCAATGGGTAGTAGGGATACACACCGTACATTTTGAAATAAAGAAATCTAATAAATTTGTTCTGTATCTTCTCCACCATGAGGCAATATTTTACTTCATGTGGAGACCAGACAACTGCGTTGAATTCTAATTTACTTCGGACTAAAGCATTATACATTGACTTAATACATTCTAGGTCCATAAATCCTTTGGCTGTGCGAAGCACGAACCCGAGAATCCTGAACGCATTTTTACAAATATCAACAACGTGATTACGAAAATGCAAATCTGATGTTATTCTCACTCCTAGATCACGTACCTCTTGTACTCGCGGTAAAACTACCCCGTTGATACGGTACTCATAGTAACAGGGACTGCGCTGCCGGCTAAAAGTAATGGTTTCACATTTTTTTATATTTAATTTTAATTTATTTCGGTTACTCCAAAAAACTACCCTATCTATGTCATTCTGTAACAGAATGCTGTCTTCTATAGAATTGGCCTAGACCTCGCTTTTTTAACATACCCTTTTTATATTATAAATCGATAAAGGACATCAAACTTAACAACTTTGCCTATGGAATGCCTATCTAAAATATTGTAATTTTCAAAATATAATAATAATTAAAAATTGTCGTACCTAGTTCAAACTGAGAATGTATACAATAAGATTCCTTGCTTCAGTGAAAATAAAAAATAAAAAAAAAACATTTGATCTATGGTGTAAACAAAAACATAACCTCTTTCGGTATTTTCCAGTTCAATCGCTCGCTTACCGGTTTATTTTCATGATATTATTTTTCAACGACGATCAATACAACTGGAAAATACAGAAAGAAGTTATATTTTTGTTTACAGAGCGAAAAGCATATATCAAATGTTTTTTTTTTATTTTTTATTTTCACTGAAGCAAGGAATCTCATTGTATACATTCTCAGTTTGAACTAGGTACGACAATTTTTAATTATTATTATATTTTGAAAATTACAATATTTTAGATAGGCATTCCATGGGCAAAGTTGTTTAGTTTGATGTCCTTTATCGATTTATAATATAAAAAGGGTATGTTAAAAAAGCGAGGTCTAGGCCAATTGACTGGAAGCATGAGCTTTACATCGTCAGCAAACATGAGACATGTCGCACTTTGTATAACGTCGGGCAGATCATTAATCATCACCAGGAACCCAATAGGGCCGATATTAGAACCCTGATTCACGCCCGAATACGTAGGGTACTCGGCAGACACACACCCACGGTAACTTACGAATTGCCGTCTGTCCTTCATGTAACTTACCATTAGCTTTAATGAATGGGGTGTGAATCCCATTTTCGCCAGTTTTGCCAAGTATATGTCGCCATCCACGGTATCAAAAGCTTTTTGGAAATCAAAATACGAAGCGTCAACACATCGGTCTGAATCTACATGAGGAGTCACGTTATTCATAAAATTCAGTAAGTTACTTGTGGTACTGCTTCCCGGTCTGAACCCATGCTGACAATCCGATAGTTGAGTCTTAATACCTGTGTATATTTGGTTTTGTAATGCTGAATCAAAAATCTTAGCAAACGCCGAAAGAATGGCAACCGGTCGATAATTTCGGACATCTGTACTTAGCTTACCTTTCGGAACAGGCACTACTCGCGTGGTTTTCCACATATCCGGAAACGACGCTTCTGCCAGACACAAATTAAACAGAAATAGGAGCGGCTCCTCTAGCACCGCGCGACAGTCCTTCACCACAAACGCAGGTATCCCGTCCGCTCCGGCCGAGGACTTGGCTGGCAGCCGCGCCAGCGCCGCGCGCACCTCGTCGTGGCTGAGCGCGGTGAGATGCACGCGCGCCGCCGCGCCCGCCGCCGCCGCGTCCGCCGCCATCGCGTCCGCGATACTGAGCCGTGGTGGAGTATCTGAATACACCGAACTAAAAAACTTGGAAAACTCCTGTACGCTTTCCTCGTTTGTCAATTCGGTCCCGTTATCACAAATAACCGTCTTCTTTACGTTTTGCCGTTTCGAATTCACGAATTTCCAAAACAGTTTTGGTTCTTTTGAAACAAGGTATTGAATTTTAGATTCGTAATTCGAATAAGCCGTTTTTAAATTTGCTTTCACTCTTGCCCTAAGTAACGAAAATTTTTCGTAATCACGTTGTGATCCTGTTTTTTTGTACCGCCTATGAAATTTTGCTTTATCCGCTATGTCCCGTTTTATTTCAGGTGTAAACCACTCAGGATAAGAGTACCTGGGGCTTCCCGAAAAACGGTTTTTCTGTGGAACGCAGTCATCTATTATCTTATTAATTACCTTATAAAAATATTCTAACGCTACCACCGAATCATTAATTACATAAAGGTCTGTCCAGTCTGTCAGTAACATTTTTGTATATAACATAGAAAAATTAGCTTTATTAAAGTTCCACTCCCTTTGAAATGATATATTAATACTAGTATTGCCTAGTAGTTGCGAACGCCCGATGTGATACGATGGCGCGGTCGAGGTCCCGTTGCCTACCCCACCATCCTCGTTATCCCCGCGCGCGCGCTCCATACATACACTCACGCATAGCGGAGGGTGGTGCGCGTCGACGCTGACTAACGGCTCGCTCGACAATGTGACGTATACACACATCTCGTCTATGGGACAGAGGACTAAGTCCAAACAGCGCTCTTTTGAATTCATTATTTCGTTCACCTGATTGACTCCACAAAATGCTATAAAATATTCGAAATAATTTAACACTTCTGTTGTGCTAGAATACAGGTTAAAGTCACCTACAATTAGGAATCGCTTTTTGTATTTTAAAGACCTAATTTTTCAATTTCTGCTCTAATGGTTAAATTTAAGCCTTGCTTGATAGTATTCAGTGAATCTTCAACCTCTTTCGTTAAAAAATATGGATGATTTTCAGCTGGTTTGTGTTCCGGAGTGGTAAGTACAACTTCCTCACAAGACATATTGATGGACGTCATGTCCAGGTTCACGAGGCTATCGTTAATCCTGGCAGTCCCAGCACCCCTTACCGGAGTCTCTTCGTTCACCAACACACGTCTAGTGACGTTCACGCAGTCACAACATTGATACTTCCTTATTTCTTCCTGGTGCTCCCGATACTGGGCTGAGGTGATGTTCAGACAGCCATGGTGGTATATCCTTTTGCATGATATGCACCGCACCTGCTCCATCGAATCCACCGACCGATCACACACAACACAGTTAATCTCTAATGACCGTTATTTTAATTCCCCTAATAACGCGAATTTTACGTGTTCTTCATTTCCACGACAAACTCTGATAATAACAATAGGATTAATTAGGTTTAACACTCCCGAAACGTCTTTTTAACCACTTTTTTTGATTAAATATCGCAGAGCGCCACCTTCTTATTTAAATCGTAACGGACCAACATAACCAACTAAAGCCACAAATGAGGCAGAAAATATTAAATTCAAAAGAGTCGACAGCCCCGGGCCTTTTCCAACCTCTTTCGTATCACAACAAATTAGCAACCAGTTAAAAAGGTGCCCCAAGGCTACAGCGCTAATTTGCGTGGGTAACAAAAGGTTGCGGGGGTAACAAAAGTCATATAGTAAACAGTAAACCTTTAATTAAACAATAAATTGACGTAATCAATTTTAAATTAAAAAGTAGCTTTTAGAATGGTGATTATAGTATTTTGGGGTAATTGTTTTCTAGTGATCGCAACATTACAGGGAAAAATATTGCTATCTAAAAGAGGTACTCTCCCGTTGCATTATGACTCTGTCTATAGTGTAGTGTTTATAGTCAAAGATATTATATTATATATTCTTTATTTGCATTGGCAATTGGCTTGTCTTGTTGCTATTCATAGACCGCCAGTGACATTTTGGGCAGGTCAGTAGAGATTGAGTTATGGAAGAATGCAATGCAAGAACAATAAGGCAAAATTATTTTGACGTTTGACTTGGTTAGTACCATCCTACTTTTGTGGCTAAAAAAGGTTGTTAGAATAAAATCATTTCAGCCGGCTTTTGATTCCATTCTTATGTTGGGTTTACATTATCGAAGTAAACCAAATCCTTCGATGCGACAGCTAGATTGATATTTTTGGCTTGGCATTGGCAGTAACCTATCATAATATATAGAAAACGCAGGCATGGCTATGTCGCGTTTACATTGATCGGAGGCTGAGATCGGAGGAGACAGAGTCATTTTAGTTTAGACATTGATGGTGAATACACTGTTACAGATCCACAATCTTATCTTGGCCGGCGGCGACTACGGTACTACTTTAAATCTTTTTGTTCATGAAACCTCATGTGGGGATTTTTACTAATAAATAAAGGAAAGAAAAATTTCGACACAGGCGGGACTGAAAAGGTAGACAAGTGGCCTTCCGAATTAGTTAAAATTCGGAGGTAGGAAACGCAAACACTACTTAAACGTGTAAAAGAAATAAAGGATAGAAGAATTTCGCACTGGCAGCCAATTGACACGGTGGCTCAGTTGGCAGAGCGTCGGGGCGTATACCCGAGGTCGCGGGTTCGATTCCCGCCTGTGTCGAAATTTTTCTTTCCTTTATTTATTCTTTATTTACGGTACTACTGTCGCCATTTTGAAATATCCGCCTGTCATTGTCAGTTAGTTCTCAACTAAATGAAAAATATAGGGTGACCCACGTATATCATAAATTATCACTTCCATTAATATTTTTTATAGTGGAAACTTTTTTTTAAAGACAATTATTTTTTGTGATGTATCTTTGCTTATTAATAAACGCTTTTATTTCCAGTATTCAATATAAAAATTTATAAGTGCCCATAAATTCAATGACCCAGCAAAATGAATGACCCAAACGATATCTAATGTTTAGATTTATTTTTTCTGTGCCACATTTTTAGGGGATCTTATCGTGTGAATATGAAATGTACAAGACAGTATACGACAAGGTAAGCCTCTGATTTACAAGATTGAAAAATGATTTTATGTAGTTACCCACTTTTTAAACTCTGAGTGTCACAAATTACAAATCCTTGAGTATAAAATAATGAAACAGCTTGCAGAAAAGTACAATTGGCAGTGTTATCGCTAAAAGCTTCCAGACAACACTTGGGAGGTAAGATCATCAAATTTAGGATACACAGTCATTCGGGTAGACATACCAGACAAGGGCAAAAATAAATAAATATAATTAGCTTAAATTAAAACGAACTTGTTTACTTACAATAATAGTTATTACATACATATACTCAAGGCTGTAAATCCCTAGAAGGGGTAGCCCGAGCTAAGGAACTAGAAACTCCTCAGCCACTTTCGGAAAGTTGAGTGGGGTAAAGTTGGTAAAATAAAGGTTATTGGTAATGGGTCTCCAACCGCTTCGCCCAAAAATCTCTTACAAGCCCCAATACCGTTAGTCGCCTCTTACGTACACCCACCGGCAGAAATGGGGTAGTGCTATTTTAAGCCGACACTACACAGCAACTAGTTATTAATTAAATGAATATTATATAAATTGTTTTATTAAGACATTTCAATACATAAATAAATTAGCCCGTATGATGTAAAGTTATTTCCCTTATAATGGTTATTTTTTATTTACTGGCAATACTAATATCGATGACAGCGACAGCCCTTACCGGCCAAGAAAAGATTGTGGATCTGTAGCGTTCATATTCTGTTCTAATCCATTCATTCATTCATTATTATTGATTCACTCAATTTCACTCATTCATTCATTCATATAAATAAAAACTGGCGTCGTCAATTGGTAAATGAGAAACAAAATATTATACTAAATAGGAATCTAAGCTGACCTGAGTTCCATTCGTGCAAAAAAACATACCATCGGTTACTTATAGGAACATACTAATTTATAACAAAACATCTCACAAGTTGCAATCATGGTTGTTTCACCTCAAAGCGACAGCGAAGCTCCGAGAACACCATCAACTAAATCTACTTTGAATTCCAAACAATCAGTAGCAGACACTAGAGCAGAGTTGGCTGAGCTTGTGAAAAGAAAAGCAGAAGTAGCTGTAAGTTACTTTCACTGTAACAACATCAGATCTCTCATATAATTTATTTGAAAGAGACAATAGCATAGAAAGCATCTTTCAACGAAAGGGTGGCTGACACATTCTGTTTAAATCTTATGTCAGTCCACATAACGATAGAGGGATGGCTGTTTTTTTCCTTGGGGTATCTTAACAATTTTCTTGCTCACAATTAAAATTCCTAGCAATAAATGGACCATGTACATAACTGAAGAAAATAAGTGTCCATACTGAATATGAGTTGAGTGTAAATTGAATGTCAATTCAGTCTCTTACATTTGAATCATCTTCTCTGTTGAATTCAAATTCATATTATTGTTGTGTTGCAGGAAACATTAGCTAATTTAGAGCGACAGATTTATGCTTTTGAAGGATCCTATTTAGAAGATACACAGCTCTATGGTAACATCATAAGGGGTTGGGACAGATATCTGACCACTAATAAAAGTACCAACTCAAAGGCAGATAAAAGAAACAGAAAATTTAAAGAAGCTGAAAGATTGTTTTCAAAGTCCTCCATTACTTCTATGGCTGTAAGTTTACACTCCATCATATATTAATATAATAGTTTATTATGAAGTCAATACTTTTCAAAAACTAATGTATTGTTTTGAACTAAGAGATATATATTGTTTGGAGTGTGTGCTCAAAAAGGCTGGCATCCGAAGTATGAAGAATAAAAGAGCATGTATGAAAAGATTGATGGATGTTAACGAAGCTAGAGAAGTTTGCCAGGATCGTGCAAAGTGGCAATCAATACTCTCTGCCTCCCCCAATGGGAAATAATGGTGTGAATATATGTATTTATATAAAGTTGTGACCGTTGAGTTAAATTTAACAGTCTTACATATTGTGCTATATTTTTAACTTATGTCTGTACAATTTTTCATATTGTGTCTTCCTTTGCAGGCGGTCAGTGGACTTGTTGACCCAGCGGAAACAAAAAGTGAGTGACATATAATAAGGACCTTTATTTTGTTAGTTGTGTAATAAATAATATATAGTATGTTATAATAAAGTTGTATTCTTACACATGGTATGTTTTAATTCTAGATGAAAGACATAGTGAAACGGAATCACAAACAAATGAGGACTCATCAGATACCCAATTAAGTTCTGGTGTTAATACTGGGGGTTTGAACCATACAACTATACATGGCTCCACTGAAAGTATTGCTCCCAAATTATCAGGCAAACAACTAACTAATGGTGGGCTTGACTCACACTTGTCAATAAAGCAGAGTGCTACACATAAAATTGCCACCTCCTCAGGGATGCTACAAAAGCAGTTTGGCACTGATAGCAAAATGCTACTAGCTGTTGGGCTGGACAGTCGGCCTGGGACTCCTAAAGATGATAATACTGCTTCATTGAAACATAAACATTCCAATAGCAATAGTGCTAAGAAGAACAACAAAAAAACCAAACACAGATGAATCCCAAAATACGCTTTCCTGCCATTAGAACATTGAGATTTTGTAGGAATTAAGAGTTAGTAATTTTAGAAGTAAAACAATTGCATAATAATTATGTTTTAATTCAGGCATTCTCTTTACTCATAGCTGAAATAAAACAATCCAAATATGCATTAAAGCTTGAAATAAAAAATATGTCTTTTCATCAATTTGTAGACCTCAAAAATGTTTGCTTAAATCGGGATTCTGAAAAATAAACAATTGGTATTTTATTCTCAAATTGCTTCATTGATATGAAAATTAATTAATAGAAATAATCAAAGTTTTGCTTACGTTTCAGCACATTGGGCAAGTCTTTAATTGGTCCACAATATCTAACAGAAATATAAAACAATAATGGTAGCAATGATATTATAGCAGTGCTACACAAAAATATTATTTCTGGGGAATTCCTAATTCTACAACAGTTGAAAGTTTTACTCCATAATGATCTTGTTGCATTCATCTGAAATAAAAAATATTAATATTTTAGTATGCACCCTGTCATCAGCATAGTTATCCATTGTTGTAGAAACTTACTGAATCAACAATATCCATACAAATGCTTTCTATACCAACAGCATCAGAACTTAGTGAATTATAATATCCATCTAGCTTGACATATGAATGCATGCATTGTTGACATATATCTGAGCTATTATCATTGTAGTTAGTCAAAATGCAATCCATAGTCACATTGAACATTTTATTGAAATTAATTGTATTATTGGATAAAGTTGGTGTTCCACTGGACCAATCAAAACATGCTGAAAATAAAAAGCATAATTGCAATAAATTGTTAAAACATGTACAATACTTATTATGGCAGTCTTTTCTGAACAGAGTATCTTAGCAAAATAATACAATTGATTCAGATATCCATAGAATTGAAAAGACTCACTGTTGCAATTTCCTTTATTCCACACTGAAAGAGCACCATTATAGTAATCCATTACTATGTCTAATCTATCCTTAGATATATAGATGGATTTGCAAGATGTGCCATTTATCACAGTGGTCATCAACTCTTCATATTTGTTGTGGAACCTCACATATTGGTCAACACATCTTTCACAAAACTTTATTGGTCTAGCATTCACAATAGAACAAAGGGTAAAGTTAGCAGTATTTTCTGCAAACAAATTTAGCAGCTCTGTGCATTGGTTGGGTACTGGAGGATCGTTAATGGAAAATCTGAAACATGATTTAAATAAAAAACATTTTCATACTCAGGCCCTTTAGCTCTGGTTAACACTATTGGGAATATATAGCTGTTAGGTTTGATAACATTAAAATAGCAGGTGCAGAACTTAGAAATAAAAAGGCAGCCCATGACTTATCTGGAATCTTAACCAGAAGTTTTTAGTCATTGCGGGAAATGTTGATATAATGATAAACAATTATGGATAAAAAATCTTAATATGCAGTGCATTTTTTATAAATTAATGTACTGGGCAAGTGATCAGAGACAAAATAGTTTAAAGGTACTGTAATTCTAACATGATATAATATATCATCAATCATATGATTTAAGTACTCACGTAAGCTGAGATTTGACTTGAAAACAGCCCCCTAAAATAAAATAGATAACAATACATTTTAACAACAGCTTGCTCATCCCAAAGCACCACAAATCAACTATTATTATTCACAATGACTTATGCAGTACGTAACTGAATCCTCAACATCTAGCATTAATTCTCATCTCACAAAAAAGATTTACTAATTTCACAAATTGACGAAAAATATCATAACAAAAACAAATGGCAATCATTCCAGTGCTGCCAGTATTTTTTCAATCATTACCCTAGATAACTCCCAAAAAATGAAGATAAAAGGGGGTTGCATTCATTTAATCTTATTTAAATCATACTTAACTTTAACTAAGCAACCGTGAATGCTCAATGGGTTGAACTTGAACACAACTAATCTTGCAGACGGTAAGGTTTCAAATCCCGGGTCGAGCCTACACCAATCTGTCAACACTGTACACTGTCCAAGCAAAACGTGGGTACTCTGAACACCAGGGGACAATGCCACAGGAGTATTAGTACCTCTACCAACCCCTTCGAGGATCACCGTTCGGCGACAACGTTCGGCTTCGAGTAATTTAACTTCTCTCAATATGGATTACAATTGTACATAAATTATTCACGCAATTAGTTCCATTAAGGGGTGGGTAGAGACTATCGATAGCCACTTTGTAAAATACTAACAAATCTCAGGTTTCATTTACGTTCATCAATCTTTTAATATTAGTATGGCTTTGGCAATTAATATCTCTTGACCTGATTTACTATAATCACGTAACGTTTCCTTTTCACTTTTTTACAATATAATATTTCACGCCAGACACTGACTTATTCGAACTCATATTCTAACATTGTTTTTTTCCGAGGGACCCACATTGTATTTTACTGCATTCACTCAGCTCTCATACATCTCCTGTCACACCCAACATTCGCTACCATACATAATCATAGAAATTAGAACATTATCGTTCACTGCAGATGATATTTAACTGAAATCGAATTCATCTTTATTGCACTTTCAAAACCAGCATTGTCGTTATAAATAAAACAAACACGTACATGCATATACTCACGCCATTAGTCCAAAATAGGGTAGGTGGAGACTCGATCGCCATCTTGTACGATCCTGCCAAAGCTCACAAGAAAAAACAAACATATACCCACGGTTATTAATCCCTAGAGCATCCTGGGTACCCAGGGCTACATATTTAGAACTTGTGCAACTACTTTTGGAAGTTGAGCAGCCCAATAATAGTTGATTAAAGGTTGTTGTTGTTATGTCTCCGACTGCAATGCTTAAAAATCACTTAAAAAGCTCCTATACCCTCAGTCGCCCCTTACGAGCATCCTCACCTCAGGCAGAAATAGGATAGTGTTACTCTAAGCCAACACTACACAGCTATAAATAATATACGAGTTTAAATCCTAAACTATTAATTACTGGTTTTAATACATTACTATTTATTGTTTTACTTATTGTTTCATCATGTTTAAGACTGCCGTTATATTTGACATTATTATAGAGACCTAGTTCTTTTTATATTCTTACATTTTTTATAGAGAAATAATATTAATCTACTGCTTAGATGAAACTACTACTAATTACGACGTAAATGTAAGTTTACAAGTAATTTAGTTTATAAGAAAATATATGTTTTTAACATAAAAAAAACCTAACAAGTTGAATATATTTGGAAAAACTAAAATCTCAAAAAAAACCTTAACGTAACCTTACCTTCAAAATACCTCCAGATTGAGATATACGCTCTATGTTTGGCAATACCAAACCCAATCTTTCAGTATGTCGCGCGTCGCGCGCCGCGCTCATATATATTTAATTTTATCCATCAAGAACAGTCCAATTCCTTTAGTGTCTGTGATCCAATCCAAGTAGTTGACCAAAACAAAACACTGGATTTAATTTGTCAATTTGAATGTAGGTAGAGTGTTTACGGAATTTAATTTTTTAAACAATTTGTTATTTATTCACTAAGTATTTAAGTATTTAAATATAACATTAAATACAACTTCTTATGTTCTTACCTACGCTACTCGGTACGCGATCAGGAAAGAACTATGGATGAAATTGAACCGACGACGCCGGAAGCTCTTCAGAGAAAGTTATATTTTTTACATGAAAAATTACAAGAAATGGCCCGAGAATTGCCTCCGTAAGTGAATGTGGGTTACTCATATGTGAAAAGAAAAGCTTTAATTCCAAAGTTAAGAGACATCATTATTTTCTCTGACCTGCAAAAGTTTCTTAACCTAAATATTGGAATTCCTTTCTTATACCCGAGTGTAAAAGTCGAGAGGTGTAGCTGAAGCTTCGAACTCAACAATTCTTCAGCCACTTTTAGGAGTTAAATGGGAAAATAATTATAAGTCATTTAATATAAGACTTCTGGGAGCAATATGGGGTAGTACTTTTTTAAGACCAGCACTACACAGAATATTACTCAGCAGGGACCAATTGAGCAGCTAAGTTTCAAAACACTTTAAAAATGGAAACCCAAGGTGACTAGGTGAAAGCTTTATAAAATAAAATGGTTTTATAATGATTATCGAAGAAACAAAAAAGAAAAGGTCTTTGGTAGAAGAAACAAAGGATAGAAGAATTTCGCACTGGAAGCCATTGACACTGTAGCTCAATTGGCAGAGCGACGGGGGTGTATACCCAAGTTTGCAGGTTCAATCCCCACCGGTGTTGAAATATTTTCTTTCCTTTATTTATTAGTAAAAAAATATGTTTGAAACGAATTTTAAAATTATAGAAAGAAAATATTTCTCAAATGAGCACTTCAAATAATCTATATAATTAATGGAAATAAACATCTCTAACAAGCATTCTCTTGTCTTTCTTTACATTTACTTTCACATACACCAATTCCAAATTGGCTCTATATTTATAAGAAATGATTAGAATTAAAATTTCACTAACAGTCAAATTATTTTGTTTTCAGAAAATATCAAATGCGAGTTCCTATAGAGTTATTATCAGGCTTAGCTAATTGTCTTTTAAATGATACAATATTTGAAATTGTAAAAGGTTTAATGGAAATACAACATGTAACTGAAAAGCATTTATTTCAACAGCGACTACAGGTTATCAATCAACATACATGTGAGTTTCATATTATTTTGTCTATTTTAAGTGAATAAGTAAATATATTTGTTTACAATTTTACAAAAGTTTAGGAGCCTATGCTGCAAGTTCCTGAGGTAGATATAAAGCATGAATCTAAATATTAATTAAAATGCAAAACATTTTTTTTTAAAACTGCTATGGTGGTGGATTATGTAATTTGGTACAAAAACCATGTATTGGACTTGAAGCCCACATATAATATTATACTTATATTTATTTGTCAAATTTCTTTCTAAGTCTGTTTTATATCATTTAGGTCAAATCATCATAACTATAATGAAATAATTAAAAAAAAGTTCTATTGATGTGTTATTGTGTCAAAGGCTTGCAATTAATTTTAGGAAACAGGTTTATCGATTGTTGATACAAAACTTAGGGTTTTTACTTTTTATGTTTTGAATAGTATAAGGCTGAAGAATTTCCAATTGTACAGCCTATCCCTTTTTGATATTAACAGCTATGAAAACAGGTAGATTTCAGGTTAGGTTGAGAATTCTCAATGAGTTAGAACTCTTTGCCACCAGCACCACAATGCAGTTGGATATATATATTCAAAATTATGACACACAAATACAGAATATCATATAAGGTTGCGAATGTTTATGTATAAACATAACATAACATAAACGTTCACGCCGTTTATCCCCGAAGGGGTTGGCAGAGGTACCAATACTCCTGAACTCACATGGCAAGCGCCATCTAGTTTCCAGAGAAGGTACCCACGTTTTGCTTAGACAGTGTACTCACGTGATAGGGGGCAGGCCTATCGCCGTTTTGTACGAATACACTGTCACATGACTAAGTACAACTCAGCCATGTGGGTTTCCTCACGATGTTTTCCCTCACCGTTAGCAACCATGATAAATTAACCACACATATGACTTTAGAAAAGACAAATTGGTGTAGGCCCGTCCCAGGATTGGAACTCACACCCTTCTGTTTTCGGGCGGGTGTTCTACCCACTGGACTATCATGTCGCTTCTGTATAAATACAGAATAATTATTGTTTCAGTAGAAATTCAGGAGATGATAAATAAGAATCCAAATCCAGAACATCAAAAAATAGAAAAGGATATTTTACTGAAAAGGCATAAGGAAGAACTTAAACAAACAGATATGAAACTAGTTATTCAAATAGATCAGAAGGTAAATTAAGTTAAAAATATTTTAAATCTAATAGAATTTGTTACTTTTTTGTAAGAAAATAAACAAATTATGAAACCTCAAGTTGCTATTTAGGAAAGCATATGCTTTTCCCTCTATAATTCAACCCTTTATGACACTGATGACAGTGAAGCTAGTTTGAAAGGATTATCATATACAGGAGCAGAGTACTAAAGTAGTACTGCATTGCACTTTGAATAGAGGATGGAGGCATATAGATATACCTATGTAGATGTTCATGTAGGTAGCTCGATTATTGTTATCAATACTCCTAGGTTGTGGAATGGTTAATGAACAGAATGTTCTGTTTTGTATTGCTATCAATTCATATTTATCTCAGAAAATCGATTTATTTCTGCTAATAACTACAGAATATAATCTGAAGTATGAAATTAATTGAAAATTATTTTCTGCTTACCATAGCTTTATATTTTCTAACTGAGTTCCAATGCAGAGTCAGGCACTTTCTTAACTAATGGGTATATTTAAAATATGTTTAGTGTCTTCTTAGAATAGCACAACCCATTTCTACCTGCTGGTGTCTTACAAGGCAACTCAGGATTTGGGTAAGGCTTTTTTAGTGATTGTTGGGCAATGCGACCGGAGTCGCCGACCATCATCAACTATTATTTATATTGTAGTCTTTTCCTTACTTAACTTCCAAAACTGAGTTTCTATTCTGAAGTTCTTGCTACCTTAATTTAAGAAAATTTGCTGTAAGTATAGGTTAGTATATATTCAATATGAACATACCTACACTAACAGCTATTAACCTCTAAATAATTTTTAATATACTATTAAGAACTTCACAATCAGAACATTCTCAGCCCCTATCGGAAGTTAAAATTTCATCTATAAAGAATATTGGACACTGCATCATTCAATGACTCAAAAGACCCATAATCCTTAGTATTTTTTGCATGACACCCACGGAAACGGTAATAGGCTAGTGCCATTCTTAGACAATAATACTTTATATTTTCTCAGGTGAGTGACCAGCAAGTAACTTTAGAGAAGGCAGGAGTACCAGGGTTTTACGTCACCAACAAACCAATTGAAATTAAAGTGCAAATGCATCTTCTAGACTTCATCTTGCGCTTGAGTAAAATGAACTTTGTAGGTTAAGAACAGAAAATGATTGTGATAATAATATAAAACTGTTTATTTACTTTGTAGTTTTATTTAAATAAGAAGCTGTACAAAATGAATATTAATTCAAACACACTCTTCGTCAACTTAGTCAACAGTTACAATAAAGACAAACATTACATTAAAAGAGGTAACATTTTGTATGATTCTATATAGATAAAAAAGCTAACTCAACTTTTGCATAATAAGATATTCAAAATCACAAATGATTGTAATTAATCAATAGCTACTATTAAACTATTTTTTTGAC
The DNA here is from genome assembly GCA_963576735.1 of Bedellia somnulentella. Classification (NCBI taxonomy): domain Eukaryota; kingdom Metazoa; phylum Arthropoda; class Insecta; order Lepidoptera; family Bedelliidae; genus Bedellia; species Bedellia somnulentella. The sequence continues at coordinate 13,371,335 of OY755176.1, read as the reverse complement.
ACTTTACAATACAGATTCAGGTCTTGTTAAGTAGTCAGGAGGCCTAGCACGAGCGTTATTTATCGTCACGATATTAGTTAGAAGGAGATGACAGTATACAATAATATGTAAGTGCGATAGAGATGGCTATTTTATACTATGCGTTATCTAGTTAAAAAGTCGCTCGTGCCAGCCTAGCAGGTTAGTTAGTAACCAGAAGACTATAGCTAAATTATCTTATATGAATATATAATTATTTTAAATGAAAGTTTTGTTGTTATTGCTTCCCTACGACCTATGAGTGTAAAGTTAACGCAAAAAATGAGAGACTAAACAACAATTTATATACAACAAGTATCTATGTTGTTTAGAACAAGCTAATTTCCAAATTAATAACGAAGTACATAGTCCGCGAATAATAATTATTCTTCTGGTTAACTTCCATTAATATATTTTAATAACAATAAAGTATTTTCATAGTGTAATTGAATAATAATGTTTTTAAAAATAATATGAGTCTATATGGTTGTGCAGTTATGTAAAAGATTTGTGCTATCATTTATTTTGTACAGAATATAAATTATACATTTTATTAAACGTCTCAATCGTGTGCCTCTATTTGCCATACAACAGTCTTAAATATTAACATTGCCATATCATAATACTGACTCTTGAAATGACAAATATAATTCCAACCAATTAAACTGATTTGCAGGTCCTATTAAAATCTATGTTAACATTCTAGAAGCGAAAGTACAAACTGAAATTTACTTAAAGTTCACACTGTAGATCCCTTACGGAGTAGCAGACGTACTTATATTTCTAAAATTTCTAAATGTTACACGATTTTATTTGTCACTTGGTGTTCAGAGTACCCATGTTTTTCTTGGACAGTTCATTCACGCAATAGCTTAGTTGGAAGACCACGGCTTTTAATGCAGGGGGGCTTGAGTTCAAAATGTAACTAAAGTCAAAAGCGTGGTAAAATTATCGAGGAAATTAATAAACAGTGTGTAATACCCCGTATGGAAAACGCACACGGCTTAGTTTTACTAAGTCATGTGGCAGTTTATTCATATAAAGCAGTGATATGCCTGCCCTCTATCACGTGAATGCAGATACGGAAAAAAACAGTATACTTATTGTACAATATTTTAGATGAAAATGAGTTCATAAAAAATCTTGAGAGATGGTCACCCACTCTGATGACTTTTTGTAGATAATCAAAGTCAATATATTGAAATATTTATCTAGAATAAATGGTGTTTCATACCGTAGAAACCAGTCAATTTATTAACTATACAATATGCAACAACATTCTAAAACAATTAAAGTTTAACCCTTTACTACATGATGATGAAAATAAATTAACTTATTCGTATTAATATGCAGGTAAGGGTTAACCTAATTCTCGAAAAAGTCCGGCTTAGAAAACAAGTCATAAAGTTAAGATACTTCGCTATACATTATTATGAGTATTAATGAAACGTAATAAGTTACATTTCAAATTAACAAATGTGTTCGCCATTTACCTTTATCTTCGAAGAAATGAGAAAACCAATATAAAACTTTACAAATTCTTCAACATTGAACAAATAAGGTTTCAACCAACTTCATCTATTAACATATTTTTTTAACTTAAGAAGAATACTGTTGTGCTTCTGTTACTTCTTGCCAGTTCCGTACGACGATCCGTGGCTGATTTTGGACATACCAAGGGACTTTTGGAAGAAGACGTAAACTGCAATGAAAAAACAAAAACTTAAGTACTATTGTATAAGCTGCGATAGCACTATCACATTTCTTACTGTGGGTGTCTTTGTGGCCTATTGTGGTTATTGAGGCATTTAAGTGGTTGTTGGGCGGTGCCCATCTTTGATATTACCAACTTTTCCGAACTCAACTTAAAGTAGCTGAGTAAATTCTAATTGAAAGAAAGAATGAAAAACATTTATTTCTGTATAATAATTAATATTAAATAATTCTGATGCTCAGGCCGCTCTGTTTCGGGATTTAAAGCCGTGAGTATATGTATGTACGTATTTTATAAACTTTGTAGTCTAAAGTCATGTCGGTTATTTCCAGATTTGTTTTCTCACTCTTAGGCCGTGTTCAAACCAAACTGACTGTAAGCCGCCGAATGTGAGCAGGCTTACTATATATATAAAGTTTCAAAATAAACGGCATTTTTCGTTCACAATACGCTTATAGCTTACAATACGTCAATGGTGTGAACAAACCAGTCGGCTTGTATACGTCCGGCCGATCTGGATCCAATACGCTGACGTTTAGCTACGTAGCCAATCAGCGTCCGCGGAGCGTAGTGACGTGCTATATTAATCAGCCGCCGAATGTCAGCGTCTACGCATAGCGTATTAACGTATTGTCGGTTATATGTGGACGAAAAAATGAATATGTATGGAAATACAATAAACTGCGTAATAATATAAGATCCCACTACTGAATCTCTACGTTCATGGCGTACAGAGTCAAACACACATTTTAACATAAGTTTATGAATAGGAGATTATACTGACAGCACGCAGCCAGGCAAAAGTGGCCGCAAGTAATTTTAATTTAATTAATGTTTATTATTTTCTGGAGAAAAATTTCGTTCACTTGTTTTTCAAATATCACCCACATGATAAAAATGTATATAGAGAATTTAAAAATCGATAGGTGCCGTTGCACATTTGGCCGCAACTACCTCGCAGCCAGGTATAAACAGGTTATATTTTGGTATGTTTTATACGTTCATATGTTACACGCATGTTTCTTATATGAAATTAAAGCTATTTTTTTTCCTTATATGATGATATATGGCTGCCTGTGAAAAAATGGCCGCAAATCAGGGTTGCCATCTTTTAAAACGCATTATTTCCAAGATAAGGAGAAAGAGTCCAATATACATTTATATACAAATAACAACGAAGTCCTTTCACGGCATAACCATTGTACCCAGTGACGCTAAAATGTTATGAAAAAATAACAATTTTTTTATAAAAAAAAAGTTTATTGGTCAAGTGAAAATGAAAATAAGCTTAATTATAAAGTACAGAATTTTGTTTATGTGTTAATATATTATAAAAAAATATATGTATGCGTATAATTGAAAAAATAGTAATTTTTAATTACAGTTCGTTCAGTCAAAACGCTTGACCACGGAGACTGTCAGAAAATAATTATTATTTTCTTAATATTTAATCCAAGTCAGATTCCCCATTGCTCTCAGAATCGCAGTTGTCAATATCGTCGTCGCATTCAGAATTTTCTTCATCATAAGCAGATTTATTATCTGTGTTACACAACACATTTTCAACTTGTGTCGGAGTTAAACTTCCCAAAAACCATGTTGATTTCGGAAAACCATCCAAAAGAAGCCAACCATTATTTTCCACACTAAACTTTAGACAGTCGATCTCAGTTGCATTGAGCCACATAAAATTGACCAAAATGGTCCGTAGTATCTTTTCTTTTAATGATTTCCAACACGGTAAAATATGGGCTGAATCAAAGCCTCTGATTTTTTTCATGAATTTTTCTTTATTCTCTTTTGCCGCATACATCTTGTTAAACATGATAAATCGCCCAGTGTTGACGCTTTGACAATTGTTAATTCCGTACATCCGGCATGTAAACTCTTGTATATTTTCTATTTTGTCCTGATTGAAAATATCTTTTGGGTCAGTTAAGGTCGCAAAGACTTGTTGAATTTTCGTCTGCTTCAGAAATATATTAAAGGGTCGGACTTTACCTTTGTTTGAAAAAGCGGCCGTATAATCACTGCCCGTAAAAGCATGAAATGCTGGAAGGGCAAGACATGAAGTTGGGCCTAATTGCCGAAATAAATCTGTACAATTTACGCAGATTTCATCATTTCCCTTACCTTTTTTTGATGAATTATTTGCAAACCAAATTTGTAGATTATGAAATATATGCATATTACCTAATAAAATAACAAGGACATCAGAGTCCGTTGCTCTCACCAAAATTTTAGTAAGAGAATAAAGAAAAATTCATGAAAAAAATCAGAGGCTTTGATTCAACCCATATTTTACCGTGTTGGAAATCATTAAAAGAAAAGATACTACGGACCATTTTCGTCAATTCTATGTGGCTCAACGCAACTGAGATCGACTGTCTCAAGTTTAGTGTGGAAAATAATGGTTGGCTTCTTTTGGATGGTTTTCTGAAGCCAACATGGTTTTTGGGAAGTTCAACTCCGACACAAGTTGAAAATGTGTTGTGTAACACAGATAATAAATCTGCTTATGATGAAGAAAATTCTGAATGCGACGACGATAATGACAACTGCGATTCTGAGAGCAATGGGGAATCTGACTTGGATTAAATATTAAGAAAATAATAATTATTTTCTGACAGTCTCCGTGGTCAAGCGCTTTGACTGAACGAACTGTAATTAAAAATGTCTCTCGTAGTGTAAAAACTTTATGCAAATACGCAGTGGAAAGATTTAAAAAATCTATGTTAAGTTTTAGGAACAAATGAATAGATGTACAGACGCGATCAAAATGTATAACTAATGAAATTATGTAGGTAATTATAGCCGAAATATAGCGTTATTTTCTAATAGAAGTTACTTGTTAAGCATGATGTGTTTTGACATAATTACATTAAATAAGTATCTTTACCTACAACAAAGCATAATTTTAAATGCTAATGTGAAATGGACTATTATACTTTTTCTCTCGCGTTTGAACGTTGGGTTGGCAGCAGGCAGTGGGGTGGTGGTGATCAACAAGCGCAGGCGACTACGGGTAGTGATGTACCAACTCGGAAAAAGCCAAACTCGAGTTAACCCGAATTAAGTTATTCGAGTTAACTGGCAAGTGAATGTTTTTTGAGTGTAGTCCAAATTATCCCATCTCCTTGGCTGAAATTCTTTAAAAATTTGAACAGGCAAATAATATATTTATCTGTTGCAATTCTGTCAAATTAGAGGAAATTTGACAAAGCATAATATAGCTTCTACTTTTTAAATTTATTCAATTGAAGATGGTAGAAATTAAGTATCATTGGTCAAGGATCTCCTACTGCATTGCCCAAAAATCATTTAAGAAGCCCCATAACCTTAGTCGCCTATATCTATATCGACATCCGTGGGTAGAAAGGGGTAGTGAGTGACAATCTAAGCCAACACTGTACGGCACCAGTATTAAGTGTAATATATAAATATAATTATTTTATGAGTGATACCATACACTATTTGCACCTAACACGTACAGTCGTACACTCGTACACTCACTGACGTAGATTCGAATATATCGCAATATGAGCTCCATGTCGGTTCCATTCGGTGTTCAAATTCGAGTTACAGACATTTCAACTCGAGTGGATACGAAGTGCGCCAAGTTGCAGTTGGCATTAGAGGTGAGTTGGAACAGGCTAAAACAGATACCTGTTGTAACAGTTTCTGTTCCAGAAAAATAACAGTTTCAAAAACCTGTTACTATGTAACAGGCTGTTTCTTTTCATTTTAAGCAGAACAGTCTGTGGGTGGAAGACTGTTATCTGTCTGTTCTGTTATGCTTGGAACAAGCTCGTAACTCTTCTATCATACTGAGATAGAAAGAGATAACTGCACATTTTGGAACATCCTCATAACTTTTCTTTCATATGGTGATAGAAAGAGAAACCAGAACATTTTGGAACAAGCTCGTAACTCTTTTATCATATCGAGATAGAAAGAGATACCAGCATATTTCGGAACATGCTCTATGCTCTTCTATCTAATATATAAGAAAGGAGATAGCAGATCAATTTATAATTGTTTTTGTTTCTCTCTTCTAACTAACCCTAACAAATGGAATAGAAATAGGTAAGGTTGTTTTCTATATCGGATTTGTTTACAATTTTTAATGAGGTTAGGACAATCGGTCTCTTTTAGCCAAACTAATGAAACAGCTACTAAACTCTTAAATCCGAGTTTATTATATCCTAAGAAATCAATTTATTATTTATTTATTATAACTTACAATTAAAAACTTATATCTAAACAATGTGTCTCACAAAACTATTTACACGGATTGACTCTGAAATCAGTCTCATAAATTAATTTGAATGTGGGTTGGGCTTTTAACTTGGATAATCTAGTTGGATTCTATAATACTTTTGATGTTTGATACGATGCCATTTCGTGTGGTTTGGATAAATATGTTCAAATACCATATCAAATATCTGCTATCTCTATTCTTATATACTAGACAGAAGAGCATAGAGCATGTTCCGAAATGTGCTGTTATCTCTTTCTATCTCGATATGATAAAAGAGTTACGAGCTTGTTCCAAAATGGTCTGGTTTCTCTTTCTATCGCGATATGAGAGAAAAGTTAGGAGAATGTTCCAAAATGTGCAGTTATCTCTTTCTATCTCGATATGATAAAAGAGTTACGAGCTTGTTCCAAAATGGTCTCGTTTCTCTTTCTATCGCGATATGAAAGAAAAGTTAGGAGAATGTTCCAAAATGTGCAGTTATCTCTTTCTATCTCAATATGATAGAGGAGTTACGAGCTTGTTCCAAGCATAACAGAACAGACAGATAACAGTCTTCCAGTCACAGTCTGTTCTGTTTTGTATCCTGTTACAAAAAGCACAACAGGTATCATTGGAACAGGTAACATTCTATATAGAAATCTGTTCCAGACTGTTCCGGATAGATACCTGTTATATTTATCTGTTACGATAAATACGCATCACCCCTAGTTGGCATTAGACCTGTGTCGATCGAACATGTTAGACGACCATTTTTTTTTTGATCATTTTTATCTTAGGTACTTGTTTATTTTACAGTAACATTAAATGTTCTATTAGGCCATTTAGGCCAAGAGAATAGTACTAAAAAAATGTACTGTGTACTGTAATAATTAATACCTAGTTGTTAATGGCAAATTAAATATAAGTTTTATGATAAACCTATTTCTTTTTATTTTTCCATTTTTTTACTATTTCATTTGCACTTCGAGCTGTATTTATAGGTAAATAAAGTTAATATTCTCCTAGATCGGTGTTTGACCCACGTTTCAGTTTCAATTATAACATAACATAAACGTTCACGCCGTTTATCCCCGAAGGGGTTGGCAGAGGTACCAATACTCCTGAACTCACATGGCAAGCGCCATCTAGTTTCCAGAGAAGGTACCCACGTTTTGCTTAGACAGTGTACTCACGTGATAGGGGGCAGGCCTATCGCCGTTTTGTACGAATACACTGTCACATGACTATGTACAACTCAGCCATGCTGGGTTTCCTCACGATGTTTTCCCTCACCGTTAGCAACCATGATAAATTAACCACACATATGACTTTAGAAAAGACAAATTGGTGTAGGCCCGTCCCAGGATTGGAACTCACGCCCTTCTGTTTTTCGGGCGGGTGTTCTATCCACTGGACTATCATGTCGCTATCAATTATAATTTTTAGAAAAAAAATACAAAGCACTTTTCATCGTACCTGTACCTGTACTATGAACAGAAATTAACACAGAATTTTTAATTAATCCACTGCGTATTTGCATAATGTTTTTACACTAAGAGGGGCAGAATTTGACGCACTATTTATACATATAGAGTTTATTAAAAGAAAAGGTCCCTTTCTATAAGCACTATTTGTGTACGCTGGCATAACGCCGGGACGGTATGTCATTGAAAAGTCTTGTTCAATATCTCTGTTCCTACAAGATCAATCGTTATGAAATTTTGCATAACGGGAGAAGTATTTAGGCAGAGTTTTTTCGTGTAAACTCTGTTGCTTTACAATTAGCCGTTTTCGAGTACGGCGATGTGTACGCTAGCTTGACGTTACGCCAGCGTACACAGTGAAAATGGTGTTTATTTCCTAAACTAAAGAGGCACTATTTTTTTTAGTTTTACACTAATTAGGCACTATTTAGGCAGAGTTTTTTGACATAGTAACCAGCTCGATACAGCTTCATGGTACGCCAGCTTAACGCACGCACAAAATTCTGTACTTTATAATTAAGCTTATTTTCATTTTCACTTGACCAATAAACTTTTTTTTATAAAAAGAAATTTATTTTTTCATAACATTTTAGCGTAACTGGGTACAATGGTTATGCCGTGAAAGGACTTCGTTGTTATTTGTATATAAATGTACCTTGGACTCTTTCTCCTTATCTTGGAAATCTCGCGTTTTTAAAAGATGGCAACCCTGATTTGCGGCCATTTTTTCACAGGCAGCCATATATCATCATATAAGGAAAAAAAATAGCTTTAATTTCATATAAGAAACATGCGTGTAACATATGAACGTATAAAACATACCAAAATATAACCTGTTTATACCTGGCTGCGAGGTAGTTGCGGCCAAATGTGCAACGGCACCTATCGATTTTTAAATTCTCTATATACAGTTTTATCATGTGGGTGGTATGATATTTGGAAAACAAGTGAACGAAATTTTTCTCCAGAAAATAATAAACATTAATTAAATTAAAATTACTTGCGGCCACTTTTGCCTGGCTGCGTGCTGTCAGTATAATCTCCTATTCATAAACCTATGTTAAAATGTGTGTTTGATTCTGTACGCCATGAACGTAGAGATTCAGCAGTGGGATCTTATACTATAACGTTCGCTCACTTTCGGCGGCTTACAGTCAGTTTGATTTGAACACGGTCTTAAAACCAACCAAACGTAAAACTTGAGAATTGATAAACGTAAGAAATGGTGTAACCTGATTCAGAATTGATAACTATCATATCTTAACGTAATTGGGTACATATTAACTCACATTTCCAGAATATATCGAGTACAGAAAAATTAACTAACAGCATTTTAAGTGGATTTAACAGCTTAAGAGTTCACTTGAACTCGCTTATTTCAGGACCTACGGGTCCGATTAAAATATGTATGTTAGAATTAGATATCCCATTTATCGAGCAAGGCTATACATTTTATCAAGTTTAATGTAATCATAACGCTCCTCCCCTTGCGTAGACAGAGACTCATAAAAGTTCCATTATTTATTATTATGGATAAAGGACAATCACCTCGTAAGTTTAACGTAGGTTATCTCAGTTGTGCAAAACTTGCATCCACGAGTGTAACGTGCGACACGCTTAAAAAACGTGCACAAAAATACCGGCAATGTCAATATAAAACAGCCGAAGTCAAAGTTTATCAATATTTTTAATATACTTTACAAAAATCCCATCACGCTGCGGAATTATAGTGCATCCATGAACGGATGAAAATATAAGAAATCATATTGAAAATATCATTGGTAAAGAAAAGGAGTTTAAAGTGGAAAAAATAAAGTTAAAAACTGAAAGAGATTATGTTTCTTATATAATTGGGATCCCTGAATCCAAATACGATGAGGTATGCAATCAAGAAAAATGGCCAGTAGATGTTAGGCTCGCCGAATGGGTTTGGTTTCGAAACCAACGTGCAAAAGACTAAAACAATAAAAAAAAATCTTTTGTTTTACCAAAACGTGAGAGGACTTAGAACTAAGTTGGAAGAATTTAAAAATAATATTTTAACATCGTCTGCAGTATTATTCGCTATCACCGAAACGAGTTGTACTGAATCCATTTTTGACGCCGAATTGGTTCCCACTGGATACAAAATTCTTCGGTGTGATCGTAACGACGGGAGAAAATTGGGCGGCGCGATGTTAGTGGCCACGCCCGATTACGAAATCCGCCGAGTGCAGGTGCCGGGAGACACGAGCGTCGACGATTACTCGTTTGAAATAATTACAGCGAGGGTACTTCGAAAAAGTCGGTTTTTGTTCGTAATATGTGTTGTTTATATCCCACCTAAAAGCACTAATTACAATTATTTCAAATTGTTTGAAATTATTGAGCAGTTATCTTTTAAATATAAAAATAAATTGTTAGTTGTAGGGGATTTTAATATGTATTCGTGTTCAATAGATATAATTAATTATTATGAATATTTTAAAGCTTATTGTGGAGTCAGCCAGATGAATACCATCTTAAATAAAAACGAGCGCTGCCTAGACCTAGTCCTCGGTGCGTTGGAAGGCATATGTGAGAGCGTAACGCTGTCTAGTGAGCCTCTTGTGAGTGTAGATGCGCACCACCCGCCTTTGGAAGTGACACTGTGTTGCATCCGTGGTAGCGATGACGAGGGCGCGGGGTCGTCGTCGGCGCCGCCGTCGCAGCGTAACTCAATTACAAACACCACGTTTAAACGTGAGTGGAATTTTCGCAGAGCAGATTTTTCATCCCTATATTCGAAGTTATTACTGACTGACTGGACCGACCTCTATTGTATTAAAGATTCAAATGAAGCTCTCAATTATTTTTACACTATCATAAATAGAATAGTAGATGACTGCGTTCCTCAGAAAAAGCGTTATTCAGGCTGCCCCAGGTATTCATATCCCGAGTGGTATACACCTGAAATAAAACGCGACATTGCTCTAAAAGCTAAACTACATAGGTTGTTCAAAAGGACAGGTTCACAATGTGATTACAATAAGTTCTCAATGGTTAGGGCTAAATTAAAGATAGATTTACGGGTTGCTAATCGAAATTACGAAAACCGCATTCAATATTTACTATCGAAGGAACCGAAATTATTTTGGAAATTTGTTAGTTCAAAAAGGGTTAATTTGAATAAATCTGTCATCAGTGAGAACGGATCGGTGCTATCGGAAAAGGAAAGCGCTCATGCGTTTTCAAAGTTTTTCAGTTCTGTGTATGCGGAGAGCCCGGCAAGCCTTAGTGTCCCGCACGCGATGGCGGCGGACGCGGCGGCGGCGGGCGCGGCGGCGCGCGTGCATCTCACCGCGCTCAGCCGCGACGACGTGCACCGCGCGCTGGCTCGCCTGCCCGCCAAGACGTCGGCCGGACCGGACGGGATACCGGGGTTCGTTGTTAAGGACTGTCGTGCCGTTCTGGAAGATCCACTCTTGCATATATATAACCTTTGCCTGTCGGAGGCGACGTTTCCGGACTTTTGGAAAGTTACACGAGTGGTTCCGGTCCCAAAAGGTAAAGTAAGTTCGAATGTCCAGGATTATCGCCCTGTAGCTGTGCTTACCGCATTCGCAAAAGTATTCGAATCCGCTTTACAACAACGAATATACGGGGAGATAGCTGGGCTAATAACAAATAGCCAGCATGGGTTTAGACCCTATCATAGTACCACCAGCAATCTTTTGAATTTTATGAGTCACGTGGTTCCTCAGGTAGATTCTGGCAATAGCGTAGACGTATCGTACTTCGATTTAAAAAGGCATTCGATACAGTAGATGGAGATATAATTCTTGGAAAGCTAGCAAAAATGGGATTCACGCCACATTCCTTGAATTTTTTTGCTAAGTATTTAGGTAACCGCCGCCAATACGTGGACTATGCTGGATATACGTCTAGCGAATATCCTGCGTATTCTGGTATTAGTCAGGGAAGTAATTTGGGCCCCCTTGAGTTTATTATCATGGTGAATGACCTCCCGAAGGTAGTTAAGCACTCGATATGTCTTATGTTTGCCGATGACTTGAAGTTGCTGCTTCCAATTGAAACTGCCGACGATTGTCATCGAATGCAGAATGATATTGAAGCAGTAGAGCGATGGTCTCGGGTAAATAAATTAAAGCTGAACCTAAGTAAATGTGTCACTATGACACTGACTAGGCAACACGCTCCATACCACCACCCGTATCACATTGGTGGAGTAGTGCTACCGCGGGTGCAGGAAGTGCGTGACCTCGGGGTCACTATTAGTGCGGACCTAACTTTTCGTAGTCACATTGTGAACATTTGTAAGAGCGCATTCAGGACACTTGGCTTCGTGCTGCGCACGGCTAAGGGTTTTACCAACATAGATGCTATAAAATCTCTTTATAATTCTCTAGTGAGAAGTAAGTTAGAATTTAATGCAGTCATCTGGGCTCCACATGAAACAAAATATTGTCTTATGGTGGAGAAAATTCAAAATAAATTTATAAGATTTTTGTATTTTAAATTGTATGGTGTTTATCCGTACTACCCGTTGATGTACCCTACTCTGTTCATATTGGGTATGGTGGGGTATGTCAAATTGGAGGTCAGAAGAAATCTCACTCTAATGGTTTATCTATTTAAAATTCTAAGAGGAATTATTTTTAATCCCACTATACTTACTGTATTGAGCGTTGAGGTTCCAAATACTACGTTGCGACGACGGCGTGCTCGGCTTCTCCTAGTGCCGTTGTCTCGGACAAATCTTTTGCGAGAAAACTCATTAACGCGGGCTATAGCCGCATTGAACCAAGTCGATGAGGAGATCGATATTCTCCACTGTTCACTGACTGACTTCACAAAAACAGCACTACGCTATTTATGTTATGATGTTGATAGTTATACTTGTAGATAATAAGGAAAGTAGAAATTCAAAAAACTAGGAATGTATTATCTAATTAGGAAATAAAATATGTGAGAAATAATCGTATTAGGCCATGTCTGTAAAGATTATTTCTATGTAAATAAATAAATAAATAAATAAATAAATAAATAACACCTTATCGCATTTTTATCGAGCTAATTTTTGTTTATAAAGAATTATTTGTTACTATGGACATCATGCCACATTATCGTATCAAAATTCGTCGCATTTCTTTCAATGAGTCATAAATCAACGTGTTAACCTTAAATGATTAAACAACGTGTTTAGACACTAAGTATTTATTGATTGATAATAAAAGATAATACAACTTTAACTCTATGGCATAATATCAATTTTACGTTACTTAATTCATACCATAATTATTATTAGTAGTAGACAGCCCAAGTAACATTTTTGGTTTTAAAAAGGTATTGAAAAGGTTCTAGAACCTTTGTATGGAAATCTCAATGTAAGTCTTAGAAGGTTCACTAACGTTATGTTAACCTTATATTTACCTCTTGAGTGCAAAAAGGGCCCACGTTTAAGAACCTATCTGAGAGCTACAGCAAAACCTATAGCTCAAATCCAGAACCTTTTGAACTAACTACGCAGAACCTAAATATAACCTTCACAACCTTAATTTAACGTTAATATAACCTTGGATGGCAGCTTTTAAGTTCTAAATTAGTCCTGGATCTAACTCTATTATAACTTGAAAGATATTTGATGGATATGAATAATGCCTTTCCAAGACTCTTAAGTTTTAAAATGTTTCTGTGTCATATTTGCACAGAACATCAATGGTATATAATAATATAATAATGGCGCCATTACCTGTCACTTTACAAGTTTCAAAATGGTTAACTTGTAAGTGTTGTATTCATATGAAATAATGAGTAAGTAGTTTTGCTGGAGTTAGTATCATAAAAAGATAGTGCGACTGGTACTTTATCGTGATACTTTAGGATCATAGTGTTGTATACTTGACGGGCCTTACGTAAATTATAAATTTAAATATATTTTAATTAAAAAATATATATAAAATTGTATGTTTGGTGGAAAGTAAAATTAGAAATAAAAGTACTGTTTTTATAATAAAACATGTATTTGGAATAGTATAGCGCACGCCACTGAATGTGGCTGTAATGAATTTAAATTTATCCTTTTGCTTAGTTTTATTTTTCTTTCAGTGAATAAATATGGCGGATTTAGGAAATTACTTTAAAGCATTAAAATTTACCTACTCAGAACTACATAAAACCTAAAGGTTATGTTATGGAGCTACTTAAAACTACTAGGCTGTTTTCGTAGCCATAAGGTTACCGCCAGGAGTAGTTTAAGACTTAAGAGTCGCGATAACAACCGCTGAGCACAGTTACTTGCTTTTAACTCCTGGTTGTAGGAGTGCGTTTGGAGCTTTGACAAGAGTGCGGAACTGACAGCAACAGGCTGCTCTTAAAAGTTAAGGTAGTTCCTATTAAAAAACATTTTATGGTTTATTTATTTTGGTAGGTAGGTATTTAACTTATCTATTACCCATACCATAGAATATATTTTATACCTATGTCAGGACTTGCAATTATTTTCAAGCACAACATCTCTTTGTCTTGGGCTGGTAGTTATTAAAATGAAAACAATTAGAACATACATACATATACTCACGCCATTAATTCCCATTGGGGTAGGCAGAGACTATCGATCGCCACTTCGTACGATCCTGACAAACCTCTCTAGCTTCGTTTACATCCATCAATCTTTTCATACATGCTCTTTTATTCTTCATACTTCGGACGCCAGCCTTTTTGAGCACACTCTCAATTTGGTCCAAGTGTGTTCTCCGTGGTCGTCCTCTACTAACATTACCCTCCACACTAGCTCTATAGATCCCTTTTACCAATTTTCTATCATCCATCCTCTCTATGTGCCCAAACCATCTCAACATTCCTTTTTCTATCTTTCTTACAATATCAACTTTCACACCACACTTTTCACGAATAACGCTATTTCTCACTCGGTCACAATCTAACATTACAAATTTTTCTGAGGGACCTCATCTCTACTGCATTCACTCTGCTCTCATGCTTCTTCTGCCACACCCAACATTCGCTTCCATTCATAAGCGTAGGAACATGAACAGCATCATGCACAGCCATTCGGGCCTTTTCAGACACCGTTTGACTGATCATTAGGCTATTCATTGCTCCATTTACCGCATTACCCTTTTTCACTCTTCTTTCAATGTCTTCATCACATTTTCCATCCCTTGTAAACAAACTTCCCAGATATACAAACTCCTTCACCTGTTCCACATCCTTACCATCAATCGCAATCACGCATTCTGTCACATCTTCCTGTCTCTCAAAAACCATCGTTTTGGTCTTATCCACATTCACCCTCATTCCCTTTCTTACAAAAGACTCACATGCAATATTCATCATCTCTTGCAACTCTTCTGCCGATGATGCAAGTAGCACTTGATCGTCAGCATACAAGAGGCATTTAATGATGAATCCACCCATCCTTAGTCCATAATCACTTTCACGCAACTCTGTCAAACAGTCATCCATGAACAAATTGAAGAGCCACGGAGAAGCTACACATCCCTGTCGGACACCCCTAGAGATTCCGAACCAGTCAGTGTTTTCCCCGTTTACTCTTACACATGCACTAGAATCCTCATAAAGTGATACCAATGCACGTATAAGTTGACTCCCCAAACCAAACTTGGATAACACCTCCCATAAACACTTTCTTACCACCCTATCATACGCCTTCTCTAAATCAATGAAGGAGCAATACACCTTTTGGTTCTTAGCTAAGAACTTTTCAGTGATGCTCCTTAGAGAGAAGATTTGATCCATACATCCCATTCCTTTCCTAAATCCCGCTTGCACATCCCATATTTTCTCATCAGTTTCATTCATCACTCTTTCAATCATTACCTTAGCGTACAATTTACCAACAATGCTGAGTAAGCTGATGCCGCGGTAGTTTTTAGCCTCTTGGTGTGACCCCTTTCCTTTATATAGAGGCACAATCACCGCCTTGCACCAGTCTCGAGGAACTTTGCCACTCGACCAGCATTTTTGAACAATTAGAACTCCTAGATGATTACAATATATGCTTCTTTAATTTCTATAATACATTAACAAAGTAATCTCGTAGCAGCTCCCTTTCAGTACTTTCTGTATTCCAATGCGTTCCGTTTCCAATCCGTTTAAAATTTCCGCTTCGTATTTTTGACATCACCCTGTTTCGGTTCATCTTGCTAGACAACGTAATGCTTTGAAGTTGCAGAAATAACTAATTTCTTTTGAGGATGCCTCTAAAGTTTTGAAAAAATCTAGAAGGACTTAAATCATGCCTTTAGCTCATAGCCAGTGACTTAATGGTTTTAGTTTCAACCGCGCAGCCCTTAATTGTTTGCCAAAAAAACTCTCATACAGCCTAAAGGTTAAAGATAGGTATTAAAAATTACTTATAAGTTATTACAACATTCCATAACTTTATGGTTATATCAAAGTAAAAAATTCAACCGTATGCTCTCACTTTAGCATAATGCAAGCTTGTTTAGAACTTCATTAGGAGTCTACGATAACTTTATGATCCTAGGACTATATGCTCTTGAAATAAAAGTTAAAATAACGTTAATTTAAACTCTTATAAGCGGCTCCAAGGTTGTATTAATAAACAATAAGTTTTAGGACTTATTAATCAATCTCAAGTACTCAATATGACTAGATAGCAAAGAATTAACCTTTTTACGACCCTTTTAAAACCTTAAGGTTTTTTTTACAACCTAGGCCCGAAAAAAATGTTACTTGGGAGGGCAGCTTCCACAGAATTAAGGAATTGAACGCATGCACTAATTATATTTGTAGTAAATCAGGCGGTAGAATTGATATTTAGTGGGTCCGACGTTGATTTTTACGCGTACAAATTGGGCCTCCATTCATAAATTAATATCTCAATTGAAATAGGTGGTTCTTACTCGTATTGGTTTTTGAGCTTTTATAGTATAGTATATAAAGTATAGCTTTTATAGTATATTTATAACACATCACTACATTATAGTCATAAAAGTATATTACGACTAGATGAAAATGAATAGTTGTAGCAGTAAAGCAAACGCAATATGTATTGATCAAATCTATATTATAATATAAGACTCTGGTAATTATGACGCACGTTATCAAAAATAACGGGTTTGGCGAAAAAAATACTGTCATGAAAGAAAATATAATAATCAAGGAGTTATAGAATTGTATTACTTATTAGGAAACAAGAACGTTTTGTTTGCTAGATTGGACCGCTGACCTAGTAACCCTAAAAATGGATCGACTATTTAGAGAACTCCTAACTTTCTTGGCTAAAATATCATCGCGGAACAAACATGCATCTACTCACGGATTTAAATCCCACAAAGGGTTAGCCCTCTGGCTAACTGAAAATTTATAGCTCCTGAAGCTCTTTCCAGGATTATAAATTTTCATCACTTTTGAATATTGAGGGGGCAGACATTGTAAAATAAAAATATCGTTAAAGAGTCTCCAATTGCATCGCCCTACAATTCTTTTAAAAGCCCTTATATCTTAAGTCGCCTACTTACGACATCCGCAACACTAGTTTTTAATTTATTTCTAAGGCACATCGACAACATAAACACAATTTACGTCGTTACACACATGAGCGACATTAATTACCTACATTTGTTTATAATATCGTATAGCACACGTTTGTATTTTATCATACAATGTGTTCCGGTTACTATCAATGGTAGTGGTAGTTAATATGGCATGTGTTATAATTATTAGATGTTTTAAATCTGATAATAGGGTTAAAGTTTCGTTTTTTGCTAATTACCTTTTCTCTCCAGTCCTTTTCTAATAGATCATGCTTACATACATATACTCACGGCCATAAATTCCAAAAACGGGGCAGCAGAGCTTCAGAGGCAGAAGCCACATTGTGTAAGTTGATAGGGGCGAAAATGGTAGAAATAAAGTATCGTTGGTGATGGGTCTCCAAACGCATCGCCCAAAAACCACTTAAAAAGCCCCATTCCCTTAGTAGAATCTTTGGTCGTAGAAAGGGGTAGTGGCATTCTCAGTCAGCCCTACACGGCACATTTTGCATATTTCGCCCAAAAGAAAATAATTCGGTATGCAAAGTTTTACAAAAGTTATGTTGATTACGAAACCATTTCGAGATATTATATTGTTAAAACATATTTTCTTGAAATTAAATCGAACAAAGCTAAGATGACTGTTATTTTAACAAAAAACTGTAACAGTATTTGACCTTCAGCGTTATTTCAAAGACATTCGTTTTTGCAGTTTATTAATAAAATATCGAAAATCATAGGTCAGTTTAGTATAATATCGTAATAATTTCATTTGAGATCACAAATTCGTGAAATGTTTTGCAATCAGCAACATTTTTACTAAACATTTCGCTTTTTTTGCATGTTGCTACGTGATATTTTCTAGCGATGACGTCATTAAGTACAAAAGTTAAAAAATCTTTAAAAAATCATAACTTTGCAATAACTCATTTTAAATGAAAAATATTCAAATTAGTCTTTTATTTTCGTGTTTGCTATCGAATAAAAATATTTGATAAATACCGAAAAAAAACTTTGCATACCGAATTCTTGAAATAACTCGAGATCGAATCTCTTCGAGCAGGAAAACAAAAGCGAACCATCACCGTCCGTCTTATAAATATGGTGATGGTCAAAGGTTTAAGATAAAATATAATCTAGTGTTTAAAGTACGTAACAGTCTATGAACCTTGTTGGTAGCCCGTCCGTGAAATATCTTATCTCAGCATTGTAAATTAAATTAAATGAACTTCGTAATCATTATTGTCTTTGTTCGATAAGTGGCTATAAAAGTATTTACAAACATGTATGAACCTTATCTACCTTATTTTAAAAGAATAAACATACATTAGTTTCGATGGGATTTTCTTAGTACGAAATGTTTGAGTAGATATTTCATTCAGTAGATTATCAAAATACAGGTGTTATGGGAACGGGTATTGTCATTTCAATAATTAATATATTTAAGTTCAATGCTTTAGGGCCAGCGCTGACTGCCGGCATGGCATGGCAAAGGATTTCGGTACAGATATAGCATTTTTAATCTTATTACCATGAGTATAGAATTCATTTTACTTCTTTTGACACAACGATGCCGACGTTCTGTCCTACCGCGGCCTCCCTCGGCATCGTTGTGTCAAAATAAATTCTATACGCATGGTAATAAGATTAAAAATGCTATATCTATACCGAAATCCTTTGCCATGCCATGCCGGCAGTCAGCGCCGGCCCTAATATTGCGCATATAAAATGTAAGAAAAAGTTTAAGACTACTTTTGCAGAAAAACATAGTTTCTACATCCAATGGAAAAATGTAGATATCTAAACTAACCTAGCGCACAGTCTCGTAACCTTATAATGTATCATCGTCACACAGAAAACTGCGCGCGAATCAAAACCAAACATTGGTGACAATCCTGTTGAATCAAAAAATATCATAGTAAAAATAGACTTACATCCTCCAAACATGGCCGTTCCAATAGAGAAATAGAGCAGTTTCCCGCTCAGCAGCAAGCCAAGGAGGTAGTACATCAAGGGTATGAGAGTCACGATCCACCAGCCGACCGTATTTACTAAGGAGTACACGCGACGACCCAAATCGAAACCTTCTACTCTCTCGACACCAGACTCCAGGAAAAAGTCGCCTGTATTCATGAACGAGTCTTGCATTTTGTCCTGGAAAATACAATAAGTTTATGTTTTATATGTATACTAGCTGCCCCAACAGACTTCGTACTGTAAATTTGCTTATGCCAAACTTTAGGCGTTTTTTCCGGTACTCTGAGTTAAATCAGACGTAAATATTTTATTGGTAATTTTTTCCGGGATAAAAAGTATTCTATTTGATTATTGGGGCCATTATCTAGTATGCTGCTAAAATTTATTCATATACATTCTGTAATTGAGAAACCTTTTCATCTCAAACACACAAACATTCAAACATCTAAACTTTCACATTTATAATATTAATAGGATAACATAGTTCTCATCATTAGCCCATACATATCCTAGGGTTGGTTAAGGGAATTCCCCTGCTAAACATATACCTATTGCGTTCAAAACTTACGTTAACAGAGAGTAACAGAAAAAATGGTCGTGCAGTAAAATAAGTTTGGACCTACTAAGTTTAGTTTTATTCTATAAAATTATAAAATCTTGAATATTCTAAAATAAACTATCCAATAAACTCTATAACTTGGATGTTTTAGAATTGGGTATTCTATAATATAGACCGTTAAGTTACGTCCAAATACATACTAAATTTTTATATATTTATGTTATGTAATTTTAATAGTCAAATGTTCTCGAATACTATTTAATTTAATAAAAACATAAAAGAAACCATAATTTGAATGTTTTTGTTCATGAAAACCTCATGTGGGGATTATTACTAATAAATAAATTTTCTTTCCTTTATTTACTCAAATTATGTGATAGTTAGGCGTTCTCAACATTTGCATTCTATCTGAAAAGGTAGACAAGTGCCCTTCCGAATTTGTAAAAAATTCGAAAGTAGGGAACGCAAACACTACTTAAAAGTGTAAAAAGAAAGAAAGGATAGAAGAATTTCGCACTGGCAGCCATTGACACGGTAGCTCAATTGGCAGAGCGACGAGGGCGTATACCCGAGGACGCGGGTTTGATTCCCGCCTGTGTCGATTTTATTTCCTTTATTTATTAGTAATAAAAGAAACCATATTTTTTTTATAAAATTTAAATCAACGACACCTAAACGGACTTTTTAGAGTTAGAAACAAACTAAATGAGTCTATTTTCGCGGGGGTGATACATTGCGTAATATCTCTAGATTACATTCTAAATATAGCTTCATCAATGTGCTAGTTTTTCAAGACTAGTTTTACAAATGATCATTTGAGCTGTTTAACGTTCCTCGTGCACACATCAAAATTAATTTTAAATTAGTTGGTAAAAAAAACTTAATGATTTTCTAGATACTTCGTGTAACTAAGGTTCTTTTTAGGAATTCTAAAGAGAATATAAAAATGTTAAAATCTTTAACGAATTATTGGAACTATATACAACACAAATGTAATCACCATCATACATACATATACTATATACTAGGCTATAAATCCCTAGAAGGGGTAGCCAGAGTTAAGGAATTAGAAATTCTTCAACCACTTTTGGAAAGTTGAGTGGGGAAAAGATGATAAAATAAAGTTTGTTGGTGATGGGTCTCCAAACGCATCGCCCAAAAATACCTTAAAAGCCCCAATACCGTTGGTCGCCTCTTACGTACACCCACCGGAAGAAATGGGGTAGTGCTATTCTAAGCCGAAACTACACAGCCAATCACTATCAATTATTTAGAATATTCCTAAGCAGTAAATGAATTTTATTAACCGTATAATAATTAATACATTTATAATAAGTGCTTCACAATGACATTTATCTAGCCTGATGTTTTGTTTATCGTTCACAACTAGGTCCTATTTTGATAATAACCCTAATACCATTACGATCAACAAGTAATGTTCGACATAAAGATAAAGATATCGGTAGTCACAATCGCAAATTATTATTTAGACGATAAAGTCGGCTATTCTTCTTAATAGGTCACACACAATTAACCTTTACATACATAATAAATAGCCAGTCGCGTGGCGAGCGAGTCTAAACAAATTTTTTATCGACATCACGAGACACAACAGTTTATTCATCATAATTTTTTACTTGATTGCAGAAACTATATTTTTTCTCATTTGAGTAATTTATGTGTATTTAATTTACAATAGCTTCTATAAAATTATTTTTGTTGACACTAAAGAAAGAAAGAAAGAAATCATTTATTCATTGCCTCAGGGAACAATAAAACATTACAATTTGTACAAAAAACATTAACAAAGAACAAAACAAAAAGTTTTGATTAATAAAATATTTAAAAACATACATAATTAAAGTCTACGTATGTATCTTGTTAAAAAGCCATGAATGCAGTAAATGAGGACACACTGCAAGCACTCATTAATAATTATAATCAGTTTCATACAGGTAATTTTTAAGTTCTCATTAACCCCTATTAAAGTAAGAAGATAAACAATGCGCGGCAACGTTAAACTGGCCCAAACCACTCAAACTTAAACTGATATAAAAGAAAGCTTTCTTAGTAAAGTAATAAAATGTTTCCAAGAAAAAAAGCAAAGTGTTCATATTAAGTTCCGTTACAGATCATATTGATAATGTGCATAATTAATTTATGTAATTATTTTACGGAATATTTTATAGTTATAACATCTTCACAAAAATAGGTTACCTGTTTTTACTGTGAATTACCTAAAGTAAGATGAGATTTATTCTCTGTTACAATTGTCTCTACTTCTAAAGATACAATTACAACTTACTGATTAAGAAAATATCTGAGATAAATAAAGAGTTCAGACAATAAAGATTGGCCATGGCGTTTTCAAATTAGCAGATAGTATTAGAAATAAATAAAATTGCAGCGTCTGTTTTTAATATTAATACTAAATCATATAACTAAATACAATCATGAGAGCTCAGTGAGTAGAACACCGCTTATGATGGTTCAAATCCCGGGTCAGCCCAACACCAATTTGTCTTTTCCAAAGTCAAATGTATTTCTCGTGGTTGTTAACAGTGAGGGAAAACATTGTGAGGAAAACCCATATGACTGGTTTATATTAGTCATGTGACAGTGCATTCGTACAAAACGGCGATAGGCCTACCCCCTATTTCGTGAAAACACTGTCCAAGCAAAAAGTGGGTATCAGTTGACAACGTCACGTAATGTTCAGGAGTATTCGTACCTCTGCCTACCCCTTCGGGGATATTCGGCGTGAACGTTTGAGTAGAGATACCTAAATGCATATGGATGTATCACGGTACTTGTACGATTATATATATTTTTTCAAAGGTTTTAGTTTTTTTCAGTCAGTCTGTTCGTTTGTTTCGACTTATATCTAATTTATATTAAAAATATTATACTGATTTTTCGAACTGGCAGATAGCTGAGTAGTAAGGAGTAAGTAAGACCACTCATTTGATATTGTTTTTTTTTAAACTTTTGTTACCCATGCAACTTTGCTATACCTAGACATAGTTGTATGGAGCTGGAACTCACATTTTTTTTTTATTTATCAAAAAGCCTCTAATGGCTAAGGATGAAAATTAAATATATAAAACGGATAACATGATATTCAATATTAGCAATTTTTTTTATGTTCTTATCGTCGATAAACTTATTGTTAATCTTTTCGCGAATCCTCCGGTTCAAATTCCAATGCAATTGATAAAAATACACAATTAATTTAAATTTATAAGTTTTTTGTAATACCAAAAGCTATTGTTTCATTTTGAAATACTGCTTATAATTACCCGTTCTTTCGTTTTTTACTAACGTTACTGAAGTGACTATATATACTATTCATACTTACAAATAAAGAAGTTTATAATCAAACATTTCCGTAAGATTTTTAATAGAGTGATAATTGAGTGAGAGGTTGGTGTTTAGATTGTGAAAAGTAAATATTCAGAATTATCCATAGCCTTAGCGTATAAAGGACACCAATTATATCTTACAGCTATGCACTTATTATCACAAATTGATACGAAATCAATGAACAAATACGGTCAATTGATAACACCCACCTAGCAACAACATGAACTAAAATTGTACTTCAAACTTAGCAAGTGATTAACGATGGTGGTTAAATATTATTTTCATTGCCTGTCCTTTCAAAGCATTTTTTGTTTCCCTACATTTTATTTTATTTTAAATTTTGTTACGAAACAATTATCTAATTATAAATCAGTACTATTATATTCTCACGGCCATAAATCCCAAAAAGGGGTAACCAGAGCTTCAAAGCTAGAAAGTCCTCAGCCACATTTGGAAGTTGAATCGGGGACAAGATGGTAGAAATAAAGTATCGTTGGTGATAGGTCTCCAACCAACCCTCCAAAAAACCACTCAAAAAGTCTCATACCCTTAGTCGCCTCTTACGACAACAGTGGATAAAAAAGGGTTATGACATTCTAAGCCGGCACTAGACGGATAAAAAACAACGAAACTCAAAATCCAAGAAGCCCATTACAATACTAGTGTGGCGACACACTCATATAAGTTTTAATTACATGAGATTAGCCTGCAATTTGTAATTGCATAGCGCTGGCTGTTCTAGGCCGACTTGCTGGTTGAGTGCATGGATTTCGGTAAACTGCATTTGCAACATATCAGTTTTGCACTTAATAAATTGATACTTATTTTATCGTTTTCTTGGATTAATGATTTTGAAAGTTTGACAGAAACTTTTAGAGAAAATTAGGTTTACTAATAAATAGAGGAAAGAAAAATTTTGACACCGGCGGGGATCGAACCCACGACCTCCCGGGGCGTATTAGTAATAAAATAATCCCCACGTGAGGTTTTCATGAACAAAACATTCAAAAATTAGGTTTAGTAAAAATAATTCAATTTTGTATTATTGTCCTGGACAATAATGGTATAAATTAATGTTGGCCTTCATATATGCAATGGCGAATAGTTAACCATTTTATGTTAGAACAGCAGCAGAAACATGACTGAAAATAATCCTATTAAAGGACATACTTGATAAAAACTATCAACTTTAGTAAATCATGATATATGACCGATGAAAGTATAATCAGATATTTATAAATTGGGTATAACTTAAATATGCCATGTAATATATTCACTTAAGTACGGTAATATACAAAAATGACTGTCAAAATTATTACAAACGCAGTTTAACGCTTACGTCATATGCTAGAAGTTTCAACAATATCAGATACATACTACTACCCGACAACCAGCTGTTTATGACCATAATATACGGTAGGTATATGTGAATATGACCGAGCACCTGTTATTTATACTAATCACATGACGTTGATAAAATTACTTCCTCGTGAAGATAACATTATTAATATACTGTCAATATTATCAAAATGACCGCGATCCTAATAATAGTCAATAAATCATTATCTTTATCTGTTATATTAAACAGTATGTAAGAGTGGCTTAGAAATATCAAAAACTGAAGCTCTATCTACCCTTTTTTGACGTGTGCAGCCGAAAGAGTCATCATCACTATAAAAATATATGTAGGTTCATTTTAAAAGTTTCAGGTTACCGGCATCACAGCGCAGAGAAAGTCGTTTAATTCTGCACGTCCTACAAAGTTGTCAACTTTTGTTACCAACAGAAATTTTACTTAAATCAGGTTTTAAAAAGTTTGCTTTGCCAATTTATTACTTCATATCATGTTTATTGTTTTTTCTTACATATGCCTGTTTTACCAATTCGAATTCCCGCCTTTTTGTGCACATTCTCTGTGTAATCTAAGTGGTCGACTGAAATTACCGTCCACATTGACCTTGCCCCCATATACAGATTCCACCAATTTTACTTTTATCTATCTTCTCTTTACCAAATCATCTAAACACTTCATATTACATCTTTTTTCAAAATTCAAATAACGCACATGAATTCATCATCTTCTGCAACTCTTCTACCGTTGATGCAAGTAACAATTGAAAGTAAGCGTATAGCAGACATTTAATAATGAATCCACCCATTCGCAGACCAAAACCACTTTAACGCAACTCTGTCAAACAATCATACATGAACAAATTGAGAAGCCACGGAGACGCTACACATCCTTGTCGGACACCCGGACATCGAGAGATCCCGAATCAGTCTGTATTTTCCCCGTTTACTCTTACACATGCACTGGAGTTCTCATAGAAATACCAATGCACGTGTAAGTTGATTCCCCAATATGAACTTGTGGGCCAAACATCCCACAAATACTTTCATAACATTCTATTATACGCCGGCTCTAAATCCATCACATTTGTTCTCATCATTTGGGAATCTCCTTTTTCTTTCCAAATATATTTCCAGAAAAAATTCTCACACCATTCTGGCAGATCACTTTTTCTTTTTATCTTTACTTAACTCTTTTTATATGCGTCTTCTCTTTTTCCAATACATCAGCCACACTCAAATTAATTTGTTTACTAGCTCTGCTCGGTAGAAAATCTAACCAAGCTCTCATCTTTACTCCAACTGTCTTTCTCAAATCTTTATAACACCAACTTGTCCACACACTTCCGCCGCATATTCAACCATCGTACATCAAGTACATCACATGCTTCTTCAATTTCCATTTCATCCGTTATTTCCACGCAACTTAGTCTATCATTTAATATCTTAAATACTGCTCACTTTTACTATCGCAAATTGAGTTTATGTCATGACAATTTGCTATTTTATTACAACGCCTGGCCATACACCTCAATCGTGATATCACCACAAAGTGATATGTATGTACCCTGTAAACACTGGTGTTACCAACATTTGCGAAACTTTCATCTACAATAACAAAATATAACATACTGTTATACTACATATATTATACTCAAAAAGGCAGGCGTCCGAAGTATGAAGAATTAAAGAGCATGTATGAAAAGATTGATGGATGTAGACGAAGCAAGAGAGGTTTGCCAGGATCGTAAGAAGTGGCGATCGATAGTCTCTGCCTACCCCAATGGGAATTAACGGCGTGAGTATATGTATGTATGTAAGGATTCCTTCTACAAACATCAATATTTTTTTACCAATCTTGTTGCACTTTCTCAAAAATTGTTCATAACCGTTATGTGACATAGAAACCCAACCATCGAACTCCGAGCATAACATTTCTTTCATTTTGATCGCACCCTTTTACAACATCACCTTACAAATTCAAAAACTCGTCAATCTGCTTATAATTTTGTCATTGCCAGAGCCATCGGTAGCCAGAGCTTGTAAAATAAAGGTGATAGTTCTCCAACAGCATCGCCCAAAAATCACTCAAAAATTCCCAATTACCTTAGTCGCCTCTTACGATCACCCACAAAAGAAATGGGGTAGTGCTATTCTTAGCCGATACTACATAGCTTATCCACCTAACCAATCTAGAAGTATAATAAAAAGGTGTGAATGTGAGGAAAATAACAGCACAAAGTGGCAATCAATACAAGAAACCAATGGCACGGATATAAGTAGAAAAATACATACCTTTTTAACATATAGGTCACTAAGCCACTTAGCGGCTTCTGCCTCGCCCTCAGGTATGGTGTCGACCGGAATCCTCTCGATGTAGATGTGAGCGTGCACCGGTTTGCCGTACAGCAAACTGGTAATCGTTGGCGGCGTCTGTATTATTACAATTTATTATTTTTATTTTAAGATTCGAAAGACTCATAATTATTAGATCAGATTATTATTTATTATAAGACTCAAAAGTTCAAGCCCAATATCCCCAAAAGGGTTGGCAGAGGTACTAATACTTTTGAACATCACGTGACATTGTCATCTGGTGTTCAGTGTACCTACGTTTTGCTTGGACAGTCTACTCACGTGATAGGGGGCAGGCCTATCGCCGTTTTGTACGAATACTATTTACAATTTATTATAGTGCTGTACAATAAGGGAAGCAAAATGGACCCCATGTGGAACAACTATGTGGTTGCTGGAATAGAGGTGGGTCTTCTCCCCCGGTTTGATAAATGTAAATCTAACGTTCTTCCATACACATGCCTACGAAAATAAATCCTAAAGGGGTACCCGGGGCTTCGGAAGTACAAATTCTTCCGTCACTTTTTGAAGTTGAGAGGGTAAGGGATTGTAAGATTGAGTTTATTTATTGGTGATGGGTCTCCAACAGCATTTTCGAACAATCTATACCCTAATTTGTTTCTTACAACACACGAGGGAAGAAATGGGTTAGTGCTATTCTAAGCCGACCCTACACAGCTTATTTGAGTTAATACATCATAAAATAGCGGTACTATTACTATCACTAAATATAGATATTCCAAAATTATACTACACGAAAAAAGTTCGCTGACAAATAAAATAAAAGCTACGAGGTATTTCTCGATAACTTTGGCTATTTATTCGGATACTTTGAACGACCGTGACCTAGAGACCTCGAACAACGACTTTTTTGCTTACAATGATTATTTTAGCGTCACAGAAAACAACATTCATTTGATATTATGACTTTTTTAACAAATGTGCGATAGATTTTTTGTATCAGTGTTTTAATAATTTGATTAATGAGCAGATGTAGCGTATTTCAGAAAATGCATTTATTTTTGTTGTATAATCGCCAAATATCTTTTCGCGCCATTTTTAAGTCTTATTATTGTTTAAATCTTTCAGTGACTAATGCATAATGGTGTTTTGATGTATTGTGACATCTAAAGCAACGAATATAAACAATTTTAGAAGAAATATATAAAGGTTCCTTTAACACATACATAATCACACAAAGCTGACTTCATACTGTCAACTTCGCATTCGCATGCAAAACAAGAGTCAATACCCGCTTAACAAGTCAATTATTTATACGTTACAAGCAGTTTAACATTAATTACTATTCCAAATTCCCTGATATAACTCAATCTGTATATTTTGTGTAAAATACGGACAAGTTTAATTAGGTTTAAATCAATAAGGAAAAGGGACATGGGTGATAAAAACTGACGTACACTCAGCGATGATATCATACGCTATGTTTTCATTATTACCTTTGCGTTACCCATTGTATTGTTTTAATAAGTATGTGTGAATGTATTAACTTAAGTCTCATAGCGACATTGTATAGTTTGTTATTTCGACCATGAACAGATAAGGTATCTATCGACCACTAGAACTTGGTAGTAGGGTGTTAATCGAATACATCCACAGCATTCTAACTTGAGAAAAAGTTTTGTTGCTTCTAGTTTAAAGTAAAGGCACGTAAACCTTGTACTTCTAAGAAGCGTGTAATATTTGTACGATAATAAAAGAGATAATTACATATCAATGATCACATTTAATAATTCCTTGGGCAAGCAAATAAACGCATACAAACGTAGTATAGAGTTGTTAACATAAATACCAAACCTTTTTGAATTAAACGAAACTACTGATGGTTATAAAAAAGTAAAGAACCAAGTTTTCTTAATGATATCTTGATTGCTCTAAATACCTTGATAACGAAATTATCTATATCGATAGTACACGTTATCTTTTTACTAATTATTACATAAACTTTACAGTTATTAACAAGATAATAAAATGACTACGAAATACTTAATAGTATTTTTATTAAATGGATAAAGTACAATTATAGTTTTGATAATAGCGATGATAGTAGGTATTTGTTGATTATTTATAGCGCACGAAGGGTTCCGTACGATCATCTATAATAGAATATCACGTAGGTTTACTAGTGCTGGTGGTTGTGCTAGATTAGAACTGATATAATATAACCCTCTGGGGCGCAATTCTGCAAGGCCAACTGTGTTACAATTTTAGTCAGCTTTGATAGCTAAGGTGCTCACACACTGTTGTTTAAAAATATTTCTAATCACTTATTACATTAACCAACAATTCTCAGCAATATTCGGTTTGAAATCGGCTAATAATTGGTGAAAACTAACGCCCGATTTCTGAATTGATTATTCAAGCTGAGAACGACTTAAGTATCGTTTTGTCTCATTCAGTTGTTAAGATTTCACCTAAACAGGTCTAAACCTAGTGAACTTTCGAGTGCCCGATGTGCCTGTAAGGCTACAAATTCGTATAGTTATTTATATTTAACTAGCTGACCAGACAGTCTTCGAACTGTTCCCTTTTCCTTATTGATTTAAATCTAATTAAACTAGTCTGTACTGAAGTATTTATGACAAAGAAAAAAAGAAATCATACCGCGATGTAGAAAACAACTACTTGCGCCATCTAGTATACAATATATACATTAGTACCGATTTGGTTTGGAATGTTTCTATTCACCCCACATCGCTAAACTTAGCGTGTCTATTCACCCCATCGTGCTATAAGGTTATGGTCTTTTTATGCTCCTGTGAGAACCCTTGCGAAATCCGGGATTTCCGATATCCTATATTTTGGCCAGGTGTATAACATACATTCATTCCAAATTTGATGAAAATCGATCCGGCAGAATTAACGTGTTATAGATAAACCAGTTTTACATTAAGCTGGCTATATAATTAGAATACGAATACGAGAAATACGCTTCCTTTATTTAAGATCATATTATAGTACAATGTATAACCTATTAGGTGCAACAAAGATATATTATTCTTTAATGTACCTAAATGCCTTTGCTCAGATAGTTCTATAATAATATTTCCTTACTTTGTTTAAACACACTGTTATAAGTTATTGTCTATCATTAGTCAGGTGTACTGATGACCAAACTAAATATTTCAACACCATGGAAGTAGAGGTTTTGTTTGAATGGTAAACCTTATAAAAATATATTTTTAATCATTGACTTATTTTATATATTATATGTTGAGTTTAAGTTATATTTTTTTAATGTGGAGTAAAACAAGACACAAATATTTAAAATGATCACTCTGGTGTATGAAACTAAATCATACTAGACGTAAATGAAACTTCGGTTGACACATTATTATAAAAAGAAAACATCTATTATTAATGAAATACAATATGCATAAATAAAAATGATATTATAATTTAAGAGGCTCAAATAGTCATACACTCACAACTCTTGTTTAGCGAATTTTTTATTCAATGTGTTTTTGCACTATCAGTGTTAAAGTATCATAAATTTATTAATAAAAGAAAAACTTACCTTACTATCTTTGTGGAACGCTAGCTGAATGTTATAAATAGCTGGTATTTTCCCTCTAAAATGCTGCAAACTTGCAGTGAATCCTCTAGTTCTAGGCGTTAAATGATGTTTGAGTAGTGGAAGGTTCTTCTCCTTGGCAAACTTTAAGGAAGCTTCATGTTTTTCTGGTGTAAACCTGGTGCCTTCAGGAGTCATCAGTAGCTTAAAAATATGATTAAAATGAAAAGTCATAATCATTAATCAGAAAATCATTTAATTCACATTCTTCTGCTCAGAACAAATACAATGTATTCATTAGTTTCATACAAACTTTTTGGTTGGCATCAAAGATGTACTATGACAGTAAATACATTTACATACACATATAATCATGGCTATGCATCCCAAATTCGAAACAAGTGCTGCAGGACTGGAAAAACTCTGCCACTTTTGAGAGCTTTTTGAGAAAATATTGTAAAATAAAAGATGATAGGTCTCCAACCATGTCACCCAACAATCACTTAAAAGCCCCCATACTCTTAGTTACCTCATATGACATTGACAGAAAGAATTGTCACCACTTCAACCCATATATACATCTACTTGAACTGGACCTCTTCTAAAAGTAAAATACTTATATCTAATTAAAACTATAAATATAGCCATTGCCATTGTAAGACACTTGTGGAGACAATGTACTTTGTATAATATATATACTAAAACCATGATACCTTTACATCTACACTAATATTATAAAGAGGAAATCTTTGTTTGATTGTAATGAATAGGCTAAATACTAAAAGAAAGATTTTAAAAATTCTTTCATTAATGAAAAGCTAAGAATTTCCTAAGCAACATAGGCTATATATCATTACTCTTAATATTGCAGGGGGTAAGTAGTAAAAAATACTAAACACCATCCAGCTCAGGGCCCTGGAGGACCACCAGTTAAGTTAATATTTGCAAAGAATTGACACAAAATGATACACAAACAATGTGGTAGCACTGCACTTGAAGACTAAAATTCAATTGTTAATAATTTTATAAATAATTATTGATATTCACATACCCAAACAGGATCAGGGTAATCACAGATTTCTTTAATTTGTTTTCTTATAGTATCCTTGTCTTTCTCAAAAGATCTCTCCAAAAATACAAATTCTGAAAATTTCCACATCCATCCTATCGGTGGCACATATTGAAATGCTTTTTTGGCATATGCTTTGCAGTTCTGAAAGAATTTAAAACAGTATTAGATTAGTTATGGCTTAAAGCAGGTGGCAATGAGCTCAAATTTTTAGAAAGTATCTATTGCTATTAGTAGGTTTGTAGACAGCCATGAAGTGATCTATAAGTTCTTGGATTTTGGTTGTGTTCTATAAGTTTGCTCAGTAGGTAAGATAGTAAAATTTTTATTCCATAGCCATCCTTATGTTGAGATTAAAGCTGTGATGTGCATGTATATGTTTCATATCTTGTGCTCAACTACCAACAAGCATATCTAGACTCTGTAATTGAAGCATTTAGCTTAGGAGTATTTATACTTGTTTAAAATATTTTTTATTGGTTGCCACTTGTGGTTAGGAGCCCAATAGATTTTACTTACTGTAAGGGAGTAAACTGTAATATTAATGCTAAGTGTTTATTAATAAAGCAAGAAAAACACATGTGATCATTAAAACTACATACCCCTAATACTCCAATTTTGTCACAGAAATGCCAACCCATAAGCCAATCTATTTCATAAGAGTGGTTCATAAGAAGATAACCATGCTCTTTTCCATAGTATTTTTCATATTCATCTTTCTTAATATATGCAGTCATTTGTGTACCTGCCCACCATTGTGACATAAAAATCAAATCTGTTGACATAACAATCCAATTATTAACAATTAATACAATGAATCTAACTATCCATAAAAAGATTTAAAAAACAATAAAGAGGCCTTAATGATATGTGATTTCACAGCCAAGTAATGATATACCATATTTGTTGTGTTTTCAAAAAAAAAATAAGTATGTTTTTAGAGAACAAAATTTATTTTGTTCGACATGATAGTCCAGTGGGTAGAACACCCGCCCGAAAAACAGAAGGGCGTGAGTTCCAATCCTGGGACGGGCCTACACCAATTTGTCTTTTCTAAAGTCATATGTGTGGTTAATTTATCATGGTTGCTAACGGTGAGGGAAAACATCGTGAGGAAACCCACATGGCTGAGTTATACTTAGTCATGTGACAGTGTATTCGTGCAAAACGGCGATAGGCCTGCCCCCTATCACGTGAGTACACTGTCTAAGCAAAACGAGGGTACCTTCTCTGGAAACTAGATGGCGCTTGCCATGTGAGTTCAGGAGTATTGGTACCTCTGCCAACCCCTGCGGGGATAAACGGCGTGAACGTTTATGTTATGTTATGTAAAATTTATTTTGGCTCACTGCTTAAAACAATATAAGCCAAAACAACAATAAATTTGTTTAAAGCATAACTTAACATAATTAGCTATTATATTATAATTGTAGCATAACTGTATGACAAGTGAGTGATAAAAGGTACAGCACATTACAAAAAAGACTTACGACTGCTAAAAGAGTATGATAAATAGTAGTTTATTTTCCTAAATAAACTTTTGCTGAGAGGTTTCACGGTAACAAATAGCACTGCTTGTATAACATTTAACACCAGACCACACAAAAAGTATGAAATTGCCAAAAACAAATGCACCAAGGTAGATCTCTTCAGAACACTCATTGGAATCATCTTTAGTAGTTATTTAAAATCTTCCCACATTAATCTTGAAAAGAAAAAACACCAATATTAATTACATAATAGTGTGGATTTCAAAAATGTACTTTTATGAATGTTTAATGTACTCTTATCAATGTTTTAAGTTTTAATATTCGAGATATTGTTTGTTCATTACAAGAACAAATGGAAATGGGAACCATTACTCAATATTATATTAAAAGATGGAATTTGAATAACATTTTCATTAAATAAATGTACTTACTACTCTTCGAATTTAATTAATATATTTTGTTTTTATTATCATTTTTTAAATAATCCAACTAAAACCATTAATCTTCATGGGATCTTACGTGATACAAATACAACAGGTATTGTGTACGAATGATAATACAAAGTAATGTACTACCTCTACCTCACCTTTAAGAAACGTTGTCGCACTTAAACAATAAAATAAGTTAATCTTATTCTTTCTAAATAATTTCTAGATAGTTATATTCTGTATAGGAAAGCGAACGCCGCCGCGAAGCACGAACGAAATAATTTCACTAGTAAAATAAATACGATACGAAACGAATGAACGAAAACGACAACGACAGTGACAGAACAGACTAGACATCACAGAGTACATTTTTTTTTTACGATTGAATCCACCTAAATAAAAATTGAATTGAATTACAGATCCACAATCTTTTCTTGGCCGGTAAGGGCGCCGCTGTCATCGATATAAGTATTGCCAGTAAATAAAAATTAACCATTATAAAGGAAATAATTTTACATCATACAGGCTATTTTTTTACGTATTTAAATGTTCTAGGGATTTACAGCCATGAGTATATGTAAGCTAATTATATTTATTTAGTTTTGCCCTTGTCTGGTATGTCTACCCGAATGACTGTGTATCCTAAATTTGCTGATTTTACCTCCCAAATGTTGTCTGGAAGAGATCCCTTTTAGCGATAACACTGCCAATTGTACTTATCTGCAAACTGCTTCATTATTTTATACTCAAGGATTTGTTATTTGTGACACTCAGAATTAATAAGTGGGTAACTACATAAAATCATTTTTTTAATCCTGTAAATCAGAGGCTTACCTTGTCGCGTACTGTCTTTGACATTTCATATTCACACATAGATCCCCTAAAAAGGTGGCACAGAAAAAATAATTCTAAACATCAGATATCGTTTGGGTCATTCATTTTGCTGGGTCAGTGAATTCATTGGCACTTTTTTATTGCTGTTAACAGCCTTGTAACATTTAACATAACATAACATAAACGTTCACGCTGAATGCCCCCGAAAGGTTTCGCAGAGGTACTAATACTTCTGAACATCACGTGACTTTGTCACCTGGTGTTCAGAGTACCCACGTTTTGCATGGACAGTGTACTCACGTGATAGGGGGCAGGCATATCGCCGTTTTGTACGAATACACTGTCACACGACTAAGTAAAACTCAGCCATGTGGGTTTCCTCACGATGTTTTCCCTCACCGTTAACAACCGTGATAAATTAACCACACATATATCTTTAGAAAAGACAAATTGGTGTAGGCCCGATCCGGGATTTGAACACTAGTCGCTTGAGGTTAACCGGTGTTCTACCCATTAAGCTATCACGTCGTATTTGCCTTGTAATTTTATATATATGTCAGACAGTTATGATTTAAGAAATGACACATTGCTACATCCCCGCATTAGGATTAGATCCCACGCATCGGTGTATACGAAGTGAAATCTTATTCAGGAGCATTTCCCCACTTCCCGTAACCCGCACTGCTATAGTCATGCGCCCACAACTTTTCGGACGGTGTTAGCCTACTTAGATAAAATTTAACAAAATAAATAATAATTTTCATAATTTTTTAATATTGAATACTGGAATTAAAAGCGTTTATTAATAAGCAAAGATACAACATAAAAATAATTGTCTTTAAAAAAAAGTTTCCACTACAAAAAAAATAATGAAAGTGATAATTTATTATATACGTAGGAGTCGTAGGACATCCTTTAATTTTTATTTAGTTGAGAACTAACTGACAATGACAAGCCGAAATTTCAAAATGGCGACAGTAGTACCAGTAGTCGCCGCCGGCCAAGAAAAGATTGTGGATCAGTACATTTTTTTTTTTTAAGTTGACGCTATCTGTCGCTTTAGTTATTGCAACAATTCCGCCACGAACCACCTGATGATATCTTGCAAGATATAAGTGAAATCAACGCGAAAATATAGTATACAAAAAAAAAATAGATATTTAAAGGCAATATAAAAACTAAAATAACCCGAGGACATGAAGAGAAAGAAAAATTATTTACATAATAATTGGCCTAGACCTCGCTTTTATAACATACCCTTTTTATATTATAAATCGATAAAGGACATCAAACTAAACAACTCTGCCCATGGAATGCCTATCTAAAATATTGTAATTTTCAAAAAAATATAATAATTAAAATTTGTCATACCTAGTTCAAACTGAGAATGTATAGAATGAGATTCCTTGCTTCAGTGAAAATAAGAAATAAAAAAAACATTTGATCTATGCTTTTCGCTCTGTAAACAAAAATATAACTTCTTTCGGTATTTTCCAGTTGTATTGATCGTCGTTGAAAAATAATATCATGAAAATAAACCGGTAAGCGAGCGATTGAACTGGAAAATACCGAAAGAGGTTATGTTTTTGTTTACACCATAGATCAAATGTTTTTTTTTATTTCTTATTTTCACTGAAGCAAGGAATCTCATTCTATACATTCTCAGTTTGAACTAGGTACGACAATTTTTAATTATTATATTTTTTTGAAAATTACAATATTTTAGATAGGCATTCCATGGGCAGAGTTGTTTAGTTTGATGTCCTTTATCGATTTATAATATAAAAAGGGTATGTTATAAAAGCGAGGTCTAGGCCAATTACAACTTATATAAACCTGATGACGAATCAAACAGAGACAAATTATAAAAGTAAAAGAAAACATATTTATAATTTAATATTGTTCATCCTGATAAACTTGTCAAGAGCTATAATTTAAATCAGGCGAGGAGGAAAAAAAGGAAATCATGCTATTAAAATTAGTCGGAAGCGGAATCTTAATCTTGGGTAAGGATGAGTATAAATTAAAAGCGGAATTTTGGGGGCAAGAAAAAAATATGTGATCCAGGGAGCCTTCGTCCATTCCACATTCACAAAACGAACTATCCCGAACTCTTATTTTTATTTAAAAACACTGGGGAACAACAATGATCAATTCGAAGTCGAATTAAAATTGAAGTTACGACCTTAGATAGTTTTTTTTAATTTCGAAAACCAGACTTTACTAGGAATTGTTGGTTGTACAGAATTGTAAAACAAACCCTTACTAGCATCATCACCATCCCAAATATTAACAAAACAAATAAATATATTTTTAGAAAAACATCAAATTATTACGGACGTACAGCACGGATTTAGGCATAAAAGGAGCACAGCTACTAAATTACAGAAATTCACAAACGATATTAATAATAATTTAAATAAAAGTCAATTTACGATAGCTATATTTATAGATTTTCGGAAGGCTTTTGATACTCTAAATCACGGTGGGTTACTGCAAGCCATGGAAGAATGTGGAATCAGGGGACCCGTTAACGATTGGCTCAAAACATATTTAGAAAACAGGAAAATTAGAGTATTGGTTAATAATGTAAAGAGCTCTGAAGGATCCGTTCAATACGGTGTCCCAACTGGTTCAGTATATGGGCCACTTGGTTATGTGATGCACGTTAATAGTATGCCAAATGTTGTAAGAAGCAGTAGTATATATATGTATGCAGGTGACACTTGCCTTATGCACAGCGGTAGGGACCCCGAAACGGTGCAAAAAGTATTACAAGATGACTTTAACCGCGTTGTACAATGGGCACACGATAACGGAATTATTATAAACACACATAAAACCAAATGTATGAAAATACACTCTCCATATTCTAGTGATACCTACAAAAATTATATCATAAAGATAAAGGGTCACTCGTATGATTGCTTACATAACAATACTCATAATTAGTGTCGACAACTGAATTTGCTAGTATAAAAGTGGAGAAATTGGAAGAGGATGAAAATATTAGAGATGAATATATGAAGAAATTGGACGACAGGCTAAGTTGCGTGGAGATGAAGGATGATTTGGAAATAGAAGAAGTATGGGATGTTCTCAAATCGTCAATGGTTGAATGTGCGACGGAAGTATGTGGATTGAGTAAAAGAACAAATAGACCACCAACAAGTTGGTGGGATAAAGATGTGAAAGAGGCAGTTGGAGATAAGAAGAAAGCTACTTACTACAGGTTAGATTTACTAGCGATTAAATCTAGTAAACGAATGGATGCGAGAGAAACAGATGATGTAGTGAAGAATAGTGAAGATGAATATAAGAGAGTTAAGAATGAGGTTAAGAAGAAAATAGAAAAGAAAAAGCGTGATCTGATAGAATGGTGTGAGAGGAAACTCTCTGATAATTTTCGGAATAACCAAAAGTAGTTATGGAAATATATCCGGAAAGAAAAGGGAGTTTCCCAAAACACGAGAGTGAATGTTGTGAGAGATGAACAGGGTGAATTGGCGACGGATGAAAGTAGCATAAGACGAGTATGGAAGAACTATTTTGAGGGACTCTTTGAAAAAGAGGATACATCCATTTCTTCGCCAATCGGCAGTAATGTTGATTGGAACGACGTTATGGGTGACTTTAGTGACAGTGAGATCAGTATGGAAGAAATAATGAAAGCAATGAAAAGTATGAAACTAGGGAAAGCGGCAGGGTATGACAGGATAAACGCTGAAATGCTGAGGGCTGGTAAAGGGGTGGTGTCTTCCTGGTTGTACTTCCTTTTCCAAAAATGCTGGTCGAGTGGCAAAGTGCCACTAGACTGGTGCAAAGCGGTAATTGTGCCTTTATATAAAGGAAAGGGGTCACACCAGGAGGCTAGAAACTACCGTGGAATTAGCCTACTCAGCATTGTCGGTAAATTGTATGCAAAGGTTTTGATTGAAAGAGTGATGAATGAAACGGATGATAAAATTTGGGATGTGCAAGCAGGATTTAGAAAGGGAATGGGATGTATGGACCAAATCTTCTCTTTAAGGAGCATCACCGAAAAGTTCTTAGCTAAGAACCGAAAGGTATATTGCTCCTTCATTGATTTAGAGAAGGCGTATGATAGGGTGATAAGAAAGTGTTTATGGGAGGTGTTATCCAAGTTCGGTTTGGGGAGTCGACTTATACGTGCACTGGTATCACTCTATGAGGATTCCAGTGCATGTGTGAGAGTAAACGGGGAAAATACTGACTGGTTCGGGATCTCTCGGGGTGTCCGACAGGGTTGTGTAGCTTCCCCGTGGCTCTTCAATTTGTTCATGGATGACTGTTTAACAGAGTTGCGTGAAAGTGATTATGGATTGAGAATGGGTGGATTCATCATTAAATGCCTCTTATATGCCGACGATCAAGTGCTACTTGCATCATCAGTGGAAGAGCTGCAAGAGATGATGAATATTGCATGTGCGTCTTTTGAAAAAAAGGGAATGAGGGTGAATGTGGATAAAACAAAAACTATGGTTTTTGAGAGAGAGGTGAATATGACCGAATGCGTGATTGAGATTAATGGTAAGAAAGTGGAACAAGTGAAAGAGTTTGTATATTTGGGAAGTTTGTTTACTAGGGATGGAAAGTGTGATGAAGATATCGAAAGAAGAGTGAAAAAGGGTAATGCGGTAAATGGAGCACTGGATAGTCTAATGTCTAGTCAGTCGGTGTCTGAAAAGGCCCGAATGGCTGTGCATGATGCTGTCCTTGTTCCTACGCTTATGTATGGCAGTGAATGTTGGGTGTGGCAGAAGAAGCATGAAAGTAGAGTGAATGCAGTAGAAATGAGATCCCTCAGAAAAGTGTGTAATGTAAGGTTATGTGATCGTGTGAGGAATGATATGATTCGTGAAAGGTGTGGTGTAAAAGATGATATTGTAAGAAAGATAGAAAAAGGAATGTTGAGATGGTTTGGGCACATAGAGAGGATGGATGACAGTAAATTGGTGAAAGAGATATATAGAGCCAATGTGGAAGGTAATGTTAGTAGAGGACGACCTCGGAGGACACATTTGGATCAAATAGAAAATGTGCTCAAAAAGGCAGGTGTCCGCAGTATGAAGAATAAAAGAGCATGTATGAAAAGATTGATGGATGTAAACGAAGCCAGAGAGGTTTGCCAGGATCGTACAAGGTGGCGATCGATAGTCTCTGCCTACCCCAATGGGAACTAACGGCGTGAGAATATGTATGTATGTATGTATGTACTCATAATTGTAATACATGTAGCTGTTATCTTATAGAAGAGGTAAAATCTTATAAATACTTAGGTTTGATATTACAAAATAATTTCTCATGGGGCTTGCACATCGAGAGTGTATGTAGTAAATTAAGGAGTACACTTGGTAAATTCTATGTGTTAAGGCATGTTGTCAACAAAAAGGTTATGTACATACTTTATTATGCATTGGTGGATGCAGTGATAAGCTATGGTCTGGGTAGCTATGGATTAACCTTCGACCTTTGACTATGAACACTATAGACAAAGCGATGTTACGTCATCCATTTTAAAAAGAGAAGCCCTTATTTAAGTTCTTATATGTTAAAAAGAGACACAAAACTTTATTGTCATCTCTATCGCGTAACCCGTTTTGTTGATGTCACGCTTTTAAAGCGTGACAAACAAAGCGTCGACTTGTGAGCGATTTTAGTTTTCTTTTGATTTTGAGAAAGATTTTATTCATTTGTATATTGTTATTGTGACAAAAGAGACTCCATTAATTAAGTTATTGTTTAGTGAGGTATGATTGGGTGTAGCGTGCTTGGCTGCGGAAGCCACAGCGAAAAACACATCGAAGGATTGACTTTCCACAAGTGAGTGAGTTTTTTAATGTTTTTCTACAGATAAATACATAATAAATACATTGCGCGATCAGAAAAAAAGTGATTCAAATGTTAATTACGTTGAACTAGATTACTAGCATTTTCTTTAGTTATTTTGAGCAATTTTTTAATAGCATAACCTAAAAATATGCAGTATCTCAGTGTTCCCATAATTCACGTTTTCATCCTACCCTGTCGTTAGGGTAAAATTTTCAAATTAGTAAACTGATGTTAATGAGTGAGTATATTATGAATTTCGTCGCGCTATAGCGACGCTGAATGATTTCCAATTGTTATCTAAGGAATTAGTAAGTAATAAATTTGTTATATTTATTTAATTTCTTCGTATTCATTACAGTTTTCCTAAAGACCCGAATCTACGAGAAAAATGGATTGCGGCCACTGGAAGATGCAATTGGAAATCAACCAAATATAAAATACTTAGATGTACGAATACATCATCTTTTGAAAAATGTGACTGAAATAGACGAATGAATTCGAAATTTTCACACGAAACTGATTTTGTTTAAAGGTCATTATTAAATAATGCAATAAAACTCATGTACAAAATAGTGCTGTCTTTTATTTTTCAAAATACAAACATAGACCCCGCTATACCCATGATGACCCGTATGATATTTACATAACTTGCACTTATGGAACAGCTGTTTTTTTTTGTCCAGTAACAAAGTTAGTCCCGTACAAAAATTTATTCGTAATCATGGGAAGATTCATCCCTGATAGTTAGTACAATGCTTTAGATTTCACGGTGTATTAAACATCAGTATAAATGGTAAAATTAAACAAAAAAGATTGTATAATACTAGGAGCAAGTATGTATAATTATATGATTGCAGGAAATTATATTGTTACGACATCTGTTCGCAAGTAGGAGATAGGATTTGCCACTACTAGATAACAGATGGCGTTACTAGTATTTTAATAAGTAAAAAAAGGAATTACTAGATTTTTCTCGAATATCGACTTTTCGAGAATGTGGTACTAGAACTTTCTGTAATATTCGCGTATTTGAGATTTGGCATATATAAAGAGCGACGCGTGCTACGGAGTCATTCGAGTGCGAAGAACTAAAGCGAGAACAAGCGAAATACTAGAGCGAAGAAATTAAATACGACAGTGCAGTGATATACGGATTACGGAAATAAGCTTAACGGTGTGGACAGTGTTACTATAACGGAGTAAATTAGTGTTGTTAATTAGTGCGAGTATCGATAGTTAATTATCGATAGTGTTTGTTGTGTTGTGTAAAGTGCGTTATTGGTCAATAAATATAATTACACCTTATTGCACGAAAGTGTGACTGGTATTTATCAAATTAAGAACCCGGTACGTAACAATTGGTGACAGAAGTGGATTTGAAGATGCCAGTTATGCCGAAGGAAGACGGAAGAGAGGGTATGAAGACGCGCGCTCAGAAAGCCGCAGAGGGTGAACAGCTGTCGGAAATGAGGTCATCGGTCACGAACCCTCGGAGTGACATTCCAGAGGAGACGTCCGCGGTGACTAACGCGCCGTCTACATCAACGGCGCCGGCGGCCGCAACTAATACTGACTTGGCGATATGATAGTTGAAATGTTGAAAAACATACATTCGGAGGTACAGGGTGTTGTGAAACAAGAAGTTCGTGAGTTGCGCGAGGAACAGCAAACTAAGTTCTCACAAGTTCTCACTGCGGTCAATGAAGTCAGTGGTCGGGTGGTTACTGTGGAAAAAGACGTAGAGCAGATGAAGGAGCAGGTAACCACTATTGAGAAAGATATCGATGACATGAAGACCGACTTCCGCGGAATGGAGAAAAGGGTTCTGCAGCTTGAATCACGACCGGTCAAGGTTGTCTCCGGTGAGAATGTAGTAGCTGTCCATGGTCCTCGTGTGAAGGTTCCTCCCTACGACGGAACAACATCCTGGTCGGCGTATAGACATCAGTTCCAGACTGTTGCGGCTGCCAATGGTTGGACTGATGAACAGTGTTTGACTGCACTGACGGTGGCGCTCCGAGGTCAAGCACTGTCAGTAATAGAGGCGCTGCCGACTCCGAGTGGTGGTTTCAAGGACCTGCTGGATGCGTTGGAGTCTCGCTATGGAGAGCGACACCTGGAGCACGTGTTCCGCGCTCAGCTGCGTGATAGGGTCCAGCGTTCTGGAGAGGGACTTCAGCAGTGGGCCCTTGAAATCGAGTGGAAATGAACCTGGTGCAAGCATTCGTCGACGGCATCAGAGATATCGAAGTGAGAACAGCGGTGAGACTTCAACACCACACGTCTCTCAAGGATGCCTTGGCGAACGCTCTAGAAGTTGAAGCTTGCCGCCAGGATACGCGCCAAACTCATCGACTTCGTGAGATTGCGGAAGCAAATGAGGACGTCAAGGTCATTAAAGCACCCGTCGGAAGGAGTACTGGACCGATTTGTTATGGCTGCGGGAAAAGGGGCCATTTGAGATTAAGTTGCCCGCTGAGGAAGGAAGAAAAGAGGCAGGCAGAGGCTTCTGCCGCAAACGTCCAGGGAAACGAGCATTAGACAGGACCGGGGGGCAGGTGCTGGCTAGAGAGGAGAAAGCCCCGACAATGACCATCTCACAAGCCTGTAACGGGAACAGTTTGGTGATATTGGGCTGTGTCAATGATCAAGACTGTAAGATGACCCTTGATACTGGAGCGTCTAGAACGGTGATCAATCCGGCACTGGTGAAAGCAGCGAATATCAAGTATAGCAGAGATACTAAGTGTCGGCTACTCTCCGCCTCTGGCCAGCGAATACCTGTCCTTGGTGAACTCTCAGTCAGGATGATGGTTGGCGAGACGTCGTATACTCATCAAGTCATTGTGGCTGAGATAATGGATGAATGCATACTAGGACTGGACTTTATGAAGAAATATAACTGCCGGATTGACATAACGAGAGGAATTTTCAAGTGTGGCCAGGAAGAAATCTTTATACTGGGTGGTCCCGTCGGTGAAGTGACATGCTTGAAAACCATCAATATTCCTGCGCGTTCTCAGAAGTTGGTTCCGGTGATGTTACCTGTAGACAGCGAGAAGAAGAGGCATCGTTGTGTGTTGATTGAAGAGACAGGGAAGAACGGGCCAAGGAAATTTCTGACAGCAAGAACTTTTGTTACAAGCAACAAGACGGCAATAGTGAAGGTAGTCAACCTTGACCAAGAAGATGTACAGCTTAAGCGGGGTGAAGTAGTTGGTCAGTGTGAAGAAGTAGTCTGGATGAGGAGCTGTCATTCTCCAAATGGGAAAGTCAAAGTGAAAGTCGATAATTCAACTGTAACTGACTTGTTAAGTGAGATCCAGGATGACTTATCTTACTTGGAGAGGATCAAGGTTAAACAGTTGCTGGTGAAATATGCTGACATCTTCTCAAATGCAGAAGGGGACTTAGGCAGAACATCTTTAGTGCAACACAGAATTGATACAGGGGACGAAAGACCTATTAGACAGAGAGCAAGGAGAATCCCAATCGCTAAGGAGAAAGAAGTTGAAGAATTGCTCGAAGACATGAAAAAGAAGAAGGTCATTAGTCCGTCCTCCAGTCCGTGGTGTTCTCCAGTGGTTCTTGTTAAGAAGAAAGATGGAAGCACACGGTTTTGTGTTGACTACAGGCAACTGAACAACGTGACAAAGAAGGACAGCTATCCTTTGCCAAGAATAGATGACACTCTGGATACTTTGAGTGGCATGAAGTGGTTTTCAACCCTGGACTGCAAGTCAGGCTACTGGCAGGTGGAAATACATCCGACTGATAAAGAGAAGACTGCGTTTTCAACTGGAAAGGGTTTGTGGCAGTTTAACGTCATGCCTTTCGGTCTCTGCAACGCGCCAGCTACTTTTGAAAGGCTTATGGAGTGTGCGTTGGCGGGATTGGTTGGCGAGGCTTGCCTGGTGTACCTCGACGACGTGGTCATAATAGGCAAAAGCTTCCAAGACCATCTCAAGAACCTGGAACAAGTCTTTCAGAAAATTCGTGGAGCAAACCTGAAACTGAATCCGAAGAAGTGCCGGCTGTTTAGAACTTCAGTGAACTATTTAGGACACGTAATCAGCCGAGAAGGAATTCAGACGGATCCGGAAAAGGTGGAAGCTGTGCAGAAATGGCCGACGCCAAAGGACAAAACAGACGTGCGAGCTTTTCTCGGCCTTTGCTCGTACTATCGACGTTTTGTAAAAGGGTTTTCTGAGATCGCCAAACCATTGCATCGGTTGACTGAAGATAAGAAAACCTTCTCTTGGGATGATGAATGCGAGTTATCTTTCAATGAGCTGAAGAAGAGGCTTTGCGAGACACCTATCCTTGGATATCCACAGCCAGAGGGACAGTACATCGTTGACAGCGATGCTAGTAATATGGCTATTGGTGGAGTGTTATCACAGATCCAAGGTGACAAGGAAGTTGTGATCGGATATTTCA
This sequence comes from Bedellia somnulentella, assembly GCA_963576735.1. Classification (NCBI taxonomy): domain Eukaryota; kingdom Metazoa; phylum Arthropoda; class Insecta; order Lepidoptera; family Bedelliidae; genus Bedellia; species Bedellia somnulentella. The sequence goes on along the minus strand of OY755176.1, from coordinate 13,327,108 downwards.
GCAAGTCTCTATCTAAAGCGGAAAGAAACTACTGCGTCACGAGAAAGGAACTTCTAGCTGTAGTGAAGACCTTACAGCATTTTTACAAGTATTTGATTGGGAGACCGTTCAAGCTTCGAACTGATCATGCTGCACTGAAATGGCTTCTCCAGTTCAAAAACCCGGAAGGACAGGTAGCTCGATGGATCGAACAGCTACAAGAGTATGGCTTTTCTATCGAGCACCGTAGTGGTAAATCTCATGGCAATGCAGACGCGCTTTCACGTAGACCGTGTCCGGAAGACTGTAAACATTGCAGGAAGCAAGAGTCGAAGGAGGAGGTCGTGAAAGTGACTCGAATTTGTCCATTGGATGGATGGGAAACAGAAGCTATGCAGAAGGCCCAAGAAGAAGATGAGAACCTCAGACCCATCATGAAATGGAAGAAGGAAAAACACGATCAACCGGCTTGGAGTGAAGTAGCGTCCACAGGAGTGAGTACGAAAGCTTACTGGGCGCAATGGAACAGCCTGGTTCTGATCAATGGTCTACTGTACCGGAGGTGGGAGAAACCCAACGGTAAAGAAGAGCACCTACAATTGGTCGTGCCCAGAGCCAAGGTTAAAGATGTACTGCGGGAAACACATGACGGTGTTTCGGGCGGGCATCTTGGGGTAAATCGTACGTTGCAGAAGGTTCGTGCGAAGTTTTACTGGCTTCATTGTAGGGACGACGTACAGGACTGGTGCCGGAAATGTACAACGTGTGCCGCGGTGAAAGGTCCGCAGACCCGGAGTAGAGGGGGATTACGGTTGTACAATGTGGGAGCTCCCTGGGAGAGGATTGCCGTTGATGTGGCTGGACCGTTTCCACAATCAGAGTCCGGAAATAAATATTTCATGGTGGTGATGGATTACTTCACTAAGTGGCCTGAAGTGTTTGCCATACCCAATCAAGAAGCAATAACTGTGGCTACAAAACTGGTTGAGGAAGTGATCTGTCGATTTGGCGTGCCCCTGGAGATACACTCTGACCAGGGAAGAAATTTTGAGTCACAAGTATTTCAAGAGGTGTGCAAACTACTTGGAATGCATAAAACCAGGACGACGCCATATCATCCTCAGTCAGATGGAATGGTGGAGAGGTTCAACCAAACACTGGAGAGACAGTTGGCGAAGATGGTTGAAAAACATCAGAAGGACTGGGACAAACACATTCCATTATTTTTACTGTCTTACCGGTCAGCTGTTCACGAAAGCACGAAGGAAACACCTGCTTTCGTCAATTTCGGAAGAGAGCTACGATTGCCTGTAGATTTGTTGACAGGAGGGTCACCAGATGAGCCGCAGAGTGTAACTGAATATGTAAGCGATTTGAGGGAAAGAATGCAAGATGTACATTCCCTAGTGCGTGAAAATGGTTTACATGCTAGTGAAAAGATGAAAACCAGATATGACCGTAAAGCTAACACGCCGCGTTTCGAAGAGGGTATGCTCGTCTGGTTACACAATCCAACTCGCCAGAAAGGGAAGTCCCCTAAGTTACAAAATAGGTGGGAAGGACCGTACAAGGTGGTCACTAGAATAAACGATGTAACGTACAGAATTCAACGCTAACCTAGAGGGGCTTCGAAAATAGTTCACATCGATCGACTTGCGAAGTACCATGGAAGCAATAATACTCGGGACGAGTATTAATGTAAGGAGGGGGTAATGTTACGACATCTGTTCGCAAGTAGGAGATAGGATTTGCCACTACTAGATAACAGATGGCGTTACTAGTATTTTAATAAGTAAAAAAAGGAATTACTAGATTTTTCTCGAATATCGACTTTTCGAGAATGTGGTACTAGAACTTTCTGTAATATTCGCGTATTTAAGATTTGGCATATATAAAGAGCGACGCGTGCTACGGAGTCATTCGAGTGCGAAGAACTAAAGCGAGAACAAGCGAAATACTAGAGCGAAGAAATTAAATACGACAGTGCAGTGATATACGGATTACGGAAATAAGCTTAACGGTGTGGACAGTGTTACTATAACGGAGTAAATTAGTGTTGTTAATTAGTGCGAGTATCGATAGTTAATTATCGATAGTGTTTGTTGTGTTGTGTAAAGTGCGTTATTGGTCAATAAATATAATTACACCTTATTGCACGAAAGTGTGACTGGTATTTATCAAATTAAGAACCCGGTACGTAACAATATAGTAAACACTAAACCTTTACAATAAATAAAACGACGTAACAATAAATTGACGTAATCAATTTTAAATTAAAAAGTAGCTTTTAGAATGGTGATTATAGTATTTTGGGGTAATTGTTTTCTAGTGATCGCAACATTACAGGGAAAAATATTGCTATCTAAAAGAGGTACTCTCCCGTTGTATTATGACTCTGTCTATATAGTCTAAGCCTTCGACACATATTTAAATAGAATACATTTGTTACAAATTAGAATACTAAAATTTTTAATAAGTAAAAACATAAAAATAACAATGCAGGGGGATTACGAAAAAAAATTCAAGATTACTAAATTGCTACCAATAGAACATAAAGTGTGGATTACGGTTATTTTAAGTCAATATGGTTCAGATAAATTCATGAATGAGAGGATCCATAGCTACCCAACCCGTGCAGCTGCTACTTCCACTATGTCCGTCCCACTTGTATGTAATTACTACGGAGAACGCACCCTCCAATATTTAGTGCCTAAACTATTTAATGAACACGCTCAAATAGTGAAACAAAAATTAACAAACTCCAAGCTTAAACGTCTTCTTAAGAATCACTTCCTGGAGTTGTGTCCTTAAGTTACCAAACTTGAGGATATAATTCTAGGAAGATCGATAAAGGTTAAGTAGGTATATCTCAGAAGTTAATCGCTAGTTTTTAAGAGGCAACTGTTATTGTTATAGTTATGTATATAAAACGTTAGTGCGCGCTGCTGCGCTGTATGCTGTAATTAGTAATAAGTAGTGGCTGGTCTACGGCTCGGCCGCGGGTCGAGTGGTGGGGGTCGAAGGACGTCTCCCCGCGATCGTGCTGTGGATCAGCCATTGCAATTTACTTTGTTTGATTAACACTCCATGTTTCTTATATCCGCCAACAAACTACTATGTAGTTTGGCGGAATTATTGTAAACAAATTTTGTATGTTGTTAAAACGAAATAAAGCATTAAAAAAAAATCTTGATGGCCAAGAAGAACGAAGCTGAGGCAGGGCTAGACTACGGTAATCATAATTTGTTATGTAGTAATATTTTCTATCAACATTGGACATGGAAGCTTTCTTAGCTAAAATATCAGCTGTCTCATTTCCTATTATACCAGAATGACTAGGGATATATACTATCTGAATAACTAATAATTTAATTGAGCATCTATATAGGGTATTTTTCAGATCCATGATAATATTGTTGTGAATTTTGCTAAAAAAAAGGATTTTGGTTTAAAGTATATAGGCAGCTTAAAGAATCTGTGAAGATAACCGAACGACTTAAATTATGTGCCTCAATGAGCAAAGCAGCTTCAAGAATTCCAATGCACTCACCAGTAAAAACAGATGAGGCCGGGGGACATTTATACTGTAACTGGTATCTACGGTTACTCCAATAAACTGCAACACCGGTATCAGACGCAGAGGAAAGTTTAGAGGCATCAGTATAGAAGTGGTGCCAATCTTTCCATTTTTCATGTAAAATAGAACAAAAGATGGAGTTAGCATCAGGGCTACATTTAGTAATACCTATGCTTTGAATAATTTGAGGCTTATAGGATATAACTTGATAAGGAAACCTGTACAAAGGAATGTTATCAAATTTTAGAATTTTACTAGACTGGCATTTTAAAAAGCTAGTTAGGAAATAAGGGACGTCCTTCTTTTTCCACTAATCGTATAAGTTACCACGATACAGAGAAATTAGAGACTTAAAATTGAGTAATTTTGAATTCATGAGATGAGAGGATGAGGAAACGACTTTTGATATAAATCTATCAGCAATATATTGTCTTCTAAGGTCTAGAGGAGGCTCACAACATTCAACTTGTATTGCGTTAATAGGAGTAGAACGCATACAACCCGTTTTAATTCGAAGACATTGAGCTTGAATCTTGTCAAGTTTTTGTAAGTATTCTTTATTGCAAGGCTCAAGTAAAAATACTCCGTATTCAATGACACTCCTAATTAAAGCATTATAAACTAATTTTAAGGTGAACGGGTGAGCGCCCCACCACACACCAGCTAGATATTTTAATATCGGAATGTCTCTTTCACATTTTTTCAGCAAATGATTTATGTAAGGAACTCCGGTCATCTTAGAATCTAAATAAACGCCTAAAAAATTAACATTGTCTTTTCTCGAAATAGGTACACCATCTATCTTTACAGAAATGACAGGGCAAGTACGTTTTCGCGTAAATACAACAAAAGAACTTTTAGAAGGGGAGAGGGTCAACCCCAGGTCAGAAAGAGAAGAGTTAATTGAGTTAAGAGAACGCTCAAGAGATACGACAGCTGGTTCTATAGAGCTATGAGAGGCATACACAGCTAGGTCATCCGCATACTGAAGAAGTTGGCAATCTTGGTATACAGATTTAACCAGATTATAAGTATATTAATGAAATAGGATTGGTGAAAGAACTGAACCTTGGGGCAAACCCTTGAAGGCAACCCTAGTTTCTAGTTCGGTTCCTGAAGTTCGCAAGGAAACAAAACGATTGGTGAATAGGTTATAAATGATAAAAACAATTTTGGAAGGGATGTTCAAATCTAACAATATATTCTTTAGGACATTATCATATGCGCTTTTTACATCAAAAAAGCGCTTACCGTAGACTCGCTCTTCGTAAAAGCTGAACGGATGTCCGTAACTAAAACTCCAACACTGTCCAAAGTACCTGACGACTTTCTTAATCCAAATTGAGAGGATTTTTTATCTGTGCAATACAGGATCAAGTTATCAAGACGCGGAACTATCGGAAATACATTCAAAAGGACGGTACCACAGACGTTTGTCAAGCATGTGGCCATCCCGGAGAGTCACTTAGGCTTGTTATTTCCGGTTGTTCGGCTCTTGCTAACACTGAGTACTTGCACAGACACAACCAAGCAGCCAAAATCCTACATCAGGAGCTCGCTCTGAAATACGGACTCTTGCAACAGAGGCTGCCGTATTACAAGCATCTACCGGGGCCGATCCTAGGTAACGACCGTGCCAAAATCTTTTGGGACTGATTCCTTATCACAGACAGGACTATTCTAGCGAATAAGCCTGATATCGTGGTATGGGTTCGGTCGCAGTCGAGAGTGTTTCTGGTGGATGTCACTATCCCGCATGACGAGGGTCTCGTGAAAGCCGAAACCGAGAAGCGTCGAAAGTATCTCGATCTGGCTTACGAGATCACCGATATGTGGGGTGTGACCTCGACAGAAATTGTCCCAATTGTTTTGTCCGCGAACGGGTTAATTCCAACCAGCCTCGCGACCAACTTGAGGCAGTTGGATTTCTGTGGCGTGTCGGTTCCAACACAAATGCAGAAAGCGGTGCTGCTCGATACGGCTCTAATCGTCCGTCGGTTCTTGAACTTGAGTCCCTGACCCCTGCTTCCTGCTGAGTCCTGTGCTTTTGTCGGGGACTAACGCCTCTCCCATTTAAAATTTTATATTTTCTTTTACGGCCATGGGAGAGGCGAGAAACTCACAGTAATTCCCATAATATTAAACTATTTATGAACATATACATACATATTATACAATAAATTAATACTTATAATGCATATTTATATTAGTATAAATACTTTTTATAAACACTTAATAACGTTTATATATTTTAACGTATTAACGTTTATATATACTTAATAATTAATGCAACCGTGATAGCCCAGTGGGTAGAACACTCGGTTATCGTGCAAACGACTAGTGTTTAAATCCTGGGTCGGGCCTACACCAATTTGTCTTTTCTAAAGACATATGTGTGGTTAATTTATCATGGTTGTTAACGGTGAGGGAAAACATCGTGAGGAAACCCACATGGCTGAGTTGTACTTAGTCATGTGACAGTGTATTCGTACAAAACGGCGATAGGCCGGCCCCCTATCACGTGAGTACACTGTCCATGCAAAACGTGGGTACTCTGAACACAAGGTGACAAAGTCACGTGATGTTCAGAAATATTAGTACCTCTGCCAACCCCTTCGGGGATATTCGGCGTGAACGTTTATGTTTATGTTATGTTTATATACAATTTAATTTGTAACAGTTTTATAACGATTCAGTGAGTGTTTTTTTATCATATCTTTGAAAATAGATTGGGATTTAGCAGGACGAATCTCTACCGGAAGTGCGTTCCACAATTGGCCTCGACCTCGTTTTTAAAACATACCCTTTTAGGGTATAATGCATAACATTAATATTTAAATACACTTTTATACAATAACATAACATACTAGCATTATTTTTAAACTTAACATAGTATAAATAATATTAACGGAAACTTATAAAAAAATAACATTCACATAATAAAAAAAACATAATTATATTTAAAAATAACTAACCGTTAAATAGTAACTAAATATCTAAAACAATAAACTTTAATAAATGAGTTATCACAAGCAAAGCACCCATGATGCCCGCCGCATTGCCCCGCTGGATTGCCACCGAGAGTCTTTGACTCAAGAAAGCACCAGCACGAGCATCATCATAAAAAAAAAACAAACCATCAAAATAAACAACTTTGCCTATGGAATGCTTATCTAAAATATTGTAATTTTTAAAATAATTAAAAATGAGAAGTAATTACTGTGCATGCCATTTAAAAATTAGGTTTGCAAGAAATAACCGCTAATAAATCATGTGTTTAGCATACAAAGATTTTGTTAGCAATAATTAAAATCAGGCTGCAATTCATGTATGTCACTGCCTAGATTAAACTGAGAAAGTATGGTGATTTCTTAGCCTAAGCTAAAATAAAAATAAAAAACATATCGTCAAATCCTACAGGTCCACAATATTTTCTTGGCCGGCGGCGACTATGGTACTACTGTCACCATTTTGAAATATCCGCCTGTCAGTGTCAGTTAGTTCTCAACTAAATAAAAATATAGGGTGACTACGTATATAATAAATTATCACTTTGATTAATATTTTTTGAAGTGGAAACTTTTTTTTTAAAGACATTTATTTTTATGATTATATCTTTGCTTATTAATAAACGCTTTTATTTCCAGTATTCAATATAAAAATTTAAGAGAATTATTATTTATTTTGTTAAATTTTATCTAAGTAGGCTAACACCGTCCGAAAAGTTGTGCGAACATAACTATAGCGGTGCAGGTTACGGGAAGTGGGAAAATGTTCCGAATAAGATTTCACTTCGTATACACTGATGCGTGATCTAATCCTAATGCGGGGATGTACCAACAATGTGTCATTTCTTAAGTCATAACTGTCTGACATATATATAAAAATACAAGGCTGTTAACAGCAATAGAAAAGTGCCCATAAATTCACTGACCCAGCAAAATGAATGACCCAAACGATATCTAATATTATATAAAATATTTTTAGGGGATATATGTGTGAATATGAAATGTAAAAGACAGTACACGACAAGGCAAGCGTCTGATTTACAGGATTAAAAAAATGATTTTATGTAGTAACCCACTTTTTAAACTCTGAGTGTCACAAATAACAAATCCTTGTGTATGAAATAATGAAACAGTTTGCAGAGAATATCAATTAGAGTGTGTGGCAGTGATATCGCTAAAAGCGATCTCTTCCAGACAACATTTGGGAGGTAAGATCAGCAAATTCAGGATACACAGTCATTCGGGTAGACATACAAGACAAGGGCAAAAATAAATAAATATAATTAGCTTACATTAAAACGAACTTGTTTACTTACAATAATAGTTATTACATACATATACTCACGGCTGTAAATCCCTAGAAGGGGTAGCAAGAGCTAAGGAATTAGAAATTCGTCACGTCAGCCACTTTTGGAAAATTGAGTGAGGAAAAGATTGGTAAAGTAAAGGTTGTTGGTGATGGGTCTCCAACCGCATCGCCCAAAAATCCCTTGAAAGCCCCAATACCGTTAGTCGCCTCTTACGTGCATCCATCGGTAGAAACGGGGTAGTGCTATTCTAAGCCGACACTACACGGCAAAATATAATGTAATGTATAATGTAATAATAATTCTAATAGGGTAATAGACCAATAATATTTTTTTTAAATAAAACTACTCTTTAAATCAAATATTCATTATAATTTTAATACACGTTACCTTAGTCAAATTCAACATAGTTTAAATCAACAATCAAAGTTACTGTCTTTTAAACAATTTTTTTTAAAATTAGTTCCGAATACTTCCCTTGTTCATAGTAATTATCTTATTCACATGATGCATTCTCACTTCTATAGGATTATGGAGATTTTGAATTGGGCAACACCGTTGTTTTTTGTTTTTGTAGGTTATGTCTAGAATTAAATTAAAAACACAGGTAAAACGTATAAATAACAGCATATCTTCTATTGTGAATCTAATAAGGTTCATAAACTGTAAATATATTCCGAGTTTTCTTTGATACGCCACTGCGAAGTGATTCATCTGAGGCTTTTTACTCGCTTCGATAACTGCAGCCCAAAACTTTTTATTTACCTAATTTTAAAGCACGATCACATAAAAAAGGAGTTTTATAATTAGCTATCCTTTTCTTGCTCGTCGTGACGTATTCTTTATCTCTCCAGTTGTGTATGCTCTAAGGTCAAATCACACGATGTTTTTTTTATTTCAGCTAACGCTAAGAACCTCACTACACTTTCTCAGTTTGATCTAGGTACGGCACTTTTTATGTACTTATTAATTATTTTGAAAATTACAATATATTAGATAGGCATTCAATAGGCAAAGTTGTTTAGTTTGATGTCTTTGATCGATTTAAAATATAAAAAGGGTATGTTTTAAAAACAAGGTCGAGGCCAATTGAACATCCTGCACAGTGAAGGAGGAGCCATATAAATTGGTTGAAGAAGAGTACTTAATAGAAGATTAGGGAAGGGGTGCAAGGTGAGGGATCTTGGTCCAGTGCACGTTCAGCCAAGCGGGAGAACTACCAGGCACACTCACCAAATGTCCTACCGTAAACGTCCAAGTTCGTGCACCCTGGTAATACCTAGCCAGTAACAGGTCCCGCTTACTTTATCTACACCTACTCCTGTGGCGAAGGTAGCTAATTACGGAGGGCTTGTCCGTATCTATATATGTACTTATTTGTATTTAGTCTACAACCAATACCCAACGTTATTAAAAAAAATAGTTTATTAATATATTTATCTCCCAATATGTGTGTATCCTCTATGTATTATAAACACATATACATCCATATATATTTAGTATATTTTTATTCCTTACCCAACACTCCCTCCCTTTCTTATTTTATTTAACCCCAGGAGGAAGGAAAACCTCCTTTCAAAAACCATCCACACCGAAGCAAAGATGAAGAAGTCAACATCCGAAAAGAGAACTACCCAGGTGGGTCCCCACTCCGTGGGGGAATCCCACCCCGATCTTCCGAGGTCGGGCAGCTCCTGTCGTATTCTGGGGGGGGCATTCGAATGTTCGAGGAAGGGCGAGGAGAAGAAGAAGGAGAAGGAGGCTGCGGAAGCAGCGACTACGGCTGCCTTAGCGCCGACTAATCAAAAACAAAACACGGCTGCCTCAGCGCCACCAAACAAACAAAATCCGGCTGCCTCAGCGCCGAAAAAACAAGACACGGCTGCCTTAGCGTCAACAAGTCATGAACAAACTGCAATTTCGACTACCTCAGCGACATGCAAACCTGACCCCTACACTGACGACAGCTGGCAAAGGGTTATACCCCGCGCCAAAGCTATCAAGAAAAGACACGAAGAAGGAAGACCCAAACCTAAGCAACCACCAGAGGAAAGGGCTTACTCAAGACAAGATGAGAGACAGAGAAGGCACTCAAGCGTCGGACGTTCACGCCCTGATGAGAGACCCAGGTCGGCAGGCTCCCACCCTCAAGACGAACCACGTCACTCCCGTGACGTGGAACGTGGCGAGGGTGATGGTCGCCGCCGGCAGGGGTCGCCTCGTCAGGGTAGTATTACCCGAAAAGAAGAAAACCCTCATAAAAGTGACAGACCATACCGCAGGCGACGCGGAAGACAACTCTGGAAAAGAGAAGCAAACCAACCAGACAAGACACGCACCAATCCAGAACCATCAACAAGCAAAAGAGAACGTCCGAATGACACAATCTCGCCAGCTCAAAAGCAACCAGACCCCAAACGACCAAGAACGGGAAGCCAACAAACCGGACAGCAGAAGAACTACGCGACCGCTGCCAAAACCCACGCCTCCGACCTGAGCTTGGCGATTTGTGTCAACCCACCTCGTGACCTGACCGCAAGTGAAGGTGAGTGGATCAACGACCAACTGTCGGAATTGATCTTCGACTGTGAGACGCAGATGCCCCGATTCCGCGGTTTTCCAATCGTGATCGACGGGGTCCTGAGAACATGGTGTGAGGACAATTACGCCAAAACATGGCTACAAGAGAACGTCAAACAAATCAAGTGGACCAATGAAGCCGAAACACTCCGGGTGGTCAGCCAGACTGATGTACCCAATAGGGTACGATGCGTGTTATTTGTCCCCAAATACAACAGGGACCTACAGCGTCTGAAAAAAGTCTTGGCTGG